>CM074577.1:50545000-51957500 GCA_037305975.1 Chrysolophus pictus
CCGCAGAGAAAAGAAGTAAAAAATCCTGAATTAAAACTCTCTGTTTGTTATTGGTGCATGAGTTGTGCAGTATCAGATGTCACTCACTTTCCCTTGCCCCAGAACAACAGCATGGACAAGTGGGAAATATTGGGTACTCAGTGAAAATGGGGTGTGATGCAGCTCCAGAGTAGCCTCAGGATTGGAGTCTCTTTACAATGAATAAAATGATTTCTGTCTTTGTATTTTTCAAATGTTCCAACACCACAAAATCTTGCCACAGTAGACCAAGCAGAAAAATAATAGTTTCTGAAATACAATCTCAAAAAAAAAAAAAAAAAAAAAAAATTGCAGGAGAAATATTCATTCCTAGTCCAATAAATCCCTAATTTTAAATGTCAGCTGCAAAGCATAAATCCTTTTAATAGATTTCAAACTGCGGTGACAAAGTTGTAATTGTAGGGTCCAGCCCACTTGAAAGAACTGAATGCCGTTGCTCTGCATTAGCCACCCTTCTGGTTTAATTTCTGTTTTTCCAGGGGTTTTGTTTTGCTTTGCTTTGTTTTGGGTTTGGTTTTTTTGTTTGTTTGTTTGTTTGGGGTTTTTTTTATTGTTTGTTTTGTTTTGTTTGTTTGCTTTTGCTGCAGTATTTTAATTTCCTCTCTTTTAGGAATTTTCTGTTGCATTCCTGAGCCTGGTTCTGAAATACTTTCATCTCAGATTGAGCAGAATCTTGTTTCTGTACCTCGGTAGATGTCTGAAGTGCAGAATCTACTTGATCATAACTTTCTGTGGGGTTTACTGCAGGGTAGTCTGCACATAAAGACCCTGAAGTCATGTGAAATAGGAGCCTTGACCTCAAGACACAATAAAGTTGGCTGGTTTGGTCGTGGCTCAAAAGGTCACTTTTTCAGGGGCTGCCTTTGAGTGCTGTTTTAAACTAATTATTACCTTTGATTTTAACTTAATGTTTGTTTAAAAAAAAAAAAAGAGAGAGAGAGAAAAGAAGAAAGAATGAAAAAGAAATGAAAGGTAAAGGAAAATACCCTCAGTTACTACTATTTAAACAGTTTGACTGGCATATATATCACATTATGGACTTATGAAAAGACAAGATTTCTGCCTGAGGAGCTTATAGTGTAAAATAGACAGAAAGCACCATGAATAATAAAAGCAGACAGAGCAGAGATTTGTATGTGTATGTGGGAAGAGTGGGAAGGTGCATAGAGACATATGCAGAGCTGAGAAATATTCTACCAGTTGACACTGATTATGATACTTTTCTTTCTTGCTCTATTTCCATGTATGGTAATAGCTTTGTTTTTCTCTATTTGCTTGTTTTTCAGTGAGATATTCCATCACAGAAGTTCATCTTCTGCTTTCTTTTTCTGTTCTAGGATCTAGGAGAATGGGTAACACACATACATCTTTATTTTTTCACTCAGCCATAACATATAACACGGAAATCCCTCCCCAAAATGTTATATATGCTTCCCTTGGCAGGTTTTCCCAAGTAATCCACAGTGACTCACTACTGCAAAGTACAATTCACAGTTAACAGAAAATAAAAATGAGCTTGAAATTTTGGACTTCTGACACTACCATCCCCTAACAAATGCCATCTTTAGGTTTGTTGTTGTTTTATATATATATAATGTTCATAAACAGACAAACAAAAAAGATATTTGGAGTCAACCTCTTTTTCCTTACGCTCAGCTGCATTAGACGATTGAAAATAGAAAAAGAGAGCTAAACAGCTCTTTAACAAAGGATGAACACTACATAGACTTCATTCTTTTTAGGTGTTGAAAGTGAGACGCTGTCAGAAATAGGAGTATCAGAAAAGGTGACGGAACAAGCCGAGAAATTACAGTGCAGTCAATCAGCCAGACCAGATGGTATTCATCCGAGAGTTCTGACGGAACCAAGGACCGGCACAAGTGAGTGCTAACAAAAATATGTAATTTATCATTAAGAACAGCTACCGTACCAGAGGACTGGAGAATGGCCAAGGTTGTACCCATCTCTTAGAAAGGTGCTAATGATGATCCTGGGAATTATAAACCAGTAACTCTTACTTCAGTACTAGGAAACTATTCAGAGAATCGCTGCACATAACGTGCCGAAGCACACAGATAGCAGGGGAAAGCTGTAGTGCTCCTACTGAAATCCTCCCAGTCCTCTTAGAACTACAGGAAAGAGTTAATGAACTAGTCAATAAAGTAGAACCAGAAGACGCAATTTATTTAGTGTTTCCAAAAGCTTATAGTAAAGTCTCTCTGAAGAAAAACCACAGCAGCTCCAGAATTAAAATCCAGTTGTGCTGAAAAACTGACTAGAGGATGGAAAACTATATATATACATCAGGCTGCTTTGAATCGTGCCCCTTGAAAGCATTTTATAAATGCTAGCAGATGCCCACTGCTTCCAAATGAGCTGGTTGTACCTGAGGTTAAGGAGCTTACCTGGAATTGAAGGGACGGCTGTGGCAGAACCAGGGCTTCGGCTCCGGAGCAGCAGGTTCCAGAGTTGTGCACGGCTCCCCAAGCTGCAGAGGGATCAGCAGTCATACAAGCAGAGAGGTTAACTCCGAATTGCCCCTGGGATCAATAGTAGCAATAAGGATGGGTTTGTGCAACGTGTTCATTAACCACCTTAAACATCTTCCAGAATGAGGATGGTAACATTTGTTTTCACTGCTACAGCCACAGCTTGCTTGCTGGTGTTCAGACCCAGCGCCCATTGATCTAAACAGGAAAATTCATGACAGCGCTTGGCCATTTATTGAGTTAACTGAATTTCGGAAAAACCTAAAGAAATTCCAGAGTAAGACAGAGAACTAAGATAGAATGGCAAAATGATGGCAAGCAAAATTAAACAGATAATGCCAAGGAGTTTGTGCTGGAAAATATTGTCAAGAACTGATGGCAATTAATTAGCCCGGGAAAATCTAAGCATCATTCACTGAAAAAAAGCCACCCAGCGTACTGCAGTAGCTTAGAAAACATACAAAAACAGACGAGACACTCAGATACATTAAAAACCAAAAAGATGGCTAAACATAAAATATTACTGCATGATTTCATGAGTAAAAGTTGCATTTCTGGACATCCTGTCGTATTTTTGTCACTGTGTTATAGCAAAGCGAGGAAACACAGAGAAATGCAGTAAACATGATTAATGAGACAGGAGATGGGACCAAGTTAGAAGGTAGACTTAGAAGAAATCATTTAATTTAGAAGCATGAAGAGGATGAGGAGTTTTAGGACCACATAAAATTTCAGTTGATGCAGAAGAGCTCGGATGTTCCTGTCTGTTCTGTTTCATTTCGGAAAAAATAAGCAGGAAGCATAAATGAATATATGGAGGTGTTTTTCTTTTTTTCTTTTTTCTTTCTTTTTTTTTTTTTCTCATTAGAATATATAGCTGAGTTGTGGAATTTATTTTTGCTACAGAAGATTGAGGAAAACAGCTTTGGGGGCAGTTGCTATGCTTTAATAGGAAGAAAAGGAAAGAAGAGATTAGGAAAGAGAAACAAAAGCTAAGAGAGGAGGAAGAGTAACTGCCATGTCTCCCCATCCCCACAGACCCTCTGGCTGTCACTTCACACAGTGGCTTGTGGAGGAAGATCCAAGAAAGCCATGACCCAAACCATCCTATGCAATGTGTTTTCCCTCTAAAACCATTCCTTTATCTGACAGAAATCCAGACAAGTTCTGCTGTGGGTCTCTCCTGCTCCTGCTTCTGGAGCAGGACTGAGGGGCAGAGAGAGCAGAGCACAGCCAGCCCAGAGCCTGATCCTGTGCCAGGGCTGGGCCTGCGTGGCCCGAAATCTATTCCGTCCCCATGCGCCAGTGCAATCCCCTGAGAGGGGAGAGAGCAGTGGGAACTCCGCGTGCCTCTCCTGGTGGAATTTCTCAGCACTTTTTCCTTCCTCTGGATTTTTCCCAAGAGAAAGGAGTATTTAGCCTTCACTTAGCTTTACCCAAGTATTAGACATTTATTTGATTAAGTACAGCATCTGCAGCCGCACTAGCTAGAATAAAAATTACAAGGGCTATCAATCCTCATACTTCAGGGCACGAGCTGATCGCCAGCTGGGGTCAGGGAGAAATTCCCCAGTGCTGCCATGAGGTGCAGGGTGCTGCCTCCCACACTGGGCACTGTGCGAGGTTGGGAGTGTGGGGCCGGACGGGCCCTGGCCTCAGCGCAGGGATTCTTTTGTTCCTGGGTTGGGTGTCTGTGCTGCACGAGTTTGTCATCGTGTCAAAATCAAGTGTTAATTATCATTCTGAAAATGCGGGAATATTCATGAATTCTTATGTTGGCAATAACCGCGTGTAATACAATACAGACAAAAACAATGTCTGCTGCGCGGCAAAAGGAAGTTGACGACTTTGAGCACAAGGCACTTTCTGTTTCCAGTTACCCTCCAGAACTCCTTGCACCCGAGAGTCAACGCCTTGGAGAATAATAACGTAATTGCGATTTTGTTTTATGGTATTCTGACAACAAATTTGATTCAGTAGTGTCTGCACAGTTCAAACAAAACAAAGCACTCCAAGAGTTTGACTGCGCGATGCTGATATTTTTTATGAGCTCGAATTTAATCCAAAGAACGGCGTGATGGTCTTGGTGAACACACTTTTTAAATAAAATTTCCTTCTCTGGTACTCTGGTTCCATCAGCATTTTGATAGAACTCAGAGGAAAAAAAAACCCCGATAGCTGCTTTATTCCTGTCATGTTCTTTTTGTAAAGCAACTCTCGGAGATGATTGCGAGAGTACATTAAAGGCATGCATTTTCGAAGTTAGTCAGTTGTCAAAGTGATTTTGAGGGTTGACAATCACATTTAAGACAAATATAGAAATCTGAAAGAAATGCTTACCAGCAATTCCATATTCTGGGCAATGATTTAGTTTGGAAATGCATCCAGTTCAAGGGTTAAATGAAAGCAAAAGCAATCACTTCAACCATGTTTTTGAAGAAAATAAAACAGCTTGATGTAAGCTAAATGAAGGGGGTCTGTGACTTAAAAGGAATGGACAGATAGAGAAAAAGGTCAGAAGATTAAATTTTCCCTAAGGGAAAAGTCATTCTTTGGAATCATTAACCTCCTTCTAGGTCACTACTGAAAAAAACAGCAGGAAATCCTACTGCTCCTAGAAAGATGGGTGCATCGTATACCGCCCACTGACCTACCAGCACTCTGGCAAACAGAATTGTGCTTACAAATTCTCCTCCAGGCATGCTTGGTTTTAGTATGCCCATTTTAAAGCAATATGATCTTTCAGCTGAACTCTGAAGTGTATCCATAAAGACAATATTCTAGGGGCTCTGGACATTAAAAAGAAGAATCACTTGTTTAAATGTCTTTTAACAGGGGGAAATCTGGAAGTGGGGTTTACGAATTTAAAAGTTAGTCAGTGATATGTATCCATTATCCCATTCTTTTTAGGACTAAAATTAATCATCATCATAGTTTCAATGCATTTTAGTGACTTTTTGAAACCTAAAACACATTGTCAGCATGCCAGAAACAGCAGTATGCCTCAAAGTATCTTCTTGTCTCAAAGAACCTACATGAGAGTGTGTTTCCCTGTTTCCATTGTAAGCCAAATCTGCTCTCTCCTAGAGTAGCCTGAGAGTAAACGTTACTCCAAGTAGGAGGATTTGTACACAAACACATACACATACATGCAGATGTATGTAAATGATAAGTACTACTAAAGCATTTGAAAAACACTCTGTAGCATTTATCAGATCGTATTTAGACGAACAGCCTTACCAGTATTGCTGGAAACAAGTATTTTATCACAGTCAAGCCTCAAAATAAGTGAGGGAAACAACCTGCAGTCATTTTGTACCACATGATATCGTGCAGAAGCATTCATACTTATATTGAATGTGACCTCTTTTTCTTCCCTATTTGTTCCAGAAATAAAACTCTTGATCAAAATAAATGTGGATTCATATTTGCTTTTGACAGAAGCCCCAGTCCAGCAAAGACTGGCAGCAATTGGACGCCTGTGGCTGTGCAGTGCCCCTCGCCTATATGGAGGCTCCAGGCAAAGTCTGCACCCTTCTGCAGAATCAATGACTTCACATTAAAGATTTGTACTGCAGGAAACTAATCTGAAAACTATCTTAAAATCTTTTGTCTTAAAATCTTTTTTTTCCTTGAAATCTTTTTTTCCTTTTTCAGGAGAAAAAAAGCACACATTCAGAAGAGAATTCTAACGTAAGAATTCTTATGCTAGTAGGAAGACCTCAGCAACTTAAAGGTACGTTGCGCTGCAGAAAAAGTGAGAATGTTGGCTCATCTATTAAGATGTCTCAGATCTGAGCTCTTCTGAATGAACATTGATCAGTGCTTTTTCTTAATTTTATGTAGTCTTTATTTCCATTATTTTTACATCCATGAAATTGAAAAAGAAAAATTAAGCAGGAATGATCACAACCAATTTACTGCCCTGGAAAAAGAAGGTGCCCTGTATTACTTTGATTTCTGAAATTGTGCGTTTTATAAAAAGCAAGATCTTACAAAATTTCAGAAGACAATGGCACAACCTCTGGGGAATAAAGGCATTGAAAGAAGTAGCTAAGGGAAAGACAACTACAGAATAGTTTGTGGGTATTAGCACCCTTTACAAAGCCTAGATGAGGGCAGAATCACGCTGAATCACATTCTTCCAACGCAATAATTTTTACTCTTGTTCACACAACTGAATAGCCAATAAGCACGAATCTCCTCCCGAATGCTCGCAGCCCATTACGTAACATAAATTGGGCACATAGGTAATGATTTCATGATATGAAGAAAGAGAATGATGTGCTTCACTTGCTTGCTAGCCAAAATGCATTTCTGAGGCAGGAAATCAAAAACACATCCCGAGCCCTGCAAGTAGACTGCCTGCACTCACCCTGTTGCCATTAGAGGCTGTCAGGAGGCTGTCAGATCCAGGAGCCACCACCACTCAGGGCAAGGCTGCCTCCTCCCTGAAAACCTGCTTTCTAATCACCCTTTGCTAACAAATAGTGAGGAAATATTGCACTGCTGTTGCAGTTGCTCGGAGAACTCCCCAAATTCAATGCAAACACCGCCCTGAAACAAAGCAACGGGAGAATGCTGCAGCAGAGACCTCAGCTGAGATGCAAGATGCAAGATTTATTATGACACAGTGCAGAGGATATCTGAAAGGGAAGTCTAACCAAAGCATTAATGTGTCTTTTCCTCTTTCCTCCCCTCTCCCCCCTACCCCCCATGTTATTTTCCTTTGCAATTCCTACATATACATATAAAATTGTTTCTTTTCTCAAGTGAAACAGCATCAAAAATGATGAAGAATTTTAGGAGGTGACTATTTCCTAAGATCTTTTCTACTCGTTTTGTTCTGTGTTCCAGTGTTCTCTACCCACAGGACTCTGAAACGCTGAAATTTCAGCAGTTCATATGTCTGCCTGCCCACCTCTTTTATTAAAGGGTTGTGTTTCTTTTCTGTCAACACCTATTCTTTAGCATACATCTCTGCTATCATTCAGGAAAATGTTGGCATAACCTTTTTTTTCCTTCTTTTCTTTTTTCCTTTTATATTCATTTCTGTAGCCGGGCTTTTCCTTTTAAGTCTCCTTCATTTCTGTCATCGGTTTCAACCCTGAAGTTCTCACTTTTGCAAGACAATGCGCTATTTTCACACATGTAAAACACTGGGCAAAGTGGAATCGCAGATGTCACATTTACATGTTTATGTTTTTTGTTTTTTTTTTCTCTGCATGTCACTCGATTCAACTCTCCAAGCCCAAGGTACTGCAGTGGAGCTGAGATTCCCTGCGTTCTTCTGTGCAGACCTCCAGCTTTCTGAAACAAGCAGGTATCTTGAAATACGTGGCAACTTCAGTTCCAGTGATAAAAGCATTCACTGTGAAATCCAACAATGACCCATGCACAGACGTTTGCAGTCTTTCCCACACGTGACCATAAACCAGCCTAGTTAATTTTCCATACGCTCTCAACTCTTTTTATGTGGAAAAAGAAAGAAAAGACAGAAAAAAAACACCCTCCCTGGTGGAGAGGTGAGTCGTGGGGAAGAAACTCCTCCAGGCTACCCGCTGCTGAGGTTCCCCACCAGGATGGCAGAGGGGACCTGCTTTTGGCTCAGCGTGGAGAGGCCGTGGGATCTGCCCCCAGATCTGACGGGTCAGTGGGACGCCGCGACCCCGTGCCCTTCAGTTCACTCCTTTGTTCTGGGGCTGGCAGCCGGAGCCCTACGGGCAGAGCTGGGGTCTCCGCAGGCATCCCCACTCCCATGATGGGGTCCCCAGCCCCGCTCCCACTGCGGGGTGTTTGCACTGCTGGGTGTTATTAATGATTTCTGGGGTGCTGTGTGTGTAAAAAATGTGCTCTATGGAAGGGGCATCAGAAATTTAATTTGCCTCCCCTGAGCACTTTTGTCTGGATGTACATGAGCTCACAGCCCAGGCGTGAGTCGCTCTGCTCCAGCTCCTTGTGCCACACCAACCCGCAGCTCCCTGCTCTTCAGATTTTTCAAAGCTTTTCAGTTTGGCCAGATCGAGCTCTTCTTCTCAGAAACAAAAAAAGGCTCATTGCTGTCACCAAAAGTGACACCCTCCACATACATCTCCCTCCCCCTCCTGCACATCCAATTATCAAGTCTCTTTTCCAAAGTATGAGATCTCTAGAGCTTCTCAATGAAGGGTTTGTAATAATTCTTTTAACATGGCAAAACACCACATTATTCCCTAAACATTAATGTTGCATGAATGCGAGACTTCTTTTCCCCATGAAATTTCCTTTTTGATTTTACAAAACAGAAAGTGCAATTTAAAACAATGCTAATGGAGCTCCTATATTCCATAATCTAAAATAATTTGGTGTGGTGCCAGCAACCAGCTTACTAAACTGCTTATCTGAGGCACCCACTTGACCTCCAACAAGGGCACACGGGCTCTTCTTTCTATGGCAGGGTCTTTCTGAGAACCCAGCATGACACACCACAGAAGTTTCAGCCATTTGTATTTTGAAAGACCAGCATTATTTCAGACCTCATGAAAGACCGCTCAATGACCCGAGACCAGCTGAACTCCTACCTATCATAGAATCACAGAATGGCTTAGGTTGGAGGTGACCTCAAAGCCCGTTTAGTCCCATCCCTGCCATGGGCAGGGCTGCCACTCACCAGCTCAGCTGCCCAGGGCCCCATCCAACCTGGCCTTGAGCGCCTCTGCGGATGGGGCACCTATAAAAGCCATGAGATGTGAACATCGTATCAGTTAAGCAGTCTTTTCCACTTGCTTCCACCAGAGCTCAGGTTCTAGTGAGGTGACCCAGACGCAGTGAGTTCAAGGAATTGTAAAACAAATTTGAGTAACACATATCTGAGTTACGTTATCGATTGCAGACAAGAGGAAAGGCAATTCCACAAGCAGATCCTGCCCACAGTCTTTCAGCTGTTTTTGTGTTTTTGTTTTTGTTTTTTTTTTTTAAGACAGGGCTCTTTCTGCCCTCTGTGGTGCTTGGATAAGGCTCTGTTCTCTAAGCTCTTGAATAAGCTGAGATGCTACAGTATTTGCCAGAGGAGAAGGCCACAGCACAGACGCAGAAGAGAGAGAGAGACTGTGGATATTTTTATGCTTTTGCGTCCTTTTGGAGAGGTGAAGTCAAGGGGTGGCTGCTTGAAAGCTGCCCAGCAAAACAGCCAAGGGAGAGTTTGCTGAGGACTTGGCAACACAGATATGCACAACTACAATCAAAACACATGATCTGAGGAAATATACTCTTTCTTGTTGAAAAAAACATCTTGCTGTTTCTATCTTTGGAGTTAATATTTGAAGACTAGGGCTCTAATATACTCCAAGACACTCTCTTATTTCCTTTCATAGGGTCACTTTACTGTATTTTCTTGTTCAAATAAGTTGTAAAAGATGCATCTGGAAGATCCACCTTGAAAACTGATTTTTTAACCCATTCGTGTCATTATTCAGTACTAGCAGTATGTTCCACCTTGAGGTCCCATAGAAACGCATCCATTCTTGCAGGTTGATGCAGCTATGATTTGGCTAAACAAAAACAAAATAGCTTTGCTTATTGATCTTCTCCTTTCTCTCTCTTTTTTTTTTTTTCTTTTTTTAGCCATTTTTATGCTTCATTGACTGCAAGCTCGGTAAGGATGTGTTTCTCAAAAGGAGCTGAAGTTTCTCTTCTCAATATATTAGAAATTCTGCATTTTAGTGACTCCCACCAATGTTTTTATTGCCCCCTGACAAAAGCAATCCTATCCAAGGATCTTAAAAAAAAAAAAAAAAAAAAAAGGTAGATCTTTAAGTAATACATATGATATTAGTTTTTCCGTTTTAAAATAATCACATTATTGCAGACATTTTAATAGCTGTAGAGGTTGCTATGTATTAACATGATTCATGGTCCTTGACAGCAGTGTCTCTGAAAATCCCACAGGAATGAAAAATACAAAACTCCACACACGTTCAAATTTTACTGCCTGCAGCTAAAAGAGGGGAAAAAAAACTTAAAACTGTTGAAACCCTTCAACTTTAAAAGCATTAATAGATGGTCCCAGGGGATTAAATCTAAATCTTAATGTGTAAAAATCAAGTTAATAACCACAGAGATTAATATGGTTGCATTTGATTATTGTGATAATGCAAACAATTAGTACTGCTAAAGTGAGATATATTAGCCTCCTACTTGCCCCACACACATCTGCAAAGCATTGGAAATAAATGGAAATAAAACATTTTTCTCTGAAAGATTTTTCTTTTCTCCTTTTGCCACTGTCTTATTTTCGCTGTAGCTGACTCATTTCTTAAATTATAATTGCTAACATTTTATTATTATGCCCCTCTTTTAATGACTCTTATAAAATTGGTTGCCATAACCATCCATTCCATATTGTCAGCAAAATATGCATTCCTCACCAACACCAGTAAATAAATAAATCTTCCAACTAAACATTGTGACTTTTAAGTACAAAAATACCATATAAATATTTTAACCTGAGAAAAATATGAACTTCTTCCTAGTCCATTGTAAAAGAATCATTTTAATCCAGAACACTCTGGGAAAAGAACTGAGCATTTAATCCAGTTATATTTTGGGCGGAGTTGGAAGTTCCACCTATACTTAATGCTTGGCAATTCCCATTACAAAATCCTCTTTTCAGTTGCATATAACTGTGCCATACTTTAAGTTTTCAACTAAAACTCCCCATGCCTGATATCTGCCTTGCTTTGATTTATTTGTTTTGAAATTTTAGCAAAAATAGTTCAGCGATTTCCAAGAACAAGGTTATAAACAATGCATTACTTTACCCACATCAGAAAAAGTTCTTTGCAACAGTTTAATGGATAAAGCCACATATTTCCATTCCTTGAAGCATGGACATCATCTTTGGTACAGAAGACATACCCTGCTGCCACAAATGTGAAAACAGACCAAATCTGGCCAAATCCTAAAATTCAGTAGATACTTCTTAGGAATTTGGCAGTAACATTCTCTAAAGACTCTGCCTGTATCAACAGCCCACAGTATATGGGCAAACTTTGCCCTTCTATTGCTGCTCCCAAATGTCCTGGCTGCGTGTGTTCACAGACTCATCTAGTTTAGAAAAGAGCATCAAGTCCAACCATCAACCTGACCACTGAATCTCACCACTAAACCATGTCCCTTAGTGTCACATCCACATGTCTCTGAAATGCCTCCAAGGGATAGTATACATAAGTTTTAAAAGGTTGATTTCACACTGTAAAGCATTCAAAAGGTAGGAAAAACTAGAATAACTTCTGAAGCCCTGATTTTTATCTTGTTTTTTATCTTCAGTATGATATGGGTGATCATCCGAGGATCAGGTAAGAAATGGAGTACAGAAAGATCAACACATTTTGTGTGGCAGGAAGAGAAAGGAGAGCTTCCTAGCTGAATTCTGTCCTACACAGAATCTATCCTTGCCTTTTTGCTCATCTGCAGCACTGTGGGGAAACCAAAGGCAGCCTGTTCGTTCTGTGGTCACTGCATTCTGTGAGTGTTTCACTTGACACTTCAGCAGTCTGTCCTCCCAAGCACCCATTGCTTGTGGCTGCAGCTGGGATGTGTGCTGAGGATACACGTGACTGTGTCGTGCTGAGCACTCTGACAAACTGGGGGACACGGGCTTGAGTTGGCCATCTGTAATTAGAGTAAACTTTGGCCTTAGTTAAACGCTGGTTGCCTCAGTTCCCCTTTTGAAAAATGGAAATAACACCAACCTACCTCTCAGATGAGTGTTGTGAAAATGAATGAATTACTGTTTATGAAGTACTGTAATGATGAGTGCCCATGAGGAACAGCCCATGAGGAAATTAATTATTCTATCTTTGGAACAGGTTTTGAATAGTGAGCAGTAAATAGGATGTAGGACCATTACACTGAATAATGAGAATGAAGCCGATGAATAACATTCACTCTGCACCATCAATGAGATGGGCTTGATGAGGAAAACAGTAAGAAATCACATGGTTAGAGAGGCCGTATCAAAGTGTACGGTTAGATAATTCTGCTGTGCTCCAGCCTTGGAGTGCTTGGTCTTTGCCAGGGACACTCCAGACCCTCCCAGCTCTTATGACACGGATGTTTTGTGCAGCTGAGCATCCCCTGTGACCCTTTCTTCTCTCTCCGACAGTTCTTAACCCAGTTTCTGAGCCCAGCCAACCTCAGTCTCCTCCCATCTGACTCATAGCTGCAGTTTCCTTGCTCAGCCAGGCCCTGACTCAAACCACTCACGCTTCCCTCCCTTCATCCCCAGCCGTTAACCCCAGTTCCTATAAAAACAGGAAAAAGCACATTCCTAACACCAAGACACCTTCCTCTACCGAAATCCTAGTGCAGCTCAAAATCAGATGGATAACAGAACTTCCGAAAAAGACCTGGGATAATCAGAAATATGCACAAATATGTGAACATATGCAAACATACACGAACTTCCTAGCTGCAGCAGCTATGATAATGTCATCAGAAATTCTCCAAAATTAATTCACCCCAGTATTTATCTGGAGTGGCATAGGTTGGAAACAACAACTGAAAAAAAATATTTTCCAATGAAATATTTCAGCAGCCACAGTTGCAATATCTGACAGTCCCTGTGCTTCTTGCATAATATTGTTAATATCAAAGTGTATCAGAAAGAGAACTCAAACGCTAGTTTTCTGTGCTTTGTGGCTGGAGGACAAACATATCTATACAGTACACTTTTTTTTTTTTTTATAAAATTACCTCAGAAGTAAGAATGAGTCAACAACAAAGCTGAATGCGGGTCATTCTAACTCCAGGTATCCCAAACTTCAAAGAAAACAGTGAACAAATACCTTTAGCTAGCAAGCTCAGATTTGAAAACACATGTTGTTCAGATCAGCTCACCATTTGTTTCATTACCTTTCAAGCCATACGTCTTTCAAGATAATCTCAAGTTCTCCATGTTTCACACCAAAGGATAAATCAAGATTTCTCTTTTTAGATGCTTTGCTTGCAGCTCATGTATGACTGAGATTCTCTCTCAAATTAGGCATTTTATAAAGGTTAACTTTCTCAACTTAGGGTTTGTCTCCAAAGGATTAGTGACAATCTTGTACCTTTGGTATCAATGCTGCTGTTGTGCTTAGTGAGGGAAAGAAACTTGAAAAGGATATTTCTTTGTGCTATGCAAGCCACTCTCTGAAAGAGAAATCAAAATTCTAAGCTTTTAGTTACAGCTGGCTGGGTGGGAATCTGACCAGAGCAGCACATGCACTTTCCTGTGACTTTTCAGAGGAACACGAGCAGTTTTTGCAAGTAAAGCGGTTTATGGAAGATACTCGAAGGCTAAGATATGAACAAAGGAACAGAAAAAAAGAAAAGGGGATGAGACCTGGCTTTATCAGTCCAAATGATTATTACAGTCTTGGCAAAGAAATAAATGGAAGGAAGATAGCACAAACCAAGCTGAGGCTCTTCTGTTCTTCCATCTTGACAAGGATGGAGCTAGGAAGAATAAATAACAACCAACAGCAACTGTGACTGAAGTAGCATGGGCTGCTCAAGAAGTACGTTGGATCCCTTACCTCTGTGAGCAAATGATGTTAGTGACCTGCCAGATACATCTCCATTCCATACTTTTCATGAGACCAGTGTCCTATCTGGTCACTCCATGTCATCCAGCACTCAGGCTGTATGCATTTTGTGTTCTTTGAACATGTGATGCTTGCTGCCCAAAGCTTCATCACTATTCTGAAGGCTCACGCCGTTCCAAACACAGCAGGAAGAAGAGAGGAAAAATATCAGAGGATTAGCTGAATTATTGCTAATGATGGGGAAAATCTAAGAAACCATCTCATATTGTTGCAGCACTTCTTGGACTGATAGGTCCATAAATCATTGTTAGTGGGAGAGACTCCTCACACTTTGGATTTTCTCCATGCGTCCTGACCTTTGCCGTGATGTGACTTGTCATAATCCAGTAGAGAACAAAGTCTGCTCTGTGACAAACCATTTCACTGACTCAGCACCTGAAATACTTAGGCAAGGGCATGGAAAGAAGATAGTACACCACCAGGGAATTCTAGCAGGGTGGAAAACCATCCAGGACTCGTGACCTTGGTACCATCTAGTCCAGACAATTCCCTACCCTATCAATCTACATGTATTGTTTACTATCTCCAGTGCAGCAGTGTGTTGTTTGGTGCAACTGCTGCCAGTCCCCATTTCACCCCAGCTAAACTCCCATTCTGATTCCCATTCTGCACCATTGGCCAGTAGAGATGTCTGCAGAATTTGGCACATCTTCAAAAGCAAGGGAGAAGAAAGAAGCTCAGACAGCCTAGAAGATAGAGAGTGAGGACACTGGGACAGAGGTTTTCCTCTCCAAAATGACACAGAGGAGAAAAAGACTTGACACAGAAGCAGCCAGGTCCTCAGCTCTAAGCAGCTTCGCTGCCAGAAACCAGGCATCAGGGATTTTACACTGGAGAACTGTGTCAATGTCTGTGTATTTAGTCACATTTTCCTGTAATAAAAATACATTTTAGGCACTCTGATTCTGATAACGTGGGAACTGGCACATAATTTATATTTCCAGAGCTGTTTTTTTCCTGATCCTGTTTCCCCAGCATTTTTCATGAGTAAATCTCCTTTTTGTCTTTCAGCACTTTTTTTCTGTTGTGTTTTTTGTTTTTTTTTTTTTTTCCTTTTAACCACTGTTTCCAGTGTCCTTCTCCCTGGACTATGCCCAGCCACAGTGGTCTGGGTTTGTAATTATGGCAAAAACTTGTCTCATGACTAGGCGATGACTAGAGATAATTCCCCAGAAGAAACACCTACAGATGAATGCCATTTCTATTCTTTTCCTCTCCTTTTACTTGGAATTGTCAGGCTGCTGCTCACCCACTGCTTCTTACTTTTAACCCTTCAAGCTTTAACTTTTGTTTTGAATTGAATTACATCTAAATATTAGAAGGCATTTCCAATAAAAGATCATTGTCTTACTTACCAACTAGTCCCTAATGTCCTAATATGACTGTAATTTACATATGAAAATCAGCCTACTTGCCTGTCCCTACATTTGGCAGTAATAACAATACGGGAATGCAACTGTTTCTGTACAAATGATGAAAACACGTGAACCTCTTTCAGAAGAATAACATAAGGTGTTGTGCCCAAGTGATCCTATGTAAGTTGCAACTCCATCAGAAATGGAATACAAAGCTCTGCACTCTGCAGAAAAAGTCATTGGAGCTGTGCTGGGTTTTCTTTTTTCAGATGGCTCCATAATCGAATACTTAGATGGCAAATCTGAATTAAGTATTATGATTTTTTTTAATTGTCAGCATTTAAGATCTGGTGTTTTAGTTCCCAAGTATTCATGACATTATCTGGGAATAATTAGAACAAAATAGTAACATTTTCACAGAAACACAACATGCTTTTAAATGCATTTCTTGGGAATTTTTTCAGATCTCCAAATTGGAAGAGAAAAGAACCAAATAGAAATAACTTGGGAACAAGGAGGATTGGACTATGATACCTCCCGGCATCATCTATACCTCTCTGCAGAGTGAAGAGCCACTCTTAAGGCACATGTTTGACTGTAACATAGCATTTTCAGGTCAGGGACGTGCTTGCATTGCTTGATACACTTCAGAGCACTGAAGCTGGGCTTGTCTTGTTTCTAAATTCACAACTCTGGACTAGCAAGTTTTATTTAATAATACAAAGAGTGACATTGTTTCCTTTAGTGCAGCAAGCACAGGAGCTCTGTGCACAGGATGCAGAAGTTCCTACAAAGGTGTGTGTATATGTCAGAAGCTTGGGCCAGAATATCACTGCATCTGCGAACCAGTTGTTGCATGAGCTAAAGGTGAAAGAAATGCAATTGCTTCAGCTTGACAGCAGCACTATCAGTCACTTTAGTCATCCCCATCTTGGGAGAAATGAGAGTGTAAGCGTAGATGTAGAACAACCAATTCTCCATGAGCTGTATGAGCAGAACTGCTGAGGCGTTCTCCAGGGAATTCTCAGCACAGTCCCTGGGTACTTCCAGCTGGCTTCCAAGTGGCTGTGTGGAACTGCTTAGCTATATCTCCTCTGTGGGAGTGAGACTAAAATGTGTATGTGTGTGCACATGTGTGTGGGTGTGTAGTTTATGTTCACAACAAAATTAGCAGCTTTGTAAAATAAACATGGATTAGCATTTCACTTTTTTTTTTTTTTTTTAATGGGAAAAGCCACTTGACTTTCTTTTTGCAAAACAGAGAGTATTAGATGGAGAATCCTCTCTCTGCCATCTTCACCCCTGCACAGTGCTCACACACTTTATCTCAAGCACTCTGTAAGCATTGATGTTGTCGAGGATACACAGCTAAATAACGTGACTGAGATATTCCAAAGGATTCGTGAATGTTTTGGGTTCTGAGTCAGCTCAAACCTCCACAGAAGTAAAATAGAACTCCTGAAAATTTTGTTGTTCATCGGGGGTTCATAATTCTTTGGGGATAATGTGATATTTTTTAATACTATTGCACATCTGAGTCGTGACAGATATTAAATGTAGTACTGCTTCAGTGACCTGGTTCCTGGTAACTAACTAACAAAAATCTCCTTCCCCTTGATGATATTTTACTTCTTATACCCAGGTGCACTGCACCTTTGCGGAGATGGGGAAAAATGGATGGAATCCGTCAAGCTCTCCTCTTTTCCTTCAAGAAGGTGATGTTCCTTCTCCACCAGCTGCCATCTATGGTGCAAAAGAGAGCTACTGGGCTCTCCAGTGGATATAATGATGCTTAATCTCAGATTGAAACCAGGATCAGGCCAATATTGCTTCAGGGACCCAGGAAGCATAGCATCATTTCTGGCTCCCACACAGTCTTCACCTGCAATGCACCGAGCAGAGTCCAAAATATATTTTGCATACAAATTAATGAGATACATTTATAGCACCCCTTAGACAGCTTTATTCTGTTAGTGCTTACCTTTATTACTATGTAACATACTCAGCTCTCATTGTCATAAATTGTGCTCTACTTTTGAAGGGGGAAAATAATTCCATATAAAAGACAAATAAATATGGGGAATAAAACCCAACCACTTCCTACATGGCTACCAGAAATTGGCAAAGTCATTCCACATATAAGTAAAACATCAGATCCTGACAGCGAGTAGAATCTTTCTCCTGACTTTGACATGCCCAAAGTGAGCATGTGTGGGAACTTCTCCATTTCTCACACATGCAGTAGGATGGTGACTCCACCATTGCAGCTTAGCGATTTTTGCAAGCTTAGGAGACAGTGGTGAAGGTGGTGTGGTGGCCTTAAAAAGCATAAAAATGAGCAAAATAAGCTTTTATCTACAGCAGTATTCAGATAATTCCACCGATGATGTGTATATTGCTTCCAAAGATACTTAGCAAAATTAAAACAAAAGGATTGAAAATGTTTTCCTGTTGCACTTGGCCACCCTAACCTTTGAGTTTCTGTCCCATGAAATGAAAATGTCCTCGCTTTTGGCAGGAGAATGTCAGTGTTCAATTTTGTGCATGTATTTATTAGCCAAGGGCCATTGGTTCTTGGGGTGCTCAGGCCACTTCCACATTGAATCTACACTTCAATTTGTACTTGAGGAAGTGGCAGTAGAAACACAGCTCTGCTCCTAGTCAGCCCCTCACCCATCTCTGTGAAATCACAAGTCACATCCCAGCAGATTAAGGTGAATTTCAATCAACAGCAGCTTAAATGAGCAAATGAACTGCAACAGCAGTGGAAAGGAGTACACAGCCATTTTGTCACTTCAGAGGGACCCTCCAGCCAGAGAGAGTGGCAGGGCTGGGGGCAAGCTCCCACCTCTCTGCAAGTGCCTCACCAGGGCTCACAAGTCAGAGCCATCAGATGTTAGGGAAAACTCTACTCTGAAGTGGCATTATTGGATGTTGTTGAAGGCTGCAAAACTGGATTCCACTGCAGGAAGATTTTTATGTTATATTACCTTATGAGTAGAATTTGTGGAAAAAAACTTCACATTCCTTAAAAAAAAAAGAAAAAAACAACTATTTCATCTTTTACAAATAAACAGAACAATGGAACCTCCCAGACTCTACAACATTTCTCCCAAAACACCATTTTTAGCAGGAGTCCCTTTATTTCATAGAAACTTTCCTGTACTTTGTGGCAACAGACTGGGGTGATTGGGGTGGCTATACACTTTGGGGAACATACACATCTTCTGGCCATGGAAACCTCTGCTCTGCATAGGTGGTGCAGCCATTTGGCCACATGCAGCGGCTATTACTGAGTGTTTTTAAATAGCTCATCAAACAAAACTAATTTTTTTAGACAGTTTAATCTTAAATTGTAGTCCTGCCCTGCTGGCACAGGTTCTACAGCTTATTCATATCATACATCCTCCTCACTGGTCCTATAGATGCTTGGTGATACATAGTCAAAGTAGTAAGATGATACCTCCACGCAGAAAAAAAGGTGGGCTCATGTTTACAGCAAGATGGCATTCCTGGAGTATATGACAGCAAAACAAACAAATAAATAAATAAATAAAATCTTTCTTGTTTTTCCTTACCGACATGCTCCTTAAAAGGGTACTATTTTCTACCATTCATAACTAACTGCATTTATGAGTAATAGAATACTTCCTTGCATGTGAGGATAAATGTACAGTATTATGGCATAATCAGCTAGGATGTATTTCAGCAGAGCTTTCAGTAAGTGAAAACTGCAATTCAGAGGTTATCTTGAAGATCAAATCCCCAGTCAGAAAGCTATATTGTTGCCTTCATTTTCCTTTCTCAACCCCATGAAGGCTTAATTGGCAGCTAGCTTACATTGTGATCTCCTAGCTTCTTCAAATTTTCTTTTTTGTAACAGATTTTTTTTAATGAGCATTTTCTCCGGGGAATTAATTATTACTTTGACTGGTATATTCATATATTTCTATCAAGAAGTTTTATAAATTACCAAACTCTTGACAGAGTGTGCAACCATAAAAATCACAAAGAGTATCTGTAGTTCTTTCTAATCCCATTAAATCTTTTTTTTTTTTTTTTTTTTTTAAATCTGAAGCTTATTCTCCTTCTTTGTTAAATGACAACATTCAGATTCAGTGGCAGCTAATGTCTAATGTGCATGTGCTGTGACACTGCTACGGATGTACAGAAGCTGCACCATAAGAAGAAATGCATGTCACAAAGTGAGAAGAGCTCAAATGAATGAAGAGTTTCATCACTGCATGAGCATCATTTCTGCAGAGAGAATGCTCATTACAGACTTGACTTTTCTACCTTGTTTACATTTTATGCAGAGCTTTTAGAAACATGCTTACTGTGAGGCACTCTGTGGGAAAACATACTTTCAGCATCAGTCACCGTATTAACAGGGGGCCAAAACCTGGGGCCTCGGCTCTGCCTTGAGACAAGCAAACTTCAATCAGGTTAAGGACTGAGAGAAGCCCAGAGACTTAGGCAGTGCCTTAGCCACGGACCCTTAACAAAGAAAACACTGCACAGCTGTGTTGCTCCAGGTTCAGGAGCCGAACACACCATCTATATGGTTATGTGTCCAGCCTTGGTCTGCAGGGAAGCTTCTCCTTTTCCCCCAGGCACATCCCTTTTCTTGGGCTCCTTCCTTCCATTGCCACTGTCCAAAATTTGCATCCCGTCTTTTTCCTGGAAGGAAGTGACTGGCAAATTCTGGGTTTCAGACACGTTTATCATCATGTCGTGCCTTCCACAGATCAGAGCCTCAGACAGCAGACTCTCAACTCTTGTATTTGCTCTAGTTTTCCTTCCGTAAGCTCTGATCCCAGCAGGAAGGCTTAGAGAGGAGCATGGGGGTGCATGTCCTGCTGCCAGCAGCAGGGATGGTCAGTTCTCACCACAAAGACTCATCTCCACAGATGCCCCTTCTGCAGCAGGAACATAAAGCCACGAGTAAGGGGGCACCTTGTTCCTGTCTACTTTCTCTCCTTTCTACCCAGATTGGCTTGCTGGAATTAAAGTTACCCTTGGTGTTCAAGTTACAACTTTGTAACAAATGAAAACAGCAATTAAAGCTGCCACTTCATTCTTAAGTCACACCATTTTGTCTAATTGCAATATATATAATACATAAGATCATGCTGTGCTGGGGAATGTATATGCAATAACTGAACACAGTGGCATGATTTAGGACAGGCTGGCTTTGAATTTCTTTGTGTGAGCAGGTGGTGTTTCTACACTGCCTCAAATATATTCAACATGACACTATAAGGTCAAACTTACTCCTTCTGAGGGCTTGGGTTTATTAGTAGCCCAAATAATAAATAGCAAAACAGAAACTTCAATCGAAGTTCTCTTTCTAGAGTTCCAGAAGAAATTCCTTGCATTTGCTCTTAGTTTGTCTGTTCAGAAGGTGTTTACATACGCCTTGTGTTTAAAGAGATTTCCCAGGACTACTTTAAGAAAATTGCAATAGGTAAATTTGTTCCTGCTAAGTTACTGTCCATCAGCTGAGATGGGAGAACTGCAGGTTTGCTCTTCACCCATACCATCTGTTAAAAAAATAAAGTTTCATCTTAAACCCACATTAGCTTCAGAATGGAAGAAAGACAAATACAGTACATACTATACCCATTGTAAGAAAGGGGAGAAAATGCTTGTGGCAACTACATGCCCTATTTTAATATAAGTTCCACAGCAGGCAGTGCTCTAGGACAAAGGCACTGAGGTAAGTGAGGTAAGATGGGACAGACTGCACTGTACGTTTGCCAAGGCTTATTGTGGCAGGGTACCTGGATAGTTTTCCTCACTGCAATGACAGATTTTCTTGTCTAAAGAAATGCAGTAGGTCTCATCTCTGTGGACTTCTGAAAAGTAGGTAATAAGGTGCCACATGGGAAATTATTAGTGAAGCTGAAGAGGATGGGAATTAGTTCAAAAAGTATAACGTGGATAAGAAACTAACGAAAGGGAGATGTCAACTGCTTGTGGTGAAGAGAGAACTTCAGTTCTGGAATGAGGTTACTTGTTGCAAGGATCTGGGCTTACAAGGTTACTAGGACCTAGCCTTTATTTATGAGCTTCATTTTGAACATGCAATGAAAAAAAGTAGGGCTGTGCTAGAAAAAATTACTGGTCACGAAACTCTGGGAGACGTAAAAGCTGCAGAAAGAACTAGAAGAAGAAAACCATAGAAAGTGCAGATTGTACTCTGAGGTCATTTTCACACAAACTTTTGCTCTTCAGCTTGAAGGGGAAAGAGGGAAGACAGAGGTTCCTGTCAATCATGCACAAGATTTAAACTGACAGACTAATGAAAATGGCAGACACAATCCCCAACTGATAATAGATCTCATGGAGGCACAGTAGTGCCAGCAGCCCTATAATGGGCCTCCTCCAACCTCTGTGGGCAGCTCTGGGGCTCTGTTTCCAGGAGGGACACCTCAACCTGTGAGAGAGGCATGGAAAGGCCTTGGGGCAAAAGGTAAATGATAACCCATCCAAAGAGTGAGCCATACAAAAATGTCATCTGTGCAGTCCAGTAAAGCATAGGCTGACAGGGAATACAATTATTTCTTGTAGAAACATCAAGGAGATAAACACTAGGCACCAAGAATAACGACTTAACCTAAAGGACAATGTTGTCACAAACATAAACGTATGTATAAACTGAATAAATCTAGGCTGAATATTAGAAGCAGATTCTAAACACTAAAGACTTGAGATTCAGCCTTTCAGCAGAAATTGTGAACAGTGATCTCTTTACTTAGGGGGATGGGGAATATGATTATAAAATGAGATTACGTGACAATAACCACCCATGTTAATGCAGGAGATAGGGCTTAGTGACTGCAGAGATCTTTTCTAGTTCTCTGCTGCTATGAACTATTTGATTTTCCCAGGTATTAGATTCTCTTTTTCTAGCTTAAACTTTTCAACAGACTCAATTCCAAAATTCTTTAAAAATGCACTGCATAGGGTAAAAAAAAGGTAAAAGTTAAAAATGTATGGTGTCTTACCTATATACTTGTTTAGTGATGATTTGTTTCTTGCCAGCTCTATGCAAAGATACTTGTGTTGAAGGGATTCTTAGTCTTTTACTCCTACCTTCAATGCAACATTAAAAACTGAGGGCCCG
Organism: Chrysolophus pictus; assembly: GCA_037305975.1. Classification (NCBI taxonomy): domain Eukaryota; kingdom Metazoa; phylum Chordata; class Aves; order Galliformes; family Phasianidae; genus Chrysolophus; species Chrysolophus pictus. Next base: position 50,567,640 of record CM074577.1, read on the forward strand.
AGGGGAATAATGTCATTCTACTATGAAAAATATACTAAATAAGGGTGGAAATATTCATGGAGAGAACTCTCCTAAATGCAGATGCCATGGAAATATCTCCTTTTAACATTTGTGTCAAATGTTTCAAACTTGGAGCAGGGCAACTTCATGCACATTTTTTGTCACTTTGAAAGATTATATTCTGCTTTTTGCTGTATCTGTACTGATTTTCCCTCCCATAATTTTTTAACACAGTGATCCACATCCCATCCCCACACATTGCTGAAATGAGCCTATGTCAAGGCAGAAATCTCAGAGGCAAACAAGGTGGGTAGAAATGTGCTGAAATTTAACTGTTCTGTGCTGGTGTTACTTCCAGTCAAAAACAAGTGGGGAAAAAAAAGGTAAAATATTTCAGTATCCTCAGGCTATTTTTAACACAGGTTGACTGGTGGACATTTCAGTACAAGAACGCTAAGTTTGGCCCATGACTTCCACCATGCTGTCATCATGACTGGTTTTACACAGCAGTGTGTCAGTGATGAGGGAATGAGGCAAGCCTCTCTGGTAGGAGACAACTGGAAGAAGGTCTTAAAAATTTCACAGCCCCTTCCCATGTGTAATTTTTCCTAGAGGACTTTGGCGTTCTCATCCCTGAGATTCTCCATAGGGCAAAGGTTTAAGGTTCTCTGAATTAGTGACGTGGTCAGTGGACATGGTGGTGATGAGTTGATGGTTGCACTAGATGATCTTAGAGGTCTTTACCAACCTTAATGATTCTATGATTCTTTGATGATTTACATGTCATTGCTGGTCAAAATCAAGATCCTTTGTTTTCTGTACATTATGGGAGATGTAAGGGAGAAAAAAGCACCAACTCACATATACATGCACACACAACGTGGGCCTAGAGCACCTCATATGTTATTTTCATGAACAAGCTATTAAAATGTAAAGCCATCCTGTGATGTGAACCGGTTTGTTTGCCAGTTTGAGCTGAGGCATTGGAGTGACTGAGGCAAACTGGATTCCAGCAGTTGCAAGAGAAACCTCATGAGATGTCTGGCTGTGCTTTACAGTTGTGGCATTAAAGTCCAAGCCACACATTAGTGAATGAGCAGCTGAAGAAATCTAATCAGAACATTAAGTATAGAACTTTAAATCTGCACTGCACAAACTTTGACCCCCACTTTTCTCTGAAGATTTAGTAAGTCTAGAACATCCACAATGTATAGCAGAGAGTAAAATTCATTATAAAGTGGAATAGGTGATCAGCAGAGCGTCTGGTTAAAGTGTTTCTGGCAGAAAAGTAAAGGTAAAACATAGAGGTGCATATTAGGATTTTATTTCATACTGCTCTGTGTAGACTGAATGCAACTTAGACTGCTTTATCTTCTGCATGTTTTAATCTTAGTCCTTTCAAGACACACTGTGCAGTGACCACAGCTTCCATGGAATGATACAGGGAGACATACAAATTAATTATTGATGAATCTACAGAATCACCATTAAATGAGTAAACCCATCCAATTTACACTCCATATGCACAGAAAAATCACAATTCTGCCCCTTATTTTGATAGCAAACATTTATTTGAAAGAGCACTGTTATTAGCAGGCTGCTTTCAATTAAGGATCTGTTCCTTTATGACAGTTTTTGAAGACTTAACATCATGGCTGCTGCGTAAGTCTCATCAGCTATTTGGCATAAGCATTCTAAGAGCAGATGCAATAAGGTTTCATTTGGGTAAATAGTGCTTTTAGTAAAAGATGGTTAAAAAATAAAACAGGTTTGGGTCTTTCTTACTTTTAGAAGAGAGACAGAAGAAAATTGTAAATTTAATAATAGAAAGTAATGGTGATATTTACAAAGATAATGATAATTTTTGCTATGCACTCGAGTGCTGGTGTGAGGTAAACATTTGTCTTTTATGGCCAAAGCAGAACCATTAAGCCTATTTCATACGGGCTGTCAACCATCTATCCAGTGACAATGCCTTTTAGTCACAATTAGCCAGGCCACTTTGAGCTTTGTCATTTGTTTCACTTAAATAAAAGAAATAAATAAATCAAACTTTGCTTGCTAAAATGAGTTTGCGTAGAAGTGTTTCATTGCTTTTTTGGGTGATGCATCAACCCATTAAGGCTTAGGACAGCAAGAAGAATAGTGGACAAGGGAGATCAGCTTGATGGGGAGCAGCATGAAAACCCACTGCCCAAAAGTCCACCCTCGGCCCCTTCTGTCCCCTCCACACCTCTCCCCAGCCCACAGCTGCATATCCAGTAGCATCCTCCTACAACTGTTGCAGGACTTCTGACTCTCTGCCCTCATCTGTACTTCCAGGCTGACATGGCCAACTCCTCAGGAGTGGGGGTGGGCACAAGAGGGGTGGGGTGCTGAGCCAGCAATGCTGCCTTGTGCTCTGTGCAATGTGCTAACAGCAAAGAAGGGAATTCCTGGCAACTGAGCAAGGCAGCTCCCCAGCTCTCTGCTCTGCTTGGCTTTCACCCATTTACTGCATGGAGAAACAGGGAAGGAAAGAGAAGGCGGAAGAGACTCAGATGCCCAAATGAATGCACTTGCTGTTGTTATCATGGTTTTATTGACAGCATATCAGGCTTAACTGAAAAATTCAAAGATAACGCAAGTATCATGTTAATGTGCAGCTCTGTAGTATCTATTATACGCATTGTAAGGCTGCCAGAGCAAATCCCATTCCAGTGGTGAATTGGATAATCTGTTGCATTTTTAAAGGCCATTCGTCCTGAGAGATTATGAATTTATATCGCCTAAGGTTGTATTCCATCATTACAAAAGTGCTAGAATCCTCCTTAAAGTTTGTTTTACCTGTAGCTGCAGTGGGAATTTTGTCTCCTGCATTACATTCACTAACACTGGTGTTTTGACATTTGAGAGTTATCTTTTAGTTCTACCTGCCTCAGGAATAAATTAGAGACACAACTTCTTTTAATAATGCAACTAGTGGTTCTACTTATTCAGTAGCCTCAAGCCAGTGACACCTTTCTTTACTTCCTATACGCTCTTCATGTACAAAGGTCTACTGTTAAATGATTAAATTGGTGATCAAACTGTGATTTGTTTAACTTAACTGAGAATTTTCTCAGCAAAAGGGAGACATCATTTTACACTTTCTCCAACAACAAATTGTATGTAATCTATTCTGCTGAAATGTAAAGTTAAAAGGTAAGTGGAATTTCTGTATAGTGCAGTAGTCCTACTATTTCAATGTAAAAAAAAATGCCACATGTTCCCAGCATCTCTCTTTTTAGCATAGAATACCTTTCATTTACAGTAATTCTGAACCTGGGCTTGGCAACCTACTCAATACTGTTTGTGTGAATTCAATTTTGGAAGAATCTAACAGGTGATGTAACTTTGCTTGTATGGCTGTTACATTTCCCTCTGCTACAGGAAGTTTGTGGAAAAAGTACCTCAAAAGAGCAAGTGGAAGAACAGAAGTGAAGTTTATGCCCACTCTAGATATGAATACAAAAGAGCAGAAAGGACATGACCCAGGAAGGAAAAGCCCCAGCCACAACGACTTGCCAGCACAAATAATTTGCCACGAGGGCAGATATTGCATGCTTATCAACAATTGCCATTCTCTTCTTAAGCCTGGTTTCAGACAAAGGGTTGTTTAATGTTTTGATACTAACTCTAAACAATCCCATCTTTCCTGGACGTGTTGGGCCTTCAAGGACATCTTCTATAGCATCCAATTGTGTCTTTTGAAATACAGACAGTGCATAGACTTTTTCAGAGGCTTCTTGTCTGAACATAATCTTCCTGGGCACTAAAAGCATTTAACAATAGACTTTTTAAGGAAGGCAAACTGTGTCTGCAGTTCCCACAGCCATGCTTAGTTTTGTGTTTTCTTTACCTTTGCATATCAGTCATAGAAAATGATAGGCAATATAGTTATTGTATTTTGTACGAGTACCTATTAATTATATCAAGATGGCAAAGGAAAACTCCCAGATATCCTAATCTATTCAAAACTTCATGAAAAAGCTTTTTGTCTTTTGCGTGTCAGCTAGAAAACTTCTTATGCCATCTTTTCAAAGACCATAAGCAGAGGTTTTCAAGTAACTTCTGATTAACTCCTGAAGTTGACCTGACAAATGGAAACAAGCCTCTGTGAGATGACTCTATAAGGAAGGGAAGAGCTCACATCTTGAAGAGTCCTGGAAGATTCATACCTGAAAATCTTGGTGTGGTTCTACAGAGGAAAGCTACAAAGGTGCTGACCCTACCATGCTGGTTGTAACCCATGTCCAACCCATCCAGGTGATAGAAGTTGCTACCTTCTGTGCAGACTGAGGAAAAAAATAGTGACAAAAAAGTGATCTCCAGTGCATCCCCAGGTCACCCATCAATAAAATGGCATTTTATAAATGGGTTTGAAAGAATTTGTGTTGGAAATAAAAACAGTTCACTAACAGATGTGCAACTGCCATCTCATCTAGAGACCCCTGTAAATACAGTCTTTGGGGAAATATAGTTTCCCGGGGCCAGCACAGACGATATCTAATTGGAATCACAAGTTTGAATGGAAAATAGGTCTTGTTTATAGTAGAGTATAATGTAAAGCTGGGGACTATAAAGTTCTGTTAGCTATTACCTGGCATTGCTGAAGGTTGAAACCACAGTGGTAGAAATAGTTAACATTAGTTTGAATAGCACATAAAGTGCAAAATCATCCAAAGCAGGTGATAAGAAGACCACTTGATAACAGAAAGAAATAAAAAGCATTCAGACAACCTAAAAATATCCTCAATTTATTGCTCTAATCTGCTCAGTGAGTTGAGAAGTAAGGTTTTGCTGATGACATTAACCATTTTTTAGGTTTGAGCTGTTTTATTTTTGTTTATAACATTCTTGGGTCTGCAGAACCTGATGGTTGTGAGAACTGATGTATATGATTTCTAAGATGGTGGGACTTCATGATGGTGGGGATTCCTTTGCAACAGAATATTTACCAGAACTTGAGCAGGATCTTGTAGCACTTACACTTGAGAAGGCATTAGAGGTGGGGAGATACATAAAACCCCAGATCTGTGGGATGTTGTAACAGTCATTCTGATGGTTGGGGAGAGCTAGCGACATGAGCCTGTTTCTTATCCTCTTAACACCAGATGGAAATGCCAGAAACAAACAAATGTTTCAGTGCTGTATAAAAGTCCTTGGGAAAGGCCAGGATAGATAAAATATTGGATGGGGGGAAGAAGCACAATGGAGAAAGAACCAAACAATAAATGCGACCATGTGCACTGTGAACCACCTGACTAGACCAGATGCCTCTGGAGAGGAAACAGCAAAATACCTTCATTTTCCCTAGAGCCATCAAAGGAAGCCTGCAATGCAGGGCATCGATGTTATCCTCTCAGATTTAATATCTGATGTGTTTGCATCTGTGATGGGGGAGCAAGGCAGAATTCCTGTTACAAAAGTACAATAGTTACAGCTCTCCTACAGGCTAGCACTGCACAGGCTAGTAGTTATATTGTGGTGTATGTTGGACTGAAACATGTCAGGAGAAAAGGCTTAGGATTTTTTTTCCCTTGGTGCTGGAAAAGAGCAGTAAATGGATTCAGAGTCATACTCGGTATCTGCTGTACATTCAGAGGCAAGTTTCAGCCTTGTCTGAGACGTGCTGTTGTTCATAAACAATGCTGTTGGTTCAGATTCATTCTCTTTATAGTTCATTGTTATTTTAATAACTCTTTTATTTGCAATATTATTTTAAGACAGCAAGACAGGCGGTAAATATTTAACTCGCAGTATTCATTTAAGCTTGCTGAATGAAGAAGGTTTCTAATAACTTTACCAATGGGTCAGTTCATTCCCTACTCAAAACAACCAGCAAAAAGGACAGGAAACTCCCTCGAGGAATTTTCTACAGACGGTTCCATCAGGAAGGCATTAAGTGTATATTTATCTCTTGCCTCCCCCCTGTTCATCTTGGAACCGGCTACGCAGTTCAGATCTGGGAACCAGGATATCTCAAGGGATCTGCCAGAGGTCAGGCATTTCTGCCTAGAAACCCAAAGCCTCTGCACTACTCATACTCCCTGTGGTTCTCCCTTAGTCCTGGCAGTGCAGCTCCAGCACACAGCCAAGGCATAGAGAGGACTTCACACAATGTGTATTTACTTTGGTGTAGATTCCTGATTATTTCTGGAGGAAAATCACTTGAGACATACCATACATCCTGGCCTAAGCATGCATCCCACCCTTTTTCTACAAAATGGACAACTTTGGCATGGACTGAAATCAGAGAGGGGAGAGAAGAGCCTCTGGCCTCCTGTCACAATCTGACTCACACAGAAAATCACATATTGCAAGGGGTGCGTGACCTAAACACACGATATCTTTATCACCCCTCCAAAATATTTAAGAAAAAATGAAGAGTGATGAAAATGCTATTGTGTTCCTCTGCTATATTCAATAGCATTGATTTGATTGGAAATTATTCAGAGCTTTCTCATGTCATTTGTCATTGACCCTTTGTTAACATTACTGAATACATTTGCAAGCTGCTGACTTAGTTAAATTCATTTTCTGTGCCTCACATCAGTTAGGAAGGTTCTGAATGAAGGAGAACCTGAAGAGGAACAAATGCTCCACAGTGTTTTGTTAGTCATGGACATATGGAGAAATCAGGAGGTCAAAACAGTACAATACAACAGACCAGTAGCACAGCAGCCTGAAAAACGCTGAGAGATATAGAATCATAGAATCATGGAAAGGCTTAGGTTGGAGGGAACCTTGAAGCCCACCCAGTCTCATCCCATGCCATGGGCAGGGCTGCCATCCAGCAGCTCAGCTGACCAGGGCCCCATCCAACCTCGCCTTGAGTGCCTCCAGGGATGGGGCACCACAGCTTACATGGGCAGCTGTGCCAGCGCCTCACCAACCTCTGAGTAAAGGATTTCTTTCTAACATCTAGCCTAAATCTCCACTCTTTTAGTTTAAAGCTATTCCTCCTTGTCCTATCACTATCAGACAATGCAAAAAGTTCTTGCCTGTAAGTCCCCTTCAAGTACTGGAAGGCTACAATGAGGTCTCCCTGGAGCCTTCTCCAATATAGAGAAAGCCCTCTTCCATGCAAACTGCCGGGGTTACCTTACTGGCACAAGGAGCACAAGACTTGTCCTTTGGTCTTGGTAAAGCTAGATATTCCTCAAGAATCAAAACCAGGTTGTGTTACCCAAGGAAAAGGCATGTGGCAAAAAGCTGAAGTATTATCTTCTTCTCCAAAGAGAGAGCTCTGTTTACTCAACGCTGATCAGTCCCTCATTCAACTTCATTTTCTTTTCCTACAGCAAGAAACTGTCACAGACAACAGGTATCTTATCATCATATAAAATGCAACAGAGAATAGGAAAAAAAAAAACTTTGGGAATAAATAATTGATCGCTTGAGGAGATACTGACAAGGAACAACTATTTTTTGTGGTAATACATGATCTGTTAGAAAGGAAAAAGAAACTGTTCTGGAAAGGACAAAAGAGAGCTCCTAGCAAAGGATAGGAGAGAGCAGTTGTCAGTATTTCAGGGTTGTTTTTTTTTCACTTAAGGGACAAGAAGTTTCTTCCCGCAGATGTCTACAGGAAAAAGAGTATTTTGCTTGCTCTGTGATCCCCAGTTATATTTTTATTTAGCAGATCTGGGATTGCAAGCCAGGAAATCACCACAGTGGCAGCATTTAGTCTTCCAGTGCAAGGAGCAGCTGGAGGAAATCCTCTCAACACCCACATCCTTGCAGTTCAGAAGACACAAGGCCTAGCAGGTTGCTTCTCCCTCTCTGAGCTGAGGGATAGAAGTCAATGGCAGAAGGGCAGAGCCCAGGCACCAGCACAGCCATCGTGCTGGGGGCACAGCTGGGTGTCCAGGGCATATTTGGCCAGTACCATTCCAGTGTCCAGATTTCAAAGTGGGACCCTGGAGCATGCACTTCTTGGGTTTGATCCAGTGCCAGCAGTCAGAAATGGAACTATTTGTTTTTGTTTTGTCTCCACAACTGAGCTGTACCCAAACTTCAAGACAATTTCTTAGTATTGGTTTTAGCTGAAGGAAAGCTCTGAGAGCAAACCCGCTTATTTGTGAGGACGCCACAACTGCAGGTTGACACAATTCCTCTTTTCTAACTTGAATAGTTCATCTGTGGAAAAATGATGTAAACTACACTGTGCATTATGACACAAATACATACAACTACATTGGAAACAGACCGATTCACAACTCATAGTTTTGATGGATTTTTTCTTCAGAAAAACAAGTATGAGGAATAAATGTCATAGAATCATAGAATCATTTGAGTCAGAAGGGACCATCAAAGGGCGCACAGTCCAATTCTTCTGCAGTGAACAGGGACATCCACAGCTAATTCAGGTTCCTCCAGAGCCTGTCCATTGTGATTTTGAGTGTCTCCAGGGACAGGGCATCCACCACCTCTGTGGGCAACTTATTCCAGTTCCTCACCACCCTTACTGTAAAAAACATCTTCCTTATATCCAATCTAAATCTCCACTCCTTTTGTTGAAAACCATTTGCCTTTAGCCCTTTAGTAGCAAACCCTGCTAAAGTCTGTCCCCTTCCTTCTTATAGCCCTCTCCAGATATTGAAAGGCTGCTTTCAGGTCTCTGTCCTGTTTTCCATAGCAATTTAGAGATTACCTCTTACAACAGAAGAATATCTCATTTAGTTGCACACATTGGATTAAGACGAACTGGAATATCAAGTTATTTTTCTTGGAATAATTAATGAAGCAAAATACACTGAAAGAAGAAGAGGAAACTGCTGTCAGAACTAAAAATGCCCACAACAGGGAACTATTCAAAGAGACACTGCACCGTTGAGTCTGAATTAACTTGTCCCTTGAAACAAGAGGATAAGATCCTTAACACGTGAAAGCAGAAAAGAAAGATCAGAATCTCCCTTTTGTACCCGTGTGAGACTCTTGGGACCTTCCCCATGAGTAACATGTCTGCAACCACAAAGCATGGGAGGAAGTGCCTCAGTTCAGGTCCATAGGTGCTGTGTGGTGGGAGTTGGAAAGCATCCTGGCATGCGTGATGGGAAGCAGTGGGATGAGTCATTTAGCCAGCAACACCCCAGGCACTTTGTTTCTCTTTGTTTTTGCAAAGTTTTACATTTTATTTGTTCTTTCTTTGTTTTCCGTAATCACTCATCAGCCTGGAAATAGCTGTTTTGATCTTGTTAGGTGAAAGAAAATACAGTTGGACTCTTAACACGGAAAGAAATTACTTATCTGAGTAGGAGGAAAGTCTGACTGGCTCAAGCTTGAATTCCCAAAGGAAAGGCCACTTGTCAAAATTAATGATAATGATACCTTTCAAATTAAGGTGACAGTGAATGAACATCCTCTGCTGTAGCAACTGATCGCTATGTAAGGGCTTTTTCAAGCAAATTCCTTTGACTCATATCTGTTCCTCTTTAATCCTTTAGTATTGGAAATGAGAATTTAGTAGAGGGCGGAATTCCTCTGAAGAATACAAAGCCAAGATCTGGAAATACCAGTGCTGAAACAAAATATTTCATCTTTTAATTTTTCCGAACTCAGCTTGCAACGTATTTGCTGCCTTCTAATTGCATTTCTCACTTGCAGTATTTGCATTATTGGCTATAATTATGCTGTATCTGCCAAATGTATTAAAAATCAATAATGTGCATTTTAATTATGGACTATAAAAAATACTATTGTTCTGGACTGCAAAGAGAATAGGAAGGCAGCTGAAATTCTTGTTTTCTCTTCTACATAAAATAATGGCCTGTGGACCTATTTATATTTTACATGATTATTGGTTTTGCTATTCTTAGACTAATACTCAAAATCAATTCATCTAAGGGTTGGATAATGCTGCCAATGAATGTAGTAAAATATCTGCTGCAGAAAAAATGACACCTCTCTTTTCTTTGAAAGTCATAGTTAAAGGTGCTGATAGCAAAAGGGTCTTTGGCAAAGTGGAAATCTCAGCTGCAGATGGGAGGTTTATTGCCTTCCTTTGCATTTTATAGCATATTCTGTAAGTCAGCTGGGGAAAGCAATGGACATTTGCCAAAGCAGAACCCCATTTGTCTAATCACCAAGTATACCCACAAGCTCCACAAGAGAATATGCCCATGAAGCTCTTTACATGACTGTCTGGAGTGCAAAACAGAAGAAATGAGGGAGCAGTACAGTTACTGTAAATGCATGAGTATTTCTGCAAGGTACTTTTTTTTCCCTTGAAAAGGTGCATGACAAGATCATACTGCTAAGATCTCTGCACTCACTTTATCCTTTATTTTTCTTACATTGGGAAAAAGGCAAAAAGTGTAAAGAAAAGTCTTTCTTAAGGCATGTAACCAAAAATAAAACATAAGAGATTTTCCTATCCCTCTCTTCCCCTCGTCCCCTACAAAACCTCATTGAATTTAATGCTGGATAAATTTACTGGATCCAAAAGCAGAACAGATTCTGCTCGGCACAACACATGCAATGACAGAGGGGCATCATCCCAATGCCCTGGACATCCTGAGCTGAAGAGACCATCTCTAGGGGTGAAACAGTGCTTTGGTCTCTGTGCTAATTCAGTCCTTGTCCTCTCTGCTGTGACTGCCAACAACCATATCAATTAGTCGTACCAATTGTGATGGTGATTTCTGTGATGTGAACACCTGTCCTCTAGGAACTGGGCGAAGGCGACCAAACAGTTGTCAGATGGTAAGTGTAATGTTAATTGATCCAATCCATAGATCTGTCTCTATATAACGTTTAGTGCCAGAAAGTTACACAGCCAGACATCTGGCAACTAGATGACCATCTAACTCTCTATCAGTTTGACTTTGGCAGGCAACAAAGTTAGTCTAGTTGTGTATGCTGTGGGCAGCTTAAGGAAGTTAAAGCATTGCTTTATGCCTGCAGAAGGCCTGCCTCTGTTCTGAACTTTATTAAAATTATATGCTGAAGTGACTCTCTGTCGGTAGCAACCTGCCTCGGATGTGAACTGATGACCTCAGAGTGAAAGGTTCCTTATCTAGCTAATCCAGTTGTGCTGTATCTGCTAAAATACTGAAAAATCAATGAAGCAGTGATAAAGCATAGACTGTAAAAAAAAAGCTGTTTCATTGGTTTTCTTTTGTCTTGAATACATTCATTTTTTTCCACGTCTGTAGAGCAAATGGGGCATTGATGAAACCTTCTGATTACAGAGGGAGCACTGGATAAATATTCACAATCAGTTCATTAGCAGTTGTGCTGCTATCTTAATGTTCATGAGCCCTATGTTTGGGACTGGAACTGATTTAAATGTAGTCAGAATAGTAGCACTCACCTCATATATTCAGTGCTACATGTAGCAGTGTACGTGGGCGTTGTTCATAAAATGGAAAAATAAATATGATGAGTTTTTTCCAGCAATTTCTTTTCCCCCTATTTTAACTGTTGACAGCTTTTTTTGAGCTCTAGATGGCAAAACCAAAGACAGTTTCTATCGTAAGGAGCTTTGAAAAGACCAGTAACAGCACAGGAGTTTGGAACAATCACAGGAAATGCAACATTTTCTTTCATTCCTTTCTTTCTGATGTTGAAACAGAGAGTGGACTGGAATTAGTGTTCGTGGACCTGAAAACAGAGATGTTCACAGACTGCATTTGGAAGATGCAGCTACTCCCAAGAGCAGAGCATGAGAAGATGGCTGAGAATGCACAAACAGCACTGCAAGGATTATCACATCACACTGGGAGAAGCACTAAGAAAGGAAATACAAACCATAGACCTGCACTGAGTTGTGAGATCTCATGAAGGCAGAGATGAGAAATTAGAGTTTGTGTTCAGGAACACTGCGGAGGAAATAGATTAAAAGAGGGTTTAACGAGATAATGTTGGCAATGGGGTTGTGAATGGGATGAACTGGGTACAAGTTGAAAAGAAGGCAGAAAGGAAGGGGTAACAGAGAGCGTGGATGCAGTTATTGAAGAAAAAAGAAAATGATTTCTGGAAACAGAGGTAGAAAAATGTTTGTGACACGCTGGAAGTCTGGAAGAAATAAAAGAAATTTTGGAAATGGTCTTGTTAAGGCATGAACAGTGGTAGGGGTCCACATATACAGAGGAATGCAGGGGTAGGAAGAAAACTTCAACACTTCTTTAATCTAATGACAATCATCTACCAGAAAGACATATACAGAGATTCATGGGAAAAATGGAGAAGTAAATTTGTTAGCTGTCAGCAATGAGATAAATCCTGAAGACAGGCCAGTCTAAAGTCACACGAGCGTACATGTGCGTACACTGACTGCTGGAGTAGGAGTGTGCCTTGCTGCCACTTCTTCCCAAATCCCCTATCCCAACCCTTCTTTGGAGGCACTGTAACTATTCAAAGGCACGGAGCAAGAGCTGGTGCTTCCCAGAGACAAAAGGTAGATCTGATGAACTCCTCCACTCGAAAGGCCAGGCCTCATCTTTGCCCTGTCCTGCTGACAATGGATAATATTATGTCTCTGTGCGAGGCGATGGGGTTGGTTCTCACCAGAAGGAAACTGCAACCTCAGACCTCAACAGCTGACACAGATACAGATGAAAAATAAATCAAGAAGTCTTAGAAGATTCAGTTAAAAAAGGAAGTTAGAGGAGAAAGCAAATGTAGACAAAGTACTGTTAGCATTTCATTTCTCTTGCCACAACCTTCACCAGTGCTGTAAGGATGGAAGAATGGCTTGCTGCTTTTCCTGAGTCAGAAATCTGCACATCAAGACACAATTTACTGTTTCAGCTAATCCAGCAGTCCTACCTTTGGCATAGCTGTTGGAGGCAGGTGACTTTCATGGAAGATCATTTTTCTTCAAACTGCTCAGGAATGTATCAAGGCCAACATTCTTTCCTCACTAAACTGTGGATAGTATCAGATACCACGAGCACCCTACAACAGCAGCTGGAAATTGCTTTTAGAAAGGGGATGATCCAAACCATGCCCTTTGTACTCTCTGCAGAACACAGATAATTTGAGGGGAGAAGTGACTAATCTTTAATGTACTCATCCAAATCAAATATTTGTCTCTGTAGTTTTGGAGGCTATCTCTCCTACACCATCTGCTGAATAAGAGCATGGCAAAGCTCGTGCAGAAGGAGATGAGTAGCCTAAGGAAGCAAATTCCCTCTGGGATTGCAGTTTCATACTTCAGCCCTAATTTTTGCAGTATGACTGGCACAAGGCAGTAGTGGGGTCAGACTGTCCACCATCTCCAAACAGGAGCTTGGGAACACAGGGAAAACATGATTTTGCTTGCATAAAGGTTTGAAGGCGAAGCAGTTTTTAAAACATCCCATAACACTACGCTGATACAGGAAGTGGCAGAGATGATTACCCTGAGTTTATAGCTCTGAAGATAATCTGACTTCCAAAAGCTCTTACATTGTAAGGAATCGATGACACTGTAATGATTCTGCTCCATCATCATTAAGTTCCACATAGGCACAGTGTTGTGAAAATAAGACACATTCAGATATGTTGAGGATAAGTTCCTATCTTTACCTCCAATATGTGAACAAGAAGCAAAATGACAGTATAAGTTTTGCTTACCCAAGCTTCAGAACTGATACATGGGAATATTCCACAATCACCTTCACTGAATCTATTTTCCCTGAAGCTGTAGTGTCATCAGTTTAGAATATACAGGCAGACTACCTGGGCTAGGCTGGGCTGTGCCAGCCTTTGCTTGAGAAACAACTAAGAAAGACTGAAAATAAGATTCAGAAGGCAAATGCTCGTCAGAATAACTAGTAAAGCATTCTGCTAAAGCAGATATTTTTTCAGACTTCTTGAAAATTTTTTAGAATTCTGTGGCTAATTTGACAAAAGGAAGATATTAACTTCCAACCCTTGACCTCATGGTCTCATCTCCATCTTTCATTTCTTTCAATCCATTCCTTCTACAGCCCGAGTAAATTTTTTATGCTTTTTTTTTTTGTGTGTGTGTGTGTGTCCTACCATAAGAGCAGTGTGACTGTATCCTTAATATGGCAATCACTGTTTTACATCACATCGTCACACGCCACTGAAGACCTATCAGCTGTCAATAATTTTCAGTCATTAGTTGTTCAGGCTTAAATTCAGCCAATGTCCTGGATGTGACAGGTTTTGTAACATCACTCTAAGCTCTAGCCCCAAATATTTCAGATGTGTGTTTTGTCAACAAACATTGGGCTTTTTCTCTCTGTGTTTGAACTACAAGGGATGGTTGGGGCATTTTTTCTACAGGTTTTGAAATTAGTTTGCAATGAATAAACAACAACATAAGAAGTATTCTCTCTGTTCTCTTTTCCACTTTGAGAACGGAGGCTTAAATTTTGTTCAATATTTACAAATCATGTTGCTAACCAGCGTTCTGTTTAACAAACGTACTGACTCCCTTAACTTTCTATCTGTCTTCACACAAGTCAGATCCTGTTATCTCAGAAGAAGACATGCTGTAAGTCCTACCATTAATAACATTTGTCTGGTAAGCAGCAAAAATTGTCACCTGCATCCTTCACATAACCACAGCAAAACCTCAGACACCCATCATATTCCTCCTTGTCAGCGCTGGGGTCAGTGTCTCAGGTGGAGTGTGTGCAGTCTATATGTCAAGGAGGGTGGAAGGCCATCTTGTCCAGCCACACTTGACAGCCAGATGTTTTTGTATTAACAAGGCAGTGACGATTCTTTTTCAGATTCATTTGCATAGCAGTGATTAACTCAGCAACTTCTGTATGTAAACCTTTTTAGGAACGAACTCAATGGCCAATCATTTGTTGGCTTCACAGGAGCTTTACAAGCACCTCAGCAACTTTCAAGTGCTTCACAGTTGGTCTAATAATCACCTGCCCTATTGAAAACAAGCCACAGCAGGACCAGGACGTCCGTCTTTCTTTTTTTTTTCCAGGAATTGGGCTTTCTTTCCCAGAACAGAGGTTCTCAGCAGGCAGAGCAGCCCTGTTGCCATGTCCAGAGGCAGCTGACTCACTTCCCTTGGCATACCGGTGGGTGCAGGACTGCTGTGCACTGGGGCTGGGGCAGACAAAATGCCACTGTCTGTGGTAGCAACTAGTAGAGTATGGTTTAGGAAAGGGCCAAACAATGGGACAAGGACACCCGCATATCCTAGAACTGACCTCATTATCTCACTATCTCTCAATAGTCCCTCAGAAGCTGAAGCAAACAGCTCAGTTTTCCTCTAGCCTCACAGCTGCGCACTGTGGCTGCCATGCCCAGCAGGGCAGGCTCTGACTCATGGCTTCCTACCTAGGGCTCACCCCTTTCTTCCGGGAAGATGGACAGGGCCTGTTACCAAGTGCCACAGCGTACCAACAAAAGGTCTCTTCATTTTATAACATTAAGTTGCAACAACCAAGGTCATGTCTGTATAAGTACTTATCTCTATATATATTTTTTCAATTTCCCAGTGTTCCTAATTCTGGCTTAGCTCCACCAGCATAAGCAACACAAAGATCCCTGAGGTAAACCAGTTGCCAGCACAACTAATACCACATAATTTCATCCCACTCATAGCAGTTTAATCAATACAACATTAAAAATTCTGGCAGTAGGGCTCCCCATATTACTTACATTGATGGAGATGAACTTGTGGAGAGCAGAAAGTCTTCAGAGGATCCTCTGAACATAAACAAGACCTAGGAGACAGCACTTGTTTGTCTGAGGGAGCAAGGCTTGTTTTACAAGAGTCTTCTTGTACTGAATGTGGTGTGCATTAACCCAGCTCTTGCACGTAGGACAGGGAGACCACAGCTAACACAGCATCACAGTGGATGTGGAAATAGTGTTGTGCTGTACTCATGCACCTTTAGCATTGCCAAAAGGTTATAAATCAGTCCCCAAAATGCCAAAAATTTACTATCAGAAGACAACGTCTATTAGATGATAATGCATTATCTTAAGTTCTAATTTACATGGATTTATTATAGGGGGGAAAAAAAAGGAAATAATTTTGAGTAAAAATAAACAAACAGACAAATAAAACAACTCCAGAGAAAGTCCCAGTTGCTTTCTGTGTGTCTCAGACTTCACTGGCCCACACAGCGTGTGTGATGGGCAAGTGAAGACGACCATCCACATGCCAGCTATTCACAATACAACTCCAAAAGCAGTTTTTCTCTGAGAGCATTGATGTCCATTTTATTAGTATGAATAAAGGGAGTTCTTTCACATTTAGCTATATCCAGAAGGGCAATAGTCCATAAATCAATACATGGCATGGCTTTGCTTTTCCAGTCCATCAGTATAATTCTTTTGGCTGCCAGTGCTACTCTCAGGAGTCATCTCTTTTCCCATTTATTCAAATTATGTAGCGAGATGGTGAATTCCAATACCAGCCCTGCTGTAGTTTTGTCTAAATTGATTTCTAAGACTAACTCCATTTATCTAAAAACACCGTTCCAGAAGCTGTTCTATGGAATTTTCTCATCTTAAATATGGGGGTACTTTTGTCAGCACTGAGTACACAACTCTGAACACAGATTAAAGTGGATGAGTACATGCAGATCTTTTTTCATATTGGGCCCTACTGCTTTGGTCAAAGGGTTTACTGAGAGATGGAAAACAAATGTTTTCCAATTCTGCAGTTTTCTCCCTGGCTTTTGGAAACAAGAGTTTGGTTAGAGTTTCTGATCTGAACTTGGAGACTGAATACCGCTACTAGAATGAGAGCTTGCTCAGTGTCCTTTATGGTAAAAATGCTGCTACACCTCTAGGTAAAGTAACTAATTGAGTCTTACCTGGTTGACCAGTTCTGGTGAGGACAATAAGAGTGCTAACTGAACAGAAATAATTTGTTGTAATAGATGTCTAATTCATTTCTTCCATGTTTTATTAATATAGACATCTACAGACCATTCAACATAGGAATATACAAACATAATTTATAATATAAAAGAAATGTCATTTTTATGACCGTGTGAGATTACTGAAACTTTAATTATTTTCTTTCAAACTTTATTAGAATTCTGTGCTCTTCTAAAACAGTTGTAAATGGAACCATGTAATCACTGTTATTCCAATGCAGCAACATTTTAGAAAATAAGTCCAGGAATAAATTTCCAAATTCATTATTGCATACAGTAAGTCAGGCAAGTATTTCAAAGAATTATTAAAAAATGAGAATCATCATCTTTAATTTTGCTTGTAACACTAAAACTAGTGAAGCTGTAAAGCTCCATTACATAGCATATGATTGTGTGCAGGCTTATGCTTGGTTTCTCTGGCTTCTTATCCAGTAGGTGTTTGTCTAGAATTGTCATTGCAATTTTTATTGCACTGCATGATGTGTGCAGATGTGCTTCATAAACATCCCAGGAGGAAAAGATTCTCTGCTCAGTATTGTTGCTCCCAAATGATGTCTACCTTATAGAATAACTTTCTGGGCTACCTCCTCTGGGAACAGGTAACCATTTAAATCCTCTGGATTTTGGTGTTTTAACAAGGATTTAATTACAAAGGTAAGTGTATGCACCTGCTAAGACAGCCCTAATTATTTGATAATGGGGCAATCTTTCTCAATACAACCAGGTTTTGTGGTGGTAAGCTACGCTAATGAAGCACACTGAGAGTACAAATCCTCTCTATGTTAAAAAGCTTATTGAAATTAAAGAAACCTGTGAAGAGTGAGATGGTGGATTGTTGTTTTTTTGATATTACAGGTATTGACAAGCGTGAGGCTAATGTTCATGGAGTATACTCACTGCTACTGGAGGACATTTGGTATTATTTTTGCTTTGTGTGGTTTCATTAAGTAATATGTGGCACCATCTTTTAATGTCTGTTTCTGACATTTTTATCTCATCTATTGCTTTGAAAGCTGGTTTATATCTACAGCCACTCAGTTGGAACCAATCCGTAACATTTCAACAACACTACTGTATTTCCTTCATCCAGTACATCTGCTGCAAGCCTGTGCAGCAGGCACTGGGTCAGTATTATATTTTAGTTTTCAGAAACTCACACCTTATAGTTAGCCCTCTGCCAATTTAAAATTGCATAAGCCAGAAGCTAAACTACAGTGTTACAACTTTATAATCTCAGGCTAATAAAAAAAGTGGGGGATCCATAAGCCAGATGGGTTCCTATGCCCCTGTCAGAAGCTATGTTGATCATATACCACTTGTTTTTTTAGTTGTTTTCTTAACAACCAAAAACATGTTAGCATTAAAAAAGCAAATGCACTTGACAGCATCAATTCCATTATGGTTCCCAGTCATCTGCTTTATTGGGTTTGAAGGAATTTAGCCAGAGTGCTCTATTTTCACTAAAATGTCATTAAAACTTTGCAGCTTAGGCAAATGCTAAACAATTTGGAGTGGAAAGATTTTCTTAACTCACATGTTACAGTAGGATTTTTTTTTTTAATTTCTTTCCTTTTTGAATATTTTTGCTTTTTTTTCTTTGTTCTTTCACACTAAACAAATATCACTTCTTAAAACATCAGTGCTTCTCAGCAGTGAGATGAAAAATATTGACAAATTACAGATGATGAAACATGGCCAAATTTTATTCCATTTGCTGCTGAATGGCAGCACTTGTGCTTGTGGAGCAAATGAAAACAATTTGAAGCCCTAACCCTGAGGCAGATCCCAGATTATTGGAGCCCAAGCAGAAATTTCAGTATTTGGCCCATAAATATCAGAAGCTAAAAAAAATCAATTAATACAATTGCTTAGAAACCCTGTATAAAATCCACAGCCTAAACCTTCGATCTCTATTATCTCCATTCTTTAATTCTTCTTTGACAAGCCCCTAATACAGCAAGTCTTCATTTCTTCATCCATCCTCCTTTAGCCCATCTTAAAGCGTGAAGTTATGCCTCTCTCCCCCAGCCCCTCCCCCCAAAAAAAACAACAGAAGAGAAGGAACTTGTCTTCCTGTACAATCCAAGTAGCAAAGTGAATCTTTTCAGCCAATTCCTCAGTGTCCTAGAGATCGCTGTTATTAATGTGGCTGGGGGTGCATGCTGCTGATAATTACTGTTAGCTGGAATAATTAATAAGAATAATTGCTTGGTATGGTAAGAGAAGGGGAAGCTCTGGGAAGGGGAAGGAATAGGCTGGAAGAGTGATAGACTCCCTTAGCGCATTTTTATAGACAGGAAGTTCAGCAGAAAGCATCCTGAGAATAGAAGAATTGTCTGGATGCCAAGGACAAAAGTTAAGAGATATAAGGCTTAAATGAGACAGGGGCAGCCTGGAATGCTGGAGTAAGATCCTATCATGGGTGTGTGAGAGACAGGAAAGGCTTTAAAGAGATAGAATATATTAGGGATTGTTGTCTAAAATTTGTTGTGTGGGCTTTATTTCTGGTTCAGGCCCAGTTGAGACAGCAAGAAGTCAGGCAGAATAGAGAGAAGTGGTGCCTAGGAGAGAGGTTTTGGGTAGTTTATCCCAGCTAGAGTGAGGACAAACTAGTCATTAGAAACAAAATATAGGTGCCAGGGGTGTGGGGAATGACCACAATTTTGGTATAATAGGATAAATTTCCTGCACATCTTGCACTTAGGCAATGGCAGGCACAGCTCTCAGAGCCATTAGGAGGAGTAGTGCCTGCAAGCAGGGCAGGATGCAGACCCTGGGGTTGGGGAAGCGGCTCAGAATCCAGCTCTCCCTTCTGTGCCTCTGGCTGCTCCAGGCAGTAACACCACCAGCCCCCAGGAGCAGACTCAAGCACGCTCTGTGCAAAACTGCAGAGGTTGCTGCCCCCAGTTCACCCAGCTAAATACAGCCACTCTAGACGCAGCCTTAAAGCACATGAACTCAAGAGCAACTTGCTATGGGTCTGGATGGCCACGTGAATATGAACTTGGGAGGGGCAGGAGTTGTCACCAGAGAGATGATGGCAAGGACCTGGACAGCCCTCCCTGGCAGTGTTCAAGAGGCGTCTGGATCAGGAGTTACATGATATGGTTTAGTAGCTTGTGATAGCAATGGTAATGGGAGGACAGTTGGATTAGATGATCTTGCAGGTCGTTTCCAACCTTGTGATTCTATGATCCTCCTTAGTCATCACAGCTAGGACCAAGACAGAAGAAAGTGATGGCTGCTAAACTCCCTCCTGACACCCACCAGCCACAGCTCTGGTACAGGCGGCTTCTCTACTTCTTAATCCCTAATGCACAAGCTCAGGAGCTACACATCCATGTTTTTGTTTGTTTGTTTGTTTGTTTGAAATTTATTTTGCTTTTATTCCTTGCAGACCTTCAGTTACAAGGATTTTCACTGCTCTGGTGTGATTTGCGTGAAGACACATTCTCCTATCACTGCTTTTTAAGAGCAATTGTGTTTTCCCTCTCTTTCCCTGCTCTATCCTGATGACCCCAGTGCTGTCAGCACACATGAATACCCTCCCTGCCTGCCATACACTCAATAGGATATATCTGTAGAAATCAAAGTAAGTACAAAAAGCGGATATGAAAACTAACGCAGGACGGCAGAGGTTATCTAGCAATCAGAACAATGGTAATGTCATAAAGTACAAGTATGTTCAGAGTCACTTTTAGCTTGTTGCTAGCCATAAGGATATTACTGTTTGCTAGGGACCAAGCATGATATTTAACTCTGTCACGGGAGATAGGAAAAGCACGTGCTGACAAGGTGTGACCATGTATGATTTCACCTTCCCAGTGTAAGTCTTTTAGGGAAGAGCAACTGAACCTGGAAAAGATAGATATAGTTAATTACATCTGCCTGGCACAAGGCAAAATCCCATTATAAAAGCTTCAGTCTGGACCTTGTCTTCCCCCATGATGCTTACTATATAAATTAATTAGGGTTATATGACAAGAAGAGATGACAGCCTATCAGTGCAGAAGAGCAACATGCTATCCTTCCCATAATAATACTGAATTTGCTGCTGTCTCCACGGGTCCCATTCTGCTTCTGTTCCTGATTTAGTAGCTTCTCAAGTCTGAGATCAGTAGGAATGTTTTTGAAGAGGCATTGCCCAAGCTTTCCCTATCCCTAGCAGAAGAGGACAGAAGTTAATATGACATTTCCTTCAACCATGGTCAGTATGGTGCCTGTATAACTGGGTTTTGGTCTCGTATGAAGCCTGTTGGCTGCTGCCTCAGTGCAAATAAGGAATCCTATGACCTCCCCTACCTTAAAAGAAGGGATTTTCTATGTACAGCCTCTGAAAAACAGAGAAGACTCTATAGAGAGGTGTGAACAACACTAAGGTGGAACAGCCTTTATGCAAAGAACTTTCAAGACCCGCATCTGTGAAGAATACCAAAATCACTTGTTCAAGGGAAACTGATATTTTTTTCAGAACTATCCCATTAATTTAGCAACGGCAGTTTGCTCATCTGGCCAAGTCTAGCTGAAAGCAGTGTCCTGAGGACTAACTGGCTCAGCAGAGCATGCAGAAGTGCCAGCCTGCTTGCTGTTATCCCAAACTCAGCACAACTAGCGCCAGATAGTTCAGCTGGTAGAGGAGTCTACCATGCACAATTTTACAATGCATTTTAATGGTCTCATACATAACCAGAGCAGCCTTTCCAGAATGCACTGTATTGCTTTAGGTTAACTTCTGAGCACCCAAAATTCTACTGACAACCTAACTTCCCTGGTATGTCCATTTCTCTTACAAGTCACATGAACCAGTCTGTGCCCAGGTAGGAGGAAGAAGCCAGAAGCAATTGAAAATGGGATAGTGCTACTGTAAAATCATAGAGTCATCCAGGTTGGAAAAGAACATCAAGGTCACATAGTCCAACCACCAACCCATCCCTACCATACCCACTAACCATGCCCCTCAGTGCCACAACCACCTGTTTCTTGAACACTCTCGGGATAGTGACTCCACCACCTTCCTGGGCAGCCTGTGTCAATGCATACCCTCATTGTCCCTCTGCCCCATGGTGTAGGGGATGTCTCTCCCATGCTATCCCATCACTCTTAAGCTGTTGGACTCTTTTTACTCCAGGTGTAGCAGGCAGAAGCTGGAATGGGCAACATTGCCCTGAGTACACAATTGGGAAGCTTAGGTTAAATGTTAGGAAGAAATTCTTCACTCAGAGGGTGGTGAGGCACTGGCACAGCTGCTCAGAGAAGCTGTGGTGCCCCATCATTGGAGGTGCTCAAGGCCAGGTTGGATGGGGTCCTAGGCAGCTGAGCTGCTGGGGGGCAGCCCTGCCCATGGCACAGGGTGGGACTGGGTGGGCTCCAATATCTCTTCCAACCTAAGCCATTCAGTGATTCTCCCCTCCCCAATGAGCAGAAATACAAAGAATGTTGGTGGCTGAAAGAGATAGGTCAGATAAGTAAATTAATAGAGAATACTAGGCTCTGGTCTACAAGAAGCTATGGCTTCCACATAGAGCGCACAAGGGGCTCTGTGAAGATGATGCAAGAAGCCGCATGCCCTTGTGAAATCAGACCCACGTGGCCTTCTTTGAATCATCTTTCTTGTTTTATCTGTTTTGGTTCCTCTATCCCATTCCTGTATTGCTTACACTGCTGACACCTCAAGGTCATAAGGTACCATGTGAAGAAGGCATGCATTATATTAAAATCAGTGACTGAAAATAAAGCCATTTTCAAACTTTTTGGAAAAGAGCTGCAGACCTCCCCTCTCTGCTGTAATTGCTGCTTCATGTCGCACTGAGCTCTGTGCAGCCTCTAGGCAAGGGGGCTCCCAGGGGCTTTGGAAGGCCAGCCAAACAAAGCACTTCATCGTGTGCTTAACTTTAAGCACCTGACTGGCTCCACTGAGCTCAATGCAGCCCCTCACGTGTCTGAAGTTAAGCACATGCTTAAAAGATTTGTTGGATTAGGGCCAAAAAGATTAGAGCTCCACAAAAGTAGCTGTGGTCTTTAAAATGACAAAATGGCTTTCTCAATGGTAAAGAAGAAAATATTAACAAGTCTGGAAAAATCTAACGGTAAAAGGAAAAAAATATCCTTTAAAGTCTTTCCCGTGTATGTTATGTATCAAGATGTAAGGAAGAGCTAATAAAATTTTTAGAGGATCTACAGCAAAAGAGAAAAAAAAATAAAGATAACTTATAAGAAGAGATCGTTCTTCTCACCTGCAGGAGACTGGAAATCAGTCAGGGAGAAAGTTAGAATACAATGGCACAGGAAATGAACACGAAGAAGCTAGTGAAGGCTTTCCTTCACTCCCACCTCCCCCCAGCCCTCTCTAAACGAGGTATTGACTGACTTCTTCAAACTGAATCTTAAAAAGGGAGATGAAGTTAACCACAGGTCAGTCTGTATCAGGGTCACTGAGGCCAGGGGAGGAAATTACCTTAGGAAACTGAAATCTAGGACATATTCAGGACCTGGAGGAAATGATGCTAGATGTTAAGAGACATCTGGAAGGAAATCTTTGATTTACTGTCATAATTTAAGTGAGTTCTTAGAAAACAAGCAACCACAGCATAAAACACAGGAGGGAGAAGCTAAGCCCTTAAACCATCACCCTGCAACCTTGTGTCTGTCAGACACGGCACGAGGCACACACTGAGATTTTTCCCATTTGCTGCTAAGGCAGAAAAGCCGTGATGCTGAGAGCAGGAGTGGAGCCCACACTGACCTCCCAAACTTTGGAGCAGGTTGCAGTGCACGGCAAAGGGGCACGGCTACCGCAGTGCTCTGGACAGCCCATGATAAAGTGCCACATGACAGTCGGCGACTGAAGCTGAAAGCAGCAGGAGCTCCGAACAGAAGAGAGGAGAAGATAAAAACACAGCTGAAAAACAATGTCACGCTGGAGAGGAGTGCTGAGTGGGGCCCCCGCAGGGACCCTTGCGTGGACCTTTAAGGATTTCATGTCCGCATGATTAACTAAGATGAAGAGGCCAGCTGCAGACTTTAATTTCCTGATGACACAAAGGGCCATGAACAATATATATATAGGGTTTGAATTTGTAATGGCATTGGGCTAATACATAGCAAAGGCTATTCAGTGTAGACAAAAAAAAATAACGCTGTTCAGTTTTATTTGTGCTTCATAACCAAACAACATGGTTGTTTCCCAGGTAATTTTGCTCTTGGACAATCCCAGGGAGCCGAGGAAAAAAAAAAGAAAGAAAGAAAAAAAAACATAAAAAAAAAGAACAGAATGCAATTATCAAGAAATTTTCTGTTACTGTCTGTCTCAGGTAATGATTAAAAATTCTAAGTACTTCTGAAAACTGATCAGGAACAGACACTTATAATTTAAGAGGAGTAAAGGCCACCACTAGACTGTTTTCACTGAAAGAAGCAGCTGGGTGAGTGATTACATCTGGCAATCTTACACAAAGCCCATGCCTAGAGTGGGGCAGATACTGGCCCCATAAAATGACTCCTTAGCCCTGATCTGGTAACTCAAAGATGCTGTAATAGTGGGTTAGACATGGCTTTAGCCCTGTATTTTCCAAACACTACAGCAGCTTCCCAGTCAATCCAATGAACTATAGCTGGCGTACAGGAATATCAATTTTACTTTTCTTTTACGAGAAAGCAGATCTCATAGTATTCATATACTCCAAGAGCAATGCCAAGCACAGCTTGCCTTCTATATTCTCGCTCCGATTTCAGTGAGCATTCATATCACTAGCTTTGCAATAGTAACTCCACATGCAGAGTCCAAGCTTAGGGTACCTTCCAGGAATGCTGGTAGTGGTTCTATTGGTAAATGCTACACCTCCTTTCTATTTTTTGTATTTAACTACATGAATTTCTTTAAAACCCCAAGGAAAAAGCAAACCTCCATTTTGCACACATAACTAGCTCCACACAACTTATACTGTGTGGGAGGTGACACAAAGCAATTAACTTATTTTGAGAAAACATAGGAATTTATAGGAGCAACATAAGTCATGTAGCAATAATTTAAAACTGTCCTCCTAATGCATTTCACCAACTCGGAGATAAACACAGCAGAATGTTTCAAATTATCCAAGAATCTGCCTTGATGTAAATGGGCCGAGGAGTCAGACTAAAAGTATCTCACATGAATTCAAACCACAATTATTCCTACTGCACTACCGACACACGGGGAGCAAACTTCTGCCTGGAAATTTTTAGAAGGAAAAATGTCAGTTGATGAAAAGCGAGCACTGCTGCAGAAGGGTGTTTGGAAAGAGTAACTGAAATATTCCTTTTTTTCTTATTGAATGCTATATTGCATTTATTTTTTGTCAAGGTACTTCTTCTACCATTTGAAAGTTTCTTCTCTTGAAACCACCCAAATCAAAACGGTGTATCTCACTTAAGTCAATGCGTGAGATATTGCTTTATGCAAAATGCTAAATCTTTTCTGTCTCACTGTACCCTAGAAAAGAAGCCGTGTCCCATTTCCATTTTTCTCCCTTAGGATTACACCTACCAGTTCCTGGGGATTCTGCTGTCAGTGGCTGTATTTTCCAACCACCTGAGAGACCCCAAAGGCTGTGGGTAGGTTGTCTGCGTGTCACCATGGTCTGCTTTTCTCTACAAAGAGAGTTGCTTAGAGACTAATGTACCCAAACAAGCTGGAAATGTAATGGTTATTAAACCAGCAGCAATCTATGACAGAGAGCAGATACCTACCAAATATTTCTTGAGCAGTCCTTGAAACCATCAGGCCCTTTCTAAAATTAGGCAATGGGTGAGCGTACTAAATGAGAGACAGAAACTCATCGTATACTGAAACCTAACATAACATTTTAATTGCCACTTAAATCACACTTAACCAAGTGCTGGGATTTGGGGCAGCAATCTTAGACTCTTAACCTATCCTCCTGACCAAATTATATGATGAAAAACAAGAGCTCTCAGATATTTCCCTGGAAAGTATTAAGGATAAATAAAAGGTACCAAGAAGGGGAGAAAATGTTATCTTTCTATCACAGGTTAATAATTGGCTGAAGATGTTTACCTGAGGTGTCCATAATGATAGCCTCTGGCGCATCAATACAAGTGGAATACATGCTGTCTTGAAAGAAATACTGATGAAAAGCCTTTTATAGCTCCCCTTTCCCCCAAAAAAGAGTGACCTGATAGCAGGATGCTGTTAAAGGTAAAGCACGTTCCTTGAGCCATTTATTTCTAAGCAGACCAGCCTGAGCATCTCAAAATTGGGGTGCTATTTACATCTGCGCTAAAGGCGTCAGATACCGAAATGGTCAGGAGCAGTACAGCCAAGGAATAAGTTGGGCTCATTTTATTTTCCCTGGGCCACTCTGCAGAGCTCTGCCACGGCATGTGTCCCCTGTTAGGAGGGGTATTCCCTGCACATGGCACTCAGCCAAGGCACTTCTGTGTGGAGCTCAGAAGAAAATGGCCCATCAGGTCCTGAGTTCCTATCGCTATCAATAGGCTCCATATAATGGAAGTGACGGCAAGACTTCTGTAGTAACAGATGCTCCATATGTATACATGAAATTGCATCAAAGAAACTGTGCTGCTCCAACCCTTCCTCACATCCGCAGAGATTGAACTAATTGACGGGAATGAAAATAGCTGAACTGCGAATGCAAGCCAAGGAAGTGTTGGGGGTCCAAGAAAAACTGCTCTTGGCTTATGTCACTAAACAGCTTAAGTTTCAATTTTGAAAATTACTTCAGTTTTACTTAAATAATTCTGTCTGCCAAGCAGCCAATTTGGGGAACTGATGAATGACAATGTCACCCCATCTGCACTGAATGCAATATCCATTTTATATGACCTGTAGCAAAAAGGGAGGAAAGCATTATATTCCCAGCTTCTCCCTGGCACTCTCTATAAGAGTAAATGGGGCTAGGGTAGAGAATTAATAAAAGACTAGTTTGCTCACATGGGAAAGGAACAAAGGAAATGACTGCCTCCTGCACTGGAGCTGTGCTGAGTGCATCACTGTGCAGTTTCTTTTATCTGCATGCTTTGGGACTAGCATGGCCATATGAAACAAGTCTGATACTTTTCTTCTATACAGGTCTTATATAATGCTAAAAAAGCAGCAGATGAAGTATGAGAAGGCTACAAGGTACTGCTTGAAAAAACTAACTGAATGGGAGTGCGTGTGAGAAGAATGGGCAATCCAGCCGCAGGTTATCAATATGTCACCATGTCAAAAGTCTGAGCACTAAAATTAAACTTAAAAGTTGTTTAAACTAAATTTGGTAGATTTTAGGTTGCACTTTCCCAATTACAAGGATAGCTCATGAGCCAGATATTCCAGCCCCAGGGACTCTAAGTGAAATATAAATATCCAGCTAGCTGAGTAAATCACTTTTACTTAATTTATGGGTTACCTGAGCTGGGGTGGTGCTACTGACATTCCACTCAGTGTTCTGACCTGATTTTTTTTTTTTCTTCCTTTTTTGGTTTCCCCTCTTCCTAAAGACTTAAAAAATTAAGCACCAGGCCACCACCTACGAGTGCAGACAAAGGCTTAGACCTCAGTACCTTTCTTCCTGATCTCTTCATGAAGCCTCAGTGCTGGTGAGGGAACACTGGAGCTATTTTTTTTCTTCTACTATGTGCCACCATCATAGCCTTTTTTTTTTTTCTTTCCCATTAGAAGAATAAGGGTGCCATTATCTTCTCACATGTCTGTATGATTGGTACATTGAGATGCCTTGAAAATATTTTAGGTTGTATCCTTGACATTAAAATTTTACTAGGAAAAAAAAAAAAACTTTAAAGCTTGTGCACCGAGATTTACAGTGCAATAAATCTACCCAAGGTCAGGAAAGACAAGCACCAGTTTTGGACCAGGGACTATTGAGATGTATTCTTATTATAACTTTATTTGAGTGCACTAAGCAATGAGTGGAGAAATACTCACTGCGAAAAAGTGAACCCCACGTGTAAATCAGATGACCGCATTAAAAAGATTAAAATGTCAATGGTTGCCGAAGTCCGAAAAAAGGAGTCTATGGAGACCTATAAAATTATAACTAAGAGAGGGAGGTAGCCCTTAAACTTTTAACCAGATATTCTAGTATATGAATGACCACATTAGTTAATTTTCATCACGACAATCTAATTTTGTATTGATTATTTGCTTTTATTAGTTGGCTCTCCTAAGAGATTAATAAAGCCTGCAAAAACCCTTTCCTCCTCCCTGAGAATATTCGTCTTAAAAGCCAAAAATTAGGCTTTAAAAAAGCAGGAGGTCAAAGAGGTTTTCACAACGTAGTGATGGCTGGAGTAGGTCACATGGTGGGAGCTGTGTCTGTGGGGCAGCCATACGCCCCTAAATCTCAAGGTTCTCACTCAGGCAACTGGGAGTTTTATGAGCAAGGATTGAAAGAGGACTTCAGGAATTGGCCCCTGGTGAAGAACCTTATACAACAAGAGCATTGTGCTACATGCACTGCCAAAGGCCCACAGAGAGCTGTCTGAAACAGCAATAGACACGAGGATTTACGACAAGAAGCAGCAATTGCAATATCTAGCGCTAAACATTTAATCTATGGTTACAGTTTTTACTTCGGATCAGAGCTGAAGTCAGCAGAATTAAATCTTCAAGTGTATTTCAGCAGCCCTAAATCCTTCTGATACTGTTAACAGTGGCAGACTTCCAAAATGCATTCTGTTAATAAGACAGTAAAGTATAAAACCAAGTTATCTTCCTCAAGGAAAAGAAAAAAAAAAGGAAAGTGAGAAGAAAGAGTCTTATAAAGCTGCATTTGTAGTGTCCCAGTCATTTTCTATCTGAATTTCTTTCCAATTTTTTTTTTTTAGCCTACTGTCCTTGGCGAATAAAAGAAAATTCTACTAGGAGAGAAGTTCTTTCCCCCAAGCTTCAATATTTCCTCCAATTTTTACAGGTTAGAAGAGGTTAAGAAATCACCAATCAGCTGGTAACATGCAGTACCAATTCTCTCCTGGCCAGCAGAAGGGATTCAGCAGCTGTTACCTTCACTTTTGCACTTAACATAACTTTTTGTTCACCTGCAGCTAAAAAAGATTTATGCAGCTCACACTGGGAGGTTGTTCAACTCCCCAAGGCAACTCCATTAGCTTTCCCAGGAGCTATATTAAATGCATATTAAACCACACACACACACACACAATCCGTTCAGCTAATGCATTGTTTCCAGCTTTAATCTGAGAAAAGTGAGGACGCTCACACACAAGGCCCAGATATTATCCTCAGATCCCTGCTCTGCATCCCAAAATTGCAGCATCTATGATAAGTGGGACTGCTTGCTGCTCTGAGGTCCCTTTGGGCAAAACTAGATATTACGCATTTTCATTTCATCCTTAGGTCTAAATGTCTTTGCTTCTGCAAGTGTCACTCAAACTCTTCTTTGGTTCATCCAACCTAAATCACCAAGGACACTGCATTTGTAAGATCTGAATGCTGTGTGAGGAGTTTTAATAGGCAGACAGACAGAAAGAGCGAACAAACGAACATATCTCACTTGGATGTAAGCATTCAGACAAACATTAATTTGTTTATGATGTGCTGAATAAATGGAATTGTGGTGTACCTTGAGAACGATGCACCTGGGTCTTGAAGGATATTTTATAGGTTCATTAGCAAGTGCTCTCAGAAAGAAGCTATGGAAGTCAGTACCCCAATGTCAATTCCCTGAAGCCTCCTCCTTGCACAGGACCAAGGCAGCAGAGTGCCACTGGAAGCACAAATTGAGGAGGAGCAGCTGTAAGTAGAATTCATTGCTATGTCCCACGATGTAAGATTCACCAGAAAGCACATCCTACTGAGCTTGTTGCATTCTGCACAGCTTGGGAATAGTACTGTGTTTCAGTTTCCAAAGGATCCTACTCTGCATAGACAACAAAAGCAGTTCTCAGATGGAAGCTGTCGCTGAGCTTGCTGGCTGATGTCATGACATCACATTACCTCATGCTTTCAGTATATGAACGTCCACAAAATGGGCTTTGCTGTCCAACAAGGTAAACTCACACAAGGGGAATTTGGTAAAGGAAGGGAAATGGGAAGTTCTGAGTTTTCACTCCCTCTCTGAACCACCACCAAGACTACTGAAAAGATTATTTGTGCAAAAAATTAGACTTCAATTATGTTAATAAACTAGTAAAACTGTGCAGTAAAAAATTAGGACGTGGGAGTCTGTCCAACATTATTTCCGCTACCACAGGTGGGTACTTGCACATGATGTAGTCTTCAATTACCAGGAAAAAATTTTTCCACTAGCTCTCTCCTTTCCTTAATGCTACTCTCCTGCCAATATTTTTATATTCTCCTTACAATACGGGGACACTATACTTAAAGAAAAAAAAACCCTGTCAATTGACTTGTGTATTTTGCATAAACATATTTCAGAAAACGGCTAATTTCTTCTAGATTAAAGTGACCCCTAAGAGTTGATATGAAGCAGGCAGCTACCATGGAGAATTTTGGTCTACAGTATTAAAGCTTGACAGATTTACAAAGAGCTCAACATGGAATTTTATAAAGTGAAGCGTTGGCCATTTACCAGATTCATAATTTTAATAATTCCTAACAGAAATTTGTTTCCTGCCGAGAAATTATTAAAACTACCGCAATATCATCTAGCACTTCACACCAACCTTCTGACACGGAAGCCTTTTTCTATGACAGCAAGAGTCAGATCATACTGCAAGGCAGATTTTTATCTGAGCAATGTCACCTTGACTAGAGAATATAGCCACAGCCCTTGGAGATTTGCTCTAGGTCAATAAAACCTTTTGCTTGGAATACTGCCTATCAGCTGGTGCAGTGGGAGACAAGGGGAATGACAAATTTCTCCAGAGGACAGATGAAGCGGGCAGTTGGTGATGTCTGTTTGACATAAGGTTCCTGGCATCTCTACCATGAGTTAAGCCAGGGTGGATCAGAACCAGGAAGCCAGAGCCAGCTTGCTGACAATACATCTCTTTGTGTGGATAGCATGGATCTCAAAAGTGTGCTCACTTATTTGTTTGTCCAGCAGGATTTCCTGGCTTAGGACAACTTTTCACCAGAGAACAAGACACAGTAAGTTTCAAAACTTTTGTAAGGGAAAATGCTCAAGCCTGTTGTTGGTGGGTTTCTTTTTTTGTTTGTTGTGTTTTGTGTTGTGGTTGTTTTTTTGTTTTTGCAGGTACCTACATGTCAGTGTCTTGAATGGAAATCAAAGGCATTCTTGTAGTGAATCTTCTGATCAAGCATTGTCCTGGATAACTCACTTTTAAGCCTCAGATAATTTAATGAAACTTTACATAAAAGACACATTTTGTGTTGTGTTGGAGAATGGCCCTTATAAACCTGCAAAATTTTCTGACCACATTCTGTCTGACTCCTTTTCCATTTGACATTTAGTGAAACGTATCCAGAATTACAAGATTTAAATAAATTTCTCTATTTTAGGTGCAAAAGAACAAAAGAAAATGTGTAAAGTTCGATCAACAAAATCCCATTTCTGTTCAAATAGTCAAAGATTAGTCTTGTAGAGAAACATGCATATCAAAAATAATTTGAAATGGACTTAGGAGAAAGAGAGGCTAAAGTAATACTGTAGGGGAACCAGGTGCAGAAAAGTCAATTTGTTTTTCAGGATGTCCATTTTAAAACAAAGATTTTATATCTGTTATCATAAAGACAGCAAGGAGCAGATTTCTACACGAAGACCTCAATGATGCTTTGCAGAAGGTGCTTCAGCCTCTTGCTTGGAAGCTTCTAACTTCTCAGCACTCCTGGCCTGAGCTTGGTTTTGGAACAGCAGCCCTCAAGACCCTTAAATAGAACTAGGTTTATGGGTATGAATGTAATTCCTACAGCTGTGCAAACAGTAAAACAAAGATAGCATCTCTTCTGTTGCAACCCTGCAGATCTCTGAATGATAACAAGGCTGAGAATTTACAGCAGATTCAAGGAGCTTCTCTGCTCTGGAATTTCTTTGGACTTGTCAAAGAGAAGACAAACAAGTCCCTCACTCCTGAGGTGTCACACGCATTTTCAAGGAGTGTAAATATCCAGTGTCATCCCCTCTTTCAGCAGTTTACAGTGTGGCATATTTCAGCTCACTTCAGCCAAGGCATGTCAAACCTTGCACCTTTCTCAGAACCGTAGACAAACTCCAGTTTTCCAGTAAGGAAAGTTCTGGGAAATTCTACCACGTTCCAATGGACTTCAACTAAAAAAAAAAAAAGCTTTTCTAATGAGCTAAATGAATGGAAAATAGTTCTGCAGTACATGCCATTATCCTTCTGCTTTTTATTTCTATGTGGATTTCTGTAGGTCTGGCTCTTCTCTCTTTTTGACATTCATATAACTCTCTTGAGTAAATAGAGTTACTCCTCAATACTGTCTTGATATTTCCAGTTTTCTGTATGTTACCTCTTTTATACTGAAGGAACCTCAGGGCATTGTTGGTTTTGGCAAAGGAAAAACAAAGGTTTTGGCAGTTTTGTGAAGTAGCTCCTGGCCCACAGGAAAGTACAATTTAGGACTGTTGAATAGGGATGCTACAGAGACATTTCTATTACAGTTATGAGGCAAGTAGCTAATAGTGTTGACATTTACAGAATCTGTAATAACCAAAGTCTACTTATTAACAGCTACAAAGAGATACTGACTCAGAGGGAGTTATGAACTAACACCAGCCACCCTTCACGGCTGCTACTCCACATTTTGCCAGTCTGTCTCCCCAGATGACAGTGCATGAAGTCAGCAGAAACCATCAAGGGAGAAGCCTGTAGTGTTAACACTGCATTGCAAAATGCTCCAGCTGTGGTGATGCAGAGCTTTTGCTTGCAGTTTTCATGTTTAGCAACAGAGGGGTGACAAGATACTGGGGTGATAAGGTGAAATGGGTGGGAATCAGCCAGTCCTTAAAGCAGCAGTGAAAGCGATAGATGGTTGTTGACTGGCCACTAATAGTATATAATCTCTGATCTAAATAATAACCAAAGGGGTGTTTCGTATTGTGCTGTAGATTATGTTGCAATAAGCTATGCTATAGTTTCTGTTTAAGACCAAGCCACTAACTTACAACTAGACAAATTCCAGTTTCTAACTACATTTGATTTGTTTGTAGAACTGTAAAAAAAATGGGCAAAAATGCCACCCATCATTATTACAAAAATGCAGCTTTGATTCCAAATCAGCATAAGGATTCTTTTAGTTCATAAATTAAGAACAGAATATTGCCTCTAAATGTTTCAAAATAAAGCCAACCTATTGAAAGCATTCACTTCTATTAATCATGTTATATAATGGGCTGAATTCAGATGCTGTATTTATTTCACTCCAGAGGAAAGATCTCCATAACTCAACTGCATCTTTGCCACTCATGAATTATCAAGTCTCGCTTTGCTTGTGGGATAAATATATCTCAGTTATGTATGCTCTCTTTTCCTCTCTGTGTATCTATATATTTTTGGTGTCAATTTTTATTTATATGCACATACCTGCTATGCTCGCAGTGGAGATTGTTACTTTGCAATAAGTCGAAGCAAATCAATTTGGCCTACAAACACAATTTATTTTCCTACTGCAGCATTCTGCAGTATCATCATAGGAGATACCTCTGCAGCCTTCACTGTAACTGTTAAAGCATGCCATGTGGCAAAGATGCAAGGGGGTCTCACATTTGAACAAGTTGACAAGGAGTGTCAGGTTCCTGCTTTAAGCTGAAACACCAGCACAATGACACATTTGATGTCATTTCAATGTAGATTGTGACATAGGCCAATTTATGGTCCAATTTATGTCTCGACTTTCTTACCAAGGCCAAGCAAGCTATAAAATGTAATAAGAATTTCTTCAATCAATGTCCAGAGGAAAAACAAATCACTCAGTTACTGACACAATATTGCATCAACACCCTGTAAAGTTCTCACAAGTGTGTGACATGCCCCTGAGCTACAGCAAACATGTGTAGGAAAAGACTGGGCACGACAGCATGATGTTCCTGGAATGGAAGATCCTCAACTTTACAGCTCTTGCCAGGTCAGTCTTTCATTCTTGCAGCTCTTCACTTTAAGAAAAAAATCCTCATCTTTTGCTTCCCCTTCTCCCAGTTTCAGCTTTTCCTCCCCAGCACTGATTTATTTCTTTCACTGTTCCTTACGCACTGTAGCTTGTTACCTAACAAATATCTGCTGAACATGCCCATATAAGGTTATGGTGGTCAGACACTGACCATATCAGCAAGTCTTTAAAAGACTTGCATCTTTTTGTTTTCGGATTCTCTCAAGTCAGAAACTCTTGCTCCTCAGCTCTTCTGATGTAGAGGGTTAGCACATTAACTGTACCTCAGGCAGCTGTTAGAAGAAGTTACCAATAGCAAATAGACATGTACAGCACATATTTTTAATTGGATAGGGGATGTGCTTTCTCTTCCAGAAGTCCAGTTACTGCTGCTATAATATGGAACAAATAGTCTTGCCTTATGGACAACATAAAACAGGTATGAGAAAACACACACGTGGTCTACAATCTATACCTTCATTCCAGTATTCTTGTGATTTTGAACATTTAGGACTGAGTATGAGTATTTCTGGTTTTCTGTACTGAACAAGAACAGCTAACAGGAGACTTATTTGTGAAGGTCTTTGCCCTGGTAATTTCAGAAAAGTTGCTGTGCAGTTGGGACTAACTCTTTAGGTGGTTACAAAAATGAAAACAAAGCAAAGGGACAGTACTCTACCCCTGTACACTTGCCCTCTGAAGCTCATCCAAATACACCACAGGTACACATACACTGCAGTTATGCTGCTGGCAAAATGTTAACACACTTGCTGTGCAACAAATGGTCTTTGACCTGACAAAGGGCAGAACATGGGGCCTTGTGTAGGTGCTCCTGGCCCATCTCAAAACCACAGTCGGGCAGAGGGCAAGGCCCATCCTTAGCAGGCAGAGGAAATGCAAGACCCCAGTCAACTTTTGCAGCCACTCTGATTCCCCCAGCTGGTGAACAAAGTGGATTGCAGAGCTCTTATACCTAGACACACAGATTCTGGCAAACTATTCTCAGCATTACCTCTGGGAGACTATACTGCTTGCAGATGGTTTAAACATCTCATACTATGACTATTCACACCTCCTTAGGTTTGATCATCTGATTATCTGCAAAGGTTTTCTGTAATGTTTCCCTGGTACTACTAGTAAAGTCCCTTTGGCAACAATTCAAGGTACATTATACTTTATTAGCATCCCTTTGTGTTCAAAGGTAGATTTTTCTGCTTGTTTCTACATTTTGCTCCTTTCTCTGCTACTTTCTTTACTAACTTTCTCGCTCTCCCCTCATCACCTGAGGTATGACAATATAGCACCTCCCACTAGAGTAGTGAACAAAGTGAACAATATCTGTCAAATAATTTCCATACAACAGAACTATGACTTTTTTTTGTGCAGAGGTTGTTGTTTTGCTTGCTTGATTCTTTTTCTTTAAAAAAAACAGTATTAGTGTTTTATGATATAAAGACCAGAAATTTGTGCCTTACTAAAAAAAGATAGGAACTGTAGAAAGAGTAAAAATTTTTCCTGGACTGTAAAATGTTGATATTTAATTTTGTTACAATTTAGAACACCTTTCCAGTTTCAAAGTTGGCTCCCAGTGAAGACCATTTGCTTTCAAAAAGGCAACTCAAAAGTTATTGTAATAATACTTGCTGATGGATATTACAATATATATTTTCATGAGAAGTGTTTCATTGAGAAAGACTGAATCAAACATTCATATAGTTGCTAGATCTCTTTTTTCTCATCCCAACAGAAATACACACACTGGTGTCACTGTGATAATTTCATACGTGGTTTTGATTGAAGCAGGTTTCCCATATGCCATTCTAGAATGGCATTTCTCATCAACTCCAGGATCTCTATGAACTAAGATGGTTCCTGTCTTAACTCTATCTCCATGAATCCTGCACAAGCAAGTTTTGCCCTTTTGGAAAAAGCATATCTGGATCTGAAGATAAAGGTTCCTCTTTTCTTATTTTGCCAGCCAGGAACTCCTCAGCACTCTACGCAACCTTATTACACATCAACTTAGCTTGCATGTTTCTTTGAGAAGAGTTGCAGGGC
This sequence comes from Chrysolophus pictus, assembly GCA_037305975.1. Classification (NCBI taxonomy): domain Eukaryota; kingdom Metazoa; phylum Chordata; class Aves; order Galliformes; family Phasianidae; genus Chrysolophus; species Chrysolophus pictus. Next base: position 50,603,601 of record CM074577.1, read on the forward strand.
CATGTTAGAGATCACATCAGAGAGCCTAAAATTTCAAAAAGCAACAAGTAACTGGGACCATCTATTAATTCTACCAATAGAAAGCCAAGTTCTATTACAGTATATTTTGGTCAATGTATGAACAATAGAGGACAGAAAAAATAGGTATTTTAACATAATACCATAAATCCTACTGAATTAAATGATACATGCACCAAATAGAATAATTTTACAGAGAAAACATTTAATGCAATAGACACAATGAGTTCTCTAACCACAGCTTAAAAAACATGACAGCACGGGCAGAGTTAGAATGGAAGTCATTGCAAACACTTGTAAGGGCAAAGGTACACAGGAATTTCTTTCTTTAAAAATCTTTTCTGTCATTATAGCAGCCAACATTATACTGCACATAATTCTAAAAATTGTATCTAAAATTTGTGCCATGTCTATAATTACAATGCCTCGTGTAAAAGTGATTACCTACCCATAGGGTGTATCACTGTGTACCCTTGATATCTTTGGAGATCATGCAATTGGCCCATTTCTTTTCCCACCATACCATACCAATTTAGAGGGCTCTTCTGTATACCCTAACAACAGGGATGTGGCATAGAGATACTAAGAGCTATTTTCAATCCCAAGTGAGCTCCAAGTAGGAATTTGCCCTGGAAATTAATTTGTGCTGACAGTACTATCCACAGATCCCCCCCCAGTGAACATGTGATTGCAGCCAGCCTCCTTTAAAAGCTGAGAGTAGTCCAATGTGATTGAACATTCCCATTCTACCTAGGAAAATCTGACAAAACTAAATCTAAGAAGTTATTTCCCCTTTTTATAGTCTCTTTGTTTATGCAGGCATAGGTCAGCTGAATTTTCAACCTTTAAATGCCACGTGTGATGCTAGCATGCCAAAAAAAGTTGGAAAAAAATAATCAGGACTTGTTACATTTTCCCTTCCAAGCATGAGGTTCTAGCAACCTATTTAAAAACACATATAGCTGATATCTACTTCTATTCAAAATATAAGTTTCCTCTCTCTCTAGTGCATTGGCACTCTGAATGCTTCCATCCAAAAGTGGTAAACCAGAAGCTTGCTGTGCTTACATAAAATAACTGCTACACTGTGCTGAAAGATATCCAACCTGCACTTCCACTCAAAAAATACACTGTCCCATGCTGTATGGTCAGCAAGTGTATGGATGATCAGGAAGACTGGCCTGCCCACTACCCAGAGCTGTTTTTCCCAAACTCTTGTCTGAAAACCTCCTTTTGCACTGATGAAGCAAACTGACATTATGGGAAGTTGTTTGCCTCCTGAGATCAGATGAGAACTTTTCATGATACAAGGCATGACACTAGCAACCAAATTAAAATATAAGCATAAAACACACTGAGGATGTGTAATAATAATTATGTGACCTCCCATTTGCTTCATTAAAAGAGAACTGCAGAGGACTTCAGAAAGATACAGCTCCCACATAAGTCAAGGTGGAGATTACATGAAGAACCCCTTCTACAAATGAAAGAGAAAAGGAAATAAACTAGTGGCAAAGTGATTGCAAAATACATACTGTGCATTGTTAGATTAACTCTTTGAATGGTGATGTGATGTGATAAAGCTAAGATTCATTGACTCTTATGACAGTATTGTACTTCTCACCCCAAAAGAAGCAACCTATCACCTCAATGTTAAATTATCAGAGCTGGCAGAAAAAAACACTTGGGGACAGCAGTGTCTTCGCAGAACATTCACCATGAAGAAAGCTAGAATCATGCTTTTTGCAGCCACAAGGGTAATGTGCTGGAAAAGAACAAAGATATTGCTCTGGGAGCCTTGTCTTTTCACAGACAGCTTGGCTCAGCTTTGAATTGTTGTCCATACGGTGATGTTGGAAACTATCTAGTTGCATTCACCTTGAATGGTTCTTCCCTGGTAGAGAGCCTAAAGACCTTCCCTTATGGAATAAATGCTTCTGAAAGTTTGTCTTATATGAAAGTGTCTCAGTCAGGTAAGGGATTAGGATGAAAATCTCCAGTTTCCTTGTACTAATTGGGTGATCTTTGAACTCAGACTTGACTGGGGGAAAAACTGAAGTTGCAATGAGAAAAGTGAGAAAAAACTATCAAGTCATTTTGAAACACAAAGTGATAATATCATGGCAATAACCTCCTTGTAGCAAACATGCACATTTTGCACATACAATCTTTTTAAAATGTCCAAACCTACTTTTCTTCCCTGCTTGAACATGCACAATGGAAATTTTCCCACACTGCTCAAAGTTGCTCCCCAGAAGAATTAACTGGGAGTTTCCCTGAGAGAATGTGGAACAATAACAGTCTTTTGCTCTGCTTACTGGACAACACATGGTTTTGCCAGAATATGCATGCCAACTGGACATGCATTTGTTGGAGCTACCTTGGCATACAACACTGAGATTTCAGCTCCTTTTAGTGTGTGCTCAAGCAGACTCTCTGCCTTCTCTTTTCTCACTTCGTAGGTTAAAGCACAGCAACAGCAAATCACAATATTCCCATCACATCAGCTGATACACTAAATATATCCACTTGTGAAAACAAATGGGGTCTCAGGTGTGACTGTATATGCAGGCTTCCCTGACCACATTCATGTTCTCCCTTATTATGTGGCCACTAGTATACAAACAGGACTCTGTCACAAAGTTTTGGTGATAACCTTGAAAATGACTTGAGGGAGTCCATGTCCTCCAGACCACTGCATCAGGATCTGCGCCAAATCTGCTTCGAAACATTAACTGTCTTCCTATCTGGAATTCCCTTTCACCCAAGAAAGATCTTGAAGTGAACTGCTGCAGCACATGAGGGAAGAAAGTGAGAAAGATGTGATGCTTGGGAGCTTATTACATAGCTGAGCATGTTACTCCAGAATGAGTGATCTAGTGATTCAGAGTAGTATTCAGGATCTGAGTCTTCTTTGACTTACACTCAAATAATTGCACAAATGCTAATGGAATCATGCCAGTGTAAGATTAGCTTGAGATCACAATCAGACTGGGAGACTAATTAAGTTACAGGCCCAATCAGTACTGAAATCTCTGCAACAAGAATGTGGTTTTCAAAGCTGTTTCTCCATGTTACCGCATACCTCTCTTCCTATGAATTTCTATGAAAACTCAGTTTGATTTATAGACCATATGAATTTTATGTAGTAAAGCTGTTCTACACAGTATATGGTCTCATCTTCTCATCCTAAGGAGATGGGATTAGACTTGATATTCTACTTCTAGGCAGGTTGGGACTGAAGCCTATTGGCACACAAATGGACATTTTCTTCAATTTTTGACAAATATCAATTTTCTTTAACCTTCCTGGAGAAAGTTTGTGCTTTCACTAGTAAATCTTAATGCAATAGCAAGTAGTTATTAATACTTGATTTTAAAAGACATAGAGCCAGAGGTTATGCTTTAGTACATTTGAACATATAGGACATCTGAAAAGCTCTATTAGGCAGTATGCAGACAACTAAGAAATGACAGAAGGAGAAATTGTGTGTTAAACTAATATCAATGCCACATCACCAGCCTGAAAGACTAAGGAAGAGGTTGCAGAGACAAAGAGCACTTAAGTAGAAGCATGAGAGTAACATTCTTTCAGAGGAGACAGGATTTTAACTACAAAACTGATTCAAGGAGAAATAAGCTACCTATATACTGAAGAAGGAAGTTTTCCATGATTTTGAAGGTATTCCACTCACAGAGAAGCAAAATTGCTTCTGATAGGCTTTTGGCAGTAAAGTAGTCACAGGTAAAAGCCTACAGGCACACACTGAAAAAAAGCATCAAACTCACCCAACTGGTGAAGGGTCTCTACAACATTGCAACACTCCTTCTCAAGAAGCAGCCTAGGTCCAAGAGATACCCTCCTATCAGAGGCTGACCTTTATACAAGCCCAGTGTGGCTTCACCCTGGGTCCACCCCTTGTGGGTACATGGGGATCACAGGTGCAAACAATCTGCCTGTGCTCCCTGAGCCAGGCACACCCCTTTACCAGGTGCTTAATCACCCATTCAAGCCTTGACCTGATAGTTCTCCTACAGAAAGGTAACCACTCAAAAGAAAAGGGAAGAAGTTGGTCTAAAATGACATCTAGCCTAAGCTGAAAAGGTAGCCAAGAGAGATCAGGAAACCTACAGTAGGTGTTATTTGTTTCATTAGAGTTGAATGCTTCTTGTATTAGTCAGAATAAATAGTAATTGGTCTGTAAAACCTTTTTCAAAGTCTCTGTGTGATTCAACTATCAACTGAAGAGATTGATTTCAAATCCAGAGTCCTCACAAAATTGGCTTTCTGGAAAGGAGGTGTTCTGGGTCTGGGACATTAGATATGGCCCTTTTTCTCCTGGGATAGAGGTTGCGTGAACTGTGAAGTCACGATTTTTGAGAGGATATGAAAAGAGATTCTGGGCCCAAGATGTGCAACAGGGAAGCTGAAGAAGGAGTCAGGGCTATCCGCACTCAAACCGCAACCCACGTCTCCAACAAATCAATGTCAGGGAGATTAAGCAGGGAGAAAAATGACAGATTCCTTTAGGAGTATTTTAGAAAGCTACAGGGCAAAGCTTCATTAGTAACGGGAAAACTGACAGGTGGATTATGAAGAACAGATTTGTATGCTAATCCAATATGTTACCAGTAGCCCAGCTATCTGAGGTTATGTGAAGATTACTTCGTTCAATTTTCTTTGTATAACACTCATTCCTTTATATAACCTCTTCAATCAATGGAAGAACTACTTTTCACAGAAGAGCTTGAGAGAAGCAACCATCAGTTGTGATCATTAATTTTATGAATGATTTGTTGGAAACTGCGTTAAATGGCAACATCAACCCACAAATGAGCTTTGAAATGTTCTTATTCCAAGTCTGTGCAGATGGGCAATTTGCTGTGTAATCAGTTTTCACAGCCACCCTTTCAATCAGGGTCACTTGTATTGTAACTGTGCTCTTATTTTGTAGGTTTATATTTCACAACATACCACAAATGCTGCATGTACAAGTCCAGTGACCAAAAAAGAGATAATTCAGAAAATATAGCAAGAGTATGTCCAAAGACACTTTGAACGGAGATTTCAACAAATGTAACACTCTGGCAGTGTCAATAAAATAAAGAGATATAGCTAAAGAGGAGCTGCTTGGAAACCAGTGATTGACAGAGCTTAAGACTATTACTTTAGCTACTCTATGAAACATATGTTTGTGCTGTAATGAAAGTAAATTACAGCAGCAGTATTCCTGTATGCAATTAAAAAGAAATCTTATGTAAAAGCAGAAGAGCGATATGGCAACTCTAAATCTAGGACGATGCCACCCAAAACACTTTACGGTTCTCTTAGTGTGTAGATGTGACACTGGAGAAGACACAGAGATTAACCACCAAAGCGATACAGAGATCAGAGTATAAAACATACGGGAAAATATCAGAGGAACTGACTTTATACAGAGATCACTCACAGGGGACATTACCATTATGTAGAAGTGAGTTTAATGAAGTAAGGGAATTCTTCACATTAGTACAAGAAGGTAGAACAAGAAGCAGCAGCCTCAAACAAAGGCAGAAAAAGTTTAGGTTAGGATACTGTGGTTTTTTTTCCTTTCAACAGACAACTTGGGTATTAAAATAGGCTGTTGAGAGAGTATCTCATCTTTGAAGACACGAGTGGGAGCAAATAAAACTTCACTTCGTATGGAAGGGGATGGCACAGTCACTCACAGTGGAGGTGTCAGTTTGAGCCCTATCAGCTCTCCTAAATAAATAAGTCACCTTTGAAATTAGCGGTGGCAAATGTGCTGTGTTCCTCAGCCACCCACAGTGTGAGGAAACTGGTATTTGGCTGTAGCAGAGGGGTGACACTGGCTCACCAGCAAGTCCTACAGTCTCCACACATTTATGAGGATCTAAATAACTCAAGAGTTTTCTTGCAGTCCTTTGTTGTTGATTCCCAGAGGCCTATAAATTATATATCTTCCTCTGCCACGTAAAGGCTAAGATTATTTTAGTATCAATTCAATCTGTGGTGAAGCATATCAACGAAAGTCCTGGAGGTATGGACAAAACTGATCGACCTACCAAAAAAATGAAGCCTTACATGTGAACTCACATTGAAATTTCTCCTGCAGGGATTTCAAAATACCTTAAAATAGTGCAGGACATTCTTGGTAGGCAAGGTTTGTGGGCATCTTTGCTATGAGTTCAGGATGCCCACATTAGTTACAAACAGCAAAAGAGCGTGCAAATAACCTCAAAAGGAACAGCAGATTTTTTCTGTGGCAGTGCACCATTCTTCTCTAAACACAAATTATGAAGGGCATTTGCAGATTTTTTGTCTCCTCATAACAATTTCCACTCCTTTAAAAAGAGTTTCCCTTTCGTTTTCACATCTCTAGATATACAGAACTCAGAAACATAACTTCTACTGTTACAGAAACCTCTGGAAAGTACCAAATAGTATTGTATTAAGATATGATACCTCTGAACTAAAAGCTCAACTGTGCCCCATTAGAAATCTTCCATTTCCAGCACACTGCTCAGCGACCCTTTCTAGCCCAGCTGAGCTGTAAAATAGTGGACCTTAAATGGGTCATTCCGAGTATGCAGTTTGTCCTGGCATTTGAGTTGGTTGTATTTTTTTGGAGGTGGTGGGGAGGAACACGGCAGCTTCCACTTAGGAAGGAGGGAAAGAAATGTCACTCTGCTCGTTTATTTTTTGGTTGTTGTTTCAGTGGTAACCTTTTAGAAGCTACTCTCAGAGGTTCAGAGCATCGGAACAAATCCAGGCGGAGAAATGAACAGGCAGGATAGTGCAGGTGGGGCACTGAAAGACACACGGTAAATACAATTTATCACATGAATTTATCCAGAGCTACGGGGCACCTCTCTGCAGAGTGTGATTTGATTCATCTGGACACATCCACATGTATGCCTGCACACACAGAAGAGAATGTGCATGTGTGTATGAAAGAAATTTCTTCTGTACTTTGTATTGAGGGTATTCACTGGAAATGATGTATGAAATGAAATCCCCATGCTCTCGGCACGCAGGGAATATCAGACAGAGCTCTGCAATCACTGCAGAGTTGGGCCTTGCTATTGGCAGATCAAATGCAGCCAGAAGAGCAAACCAACCTGAAAGACTCTGGGGAAAACAAATATATTTTTTTAAGTTATAAAATAACGTTCCCACCATTTTAATATCATTTCTCCCATTTTCTCTCCCTCTGGCATTCCCCTGGGCAGCCAGTTACATTAGCTAGTGCCACAGAGAGATAAGAGCCCTCCCCACACAGATTTCCCCTTAAAAGCCCTTCACAATGTGTTAAAATTACATTTTGAATAACACTTTCTAGCTTTTTTTTATTAATTTTTCAACATGTTTTTACCATACGAGAGTTTCTTCATGGCAATAGCGGAGAGTGGTCACGGGGGAAGCAGCAGGGGGTTGCACTCTTTTCTCCTCCACTCTTCCAAGTGCCATGCATTCAGTGCTGTGTCTGAGAACTCCCCAAAACTGAATTGTCTCCCAGCCATGCCATGAGTCGGAAAGGGAATTTATGGCAAAAGGAGTGGCTTCCCCAGGCCTTCCTGTCAGCTGATCCCTGGGCATGAGCAAGGTGGGAGGGATGTAAAAATTCTCCCAGGGATTGAACAGGAATTGACATATCCTCTTCTGGGGTGGTGGGTCTTCTCTCCACCCATCACTGATGCTCCAGTGCACCTTAGCACTGCTGGACCACTCCATTCATTGTGAGATCATTGCAGTTTGGCTATAGATCGCTGAAGAAGGACGTTTATTTATAATACGGAGCGTAGGAAATTAGGCCATTGTACTTCTGCACAGGGGAAAGATTCATAAAAAGTCACACAGAATTATTCTTATATAAGTGACAATGACATCGTTGTAAGGAGGAAGCAGAACTTTATTTGTCTTACTTAAAATGATATATAGAGCACTTGTCTGTTTATTCCACTGCAAACAGCTTCTGCAAAAACAGCGGTAATTCCCTAGGGGGTTCTGCTGATAGTTATAAGTTACTTGAGCAAAATCTCTCAAGTGAGCTACTGCCTTACAGGTAGCCATTATTCTAGATTCAAAGGGCTTTTTGTTGTTGCTTTTTTGTTTGTTTGTTTGTTTTAAATTATGTTCTGTGTAATATTGCTTTTTAAAATATAAATTGTGTCATAACATTGCTACTTTTCAAGTAGGTAAGTATGTGTATCTAAATTAAAGGATGCATTGCCAAAGGGGGAACCAGTCAATAAATTGGCTTCCTAATCAAATCTGGCTCAGGTTAAAGCAAAGTTAGTTTGATGGATTCAGCTGAAACCTAGTAAATAGCAGCCTACATAATTAAGCTACTGTACCTTCGTGTAGTCTCCCTGGAAGCTTATGGGCATCTCAAAGGCACAAGAGTGACAATCAGTAGCTAAGCCGAGGAAATGAACAGGCAATATTGCCCACCCAGCCATCATTCCTTACCCCCTATTACCATTATCTTGCCTCTCAGAAGGATTAGCAGAATTTGTCTTCGATTCTTTGATGGGACCATAACATCTTCCTGTAATTTAAAGGTGGATTCTGGGCCTGAAAATCAAATAATTAATATTATTCGACGTCAAAAATCAACACTGAAACTTGGTCTTGATTTCTTTTTCTCATTTATGCAAGCTTATGAACATACTGTCAACAAAGTCGCAGTCTTCAGCCACACATTTTGAGGGTATTTTTAAACAGATGACAGGAAGGAATAAAAAGTAGAAAAGCAGAATACTTGCAGTTCTCACAAAGAGTTTACGTTTACTTCCAGGAGGCAGGAAATAGTGTAATGAATTATTTGATGAGGCTTAAAGGAATGGGAATTAGCACTGAAGCTGTCACGGGTTTGCACCATATTCTTGGTATTAATCAAACATAATCATCAAGTTATTTCTTTCTGTAGACGATTTTCATTCATGATTGCTATTTTTGGTTGTTCAGCGAGCAAGTGAAAAGTGCAAGGTTTGTACATTCTTTTTAGTGTTTTAGTCCCAAAAAAGGAGGATTTCAAAAGTTGGAAATGTGTGAAGCTTGGCTTATTTTATACACTGGAAAGTAAAACAAAATCAAATTAATTTTCAGGAAATTGATGCAATGTTTGTAATTTGCCTGGAGAAATCATCATTTCTCAACTAGTTTTGGCTCTTCGGTAACCCGGAGAAACTCTTTGACTATGACAAGCTTCTTTTTCTGTAAAAAAAATAATAATAATTACCTGCTTCACTGCAGTGTGTTAAGATGCTGTTAATTAGTGTTTTCAAAGTGCTTTGAGATCCTTGGATGGAAGATGCAATAGAAATGCAAAGTATTATTATTATTCAGAGTTAACAACCAAATTTCAACCATTTGCACTTATCCATCTTAACAGCATGTACTCAAGGGAAGAAAACACATAACTTGTCAGCAGACAGTCCTCTTAATGTGGGTTATAAAACCACCTTCTTGATTACCATCTGGAGTAACATTCACAAGTGAGGGATAGCAGATGTGTGCGCATGGAGAGATGCATCCCACTTTCTCAACCCATCGGACACATCGGCATTGCCATACTGTATTTACTCAGCCCAGTGCTATGCCTCTAACACCAGCCAGCACTTGGTGCTTAAGGGCAAACAAGAGCAGCTTTCGCCTGTCCCTCCATCAATTCAGAAAAAAAAAAAAAAGAAAAAAAAAGAAAGCCAAGCAAACTCCCCCTTCCTTCTTCTACCTCCCTCTTTCATAATAACAACACAGCAGCCAACTGTGCAGTGCTCTACAGTGGATGAAAATGTCTTCCTGACCCCTGTGTGCAATTAGTTTCCTCCCAGGAGCATGAGATTTGATTATTTTTGTCGTTATCTTCGCTTGTACAGCCACAAGTGTTATTATCTCTTCCCCATTTTTCAGATAGGCTGTTTTTTTTTCCCTTGAAGATTAGCCTGAACCTTCCAGAGTCCTTGCACTTGGAAGGCAGAGCCTGGAAATGGAAATCCCCCCCTCCGTGTCACGGGGGTAGGCTGCCAGGACACGAGATAGCCTGGAGACCCTCAGTGGTCTGTGGCTGGGGCCCTCAGAGGCTACGCTTCTCCTTGCTACTTTATGTATTTTTTGTGTATTTTATAGACAGATGGGGCCATAAAACACCTCACAAATTCAGTGGGAGCTGTTATGCTGGCACTGGGGGTCTTTGGACTCAGGCCTGCTGTGGTATACTGTAGACCCGGCACAGGCACTTCCAGTCAGGTGCAGAAGGGCTGGCAAACTTCACTGAGTGGCATGGACTGCTGTAAGAAGTACACTAGCAAGAATATTTCTAAAATGAGCTTCCTTTTCTTACTTTCTAGCTTCCATCAAGAGAAAAATACAGATTGGTGGCAGAAAACAATATAAAAGTCATAGAATCACAGAATCATTAAGATTAGAAAGATCAATAAGATCATCTAGTCCAACCATCAGCCCATGCCTATGACTGCTCTAGACCACGTCCCTCAGTACCACATCCACACAGCTCTTGAGCACCTCCAGGGACGGTGACCCCACCACCTCCCTGGGCAGCCACTGCCTCACCACTTTGAGTAGAAATTGCTTCTAGTATTCAACCTGAACCTCCCCTGGCACATCCTGAGGACATTCTCTCTCCTCCTATTCCGGTTACCTGGGAAAAGAGTGTGACCCCCACCTTCTACAACCTCCTGTCAGGCAGTTGTAGAAAGTGTTAAGGTCCCTCCTGAGCCTCCTCTTCTCCAGACTGAACAATCCCAGTTCCCTCAGCTGCTCCCCATAAGACTTGTGCTCCAGACCCCTCACAGCTTCATTGCCTTTCTTTGGGCACACAAGTCAATTAAACGCACAAAGCCTTCAGGATCCTCAGGAGATGTTCAAAGAGCTTCACTGCTTCACTGCAGTGGTCTCAGAAAACAGGAGAAAAGCAGGTTTTAGCCTAGAAGGACTCTTTGCATCACCATTTGTTTTTTTCAATGGTGAGCCAGGATTCAAAGCTGCACAGTGAATCTATCCCTACCATAGTAATCCTATCACTAGAAGATACAAACAACTTTCTTCCACATTAACAGTGTTTACCTCATATTGCTCTAGCATTCATTTTCACTAATATGATACAAAAGTGTAATGATGTATAAGTGATTTTTAATGTTAAGTAGGTGAAAACAGGTGGGTAATTTACCACTGGCTGTACAGATTGGAGCTGGCATTCCATACAGGAGCCACTGGACTATCTTTTTTTCTTTTTTTCATATATAATTCTTCTATTTTCCTTGTGTCTGCTGCTTCTGCTTATAGTTTATGCTACCAAGTCAAAGTGATAGTTGCTACCAACATTTTGGAGCCAGCAGAATGAAACATTTGTTTTGAAAGCTTTCTGCTAGCCATAGGAGAGGTGATTTTATGTGGAAACAAGTGGTTTTTACTTGTACATTGCACAGAGCCCTGTCCAGCTCTTGACCTTGAATGTCTCCAGGGATGGGGCATCCACTGCCTCTCTGGGCAACCTGCTCCAGTGCCTCATCACTCTTAGTGTAAAACACTTCTTTCTTATATCCTTAATCCAAATCTCTGCTCTTTCAGTTTGAAACCATTTTCCATTGTCCTACCACAACAGATCCTGCTATAGAGTCTGTCCCTCTCCTTCTTACAGTCCGCCTTTAGATACTGAAAGGCTGCTATGAGGTCTCCCCAGAGCCTTCTCCAGGCTGAAAAGTCCCAGCTCTCAGCCTGTCTTTGTAGGAGAGGTGTTCCATTCCTTGAATCATTTTTGCAGCCCTTCTCTGGACACACTCCAACAGGTCTGTGTCCCTCCTGTACTTGAGGACTCTACATCTGGACACAGTACTCCAGGTGATACCTCACAAGTGCAGAGTACAGGGGCAGGACCATCTCCCTCACCCTGCCAGGGTCACTGGTCAGACCCATAAGGAGACCCAGTGCTCCTGTGTCCACTCCCTTATATTACGTGGTTCCTCATACACAGCATTGAGCTTAATTTCCACTTCAAGAGAGTTTTGACTCCTAAGTGAGTAATGCAAGATTATTTCTTTTTATCTTTGTTCCTTTTTTAGAATTCCTTTCTTTGAAACGTTTTGCCTGGTAGTAATTGCTGCTAAAATTTCACAGAACATTTGCAAAAGTGACAGTCTAATTCTAGAAAATTTGAAACATTTAAAAAGCATTTGTACAGAATTTGGTGTTGAAAAGCTTTATTGGTGAAGTTGTGTTCACTGAAGTTAGCTGCGTAATTTCTGCAAAGCAGGGACCTTAAATGTGAGCGTGCTCTGCTTCCATGCATTTCCTTGCTATATTTGGCGTAACTAGAGGAAAAATTGTATATCAGAGAAACTGTTTTAAGGCACCAGACGGGGATTTCAAAGATCTTAGAAATAGTGTGTAATGTGTCTGCTGAAAGTTTAGAAATTTCCAGTTAAAACCCTGAGAAAGAAAAGGAATGAATCTGAGAACTTAAAACAGTTATTAACATTTTCTTTTACACTAAATCAGGGCACTAATTAGCTCTCGGTGATCAAAAAAAGGTGGTGTTTTATGGAGTTTCCCTCATTCCTCCTCAAAATAGACCTCAAAGTTTGCACAGGGGCTGATCCTGCACAGGAGCCGATGAGAGCTGCAGGGACTGGAAGAGTTCATTCATGAGGGACTTCTTCAGCCTTCCACAGCAAAGCTGCTGTGAAATATGTCAGAAATAGATTAAATACATGAACATCCACTCCTGAGAGAAAGAAGGGATGTTAAGAAGGCAAGAAAACCATGTGGGTGTGAGTTGGTGAACGCTTGACTGTGGGTATTCAAAGCATCCTTCTTTTTGGACAGTGAGGAAGGATGCACAGCTCCTCATGGTGAGTGGGGGTTGCAGACCCCTTGCAGCCATCCAAGCCCCAAGCCCTGCCTCACAGCTCCATTCCATGCTCAGCCCTCTCCTTCCTTTCCTTCAGTCTGCAGCCTTTCTTCCTTATTTTCCTCTGGGGCTGCAATTTTTCCCGGTTAGCCACAGACAGTATATAAAACACATTTTACTAAAGTTCTTCCAACAAAAACTTCATTGAAACAACTTTTAAAGTTGTGAAAAAAATAACAGGAAATTCACACTTAGGCCCTTGAGGATGAAACATGACATATGTCTTCCAACACATAGGCACAATGGGGTGCACTATAAAAGTAAATAAGGATCACACCATGGTGCCTAGCTGTTGGAGGACATGCCTTTTGCCATTAAGTTATCATTTCCTTACTTTTTTGTCCAAGCTCCCATGTACATTTAATTGTTTACTCCAGTGACTAAATTAATCTTCTTTGTTTCTTTTATTTTAATAAAGCAATGTGTGACCTGCCTTAAGGTTAGAGACTAAAAATTAGCACAAGCATTAACATTTAATATACCGACCAAAATGAAGATTTACATTGCAAACGGATAGGCAGTCTAAAATTAGGCTGCTCGCAAAATGAGGCTATACACAAATGTATTTCATTAATTATATATGTCTAGGAGAACTTAAATACAGCCAACATTTATGCATGCTGAGTACATGTGCCAAAAATGTTATAGTCTTATGTGGTGAATGCAGTTTTAATTTGCATGTGCCGTGTGTTTCTTCAATAAAAAGGGAAAAAAATCCCTAAAATCTGCACATGCTTTCATTCTCCGTTTAAAATATTGGCAAAGCAGATCTTTGCAGTAATAATCATAGACTTCACTATTAATATCCAAGATGTATTTCATTCAGTTGAAAGCTTCCCTTGTGAAGTATTAGCACCCATTTGGACTCCTTTCAGCTTCCAAAATGATCAGCTCTTGGGATTTCGTCCCCTTTGGGGGCTGTAGTGTATTTTTAAGGTGAAGCCATTACTCGGAATATGATAGATAGAAACACCATTAACTGTGGTGGTTCATTGGTTTGTTCTCCCACATGACAAAACAGAACGCAGCCCATCTATAAAGTTACATTAGTTATTACTGGAATGCATTTATGAATTTTGCTTTAAGAGATGCATTTACAGATGAAAGCGTGTACCCCAGGAACCTCAGGCTTCCGCAGAAAAGCCAGACTTGGTATAAGAAGAGACTCCCTATAGATTTGACAGGGATTCATTGCACCTTGGGATTCCGTCGAACCCTCAGCCTTTACAAGCTCCATATTCCTGCCATATAGGGAACCAGCAAGTCACCCTTGGCTAAACTGAGGCACCAGAGGATGACCAAAACTGTCAGATTAAAAGAGGAATCTCTAGATTTTTGCCTGACACTTTCCATATCAGAAGGGGTTAGCTGTTGAACCAAAGACCCCTTTCATTTGCTACTTCTGGGGTATTTGTCTTTTTTGTTGGTTTTTTTTTTGTTTGTTTTTTTGGTTTTTTTTTCCTGATTCCCAGCACCATTAGAGGTCAGCACTTGCTGGAATGGGAATAGGTCTGCTGCATCTGTAACTGCTCTGATTTCCATGCCTAGATCAGATCTGCATATGGCTGCAATGTACCCTTCAATGCAGCAGAGGATTAGGGGGCTGGCAGAAAAGAAAAGTGACAACCTCAACGAAAGGAGAATATAAACATACCTATGAATTCTAGAGTAAACAGCTGCTGAGTGATTAAAAGCTAAGTAAAGCTGAGCCACTTAATCAGTTTTTAAAGCTGTTTGTTGCAAGCATCCTGCAAAGTGACAGATTTTTTTCTGCTATATAACACAACATAAAACGAAAGGAGCCTTTCTTCCCTCACGACACTTTAGAAGTGCTGCGTTGTCTCTTTTTCCCTCAGACTCTGAAGTAGTATCACTTCAGAGAAATAGCTGTGCAAAAGAGGGTCCAGAGTATGAGAAGAACCCATCTCCTGCCTGCCCAGTGCCCTGTGTGACCATCTCCCACACCAGCAGAGCTGGCCCTACAGCAGAGGAAGCTTGAGTTTAAACCTGCGTGATAAAAAATCCTCAGTCAAGTCTTTGTTTTGGGAAAACATGTTTTTTAAGAGTAATGTGTGCACCAAAAGAGAAATACACCAACCAGCATGGGCAGACCTTGCTCCCATGCCCTCCTGAAAGCTACCCCTTAAGTGAATGCTGACCATAGGACGTGTTCACTATAGCCTGCAGATTGAAGTCTAGCCCTGAATGGAAGTAGCGAACATGTTTGCTGCACTGTCCTGAAAATTCCTGATACAATTTCCATTTTCTGTACAATACACAGGAGAACCGGGACTCTCATAACTGAAGTAGTATGAAGTAGAAAAAAGTTGCTCATCAAAATAGAGAAATACTAGACACATTATTTACTGTAAACAAAAAGAGATTTATGTAGATAGAAACAAGTTTCCTTATCTGTATCTAGCTTCCTTTGTATCATAAGCTCTTTTTATCCATTCCTCAGAAGTTGTTCAAGAGCAAAAAACTTAAGACCTGGCCCTTTGACTTTCAGGTTAGCACAAACGTCGTCCACCAAGAGAGTGAGAGCTCTCTTCTGTCTTTGGAGGATGGGAGCACTTCCCCACAGGAAACAAGTGATGCCACTGATTTATACTTATGCTGCCAGCAGAAAGCGGGAGCCATCAGATAAGGAAAGAATCCTTCCTCTCCATGCCTGCAAGAGCAACGCAGAGCAACACACCATGACTGAGCATCGGCTTATCTTTTTGGCCAACTCTGTAGAAATGCTTACATGGTATCTGAGGCGGAAATGAGTGAATCTAGGAAAATAGCTAGATCTCTAAAGAAAAAGAGTTTACTGTTCCCATGTGAAGCTATTTCTTGGGAAAGAGATAAGCATGGCAGCAAAAACTTCAGAAATAGCATGGTGGGACATGAAGCATCCTTTCTGAAAATACTTGAAAATCAAGGCATAGGGAGCCAACTGTTGACATTTCTATCTCATTGCTAGCAGATCCGTAGCAAGGCTAAGAGTGACAAAGGGATGAGCATGAGATAATGTAATTGGACGCTGTCCAATGGCATTTGAAGAGGCATTTGGAGTCAGAGCAACATGGCAGTTCCTATTTAAGAGGAGTTTGATCAGAATGATATCTGAAGCAGGTGGGATGTTAGAAAAGGTTTTCAATCTCTTTTTAAAGTTTTGATTCAAATCAGTTCCAGATCTGAATGAGTACACATCAAGAACTTTTACACAGACAAGCTCTCCTTAGTTTCATATTGGATCTGCCAGACTGCACAGTATCAGAATTTATTAACTTCTCTTTCATATAATCCCTGAAATTTGTGACATCTTTCTAACTGGTTGGCAAATCTCCTATCTTTTTCTTCAAGCCTCTCTTTAAGGTGAATCTATACTTTGTATTTCCAAAAATTAAAAAATAGCAAGTCAGAAAAATAGGAAAGAAGAGAGGATATTCAGTATATCTGACTGGACCTACTACAAATCTCCTTGCACATATTCCTGAGAAATAAATATGTTGTATACTTGTCAAACAGATTTTTGTATATTACTCATCTTAAATTATATTACCTCTACATTTTAACATCCAGCTCAGTGACTAAGAGTTTTGTACTGCTTTGTAATGGCTGGGTGTGAGATCAGAATTACAAGTACTTGCACAGCATAGGAGCCTTTCAGAGAGCGCTCAAGATAGGGCTGGGCTCTACATCTGCAGGGGTAGCATATCCTACTGCTTTCTCTCCTAATGGTGTGGCATGGAAATGGCTTTACTACCACTGCTGCCCAATCACTTCTTATAATCATGTCTCTGCATGGCCCTCCCTGCTCACTCAGCCTTTGTCCAGTATATGAGAAGGTGATGGGTTCCTCTATTTTTAGCTGCTTCTCTTTCTCCTATTTCATGGGAGTGACTTCTTCACAGCATTGCTGAAGCCCTGGGACTTTAGTGTCCAGCTCTCTGCTGGGTGCTGCCTCAGAGGTGATTGCTCACTCCACTGGCCACCCCATCCTACCCCTCTGTCTGACATCATGGTCATCTCACACACAGCTCGGGCCCCCAAGCCTTGCTGCCTCTTGTTGCCTTTTCTTTTGCCAACTCTGTACTTTCTGTCTTTCCCTGGGTGGTGACTGGCAGCTGGAAGGGCCCATGCTGCTATTTCCTCCCATAAGATGGATTTTCTAGAGCACATCTTTGACCTCAAGTTGTTTGTGTGCATGAGAGTTGGTCCTGCTGTAAATGTGGCTTAGCTTTCAGGAAGACAGGCCTTCCCTGAGACCTTTCTCTAAAGAGTTATCAGTTTCTATGCCAAACAACTGCTCTCATATTCTGAATCACCAGTCTGCTCCCCTAAGGACATATGACTCTTCAGGTGAAGTGGGATGAGTACGTCAGTCTGACTCTGCATCCCAAGCATGGCAAGGTAGCATTATGACTGCTCTTTAAAACTGTAAAATAAATAAGATATAAGGAAATGATATTGACTTCACGTTCTATGTCCCTTTCATGAACTGGGTCTATTGTTTTATAACCCAGTACACAGCTCGTCCCTATAAATATCTCAGTGATCCAGTATGAAACAAGCATACATCAGAGACGTGAGGATTTTGTCTTCCTTGTAGCTCACCAAGAAAGTATGATTTATAACAAGAGCAGCGTTGTTATACATTTAAAGCAGGCAGTCCTTGTAGTCAGCAACTTGTGCTGGTAAAATACGAGTACTGCATCCATATTCTCTATGGTGCTAGCAGGCAAGCTGCAGTTCTAACCCACGCAGCAGAGATAGCAAGGGAACAGGAATGAAGAAGCATGGGATTGCTGTGCATATCCTCAGCCCAGTCCAGCATTCTCAAAGCCTTTCACTTTCCCTCCCCAGTCCCTGAGACTTGCCTGAAGTTTTGGGAAGGCGATATTGGGACTGACAACGGTTGCACAGACAGCTGTGCTTGCTGGGTCTGAATGTGCTTGTTACCACAGATACCTCCAGTGCTGTTGCATCTTACTGATGTCTACATACACACCCTTACCTAAATAATTTCAAACCACTGGCAGTCTTCTACATTAGAAGACAGAAGGGATAACTTTGAATAAGAACAAATTATAGTACTTTCATTCCTCTTTCAGCTCAGTGCTAGATTGTGAATGATCAGACGAGAGTTGCTAATAAGTGCCTTTCAACTGCTTAAAAATATTTGTTCTGCTTTTTGGAGAGTTGCTCACTGAATGTGTCTGTATTTATGGAGACTATTAGGAAGAAACTTACAACTTCACTGTTATTTCATACTTGGATGCCACACTAGGAAGGTTAAACTATGCACAGCCTACGAAACTGCAGTGATTTAAGGTGGAAAAACAATCACTGACTTATTAATAACCTTAATTCAACTATATGAACAAGAGAACTGAGATACATCATTTCTTTCCAGAGCTCCTTTCTGAACTCCCATGCAGACAAGGTGATTTGCTCTTACACTGAAAATTTGTTCTTGCTTGCATCAGCTGGATGTGAGCTCTATATTAAAGGGGCTCCCACAGTACTGCTGGTCTTGGTGGGAGGTTTCAGAGAAGGCTGGGCAGGTAAAGGGCAGAAAAGTAATATAAAGAGTAGCTCACTTAGCTAGAAATTTCAGTATAATACCATCAGAGTGCCACAAAGCTCAGTCTCTGAAGAAAGAACCTTTCGTTTGAAAAAAGACCAATCTCTCCACGCAAAGTCACTGAGACCTGTGCAACAATGCACCCAGAAAGATCTTGCTGCAGGACAGCTGGCCAAGGGAAATCTGTCCCACATTAATGAGGATGCTGGTGCACTGCACAGCTGAGTCACTCTTGCCTAGTGACAGTCCTATGGACTAATGCCAACAGTGCCATTTAAGCACTGTCTCTTCAAGAACTTCCATTTCTTAGCTTGTGCTCTGGGCCATTTTTACTTTGTGCTATTGAGAAGAAGGAAGGAAAGCACTGGAAATACTTGAAACTTTTCCTTACTGAGATGCGAAGGAAAATACCACTACTAAGCAACATTTCACTTTTGTATCCCACCCATGTTTGTCTTCTCTATTTTGACTGTAGGTATCTTTGGAATAAATCCCATCTGCTAATCTGTGTTGACATTTCCTTGTAAAAAAACCCCTTTTTTCCCCATCAGATCTTAAGCAGCATTTTCACTACACACAGCTAGGAATGAAAAAGGTAAAACCACATTCACACAACATTTGGTCTAGTGGGCATCACACAGGAATTTCCAAGACCAAAGTAGATTCAATGTTTTCTAATTTTGTAGTTTTGTTTCACTATAGATGCTGCAATACACACAGGTATCAGTGTGAAACCGGAAACTTAAGGATGGGAGGAAGTAAAGATGTCTTTGCAGAGCAGGCCTGAGGGATTCTATACTCTTTCAGATGTTGCAGGACTGGAATTCATCCCACCTAACTTTCAGCATTTACACTGCATATGTACCTCTGGTTATTTCAGTATCCTTTATAGTCAAAGGGAGGAAACAGGCATTTCTGCAGTACAGCTCATTGCCCCTGTTTTATACATCTTCCTCAGGAATTGAGGAAGTTTGTTTGTTTTGTTTTTCTTCTTACAAAGTGGATCTCGACATGTATTTCAGACCTAAAGATTGAGAAAGGGAACAACTAAAACTAAACAGAGAAATCTCATTTCAGTAAGGCATATACTAGCCTCTCTATAATTTGGAAAAATATGAACAGGATGAAGGAATGTAGGCTTTGGAAGAGAAACCATGATATCAACTTACTCTGTTCAATGCAAGGCTGCTATAGATGTGGCTGTGCAGTGATAATGTTAATAAAGAGATAAATAAAGATGATGACGGTAAATTCTTTGAGCCCAATGTTCCCAGTTCCTAGAGGAGAGAACAGACACCAACAAGGCATCACCCATGTAATCCAGCATAAACATTGCATTAGGCAGTGCTAGCACCAGGAAAACTAGGAATAGCTAAGTAACATCTGAATGTCACAGCTCTCAAAAGTGGGGAAAAAAAATACCTGCAGAAGCTCAACGGCATAGAGCTGCCCAGTGGAAAGAAGCTTGTCTACCAACAAGCTATTAACAAATCCAGAAACTCAATTACCATGCCTGGCAGAAGAAAGAATATAGCCATTTGCAGTTACGCTATCAGACTGATGACCAATTAGATCCCAGCTGGATTTTGTAACAGCTGCAAGATATTTCCATCAACACTGATAAAGCACATTACTAGAAGAAGTATGACCAAGTGTTGGCAACATACAGTCTATATCTTTTGGACACCAGAGGGAAAAACGCACTGCTGATGATAAATGTGAGTCAGTAGCACTTAACTTCCTTAGACAACATTCTGTGGGAGGGAGAAGGATGTCAATACTGCTGAGCAACTTGTAGAGCAGTGCGCAGATTTAATCACAACACAACACCAAAATACTTTTGTGAGAGGAGGCATGGCTCAAGCCAGCATTCAGACAGTGAATAGGAACATATTTCTCAGATATAAGCAGGTTTAGGGAGACATGAATATAGATCGCCACAGGCAGCCCTTGGAAAATGTGAACGTACAGGAATCCATTGGCTCTGGTAGAACTTCTGCAGAAGGAAGTGGCAGCACCACAAAAATGCTTCAGTACAAACATTAAGATAACAGAGCATAGGTCAGCAGACCCAGGGTGATACAGACACTTAGAGGAAAAGTGAAAGAAATCGTTAGAAAGAAGTCCTTCTCCATTGCCAGAGAATAATAAATAATAAATTCTGAGTTATAAATGATACAGATGGTATCACTGGTGCAGTCAGAAGTCTGCTCTGACATACTCATGTGGGAAAGAGAGTGAGGTGAACTGTCCACCTACCCGACTATCTTTTGTTCACCTTTTGGCAGGGTGTTATAAGGCAGGATCTCTGCAGGCAGGTGGATGGACCTACAGCACTTCCAATGGGACCTGTACAGAATAGAAGCTGCAAGAGGGAAGAGTTTGAAGGAGTCTCCAAAAAATCAATATAAGTTCACGTAGCTGTAATGTTAACAGAAATTGTTTCATTTCTCTTACTAAATCTCTAAATAAAGAACCAGTTTTATTTTGCAAGTGTGAACCCTTCACATTGTATTATGGAGTTGACAATATATGGGACAGGCTAACCTGATAGTGTTAAATGGGTGCAGATTTTTTTCTCACTTCCAATATGCAGGTTTCCAAATTTTGGCAGGTGATAGAGATAACAAGTTACATTTTATTGGCTCTTCTCCTTGTTCCCTATCTATTGAATTTAATTAAAAGACAGCTAAAATGCATTAATTACTTCCCTAATATTCCTGTAATTGCTATTACTTTGCCAAAGGGAAGATATGTAATAGGAAGTGGAAGAGGAGGTGATCTTTTTAGACGGGAGAATGGGAAGGGAGGTTTTCATCACTCACTTCTTCTATTAAGATTTGATCTCAGATGATAAAGACGTTTAAGGCCCCCTGCTGCTTTAACACATCCCTGTGTTTTCATTATTGGAGCTAGAGAATGAACTGCTGAGCTCTTGGAGAGATTGCATTATCACTGAGCTGCTCTCCTACTTTGACCACCTTTATGTCTTCATAATGCTACTGATTTTGGAAGAACCGTCCCTAATTTACACCAGGAAAAGGGGAGAGGGAATTTGTCACACCACTTTTGCAAAGATGGCAGTCAGTACTACCTTGCAATGCTGATTTCATTTTTTTTTTTAAAAGGCAGTGACATAGAGCCATCATAGCCCAAGAGGTAACAAACTTCCTCAGGAAATGCTTCTGCCTGTTATCTGGTACCTCTCCACTCCGCCCAGGAGGAGGTACCTGGCTCCTCACTAGGTGCATGGCAACACATAGGCAGCAGCTCTCACTGCTGCCCCCTGTTTTTCTCAGCCCTGAGATGATGCAGCCTTCATGCTCAGTGTACACACTGCTGGAGGGTTGCTGAATCTCGAGCCATAGGTGTGTCACTGCAGAACTTGGCCCCAGCTCCCTATCTTGCAGCAGATGTCAGATGAAGAAGTGCAGAAAGTCTGAAGGCTCTGCCATTGGCTCATAAGTGGTCTTTATTACAATTAAAACATTAAACTGGAAAACATAAAATATAGGTTTATCTGGAAGGTTACACCAGTAAAACTCTATTAAACATTAAAAGGAGTCCATTTATTTCTGATAACGATGTTTCCACTGGTGGTGTTGTTTACTGATTGGTGTTGTTAGCTGATTATTGCTTTCTTGTATCTCTAAAAGCTTCAATACAGTTTTGTATGTGTGCTTCATCAGCTCTACTTGTTTGTTTCAGCAGGCTGCTACATCCTTGTGTTTGGTGAGCTCCTTGGAACCAGGAATGGTCTGTATGTACAACTGTGTTTTGCTTACTTAAAAAGTAAGTCGTTAAGTAGCACAGTTGTGAAATAATAACAAATAAAAAGGGCAAGTTTTGTAGGCCCTGGACCTTTAGGGCTTTCCTCTCAACCTATATTTGGCTCGAGATGTTAGACTATTTGAGACCTCACCTGTGGCCATAAGGAAGCCTTATTAGCCATAAATAAATTTATAGATAACATCTATTTGAGTTGCAATATGAGACTATCAAAAGTGCTTTAGAAATGTAGGCGTATCACAGGACCAGAGCAGTTTTGAAAATCCGACCTTACAGGAGGCTTTTGTTTGCTTTATTGATTCATAGTTCTTTTAATATTAATCTTTACAAATGTTGTAAACCATTCAGGCATTCTTACTGCATATGTGTACAGAATCCAATTTAGCAGACCTTCTTATTGAGAAATATCGGGCACAAGTTAGCAAACAATAAAACCTAAGGGAAGTTGTAATGGCAGGAAGTGGCTGCCCAATATCAGCTAATTCCAAGCCCAACAAGTGACCCTCAGCTGCAGCCCAGATGCTGGTTTTTGAGCTGTGGCTTTAGGGGGGTTAAGAGAGTGGTCCCGGGGCACTAAGCTGAGTCCAAAGGCTGCACAGCTCCTTCTGGTGGATTAGTGTGCAGGCTTGGAAAGGAGAGTAGCAACCTTGAAAAGAATCCCGAATTGCTACCTGATTCTCACATCTGACAACAGGAGACCTTTTGAAGCTTTTCAGAATTAGTCGTTTTAATATCTCGGTATTCATTTCCAAATCAAGCAGTGTAACGATATTCTAGAAATTAATAAACGTGAGAGTGAGGGAGGTTTCTTGGCAAAATGCTGTGCATACCTATTGCATGGCATAAATAATACATTATGATAATTAATAATGATAAATAATAAATAATGCAGTCAGTTGCAGCACTGGGAACTGTAGATAGACCTACATTTATAAAAGTTGAAATCCTAAGGTGAAGAGATAATGTTTTGAACACTGAGCTGTGGCACAGGATCGGTGCACAATTCAGACCTTTTTAGCATTTAGTGAATGGATTTGGTCACTGACCTCATTTTTAGTGCAGGTTTGTCACATCACTGATAGTAACATACATGCGTGCCTTCAAGAGTCACGTTTACATGTTTGCAAATCAATTCCAGTGGTCTGAACAGCTCCCATGAAACAGGAGCGGGCATGCGGTGGCACCAACAACCATATGCACCCTTAGCAGTAGGGGCACAGGAAAAGAGGGCTAATGTAGCTGAAAAGCAGCTGCAGAGCCTTTGCAAATTTGTGCTTATGTAAAATGCACTTAATATTTACCTTTGCTTACCATCCATAGCCCTTTATTGCCACCCCTCTTTCACTTGAACTAATTTATCAGTTCAGCTTATTCACACCCATTCTAATAGAGAGCGGGAGAGCTGATTGACAGTTCATTGAACCAGATACTTCTTAAGGGAAAAATTGAAGAGGTTAATTATAATATCTCTTACTGCTTTAGTATTTCGGAGTGCCACAGTGTAAATATAATGTGAGCCTAGAATGGGAACCAATATTTTCCTGACACCTCCCCAAGCAGGCACTCCAGATTTTATGATGCTGAAGAGTCAGAGAATTCAGATCCCATTCCCCTGTATAGCAAAACAGGGACTTTCAAACAGAAAAATAAATTTGTTGGCTTTAACAATATATATTTTTGGTTAACTTAGCAGTTTCAAAAGTCCCTGCTTTCCCATGAATTCAAATGGGAGCTGAATTCTGCTCTGCTGTAGCCTGTCACGTTGGCAATCTGTAAGTCATTTATTTATTATTTTTCACTGTAAGTGCAGCACCTTTTTCAGCTATCTGATATTTTGGTCAATTATATATAGTGGTTAGAATGGCTGTTGTATTCCAACACTATTTCATTTAAAGATACATTGCTTGGGCCTCCGTTCAGCCAAGTACTTAGGCAGGTACCCAAAGTTCATCACCATCAACACTGAGTCATCTGTTTTAAATTAGGCACTCTAGCTGAACCAGCTCCTTAATTAGGCAAGTAGTTTTAAGGAGCCCTTTGCCTTTTGTCACAAAGCATAATCCACCCTCATCAATGGAAAGTTTTTTGAGTGCAGACTTGTCCCAGTATTTCCAAGGTACAGATCTCCCCAGTGATGCTGTTTTATGATGTGTTTTTATCACTCTGTCTCTAATGTCTTTCACCGTACAGGAAGAACAGAAATGAAAAGAAAAACACAGAGACAGGAAAGGTGGCAATTTAGGGACTGCACGTCTGTGCGACAGGCATCCTCAGGGATAAGAAAGAAAAACATTTAGGAAATTCTGTACAACCACTGCTCGACTACAAGACCACCCCACTGCAGATAAGAAATGAGAAATTTTGAGGGCTACTGAGCACTGACTCTTCACAGTGGATCAACACTCAGAGTTATTTAGCACAGGTGTTTCTGTAATTGTGACACATTGATACAATTCTCTGCTCACTGGCCCTCAAGCACCTCTTTCCCACCTGTGCGGTGGTCTGTTATTAGTATGCTGGGGGTGTAATAAAAAATGTATTGTCAGCTGGGCTGTGTCAAACTCTGCATTTTCCTCATCTTCTGTATACTTTCTCTTTGTGTGGGTATTTCTGTGTGCATTTGTAGCATACATGTGTGGAGAGGAGAGGAGAGGAGAGGAGAGGAGAGGAGAGGAGAGGAGAGGAGAGGAGAGGAGAGGAGAGGAGAGGAGAGGAGAGGAGAGGAGAGGAGAGGAGAGGAGAGGAGAGGAGAGGAGAGGAGAGGAGAGGAGAGGAGAGGAGAAAATCAAAGATTTTAAATTTGTAGAAGAAAGTCATAAATCTATGTTGCCAATCCACACCTTTAAGAAAAGCCTACAAGTGTCAGATTACTTTATATCCGACACAGAAGTAACAAACATCAAACTGAATGCATGTTGAGAACATTTGCCTGATTCCATCTGATTATGTTAATCAATTAGATATGCTGGGGGAAAATGGAGGTTGACACCAGTGTCACCAAGGGGACATTCCCAGGGATTAAGGTTTCCTGCTCCTGCTCCAGCCTTGAAGAGAGGTCAGTGCCCCCTCTGTGGGGGCAGCTGGTCGGATATTTCGTGCCCTCTGATGTAGGCCTGATGGTCAAAACTTGAATGAGACACTCTTACCCTTCTCCCAGATGGGAGAAGGCAGAGCTACCAGAGCAAGATCTGCAGGAGGTGGTTCGGCTTGGCTAGCAGCAGCTCTGCACGCAGCCAGCTCTTGGCTTGGATAGCCCACACCCAGCCCTGCTGCCACATGCCACCCCCACTGCTTCTGGGACTGCTCTTGCTCCTCACAGCACCACTGTGGGTGTCCCTACAATCCTGGCACAGTTAATCTACCACCTGATTCATTGCCTTGTGGGTAAAGAGCTGGCTGAATTATAATACCATCTTTATAAAACAGGATTTTCTCGCTTTTGCCCTTTTTATAGTATGGTAGTGACACATTTGTTCAATTTCTCTTATGCATAGGAGTCTTAACCTACTGCACTCAAGTTTCTAATTCTTTCCCCATCCCTACCTATGAATCATAGGATTTTTCACCTCTTGTTCCACTTACGCATAACACACAGCTGGAATATTCCTTCATTTACACTGTTTGCACATCTTTAAGAAGTCCTGCCTATGCTACAAAGCCAAGACACATGTCCCGCACAGATGTTAGAGCTCTTAAGACCCAAAGAGAATGTGCCTGAGAAAATATAAGAGCAGGGCAAGGGAAGAGGCAATCTCTCTTCCCTTCACTCCTAAGGATAACAGCAGCAAGTATAGCAGCATAAAATTAAAACCAAAGCCAACATGCAGAAAAAATACAAAGCAGCTATCATTTGACAGATAAAAAAGACTGACAAACAGACAGGACAGACACAGGTATGACATACAAACCATTCAGATAGAGACTTTTTATTCTAACATTTCATCATCACCATATCAGCCAGACACTTTGTTGGTGGGGAGAAGAGAAAAATAAAATTTATCTTGCCATTTTTGCTTTACTAGGGAATATGTAACAGTTGGCAGTGTAATACACTTTTTATTTTCATGAGTTATGGATGTGCATGGCCATCCCTAAAAAATTGAAATAAAAACTGTATTACACCACCAAGTCTCATATATTATATTTATACCATACCAGAGGAGGTGTCTGCAGAGCAACTATAGATATAAACTTTTATTATATCTATAGTTTCTCATGTTATTAGTATAGTTGTGAAAATAATAGGATTTACTGAAGGTTGTTATTCCCCCCAGCATCACTGATGTGGTATAAACAATATATTGACCTTTTGGATATAGTTGAACCATTGCAATGGATTTGAAAACATGGCCACCTGACTTGAATAGCCTGGGCTCTTGTCCCCAGTTTAAGGTAATGGGCTGCTCATGCCTTTGCAATGCAATATTCAGGCTAGCCTCATAATATATACCCCAGTGCTATCAACAATGCTTCCCTTTTCTTCTTCTCTATGTGTGGGGACCACTAACCAAACTCCAGCCCATTAAACAAATACAGAGAGGGCATGAACAGTCTGCAATAGCCTGCAGTATGGTGTAGTGCTCCATCCCCACGCTTAGGGTCCTACAGAAGAGTGATTTGTCACTGAAAAAGGTAGAGCCCAAGGACCTCGTTAAGCCCATTGGAAGTGCTTTCCAGGTTTTCCAGATGGTGTTCATGCTTCTTGACATATTTCTCAGGTTCTTCCCTGAGGCAAAACCTTTCCCCTGTGGGGTGATTGGCTACTCCCTTTTTATTAGCCCCACAGAGAATAAATAACGGAAGAGAGTCAGGAACAAACACCTACTCGGCCCTGCCATGGGGATCCTAAGGCTCTCAGTGTGACAAGATCATGGAGAAGTCACACAGAAGGAGCCTTGGGGCACTGGGTGATCTTTGCTGATGGGCATGACGATGGAAAGCGGCGAGGAACGAAGCTGCCTCAGCTGGTTACTGTAATATGGGTGTCTACTGCCCTGCACACATCACAAAAAACCTGTCTCCGACAAGTGAAATTTGTTTCCCAGAGATGCACAGAGGTACCTACTCAAGTTTTCTGAGATCAGAGGCACATGAAAAGCCAGAAGCACCTGGTTACTGATGGGAAATGCCATTAGAAATGGGTCCGGGAGAGTATCGTATTTATAGCCTCACATGGCACCATATGGTGCATGGTAGCAGAAATCTTCAATTGAGATAGATGAACTAATGCAAATTTCAGCTTAGCATCAATTTATTACTATTATTATTTAGCAATCATTTTGTTTGGTTTGCTCTCCTTGTCTCTGAGAGCTCAGGCTGGATGTATCCTGCTCCTCATTTTCTGCAGAAGGCAGT
Organism: Chrysolophus pictus; assembly: GCA_037305975.1. Taxonomy (NCBI): domain Eukaryota; kingdom Metazoa; phylum Chordata; class Aves; order Galliformes; family Phasianidae; genus Chrysolophus; species Chrysolophus pictus. The sequence goes on from CM074577.1 coordinate 50,631,269, forward strand.
AGGGGCACATAGCTTTAATTGTTTAAATAAGCCTATCTCTATTGGAAGAAGAAGGGGAGGGGAGACTGGGGAAGAAAGGATATGCCTGGGGATGGACAGGTTGAGAAACTGAAGTCAAAAGGACACAGAGCTCTGGCTCTTAGGATGGGAAGAGCAGCCCTCAGAAATTCAAGGTCAGTAAGTCCAAAGGCAAAACTGATTTCTTTTCAATCAAGCTTAATTGTTTACATTAATACATGAACTTGTGCACAGTGGTTTAACCCACCATTTTAACAGATCTCTAAAGGAAATTTTTCTAAAACCTTTTCTTTTTGGCAAGGGTTCTTCTGTGCCTATGTCTGTAAATTACATTTGGGTTTATAAAAGGCTGATGTAGTACTTTGAAAATGCAGCAGTTCCTGTGCTATTAATTCACATACAACCCAATGCAGAAGATTCTTAATTTCCTACTCTATCGCCATTTCCCTCTGCCTTGATTTAAAACCAGTGCAGCTCACCTCCAGTTCTTTTCTACATCTGCTCCAAGTTCAGTCCTCACCAAAGTGACTGTAGGTCCCTGCCTTTTAGATTGTACCAGGTCTGGTACAATCTGACTCTGTGCCATCACAGTTTAAAGATTTGATAATTCCTAATAACACGAGATCTTCTAAACTAGCCATTCTACATTCACCTTTCCACCTTTCTTTGCACTCTAGATCAAGAGGCACCAGCTGATTAGGATGGAGATTGACCTTGTATCTCCTGGTGGGACCATACTTGGTCAGGAAAGAAGAGCATGAGGAAGACTCATAATAGAGAAGTAATGGCCTTAAGTTGCATCAGGGGAGGTTATTTATATAGGTTGGATATTTGAAAAAATTTCTTCTCAGAACGATGCAGTGATGCAGTGGCACAGGCTGCCAAGGGAGGTGGTGCAGTTGCTGTCCCTGGAGGTTTACAAGAACCGTGTAGATGTGGCACTGAGGGATGTGGTCAGTGGGCACAGTGGGATGGGTCAAAAGTTCGATTAGATGGACTTATTAGTCTTTTCCAAACAATGATTCTATGACTCTATAACTCTGCAGCAGTACCTGCAGTGGTCCCAGGCTTCTTTGGTGAGCATCCTCCAAAATCCTCCAAAATATGAGGCTGCCAGTCTGCTCTTACATTGCATGCCCATTGCAAGCCACATGCCAAAATGCAAAGGGTGTTCTTTCATTAATCTGCTAAGGTAACTAGTGGCTCACTGAGAGGCCTATGTAATGATTGTAGTTTTGCTGATTTATTAAGTGCCAATGGTGTTTTAATACTGTGTGTGTTTCAGAAATAAAGACAGTCACTGCCCTGAAGGCTTACAGTCTGAAAGACAGATACATACAATACACAACTCCCTATGGATACTCTGAAGAATGATTTTTTTTTATTAAAGAGCTATTCAGATTTAATTTGCTTCCTTAATGTGATATTGGAACAGTGCGGGGTTCAGTGTCAGCCAGCTGATACTACTCCTCCGCTGGGCTGCAGAGACTGCAAGAGGAGGATCAGTGTGTTGAGAGTGAGAAGACTCAGCCAGAGCTTTTGGACTGTGGGCAGATGGAATCCTTGGGACAGATGAAGTTGTTAGAAAGGGAGCAAAACTCACCCAGCCCCTGCAATCCAGAGAATGACCAAAGAGCAGTAATGTGGGGTGATACCTTCAAGAACTCTCCAATCCAGACAGCTATGCCTGCACATGCAGGCGGGAATCTGCACAGACATGTGAGCCTTTGCCACCCTCTGTAGGAAATAAACCAACCTGGAGACCCAGGATTTTAAGGGGCTGGCAATAGCTTCTGTAGAGTACGCATGGGCTCCTCCACCACTGTGGGCATGGAGGAGCGTGCCACTCATTTTCCTTCATTACGTCCAGAGACTCAAACTCTCACACAGGGAGAGCTATGGGGGAGAGGCATTAGTCCTCATTCCTTCACTTAAACTGGTGCCAAAATCAATTTTGAAGAATTATCTCAAAGTTGCTTTCAACTCGATCCGGGTGTTTCTTTACTGCTAGAATATCACCCCGTACACTGGAATCGTTATTACATCACACTAATCTAATTTAAATGCATTTTTACTGTACTTGGTTTAATGAATGTGGAATGTGTCACTATGAAATTGCACCATTAATTTGATAAATAGGACTTGAAGGTATAATTTTTTCCAGCATTGCAGACTAATGAAGCTAAAATACATATATAATAAGAAGTGTAAATAATAAATTATTCTTAGGAGCAAAAAAATTAATTAGATCTTACCACAAATTGCATCTCAATGTCAAAGTTTTTATACACTACTGACTTTCAAACTAGTTGGAACATGACTGTGATCCTTGGAAAGTTTCTCAAGTAATTACTGTATGTACACATATTTAGGAATATACCTTAAGAAACAACTTCAGTTCCAAGCGATCTTTCAAATGCATCTTTCTCATATTCCCTGCTGTTACATCTGAATTTTAATAGCATTTAGAGGAATTCCTGTTATTATTTGTTCTAAATTTCAGTATTTTATTTATTCTTTAAGACTCGGGGAAACTTTTTTTAAAATTTATGGCACTGATGAGAGAGCAAAATTAGGACATACTGCATGCAAATTCTCTGCAGAAGCAACCGTCCCCCTGCAGCTAGCTAGCTGCTTCTGCTGCTGAAATCAATGGGAGTTTTCGCCACCGACTTCAAGAGGAGAAGAGACTTCTGCACAAAGCACACTACTTTTCACCGGTAATGGAAATGTCACAGCGGTGCCATTCAGGAAGGAAACCAAGTGGAGGGAAATTAAAGAGGAAACTCCAGTCTTGTGCAGTTTAGTTGCTGATAGCTCATCTCGCACAGTCTACTGCACCCTCAGCTGGTTACACAGCGCTGCCTGGTTTAGCATTCTCTGCCTCTTTGTCATTTCTTATTGAGTCCACAAAGAAAGGTTTTATCTCACTCCTTTGGAAAAGAAAGCACCTAGAGATTGAAGAGATCAGGTGGCATTTCACCTCTAGTTTTCTTCATTCCCAGCTGGAGAGCTTTGAAGGCTCGGCAGAGCCAACTATTCTCTGACTGTTCTATAGCTAGTCGAAGGACCATTGGCCAAAATATCATCTTTAAGCTCATTTTCTGTTCCTAGTCTGTAGTTTAACAACCAACATTTTTACTTTCTGTTGCTTGATTTGCAGCCAAAATTCTGACGTGTTATCAGTTTTGTTGCCAGAAAACGCATTAAGCCTTTCTAAGGGGTAAACATAATGATCTTCATTAGACCTTCTAAATGAACCCACCTCCCACTTCTTCAGGTGGAGAAAGGCATTGACAAGGAACAAGCTGAAGTGTCTTACAGCTACTTGCTCCTTGCAAGCAGGAGGGAGAGGTGAGTGGCAGCTCTTAAAGAAGGAAAAAAGTTAGATAAACATGAAAGGTTTGTAAGATTTCCTTTCTTAATGGCAAAGTTTTCCAGCAATAAATCACAATTCAGTCAATGCCATTAGTTTTGGGGGCATTATATCCCCTCATTAAAGTGCATAAACAATTATATTTATTGAAGGTAATGTACTGTGTAGTGCATTATAACGATACTCATTAACATATGTAATCATCATTTGAATGGGCTTTACTACAATGTAAACTGATAATGGCATGATTACCCACTGGGTTATTAACTTTTCAGTCCTAAGATAATAAAAGGTGATACAAGAAACAGAAAGTACACGTGTCTTGCCCTTCACGTATGATTTATGTGTTTCACTGTGGAGCTATGAACACAGGTACCCATCATAGGGGAGACTGGCTCTTTATTGCACATTGTATTTGACAGAATAATAAATGTAGCTGAATGGTGCTTGGGTGGGCGTCTGGGGAAAAAAAGTCCTGCGAATAAGGCAGCCACTGCTCCAGACTGCAAGATCCAGCAACGGAAATAATTTTGTCTGTCTCTCTGTCTCACTGGCACTCCATGGCTTACAGATCTTCATATGCTCTGCCAGACTCAAACAGATTAAGGGAAAAAAAAATCCATCTTCTTTATATGTTTCTTCTCTTCCCTCCTTCTCAGCCCACTACATGCTTCTCTGTGCCTAGGCTATAATCACTGGTTATAAGAAAATGAAGGGACGTGCTACGCTAAGGTACCTATGTGCTAAGGTATTCATAATATGCTAAGAGTATGCCTGTATCAAACAGATGGTTTCAAGTATTGAAATGCAGCTTAGCTGCAGTATCAGAGAATAGATTTATCAGTTTGCTGGAGCTTCTCTTCTATAAAATGCCTATTTGGAGGCATCAGAGGTATTATAAATACAGCTTATTTGTGTAATTTATCAGCCCTCTCCGGGGTTTGTCTCTATGGAATCTTAGTGCCTTAATTTTAATGAATGAATCTGAGTTTGTTTTAGGAGGGGATGAGTTAAGAAATATTAAAATAAAAAAGGCTTACAAGCAGCCACTCAAAAAAGCAGCAGTCATCAGCATACAGGGCCTCTCCAACGTTAGGCGGCATATATATGCTACAGTGAAAAATGATGCACAGGTCTGCCATGCCTACGGTAAATTGAAATGCATGGTATAAGCCTGATGAGACGTTGTAGTGGTAGCAGGACCCATTTCTCTGCTCTACTCTGACTTGTGGACAGGGCACAGATATGTAAACGGGTGATAGGAGCCTGCCATCGTGGCATGCCAATGCAGAATTGTGTGGAGCCAGTGACTGGAGAGTTCCCAAGTGGCAGAGGAGCAGCATGATAGGTCTGAGCCAAAGTTTTGACTATTCATGGTGTAAAGGGTGAGACAAGGACAAGAATGGGGGTAGCCAGAGCACCATCTGGGTCCAGCTGCTTTGCACACTGTTGGGACCACATGCAACCAGGTGTACAGCTCTGCAACTGCTACCAGCCAAGTTAGCAGCCAAACTGACCTGGCTATGAAGACACAGAAGTGACATAAAAATCCATGCTCAGCAAAAAAACCCCATAAGTTTGGTGGCAGATATGACCAAGCAAAGTGAAAGAGGGGAATACTACTGAAGAAGAGTTAATTCTGCCATTAAATCACACTTGTATTAATACAGTCATATCTTCCTTTGGAAATGTTTTGAAACTTCTATTACCTTGGCATTCCTGTAAGGAGTCCTCCATCAGTCCCTGGCCCTTGAAGAGGCTAAATATCTGCACTATCATCTCTCCATGGAGTTCTAGAAAGCTCTGGGATGGTTTATGGTTTTCCATTAGCCAAGGATCTAATAGAGTCCTGAGATCCGTTAAGTGGGAAATTCTTATCATGAAAAGCAATATACTGTAATTCTTTGCTAAAATCTGAGCCCACACAAGAAATTTGAGCTTGTTGTAAAGACCAAGGTGCAGTAAGTTTGTGCAAGAAATCTAAATCTCATTCTGATACTGCAAAAGACAATGCTAGTGGTCTGTAAACTGCTCAGGGGCTAAGCAGGATGAGTATACCCTTCTCTGCTCTGGTAACTGCACTTTTCCAGATCACCTGTACTCATTTAGGGAATCAGTGAGGGCTGTGAACCTTGCACTGCTCTGACCTCCCTATGGCTTGGGCAGATTTCTGCTGCAGCAGTGCCACAAAGAGCAGACGTGAATCAAACCTACTGTTCTTTCCTGGCCATGCTAACTTGACTTACTCTTATGGCTGAACTATTCCTACAGCCTATGAAAATCCACAGTGAAAAATACAAAATAGGAGAAATACAGAACTTGATGCTAAAATGGCTGCTTTTGCCACTGTCAGTTCCAGGTGATAACAACATTTATTCCCACAATCTTTCTTTTCTTATTTCTTCTGTTCAGGTAAAGACAAGATTAGAGATGAAAATCATTATACTTGGCAGCATTTACAACAGCTTGGAATTTTAAAGGTCTCAGCAAGGCATCAGCCACTATTGTGGATTTTCAAATACTTCACCATTCAGTCACTACTAAATGAAAACTGTGCGTGGTTTAAATGGAGAACTCTTAAAGAAGGGAAAGTGGGGAGATTTATCACATGCCATGCAGAAGTTTGACAGCCTTTCAGTGCTACCATCTCTCTGCTGGTACTGGAATGTTAACAAATTTTGAAGGTCTCGTCCTCCCCAAGGAGGTGTGCTCAGCCCACCGGAGAGGAGGAAATACCCGGCATTGCTCCAGAGGGATTCCTGCTGCTTAACTTTCACAGCAGTCCGATGGCTCTGGGGACAGAGGGAGCAAAACTCCCTGCAGCTAGTACAGCAGTTGTGCTGGTAGTCATTTGGAACGGGTGTGGGAATCCAAACTGAGGAAGGGACTGACTCTTGGGAGAGCTTTGTGGCACTGAGGGAAGTGCAAATACTGAATTTACTCGGCTCACAAAAGCACAACATGGGTAACCATTTACTGATGAGGAATATCTGCATCAGAATGGCATCTGGTCATACTCTCAGATAGGTATGTAGCCCTTCGTTGCAGGGAATTACTCACTGTCAAGCAACTTGGGGATTGTGGTTAATCCAGGGAAAAGTTGCAAATGAAGGAAGGGAAGATCTCATGACAGTTTCCACTAAGGAGATATTTTCTTTCCCTTTGTGCCGTTGTTCCTCTTGTTTTCAAAGTCTCAACACAAATCTAAGAGCTCTGCATGAAAGGTACAGTAGTGTGGGTATAATTACCACAGCTGCCACAGATGGCTCATTTTAACAAGAGACCCTAGGTAAACCTAGTTGTTTAGCCTGCAGCATAAACAAAAAAATATTCTACTTAAACAAGTGGATCTGGGTCTGCAGAGGTGAATCTCACATCTGCCTTGCTAAGTTTGTCATTAAGGAAGTGCAAAAGATGTGGATGGGACACGGGTCAGCTCAGAGTTCAGTTCTAATGTGTGCCTCTGTAGTCTCTGAGGAGGAGGTTGGGGTGTTGAGATGCACCTTGGCCTTGAGATGTTGTCCCCTAAGAACTGCCTGCAAATTGCAAATCACCATCCAAGCCCATGGGGAAGGGGAGGGAAGGGAAGGGAAGGGAAGGGAAGGGAAGGGAAGGGAAGGGAAGGGAAGGGAAGGGAAGGGAAGGGAAGGGAAGGGAAGGGAAGGGAAGGGAAGGGAAGGGAAGGGAAGGGAAGGGAAGGGAAGGGAAGGGAAGGGAAGGGAAGGGAAGGGAAGGGAAGGGAAGGGAAGGGAAGGGAAGGGAAGGGAAGGGGAAGGGGAAGGGAAGGGGAAGGGGAAGGGAAGGGGAAGGGGAAGGGGAAGGGGAAGGGGAAGGGAAGGGGAATTTTAAAACTTGTGAAAATTCCTGATGGCATCTACTCAGTCTTTCTAAAAAACCTCTGGAGGAATACTATATAATCACATTCTGTTGTACACCATTAGTTGCGCCCTGTCAGGGTGTCCTGTGGATGAAGAACAGGAAAGCCCCTTCCTCCCTTGATAACCAACAGTGCTTCAAATTGGGTCAGAGAAGATGGAGTGCAGGAGACTTGCCAGAGAAGACATTAACACCTAAAACTGCTTTTCTTGCTGGAGAAAATAACAGAGAAAAAATGATTTTTAGCTTTCTGTATCTGTTCACATTTGTGAACTGGAGCCCCAGATCAATACAGATATTCTTTCTGAACGTTCACAAATTGTTATCTGCAGGATACCTTTTCTCCTTCCAGCCCCATATTTCACCAGTATCAGCAATCCTTATGGAAGTGCTGCTGACACTGGTTCATTAGCACAGAGCTACTAATTTTCTCCTCACAGACCTGTCTGTTTTTTCACATACCTGTTTATAATGTCATTAACCTTTTAGTCATTTGGAGCCCTTCTCCAGACTACCTCCAGTAACTGTTGCTTATGCCTGCATGGTATTTCCTAAGTAATTTCAGCTAAGCCTCTGCTTACTCTGACAACTGAGACCCTTCCCTCTGTCTCCTATACTGTGGCCACTGCCTTCCTACCCATGTGTCCCCTTTGGGATCCTGTCTCACCACGTGCATCCATTTTAATGCTGATGTTAAGAAAGCCCCACCACAAGCCCTCTGTCTGAAACCTAACAACTGTGTCTCCTGCTATGAAAAAGAAATGACAGCCTGCATAGGACAAATAGAAAGAGGTTTGCGTTATAGTGAGGAACATTCGGGTGCACATTAATGCAAAGTGAAGAGTTCAGGGTAAGAAGCTGCCTGAGAGGGCTGTAAGAACTCATCCAGCGATCATTAGGAACAAGTTACAGAAATGTCTATGAGTGATTAAGTAGCTAGAAATGAATCTGCCCTAGGACAGAAGAGTGTACTGGATAACACTGCAGGTCCCTTCCAATCCCACAATTTTGTCTTATCTTTTAAATATATGCCATTGTGTGTGCCTTTATCTATTCTCCTTTTTTTTTTTCTATCCTTTCTCTAGTGCTCTCTTTGCCGTTTACTGTTCCCTGGTTCTCTATTCAATAAGCATTTGACTTATTTCACCCAGGACAGGAGGGACCTTAGTCCCTTTCGGGACTTTCAAGCATTTCTGTAGCAGAAACTCAGAGATATATAAATATTAAACCCTTCTATTTTTCTTTTTTTTTTTTTTTTTCCCAGTCCTAGGCTGTTTTGCTAATGATGCTGTGTGCCACTAAAGCAGCTGCATTTTTTCCTTGGTGAGGGGATTCCTGAACACACAAATTTTGGAAAGTGTTTGGGCAGTCCTTTGGGAAGAACAGCACTTAATAAATGTAAATTATTACTATTATTTCACCAACAGGAGTTGCAGAATCTTCCACTGGTCTCTATGTTTTAAGAATATATCCAAGTGGGAAATTATTGGGATGTGGTCACACTGGGCCGTGTGAAAATTAAATTCTAGCAAAATGAACTGAAATGAGATTGATCATTATATGCTCAGGAACCACAGCCCTGCCGTACTGTAGCTGTCAGCACTAAGACAGGAGAACTCTCTCTGACTTCAGCTACTCCCGTAAACAGCAAAGGCAACAAAAAGCTCATTCACTGTGATTCACTGGAGACCTCTTGAGAAATCAAAAAGGTGGTTGGCTACAATCTGAGTCATTTCTTTGTGTCTTTTTTTATACAACTCTTTTCTGTACTCTGCATAGCTGACCCTGCCTTGACATCCAAGGCAAGAGTCTGGTCTTCTTCTTATGCAGAATCTGAACTGCAAAGGAGATTTTATCTTTAGGAGACTGTCCATCCCTGGCAGTTTTAGATTTTCTCTGGAGAGCTTCAGAGACATGGGCTCCCTGTGTATGGTACCTATGTAAGGAGCCTGGCCCTGGTGTAGAAGGCTTGGATACGACTGCTGTAACTTCAGTATCATGGAGAGTCCTCTCTGAGAAAATTACTTCTCAGCCTGGTTCTGGTGGGAAATTGAGAGGGACACAGCACAGGGACTGTCCCCATGTCCAGCACTGGTGGGCTGTTCCTGATGAACACAGAGTGAGCGACACCTGTGGAAGGAACAGAAAGGAGGAATGACCTAATTGGCGTGCCAACAGACCACCTGTCTGAGAAGGCTGTCTGTCCCTTATTCACTAAGATAAGCAACGTGAAGTATGTATATAGATATATACGGAAATATTAGATTTTGGATATGTAAATAAGGGCTGCTGCAAGAGCCTGTGGACAATGCTCCCTTTTTAGTTGTTATAAAAATGAAAATAATTGTGAAAGCAGAGAGAAATCTGCAGCTGCTCCAGGCTATTCATACCATAAGAGATCCCATCAGGCCTTCTTTATTGTTGCAGTTTTGGCAAATTATTTTCTTATCACACACAACCTATTCACTTCTGTTCCTGGATAAGCACTTAGGCTCATAAAGCAGTGGGTCAGCAACAGTTTAGCATAGAGCACATGGAACGTTTGACCTTGGGGACTGCTGGTGTCTGCCCCTCCAAAAAGCAGCAACTGGAGTCAATAAAAAACTGGCCAGGATGGTCCATTAGCGAGCCCAGCTCTGTCATTGCTTGCTTGGATTGCTTGGTGGCTGTGCAGCCTCCTCCTCCTCCTGCCATTGTGTCTCACCTTATGAAATTCAATCATCCCTCCTTCTGTGGGAAAGTGGGATCTGTGCCTGGCTTTCTCCCCTAAGAGGCCCGTTTTCCTAAGGGAAGAAAAGTATCTATGTTCATATATGGCTATATCCACTGCACGCATGGTCGTGCCCAAGGAACGTGCAATATAGATTAGATTAGCAGCAGTGTTGCACTGTCTCCAGGCCAGGCAATGAGTTTATTGTGCCCAACACACATGTGCACTGGACAAATGCTCTGGCATCTTCAGCGTGGGCAGAGAGCATGCTGCTCCTATTATACCAGCCCATTAGGGAAGCAATTTGAAGAAAAATATTTAGCAATTTGGAAGGAATCAAGGTTCCAGAATGGCTTGTTTCTGTGTGACAGCCTGCCATGTACAGATGAAAGGGAAGGCTTATAACAAATTTTCATTACCCGCAAATATAAAAAAAAGCAACAGCAAGCAGAGCAAATGCTTTCAGGCAGAGAGGTGTGGTCACAAATCCCCCCAGGAGACTACAAAAGAGCCTCAGCAAAATAAATCAATCAATCTATCAATCACTTACACTTGCATAGTGCCCTTTATGAAAAATGGCAATCAGTTCCTGACAGCCTGTCAGACTTTGGCCTTCAAGTCTTTGCCTCAAACCTAGTCATTATGTTCACCAAAATACTGCTCCTGCTTGCAGTCCTTACTCACCTTCTCTAAAAGGTTTCTCCATGAAAACAATCTTTGCTCAGAGCAGCCGCCCCTGGGGTTGGTGGCACCATGCAGCAGAGACGGGCTTACAAACAGTACAAGCATTTCTTTTTTCCCAATTTCACCTTTTCCCAATCTCTGCTATGAATTTGCCTAAGCATGTTCTACCCAGAAGTTCCACACAAACATGAGTGAGAACTTCGTTACTGTGAGAGTGACGGAACATTGGAACAGACTGCCCAGAGAGCTTGCCGAGTCTCCTTATCTGGAGATGTTCAAGACCCACCTGGTAACTTTCCTGTGCCATCTACTGTAGGGAACTTGCTTTAGCAAAGGGTTGGACTGCGTGGTCACCAGAGGCCACTTCCAACCCCTACTATTCTGTGATTCTGTGATTGTCTGCCAAGGAGAGCTCAGGAAGTGGATAAAACACCTCTATGAAGGCAAATGTCCTCCAACACACCATTGCTCATTGCAGTTGTATGGAATCCTGCCTGCTGTGTGTATAGATGAAGGTAGCCCTGTAAATAGACTGGCAGGTATGTCAGATGTGCAGCTCTCTCATGCTGAAGTGTGGCACACATCTTTGAAGCATCTGCAGGTCTGCAGCTCCCCCCACAAAACATTGTCTGCAGCATCCCCACAGAAATAAGTCTCCTGGTGAAAAGACTTTTCTTTAGGATGAACTCAAGTACTTTAGTCTGAGATGTCCCTTAGCTTTACGTTCACTGATAAAAATGGGATTTAGATACAGCCTGGAAGTCCTCAAGCTGGGGAGTTGCACTTCTTGTGTTAAATGGCCTTTCACAAATGTTTCTTCTGTGAGTTTATCCTGTCACATTTAGGACCTATGTATTACTTACAGCCTCAAAATCATGTGACTTTGATTTCTTTCCTTCTATTTGTTTGACAATTGTTGCCTGACTTTTTCATTTGGTGACTCCTTTTTTTTTTCCATTTTGAGAATCCATATGTTCCCCATATTTTTACTACGTAACATAATTTTGCACCTCAGCAAACCTCAGCAGCATGTTTTTGGGATTCCACCAGTGTCACACTCCCTTTAAGATGCTGATCAATTTTAACCTTGTTTTGTTGTTGTTTTTGTTTGTCTGTTTGTTTGTTTTTACATAGTCATATCTATATTTATTCTTTCTCAACCACCTTTGTGATCAAAAACCATCACGTTGCCACGGTCATCTTAAAAAACAATATGCTGTCCTGCCGCACTTATCTTCACAGTTTGATGTAATATCACAGTATTTTCAGTTCTTCTCCTTCCCTCTCCAAACCCTCAAACTGGCTGAAGACTACTGCAGGTCACAGAGATGGAGAACTAAGATATGAAGGAATGAAGAGGAGGCATCTCTTCCTTACTGTAAACCACCTGTGAGGTAAAACAACATGGTTGCTTGAATTCTCAATTGGATATAAGTGACTGACAGCCCTTGTTTACCGCTAGTGTGTATTCTATTTTAATAAGATAGAAATAATAAAAAACTAATTCTGTGCAATTGTGTTGTAGCCCTGTTCAGACAGACTCGTTACTCTTTGCCTACTAGTGGAGTCACTGCTGTCCTCTCCTACAGTGTTGCAGTGTGCAAGGTGTGGGCACAAAATGTTATCACATTGCTACTAGTTAAGCAAAAAAAAAAAAAAAGATGAGAAAAAAGACTGGCTCTTTATTTATAAGATGCCTATCAGAACTTACAAATACCTTCAGTAATAGTTCCAAAATGTTCTTACACAAAATACACCAGCGGCCGTGAACATGAATCAATCTTTTTTTTACCCAGTTCTACATATTCCCTTAGTGTTTTATGCAATAGGATGTATCCAGTGCACAGAATGGTTCTACTTTTCATAGAATCACAGAATCATTAAGATTGGAAAAAACCTCTAAGATCATCTAGTCCAGCTGTCAGCCCAACTCCACCATGCCCACTAACCGTGTCCCTCAGTGCTACATCTCCATGTTTCTTGAACACCTCCAGGGAAGATTCTTCACCATGTCCCTGGGCAGCCTGTTCTAGCCATTTTCTCAAAATTGAATACCACTGAGATTCACAGATGAAGGTGATGTCGAACATGAGCAGGTTGTGGCAGAACTAGGGTCCACATTCTAAGCTTTTGTAGTTAGCATCTTTTCTTCCCTGGAGATTTTCAAAACTTTCATTAATAATTGAAAATTCCATTGAGATGATTTTTTTTAAATCTTTCTTAAGTAAAGAGGCAGAAGTCTCAATAGCTATCAATTAAACCTGAATATTTTTTTCTTCTTCCTACTAATATATTGTTTTCTGCTTATGTGTATTCCTGTTTCTTTGCTTACCTCTTTTAACTGGTGGGTTTTGGCTTCCTTTCAGACACACATAGAAAAGAAAATCATGCACATGTTTAAACAATATGAGAAGTTAAAGCCATTAAATACATGTTTTCCTGATGGTTCTCAGTTTTATTCCTATTTTTGTAATTAAATACATCTTCCCAAATATTATTGGGAAAATTATTATAATAGTAGTTAAAATTAGGACATACATTTAAATACTAGGTAAAGATCAAGCTTTCACGTGTTTCATGTGTACGTAGATAGGTACAGTAGATAGGTAGGTTGATAAGCAGATAGGTATATAGCCTAACACATGGTTTTTCATGAGATCTTTTATTTTGGATGATGAAAACTTGAACCAAGCTTGAAGCAAAGAGAGTTAAAAACCAGAAAATTAAATAGCAGTGGAATAAAAGTAGACATAGAAAGAAGAAAAGGACACAAAAGAACTTCAGAGCAAGTGACATAATATTTTTTATTTGTCCTTTAGTTCCAATTTGTTTTGAAATCGCAGAGTTGCTAGATTTTAATCACCCATGTTCTCAAAATAACTGCAGGTATTTAAAGGAATGCACCTCCCGCCTTTCAGAGAAAGCTGACCCCTGCTTTTATCAGCAATTAAACAAGCTATTTTTAAAATATGTAGATTGCAATAAAGTAGCTCTGTTGGCTTTCAAGCCTTTCCTAATGTAGACATCAACAGTAGTCAGCTCTATCTCACTTATATCTAAGCTTGTGCCGTATTTTGCATTGTAGAATCCTGATGCTTGTTTTGGGTTTGGGCACTATGGCAATATGAATGTTTGTAACGTACCTATGTGTATAAAATAAATGCCTTTTTTCACTCAGAAGGCCGCATTTTCTAGGTTTTGCCTAGAAAAATTCTGAATTTGGGAAAACAGGTATGTTGGCCACACTAAGGAGTGTGACAATTCCTCTGTTGTGCTTCCCATGTATGTGACATGTTGCTGGATGATGAGCTGTTTCAACAGGAAACGAGAGAAAATACTCCTGCCAAGGTTTAGAATTGCAACACTTCTACATTACAGAGAATGACTCCTCCTGATATGGGAAATCTACATATGTGTACTGAGAATGCAGGAGCCTGGGAAGGGCTTGGCATTGAATTCACCTTGCCGCATACTGCTTCCATCAGACTAAGAATGTCTTCTTCTCAACTCATATCTTACATATGTATATATACATATACTTATACATATACTTACAGAAATACAACAAAATATCAGTTTGAAATACAGACATATACGTGCACACATGCACAAATTCTTATACACTTTCACACTGTGTTTGATCTCAAAGACCAGTATAGACAAACACTCGCATACGAAGGTCACTGTCAATTCTACAAGGCTACATTTAGTACTGACCTTGTGCAATTGTCCCAAAAACAGAAAAATGCTTAATCCTCGAAAAGTTTGCAACCTAAATGTTTTCATCATGCTCTCAGTGAGCTGATTTCAGGTGCGAGTCCATGAAAGGAAAATAAAATATTAATGCGATTAACAGGTTGCTGGGGTGTTTTAAATATTTCTGGCTACAGATAATTGGAGAATAATTTCCAAGAAGGGACAAATGCTGCCTGCTTTTGACTTCTGAATTCTCTCAGTATCCTGTTCAATTTGTCTTACATCTTTCAAAAAAAATAATAGTTTTTCCAGAAGATTCCAATAATGCTGGAATTTCATTTCACTAAGAGTGAAATGCAGTGGACAAGAGAAAATGGAAGTCTGGCTCCTGCTTCACTTGTGGAAACACGAGGATGTGTCCATAGCATGTTTAACATTTGAAGGCTAGGATATACTACCAATGACTGCAAGTTTTTTTCTATTTTTTGATCTTGAATTATAAAGTATTTTTTTCTTAAAAATTCTAGTAGTTGCATAAAACAGAAATCACTTTCTGACAGAAAAGAATGGAAAGTTGCTGGAACCTTTGGGGCCTTCTCAAAATTTTTGAAAAAAGAAGAATAAAACTCTATATTTTTTTTTACCATTTTCAACTTTATCGTGCATTCAAATGACAAATTGCACTTCCTGAATCTGTATTTACATCAAGTGTTGATGCTTCACTTTCCTACATGATTTTTAATTATTTTTTATTATATTTTAAGCCAGTTTCTCTGTAATTTTGTGTTTTATGTTATACTTTAGCTTCAATGAACTGCCTATTAGCTTGCTGCTCTACATGGAAACTGATGCACTCTAAGATCTCCTCTGGGTCCTCCATATAGCTCTGTTCCAATGGTAGTGTTTTTATTTTATTTTATTTTTTACAACGACTTTTGATTCATTCTGTACATCTAATTTTCCCCACATAACATCAGTAAAAGGGAATATAGGAGGGGGATGGTCTCTTCCAAACAGGGGGTCTCCCCCTTGGCTTTGATTTGCTTGGCAATCAGAGATTTTGTGTACAATCTCTCGCAGCAAAAGGTGAGAAATGCAGAAGCCTCGGCTTTTAAGAAAAATACAGATGGCAGCAGGAAGTCTTCTCTGCCCAATTACAAGGTGATCCCAGTTCATTTTTATGGTTTGATTTTTTTTTTATCACATATGTTTCCAAACACAGTCCTGATATCCTGTGGGGATGCTTTTGTAAAGAGCCAGAGCTTCTGATTTAAGGAGCTTCAAAAATATCTCGCTGCCTCTTCTGTCTGGAAAAGAGCAGTCATGTAACAACACATTTATTCTCTTTGAAAAATAGTAAGATGTCAAAAGAAAAGTTCACAGTGAAATTAGGCTGATTTGTTTTGTTGGTCCTGTGATTTTGGCTTTAGATGTAGGACAGAAAAAAACAACAGTTTGTTTAATGGGCAAAAATTACTATTAAAATGAATTTTGTGCTCAGGAAATTCCTTTATCAAATAGGCAATGTCATCAATTATACAAGATCCTTGAATATATATATATATAACTGAAGAAGGCAAAGGAGATATCCATGGATGGATTTCTTTTCCCTGAAGTCAGCATACAGCTCAGCCCTCGTATTCAGAAAGGAAAAACCTCATTAATTTTGATATAAATGATCAGCATTTCCCACAGATTTCCTCTCTGTTGTGACGGATGCTAACTGGGAATCTTCTAATACTGCCCCTACCTACTGAGAACAGCTCCCGTTGATGTTGGTCGGGACCAGCTGCCACCTGGGACCTAGTAGGAAGTTGTCAAGGTGGTTCTAGGTGTGATTTTATTCAGACAAGGCCACCCAGAAGAGCACTACGCAGGGTATCAGCAGAATACACTCTAGAAATTCTGTGCAGCTTCCTCCCACAGCATCATCTGAATAATTATCGCCTGCATATCTGCATTAATGAATTCCCTCTCTATGAAACTCACAGAGTAAATTACCCAGATGGTAAAAGAGAATGGCAAGGCTATCTTCCTCCTCAGCGTGCGAAGTCAGCCCAACGTGTACATAATGATGCTAACTCAGGTGGGAGGTGGGCACCCAGACGGTGCAGTGCCTCATCCTCAGCACTTCCACTCGTGTGGCAAGTATGATTGCATATCCCCTGGAGACTTATTTCAGGCACAGAGGGTGCACTACGTAGTGCTTAATGATAGACAACTTTCTCCTAATGATGTGGCTTGCACCAATTTGTGTTTCTCCAGCAATATTTCCCTTTTAAGCAGGTTGGGCTCCTCTGTCCCTAGGTAGCATGCCATTCCCTTTCTCCTGCTCTCACAAGCACACTGTCTCAAACCTCCACATTAGAAACAACATACAAATAAAGCCAAATCTGAAAAGCTATCTGAAGGTGTTGTTTGTTGAAATCCAGACCAGAATGCACAGTGTCCACTCCATTCATCTGCCTGATGGAAAGCATCCTATGTTCTCTGTGCAGAACAGGACTGGTGATCCTTGCAGTAACCTCCAAAATGGGGTCAAAAGCCAGGAAACCTGAGTTCTGAGTTCCACTCCACAAACACACTTCCTCCATATGTACTGTTATTGTTACTCTTGCTTCCCAGAAGCCTATCTCTATGTGTGATCCTCCAACTGCAGCCACTAGAAAAAAGCCAAGGATTAAGAGTGGGTTTTGATGACACTTAGAAAATGTAAAAGTCCGTTCTCAAGAGTTCCCTGTTGTTCTTTCCTTCCAGCCTACTGATGTCTCTACTTTGCATGTCGAAGGAAAGCACCATGAATATTTCCATAAGTAATCAGTGGCTCATAATGTAAATAGTTTCAGGATATAGGGAAAAGTCATACAGAGCATAATCATTTACAGTGAAGAGTTATTGTGCTTGCTAACTCAATGCCCTGATTTCTGAAATAGGTTAAAGCAAGCTAGAAATTTTGCAACTAAGATTAGTAGAAAAAAAATATAGCAGTGCGTCATTAAAAAAATGGAGAACCGTTGAAATGTCACCTCAAAATGTGGATGGCTGTGAGACCTATACCAGGAGCAACAGTAAGCAGTATTGCCAAAATCTGGGACAACAGAGCTGCTGTCTGGGAAATGGGAAGGGAGAAAAATATTCTAACATTTCAACCAGAAATGAATGATATAGTAGTAGGTGACATTTCCAGTTGTGCTGCAGTCTTCCCTTTCATTCACAAGGTGGTATGCAGGGAGCTTGCATAGGAGATACCATCAGTTGTTCCTCTTTGGAAATACAGGGAAAGACAGAAAGGCTCTGCTGCATGAAAGAAGCATTGGGGCTAATCCACTGAAACATAATTGTTTTAAAGCACATTTGTTCAGTCAGCACAGAAAATAAATTCATTTATTCATATAAGAGGGGAGGATGGGAGCTTCTGTGCTTCAGATCTGCCTCATATATACTGTGCTTCAGATCTGCCTCATATATAAACGTCCATTGATTTTCTGCTACTTGTAAAAACAGGAGAGAACAAGGAAAAATACAGTTCCCTGCAACCAAAATTTACACTTCTGTTTGTTCTTCTCATTGTTATGGTATTAAATTTATTAGATGGAAATACTTAGGAAGAACACCCTCAGTAAGTTTGCAGATGACAAAAAGCTGGGAGGAAGTGTTGATCTGCCTGGGGGTAGGAGGGCCCTACAGAGGGACAATCTGGACAGCTGGGCTAAGGCCAATGGGATGAAGTTCAACAAGACCAACTACCTGATCCTGCACTTTGGACACAACAAACCCAGACAACACTACAGGCTTGGGGCAGAATGGCTGGAAAGCTGCGTGGAGGAAAAGGATCTGGAGGTGTTGGTCAGTGCTTGGCTAAACATGATCTAGTAGTGTGCCCAGGTGTCCAAGAAGGCCAGCGGCATCCTGGCTTGTATCAGAACTAGTGCAGTCAGCAGAACCATGGAGGAGATCATCCCTCTGTGGTCAGCACTGGTGAGGCCACGCCTCAAGTGTTATGTTCAGTTTTGGGCCCCTCACTACAAGAAAACAGTGAGGACCTGGAACATGTCCAGAGAAGGGCAACGAAGCTGTGAAGAGCACAAGCGGAGCAGCTGAGGGAACTGGGATTGTTCAGTTTGGAGAAGAGGAGGCTCAGGGAAGATCTCACTGCTCTATACAGATTTCTGAAAGGAAGTTGTGATGAGGTGGAGGTTGGCCTCTTATCCCAGGTAATGGAGATTGGATAAGAGGTAATGACCTCAAGTGGTGGTAGGGGAGGTTCAGTTTGGATATTAGGAAACGTTTCTTTTCTGAAAGGGTGACCAGGTGCTGGCACAGCCTGCCCACGGAGGTGGTGGAGTTACCGTCCCTGGAAGTGTTCAAAAAACAAGGATATGTGGTACTAAGGGACATGGTTTCGTGGGCAGTATTGGCGGCAAGTGGGTGACAGTTGGACTAGATGATCTTGCAGCTCTTTTCCAACCTTACTGAATCTATGATTCTATGAAGAGAAGTATATCTTCTTGTGTAACACATCAAAGTGACTTCTCAAAAACATGAAAACACATTTTGTTTTTAAAGTGGGCATTCCATTTTCTCACACGTGATTTAATGAAATAATAATCCCATTCATTGCTGGGAAGGCAATGCCCTGCTTGTATGCAAGCCCTGTCCTTTGTTCCCTCCACTCCCTGGTGTAGGATTCTAACATGCAGTCATCTCCTCTGGGAGCAGAACATAATCCAAACAGCAGAAGCAGTGATCTTGGAAATGTGTAACATATAAGTCACTGCCAGAACTGCAATATATGTCAGAAACGAATGATACGTTGTAAAAGGCCCTGCTTGATATTTTTATGATTTTTAGAATTACACATGCCATACTGTGGCACTGATCTTACTGGAGAGACATGAATAAGTTCTAAGTGAAAAGACCTCCGTGAAACCACTCTGTACCTTCTATATATTTATACATTCCCTTGCTTAATACTTGTTGCATAATAAAATGCTTACGCTTTGCCTTTCCAATTTGGGCACTACTCCAGCTTCTAGTGATGTCCATGGAAAATTTTGGATTGCAGGATCAAGCTCACAAACACTTGATTTATCAGATGGTACAAAAGTCTTTATACACATCTTCAGCAAAACTTTCACAGATGTTGAAAAGCAGAGTTTCTTTGTATCGAGGCAATGCACTGCGATGCCTAACACTGGTGTAGATTTCACCTTTATCTTTATGCCTGTGATGAAACTGTGTGTGTGTGCTGTTAATCTGTGTAGAGCTAAAAGATGAAATATGAAACCCTTCTTTCAGCTTCTTGAGTAACTGAGAATCTCCTACTAAAGTGGAGTCCCTTATAGGTTAGAATTACAATACATGAATAATAACACTTAGCACTGATACAGACCTTTTTATTCTCAAAGAGCCTTGGAAACATTAACTGGCCTTTCCAGGCTCCCCAGTGAACTAAGAACCGTTCATTATCCGTGTTCTATGCAGGAAGAAAGTGGGACAGAGAATCATGCCAGTGGCCTGCGTTGCCCTTTCCAAGAGAAATATACAGGGATATATAACCCAGGAAATTTAGAGGGATTACAACTCTAGAATGCCCCACAGCAGAGCTGAGCTAAAGCTCAAACACATGCCCATCAACTTATTTGCCCTTGGCTATTGAAAGGGAATATGTCCCCAAATCATCACTGCACTTTGCTGGGACTTGGTACAACTCATTTTAACTGATTCACACATTGCAGCTTACTTAGATCATGGGAAGTTTTCCTAAATTCCAAACAACTTTCAAGGTGAGGGGTTTTCCGTGCCGAACTTTTTGCAGATTTTTGGAGGCATTTTCCAAATTTTGTTCCACTCCCCTTGCCTATATCCCTCCCCACACATACTGACAGAGTCATAGAATCACGGAATCATTAAGGTTGGAAAAAAACCACTAAGATCATCTAGTCCAATCCTCACCATACCCACTAAACCATGTCCCTCAGTGTCACATCCATATCGTTCTGGAACACCTCCGGTGACAATGACTCCCCCACCTCCCTGGGCAGCCTCTGCCATTGCCTCTTCACTCAGAATAATGTTTCCTAATATCCAACCTGAACCTCCCCTGAGACAACTTGAGGCCATTACCTCTCCTGCCATCACCTTTGTCTGGGATGAGAAGTTGACCCCCATATCGCTACAACCTCCTTTTAGGGAGCTATAGAGAGCGAGAAGGTCTCCCCTGAGCCTTCCCTTCTCCAGACTGAACGCAGTTTTGTTGCCCTTCTCTCAATATGCTACAGGGCCTGAATGTCTGTCTTGTAGTGAGCAGCCCCAAAACTGAGCACAGTACTCAAGGTGCAGCCTCACCAGTGCTGAGTACAGAGGCACAATCTTCATGGTCCGGCTGACTACATTATTTCTGATACAAGCCAAGGTGCTGTTGGCCCTCTTGGCCACCTGGGCACATTGCTGGATCATGTTCAGCTGAATGTCAATCAACACCCCCTGGATTCTTTTCCTCCTACAGACTTTCCTCATCTTATTTAACATAATTGTAGAAGTAATTGGCCCTTCCTTATCACCATCTGCCTATAGCATACCTGTATCCAAATGTCTGGAACAAGATTTCTGTACCTGTTCCAAACAAGCCACTGAAAACAAGCACAAGTAGAACAAAGAAACCCCACCTCTGTCCAGCAGTGGAGCATCTCTATCTGAAATTCTTCAAGCCACAGAACCTGGGTGAAGCATCAAAGTAATTTATGTCCCACATCCTGACAGGAAACTACTATATGTGTTGCGGGATTTTTCCTGCTGCTATGAAACAGTTGGCAAGCACTGCTGCTCTTCTCCAAGGTCTTTTCTGGCAGTGGATGGTCATGATCCGGATTATCTATGCAGTAATAAGCTATGATTAAGGAGATGCTGCACCTCCAAGGTAAGCAAAAGCAGAAGCCAGAATTCAACACATTAAAAACTATTTTCTGCAAGGCTGTGCAGAGCTCACTTCAGAGATCATTGACAAAAAATCTCACAGGGAGCCCTTACCTGCAAGAGCACTGACTGTCAGCTAACAAGCTGCGGGATGGAATGCTGTGAGTATCACAAGAAGCTCATGTTGCTGTCCAGAAGGCACAGCTGCACTGGACTGAAAGGCTGGCCACTAGGAAGGGATGCAGGGCTCCTGGGTTTTGCTAAAGACATGGAAGAGTCTGTATGTCTATTCTCTGCCCTCTTATATCATGA
The DNA here is from genome assembly GCA_037305975.1 of Chrysolophus pictus. Classification (NCBI taxonomy): domain Eukaryota; kingdom Metazoa; phylum Chordata; class Aves; order Galliformes; family Phasianidae; genus Chrysolophus; species Chrysolophus pictus. Next base: position 50,652,856 of record CM074577.1, read on the forward strand.
TTTTAGAACAACTGATGAATATCAGTTGAAATAAGTAGTTTCCCATGATGCTTCTGCAGGCTTACTAGGTCAGCATGGATCCTGCCATTACCTAAGTGGCCTTCATAGCGGCCAATCATACTGGCACCTGTAGGACCTCCGGGCTGTTTTGCTCTAGCAACCACTCTGGAAACCCAAACATTCTGGGAGACCCTCCCTTACGTTCCTCTTTCCTACTCCAGCAATGCATTCTATTAGTGAGAAATGAGACTAGAAATGTTTCCCACAAGTTGCAGATGGCATTTGCAGCATGATGGTGAAACATATACATGGGAAGCTGTGAGTGGTGGACATCACAAGCCGGGGGAAGACAAGCAGCGTAAGCCTCCTGATGCTATCTACATAATTTTGCACAACCTTTGTGAGGCCAACAAGGGGAACCTGGTGTACACTGCTGGGATTGGTTTGTTGAACTGAAGAACATTTTACACAGCCAAGGAGTTCTCAATGGTGGGTTAAGTTTTGTAAAATCAGAGCAATGGGGCTGTGTTGTGTTCTCCCTTTCTGTTTTACGTTGCTTGTGAAGACAGCATGTGCTTTTACAGAGGGCTTCATCCAGGATTACTGCATATCTCTAATGCATGTGATTGTGCAGCATAGTGGTGCACAGATTTTACCATGATTCATATGTCCATTTTATTTATATTTTGTGGAGATTTTTACTGTACTGCACGGCTGGATTTTATCACCTTCAGTATATATATTTTATGGTTGTGATGCCAAGCATTTCAATGGATTGTGCAAAACTCAGACCTACCAATGCAAAGACATCTTCAAAGATTTTTTCATAAATAAAAATAAATACAGTATATTCAACTTTGTGAACACTTATTGTCTTTTACTAAGTGCACTATGCAAAATTAATAGTTACTAAAAGAAACAGTTTTGTGCAAGCAGCTTGTGTTTCCAGGGCTTAGGTGCAACTGAAACATGGTTATTTATCTGTCCATTATCAACAACTTTGACACAAGAGCCATTTTCTCAGGTCTGTCTTCTCTTTTCATCAGGCTGGTATTACATGAAGGGCACTAAAAAAATGTGAGAAAGTGAGAAAGATTATTTTCCAAATAATTTTCCCCAACCACTATAATGATGCTTTTATCCTTGTTTGGAGTGTCTTTCCCACACATCCACTGTATGAGCTTGGGCTTGCTTTAACTGCACTGGGCCTATGCAGTTCTGCCCTCCCCAGCAGTATGCTTCCAATGTTTTCTTCCCTGTGCCAATGCTACCTCTCGGGTTGCATACAGTGAGCCCAAGTAGGTCTGGAGCTGGATGAAAACCAGTCACAGATTTATGGTGGGATGAGGAAGGACAAAGGTGTTTCCACAGCAAGTCTGTATGGGATCTCTGCCAGTGGGCTCCAATGGAGGTAAAAACGAGAGACTGAGGGATAACCTGGGGAGGGATGGGAACTGTTGCTCACCAAAACATTCCTTACCAAAACCTGGTAGGAAAATGGAAACCAGGACACCACAAAACTTTTCTCTTGGGAGGATGCCTGAGCCAAAGCAGAACCCCATCATTGTCTGAAACCCTTTTCTGCAATTCAGTGACCTGCAAAAAATTCTGAAATGGGAACCAAGGGTAAGGTAGGAAAAGTTTAACTTCTTCTTTTTATCTTGGACTCCTTACAGAGTGTGAGCAAATTGATTTACCATGTGGTTGGCTCCCAATGGGGAATGTTAATGGCACAACATGCTAGATACACAATTTGAAGGTCTTTTCTGTTTCTGGCCTATCAATAAAAGTGTCACCAGTCTGAAACCATCTCCTCATTAAGACATTTGGCATTTCTATCTTGGGCAGAAGTGGATTTTGGCCAGCTGGCAGGAAAGGCAGCTGTAGCAGCACGGGAGGGACAACAAAGGAGTACCAAGTGGGATGCACAACCAGAAAGCACAGGGAATGCTGGCCTGTTTAGAGAAGAGATATGACACAGAAATTTGGAAATTCCCAGGATGAATGCTGTTTTTATCGAAGTACTAGCAGGAGTTTGAAAAGGTGAAGACAGTTGACCAATAGTGAAGACAGTTGACAGCCCCCTCTACAGCTCTGTGGTAATGCATCATATGATACTCAGTAGGCCTGATCTCCTCCATGGCTTCTAGTTTTCCTTCCAGCTAGTTTGATACAGCACTTCCAGCTCCAACTGGCTTATCTAACTGAGGAAGTTCAGTATTTCAATTCTTACTTCCCTGTGAGGGTCACTTGCAGGTGAGACTTCAGGTAGATCTACACACACTGTTTTCCTTAGAGAGATCACAGACCAGGACCTGAGCAAATGACCTATCAAAGCACAATGTGTGACATCTCCATAAACATAAAAAGCCATGAATAAGTAACTCGTGGAAGCTGGAAACAAAAAGGGAGTTGTTCATTGTTCTCCAATATTCAACAGAAAGGTGGCATCAGGCATGGCTGACCATGGAAAAATAGAGGATGTAGAGATAAACTAACAGGTTGACCAGGGGAGCTGGCAAAGCAAGGAAAGATATCAGCAAATACACAAAGCAGGTAAATGACCATTGTTTTCGCATAGGGATGCAGCTACTTTGTGTGCCTGTGTGTGTGTGTGTGTGTGTGTGTGCAAGTGAGCTCATTCCACTGATCAATAAACTCCCCTCTAAAGTGAGCTTAATGACTCTTAGGAAACTGCCACAGAAAAACTGAAGCAGGAAACAAGGCATCCTAGCATGAAATTATTTGAATGGGGTCAAAACACATTTCAGTTGTATAAAATAATGAATATTTCTCAGGCAAAGGGCTTTCCACAGTAGGAACCAAACCTCACTCTCCACAGGCTGCATTTCAGCACTCCTTCAGTTTTCCAGTGTTCGAACACTGATAGCTCTTCATGGAGCTGTGAGAAACTCTTCAGGAGCCAACATTTTTCCAAATATTGGCTGGAGGTTGGGTCCCTTCTGGTTTTCATAGAGATGCACAAAGGGATGGAAAGAAAAATGTCTTCCTGTGGAAGACTTGACTGCATTGTTGGGAGGGAAAGGACATGAGACAGGAGCAAACCATATAGCAGGGCATGGATGGAGAGAAGTGTATGCTGTATCCCTCCCCAGGACTGAGTTTTCCTGGGCTATCTGCATTCATATCTGCTTTCCTTACAAAAGACAGAAGCTCCAGAGAAGTCTTCCCACCAATTACACACCAGCTCACATCTTCCCCAATGCCATCTCCACTATGATTACTCACTGGAAGGCCTCTGTGTAGACTTTTCCAATCAGGGCAATAAGCCCTTGTCTCACCACAACCAATGCACATCCACCCAGGTACTACAAGGCAAGAGTCAGGCCTTCTTTCCCTTGCACTTTGGAATCCTCAGGAATTTTCCTGTCCAAAGTATTTTTACTTCTGCTCCACCCTGTTATTTTTCTTGACTTGATTTTTGTTCATTTTTTGATTTTTTTTCCCTTCAGACCTGTTCAGCCTTCTCCTTATTCTGAGCCTTTGTTTTCTCTCTTCACACTCATACACTTGAGGCCAGACCTGCTGAGATACTGACTTTTGCTTTGACAATACGGTTTGCTTTTTATTTAAGACTCTGTGTTATGGGTCAATGCTAGTACACCCAAGATGATAAAGCCTCTGTTCTGAGCTTATGGCATAGAGCTGCAATGTCCAATTGAGGTTGCAGAAAAGGCCATCAAGTTTGTGGTTTTATCTTGTTTTCATTGGCTAAAGGGCTTTTTATTTCCTGTTTTGTGCAAAGTTAGCAAAGCTACAAGTTTGACAGCTTGACTTCTCATGTAAACTGTTTGTCTGCAGCTCCAGTAAGAGTTTGCAATGCATTAGCTAATGCAATACAACTTCTTCCAAGAAGTTTGCAGGGGTCAGGTGATTAACCTGTGTATTTTATAGAACATTTAAAGACACTGTGGTCTGAGGCCTCATAAAATCATGAAACTACCACTCAGCAGTGAACTACAGGTTGAAGCACAATGCTGAAATATTGCTGCATTAGAAATAGGAGGAAACTGTGTGAAATTTCCCTTTCTGATTTGCACAGCTGATGAAAAATCTGCAGAGCAGCTTCCTATCTCATTTTCCACAGGCGGAGCTCACATTAGGTTGCGTTCAGCATCTTTGCAGAAGGCAGAAATCATGCTACTGAGCCCTGCTTAAACTACTTAAACTATCCAGTTGGAAGAAATCATACCTGTTCTCAGTGGCAAAAGACAAGTCCTGCCAGCTTCTGCACTGCAAGGCCTTAAACTGGCAGGGCACTCTCAGAGCTTCCTGTCAAGCTTGGAGGTTGCATCTTCCTTGTGGGATTGTTCAGTCTGGAGGAGACTCAGGGGAAACCTCATCACTCTCTACAACTCCCTGAAAGGAGGTTGTGATGAGGTGGGGGTCGGCCTATTCTCCCAGGTAATGGTGATAAGAGAGAGAATGGACTCAAATTGCACAAGATGTGAGGCTCAGGTTGGATATTAGGAGCAACGTCTTCTCAGAAAGAGTGGTGAGGCACTGGAACAGGCTGCCCAAGGAGATGTTCAAGAAACGTGTAGATGTGGCACTGAGGGACATGGGTTAGTAGGCATGGTGGGGATGGATTGGTTGGACTAGATGGTCCTAGAGGTCTTTTTCAACCTTAATGATTCAATGATTCTGAGATTCTCTCCTGTCTTTCCCTGGCACCATCTGCCTTCCCTGGGGAGCCCCAGGCAGGACAGCAGCAGGTTCCTCAGTTTTCCCTTGCAAGCTGAGTTTCTGCATCATAGCTTTCTCTAGGGGTTGCAGGCAAGCTCTGCAGGGGCTTCCAGCTGGGAAGCCTGGCAGCCAAACTCACGCAGCAGTCCTGCTTTTTTAATCTCTGACCCATCTTAGTATCATAGCCCTTGAAAAAGCTTCCAAACAACACCTGTGCCACAGCTTATCAAATGCCTGGCTGCAACTGCTGCTGGTGGGCAGTGGTGGCAAATGAGGTAATGTGTTGGAGGCTGAAAAGTGCCCATGGCATGCAAAGAGCTCCACAGCACCTTCTCCCTTTAGGAGTGCTTTGGAAAGCCACTATGGCCTGGGGACAGCTGCCAGAAGTAGGACTGCAAGGTCTGTTGCAAGTGCAGTCCAGACATATGGTTGCTATCAAAAGTAGGGTGGTGTAAATAATTCTTTCATTCCCTAAACCAGAAGGAAAAAAAAAAAAAAAAAAAAAGAAGAAGAAGAAGAAGAAGGAAAAAAAATATATTTGATTCAGATTAGACTGAAACAATTTTTTGGCTAGCCAAATGAAAAGCGGAGAAAAGCATAGTATGAGGCTGCAAGAAACATTTTAGTGCCTTTTGGGTAAGATCCAGAAAGACAGATATTTTCCACCTGTAAATAATTCAGGAGAAGAAAAAAGCGTTTGCAACTCACTTTTTCCAGCAAGACCATCAAGTCAATTAGGAGAAGCTGTATAGTATTGTAGCCCAAGAATAAGGAAGAGTGAAGGGCCAAGTCAGAAGAGCAGCACACATTAATGTTCTGGCATTTTCATGTGTGTTGTGAGTCCAAACTGCTTTCTACCATCCTCTTCGCATGGCCAACAGTGACTGTGCTGGGCACAAGTGCAGAAGCCCACCTACAGTGAGTAGCTCCCAGGACTGAGTCTGAAATCATCATTTGAAATTCCTTGGCCCTTTATCCCCCACACGTACTGGAAGTTTAACCCTCCTGCTATTTCCAGACGTCAATCAGGACGGTTATATTCTCCCTTCTCTGTCCAGACCCTCCAGAGCCACTCAATCTGCCTTCAGATGGGACTGTATATCTGCCAAGAGAAAGTGAGTACTACGCAGTGCTAATGGGGTGGATGCTGTGGGCAAAACAATCTGAGCCATTGCAGCTGTAAGGCAAACCACTCTGGACCTCACCACAAAACCTTTTCTTCCAGTCAGCCGAGCTACCATGAATGTGTGCCCTGGTACCACTTTTAAGCGTCTTCTGGTAAAACCAGAGCTAGTGTGACCACCTATACACTTCTCATTATGTTTCTGTAGCATTTTACTGCAGCTATTACTATGCTGTTCCTGGCTATCAGAATGATTTTAATAAACCTCAGTCAGCATGCAGCTCTCCCCACCTTCTGAAAACACACATTTTTGGGGAAGAAAAGAAATGAAAAATGGATATTACCATTTAAAAGAACAAACCCTCCCTCCCCCCCCCCTCCAAAAAAAAAAAAAAAACCTACCAAACAAATAAAACCAAATCAGCATTGGAAGGAGGACTGCAAGTAATACTTACAATGGGTAAAAAAAATTGTTATTTAAGTGTGGTGACAAATATACCTAGTGTGAGAGGTAAGATACATCAAATATAAATATCACATTTGATTCCTGTCAAATAAGTTGACTTATTTTCTAAAATAAGAGAGTATCGAGCAAAATAAGAAAGATTTGATGTCATCAACTTGTAAATAAGGAGGATGGTTATATCAGTAGATCTTGAGAATATCATGCAAATAGATGCTTTTCATAATAGCACAGACACAGAAAACCTTTAAATTTCTAGAAACCCTGAAAAAATGATCAGAGTTCCTAGATATGTCCATTAAGATGCACTGAGTGTATCATGATACAAAGGGCCAGTAGAATTTGAACCCATTATGTGTAGATCTAGAGTGTATTAAACTTATATTTCCCTAATACCGCATGTTTTGAAATAAGGTTACTTCATCTGAAGTAGTCAGTGGTTGTAGAAAGCATTTCAAGGGAATGGGTTTCAATTGTAAAAGCCCATTTTAAGCATTATTCTAAAAATTATTCCATTGATCCTTCTGAGGAAAAAAATACCCATATGCTTTATGTTCAGGTTAGTTGTTTGTTGTTTTTTTTTTTAAATCAGACCTCAGAGGAAAAATGTTTCCACACTTAAATGATTCCAGGTTTTTAGTGGCCCCACCCACTTCCAACCCAGGGTGGGGAAAAGTCATTATTCCTTCTTAGCTGATCTGGAAATTGAAGAATGGAAAAATCCTATGTGCTACTCACTTTGCACTGAAAATGGTGGAAATCCCTAAATTCCATGGATGACTGAAGTCACTGGCCAGCAACAAAGAAGGAGAAGGAAAAAGAGCCTAACAGAGCACTATTTATTCATTTCTGTAGCCTCAAAACCAACTCCTTTTTCTTCATTCTGGTGCTATTCCTTCATATGGTTCAAAACTGGAATTTCCTTTGTTTTTCCTTTGTTTGTTTAACTGTCGTTGTTTGTTGGAGCTGTGTTGCTTCATTTTTGCTTTTTTAATGCCTGATCTTTAGCCATCAGCAGCTTTTGTTCTTTGGGTCCAGTTCTGTACCACTGGATTTGATGACTGATTTGTCACTGGGGAGACGAAGTTTCATGGGAATCAGACAGAGATCCAAAACCAAATAGACACAAAAGGTTGACAAAGAAAAGCAAGCATGAACAGAAGGGCAAGGGTTAAAACAAGTAAAACTGATGTGAGTTGTATTATATGGTGAGTGAATCATATGGATTATGGACCGAGGACTACATAATTAAACATGTAAGGTATCAAGGTAAAGTACCAGAATACATAAAGAGGATAATTTCTTTAGTCAGCAAATGGGCAATAACAGGAAAGAATTTTTGTCTTGGGATAGTGAGCAGTTGTATAAACATATGATGCAAAGGCTTTTTCAAATAGACATAACATTGCCATATGTTCCATCAAAAAACTGCAGAGGGACTTGGGAAAATCAGAATGATTTAAGAGGGACTATACACATCTCTGCCACCGCTTGGTTAGCTGAACGCAGGCAGCCAAAGGTAAGGAGTGCTGTTAAACAAGGACATGTTAAGAGACCAGAGTGTGCCCCAGAGATCCCTGCGCCGAGATAATGAAAGCTCTCAAATGTCACCACAGAACTGCAGTTCTCCTTAAAATGTGGCAGAAAGACTGTGCTTTCTCTAGGTGCTGGGAGCTGACTGCATGTGGGATAGCTCTTCCCGATGGGCACAAGAAGCCCATTAAGGTGGCTGCTTGTGATTGGAATTATAGTTATTGCGGCAGCTGAGACAAATCGTGGTGCACACTGATTTGCAGAAACAAGCGATGATGGCTTGAAGGTCCAGGGAACTGCACTGCATTTGCTGAATTTTGAAGCATAAAGTGAAAACAAAGGAGAGAGCCTGAATGATAAGCTTACGCTCCTTGCTTACTTCTGAAGCTCGTATTAGCTTAAGAAAAGGGACCTGCATGTAGCCCCCTGCTCTCAGGGCCTGCGCTATCTCACAGTCCTTGATTGGCTTTGCCAAGACCTTACTTAAAGTGATGAGGAATTTGCCCCCCTCTGTTCCTCCAGCATGGAACAGCAGACACGAGTATCCACATGTTTTCTGAGAAATATGAAAGAGACTGGGTCCAGATTGAGGCCTGGCTTTGAACATGATCTTGCTGTCAGAAGGCCTCGACTTTACCCATATGCAGCATGTGCCATTACCTGAGACTTGCGCCCTCTGATTGTTCTCTCAGAGATGCACGCATGCAGCTTCCCAAATCCTTGGGAATAATTTTGCGTTTCAGAGGGACTATTAACATTACAAAAAAAAAAAAAAAAAGAAAAATCAGGATTTTCTTCGTTTTCTGATCATATATTATACCTGTAAAGGCCAGTCTAGCTAACAGGTGGCACTGACAGAACGCACTGTGAAGACAGCTGTGGGAGAAACAGTCTGCAGCACCGAACAAAAGTTACCCATTTGGGGAACCATTTTTTTTCCCCTGTACTGAAACATTAATTGATTCTTTTATATTCCGAAGCTATTTTCACTTATCCCAGACACTTAACAGAAAAAATAAAAAAGAAATAATGAGGAGTTTTGGTGTAAAAACACATTTCACCATAAAACAGGTTGATTAACTTGCAGACTTTAAAAAATTAATGTCCAATGGAAGGAACTGCTGACTGTTTAAATTAGATCTGCTTATTACAGCACTACAACAGAAACTAAATTAATTTTAAGCTTCAGAATGAAATTTTTATTTTTAATTTTTGTGGGTTGTAGAGGTAGAGGAAGTGGATGCTTGGGAAATTAAAAGTCCTCTATTTATCATAAGCCACGCACAGTACAGCCAGCCTTAATGCTGGTTTTTCTCGGTACTCTAAACCTCTTGGACATTAACACAGAACTGCTGTCAGGAATTCCATTGCAATTCCATGCTTTCAAGAATTTTGGTTCATCTAAAAATATTTAATAAAACTGCCCTAACAAAAAATCATCGCAGATGTAAACATTTTTAACCAAGATTACAGAAAAATCTACAAGTCAGTCTGAAGTCACAGGCAAGATTTATGTACATTCTTTAAATTAGCTTTGGTTTTCAAATAGAGGGCTTGTCAAATCATTGACACCTCACCTCCATCAACTGTATGGAGATACAGAAAATACCTTTAGAGACTGTTTGGAGTCAAGAAGGGCAGAGAAAGTTTATTCTGGCATGAACCCATGAAAATATCGAATTTATTCCTATTTAATTCCTTGACAGATTTTAGACGAGCAAAATTGTTTTACTGAGAATATCCACTAAGCCTGGAGTAAGAGAAGGTTACATGAAACTACGACAGATAATTTGTCTACAGAGACAAGTTCCATCTCCTGTCCTCACTTAGTGCATCCCACAGCCACTGCCTTGGGGAAGGTCAGAGAAAGATTGGAGGGGAAGAGAGGGCTTACTGGATCTCATCATGATCTCAGTGGCTGAACAAAAAAACAAAACAGGAAAATATAGCCAGACAAAATGAAGTGGGTGAGCAAAAGCATGGGTTAAGAGAAAATCCAGCACCAAACAAGAAGATGCACAACTGAAAAGTACTAAATTATTTCTGATGCCTTTGGTCTTTCTTACCTTCTCCTTGGGTTAAGCTAGAGCTATTGTAGCTTTTACTGTTGTCTGAAAGATCTTTCTTTTGTTAGAGAGGTGTGATAATGCTCGTGGGGATGTACTGTTGCAGGGCTGTGTGGAGTGAGTGCCACATGGACTCTGCCAGGCTGTGGTCTCAGTGACAAAGGAGCCCTTTGAACTCCAGCGAGTAATCATCACTCACCTGCACTGACTCTTAAATGCTGGGTATCGAGCCTTAGCTGTGCTCCTGCCTCCAAATCATCACTAGACTTTTTTCTTTCTTTTAATATTTTAAGAGGTCCCGAGAGGTCCCAGACACACTGTCCAAGGAGAGGCAACCACTGCCTTTTGTGCCCAGTCAGATTTGGCAGGGAGGGTACCTGTCACAGCTGCTTCAAGTCCTGCCTTCACAGGGAAGGAGATGGGTTAGATCACTTCTTACACTCACTTATGCTTGGTCTTCTGCTGGAAGTGCCGGTGGCAGCACTAAGTGACAGCTACAGCATGTAATTTAAGCACCGGCACGGGGATTAGAAGGAGGTCAGGTACTTCCTTCCACAGCCATCACCTAATATTAACAACTTTCATTCACTGTCTAATCATGGCCAGATCCAAACCTGTGACTGACAGATTTTTAATTGCTAGTCTCTTAAGTCCCACCATTCTTCTCTCTCTCTGGGAGGTGTTTCCTTCAGCTATTACTATGATGATTAAGGGTGAATTCTACTCTGTTAAAACAAATGTATTGATGTAGATATCTGAAGTTACTTTATATCTTTGATTTTTTTTTATTTTTTTTTTAAAAGAATGAAAGAGATAAGACTATTGAAACACTATATTTTTGAAATAAAGAAAAAGAAAAGAAATATATCTTCATGTGAACTCATCTTCCTTTGAAATCATGCCACTCTCCTACTTTACTGCAAAAATAAAGAACATAAGAATGCAGGAGCAGTCTATCATGCCTCACCTCTTTTGCTTTCCAGTTTCTATTTGCTCCTTTATTTTCCATACTTTAAAATCTCATTTAGCATTCTCTTGAGAAGGAGAGCACAAGATTACAATCTAACGATTGTAATGAGAATGGGTTACGTTTGTGCCTTTTCCCATTTTCATTACAATCTTTGTGGCAAGAGTAATGTAACAGAATTTTTAATGTCTTATATATTGCAAGAGCATTTTTTTTCCGGTGAGCTCCAGCTACATTTCAATGGATGATGCTGTTGCAGAGCATTGCAACTTTGATCTTTTTATGGCTTGCATTACGATCACATTGGCCATTTCACTCACTTCACAAAAGTGGAAAATATTGTGATATACAGCTTGCTGTTACAAAAGCTAGCCATCTACAGACACCATACATATCTAGAAAATGGTTTTCCTCCAAATCCCATCCGTGGCTGAGTACGAGACACTGACATCGCCAAAGCTGTGTGTTTCTCTGAATGGTAGTATGGGACTTGTAGTTTGCAGAGTCTGAGCAGAAGAACAGAGCATTTGGTTTGCTAAAAAGCAGGAACAGCTCTTGGAAAAAGTGTGCTTCATGTGGCTGGCATGGCAGTGACTGAAAGAGGACTGAGAGATTTCCCAAAGCATGCCATACTGATCATTGTCTGAGAAAAAGAAAGGTGTAGGGTAAGGATAAAATCTCAATAGACAAAGGATCAGGAAGGGCTCAGTGAGAGAACTTATGGCTAAGCTATGCTATAGAAAAAAACACTCAAGCTAGAGTCTATCTGTATTTATTAATATGAAAAATGGCTAACAAAACTGATTCTTAATACCAGAGACCAACAGGGAAAAAGAGAAGAGTACTGAGATAGCTAGCTCAAGGGCAACATCCCTGAGGGGATCCGTATAGACTCTGTGTGACCAGCAAGGCTTCAAAGAGAAAGGCAGCTACACAGAGGGGGTGGTTCTACCTCTAAAGCTTTGCCTACTTCAGTGAGGTGAGTGTCCTTTCAGACAACACAGTCTGGTGAAAAAAAATGAGAGAAGACATCAGGGAAAGGAATGGATTCAAATTTGAGCATAAAATGATGTTCAGACCAACATACTGACATATACAATGTGTAGTTTAATACAGACTAACACTACTGAACTTCCAAAAAAGCATTTCAAGAGGCGCATCTCCTTGCAAGATCAGAGCAGAAGACAATGTCAGCAGATCTCAGTGAGGTAGCTAGCACATGACAGTTTCATGTTCTTGGTTAAGAAGCTTTATTTCCTTGATGCATAGGGTAGAATCTGGCATCCTTCAGAGAAATGCCTACGGAGATACCCATTCCTCAGCAAGGCAACATGTGAGGGAGAACGCCATCCTAATTATAATAATATTCAACAGACAGCCTGCAGGTTTTGAAATGGACGAAGCCATTCATGAAAAGATACACAAAGCTAGATTTCATACTTTACCTACTGGAATCTAGTTTTAACCCTACCACTTTTTTTGTGCAACTTCTTCTGCACTTGATATAAGCTGGGCACATCTACACTGAAGCTCATTTTTTTCCCTTGGAATCTAAATTTAACACTGAAGACCCTGAGGATAAAACCAGTTGAGCCCTTTAGAGGGAAAACGTTCATCCTCTTTATCAGAGTGGCTTTCCCGGTGGCTTTCGTTTCAGTGAGAAGAGTGTCTGGGATAATTGCTCTTTCCACAGAGGATCAATACTGTGTAATTAATCAAGATGAAATCATTCTTTGCACTTCTCCAGGTTTCATCCTTGAGACATATTCTCAGATTTGCTGGCTCCTGGAGATAGCAACACGCTCTTACCGCACAACGCCAGAACACCCTGGAGGCAAAACCATCACAATCCAGCTGTCCAGAGCCTCACCTGACATATCTTAATAGAAGAAAAGAGACAAAGCCCAGATGCCTCTTTATTAGGATCGTCCTCTCTCTGCGGAGACAACAAGGTTTCAAAATCTACCATCATCAGCATAATGTCGGCGTCAAGGGACATCACTCCCTCTAAGGAAACATGCCACCAAACTTGCAGTGATTATAAAGCAGAAGCATGCACTGTGGAAATGCACCCAGCAGAACCCCACATCACAGTGATAATAATTCAGCTAACATTTCTGTGGTTTGCAGAGTTTGCTTTGCTGTGACTGATCACATGCATCTCACGTTCCTGTTTCTTTTCTTTTACAACATAAGCATATATTTTAATCCAGTGATTTAAATGAAATGGTATAGAAAGTCTTTAAAAAAAAAAAAAAACTTTATTGGAATAATCAAAATGTGAAAATTTAATATTAAAGTCATTTTCATCTCCAGCGGGTCAGATTTTTTTTGAAATTCAAAATGCCAGAGGGGAAAAACAAATGAAAAGACTATTGAATCAGTTCTAATGGATTTGAGACAAAATGAAACATTTCAAGCACTTCATTTGACCTGGAAATGTTCCCCTTTTAATATATATGGTTCTGTTTCATCCTAATTTGGGCTGAAAATGCTGGAATTTGTCACAGTCAAATTTCAATCATCTCTACTTATGCTTAAGATTCTCCTTGCCTGTCAGGCTCTCTATTCCTCTCTACTAAACACAGTCAAGACAAAACATCTTCTAAAAAGGTTGTTGTCCATTCTGGCATCATTGAAATTAAGTAGCTGGTGAAAACAATTATAAATAATATATCCAGTTGTGTTTATTACAGAAAGATATTAAAAGAATGACTGGAATTTTCCGTTGGTTTGGGTAAGCAGTGAAGACATTTTAGGAGACCAAACAGCATTGGCTCAAATGATCATGTTTTGATTCAGTTTACATTAAATGGAATGATAAACAAAAGTAAGGTTGGAACTAATGTTCTGCATTTCAAAAGGGCAAACTCTGATGGACTAAGTGTTCTGACCACCCTAGCTGCCCAAGTAAACACTCTGTGTGCCTCCATGCCTTGAGTGGGGAAGAGGCTGAAGGATTCTTAGAATCTCTGGTGCTAATAAGATCTCAGAGCTGTATTCTTGGCAACGTGGGAAAAAGAAGGATCATAGAATCATAGAATCGCTTGGGTTGAAAAGGACCACAATGATCATCCAGCTTCAACCCCCCTGCTATGTGCAGGGTCGCCAACCACCAGACCAGGCTGCCCAGAGCCACATCCAGCCTGGCCTTGAATGCCTCCAGGGATAGGGCAAGGATCTATGAACCTGCTGGATAAAGAGTCACTTACAGAGCCTGCACATCAAACTTTATTAAAGGTAATGACTTTGAAGAGAAGGGCAAATGGAAGACAGACGGTGGGAATGAGGTTTAACCACACTAGAAATAACAGCAAAAATCTAAGAGTTTAATCCTCTCTATTTGGGAGGAACTAGGTAATCTCATTCAGAATTCAGACAGAAGTGGTATGTGAAACTACAGGAACAATCACAGGTACTCATGACAAGCCTACTAACTCATGGGATTAAACTCAGTGCCTTCAGTTAAGAAGGAGAAGAATAAAAGATTTGACAATTACTAGTTAGACCTGAAATGTCTGAAGACTTTGGAACAAATTTTGGAAAAAAAGAAAAGAAGTAATTTAAGCCATGGAGATAAACTGGGAATGTACAAAAAAAAATTACCAAAGGATTTGAGTTCGCTAAAGATAGGTTTCCTTAGAATAACTTCGTAGGATTTTTGTAAGATTACTGATTTTCAAGACAAAGGAAATGTGTTAGATCTAATTTAGCTGGGCTTTAGCAAAGCATTTAATAAGGCACCAGATGGGAAATCATTTCTTAAACTGGAGAAAATAGGAACGCACAGAGGAACTGTTGAGTGGGAGCCTGCTGAAAGGAAACAACCATTGGTGATACTAAAAGGAGAAGCATTGGGCTGAAAGAGAGACATGAATGAAATTTCTCCAGGATCAGTTTTGGGATCATCTTTTTCTCTATGGGTATAAATAAGAAGGGTGGTGACTTTTGAGGTCCTGAATTGGACAATGATTGTCCATAGCTAAGATAAAGTGTCAATACAGATGAGGATCAAGGTAGCAGGCAGAAAGAACAGTAGTACTTCAGAATATGCAACACAAGGTCCTGCATTGAGAGACTGACACCATAGTTGCTGTAAACAGACAACTCATCATTTGAAAATGACTGCAATGTGGTTAAGCTGGTAAAACAGCTGATGACAGCATGAATAAGCTGCCAATGGAACTCACCCCTGCAAAGGCAAAATTATCCCATGACAGGCAAGATAGTCCCAGTAGGAACAAGAAAGTATAAAGATAACGGTACAAAGCAGAGCTGCAACAAGATCTAAAATACCATCTATTCCTTTGGCTGTCTATATTAAAAAAAAAAAAAAGAAATTCAAACTTCAATTGACAAAGAAAAAAATACTAAGATGCTTATTCAACAGTTTTTTCTAGAGAAGCTGGAATTTGGATTATTCAGCTAGCAAAATGAAGTCTGAAAGGCCACAGAACTGCCCTTTACGGATATACTGTGTGTAAATATCTCTTATAGGAAGAAAAGTAAGTCCAATTGAGTCATCCACTGGGCAAGAGCAAATAGATAGAAATTGGCCTGAAATAAAATTGATCAGAAAAACAGTGAAAAAAGATCTAACCCAGTTTCTAACAGCCTTCCAAATGGAAAAATAAGGTCAACACTCTGACAATTTCTTTCAATGGGGAGTTTGGCCCCTTTATGGCAGAGTTTGTATGACATGGTACCTGCAAAACCTGGTGTTTCTAACCCCCCATTAGACTGATGTTCCCTACTTCCAGCTATGCTTCAAACAGAAGAGTATGCTTCACACCTTCAGAAAATGATTACAGTTCCACATATACAATCATACAAACTGTAACATGCAGAAGATTTTCCTTCTGACTGAGAAAGAAGTAGAAGGAATCCATAGGGGCAGAGTGAGACAAGGTCAATGTGAAGGTCAGATAATAGATTTCAGAGACAACGGTGCTGGGGGACACTGACGTGGCATTTATCCTGTCATCTCTTCTCAGTAGCCCTCAGTAGTGCAAGAAGTGAAATGCAAGTTATGTATGGTCCTGCAACAGACTGTAGAAACAAATTCTTTTTAATCACATTATTGTGCCTTTAAAAACTAAATGCCTTTTTTTTCTTTTTTTTTTAGGTGGAGGAATTAAAATAGTCTGAAACATAGGCAGGAATGACATTTGATGTCATGAATATTGGAAATATCCATAAAATGTATTGGTTAGATGTTGGAGGAGAAAATAGGTTTGTAAGAAGTGAAAAACAACTTGGAAAAAATGCTGCTATTAGCAAAGAGGAAAGAAAAGGTAATAAAACAGTGAAACCAATTAGAAAAAGGGAACAAAAAATGCTATAGGAGGAAGAAAGGATGAGGAGGAACAGAAATGAATAAATGAGAGGCAAGAGCAATGTCCAAGGTAAATCTGACATGAAGTACCTAATCAATGGCAATGTCCACTCCTGGGGAATGCAAAAGGTCCTGTCAGGGATGGAGTTAGTGAAGGTTTTGCAGTAACTCAGATGTGCTCCTTCATCCCATTGGTGATTTAAGCTGAGATGTTGGTCTGCTGGTTGGCTTAGAGGTATGAACTCATTTCTGCTGATGAACCTTTAGCAGAGGGATAGGACTGATAGCTGAGGAGGAAGAAGAAGAGCAATTGAAAGAGATATTAAAACTCTAAAGCAAGATGCCCTGAAGGTTACCCAACAGAACTGCTGATGAACACACCAGGACTCAGAGAACTGGAGCACTGCCATGAGAACAAGGGAGAAAAAGGATTTTGGAAGCTCCACTGAGAGTGAGGTAAACAAGCAGTCAGCTGTGACAGAGAGCCGAAGCAATGAAGAGGCATAATAATATATAACGCTATTTCAAAACAACAGATGGGAATAGGGAATTGATAGTGAAGCGATTAATACTAGCAGTGAAAGAACTAAACACCTTTAAAATGCACAATATTTAATAAGAGTGAAGCCAGACTCATAGCAATCCATAAATTAACAAAGAATAACATGTACAGTGGCAAAATGGAGAAAAGGCAAAATGAATCAAAATATCTACCAAGAACCTGCTTATAGAAAGGAGAATGGCTTTAAGCTGTAAAAAAGGGGGTAAGACTGAACCTTGGGGTAAAACCTGTAGATGCAATGTGAGAGCTGTGTCTCTCCAAGCTAGTCAACAGCTAGGAAGTCTCTGTAACAGCATGAAAACAAACGGGCAACCTTAACTGCTGCCCTAGCTGTACATGGAGCTGACTACAACAGCGGATGTATCTGCCCCAGACTTCAAATTTATCCCAGAAA
Organism: Chrysolophus pictus; assembly: GCA_037305975.1. NCBI lineage: Eukaryota > Metazoa > Chordata > Aves > Galliformes > Phasianidae > Chrysolophus > Chrysolophus pictus. Next base: position 50,670,006 of record CM074577.1, read on the forward strand.
GTCAGGCTGACACTATTTATGTGGGACCTGGCTTAAGTCAAAGCATTGTCAGTCCATTCCTCGGAGCTCTCTCCCAGTTGAGACTTGATAGGGATGCTCAGCCCCAGAAGTCTGGCAGCCCACCGTCTTCTCAGCAAAAGGGCATATAGCAGAGGCAAGACTCAGGAATCAAGTGACTGATTTGTGTTGCTGATCCTTTAAAAAATGGTTCTTAAATTGATTTTGGAAGTATTCATGATTTTTACTTCTGCATTCCCCAAAATTCATTTTTTCTGCACTGCAATTTTAGATTGCATTTATCATTGAATCATGGGTTGGAAGAGACCTCAAAGCCCACCCAGTCCCACCCTGTGCTATGGGCAGGGCTGCCACCCAGCAACTCAGCTGCACAGGGCCCCATCCAACCTGGCCTTGAGCGCCTCCAGGGATGGGGCTTACATGGGCAGCTGTGCCAGTGACTCACTGCTCTGTGGGTAAAAAATTTATACTGAGGTTCCAGTAGCTAATGTTGACATTATAAACTGCATATACAAATTCACTGTTTCCATGAACAAATTAACCCATGGGTGTGCAGCTTTATACAATTTGATGCTTATTAACACAATCTATATAACTATTAGGGAGTTGACTGAAGGGAACTTGCTATGAAGGCAAGAAAGAGAGAGAGCTGGAGCTGTGCATTTCTGCCAGCTCCTGGTGAAACTGTGGGTGTCTCATGAGTTTTTATGTGGTTATTTTTGAAAACATGGCTATTGAAAATACTAAATGTAGTTGTCAGCTAATGTTCAACAGAGAAACAAGGGTAAAGATGCAAAAGATTAGAAGTGATACATATTGACAGCATCTTATTAGAAAGCCTAAGGATAAAGGCTGTTCATCACAAGCAATTAAATTACAGATTTGAAGCTACCATTTCTCAGCTGAGATACAGCAACTGCCCTTTTATTTCCCTGACACTTCTAAAGGTAAAGAAAAAGATGAAGGTATACCAGCCAACTCCAGATAGTGCAATTTCTAGTTGGTTGAGGTATGCCTGGATTGCGACATTAGGGGACCAGAAAGCTAGTACTTTCCATCCTTCTAAGGGAAAAAGAGGTTTGGTCAGATTTGTTCTGGTCTTCTTCCTATGTTTTCATTTTCTTTTCTTTTTCTCTTCTTATTTTTCTTGCTGCTGCTAGACAGCAAATCCTCCATCAGGTCGCCAAGATGTTCAATATGACAGGAGTCATTTTATGTTGTTGCATGCTAGATATGCTTTTATATTGCTGTAATGGAACCATTTGAGAAAACAATTGGGAGAAATTAAAAATATGTATTTAAGAAAGAATTAAAAAGGAAAGGAACAGATGCATACCATGCATGACATATGAACTTTCAAATGCAAAGAAAATGCATTTTTGACAACAAAAGGCTAAGTGGTACATACACATATCATTTTCCATTATTTTTTTTTTCTTTAGACATGCATTTTAGATATACATAAATTATTTTTCCTTTTGTTTTATCCTTTTTAAAAAATCAGAATATTCAAACATCCTCTTTAAGAAGCAGAAGAGGATGAAAGATTGCATTTGGCAGGTCTCTTTTGTGCTGTAATTTGTTTCTTTATGGAAATGCAGCAAAGGGTGACTTTTATTATGTGTTAGGTAAGAATCTGCATAGAGCAACTTCCAGCTGTTGACCATGCGATTAGGCCATTAAAGTGCAAAAATCGCTGTTTACAAATACCCATAATTACTATAATTTTCATGCAAAAATCTACACTCACCTAAAACCAGACCACATGCCAGTTCTTTCCTGGCCAAAATGGCTATTTCTTTCTGTCTTGAAATCTCAGTCACATATTGAAAAAATATCTGCAGAATAAAATATATTTTGACTGCAGAAATAGATTTTGCATGAATAGACTCCTGAGGCATCCAACAGTTTCAATAATGTTTTCTATTCCAGGGGAGCAAAAAATATTTTTCCTTGATAGCATTTATTTTATATTCACTGCACTGGAATTACTTTTTCAAAATTCTGCCAGCAAAGACTTATCGTATGTGGGTGCCATTGCTGTAACATAAAGATAAGGATGGAGGCTTATTCCACTCATAAGCTCATGAGTCTGTAAATTGGAACTATCCTTCATAGTACAATGCGTTTTACCAGTCCAAATATTTTTCTTAAAGACAAGACAGGAGTTTTTTTCTTGGAAGTATTTTCCTTCAGTGACTTAAGGAAGCATATTCATGGACTGCTTGTGAAAGGCAAGACACAAACAATGTGACACTGCTGGCTTCTCTGGACTGGGGAAGAGCCGGCATTATTTCAACAGCTTCAGAATCAGTCACTGGAGCAGCTGCCTTAAGCAGGAAAAATGTTGTCTGGGGAGCTGGAGATAAGGTAAGATAGAAACAAGGACCTCAAAGGACAGAGATGCATCCTAATTTGATGATCCAGGTGCAAATAAATGGCTCCACTCATTTCAAAAATGGGACAGGCGACATATCTGGATCTGAATTTGGATTAAATCATCAGGTATGCTCAGGCCTGTGATTTTGTTACTGGCCAAATGGCTATGATTATTACAATCAAACGTGGTAATACAATGACATTTTACCTAGGGGCAGGCACACAGGTGAGATTAAAATGAGAACTGACTCCAGCTTTCACCAGGAAATCGAGTCTAACCCTTTTTGAAGTTAAACATTTTGATACAGAATTTTTCAGCAAAAGGCTGACCTGCATAAAACAACTGAATCCTCGATGTACTGTGAACGCTTTGTGTGCCACAGTTAAATGGTTCCAGAAATGGGAACCTGATTAACTTTGAAATTTCCATCCTCCCTCACAAACAGTGGTTCAGCTCCTCTCATGGCTGCAGAAGATTGCTGGCAGCCCATGGTATTTTGATCACGGCCCTGTCTACATGTACCAGGAGCAGAAATAATGATACAATGGTAAGAGCCCTAGTGGTTGGCCAGCGTTGGATCCCTCTCCAATACTATTAGTGATGAGGCTCAAACAATAGCAACTGTGGTGGGGAATTGAAGGGAAGAAAAGGCTGGCGATGTCAAGACCTGTCTGGTTCTCTTTAAGCCATTGTTCTCAGTATTGTGATATTAAACCTCTTCTGTATTATGGGCTAAATTATGAGCTTCTCAGAAGTCTTTGCCCAGCAAGGGACAACATGTTCCACAGATTTCCAGTCAAAGGGAGTCATAAGTCATCCGGTCTGATCTCCCCTATAATCATTAAGATGCTGCTATGTTCCATCTACGTACCCTTGTATTTCCCCAAAGCCATTAGTTAGACAAAAAATACCTCTACTTCTAGAAGACTCAACTGTGGCCTACTGCTCGCAACCAACGCATGAGGTTTCCATATCTGCTGGGTACAGAGTACCAGACTGCAACAGAGGATGATAAAATCCAAATCTTCCAACTTGCCAGTCTGTCCTGGAGGGCAGTGTCCTGCTGATAAATCTGATCATACAGCCAAGCCTCCTCTTCTTCCAGTGGTCCAGTGGCCAGCTCAATTGGTCTGTCCCCATGCCTGCAGTACAAGAGTCCACATTTGGAGGCTGAGCAGGCCCAGTCCTGCTGCATGTCAGCACTCATGGCTCGGCCCTTTTTTAGCCCTACTAGAGTCAGGCTTTCAGGAGGAGACATGTTTGACAAAAAAGCATTTCCAAAAGACCTGCCATCAAACAGTGCATCTGTTAGCACACTTTCCGAAAGCTGGATTGTTGTTGTTCCTATGGGCCTCAGTGCTGAATGAAGTCTTGTTCTTGTAGGGCTGAATCATTAAACCATCAGATTTGCCCCAAAGAGCTTACAGCAGGCCTATGAGACAGGGAGAAAAGATGATAAACCAGCAGGGTAAGTCCAAGGTCGCAGAGAGATGATAATGATAGATGTAATAAGCAGCAGTAACAACATACAAACTATCGTGCCACTGCCCTTTGTTAGCTCAGATTTGAACCCTTGGGTTTTGCTAATTATAATGACACAGTAAGAGCTAAAAGGGGAAATTACCCACCAAAAATGGTTGTTAACCACTTCGGCTCTACATCCATGCTGCATATTCTGTGCTTTGCTCTAATTGTTCAGTAGAGGCTCCATTAAAGTCAATGGAAAGTCAGGGTGTCCCTGGTGAATTAGACTGCAGCAAAGCAGTTTAAATTTAATCTAGAGTTGGATTTAACACATTTAAAAGAGAGCAAATTCACTGTTAAGTCTAACCATACAGTCAATACTTCAAGATGATGGTTCTTACTCTGGCACTGCTTTTTTATATTCTAACAGAAGGCAGAAATTATGTCCATGATCATACCATCATTACTGGCTTTGGTTGAGTTTTTCAAGCACAAAAGAAAGCCAGATGCCCTGTGCTCAGAGAACTACCGTGGGATGTTGGTGCTTATTTGAAAACCCCATGTATATTCAGCAAAAGGTAGAAAAGTATACCAGAAACACAATTTGTAGAATATTACATACGAATGTAGAGTTAGAAGAGCTATTCCCTGGCACTCAGTATCTGCTCTAAAACACCAACCAGTGATTCTATAAATAAACCAGTTCAGCTCCATCTTCAGAATACTTCTTTCTTTCACTACTCTAATTGGAAGACCATTTCTGAAGCTTGCTGCTCTGCTGTTCACTTAAGATGTACCCAATTTCCAGCCTGAATTGATTCAACACCAATTTATGCCCATTTCCTCCCACATGAGTTTTGCCTTTTTGCTTTCTGGGTCTTCAGTTTTCCTGGTGTTAATCCTTCAGCATCTTTATGGATGAATGCCACTTGTGTGAATACATCAGTAACAGAGAAACAACATTCCTGTTAATGCTGACCAGCAGAGGTGCCATAGGGGACACAGACTGAAGGGCAGCAGTGTTGTGGGAACAGGACGGGAGCTGAGCAGAGTCCCGGCATCACTGGCATGCACCCTGCCTTCATACAGTCCCAAATCTGGTGCATGGCTCCTGCTGCAAGTCAGTCACTGCCTTCTCAGGCAAGGACGCAGCCCATTGCCCTAGGCTTGCGCCTGAAGATCGCTCAGGCTTCTACCATCTGCCTCTGTTTTTCCAGACAAAATAAGCTATGTTTCTGGGTTTCCTGTAACAAGATAGGTTGCTTCCCCCGGTCATTCTGGCAGCTCTTCTCTTCTCCGTCTCCAACCCGAAATTACTCATCTTTACGCGTACTTCTGAGAGCTTCGTCATGCCCCAAAGAGGCACATGCCTGATGTGCCCTGAAACCACCTTCGCTTTCCCACCAGCCCCTCCACGCTGGTGAGCTACACTGTGTGCAGACAGACATGTCCCCTTTGTCCGTGCTCTGCGCTATGCTTGCTCTGATCCAGAAGCTGTTTGATGGCGTGAGTGTTATATTATTCCTGAATTAACACACTCTGCCTCCCAGTGGGCCTTATTAGCTCCGGCACAAACCTCTCTAACACGGCTGTATGGTTTCTGTCCCGGAGACAGTTCATAAGCTGGCCAGTTTGCAGTATCCATCCATCTGCCCCTTCCATATAGATGTAACACAGTATTCCTGTGATTAGACAGGATACCTTGTCTCTTGCCTTTTCAACATTTTCTAGCTGATTATTTTCTTCTTATAGAGGAAATGGATATTACCAAAGCCTGAAGTGTATGGCTCTGTACTTCGCAGGTATGTGCTACACAACAGTGCACAACTCCATCCCACCCTGAAGTTTGGCTCTACCCATATGCCCCTCTTTCAGCAGCTACACAGTTAGTCAGACAATAATTTTCAACAGAAAACTTTACTGCTCATATAAAGCTATCACCAGTAAAGAACTCAGAACTTCCATATGGGTTATCCAGACTCTTCTGCCTTGCAGTGATGGGATCACTAATTCTGAGGTATGAGCCACATGACTGTGCAAAGGAATCTCAAACATTAATGCCACAGCCTGGAAATCATTCCAGGTATTTCAAATCTCAGCCCCATTGGATCCTGCTTCACAATCTGAGAACTGCATGTTCAACCCAGAAGAAGACCTGTGCTCCCAGTATGTACACCTTTGCTGTGATTGTTCCTGCCCTTATATATTTCTGTACTGTTTCTGTTAAAGTTACCTGGGTTCAGGTTCTCTCTCCCACAACTTATATATGATTTAAGTGGCTGAAAATATCCGTGAAATGGAAATATACCTCTTCATTTAAAACTGGAACCTTTCTAATGACTACATTAGTACCCAAGGTCCTACGGACACTTGAGACATCCTTGGTCCTAAGCAGTACAGCCTTGAAGAGCCTGCTAGTCAATAAAATAAAATACCCATTCTCTTTAATTAACATATGAAATAAACACAATCTGTGACACCTAGTGTGCAGCAGCAATTAAGAGGCATTGCTTAGTTAAACCTCCTAATACCTCATTTAAATATGCAATTAAGGGATAATTGCCTTCAATCAATAAAAAATTGAAATATTTTGCAGGGACCTCAGTTATTTTTTTGTGAGGCTTTCTACTTTGTACTTGGCCTGGGCTAAGCCTCCAAAGTCATACACCACTTGTTAAAGAAACATTATTCTTTTCAGCATTTCACTGATTTATGGCTCTTATGCATCCTGCTAGTATCGTGAGAGTCTCTTGTTAAGCCTAAGCATTTATTTTTGTGTTATCAATAATTTCCACTTCTTTCAAGCTACCCATTTATCCAGTTTAAGCTCTCCTTGAATCATTTCACTTTTCTGGTCCATACAGAACAGAAGCATCCCTTTGTGCGCGCCTTTATGTTCGGAGCTTCCTCTCAGACACCTTAGCAATTCTTTTATATTGTAATTGTTCTCCTGTTTTTCAGTATCTGCTTGCAAACAAGCAGTACTTCACTTGTGAACAAGTGCTCGCAATTCAGACCATATATCCAGCTCTCCTCCCTTCCTACACACAAATCAATCCTCAGTAAAATGAGACAGATCTATGAATCAAGCAAGAAACAAAGTCAACCATTGCCTTCCCTCTCAAAGCTGGAAATTAGCAATGCAAATATATAGGCTCGTCTAAGAGGTCCTTGAGTACACTCCATCATGGCACCTCACACTATCATCAGACACAGAACAATCAGGATAAAGGAGGAAATATTGTCATGCTCGATAATTGAATTACGTGGTTGAAGAGACGAGACATGTGAAATGAATGAGATGAGGAAAAAGTAAGAGGTAAATCCTAACAGGCATTTAGAGGCATCTAAGGAACACCAAAGAAAACAATGTACTGCCCTGGGAGGGAAACCTCAGTGCAATCTACAGTCTGTGTTGTTTTACAGCTAGCTGTGTAGGCTGCTAACAGATTATTTGAACAGTGCTTTGCCAGCCATTGCAGAAGTCAAAACCTCCATATGGACTACTTCTGTCATGGAGAAAAGCCAGACAGGAAGTGTTGCTTGAGTTTAAGAAAGGAGGGTTCAAATCTGACCTTCTCTATACCTGCCAGTCAATCATTTCACCTCTTCATGCCTCTCTTTCCCATCACACTAATTTTTTTGGTCTGAAAGTCTGACCAAGCTAGTTTCAAATATGGATCACATATAACCAGAGCTTTTTGTTTACCTGAGTGTTAAAACTCACACTGGACTTAAGACATACCTTTAATTTAAAAAATTTGCCTAACAAAATAAGACATGCTGCTGCAGTTTCTTTCATGTGCACACACTTACTGTTGGAATTTTTTTGTGGTTTTCAGAGATTTTATACATAGCAATCAATACATGAGAATGGCTTGTGTGGCCACCTCCAGATCTTGAAAGCCAAAGAGCATAGCTTAAGTTTTTGTACCCAGTTTTTTGATGTATAGATTCTTGCTGAAGTAGTATATTAATTAATGTGTCCCGTCTTCTTGCTCTCTTAATTATATTATGCTGTCACTAAGCAGTTCAGCAATATTTACCTACTGTGCTGAAATACAAATAAATAATAAGACTGGAACTGTGTATATGAACACAAAGATGATGCACTGACACTGCCTGAGGAGGAGAGGAACTTCTTGATTGCAAGACATCCAAACTGTGATCATTAGAAGGACCTGTATATCATTTAAGTAATTATGAGCTCTATGACTTCAATCACTTTGGGAACACCCATTCTTTCCTATGCTGTCTAACGAGGTCAGAGACTTACACTCTCTAGACAGTTGAAGATTGGCAGATTTAGTCAGATGATGATTGCTCCTCTTCCAAAGATGTTTTATCAGGATAAGTGACAGATTCACTCAACTAATAGAAATATTTTTGCTCCCTTCTTGATTGTACCTGATGGTAGTCATTGGGCATCCATTCCTGCTCTCACACTCTTAGAATGGCTGATGTCCTGCAAAGCACACATGAACCTGTGTTGTATGATCCGCAGACAAGCAGGATACATTGATTCTTGCTCTCCAGAACAGGCACGTGATAAACTAAGCAAAAGAAGATCTCTGAGTTCCACTTGGTAGTGGTTGTTTATTTTAATGTGCTACTTTATTCATCCAGTTCATGAGTGACACAGCCTGTGAGCTTTTTTTGCTTATATGAACACACTACAATTTCTAGTTGTGTTGAATATATCTCTGCAGCCTGAAACCTTTATAAAAAGAAGACTTTCTCAAGAGATGCTTCTAAATAATATGTTCAAAACAAGCAGAAAGCTTCATTAAATATTGTACAAAAATTAACTGCTAAGATGCATGGATCATTTCCCCTGTCTTTGGCCTCTTTCTGCCTTTATATCATCCAGTTTTCTATATGTAGTGCAGGCTTCAGCAGAGCTGTTGAAGATCCCTGGAGGAAGAGTCCCAGGTTTAGCCTGGGACTGCTGCCTGTCTCAGTGCAGATTCACTCATCTGCCTCAACCAGAACACAGAGGAAGTGAGATGTTTAGCTGTAGAGCCCACTCAACTTCAAAGTCTTGCTGCTGAGGCTGGTGTGGGATACTGATGAACTGATTTTGCCTTTTGTGATTTCAGATACGGACATGTGCCTGCCATAATCCCAAAGGCTACCTCCATTCACTAAAAACATAACACTCATTATACCAACTGACACTGGGGTTAACCAACACTGCCACAAGTTTAACCTAGGCCAAGCTTGACCTAGATAGTTGAGCAATCAGTTAACAATTATGTGAGCTGAGCTAGTTCCCCAAGGCAGCAATGAAAAATAAACCATTGTATCATTGCTGCACTTACCTTATTATTATGAATGCACAGTCAACCAAGTTTTGAAGGATCTCATTCATTTTTGCATAAGGTCACAGGGAAACAATTGGCTGCTATTATTTACACCTGTCACCCCCAATGAAGGGAGTGAAGCAGAATGGATATAATAGTGAAGATTAGCCTGCAATGCATAAGCATATTCTGCATTACCTGCACACAGCTTTCCATGTGTGAATTGATACATCAGCCAGGTAAATGATATATCAGTGGAGACTGTCAAAGAGGAGAACATGTGTAGTTTTGTTCTGTTCTCTGCTATCAGTTTGCATCAAAAGAAAATTGACTGACCTGGAATCAAACCAGTTTTCAGGAATCAAATTGCAAATTATCATCATCCAACTCATCTCTCCAGTAACTCTCTGGGAAGATGCAGTAGCCTCAGAAAAGCTGTTTTCCATCTGGTCCTAAATTTTCAGAGAGAATCAGAACAAAAAATACTCAAGTATAGTAAGAATGTATTGGATGATAACAATGAAACTGGCTCTCACAGCGGAACTTAAACGTACTCTCTCTTCAGTACATCACCAGCCTGGCATTTCCAATAGATGTATGGGACAAGAAGTGGCTCCTGGTCCAAAAAGGCATGAGTGTCCCCGTTGGTGATGCATTACATCTGCCAGCCTTGGAAGATGTCTCAGACACTGTGGGGCATCTTAAACCACACCTGACATTTATGATCAGGCAACTGAACTGAGTCATATGGTGAGATATCTTACATAGCATGCTAGAGAAACAGGAAAACATGATGCCTATTCAAGGTTGGTATTTATGGAAAAGATAAACAAAACTGCATTAGGAACCCCAGGGCAATGGAGTGGGCCCACAGAGGGGACTGGGTTAAAGAATTGGTCTTTTGTTCAGCACTGAAAGCATAGCTAGATTAGATGATTTAATGCCATAAACCCTTTGGCAAGGTACATTAATCCAATGTCTCGGCCAAATTGTGTTTGTACTCTAATGCCAATTTGTGTTCAAAATTATTTGAACTAATTACTCGTCCTTTCTTAAAATGCTGGGTGGTATTTCTGTGCTATTTCAAACAGTTTTCTAATGTAATTCGAGGAATATGATACTATCCTCTTGTGTCAATATTCTTACCATGCCTCCTTCCATACTAACTTCTCCCTCTGCATGAAATGTGCTATAAGAACGAGGAATTAACTCAAGCAGGCTGAGGGCAACATTTTGTCTCCCTTTAGGATGAACAACAACTACTCAGTTCTCAGCCTTATGCCACTAATTGTACTTAAACACAGGGATGGTACTTTATAGTTTGGATGTACAGACCGATGCCTTTGAAGCAAAAATAATCTGCTTTGGTCCCCAGCTATGATTAGGAAGCTTCACACATCCCTGGTGCATAGCACAGTGGCAGGAAATAGCTCCTAAAGGGCCACAGATTTGCTGTTTAATTTTTTTAATTACTGCTTATTTAGGAAACATAAATACTTTTACAAATCATTACCATATAAGTATGAGGCACACACTATTTTTAATTAAAATAGAAGCTAGCACTTTTTTACTGAGAGAAACACTGTGAGAGACATAAAGCCACACTGTCTGTAAGGTCTTTGCAAGGACAAATATCTCCATCACCAAGGATGCCTTCATTCCGAAGTTTTCTTTGTCCTGACCGGCAATGCTGTCTGCAGTTCAGAAAATCCTGGATCCTGATAAATGTCTGAATACAAAGCAAAGGTGAACAACGAGGGACTACATGGTTTGTCTTCACCAGAAGAAAGCAGACAAGGTGTTCAGAAAACAAAAGCTGCCCTGGCACTTAAGTGCCTCCTTAGAGAGTTGCTACCTCTGTGTGAGAGGAGTTGATATTAGTTGCTATTAAGTTACAGCTGGGCTTTGAGCCTTTAAGGTGTACACCTCAAAAAGATTATTCAGCTAGAATTAAAGCACCGCATGAAAATATGGGTGTTTTTCTTAAGAACATATGGCTCTAAGAGCCAAACCCATCCATGGGTTTGTTGTTTTGGTTCGTGAGGGGTTTTCTGGAAGACATTTTTCTTCTTCTTCTTCTTTTTTTTTGTTTTTGTTTTTTTGTTTTGTTTTTTTTTTTTTTTGGTCTTACTTTTTACCATTCTCATTCAGTTTAATTAATTGGAAAGGAATAGTAAGAATGCTGGAGGTCCTAAAACCCCGAGGAAACCCAAGCAGTACGCTAAGTTGGTGCCTAACAGCAGCTTTAATCTCAGTTAGTCCAATTAGTGATTGTTTGTTTATTTTTTCTTATTCACAGCCAAGGTAAAAAAACAAAACTTATCTGTGAGTAGTACTACTAAGGAGAAATCCAGCTTCGTGGTTTGTCTTTAAAGAGCGGCCCCATCTTCAGTTGAATCATCTTTTTGTTACAGAATCAATGACAGTTCAGGCCAGGCTTCCCAAAAAACCCTTCATTTTCAGAGTCCTAATTGAAATGGAGTGAAACAAGGTAAATGAAGTAAAAAGCCTAGAGATCTCCAGAAATACTCCCCACTGTCACTGGTGCCATGGTCTGGAAGGCTGCTGCTTGAAATCGGTGAGCTTCCTGGAAAAGTAGGGAGTTTCTCTCATTTAGGTTCTTCCAGCAGCCCTCACTCTATATGAGAGAAAGAGCTCAGCCATCCCAGGACCCTGCTGCGCAGCACATGTTTGCAGAAGACAGCAGGTCCCTCAAAGCTTTTGTGCTGGTCCTCCAGTATAGGAAACTGTGGAGTAAAATTCAACATTTTCCCTGCCAAGACTACTCTGCAGAAATATTCCTTACCTTTACATGATCCTTGCTGTTAATAGTTCTGTCTTTGTACACAACTCTATTTCACAGGATAGAAATCATCAGGGAGGACTGGGCAGGTGTACCTTACTGTCCTGTAAGTAGAGGCTCATTTCAAGCTGCAGGCATGGTCCCATGGCAGGACATCATCTGAGGAGCATTCAGGCCATGGGTGGACCTCGGCACATGTACCCTTCTTTCGCCTCTGCATAAAGCCTGTCCCCATGCTGCAAGAGCAAGGCTGAGAGCTAGTAAATGTAATCACAACCCCTGATGGGACTGGATATTAGAAACAACTTATTCTCAGAAAGAGCAGTGATGCCGTGGCACAGCTGCCCAGGGAGGTGGTGCAAGAACTGTGTGGATGTGGCACTGAGGGACGTGGTCAGTGGGCATGGTAGGGATGGGTTGGTGATTGGACTAGGTGGTCTTATTGTTCTTTCCAAGCAGAATGATTCTATGATAGCTGCTTCGTGTGCTAGCTATAGTCCAGAGCACATAGAGAACAACAGCCTTGCATTCCTATCTCTCACCTATGAAAATAGGGAGTGTTTTTACTGAGTTTGGCAAGGTCAAAATTTCAGCTCTTCCACTGATTCAGAAAAGACCCTTCAGCAGGAGGTGAAATGCCATTCAGACTGCTTTGATGCAGAGCCAGATCAGCTCCCAGTTCCTGACACACTAACATGAAGAGACTGCGGGACACTTGAATCCTGCTGGGGCTCCCCAGCCATGCTGGACATTTACTGGCGTGGGCAAAACACCCACCACTGCCACTCCCCACTTTGTGTTTCTGTTTCCTGTCCAAAAAGTAAGAGCTCATTCTGTGCTATCCAGCAGCTCCTTTCACTGCTCCTGCCACCTCAGCCCTCCTCCCCTAGCCCCACATTAACGCTCCTCCTAAAGCCCTTACCCTCTGCAAATTCTGTCATTTCTAATGAATCTTGTGCTGTAATTTAAAAGATAATTCACTGCTTTTTCCAGCATTTTAATGCATTTTATTTTTTTCTACAAGAAATATACGTGTGTAATTAATAAACAATTTAGTATGTTGAGGAACCTAGGAACTTGGCAAATGTTCTGGGGATATGAAATCTCAGGAAAAGCAGCACATTATAAGAAATAGTAAGTAATTACTTATGTAAGCTTTTCTTTTTAAATTCTAAGAACATTAGCTACTAATTACCTACTAATTACCAGTACTTCAGCAGGTGTTTGCACTTAACTGTAGGCTAAAGCCCCTGTGAAAAACAAACCCCTCACACTCCCTCTCAAGATTAAAGCAGAATCCCACCGGACTCTGTAATACAGCATAGGTGTAGGAGCTGTTTACATGCCAGTCCTTTAACCACTTGGCTGCTTAAGGTGAAAACAAGCACCAGCTCACTTCCCCTTGCTTTGCCTGCCAGTGATTTACTAGAATGAATAATGCAAGAGCAAAGAAGAAAAATCTAAGGGTTAAAACTAAACTATGATTAAGACTTCTTCATCATCTGCAGATTTATCTCACTTCTGCAGTGACCTGGCAAATGTGTGCTGTATTACTGATTGGGAACAGAGTTGGCTGAATGGGGTGAGCATAAAACCCTTTCTGTGGAAAGTTCCCTGAATTTAAAACAACAGATGCAGAGCCCTCAGCTGGTGTAAAAGGGTTTAGTTCCACCGATGTCAATACCTGAGTCAATACTCTGCTAGAGGAACTAGCCTGCACTCCGTGCCTCTTTCGGAAGATTAATTCATGCAGCCTCAATTTTGCTCAAACAGGCATTTAAAAACAATGAATTTCAAGATTTCAAGCACAGGTCCAAGCTCATATCCTTGTCCGCTTGACATTCAGAATTTTGGTTAAAACAGTTACCCGAAAACATGTTGTTGTTGATGAAAGAAAAGCATCAGAGGTAGGAAATCCCATTAGAGAATGGAGAAGACAACAGTATCCTACATTGACCCATCATAGTGCCTGGGCTGCTCTTTCTGTGGGGCAGCAGAGGGACCTTCACGGCTCTATTAGTCAACAAAATGGCTCACAAATGAGTAATTCCACCCCTGTCACTAACACTCTTTCTGTTACTTTTTTTTTTTTTTTTTTTTTTTTTTGTCATTTGTCCTCTCTAAGATTTGCAAAAACTGTTGAAAATACGCAGTAGTTAATTTCTCTCTGCAAAGATTACTTCTGTTTCACTCAAAAATAAGACTCTAAAGTGGGCTGTGGAAGCAGTTCAGTTCATCACCATTTTTCTGTGAATGCCAGTAGGACTACCAGTCCCCTCCAGATCCCTTTTCACTGAGGTGATAGAAGTAGCGAGTGTGCTGTGAAGTATTAGGTCACAGCAGTAGAAGTGCTCATACCTACAGCTGGGAACTAAGTTTTTTGAACAGCACTTCTCTATTAAAACAATAGGAACTGCAGGAGACTGGAAACAATTGAAAACCTGACCCTTTCATTCTGGTACTTAAAGGGGAGCTTCTGGCTGGTAGTGTATTTTAAGACTTGAGTCCCACAACTGAGAAATTAAAAGCCGCTTTGACATACGACTGAACTAAATGAGACCATGAGATTTCTGAGAAAATTATACTGCTCAACCTTGGTGCCTTCCATCCAAGGTTTTCAAAACCATATATAAAAATTAACAAAACAGCACGCCTGGGAGGTAAGTCACTGATGTTTCACCAGTCAACAAGCTAAGGCTTTGCACAGCAAGATATCCTGATGTCATTAAAAAAAGGATTAAAAAGTCATTTGGTCTTCATGTAAAAATACTTTCTCTTCTCTTCTTTTTCTCTGCTGGAGGCTTATGCTTGGATTTTCAGAGGACCTGAACAGCGGGAAGAGCAGCAGTGTTCCGGTCACCGGGCTGCTTCAAGCTATCAGTGAGACTGTTTCAGTCGTGAGGAAGCACTCAAGTGCCAGACAACTGGTCTATTTTTTACCATTGTCTCAAGTGATCAAACAACTGGTACTGCTTCTCTCTGAATAGGCTTAACCTCACCAAATACTGAGATGACACAAGTGTAGCTGCCTCATCCCATGTATTTATAAGATGTCACTATTTATGTCCCTAAACAAGGACCTTACGAATACTCATTGTAAAAGAAGGGAAACTACTAATTTTCCTAGGCAGAGCCATCTGACTACCTGCTGCTCCCAAAAGATGAGCTGAAAGTTGAGTCCTCCTCCCCTGCTGCCACTGGATCTGGCAGTTTGGGACCTGAACACACTCACTGATCTGACCCTGGCTTGATGTCCAAGCTTGTCTTTGTTCTGGCCACCCTGTCTCCCGTGTCCAAAAATCCTGCTGTACCTCCTGACAAGTGGTGGGAGTGCTGGGGGAGAGAGTGAGTGGGTGAAGTGGGAGTACGTATTGCTTTCTGTCAGAAATAAGCTACCTGACTGCCCCATCAGGTCCCTTTTAGGTGTCAGGCACTCAGGATGCAGAGAGAAGTACCCATAATACCAGCAGGGAGTGAAGGACCTTCTGAGATATGTTGACATTTATGGTTAAATTTGTTCAAGTTGCAGACATTTTGCTACTTTTTTTTATCTATTTTGTCCCATTGTCTTTGTCTTCCAGCCAACACCTTTGGACAGATTTCACCATCCCAGCAGAACCTTGATGATGTCAAGGCTGAACACCTTCTGCACACATTGTGGGTACTCTGGATGCCAGGGCATACTGGCATCATTTCAGGTGGTTCGGAAGCACATTGTGGAGAGGGTTTTTCTCATCTCTTTTCTTCAGTCTCAAAGAGGAGAAGAAAAAATGCAGAGCCAGGATTTTAGCCCTTCATTTTATAATGTAATTGAAATGCCAAGAGACTGAAAAAATTCAATGTTGATGAAGAAACGGATGTTAGTGCAATGAAGAATAGCTCTGTCTTTGTCAGTCTGCAGTCTTTTATGTGTCACAGGCTGTCACTTTCTATTGCATTTCAACTGACTAATTACCCCAGTTTATTAAAAGTGAATATGAATTCACATTTTTTACTTTCCGTGTTCCGACTGCTAGAGTTATCAGGAGCTATTACTGAATGATAGATCCCACAGTTCTAGGCTTCCTCATGTGAGCAAGTACAGAGCAAATCTACCTCAATATCAATGAAAACCAGATATATTCATTTAAGGGGGAAATATATACTCTGTGCAGTGTATGCTCACATCCAAGCATTAATCACCCTGGTGTGTCCCACATGGCTCAGTGTATTATTAGAACCTCACTCACAGAGCAGAAGAGTGTCTGTAAGTGATGGTGTTGGAAGGGTTGGACTTGAATTAAATGTACTCATCGCTTCCTAATGGGGAGGTATTTTCTGACAGCTGTAATGAAAACTGCTGCTCATCAAAAGGTACTCTGTGTCCTAGCTCGCAAATCCAACCTCAGCTGCAAGTTGCACATTTAAATTTCAAAGTTTTTATCTCTAGCCACACTGGAGTGCATTTATAAGTGCAGTGGAAGGGTCAAATTAGATGAAATCAAAGTGCTGCTTCTGTTGAAGAGGCAATTTTAAGCTTTTGCAGTTGGATCTATGTGTTGTTATAGGCTTAAAAAACCTCATCATCAAAAACAGGGATTTCTAGAACACAGTAATTATCACTTTGATCTGCACAACTCAGTTCCAGCAGTAACTATAATGTTAGAATTTCCTTATTCTGTATAAAATAACATATCCAGATAAACAGGGGCAGATTTCAATAGGTATTATAAAACTGGTATACACACTTATTAATGTTGATCTTTCACACCTTATCCTACACTTCTTAGTGTGCAGTCAGATTTCTTGCAAAGACGTCCACCCTGGCTTTGAAGGAGGTGGGTGCTGGTATAAGCCTCCTGTGCACTGGTGATATTAATCAATACAAGTAATCACAATAACTTAGGAAATTATGTCAATAACAAGAGCTGGGAAAGAATGGAGCATCAAGTCTTGGAGGGAAATGCCATTTTGTCCAAAAGTATAGGATGGAAAATCAACAGGAAGAGGGTGGTATTCTTCTAGTGTTTTCATAGTGAGCACTCATTGTTTACAATAAAATGCAGCCATTGTATGTTTTCCTATGATTTAAGATATTTACCTTTTCACAAGCTAAACAAAATGTTCTTTCATTAGAATGTACACATGAAAACAATGTTGTAAGGCTGGCTATGGTGGTGGTGGCACCATCTTGCACATCTACAAAAACGCAACTAAGTGTATTTTTAACAGAAGGCCTGCACACAGAGAGGCAGCAGGACACACGCTCAAACTGTCTGGACTCCAAGCAGGACCTCTTGCTGAGCTAGCCATGGCACAGAAACCACAAAGCTCCCTTTTCCAGTTTTTTTAAGCACTCTGACAAATTTTGTCTTTTAATTTAAAGGACCGACTGAAGCTTTATGGGTTTGTGCTTTTGTTTAGAGGGCACAGCTGCAGGATGGTGCCCCATCCCTGGAGGTGCTCAGAGCCAGGTTGGCTGGAGCCCTGGGCAGCTGAGCTGCTGGGTGGCAGCCCTGCCCATGGCACCGTGTGGGGCTGGGTTGGTTTGAGGTCCCTTCCAGCCCAAGCCTTTCTGGTATTCTATGATTAACACCAGATACCCTCTGAAGGACCTATTCTGTTCCCAAAGAGCAACAATCTATCTTTCAATCGAAGTGTAGGTTGCAAGCAGTCTGGCTGCACTCACACTTGAAGAAAAGCTGTTTGAGGACCATCTCCAAGCACAAAGAGGCTGTCTAGCTATAGCAGGGTGCAGCAACAGCAATGGAAATGGAAAAGGTTTCTCCACAGGCAGGGATGCAAAAGTTGGCTCCCTGCTGATGCAGGTGGAGAACAAGAACAGGTATATTATTCGGGGAGCAAATGACATTTAAATCCCCATAAAGGGAAAGACACACACCACACCCCAGCTGAGAGATTTGTAACCAGCCCTCCCCAGAACCAATAGAATAGCTGAGAAATATTAAAACCCTCTTGCAACAGGAAGTGAGGAGGTTGGCCCCTGTGCTCTGTGCTCCAGGGAAGAAATTCAACAGAAGAGGTGCTGCTTGCCAATGCCTGAGATGCTGTTTGGGGGTGTTCAGGTTTTTCCACTGCAGTGACTTCGTGCTGTTCATCCAACAAATTGCTAACCTAGTTAGAAGGACTTTAAAGTAGGATCAAGGGAGGGGTTGAATGGAGGAAAAAAAAAAGTGAGTGTAAACCAGAGCAGCCTGATGGGAGCCTAAAATTTTGGAGGATTTGGTATTCATAATAGAGTCACAAGAGATACATAGAGGATAGTGAATCAATCCACTGAAGACATCAGAAATCTGTATATTAATGCAAGAAATATTTGGGATAAACAGGCGGAGCTGGAAGTCTTAATACAAGATCAAAATTATGACTTAATTGGCATAACAGAGTCTTGGTGGGATAATTTACATGACTGGAATAATAATATGAAAGGAAGAAGAGGCAGGGGGGAAACAAGAGAGGTGTTGCCTCAGCCTGGATGCATGTATTTGCTGGAAGCCTGGCCCTTTGAGAAGGCTAAAACTGCTGAAAATTTTATGATTAACAATTACAGAGGAAAAGAACACAGGTACTTACCTGGGGGGAGGCCACCACAACTGGACACAAAACCAATTCAATGAGTGAGGCTTTCAGCAGTAACAAGGGGACTTTGATGAGAAGTCAAAAAGGAAAAGGAGAGACTCTGCAGTAGGAGACAGACTGAGCAGCATGTGTATAGGGTGCACAGAAGGAAGGACCTGTGTTCAGCTACGAGGTACTGAGTATGAGACACAGAGCTAAACACCATTAGCCAGAAGCACCATGGATAAGAGGAACGCATTCTGCATTAGCAGTAAGAAGTAAGCCAAGAGTCAATGATCTAGAGACAGAAAAAGATGCAGAGAAGGCCTCTGTGAAGAGCATCCTCATCAATTAAAAGGTCAAATGTGAGCATGTGGCTGACATGATTAAAATCAGAACTTTCTTTTTTTTTTCCCTAGAAATGGATATTTATTTAAGTTCATTTTTAAAAAAACCCTTTGGGTCTGATGAATTTTGTATAGGATATTTAAAGAACCGGCTGAAGCTGTCTCAAAGTCATTAGTAGCTTTTCTAGGAATTTGTGGAGAGGGAATGAAGTACTGGATAACTAGAACAGCACAACACTGTGCTTTTATTTAAAAAAAGGAATTGAGGAGTTATTGAAGAAGTCAAACTAATTTCAATCCTCAGGGAAAAAAAAAAAAGGAAGAAGTAAAGTATCTGGAAATCAATATTTCTTCATCATACTATGTGAAATTTACCTTATTGTCTTTTCTATGTAATGCACTTTTTGGATGAGATTTAACAGATTTTATGCATTTTGACTTTAGTAAGATTTTGACACCATTCTACCTGATATGTTCATAAGAGATTATAGAGAAGACAAAAAAAAAATTGGGTTGTAAGTACAATAGTTTATGAACAAAACAAAGGTATTTTTCATGAAATGCTGTAAACGTCTGATCTGGATCTGGTTCTGTTACAGTTGCAGAGGACACTGCAAGTTGCAAGTAGGACTTCAGTACTATTTCAACAGTATGAAATAATTTTGCAGCCCTTATCAGAACTGATAAGCCTCTACTGAAATGATGGGTCTAGTTTTGAGAAAAACAGTGAAGATAACTTTTAGAAAAAGAAAGAGGAGGAAAGAAGTGAGAAAAACATCTAGAATAAAGATTTAATAATCTGGGATCGTTTACTCTAAAGTAGGAATGGCTGATTGATTTAATATTATTCCTCAGGTATGTAAAAAGATGTTAAAAATCGTAAGATTACTCTGTCACATTCATGGTAAAGGAGTTGGATAACAGAACCAGAGAGTTTCAGGACTGACTTTAGAAAATACTTCTAACCAGAACGACTGTAATGAAATGGGAGAAGTTGCTTGCTTAGGTTTATGTATTAAATTCAGTAGAAATCGCTAGATCCTTGTCAGAAGTGGTGTAAGTATGGCAAGGAGCCTTTGAGTTACAGAGAAAACTGAGGAATAGGATAGGTGACTTCCTGAAGTCTTTTTTTCTGACATTTTTTAATGATTTTACATTGTTTAAAGTTTTCATCTGTAGGAGAACAAAGTTTTGGTCAGCTCCTGCAAAACTCTTACCTCAAATTTTGAAAGGCTTTGTGGAGTTGAATTGAAAGTTAAGGACAGTTACATTTACAGAGAGGTATCACTTGAGTGGCTCTGCAGTGAGACAGCACTGAATGTTGCTATCTGCTGTGCAAATCTAAAAGCCAGTTCCAGTACTGTGCAATGGCCATGACTTCTTTTTTCTTGGCAGCTGGAAGATGGGAGGAATGAGCCCTCCCATGACCTTCCAGAACCCAATTGCCCATTAGTGTCGAGTTTTGGCTTCCTACAATGCTTCTCAAGCAGAATTTTCCTCTTTAATCTATTATAGCAATCAGTTCCAAGACCCATTTAATTTTTCTGTCTCATAACAGTGGTTTCATAAAAGCTTCATGTCATAAATTTTTTTGCAAGAGCAGAGATTTCTAGGCCAGGTTGACTGTAGTCAGGTCTATTCATGCAGTAAAACTACAATGTACACAAGGCAATTGGCTTTTTGTTAAACACTTGGTGAGAGGGGCATTGTCTCAAGTATGGGAGGGTTAGCCTGAGCCATGGGAGTGGAAGACCTGATGATGAACTATTTGTGTGTCACTGTGCAATCATTTGTCTCCACTGAGACAACAGTACTGTAGGGATAGTAGCACAGCCTCACTCCTTGGAGTAGTTATGATGATAAGTTTGTAAGATGTCTAAATATGGTAGCAATTGAGGTGTTATAAAACCATATGGTGAATTTGGATGTGCAGATGCAAGACAGTAGTTTTGATTTCCACTCCTTCTATGTTTTGTATTTGGCATGCTGGCCATTTAGTCCAAGTTGGAGTGTAGGTACCAGACAGACTCACATTTCTCATTGCAACAAAGAGTGCTCAAATGCTCACTCTTGTACTTACCTTTGAGCATCTGGGGAGCCAAGGCCCATTCAGCAAAGTATTAATGAACATGGCACAAAATTTTTTTCTGTAGAAATCAAGAGAAATTTTTCTCTGTAGAAAAAGTTCCACTGTGGGCTCCAAAAGGACTGGGATTTCCCTCCGTTTCCATCCCATTCATATTACGGCTGTGCAAATGCATGCTTTGGCATTCCACTGAAACAGGATAATGTTAATTCTCAAGGAACTATATGTAGAATCAAGAAACATGCTCCCTGCCCCTAAACGTGTGCAAGTTCAGTGGACGACTGCCCTTGAGCACCCCAGCTGCACAGTGCTGGAGCAGAGGCCCTTCCAGAGCACAGAATACCCTTTTGATCTGTATTAGGACTGTACAGCCTTTCCCTAGCTGATTCAGTAGTATGCTATGTTAGAGAAATCTATTTAAATGTTATTAGTTAATGTGGCTTATTTGGGCTGACTCAAGTCAGAGAACTGGAAAAGCAGATTTGCTGATAGAGCCCTAAGGACAGAAACTTCAGTTCTGGGCAGGTTGGACAGAGGAAGGGATAGTACCTGGTCTAGAAGTAAAAGAAATCATGGCCATAGTCACACAGGTACCCTTTAACTCCTCTGGCAAATTACTATCTTAGCAGCTGCAACTGGAATATTCCATTTTTAGAAATTTCTGCTAAAACTTTTAGCTAGAGTTTGGTTAGAGCTACTTTTAACTAGAGTTTGCAGTATGCAACTCTAATTAAAACCCAGATCTGCAACAAGGGAATTATTAGTATGCATCTCCCCAAGCGTATTGGCTAAACTTATGTATACTCCAGGCTGAGGCCTTTTAGGAAGTTTCTGTTCCATCAGAAAAGCAGTGCAGTACAACTCAATTATGGTCCTTTGGTCTTCAGGCATTACTGAACACATGCATTTCATGGTACAAGCACACAACAGCAGTGCAAGCAGTTAGCTAGCAAGCATGACATAGAAAACAGCCAAGATACTTTTCAGGCATTAAGTTCACAACAGAGAAAAAAGTGCTTCCTTATAACATTCATACAGTGTGTATCACTTGATTGTGTATAAGAAATATTTGGAGGAGAACTCTGGTGATGAACCTTAACCTTTATCAGAACCTGACTGAGCCAAACATGCTTTGGTTGGGATTAAACATTTCCAGGAGAATATATATGTATATATAGCTGGGCAGATTTGTGACAGGAGAAAATGTTTCTTTACATTTTCAGTTCACAGCTCACTTCAGTTGGTTATGGATGGTTCTTACCTTGCATATAAACGTGGACCCTTTGAATTCTGCGCCTTATGAGCCCTCTCCAGAATAATCAATGTTGGGAAAAGACAGGCCTGAATGTATTTGACTTCTCTTCAAAAATGAAGTGTTTCACAAGACACGTTATCATTGCTCTATCAAAACCTGCAGTTACACAAACATTTTTCTTGGTATTATTGCTTTGGTAAGCAGCTCCTCCTTCTTCCTCCCCCATGCTGCCCCTTTTGCAAACAGATTAACTGTTTGCAAATCCCAGGAGTTGACCTGATTTAAAAACAACTTTAGAATACAAAAGGACACTGAGGCTTAGCCAAATGCCCACGAAAGCACAACCTAACATGATATTCTTTACAAAATGGTGCTTGAGAACATAGACCTAGAGTAATTAAGAAGATGTGACAAAACATTTGCTAGAAGGCAGTTTCTGTAAAAAAATAAAAATAAAATAAAATATGGAAATACATGAATTTCAGCAAAATATGAATGGGAAAAATATTTTGGAAAAAGAAAAAGCAGAGGATTGAGAGGAACACTATGCCTGTCCATATATAACAGAATAAAGGCCATCTCATATGCAGCAACTCCCAGGTGGATATCGTCAAAATAAATAATGACTGATCTGAATTGAAGTCAATCACAAAAAAACAGAGAAGAGCATCATTTTCTTTGCTGCCAAACAAAATAAAAATTCAAATTTGAAATCTTTACATTTTTTCATAAATAATCCACAATTTTTTTCTTAAGTCCAAAACATCCCTTACGTGACCAAACTCAGTAAAAAGTGATTTTTTTATTTCAATGGTAGGAGATACATACATGTAAGGTGAACTAGTCATAAAGGGTTTTTCTTTCAGTCTGATAGGCATCAGTATTCAGAAGCTTTCCAGATTTGGTGATTTTACCATATTATTTGACAAATTAACAAATATCTAAATATTGTCTATGTGTAAAAGCATGCACAGACTTGTGAAATACTTGAATGGTACAGTAAATTAGACATCATCTGATAAATGTGAAGATAACTTTGGGAAACCTTGTCCTTAAAAGTTATTTTGATTAAAAGCTGTTTTACTTTTTACTGTACTAAAAATATATAGCTGGTTGCTTGTTTCTTTTTAATTGAAGGACATTAATTAATGCTTGGGATAAAAGGTGATGATAGGTAATTGCTGACATGAGGGGACAGCAGCTAAATGAAGTGCAATAACTTACAATATGTTTTGAGCTGGCATGAAAGCATTCATCTAATGCCATTAATTTGCAATAGTTTTTGTAGCATCATGTTATATTGTTGGAGGGAGGGGGGAGGGGTGAATTATTTAAAAATTATTAATATTTTATTCATTTTTGTTTCTGTTGCTCCCAATCTTTTTTCCATTTCTTTGCACAGAATTACTTTCTAGAGAATTTCATATAAGAATGAATTCATTTAAAGTTTCTTTCACATAACCTCCTACCTAGAGATTGTCATTTTCAGTGTCTCCTTGATTTTCCTACGTAATTAGGAAACATTTTCATTTACTTTAAATTCTGGCAGCAACCTTCGGAAACCTGGAGTATCATTTTTCCTTTCCCTGACAATCCTATTGCCTGCATTCCAAGTCCATTTCTTACCGTTTCTACTCTTGTGTTTCTGCCGCAATTTTACAGTTAGCCATTTAAAAAATATATAATTAAAGTGCCAAAGCACCTGCTAGCCTCATGCATATGCATAAAATAGAATTATGTCCCCTCCGGGACACTGGTGTTGTGACTCTGGGGAAATGGCTAAGTAACCATGACAACGTGTCTCCACCACATCTTACTTCTAGTGATGAAAGCATGATTTACCCTGTTAAACAAACCATATTACAACTTGCCCACAGCAAGTGGTGTCAGCTTTCCAGTAGAGGCAGCAGGTCAGGAGGGAGAGCAGCCCAGAATCATCCATCCAAGCCTCCCCAACTTTTCACTGCTTCACGGTTATGTTGATGTTCAGAGGCAAGATGAGATTCAATGTGCGATATTCACATTCCCATCTTGATAGGTGAGATAAAATGAGAGTAAGAAATGCAGTATTCATCAGCTGCAGGCTCCATCCCAATCCACAGCACTGCAGTGATGGACGGTGCAGAAGAACCCAAGGGTAGGACGTAAAGATTGGTGGAGCCAATGTGCAATGATTCAGACATTTGAAAGAGGTATTTTCTGCATCCTCTTTCCTGACAGTTTGCCAAGGCTGCCAGTACTCACTGAATGTCAGAGAAGGCTACCAGAAGTGGTTTTTCAAAGGCTGCTGCCAGAACAAAAGTTAAATATGATTTTTTTTATAACCTTGCTTATGCTACTAATTATGTATTATCATATTTAAAGTGATTTTTTTCAATCAAATGCACTTTTCATTACGTATTTTTTACTTACATCTCACCTAATTAAAGAAGACACCTTGCTAATGCACTTTCTATAAGAATTTTATAGAATTCTGCTTTTCTTCTAGCAGAATACAGCAACATTTGAATCGTAGGCACTTTGCAGAAATGTTTAAATCAATCAAACTGCTCATTAAAATTTTAAAATACTGCCATGAAAGTGTTTATGTTAACCCTCTTCTCACTATCAAATACTTACAGAAAAGCTTGAAAACTTAATTTGAATTCTTAATCACTTGAGGGCACAATTTGATTAAGAACAATAAACAGAGAGGTGAAAAAATTAAAAATACAAAAGTCTCCTAGAGAAAACAAAACTGGTGTTTAAAGGTCAAGTGCATACACATAATTAGTTCTACTTACATGAAGAATTGCAATTAGCTTTATGGATTGCATTTTGAAATTGCCGGGTGTTGTGAATCCTGGAGGTTTCTTTAGGTATCATCTGTCAGAGGCATGTGATTAGATCAGATTCTTAGTTAAGAACGAAAAAAAGCTAAATTATGCTTCCAGTGCAAACAACTGCAGAGGCAAAACTATCTTGAGCTTACCAAAAGGTGTCTATCAAATAACAATCCAGAACTCCTCAAATTATTTGGGGAGCTGACTTGTAATCATGAAATACTTGAGACTGTCCCTTTTCCAATTCCAAACATGTACAATTCCAAACAGAGAGATTCTCTATTTACATTCTATGGTCCGATTATTTTATCTTCAGAAACAACTCAGATCAGAGGTCACAGAATCACAGAATCATTAACGTTGGAAAAGATGACTAAGGTAGATCGTCTAGTCCAACTAGATCTAGTCCAACTCCAAGGTCAGAGACCTACAAGTAGGAAATTATTCATGGAAATACCACTCACAGAATCAAGTAATTCCAAATATCTGAATCCTTGAACATGTTTTTAATCACTCAGTATTTTGGACTATTTTCATTCGAATACCAATATATGCTTCATCAGGTAGACTTGACATTTGGACCATTCTCATCAGTGATATAACAATACTGGAGGTAAACCAGCTACAGATGACTTACAGCTCTCACGTTTCAGAACCTTTTGTTTTTAGAAAATAATATAGTGAGTACTCTCTGTATGAGTCTCACCTTATTGTTCTCAACCGTAATTGCAATAATAAATAGAAGACAACCCAGTCCGTCTTGCAGGGTTTAGATTGAAGGCTTTTACTTCATAAAGAGCATCCAGAACTCCGAGATAAGAGCTCAGAAAATTGAACTGAATGCACTAGCAAACTGAAAGGAGAAGGCAATGGCTTCTGAAAGACATAAATTTTACTGATGAAGAGATTTGGTGGCTTTGTAAACTCCAAAACTTTTCGACTTATGCCAGTGATGTCATGTTTTCAGACACTTGAGAACATTCTTGGCTTAAAAATGCAATGCAGAGACAATAAGGGGCCACATCTCCAAGTGCTAGCAAGTGATAGTTATTCCCCACCACTGTTAACATCCGGTTTTGAGCAATAAAGTTAGTGTTTGGCCTTTAGGGCCACTTACAGTGTTTTATGCTCTGAAAGATATGACACTGGAAAACTTTTAGAATTAGTAGTGAGTTTTCCAACATCCCAGTGCCATCATGGCTCTGAGTTTCCTGAGCAGCAGGTCAGCCAAGAAGCACAGCTCCTGTTTCTTACTAGGCTCTCCAGTTGCCTCTGGATGCTTATTCAAAACCCACTGCACACCTACTTTGTTTTTTGTGATGGCAAACCTGTAGTAGAGGTAGCAGTGTACCATAAGTTGCCTGAACAAAGCACTGGGTTTGCTGCTTTGGGTCTGGTTTGTTTGCTGTTTTCACGTGATTGCTGCCACATAACTGTCTCCTTAACATTCAGAGACAGGCTGTGGATGATGAGTGGAGGAATGAGAAGGAGACAGAGAAACAGAAGCCCAATTTGTAATACTGCCTAGGCCCACAACTTAAGTAGTGGCTTTGGGCAAGTAACTTGCAGCAAACTCCTATGGAGTGTGTCTGGGGTTTTACAGAATGCAGCAGGAAAATAAAAGGGGAAAACACTGCATCTCAGTTTTCCTATCTGTAACATGGGACTAATACTTACCAACCAACCCACCTCACAAGGGAAATGCAATAATTAATTAGCTAATGCTCATACAGCACTTTAACTCTGTAAAGTGTAAAATAAATGTTAAGCATTATTGGCACTTAGATTCTGCAGTGATTGGTGCCCTACAATTCCCTAAGCCAGACAGCTAGTTATTGCTGCTCAGAGCAACAGTAGCTTACAACGCATCCTGCATTATCAGCTAGTTTCTAGACAGTTACATGCCAGTGGGCTGTACATACACCCTCTCACACATGCCAGCTGTCACACATGGGCAGGATGTGATTCTGCAGCACAGAAAGGGCACTCTGCAGCCACTCTGCATCTGAACATCTCTTTTTGCTGTGGCTTTTTTTCCTTCTCTCTGAAGCAGGGTTTAAGGTATTAATCATTATGTGCAAGCCACTTTTCCACTATGGAGATGCTATTTTATGTAATTTTGTGACACAATTCATCAGTATTGCTGAAAATATTCAGAATTCCTGTGGATTCAGCGGCAAATAAATTAATTGGTGAACCACATAAAGGAAAAAGAAAGAAAAAGGGAACTTTCTCCCTCTGTATTATTTTGTTTTAAAATTCTTTTTCTGTGCTATGTTTTTTAGTGAACATGAAGACAGCAGCATCTAAAATTATGTCTGAGAGAACGAGGTATAAGTAATATTGTTTCATACTAACTGCTGCTTCATAAATCAGAGAATAACAGAACCATACAATATCCTGAGTTGGAAGGGACCTGCAAGGATTACTGAGTCCAACTCCTGGACTCTTCCAAAATTCACACCCTGTATCTGAGCGTGCTGTCCAAACGCTCCTTGAACTCCAGCAGCTCAGTGCCATGCCCACCACCCTGTGCAGCCCATTCCATGCCCACCGCCCTGTGGTGCAGCAGCTGTCCCTAACCCCCAGCTGCCCTCCCCTGACACAGCTCCATGCCGTTCCCTCGGGCCCTGTCGCTGTCACACAGAGCAGAGCTCAGCGCTGCCCTCCACTCCCTGCGAGGAGCTGCAGCCACCATCAGGCCTCCCCTCAGCTCCTCTGCTCTGCGCTGAGCAAATCCAGGGACCTCAGCTACACCTCACACACCTTGCCCTACAGACCCATCACCATCTTCATAGCTCTCCTTTGGATGCTTGGTAATATTTTTTATGTCCTTTTATATTGTGGCGCCCAGAAGTGCACACAGTACTCAAGGCGATGCCAAAGTTCATGAATTCCCATCAGTCAAGGATTTTACGGGATTTCTAATGCTAAAGCATGGCACAGATAGCAGGAAGAGATCGAAAGAGATTGGTCTTGCAGCTCTATAGTCCAAAAAAGAGCTGTGGCTTTGCCCTCTCAGACATAGCCAGAGAGGTTATTACTGAAGCTTCTACATTTACACTATATGCATTTGCAGGATTTTATTTCAAGTGAGATTCAACGTGATCCTCTGGGTTAAACATCACTACTATGCATATGTTTCAAAGCCATTGAAAACACTGATCCGTTATTTGTATCTTTAAGGCTTCGTCTGAATTTTGAGCACAAATCTAGCACAAAACAAGAGGAGAGTTCCTTATTTAGTATCCTCCCAAAGAAGTCTTACTCACATGCACCAAAGGCACCCACCGAACCACAACAACACACAGTAAAAGAGGACAGTTGTAAATTCTTGTAACAATTTACATAGTATTTTGAACCAGAACACTAGGGTAGATTCATCTTCATATCATTCTTTCTTCAGACTTTGTAAGAAGCAATCTGGACTATAAGCAAACAAGTAACTGAACTTCAGAGTTTAAAAGTATATCCCAGTGCAAAGGGCGTTTGATTCTTTCCAAGTTTCAAATACTGTTTCCCCAAGCATCTCCTATTTGGTTTTGTCAGCTGTAAGTTTCCAGACATTCAATCTAAACCAGTCATATATGGTGTTCTGATACCTGCAGCAGCATGAAGACTATTCGAATATTAATACATATTTACACACTGAAGACAATTCCAGCAATCTAGTACTTTATTATGGGATATCGTACGCCATGTTATTTAATTAGTAGTATCCATGGGAACTGCATGTTAATTTAATTAGTGAACAGAATCAAATTGTCTGGTTTTGTCATCAATCCAATGGAGGTAAGCAAGAGTACTTTGTGTAAGGCTTAGCTGGTTATCATAAGCACTGTATCGCTCTCATTTGAAGTTTCTGAGAGTGAATGACTTAATTTATCTTTTTCCATTTCGCATTCAACCAGTGAACAGCATCTGGGACAGTGCAAAACAAAAATATAAAATGTTTGTATGCCAGGGTAAAAATCAATTACAGTGATTTTTTGCTTTATTTCAGATGAGCAGATACATGAATCCACCCTTTCAAAAACTTGCTGAGCTTTAAGGCATGTTGCAAGCAATGTCTGTTCTTGATTTGCCCCTGCCCACGGAGAGAATGTTTATAAGCCAATGCAATCTCTTTAGAAAACACTTCTCCTCATCAAAATCCATGATACCGATCTTTGCAAGATTCTCTCAGAAATGTCAGCACTGTCAGTACATCTCTATTGCAATGTTCTTGAACTCTGGGACTAATATTCATTTATGAATCTTCAAGATCAGGCAAAGCCAGACATTTTATATGTATGGTTTTTTTTTGTTGGTTGTTTTTGTTTGTTTGTTTTTGGTGTTTTTTTGTTCTGGTTTTTTTTTGCTTTATTCTTCAGCGAATGAATACCTGAAATATTTCTTGGCTGGTAAACAAGCTAACTTTGTCACCCAATCCAGGACGTTTTAAAACTCTTGTTTCATTCCTTCTTAGCAAAAACTTTTGTTTTCCCATTTTGGCAAGCAAATAAGCCTGATGAGGAAGGAACGGAGTTTGTCTTTTTAGACAATGTTGTATAAGTTTTAAATGTTGTGGTTTTGTACCTGGGGGATGCAGAGTTTCTTCACTTGAGCAAGGCCTTTGACATGGTCCCCCACCACATCCTTATCTCCAAATTGGAGGGATGTGGATTTGATGGGTGGACCACTCGATGGATAAGAAACTGGTTGAAAGGCCGCAGACAGAGGGTGGTCATCAATGGCTCTATGTCCAGGTGGAGGCCGGTAACGAGTGGCGTCCCCCAGGGGTCTGTCTTGGGACCGGTCCTCTTTAACATCTTTATCAATGACATGGATGATGGAATTGAGTGCACCCTCAGTAAGTTTGCTGACGACGCCAAGCTGAGTGGTGCGGTTGACACGGTTGAAGGAAGGGATGCCATTCAGAGGGACCTCGAGAGGCTAGAAAGGTGGGCCCGGGTGAACCTGATGAGGTTCAACACGGCAAAGTGCAGAGTTTTGCACTTGGGCCGGAGGAATCCCAGGCATCCATACAGACTGGGAGGAGCGGTCCTTGAGAGCAGCCCTGGGGAGAAGGACCTGGGGGTTCTGATAGATGAAAAACTTAATATGAGCCAGCAGTGTGCCCTTGCGGCTCGGAAGGCAAATGGTATCCTGGGCTCCATCAAGAGAGGGGTAGCCAGCAGGGACAGGGAGGTGATAGTTCCCCTCTACTCTGCTCTTGTGAGGCCCCATCTGGAGTACTGCGTCCAAATCTGGAGCCCGCAGTACAAGAAAGACAGGGAGCTGTTGGAGAGGGTCCAGAGGAGGGCCACAAAGATGATCAGGGGACTGGAGCACCTCCCCTATGAGGACAGGCTGAAGGAGCTGGGCTTGTTCAGCCTGGAGAAAAGAAGGCTGCGGGGTGACCTCATTGCAGCCTTCCAGTACCTAAAGGGAGCCTACAAACAGGAGGGGAATCAACTCTTTGAAAGGGTGAGTGACAGCAGGACAAGGGGAAATGGTTTTAAGTCGAGGGAAGGGAGATTTAGGTTGAACGTCAGGGGGAAATTCTTTACAGAGAGAGTGGTGAGGCACTGGAACAGACTGCCCAGAGAGGTTGTGGATGCCCCATCCCTGGAGGTGTTCAAGGCCAGATTGGATGGGGCCCCGGGCAGCCTGGTCTAGCATTAGGTGGGAAGATTGGTGGCCCTGCATGTGGCAGGGGGGTTGGACATTCATGATCCTTGAGGTCCCTTCCAACCCTGGCAATTCTGTGATTCTGTGATTCTGTGATTCTCCAAAGATAATAACTTAGTAATGTCACGTCTGCAAAAACTTTAACAGAAGTAACAGATGCCAGAAAAAATGCATAAGAAGATGCTGTTGCTGGAGGATAATATTAGAAAAACAACAACCTAGAAATGAGAAATACATTTTAAATTAGGTGTTATTACATAACAATAATGATTGTCATGAAGTAAGGAAACTTGCATTATAGGAACCGACTATGTCCAGTAAAAGCTGAAATGTTACTTCAACACTCCTCATCTCAATTATTGGTATCTGCTTTTCCTACTGAATCATACAATATGTGGTAATTTCTGAAAACCATCTATACCAGGGCCAAGTGATAACAGTAAGGTCTCAATTTTAATTTAAAAAGAAAGATTTTAACTTACAGCTACAGAGGAAGATTTCATGTACACATCATGTATTTTCTAAGTTTTATATTAAATACATACAAGGATCGGACATTTATTGTGATTATTATTGTATTATTTACATATATCGGGATTCTAAGATTAATTGCATCTCTTGAGAGAGTACTGCTTGATGGTTTCTGGACACTCATGTAGGCAATTGCCATTTTACAGTGGAAACAAAAGTAAAGGTACAAAATCCTCTTAGAAGATCCTGACTTTGTCAATCTTCTTTGCTCTTTTCTGGAACACAAAGCATTGACTAGCAGGACCAATATACCTCTTATCTATTACTGAGGTGGTTGCCTAGGAAAAAAACACTCTTTTTTTCCAAGATGAACCTGTTGTGAGCACAAGCAAAGGCATTTCTGTATTTAATATCATGAGAACTTGACTTCTTGTAATTCCTGTCCTTTGTGTCCTGTGCAGCGACTGCTGTGCAATGTGCAGGGTCAAGGACCTGGAAGCAGGATACTTGGTAAGTACTGACAGAGTGATCTTGGGTAAAGTCTTTATCTCTTGACATGCTTTGTTTATCTCTCAGAATGGCGGGCTCTTCAGGGCAAGGCGTGTTGCTCACTGTGGCATTGTTCCTTGCCTTCTGCAAAAGATCCTCCATCTTCAAATTTTTAAGGCAAGCCAGTAATGTGTATAATAAATATTAACAGGAACATATTCTCTTCTTCCCATCCGTTTATGGCCCCCTTTACAATTTAATTATCAACGCCAAATGTTTAAAGTCATTAGAGACTTTTATTACGAATTTATGTCTGTAAATCAAAACTGGGCAATTTTAGAGTCTATTATCTCTAAATGAAAGTAAGTACTCGGATAGCTCACCTTAAAAAGAACAGCATCCCAGTGACTTCTTGCAGTGCAGAGCTGCCCTACTCTTACTGCAAATACTAAACACACACACACACCACAAAAATTAAGCAATGATTGTATCATTTATTCCCACTTATCTATATCAAGAAGCTGTCTGATTGCACAGCCAGGGAGGAAACATAGAGCTCCGTTAATGTGACTTTGACTTTGTCTCAGAGAGTGTCTGGCATGATGCAGGGGCTGTGTGCTCCTCCCCAGCCCCACATGTCCTTGCAGTGTGGGCTTGTGTCCACATGGCACCTGCTTCTCACACTCCTGGCATCATAATAGCAGCACTTACAGACATCAAGGGAAAGACAGAATCACAGAATCACAGAATGGCCAGGGTTGGAAGGGACCTCAAGGATCATGAATCTCCAACCCCCCTGCCACATGCAGGGCCACCAACCTCCTCATTTAATGCTAGACCAGGCTGCCCAGGGCCGCATCCAATCTGGCCTTGAACACTTCCAGGGACGGGGCATCCACAACCTCTCTGGGCAGCCTGTTCCAGCACCTCACCACTCTCTCTGTAAAGAACTTCCCCCTGACGTCCAACCTAAATCTCCTCTCCCTCAACTTAAAACCATTTCCCCTCATCCTGCAGTTATCTACCCTTTCAAAGAGTTGATTCCCCTCCTATTTATAGGCTCCCTTTAGGTATTGAAATGCTGCAATGAGGTCACCCCGCAGCCTTCTTTTCTCCAGGCTGAACAAGCCCAGCTCCCTCAGCCTGTCTTCATAGGGGAGGTGCTCCAGTTCCCTGATCATCTTCGTAAAGACACGAGAGATGACCACAATTCAGCCTTCCTGTCACTAGATTAAGGCAAAGGTCTTCTGACCCAGCTACAAGAGGCAGATTGCTTACTGAAACATCACCTCAAACAGGCATTTCCAGCTCACACATCTGAGCACATTATGTGCTTGAACAGATCCCAGAACAGCAAAATGCTCTGCAAGATCTTGAAGACCTTTGTCTCCAAAAAGGAGATGTTCTCCTGCTCTCTGAACGGTGGCATTTTGGCAGCTGCTCTGGCAACTGTCCTTGAGAAGCCAATGCCAGAAAGCCATGACAGCCATAAGGGCCAAACACTGAAATCCTGACTGATCTGCACACACTCTTAATACAGACGAGCCCTCCATGAATTAGATGGAAGTTTTGTTTGCAGAAGAACAGGGGAAGGGATTCTTTGCTCTCCAAGTCAAACACTGAAAACAAATTTGCAGAGAAGGAGATTGGATTACCCTAATATCACTTACTGAAGATGTAGACTAGTTCAGAATCAAATAAAGGCTTCCCCAAAACAGTTGTTTTGTATTTATAGCATGCTTCTAATTCTAGAGATTGAAAGTACAATGACCCAGTAAAGAAGCCCTGCAAACAATAAGCTGCTTTTCCCCAAACTAAAGGAAGCCATCAGATGTATCAGATTAACAATTAAAACAACAGAGAATGGTTTAGGGTGGAGGGGTTTTGTTGTTGTTGTTGTTGTTGTTTTAATTATTGTTATTGGGTTTTTTGGTGGGTTTTTTTTGGCACTGTAAGGTGAATTCAGGGTCAGGGAAAATGTAATTTCCCCAACTGGAGCTTGGCCAAGACACATCTTTCACCCTTTGCTTGTGATGCACCAAGTAACTATTAAAAACAAAATAGAAACTGTTTCAATTCTTTGCAATAAATTGTATTCTAATGCTTACAATAAATCACTTCATAACAGATAGAACTGCAGTTTCGTTTGCACCACATCACTTTCTATTTTCTACCTACAGTCTGAGTACCTAAGCATATCTCCTTTGTCTTACACAGAGTTTGGCCATGATTAGAATCTAGTAAAATCCAGAGAAAAATCTCAGTGACCTAGTGGGCTTTGGATAGCAGAGTAATACCATCTGATATCAATATTTCATGGATATTGAAAACACAGATCATTTATTTTGGTGATTTTTGCAAAGATTTCATCATAAGGACCTAGCTTGTAATAAAAATAATTCCTTTATGTTACTTACAAAAGATGTTTCACAGTTGAACATACATCAAAGTCAGTTGCTGAGGGCATTATATATAATATGCTAAATCTTTAACAGATGGGCTATAGAAGAGGCTGAATAAGTCCTTGATTAGTGTTGTGCCTCTATTCCTCCACAAAACTTCCAGATGCCGTCATGTTGTTAATAATCTAGGGATCTCTCTACACCATATTGGACCTGCTTGTCAGCTCTGCCCAATTAGCAAAGATAGCTCCAAGGTAGGAGCACAATTCCTAGGGCAGTGGTTTTCAACATTTTTCAATTTGTGGACCCTTAAGGATTTATCGCTGGAGACATGGATCTCTGCACAGCAAATGAGAATCTACTGGCAGTGGACATGCAGTTTTTGCTTACCTTCTGTGGTCCCCATAGTAGTAGCAGTGGGACCCTCAGGAGTCTGCAAACACACCAGACTGAAAAAGACTGTCTTAGGATAACGTGTTTCTCATAAAGAGATCGATGTTTTTCTTGGGTCTTGGTAGTGGAGACTTGCAGTTTTCTGCCACGTATGAGCAGTAGCCCATCCTAGAAAATCAAAGCCTGTGAATAAAGCAAAGCAAGCACTCTCAAAATGACTGGGAATAATATGTCCAAATAACAATTAGTGCTTTTTTTTTCTTTTTTTTTTCTTTTTTCTTTTTTTTTTTTCTCCTTTTTTGGCTTGACCACAGGAAACATAGCTTCATTTAATGTTTTGAAAATATTTTCAGAATGTTCATGAATTCAAAGTGAAATAAATACAAGTACCTCAGCAGAACTGCCATTTAAATCAAATTAACTTTACTAATTAGGGGAAAAAAAGAAGGCATCTCAGTATCAAGCATAATTTGTGCTTATAGAACTTCACACTTCAGGTGATATACTCTGCCTGAGAGATAGCTAAGAGAGCAATGTACCCATCAAAATGGGAAATCAACCATGGCCACTAAATTTTTCAGTTCTCAAAGATTAAAGCAAAATAAAAATCCAATTTGCCCAGAGGAATTTTAAGTCTTTAGAAGAAACCAAAGTCATTATATTCAAATGAGTGAGTATATAGAATTAGCCACTGATATCAAAATGATTTCTTGTTGGATAGCTGGAAATAATAGATGGAAATGTGCTTGTCATAACACAGTACTTGAGCACACACACATTTAATTCACATTTGCCTACACTTTCAAGTTTCTTCCTTTTTGGCATCTGAAACCATTCAGTGGCTTACCTGCTGGCAGGAGCAAACTTTCAGACATCAGACCATGGGGGAAGAGCCATGCAGCTTGGACACAACCAGAGGCCCCTGCCACCCATCCACATCACAGGCATGTATGCATATGTGAGGTTTTCCAGCCCCACTCTCACTTGGGGCTGTGCTGTGCTAAGCACAACCAGTTGGCACCTCACGGCAACATGCCAAGGCATTGCACTGGGCCGTGGAGGTGGGGAGAGGTTGTGGGTGCTGTGTGTATTTGAGAGATACAGGAGTAGTTAGTGAGAAGCACAAGCATGTGTGAGTCTTGCTTTCAGTGCTTGGGACTTTATGGGTTTTATGGCTGTGTGATAGCATAATGATGCTGTAAATCATGCATAAAGGGCCTCTCGGGAATTTACCTTATGTAAGAAATTTCTCAGGCAGCGCAAAGACATTTCCACCAGGCTTTGGCATATGCAACAGGAGAAAACAGAAGGAGCAGTATAGCTGGTAAGCCATGGCCTATGGCTGTCATTGTTCGAGAGAATCCTCAAGATGAAGATTTGCCAGAGAACTCCAGTAGCCTGAGAATATGGTGCAAAGGCAGCTTAAAGCCATTATTAACTTCCCTTCTTATTCTGCTCTTGGTCGGTGTACTGAGTCCAGGAAAGGGGAAAAGGAGAATTAGGGAATCTCTGCCTCCATAAGCGTGAGCTGATAATGATTTATCCACAAGGTTAAATAGCACAGAAAATAGCGATCAATATTGGAGGGTTGTACCTTAGAAGTGCAAAGGCCATTCATGCTTTCTGGCCTGCCATGGAGGGGGTTACAGCACCATCAATAATTGATGCATAAACTGTGCCTACTTATTCCCAAATGCTGCAGTAAGTACATACATGCTGAGGCTCAACTCTGGATAGCCAAAATCCTTTCTTTAGCTTGCAGCTGTTTCATTTTGAAATTGAGCTGATTTTTATTTTTAATTCTGATGGTCTGCCCCTATATTCCTCAAATGTATTAGCCTTTCTTAAGAAATGTATGTCTGCAGTAAGGACAATTACTTTATTTCAGGATGCAAAACCACTGCAGGTTACCTGTGCCACCCAACTGTGGAAGGCAGAAAAGACCAGAGCATCTCAAAGTAATACTTCCAGCCAAAGCAATCCTTCTAACAGCACACCATTAGAGACTAAATTGCTACTTCTTGTGCCAGTTACCAAACATTTCATCATCATGTATCTGGTGAGTTTCCCATTTTGACTTTTGATATTAATACATCATGGTAACAACATTTAACTTTTTTTTTTTTTTTAAACAGAAGTGACACTTGAGCTTGACGGAGAATTTCAGTTAACAGTGTCTTTTTGGTGGAAAGCAAAAGAACCAAGAGTCAGTTACTTATTGAGCTATCCATCACTTTGATAGCAATACCTGGCCTAAGTCTTTCTTCTTCAAGACATTAATTTTCTACCTCTCCTTCCCTGATCGGAGCAGGACTGATCCTACTCTTGTGGAAATCAATGGCAGAAATCCCACTAATTTCAGTGGATTAGTTCCAGTATCTCAATTTACATGTGATTAACAGTAATTTTGTCTACTCAGTGCCTAAAAAATTCATAATCAAATTTACAATAAGCTGTGCACTGATTTTCTAGGGATCCCAGCTTATTTTATTGGCTTCTAATTTCAACATTTAATCACTTTTGGTTCTAGCCCAATATGCAATCATCTGACCACAGAATGTATTCTTAAAAGCTTCCCACAAAGTTGCCGGATTTGTAGCTGATGGAATGTTAATTTGTAGGATTTCTTTCATATCAAAGTGCAAGCAGAATTGCTCTGCTCAACAGACAGATATTCATCCTCTGAACATTCATCATACTGAAAGCATTTTTGTACTTTATCTTTATTAGTTGAGGTGAATGTAGAGCGATTCATAGCTATGGGATGAGTCCTAGGAATGTAGAGCAGGTGTGGAGCCTGGGTTTTAAGGACATGGAGATGTCTTTGCAAAGAACATACATGCTTAAAATGAGAGATCTGTGTATGTTTATCTATAATCATCCACTAGCCATCTGTCTGGGATGACCATTTTGAATGATGGCAGTCCAATCAGTCCATTGGCCATGTCACAGGATGCAGAATGCTCTCTTTAGGAGGGTCCTGTCAGCAGCCTAAGTAGACCCTGAAAACTACCAGCAGGAATCCCTATAACCTGGGAGGACCTATAGGATATGTAGATCCTGTGAGGTG
The DNA here is from genome assembly GCA_037305975.1 of Chrysolophus pictus. Lineage (NCBI taxonomy): Eukaryota > Metazoa > Chordata > Aves > Galliformes > Phasianidae > Chrysolophus > Chrysolophus pictus. The sequence continues at coordinate 50,707,540 of CM074577.1, forward strand.
CCCAGGACACCTGGGTACTGCTGTGAGCCGATTCCTCACTGATCCTGCTGGCATTGGAGAATTAGCAGCACTTCAAAGGATAAAATCACAAGGATAAAATCACAAGACTAAAGAAAAAAGATGTGACTGACTCTGTTACTCATTCAAATGAGGGACTAATTGCTGTAGTTCAACTCCAGTCAGGTTGTTTCTAAGCAGGTGTTATGCGTGCCTCCCCTGATATCTCAGGCAGGGCACCTGCAAAAGGACTGCCATCCCTGTCTTGTGTCCCTCAGGATTTACTCTGTGGGAAAGATCACTAACAAGCATTTAGCCTCCTTTAGGGTAGGCTCTTCAGAGAGGTCTGTCTTTTCAGAAACAGCTACCTTCCATCATCCTAAGAGAGACTGCTTTCTTTTATTACTCCAGACATGATATGGGCACAAGTTTCCACCAGTAAAAGGCTATTGTGCAAGGATCGGCAGTGAGCTATTTCATTAAAGGCTGTCATGTTAACACACCAAAGATTCATTTGTTATGAGAACTTCCACCTCAAGTTAGGAATTTTTGGCCTTTCAAAGCCTACCCTTTTCCTTCATGCTGAGCGCTACTCTGCTGGCAGCCTTCCAAGCTACTGTTCCCAAGATGCACCATGGAAACAGCGAGAAACTTTCCAAATCACTTTTTTTTTTTTTTTTTTTGCATATGCTTGCCTGGCTAACTACATTATTTGATACTTATTCTTTAATTTATGGTTGTGAAAAAAATATACCAAGCCCTGCACAGCCGAGCTCATTGCTGTGACTCTTTCTGATCGCTTTATCAAATAGAACCCTTTCTTTAAGCTGTTAGCTAAATGTCGCGTGAAGTTCTGAGAACAAATTGTGCTGCTTTGGGACATTAACTTCACATTAATTTGGCTAATCACTTCTACTTGATAGAAGTTTGTTTGAAAAAACAGGATACTTGAGCTGCAGTGAAACCTGTGCAGAGTCACTTAATAACAGCCATCATCTCTGGTAGTGGGCAGTGAAATCTCACGATGGGCAAATGTGGAGTTACGTATGAAAACACCCAGGGAGCATGTTTTACTGGGTGGTTGTGTGTAACAGAATGGAGGTAGGGATCAGCAGGAATTAGAAAAAAACAGATTCAACAGAAAGGCATGAAAGCTTCAGTTAGGTTTAACCCCCACTTTCCTGTCTTATTCTGCCTATGGACAAATGCATGCAATATTGCCATATTTAACCATCAACTCCACAACATGTGTTGTCTTTTTTTTCTTGCAGCCTTGACCCTTGAAGTCAGAAGACTCATGTGAGATTGTACCCTTGCTCTCTGACTTCTCCAATAAAGTCTAACACTTGCAGGAGACACCCCAGGAGACTCTTACTCCTGATGGCTCCAAAGCCAGAAGGCGCAAAGGATGTGCTATTTTTCATACCCTGTGATTTTACTTCCAATGTCATGATTAATAAGCACCTGACATACTTATTTCTGAGCAACAAGGATTGTCAGTGCTTTCCTGTCAGGGCTTTCTCTTTGTCCAAGAGGGAGGATGAGCAGGGGTGCAAGCTGCTGGGAAGGTGATATCCTGCAGCTGCAGCAGTGGACAAACAAAAAGCACCACTTGCAGTCAGCTCCTCATTGCCCATGTATCACATAGGCGAAGAAAGTGTGGCTAAAAGGACAAAGTGGATATTTCAGAGGTTATTTCAGATCTGTATATGCAGCCAGGCACCCTCCACAGTTAACCCTCCACACTTCTTACGTAGAGGAGTGTAACAATTGGAAAGATTATTGATGGAAGAGAACTATAAGCACGAGGCAGAAGAAATCTGTTACCATACGCAATGTCTTCAGCATGCAGAAGAAAGGAATAGTTCTCTAAAAGCATGATAATGGCAGGTGACTCTGCCTGACTCCAATCCCCTGGCAAATCACTGTCAGCATGTAAGGGAAGGAAACAACAGCAACATTTCTGTTGAGGTGAAGGCATCTGCCCTAAAGTGCTCACTTGCTAAACTCTATTTCCTAATAGCAACAATGCTATGTGATATGGTGGATGAAATGCAATACGTAAATGACCTCCTCAGGAACACCACCAACTGGGAAAAGCTGGCAGCCTGAAAAAGAAAAGAGGTAGCCATAAAGAAATAGAATAATGCAGTGCCTTTGTCCTGGGAGAAGGCAGCCAAGGTGCTCCAGAATGCTGGAGGCAAGAGGATCCTTTCCCTTGCCCTCCTTCACGACGTGAGGAGCAGGCAAAGCACCCAGCTCTCTTCTCTGTGGTGGAAGGCATGGAGGAGCTGTGTCCCTTCTGCAGTAAATGTAGATGAAGCTGAACTCCAAGGCATGTCAAGCACAAAATATTTTTAGAAATGTAGGGTGAGAGAGAAATTCAATTTGTTTTGTTCTTACTGATGTCACTTTCAAAGTCTTTAATCAACATGCCAAGGTTTTGGCACTTTGCCTTTTTTTCTTATTGCTTATCTTGTTGCTGAATGTTCTAGACATTGCTGTTATGTTTAGGAAAGTTTTGCTGATCTCCAGCCATTTTTAGTGGCATCTTCTGCACAACACAGAGGGTTGCTTTTAATGATTCATCCCTAAAATTTCCTTAGCCCACTCACATGCTTTGCCCCAAAACTGCTCTCTACTTGCAGTTGGTTTAGGTTGCTTCCGACTCAGCAGCTGTCCCACAGAGAAAAACATAGACTTCTCCTGCTACCACATTCAGATCCAGTCAGGCCAAGCCACTGCTCAAAGCAAGAGCCAGCATCCAGAGCACAGCCAAGGCTAGGCAGCATCTACAGAGTGTCATCCAGCTTCTTTTAGAAGTGCCAAGGCTAGGCTCAGGCACGTAATTAGTATATGTGAATGGCTCATTATAATATGTAAATGACACGCTAGGTCAGAACTGCACGCCCATTCAAACTAATGAACTGTGCACTTTTTTTTCAGTGGCACTAGTAATTGGGTGCATCATTTTTCTATTGCTGCTAGGCAGAGAATAAGGAAGCCATCTGTAACGACAAGCCGATGTTTGTGGCAATCCCGTTGAGAAGTAAAGGAAAGGACTGCTAATTTCCAAGTGTCCAGCAGGGATCCAGTATTCATGCCTCCAGTCACCATCGCCACAATTCTTAGTATCTGAGCATGTAATTATATGGTCATATTTTTAGAAGGAATCAGCATTTAAGATAACTGTTGAACACTCCTAGCCGGAGCAGCATGCAGAGATCTGCCTGAGCACCCACTGTCTGAAGAGCAGAACACCTGCGTTTTGAAAATGCAGCTGCATGTGGCCTTGCTGCAATGAAGAAAATATTAATATCTCATTTGTGAGGTCTGTTCATCCCTTCTAAAGATAAATTCTACTGTAGAGTTAACCAGTCCCTCTGAAAAAAACTAGCACCCAGTTTAGTATCGCCTCCTAAAAATGGATAGACTATGAAGTCTTGGTAAAATTGATTTATTTCTACCCTTACAATTGGATTATTTATTTATTCTATTAATTAAAATCCTTGCTTGGAATCTTTATCAAGAATTAATTAATAATCAAAGAATGATTCAAATACCAGTTCACACTTTTTTTTTTTTTTTTAACTTCAGATACATTTTACAAAGGGATATGATTATTCTTTTATCCCAATTTTAGATATGAAAACAAAGAACTGAAAAAAAAATGTGTTAAATGTCACATTGTAGACAGTCACCAGAGCTTGGAATAGAATTGAAATCGCCTGGCTCTCACTCTCCAGCAGATATTGCCCACAATAGCACTAAAAGTACATTGGAGCAACGTGCTTGGACTCCTAAGCTGACTCTGTACAAGACAGATCTTTATATGACTCAGATTCAGTGCAGTGTCAATGCAAGATATCCCAGACTCTAGTCAGAGCAAGTAGCTCCCCACAACATTGCACTGTGTCACCTGGAGTTGCTTATGCAGGTTTTTGATAGCTCACAGATCTCTGTAGCAGGCTCTATTTTTGGGTAGAGGTAACCTCATCCTTATTAAAGCATCCCATCCCATGGAGTCATTGCTTTTGGTATTAGCTCTTTAATGCAGTGATTTTCAGATTCTTGTTTGTTAATCTCTCTTGTACAAATTAATTATTGAAGTCATCTGTGTCCGATCTCTACTCTTTTCCATCTTTCCTATACTAGGATGGCATTGTGGGGATACAACAATGTTATAATGCCATCTCTATTACAATCGATTCAGAAAAATCATTTAAAATGTCTATTAATCCTAATTTACCCACTCAAATAGCCATTCTGACAGTGAAGGTATTTCCCTTCTGGCAATTTTATGAAGTGAGAGTAAGACAGCAGCTCTGAACTTCATAGTAGTTCTAGAACTGAGGAAGTGCCCACCATCTTCATTAGCCTCAACAGCTTGCTTGCTTAGAGTACCCTCATGGGTGAATAGGTCAATAATGAGGCATGATGACAAAAAAAGAAAAAAAGGATATTTTGAAAAAAATGGCTGTGTTAAAAGCCAGGATTAGCATTCCCAAATTCCTTCCGAGGATGTCCAACAGACAGCAGTGAATGGAAAGGGAAACAACTTAACTGCAGTGATTTACTGAGTGAAAACATAGCAAATTTGACAGAAATCTGCAGATGGAAGTGCTAAACTCTTTTTTTGACTTTTGATGTCAACAGGAATATCAAAGAGTTTAGGATAAGGCCAAATTTTCTATATAATATCTCTGGACGCAGAGTTTCACTATTAGCATTATAAAAAATGTCTCATGTTCCCAAAACCGAAAACACAATTTGTGAATGGCATTACATGTTTTCAGCTGGCAGCGAAGTGTGATATACTCTTAATGTCTTTCTGAAAATGTTAGATGAAAAGCTATCAAAACTATTGTCTTCTATTGGTATTCATATAGTACAGTCTAAAAATACTTCCATCTCTCTCTTTAAACTAGAGGTTTTACTATTTTTCACATCATTTGAATTTTTATTACATCTAAATAATAAAATCCATTATTAGGATCAATCTAAATCCACAGTATTTGCAATTTTAGGATTTTCTCCACAGATTTGGCTCTACTCTCCAGAATTTAAGCCTTCACTTTACAGAAGTGAACTTTCTCTTGCCCTTCTGGTTCCAAAGGTATCTTGGCAACATTTAAATGCTTCACCACTCCAATATATGGCTTAGTGCTGAGCACTGAAAGACTGAATTCAAACTTGCAAGCCACATTCCATTTATAAAATGAGATCTAATAAAAATTGCTTGTTTGGCTGCAGATAGGGTAGTCATGCTAGCAATTATGTTTCATACTCTTTAGAACATTAGTAGGGCGTATTTGAAGGAAAATTAATAGAAAATGAATGCAATAGATGCGTTATTTTCCAGATTCAATGAATTTGAATAATATGTAACAATGTATATGAAAATAATTGCTGCTCTTAATCACAGGTTTTGCTTCAGCACTATCTGCTTAAATGACCCTATGTCGTAGAGTGCTTTTTAGCGTTTCTTACCATTTCTTAAAAATTGAATTGCTCTTGCTAAATGACTGGTGGCTGTCTCTATTCCCTCCCCACAGACCACAGAGAATGAGAAAGGAAATATTATCTTGTTTCTATTTCAGAGCCATCAGCTAGCTTTAGAAATCTTTTTTACTATCTACCTATGAGACGCCCTTTTTCAGAGAAGCTGTGCTGCACCTATTGGGGTGTAGGAGCCATGTAGATCAATGATAAACTTTTAAATCGTATCTCTCTCACACAGTTCACTTGGAATTACTTTGGAGATGTGAGGGAACACTCTCCCCTTATGAGCAAATTGCCCCATCACCTCACCAGGGATCAGAAGAACAATGTCAAATATCCGGAGTGCTGTTGAATGGAAACTCTTCGTGGCCATCAGGCCTTTGGTATCCAGACCTAAATCTTGACCAACTTCAGCAGCAGCTGGTGCAAGCAGAAACAGATGAAGAAAAGAATTAAGATACAGAAATTTCTCAGGGACTTTTGAGGAGTGAAGGAGGCTACGGGGCAGACAAGATTTCCTCTCACTGCAGATGCTGCATGGATAGAGCCATCCACATCTCCACATGGATGAATCTCAGTCAGGTGACCTGGGGCAGGATACTGCCCAGCAGGGCTCATGACACAGGAGAGTGCACTAGAACTCCCCCAGACCTCCTGAAAACCCATACCTGAGCCAATGTTCTGGAGCCAAAAGTGGTAATTTCCCTAAAGATAATATAGTCCTAAGTCACAGAGAGGACAGTGTAAAGATACTTAAACCCACAAGGCGAGATAATAGTAGCAGTTCAGCAACAGCAACTGAAAGCCTTCAGCGGACAAATTTAGCTTACCTGGGTTAAGTTTTGTTTTGCTGCATGAGTATAAGCACATAAAGCATTTTAGTCCAGGGTCTTTCTGTACTCACCATGGTTTTGAGTGGGAAAAGACCCCTTCCCAAGCACCCACTCGTGCTCATACATTCTTCAAGATCTCAAGTCCAGTGGCACTTAGAGGATTTCAAGTTGCCTTACTGTCTTTTGAAAAGCTTTGTCCTGTGCTGTCACAAAAGCTTGCAGCTTGCACTAAAGTAAGGATAAAGTGTAAACCAGAATTTGGATCTCCCATTTGGGAAAGTCTTCATGTGCCAGAGCTGCAGGGCTTGACTTGCAGAGAGCTACACTTGGGGCCCTTGCAAAGGCAATCCCAGTAGGGCTACAGAAAGCCTGGAGGCCTGGCAGACCCTGTTCATCCACAGTGTTGGCTTTGTCCCAGACTATTACTCTTGGCAGTAAAGCGTGCTGTGTGTTTTAATGGGGAGTTTTATTTGTTGAAAGGATTAAACATTTGCAAAATATTTGAAAAAATCAAACCTTAATACAAATAATCAGGATACGAAGGCAAGTGTACTTCATATATTCAATAGGGTGAACTTCAAAAGGCAGTTTAGGTCCACAAAGACTGCAAGCTGACACTTTACTATTTCTATTAGCAGAGGTTTCTGAGGACTCTTAAGTGCATACAAGATGCCACAACAAATAATACAAAGAGAACTGTAACCCACAGAACTTGCATATTAGAACACTGGCAATATTTAATAACTAAATAAACATGCAAATGGGTAGAAAGATAATTGATCAAAGACAGGAGAGTCCCATAAATCAATAATTACAGAGGTATCAAAGTTTGCAGAAGACTGTCTTTCCATCCAATCCTGTCCTGTCATGATTACTTCCAGAGAAGCAGGGACAATTTTTTGTGCTGTGTTTATTATCAATTTAGTATGACTTACATATTAAAGGTTTGTATCATCCGCTGTGGCTTTTGTTAACAGACAAGTGGCCTGCAACCCTCAAACCAAAGAAGTACAAAAAGTTTTAGATATGTCACTGAATATAAAGTACAAATTATTTTTTCTTTGTCTTGAGGAAAGCTAAACTGCACTTAGATGCATTTTTTTTTCAGTTACATTGCATGGAACAAAATCAGAAAATATGGTAGAATACTGATATATCAAATTAGCTAGGCCAGATAAATATCATTTACATTTTTCATATTTATGGCACATGCTAAAACTGAGGGAATTATACAGATCTTTTGTTTTCTGGGAAAAGCAGTGACAGTATCCACCTGCCTTTTCCTGAGCTGGGGTTGTGCTAATTTTGAGCAAATATGGTTTGGACAGGTTAGATGCTGTTCATTTCTTCTTTGTTTTACTGTATAATTCTGGGGAAAAGTCAGGTAATAAATACATTGTCTAGTCATGCTTCTTGCCATCTGTACAAAGTTTATTTCATTTTTCCCTCTTTACTGATTAAATCCCATCAGCTTATCCCCGTCAGTCAAGGCTTATGTGAACTAGTGATCCAGTCAGCCTAAGGCTACGAAAAGTAGCCTTTTGGCCCAGCCTGACTTTGGTTGTATTGTGTTACCTCGGATATTCTCCAACCAAGAGAGAATTGCAGAGCTTTTGAGAAGTGGCTCATTGGCTCATCCCATCACGGCAGGCTGCTTCCTGAGAAGCTAGCAGTTCTAGCCACACTGAAAGTGAAATTTTAATATGGCCTTGGCAGCACTCCATTGGCATGTCCCCAGATTTACACTAGTATAACCAAGATTAGCGTCTGTGCCAGTGTCTGTATTGTATAAAAGATAAATTGGACAAGATGTGTTCAAATCTGAACCAAACCCAGCAAATCGAAAATGAACTTAGCAAAATAAAATCAGATGGTCTGACTCATTCTCTTTGAGAGATCCCAACAAAATATAGCGCTAATGTGATCTTAATAAAAGATGACAGTGCAAAAGGGCACACAGGGAAATTTGACAGAAAGAGTAGTTTTCCTTGTGACTGGATCAGTCTCATAGATCTGATCCCTTCTAAATGGAAACAGATGAGATACCTCAGCTTCCTTCATTGGCATACACAGAATAAAATCATTATATAGGCAGAACATCAGGAGCATGCACAGTAAGTAGGTACCAGACTAAACTTCTTGTTCAAAATACCAAAATGCACCAGTTTAACTGAAAGAATGAGGACATGGTATGAAACAGGCATGAGCTAAAGCACAAAACACAAGGAATGGCTGGAGCCTGCCCCCTCCTATTTTTGTAAAAGCTGTCTAATCATTAGCCTGGGGAGTCATGCTTTCTCTCTCCCTTTCTCCTTCTCTCAGTGAATTCAAACTATTTTTCTGCACAGTGGTGCAGTTTCACAAGGAATGGCAAAGTGTTCCCAGAAAAACCTATAGTCTAATGACTAGAAGTGTGTTAGAATTCTTTCCAACGAGGATAGGAGCTGAATGTGGATTTCCTACTTGCTAACCCCTTGGCTGATACAAGATGGAAATGGTGGTGGTTGCTTTTCCAGAAGTCTTATAAAAGAAAGTGAAGCCTTTAGATTTTGGCAAGGAACCCCAAGTCTAGTTAGGCTCTGTTGGGCATGTTCTGAGAGCATCTCCAGAGCCCCTCAACATGCTGCCTGATTCTCTTGTTTGTTCATTACTGCAAAGGGATCGAGAAGCCAGACTATTTTCATATCCTGATGTGTTGCAGGGATGGCAGTTAAGAGAAAGAAGATGTGAATGTAACATTAAAGGGAGATTTCATTTCCTGTCTTAGAACTACACAAAGTACTTTTGGATGCCTGGTAAAGAGGAAGTCACAGCCCTGCTGTGCCACAGTAGTTTACTTAATTGTATACTTATCAAGTACTTGGCCAAATCACTTGAACAGCAATATTCTTTCATGTCTTACTTACGTAGCTGTATGTCTTCTGTATGGGCTGTGTACTGACTCCTAGGCTCCTGCCATCCCTGTAGGGCACAGCCTCTTCCACAGCATGTCCCAGCTCCAATGGACACAAAGCCCTGGAGCAGCAGCTAGAGTGGGACCACATCAGGCTTCAAACCATTACCCTGTGCAGAGGCTGAACAGTGCATAGGGCACACAGTGCAGAGGGACATGGTACACACATGCCACAAAGAAGGCAAAGGTGCAGCCAAAGAAGCCAAAGGATCATTTGTACTTGGTATTATAAGGAAAAAGCTACTTCTTCAATGTTAAGTACAGCCATGCCAGTAAAGACAATGTCCATTAGAGCTTATCTTGATGCCGAGTGTAAGGCTGTTCCCAGGTGAACTCTGTCAGCCCTTTATCAGGAAAGTCAACGAAAGCAAAACTATAACACAAGAAGGCATGAGAAGACCTTTGTAATGGGGTCATTAAGATCAACCTGAGAGTACATTCACAAATATCATGACAACATTGTGGATGCTAAGTGCTATCTAAAAAACACACTCCTAAGTGCTAGTATTAGACAAGGTGCATCCTTGTCAAATACTGTTTGGTCCAGTAATTGAAAAGGATCATTAAACATTTACTGAAAGTCAAACTGGAAACACATGGCCGAATGGAGTTGTACTTGAATACTCCATAGCTGTCACTGATACTACAAATTAAGTGGCAGCACATCACAGGTTTCCAGGAGAAGAGAAAGAGCCTCAACTCCATGCCACCCCTCCCAACCAGCAAAGGGAGGCCACAGTAGTGGGGACACTCATGCAAACTTGACCTGCCTCTGTGCATGCATATCTGCACTCCTGCTTCAGAGTGCTGATCATCAAGCTGCAGAAAAGCATGGGTGTTGGCACTTGCACTCCATTCATGAGACAAACCTACAGATTCATTGGGCATGAATATTTGATATGGCAACAGGTTTGATATCAAGTAGCCAGAGTTTGAATTATTTAATTGTTTTCCTAGAATATTTTATTTTTATTTTTTAACAAGTGCTGACTTTGTGATCAGCACTGGACAGCCATGAAGCAAACCTTAACTCCAATGTCTTCTTGGGCTGAACTAATAAAGTCCTTCATTACTTTGAGGAATTCCAGCACCCACACCATTCTGACCTTCTGCATGACGTTGTCTCAACACAGTCTTCAGGACTAACTGGGCCTTCATCAAAACAACATCTCTGCATTGTGATGATCTTCTGGCAAAACAAGCCATTAATCAGACTCACACCCGGGACCAGAGTTGAATTCTGCAAACTGCCTTCTCCCCATCCTTCTCCAACTCTGCAGCAGGCAGAACTTGTGTCAAGATTTGGTGTAGTATATTTAGGAAATGAAAGTAACACAAAGACAAAATTAAAATATTTGTGATCCATTATGCAGAAGGAGCATATTCTACATGAAAATATTATTTACATGAATTTTCTATTCTAAAACTTGATTTTGTATTCAAGGTCTCCGTGGATGTGGAAAAAACACTTTGAGACTCTGCGGCTTTGAAATGCTGAATTGCCTTGTATAAGATAAAATCGATATTTTGGAAGAAAAAAAAAAAAGTAAAGTGGAAATTAATGTTCTTGTAATAGGTGAGTAGCTTTTACACAATTATTTCATAGTGATAGACTTGGTTTTGATGTAGCTTAATTAGCAGAATATAAATTATATATGTTTTTTTAAAGATGTGCATATGTATATTACAAGATTTTTTTTTATTTCATTGTGGAGCAAACCATTTGATGTGGCTCTGCAAAAAGCTCTAATACACATCAAAAAGCAATCAACAAACTCTTTGAGTACATCAAGCAGGATAATTTAGATGGTTTTTAATCATGATTATGAAAATATAATTAGGTGGTTTCATGTTGGTTGGTGAGTGCGTAGGGAAAAGCGATTCTCCAAACAGAAAAATATGGATAACATTACCCAGGAGCCAGGAAACAACCACACACACATGCATACACAAACCAACCAACCAAACAAACAAAAAAACTGCTGGCCTGCTTCTCTAGTAGATCAGCAGGTAACATGTTTAAATAGAATGCTATCTCCTATAGGATGCTGGGAATATTCTTATTTAACACCCAGACTACACAGGAGTAGCTTTGGAAAAATGCCCCTTTTTAATGTGCTAGAAATCATTAGTCTGTGATTTAACAAAATAAAATCCTCTTTTCAGAATGTAGGCAATGAGCAAAAGATGCACTTTGGGTCTAATCAAACAAGACTTTTACTGAAGGAAACAGAGGTATTGCTGAGAGTGCTATAACTCTACCTGGGCCTCAAGTACTACAGCCAATGCCATGAGCCTGTGTGCAGACTTCAGATGAAGACAGCTCTAGATGCTTTTAACCACCTTAAATGTCTGTTGTATAGCCCCAAGAAAGGCTGACAGAGGAACCCTTATTTCTGACAACCCCAGGTTACTACTATCAGCTTGCCAATATACTAAATCAAGAGCCTGATTCAGCAATTAGATTTTTTTTTTTTTTCATGCTACAGTGAAAACTGCTTGTTCTGTCCTTTCCCTTTTTCCTCCCTCCTCACTGGTCCTATCTCATAGAGGGCTTTATCTCTTGCTTCAAGGACTGATTATCACTGCAGTGATGACTGGAGATACCTCAATAATCTTCTCCAATCTCGCATGGATCTCTACCAAATAATCTCCTCTCTCCATACTAAAGGCTGGATATATTTTCAGTAACTTAGTAGAAGTGTATTTCACATAGTTTTAGAGATAAAATAGTAACATCAGATTCTTTTTAAGCACTTTGATCACTTTTTTATTATTATTATTTTTCAATGTGAATAAATAGTTTTGATAGAAACCCCACAGAGTTTTGGTAGGGGAAGAGAAAAAAGTAGCATGCTGGGGAAAGATGTCCAAAAGTGTCAGCTACACAAAAATGTCCTGTGTGCACTCAGAGACTCTTAGGAAAGGCAGGAGCAGAGGGAACAAGTGTGGATGTCAGACTCAAAAGTTTTCCTGGGTGCAGTTTCTGTGAGCAGAACAGCTGCAGGTTTGAATACTTGCAGATGTATGTGTATGGGAGTGAAAGACAGTGAAAAAACTGAAGACAGAGAGAAAGCCACCTGCTAGAGTAATAAGCAACAGTATGTTGTCAGGTGGTGAAACCAAAAGATAGTTCTTCCTGGCCGTATGCCCTTGCTACAACTGCACTTTGCATACATCCTCTAAAGAAACAAATAGGATCACTCCAAAGAAATTCTGGGTTCTCACTATCCTTTTCCCTTTCTCATGCAATGCAGCCAGCAAGGCCAGGATTTTGGCTAACTAGTTAGACCATGGAAAGAAAATATTAGCTGGCATTAAAGCCTGTGCTGTGCAAAATAGATCCTCTTATCAAGATTTAGAAGAACTATTGCTCTCTGCCCACGTGGCTGGGGTCCATGCATTCCTACGTGCTGTCGCAGACAACACTGCTTTCTTTCCTTTGGAAGACTATTACAAACTCCAGCCTGATCCTGCTACTGCTGAAGCGAATGGGAGTTCTGCCATTGACTTCAAGGACCAGAAGCAGGCCCTCAGCTCACAAATCCTTTATAGTCTTTTCCAGATACTAAATAAAAATGCACTTGGAAGTAACTTGGATGCCAGCAAGCTGGCCCGGTTTGCCATGAAATTCAAAGATGTCCAACAATGTGATGCGTATTAGGATACAATTAAAGTGTCTTCTTCACAGTGCAATGTGCAATTTCCTTTCCAATAAAAATATAAGCTTGCCGTATGTGCAAACAATTTTAGCATTTCTGTTTTTATGCCATCTTACTGACAAGAAACTCCCAGCTGTTATAATTTGTCTCATCCTTCTCTCCCTTGTAGAACCAGCCTTTGTTCCTTTTTGCAGTGCCAGGGACTTGCTGAGCTCCACCTGATGTGATTTGTCCAGGCATTAATAATGCATCTTCAAGATGCAAGATGCATGAATTCTTCCAGCAGCAGATCCGCCGGCAGATTGCTGCACCGCCTTGTGCTGCTTCCGAGATGGGGGAGGCAGGAGGGCCACAAGGCTGCACACACACACACATAAAGGTCACAGGGCTGGGGAGCAAGGGGTGCCCTGTTATTATATGGGGGTCACTGCATCCTCCCGCAGAGGTCAGGCTGGGGATTATGGCTGTAGCTGCAGCTGGGAGGCCCTCGCCCGCCACCCAACAAATCCCAGTGGAAAGACCCGAGATGCCACAGAAGGAAGTATGTGCCCAATTGCCACCCCTACACATGAAGAAAACAAGTCGACTCAGCCTCCAGACAATCCCCATCGCCTGCCTGCGTGCATCAGAGGCTCCACAGGCTTGCCTGCCCTCACAGCCGCCCACACCCTAAAGAAAAAAAAAATACTAAAAAAATTTAAGAAATAATTCTTTTTAAAAAGCTCGTTCAATCGATAGGATCGCTCGCAGGGCCGCGGCTCGGCTCTGCTGACGTCGCCATGGCAACGGCTCTCGGCTCCCGGCGTCAGGCCGCCCCGCGGCCCGGCCCTGGCCCCAGCCCCGACCCCGGCCCCGCCGGCCTCCCCAACCACCCGGCCCGCCGGGCCGCAGCCGTGCAGGCCAGCGAGAGTGCCGGGGTCTGGCCCCGCGCCGCCAGTGCTCCCCGCGGCCCGGCACGAGGGGCGTTGTGAGGAGCCAGGTGTGGAGCACCGGCTGTAATTATTTTCTTAACATTTCCGTGGCTCCCGGGACCGGCAGTTGCTGCCGTTAATGATCCGGCAGGTTGCAGGCCCGAGGCAAAGCCCTGGGTCCTCAGCAGCTTTTGCTGGTCGTTTACCGCCCAAACCCGTGCACCGTGATGGTCATTATTGCCCAGGCCCTTTCCTAGAAGAAAGCACACCAGCAGGCAAAACAAAAAGCTATACAAAATATAGCTTTTCTGTATATTCCTATACTCGGACACTTGTGCATGTGTTGGTTCTAAACGACGTGTCTCCAAACAGCGTTTTCCCCAAATATTTCCCAACCTTCTGGATGGCAACGAGGAGCTGTCCCCTTCTGCAGGGAACAACCTGATGGAGGGTCATCAAACAGCTCAGAATTGATGCACATAATACCAGTACCCAGCCCACGCTGTCATTTATACAAATACTTACGTTCAGCAGCATTTGCTGTGAAACGTAGCCGATGCCCATGCAGTCAGGGCAGGCAGAGCAATTTCAGTGCAGGTCGTAGTCATCAGTGACCTCGGGTTAATGGTCTTCAGCCCAGTCTGCTGGAGAATTTCTTGTTAGAACTATGCGCCCCTCTCTTTGAAAGACTTTTAAACGCTCGGGGAAAAAAATGTAGGGCTTCTTTTCACATTCGTCTGGCCATACGGAGTTTCTCAAATAACACTACACTGTGGTTTGTTGTATCTTTTTTTTTTCTTTAGAAGCTTAGCATTCCTCCATGCTGCATTTGGGAAGAATAGAAAAAAATATTAAGATGTGTCTAAGAGAAATATTGACAGATGGGTGTATAATAGGGGGACAGGGAAAGAAAAAAAATTGTTCTTGATCAATTTTGAGAATTTAGAGAAGACAAAAATTAAGTAAAAACCTCTACACATTTAATTGGACAATTATTTCACCTATTCAATCCACGCTGACCTCTTTGGGATTCTTTCATATTTCACTCTGAATATGTCTGTAGATTTCAATAGGAGAAAGTTTTGTTCATAAATTTATATTAAAAAAGACAGTGAAATAAATCCTCCTGTGAATTCTTTTTTTCCAACAAGCTTCCAAACTGTATGCAGAAGTCATCCTGAAATCACTTTATATTTTTGAAAACTGTTCACCTAGAGACCAGAAACAATAGACTGGGACTTCATGTACAAACCGAATAGTAAATTACAAAAGCTGATACACCATCCAGTCTGTAAGCAATATGTAGCCTGAAATACATTCACATGAACAAATCGAGTAAGAATTTATACAGGGAATAAAATTAACAGAAATTAAAATGTGGTCGTTGATCAACCACAATCAGGAAGGAGAGCTAAATTCAACAAATCAGCTGTTTGCAACTAATAGTTTTCCTAGGTCTCATGATAGATGTGGGTAAATGTTGACTTTCTAATTATGACAACAGAACCAAAGAGAGTGTTGAGAAATCAAAATTAACTAGTGCCTTTCCAGAATTAGAGTCAGAATCTATTAGCGCACATATGCATCATGGCTGTGAAACATCCCGAGTTCAGAGATAAGCCTTCTTGCAACGTGTAATTTATGAAAGAGGATGAGACTTTTTTCTTCTTTTCCATGACACAGAGAAAATAAATTGCTCTTAGTTAGTGGCTGAGTTCCAAGCAATTGAAAAAAAAGGGTCTCATATGTACAGAAAGATGTCAGGCAGTCTTACTACCTGTGTCACCTACTGAGTCTTGAAGCACATTGCTCCTGTGAGAGGAGCACTGAGGCAGCCTTCTAGGTCCTCCAACCTGATTTGGGAAGGGAAACTTTCCACCAGGCAGGGAGGCAGCCACAGTCTTACTTGAGAGATCTGGTATGGCATAGAGCTCAGTTTAGGCTCAGAAATCATCAGAGACAGTATCAACCCCCCATACCCCCAGCTCCAGCTTTTGCTTTGCAGAGAATTTCTATACATACCAAGGAGTGTTTCGTCCCTTCACAGCATGCTGGCAGAAGTTTTGTAACTGGAAATCTAGATATTCTCTAAGACCAAAATATGGTTTGACAGCCCACCCTGTTCGACATGATTTTGTTGCTTCTCTGTGAGGCTGGGAAGGAGACTGCAGTATTCCTCAGGATAATTCTAGTGAGATCTCCTTTGAAAAACTCTAGTATGCTTTAAAAAAGGACCTTAACTGGGAATGAAGGAATGATGGAAAGTGCCTTGTGGTCTTCCTGTGTCACATATAGTGCTATTTAGGAAAGGCTTTCTGTGGGAGATTATCGGATAATGTCCTTTCACAGTCTCAGATCTCAAAAATGTACCATAAATCACTAAACTAAGAGCAACATAACATGGACATGAATGGAGTTGAATATTTTAATCCTATGTTTTTTTAATGCAGTTATCATAAAACTTCAGTAGCCCTAATTTATTGGCAGTTCATTCATACAGAATGGTTGTCAAACTTTCCTTCCAAAAAGCAACTTCCATAATGATAATTTGGTCAAGTTCTTCCTTTGTGAATGCTTCTTACTTTAACAAATTAGCATTTTTCAGATCAGGGAGGAAATGTTAAACATTTCTCCCAAGAGCTGGTCGCATACATACAAATTGGAGTTCCAGCAACTGGAGACAAGATTCTCACAGGATTCTCATAACTCACATCCTAGGAGACCTTGAGCCATCCTCAGTGAGTCTTTTCTGGTCTGCTCCAGGAGTCTTTCTAAAACTGCAAAGTATTTGCCTCCCATGGTCTTCTGCGGTCCTTGTGTCACTGTCCTTTGTGACCCACAAAATGTTTCTCAGCCCCTTCTCATGCTAAATTAATGCTATGCTTTCTTACTTAGGAGTTGTGATTAAAAATCCTCAACTGGTGACACTGCAGAATTCGGTCTTTGGGAGAGGTGAATTCCGAAGGAGGACTCATTGCAAGGCATTAGACGAGGGCAGCCCACAGCAGTCCCACAGAAACAGCAACAAGGCACTGACCGAGACCAACAGCTCCTTTTCCCAGGATGTTTGGAGTATTAATGGGCAGTTTAAAGGCTGTCAGTGCCCGCTTCACTTGCATACTTCCAGAAGAGTTAGACATAGCTGCAACTAAAATCAGGGATCTATAATGCTATTGTGGCAGCCCCAGCCTGCACGCCGTTGTTCAAGCATAACCCCATGAAAGCCCAGACTTGAGGAGGCACAGCATCTTGCCTCCAGATGTTATGGTATCAATAGTCCCGGGAGCCATCAGCAGGGTAAGCAGCGATAAACTCAAAAACATCATGATCCAGGCAGAACACCTGATTACAGCAGCCTGCACCACGTCCCGGCGGTAGCAAAGTCAATGCACTCAGGCAAGGTGATGCAGGTCACTGTTGCCGGGGAAGCGAGGGAAAGATAAGAAATGAGAAGAGAAGAGCAGCTGTGCTTGCTCTGTGGGCCCATCGGGCAGATAAACTGGATGCACGTGTGTGGCTGGGAGAGCTCGGCTGGCCCTGGCTGAGGTGGTCCCTCTCCATCCCTGAGGCAGCCTGGGTCACGGAGGAGGGTCTAACCAGCGAGGAGGCAGCTGGCCTTAGCAAGCAAAAAAAAAGCCAGAGCCTGAGGCAGCAGGAGTGGAGGAGAGCTGGTCTGAGAGCTGTTTATGCAGAGACACCACCTCCGACCCTTCCCCACAGCTGAAAATGCTATCTATGTGTGTAGGCATGTGCATATTTAGCAAGTTTTATATTTTATCATCAAAAGTTATGAGGCTTTAGTGTTTGCTTAACTGTACTCTTCTATAAATATTAATAGGCATGCTGCGTGCAGTTTCACAAAAACAGAGCTTATCCCAGCTTTGCAAAGTCCTAGTCATCTATTTTCCTAGGGTAAGTAATTTCTTTTGATAGGCTGTTGAGGTTTGCTTTCTAAACATTTATTGAAAATTGGAGATATTTAGGTGCCTTGCTCAGGTAAACCTTCAAGATCTCAAGAACTCTCAATTTCTCAGTATTTTATGAACTCCTGAATGTTTCTCAGTTTGTTGTTTCTTTCTTTACTAGTAACATGGCCCAATATGGCATAGTATAGGATTTAGACAATTTTGTTAATAAATAGAATATTATACTACAGTGTGTACAAAGGAAGCAATGGCAACAGCTTATGCTAACTATTCTGTACTTTACTGAATTCTGCCGAGTGTGCGTAAGTAAGTTTCTTCCCTCTATCTACAGGTGTATTCCACTTAAAGACTGAGAATATCCTTCAGCTGCGGATCTCAAAAGAGACTAGACTGACGCAGAAGTTAAACACTGACAAAGACTTTAAAAGTGTTTATGGCTATACAGAGAAACTGAACTTTAGAAATCCACTATAAAGTAGATTTTTATATCAATGTATGTAGCACCTGTAGAATTATCCAGGAATTTTAGGATCAGAAGTCCAGACTTAGTCATCTGAACTTTTTTATGTATCTTACCCCAAATACTTTTGAAAGGGCTGTAGGATACAACTCCATGTCTTTTGCCACGAAGCTAACTTAATAACTTCTTCCACGCCAGAGGCCATTTGTTCCTAGCCAGAATTTATCAGTCCTGCAGTCACAACAGTACCACTGCCATGCTTTGAATGCGTTCACTAGAATTAAGTCTCTACTTTAAAAAAAAAAAAAAGAAAAAAAAGAGTTGTAAGCTGATTTTGCTGCCAAAGCAAATTTATTGAATAACTGAGTCCTTCGTCCCAAGTTGCTTGTGATCAAATTATTCTTTATCCTTGAAATAATGTGAAGAGTGCAGGCTGCTTTTTCAGAAATGTGCACCTCATCCTCCTACTGTCTGTAGTGTCAGATCAGCAAGGCAGTCAAGCATGTGCTTACCTTTAGATATGTACTTAGTCCCCTTAACTTGCAGCTTTCACAGCAGGTTAGAAAGGCTAAGCACATACTTGAAGATACACATACACTTACCTTTTCCCCTTCTTTATTATAGCACTTGTAACCTGTAAAGAACTCTATCTGTAGCCAAACTCCTGTTGCTATTAATTCTGAAAATAAGCACAAATATTTATGTAAAATATTAATATGTTTGTCATATCTTATCTTTGGAATAATTACTTTAATTAAAGGAATTTATAAAAACTAACATTACGTCTACAAGCCTTAGCAGTAACATTTGAGAATAATGGAGTGTAGAGTGGCTGATTTATTAGTCTTAAAATACGTTCTTGGCAATATACTTTAAGTTGAGAAACAATTCAGAGGAATATTATGTTTTATAAATTAGACAGATGAGTTGTGTTTACACAAATATAGGCCATACACAAGCTGATTATCATTCGGTATATTGCTCATGTTTAAATTCTGTAAAATATAAAAATAAATGTAAAACATGTAACTGTACTGCTTCGTAATGGCCATTTGTAATTTAAATTGGCCTTTGTTATGGTCAGAACACAGGGAACATTACAAAAATCTTTAATACTGTATATAGATGCTAATATTTATTCTTTATACTGTATATTTTTATACCTGACTGCAGCTGCTACTATAGCTACTACCATGTCTCTATACACGTTGGATGAGTCATACTCCAGTGTTTCCCTCCTCCCCTCTCCCCAGAAAACTTTCCTTAACCTGTCTTCAGTGCCTTGCAGTCAGGTGAAGTCTTCACTGACCTCTTCATAGCCAGCTCTATCCTCCTTAACCTGTGAACATCTTCAGACACTGCTCCTGTACCTATTTCTTGAAATCTTATTTTCCTTTAGCTTCTCTGACTCCTTTTTCCTGTCCTCCTATCTCTCATTTTTTAGTATCTCACAGTACTTTGTGATCACTACTGACCATGTTATCCCATACCGCCTCACTGTTAACTTTGACTCCTTTCCAGCACCCATCAGTCATCTCACATTTGGTAAGTGTATTGCAAACACAAGGAAAGAACCACCTTTGTCTTCCACACAGACAGAACACTGAGTACTGGTCCTATTAAGAAATCCAGGTTGATGTCTAACTGAGGCTAAGTATACATGTTGCTTGTTGATTTGTTGAAAGAATTGGCAATCCATTGTTTACATGTGGTAATTTCATGTCATCTTTATGACATTATCTATCTAATGTGACTGCATAGCAAAATAAACAGTGTCAAATCATGACTTCTATGTAGGGAAGGCTAGTCTTTTAGACTAAAAGTTTGGCATACAAGCAAAAACCATATGTAATTTAAAAATGCTTTAAACTGCCAGAAAAATTGTGTGAAATATGTGTGAGCTTGAAAGGAAGAAACTACACAAAGGTTAAGTGGCATAAGAAAATCTTTCTCTCAGTTGTGAACCTTTTAGAAAATAAAGGTTTGGGTTTTTTTTTCTCTTGTTCTTACATGTGTGTCAGTTATGTGTACAGCACACAGACTAGAACCATGTACATATTTATTTGTGTCTCCATCTGTTTGGAAAAGCAGATAATTGCATTCTGAAGGAAATACAGTTATGTACTTTGAATAGAAATGCTTTCTGTATTGGGTTCCAAGTTAGTCAAGACTGCATGGATCATCAGTATTCAATACTAATACACTCAAACACCTTCAGTCCTTACCACCCTGCTCTGACAGGTGAAGAACTGCTAGAGCAGCTAGCTGCACAGCATGAAGGCGAATACAAGTTTGCTTGAGTCAGTCTAGACATAAGTGCATGGAGAAGTTTCATTTGTCAATCAGAGATTTCAAGTTGAGAGAACATTTTGCTTACATCTGTCCTTTCTGGTGAACTCGGGTTCATTATAGCGTTAATGCTAATAGCAGTGGGAAAGCAGGAGCACATCATGGAACAAAACAAAATATTAAGATCAAGAATGATTTAATGTCTGAATTGAACCTCCCTTATGTTATGTTACTGAGTTTGAGATGTGCTTTTTCAGTCCTCCAGCATTTTTTTTTTTTTTTCCACAGGAAAACTTCCCCATAAATTCACAAAATATTCTGGTGTTTGGTATGGTTTTACACCCTGAGAATTTATTATTCATGAAATAGGTCTTTTGAAGTACAATTTCTAAGTATTGATGTTTTATCTTGAAACAATGAACATGAGAACTGGCTTAAAGACCCACTGACAATCACTCAGGAATAGTTCAGCTGCTTGTGTCTAGGCAAGGTCTTCTCCACACAGGGAACCTTTTGTAAATATTAGTTACTAGAATCACAACACTAATACATGTAGTTAATAATTATCACAATGTGCCAAAACTGCACAGTTTGCTCCCTGATTACAATATTAAATTGCTATTGAGCTGTGGTATTTGCTGCAGGCAATACTACTGAGAAGCCTCCAAAGGCTTAGGTTGGCCTCCCTGCACAAGAACAAGAAATGTGTGCCTGCACAGAAAGCACAGGCAGCACTGGGGTTTGCCAGAAAACAAACAAAACTCAGACAATAGAAGGAAAGTTTTATCAGAACTGAAGTAGCCTTCCACTTGGGAACTGTCATCGTGTGAAAAGAAAATCCACACACACATGCTCGATTAGAGCTTCTGTGGCAGGCCATTACCACGGGCTTGGTGATTCAAGCTGTTCATGGAGGCTCTGAAAGCTTTGTTTTAGTTGCTTTTGATGACATCTAAAAAGGAGGTAAGCCACTGCAGAAGAGTTCAGAGGTTCCTCGTGACATGTTTGCACATCTCCATCAGTGGGAATTTTTTCCTGTTACTTTTGCCTGCTGCACTGTAGACTGAATAGCTGCTACTCGAGAGCTGAGTTGTAGATGACCAAGATGAGCCACCACTGCTGATGTCATTTTGCCTTACAAATTTATGGTGATTCTAAACCCATACTCTAATCCTCACCTTCAGGTCTTAATTCTTTATATTTCTAAACCAACAAACCAAATGTCCCATTTTGAAGAGTCTCCATTGAATGGTGTGAAAATCAGAAATCAATCAAACTGTGTCTGTAGAATTCAGGCATTTGGACTGATATAAGCATTCAGGTGAGCTCAGGGAAGGATCTGAAAGGATCTGAAGTCTGAGCCCAGAACAGGTCCTTCATTAAGAATTCTGCTTGAGGATGAGAGCTGGAAAATGCTTCTGCAATGCAGCTTAATTAATGCTCAGTAATCTGATACACAGATATAACTGTTATTTGATGGGAGGAGAAAGTGTGATAAATCTTCCGGGAGCAGAGTTTCAGACTCAAGGTTTGTTCCTTCTTTCCCTGCAACCAGATCACACTGCTTTGATTTTTCTAAAGTGAATGCATGTAAGCTTTGGCAAAACACTGAAAGGTAGTGTAACCAGAGAGAGATTGCAGGTATTAGGATATTAATTATTAGGAGCAGTTAGAGAATGTGGTTTGCAGGTATGAATTCCAACCCTTGCATGTACAAAAGCTGTTGAAAGAGAGCACGCAGGCTTTTGACTTTCTCTAAAGCAAAGCCAGGTGTCTGCACTTGGAAAGTGCAGGTGTGAGTTTATGTACTGAAGTTTATCAGACCCAGGCTGAAACCATATCCCTTATGAGATCATGTGCTATTGTCCAGCTTCTGCATCGTTAAGGCATGCTGTTCATGGAGGTTCTGGGAGTTACTCTTGCAGTCGGTACGCTGGGTTTTCTAACTCATTTCTTTTGTGAGCTTTATGGTCTCCTTAAAAGAGCTGTGTGAGTTACAAGGGGCAAGGCTTCCATCTTCCTTCAGAAAACATATGTTGAATTGAAACAGTAATAATACCGTAACCCCTAAAATAGGAACCAAAGAAGAGCAGACAGGTATTTGCTGGCTGCTTCACTAAAACTGCATGTAGGTACCTTAGCTGAATTCAGTATTTCATTTCAGTATTTGAAGCTTACCTCAGACACTTCCTCAGAGAAGACACTAGTGCTTTTATTTATGCACTTGCTGAATTGCAGAGCATGTGTTTCAGGTCTCAGCTGTCAGCCTTATACTGTGAGCCTCTTGTCCAGAAAGAAATGTCCTTCTTAAATTAAATCACAAAGGTGTAAAAAAGAAAAAGGAAGGGGAAAATTTCTCTCTAGACTGTTCTCAGGATTCTTCTGAAACCAAGGTCATAAAATCAAATAGGAAGAAACTGTTGTGCCATTAAATCTATCCTTCTTGTTTCCTAGTACCTATTTTATGGGGCATTGTAGTGCCTGATTTTAAATGTCCCTAGCAAAGATTGTATCTGTGGGTTCTTTTGGCTCATGCACAAAACTCAGATTAAGGTGGTCAGATACTTCTGCTGATTCTGTTCTGTCAGGCATCACTGAGATATTTTATATCCTGTCAACAACACCTCTTCAAGAATAACCTCAGAAAGCGAGTAGGACATAACAAGTAGTAAGGGTCCGCTATCTTTCTTCCAGTTTCTTCTCTTATAGCAGCTAACATAGGAAAAGATCAAGACTTGTCATAGAAAACAAAAAAGAGAGAGCTACCTGGAGCCGTGTGTTACGTTGGCAAGTACAATTAATTATTTATGCAGTACCATTGGTACAAGAGCAGACAGGTCAGGCTCTCGATTATGCTGTCTGTGGGCATTTTGCTGATGTATGTCAGTGCCATTCTTGGTCAAGTATTACGATCCCATACCACTGCTGAGTGTGTCTGTCTTTTATTTGTGAATTACAACTTAAAGAACGGGTTACAGCTGACAGGAAAATGGCATTTCATGCAGCATAAATGTGTTGTAATTCCTGATCGTGCAATAATTTTGATCTGATCTTGCAGCCTGGATTCTGGACAAAATTGATTGGATTTGAAACTGCAACACAAGAACTTGAGTAACTGTATTTAGCGTATATTATTCCCACTGGAAAACTGGAAATCTGCAATCTTTAAAAAGGTTAAAATGAAGAGAAAGAGCCAAGCTAGGCTGGTATTATTTTGGGGCTTGTATAAAAGCTTTTCTTCTCACACTCACTAATAAATCTCACTCTCCCACTAACTTCTAGGTGAATTTAGAGAAGGTTTTCTACTCTGTGCAGGGCTGTACCTTTGAAACTCACCTCCTGTAATTCACAATCAGCCCACTATCCCTGCAAGCCTGAGCTGAGATGGGCTGTGACTTCCCTACCTGCTCCTCCTAGCGAAAATTTGCCATCAGTGCTGACAAGACAGTAGCAGCCTCACTAGCTGCAAGTGACATCTCTCCTCACTGACAAAATATCCCATCAGCCCGTATTAGTCTGGAGTGCGCGTCTCTCCCAAAAAGCCCTTGTAGCCACGAGTCACAGTGTGAAAGCCCTACCATCAGGGCAACAGTCAAAATTTATTCTCAGGCTGGCCTCACATGTTAACTTATCACCAAACTAAACTCTGCTGAAAGGCTGGAGCTTGTATTCACATAGGGTGGAAATTGGTTCCACTGGGAGAGCTTCAAAGTCATTTCAGCCATTAAACTGTGGCTGGATGTATCATAAGTACAGGAGAGGTTGAGGCACTGCCTGTGAACCACGGGGACTTGGTAAAGAAGTTCCTGGGAAATTGGCAGAGCTATTGTGTATTCTGTTTCAGTCTGGCTCTGCAGCGGGAGCGAGTCGCGTCTGTACATGAGACTCATTATGCTTCCTCTGTTTAACATACCAATTACTTTCTGTATTTACCATGTTTAGAGTGACTTCATGTCAAAAATTAATAATGCTAAAATAAAGAGCAGCGCTGGTGTGTGCTAAAGGGGAAGGAAAGCAGGCTAATAGAATGTGTAATAGAGAAGGAAGGTGAATTTGCAGCTGTAGGGATCGCATCCAGATAAATTTAACGGTGTGCAATGGCAGGGGTCCCACTGAGGCCCCTGTACTCTTTAAGGCACGCTTCAGGCAGAGATAAGTGTATCTTGAGAGGTGCAGCGCCTAAGTAATTTCACCCTATAAGCACTGTAAACAAGTAGCAGTGCCAGTCATCCCCTCCATGAGTTTCACTCCTCCCAGTTTCTTGCCTGTGCCTCAATATTGTGCAGAAGTGCTCGGGGGTCAAGTGGTTAAGGTTGGAGGACAAGATGACAGGTAAATGTTTTTGTTTTTTTTTTAACAGATCCTTGTACAAGCTTAGGCAAGTGAGGA
This sequence comes from Chrysolophus pictus, assembly GCA_037305975.1. Lineage (NCBI taxonomy): Eukaryota > Metazoa > Chordata > Aves > Galliformes > Phasianidae > Chrysolophus > Chrysolophus pictus. The sequence continues at coordinate 50,732,462 of CM074577.1, forward strand.
TACCTTGGTTCATCCTTGTTGATTCTAGCAGCAAGTCTCTGATCTTCCTTTTCAAAACTCAAGAGTCCACAAAATATTTTACCCAGATTCCCCAAGGAATCTGACAATTCTGGTGCATAGGACTTCCTTAAAGTACCGAATTCAGCACCTGTCTGGTAATAGGACTTGAAGTGCCGTCGAAGTCTCTAGTAGGCAGCATACCGTCACACACGAGTAGTATTCTTCATTCTAATTGATCACGACAGACAACAGATTGGAAGGCCTCTTGGTGGGAGGTAACTGGAAAAGGACTTTATTGATCAATGGCATTGGAAGAGTTGTCATTAACACAGAGCACGAAAACAGCTCTAATATTTATAACCAAATCAGATGTTTTATGTTTTCATTAAAAAAAAGCCTCTCTATGGCTCAACCGCGGTAAACCGTAGAAGACCTCAAGCAACTGATATGCAGGCATATACTGTTATTTGTACTTTAGTATGCCTCCAGTTTCAGCAGGACACCTTCTCCAGGCTGGTATGAGAAGTATCCTGGTTTCTGCATCACTTCACTCACTGTCACCATTGATTCTTTATGGGACACTGTGTGAAGGAGAAAGGTGAGAAGCTCTGAATCTATCTACTTGTTTTGCTAGGCCAAAGGAGTGTTAAAAAATTCCTTTCCTATTTTCTTTCAATAGGCAACTGATCCATTATAATGCAACACCTTTGTGCACATCCTTGTGGTTGGAGAGACACAAATTCTTCTAAAAGACAACCAGAAACACACTTCTTATTTAACCTTCTTTTGACTTTATTTTCTTTTCAGTATAGGCTCAGTACTGCTAAAAGGAATAAGGATATAGGGGTCCAAGGAAATAGGGGTCCAGCAGTATGATAGCAAAGGACAGGACCAGTGTGATTCCCTTTGCTTGCTAACTCCGCTCAGGTACTCAGACTCCCTCAGGCAGCAAGCTCAGGTGCAGATACAAAAGTAATTCTGTGTTGTGGCACAGGTGGCATGATGTTGGTGCAGGGACTCTGTACTAAGCCTGATCAAGTATCTCTGAGTCTGTCTCATACTATCCCTATTGTTTTATTCCTTAGTGGTCCTGGAGGAGCAGACTCACTGATATGATAAAGCACTTTTTGCACCAGTAGTAATATATGGTGTCTTAACATTTTCATGTTTTTCTTGCTTTGGAAAGCTAATCCATACCTAAGCAAACAAGCTGTTCTTACAGTAAAAACACAGTGCTGAGAGTTTGCTTTGCATGTTTGCCCTTTTGTAAAAGATGATCTCCATTAAGAAATCTGTATTTTATAGTCCATTCAGTAAAGGCTTAAGAGATGGTTCTTGTGAATAGACTTTCTCAGAGCCAAATCCTTAGTTCCTTGTTTACTTCTTTTCCATTTAAACTCCATTTTCCTTTAGTGGAAGTTTGCTTTTCACCTATTTCTGCTATTAACACATCATTTCTTTTCCACTGCAAACTCCACTGTGCTCTGAAGGCAAAGCAAGATTCTTTCCTTATAATGCATCACTCACAGGTAATGAAATCTCTGCCAGCAAAATATGCAAGAATTATTGTTGAGCAAACACTACTGGTCTCTTGCACAAGGAGAAATTCCACTCATGCCAACACTAAAGGTAATAAAGGGAGAGATCTAGGAACACTTGTTAACAATCAGCATGTGCACTGACTGGTCTGGTAACGGGTAAGGAGTACAGAGTTTTATTAATAATACAATAAAGAGGAACCAGCTCACTTGTCTTGAAGCAGGTTGGTTTTTCTGGGCTAAAAATCGTAAACTTTTTAGTTTTGAACGCAGGCAGCAATGATTCTCAATACACAACAGGAGCAGATCTGCTGAGTAAGAAGGTACAATTTTTATAACATTGCTTTCAGAACAAGACATACATCAATCTTTTACTCTTAAACAAGCTCAGTGTTATTCTTCCAACAGAAAGGTCAAAAATACATGGCATGAAATTTAAATCACTCTGTTGCATTCTGCTTGGACTAGATGTAGGGCTGTTTGCCTCTCACTGACTGTGTGTAAGGAATATCTCAGGTTTAAATATCCTCCAGAAAGCTTTCTTCTCAAGGTACAGGGAGCAATGGAGTATGACAATTAGCTCCCAGCCAGGGGCTGTAGTCATTTTTCTGCATCTAGGAAGCACTAAAATGAACCCCAATTTCATGCCTAGCCACTGCGCACAGCCATGGGAGATACTTTGCAATGCTTGGTGTGCTGACATCCACCATGCAGAATCATAGGAATAAATCCAACAACCTGAATATCTGGTTTGGTATTTGTTTGCAATTAAAGTACTGTTATTTTTCTTAAGCACTTTCTATACTCAAGACATATCAAAATACATTGCAAAGAAGGGGACCTGGTGGTTTCAGCATAGATGCACAGTTGAAAGGAGCAGTCAGTCTGTACTTCTACATGGTGACAACACAGGGCTATGGATGGATTGTGCTGAGGTATTGCTGGAATCTCTTCTTGCTCTGTGATACAATATTTGAGGCCAGTCTCTCCCAGATTTATCTCAAAGGGGTTTTCTAGAGTCAGTCAGCAATTTCTAGTTGTGACAGGGCAATTGTCAAAATACATTTTTTTATGGAAGACTTTACAGAGGATCTTCCTCATGTCATTGTGAAAAACAGTCCAGCCAGTGAGAGCATTCATTTGGGCTGGAAGACACCATTCCTTCACTGTTTTAAGCAGAGCAGGAATTCTTTGCTCATCCAAGGTGAAAGTTTCCATTTTTTGTGACCTAGAGCAGACCAAATGTTTTTACAGGATCAAAACAGCCATTTGTCTGTATGCTCTAAATTTCTGCTCCCCAAGATATGCACTAAAAACTATCCACACCAGAAATTATGCTACAAGACCTAGCTTCTGGCTGTAATTACAGTATTCAGTTAATAGCAGTAATTTGTAACTGCTCTAAGTTATGAATAACTCAATAATTTCAGGGCTGCTCATTGTCTACACCTGTAGAAACCTCCTTCTCTGAATCCTAATAGATATTTTAAAGTAATCTTATCACTTGCCAGCGGCTTAGCAAAAATTATATACCACTGAATGGTAGAGGAGAGAGTTCGGAGCATCATTTAAGAATATCAAAGGTGTGACTTTTTGGGATTCAAGAAAAGAGGAAAATCTTACACTTAATGTCTGGTAAATAACTGAAGGACAAATAACATTCTACTGATTGTAAGTGTCCTATAATTTGCATAGGTCATAAGTCATATCAAGAATGTACAATGGACTTCATGCAACTCAAGGTAATCAAGGAGTCTGAATCTGTCTCCAGTAAGTAATGTGCACCTTCCTATGTGATAATTGTATAACTCGAGGCCATCTACAAAATACAAACAGAATAATTAATATCTTCCTTGTAACATAAAATGGTGGGATGGACTAATGTTGTTTGATCTCCTTGAGCCTTCTCCTTGCAATAAGCTCTTATTTCATATTACATTATGCATAGTATATTCACTCACATCTCACCGTTGCACTGTTTTCCACCAAGACAATGAAAATACTGGGCTCCTTTTACATGAACCCACACCACATACTGCCAGAAGTAGCTTCATCTAACCTGAGGCCAACAGCTGCTGGGAAGTAATTAGTTGTAGTGCTGCTATAATCCCTTAGTAAATGTAAGTGTAACTCCTATTTGTGCTGAAGGTGAAATGTTTGTGGTAACAAATGCCCTTTTCTCTGAATAAAAATGTATTTACTTTTAATCAATCAGGGACTCATTATCAGCATTGTCTTCATCTCCCTAAACCTTGGCCTTTTGTGTATGATTTCAGCACTGGAGGAGAGCGTTTGCAGGTTATTAAGAGAATGTTGCAAAATAACTTTAATGACCTGAATCAGCTAGGGATAGATGGTCAGAAATTACGAGGCAGGCTTATTATCTCCTGGTACCTCTAGGCTCTCACCAGACCCTTCCAGTCCTCAAAACAGGAGGAGGAGGACATCATTGCCCCTATGATTTAATTAGTGAGTAGTTTGTACATTGCATGATGTGTATATGTGTGCAGATAGCATGCACAAAGAGCATCCACTACATTTCTCTGGCAGTGATGAGCCCACAGCTCACCACCATGCAGTGGACAGGGAGCCACCAGCTGGCCTCTTCCCATCAGGCTGACCTTCATCCCATGCCAGCTGGGCAGTTGTTTTCTTTATTTCCAACATCCTCAATGCATTTATCTTGGCCAAGCTGGAAATGAAAGTTGCAGGTCTCAGCTACCATGGTAAGAAATTTCCCAGAGGAGGCCTGGAGCAGTGTGGTCAGGCAGAGGGACTTCCAGCAGAATTCTCCAGATCCTTTGTGAGGAGGAAGGAGGGCCCTGTGCAGGAAGAGGTGTGAATGATGCTCTGCCTCACTCACCTTAACGTTCCTCTTGTTCAGCCCCAAAATGGGGCAAGACAGGATTTGCCTACTCCAACAGGTATCTCATTGGAAATGCGAGACAATTACAAGAAATGAGAGGAAATTCACTGTGGCAGTCTTCTGGGAAAAAATAAAAGGAAAAAATAAAAGGATTTTCAGATTTCATGACCTCTTCAGCTGATTGCAAAACAGCTCCTTCTCCTGTGTGGTTAGTTTGGTAGGTCTTTTCTCCCTCCTTGTTCTTGGGTGTCCTAAACCAAGTATTGTTGAATGTCAAAAAGTGGCACTGGCTTCAGATCTGGATGACAGTAGTACCTGAAATATTTTTGATGCATGTATTTTTTAATTTGTTCAGATGCTGACATTGATTTTGAAGTATTAAGACCAATGAGAAAGAGATAATCTTGACAGAAAGCTCATTTTCTAGAGGAAATACTTGGAATGAGTCTTTTCCTTGTGGAGTTAATCTGTTATCCTTCAATATCATGTGAGGCTTCCTCAGACAAATGAAATGGCAGTGCAGCACATCTGTTTGCTATGGAAAGAGCACAAAGTTGTGGTAAGAGGTACATGTACTGGAGGAGGAAATTTTGATTCTGAACATGTGCAGTTAGCTTTTGATATAAAACTCCACTGCTACAAACTGCAATCTGAACTCCATTATTACCTGTTTTAAAGATCGCTTTCTATAAAATCAGCAATGCTGAACCCAGACAGAATATTTGACTTACAAGAAGAGCGTTAGCAAAGGGTAAATTGTGACAAAAAATGTCTCCTTCCTTGTTTCTTTGTACTGTGCAGATCAAGTGATACACTCTCAGCAGTAATGCAGTCTGATCATTACCGAGCACTCTCCCTGGCATGCCTATGAGCAAACTTTCTATTGTTTCAATTAGATGATCTTGGGCATTCAGGGAATTTAATACTGATCGAGCTCAGCTCCTAAAATCCTAGAAATTAGAGCCTGAGAGAACCTAGGGAATCATTTTGTCCATCCCTTGACAATGCAGATTATTTTCTACTGTATTTTTACTGTGTTTTTTTCCAGTCTATTTTTAATGATTCTAGCAATGGGGCTTCCATCGTTTTTCCTGGGGGACTATTCTACATTCTAATAGATCTCACTGTTAGGAAAATTTTCCTGATATTCAGTCTAAATTTTCCTTTGCTCAATTTCATCCCATTACTCCTAGATATGCCCAGTAGAGGTGGGTGAAAACTGAAAGTGAGTAGGCAAACCTGACACATTATGTGTGCTCAGAGCCAATTTACAGCAGCGGGTAAAGTGATAGAGTCAATTTGCAGCATTCTGTAAGTGACAGAGAGGGTCTTAGGGCATGCACTCTCTGAAAATGGTTCTGAATCTTGATGAAAACCCCAAAGTACAAAAAATATCCAGAAGCTGTAATGACTTTATATTTTTTACAGTGCTTGGGCTGAACACAACAAGAATCTTCTATGAAAAGATAACAGATAGGGCACCTTTTTTATACTAGTGCTACCAATAAAACTTAAGCTCATACAGGCATCTGAACATCACACTTTTCCTTTTCACCAAACACTGCAAATTGTCATTTACTTTTCTATGCTAGGCGGAATTAAAATCCAACTTACATTCCTTGAGCAATTACCCACTGGATAACGGATAATGAAACCCACGGCTTAAAATTGCATTTATATTGTAAATGTTCTTGTGTAAGTAACTTTATGTATGTATAATTTTCTGATAGCTTGCTAATAAACTTTCTAAATCCTCTCTAAATCCCTGCTGTATACACACGCATTGCACTTTCTTCATTTCTCCCTTTTTTCCTTTCCATATTTTATGTGCCATTATGGGGCATGCCACAGTTTTCTTTCTTACTGCTAATTCATTTCCAAACAGGCACCCAATCTTGCCACCACTTTTCTGTCCACATTGCTAATCCTTTCAGGCTACTTACCTACTTTCTTTTCTCTTGCTGTATAAAGATCATATATATCATCCTTCTCTTCAATACCATTTATCTCTTTATTCATAGACATACATGTGCCATTTCCACCCCATCAACTTATATTACTAAAAAATTATTTTGCATCCTAATCTTCATTTATATCCTTTCTTATGGTCACCTCTTCCCCAGTGCATTTTTTGACACTGCCCCAAGACCTACTTCCATCAGCCTTCAGCCAGTGCTGTGTCTGATCAAAAATGCAATGCTCCCAGATATGGGCATTTATATTGATTGTGGAAGATGGCAGACAGTTAGTGAAGTAATTCAAGTGGGATGTGATATGGACACTGCAACAAGAAAGGAAGACAATTTTAAAAGCCTCTCGAACAGTGTCCCAGCCTCCCTTTACACTGTAAAAAGTTTAGCAGACAAAAGAAAACCAAAAGATTGTGTTCATTTTGCTGTAATATGAGGAAATCCACAAGGAGGTGGCCAGAATTGTATCCAGATGCCTGGGTGGTGGCTGAACCTGGCAAATATCAATAAATACATCTGGAAGAAAAAAAAAGGCACAAGCTGGCTGAGCCACAGTGCATACACTACAAATTCCACACTTGGGGAAGAATTCAGCAATAGAGACAGGCAAGGAAAAGAGAGGATGTGCCGTTATTTAAGAAGAGCCACTGTATGACAGGGTAAGGAGCAAAAGCTGCGTCTGAGGCTGGTGGGAAGTAGAGAGGGTGATGGATGCCATGGGAAAGGGAAAGATGTGAGGCATCAGAGAAAGAAAGTTCAGGTTGGTTGTAGGGGAATACGTTTGACGTCACACTGTGAATATCAGGGCTGCATGTGTCCCTCCTGTCCCTGCATGTACTGTGTTTCTAAGACAAGACGTCAGAAGGGCAGGAGGGTAAGTCATCTTTCCAAGTACTCAGCACAGCCTCAGAAACCAGCTGTTGAAGAATGACTGTGTGTGATGCTATGGCTTTGCCCAAGAGGAAAGTCTCTAGACAGGATTACACCCATTCCTCCCGGCCTAAAGTTTTGTTAATCCCAGTGAAGACTCTTACAGTTCCTACTTTCCTTTAACAGTCAGTCCAAATACTGCTCCAGATGTCTTTTCTTTTCTCACCTGCATTTAATCCCATAAAACTATCTTACATCCAATCCAGACCATTTAGCACTTTTTAGCCTTGTTGTTAGTTGGAACTCAAAACCAAAAATCTCTACATCAGTGGGGATCTATTAAATCAAGTTTTTGTCTCTCCCTCTAACAAACTGCCATAGTTGAGGCCGGCAGATGCATATCAAACTGGTAACATGCCAGTGACTGACATAGCGATCCCCTCCTGTAGGAGACTTCTGTTATTAAAACTTGCATCTCAGCACTGTTCTCTAGAGCTCTATGCATGCCCTACTAGTACAACCCTTTAGGCTTTCCTTTCTCAAGGGTGAGCAATGTAGCAACACTTACTTTTAGCAGTACTCTTCTGCAGCTGTCATTGTACAGGCCAGGCACCAATCTCTAACTGTATTTAGGAATCAGAAGAAAATGTTACACCGGTATCAGCTGTCTTCATTGTTCCTTAGGGGCTATGCACAACCTCATCTTTGTCTCCTTTCGTCTTATTTCCCTCATTGATCCCATATTTTTCCCTCTTTGATGACTGCAGCACTCCCTGTGACCCCTTCCTCCACTCTGCTTTCTGCCTCCTTGCATGCCATTTGAGTTAGCTTTTCCCATCTCCTTCCTATGTGCCTTGCCTTAAAACCCACAGGAGCATTGTGCTGATCTTCTCACCACTTGAGTTCCCAAGCCCTCTTTCTTCTCAACATTTAATGTAATTTGTTTTGTTCTATTAACTGATAAGCTCTTTTGGACAACAGTCTCGACTCCTTGTTTGTTTTGCAACTGTATATGTGTATGTGACTCTAGATACTGAGCTTAAATTTACTTGGAAGTGATGTGTTGAGGTACAGCTCCATGCAGAAGAGACGAGTGCAAGGAGAAAGATGCAGCAGTCTGAGCAGAGCTAATTTACAGTCCTTTCAGCAATGTTGTGGTTATGCTTTAGGAAAAAAAAAAAGCCTCTTCCATGGCTGTTATTTTATGAAGTGTCTCAAAACACGCTAACGTTTGTGGGAAATTTTGGAACAGTTGTGAAAAGCAAAATGCACTTCCCCAACAAATATGCCATAGACTGGGCTACTTCTTTTTCTGTTGGCCACCACTTTCAGAGCATTTCCCATTTGTCCTACCTATAACTTTCTGGCATGGCAAAGCTCCTGCTCCATGGGACTGGAACAACTTTCTCCTTAAGTTACTTTTTCCTTCAATGTGAAGACCTGTGACCTTCTCACAAGCTCTGTGGGAAGGCTTGAAGGGGGATTTTTTGGAAAGGTTGCTAGCAGAAGGAGCTGTGGGCAAGAAATCTGTGCATGATAACACTTTTCCTAAGAAAGCAAATTAATACATTATTATAAATTAGCAGAATTGTATCAGAAGTATCTCTCACATCAATTTCTCTTTGTAATTGGAATAACCCTATCAGATCATAAGATGAAAACTGTGGTGTTGACAATGGGACCCCTCTCAAGTAGGGCAATTATTAGGTGGTATTCTTGAACCAACAACAAATCTGGTCCCAGAAAACAAAGCTAGCCAAGAGAAATTAAAACAAGACCAGAAGGCGCTAAAACAAGAATTGGAAACTTTACAAAAGGAATTACAGCAGCATCTGGAGGTTTCCCAGGAATGGCTGAAGTGATTTGCAGGCAGAGGTGAACTCTCTGTTGTAGTAATGATTACAAAATGTCTTAACAGACTGAAGGCCAGCTGCAAAACTTCCAGTCTGAACTGGTAAGCCCAAAAAAGTAAATGGCAAGCATACTGCCACAGATCTGTCAGGGTAGGGAGACACCAGCTGGGAATCCACTAGCATGAATGAAGTAGAACAAGAATACACTGGCTAAATTTCAGCTCCACGAGGAAATCTCTGGTTGCAGACCCATGATGGTAGCCAGCCACCTGGACTTTCAGTTGGGCCAAGCAAGAGCTTAGGAAAAAACATTTACTGCAGTTCTGCATGACTGGCAAGACACAGAGTCCCATTGGAGAGGCTGGGTTTTCATACGTCAAATAATGCAAATATCTGATATCTTTTAGGGGAAACTGCACTGGAGATTTACTTTTTTAAATGTAAATTCAGGAATTGAATGAAAGTTGATGAAGATGGAGATGCTTGAATAGCCATGCCCTGAGAGTGTTGTGGCTCGGATTTACCAAAAAGAGACTTCATGCAAACAATTTCTCTGGATTAGAATCATCCATAAATATGAGTCAATACAGATGCAGCTCAAAGCCGAACAGAAGAGAAAGGGGAAAATAAAAGAAAATCCCACTCGAACAGCAAGAGAACCTGCATGCACAGATGTGAGTGAAGGCTTTCAGGATAAACTGGCAATGAATCAATTCAGAGGTGCTCAACTGGACTTAAGCTTTAACACTACGGTCAGTGAATAGCAGCCAAGGACACTCCACGAGGTCTCTGGGGTTTGCAGAGGAAATTGTGATTCTCCTGTTGCAGCCATGGACCAAAGGAGGAAGCAGTTTCTGATGACAAGGGTGAAAGACCAGCTCTACAGATTCCCTAAGTACAGTTCTGTATCAGGGAAATAAGATACAAATCTGTCCTGCAATGTTACTGAAAAATAATAAAAACAAAAAAACTTGGCCCAGTAAAATTAAAGTGAGAACAGTGTCAACTTAACTTGAAATCTGGCACTGTGAAAAGAAAGTTTATTATTAATACAAAGCTGCCACAGGCAGAACATCTTTACTTCCTAGAGAACTTCTCTTTCAGCTCAGGAAATGGAAGGACACCAAACTGAAGAATCAAAACTTGGGAACGTATCACAGGACCAGCACAACGGTTTTATATCAGGCAGGACAGCTAACAATAAGAAGGGGAATTTTGGCAATTGAATGTGTAATAGAATCAGTGAAATGTGAAAGAATTGTAGATGTTGTTTCAAACTTTATATTTATTAGACTAGACAAGTAAAGAAGACTAGGGATTTGGGAGATCCAAAACGGAATGTCTTAATTGATTTCAAACAGAGAGAATGTCTGGGGAATGTGAAAACATCCAAAACCTGGGAAAACAGATTCTGCAACAGGACCTCTATAATGTGAACAAGAGGTATGAGCAACTGAGATAATAGATGAGCTAATAACTGAGTTAAGAGTTTATCATATCTAGTAACAGTAGGAAAGGTTTACTGCAGAAGAAGAAGATCCTTTTAAAGATGTGGACTAGCTGAAACAAATGAAACAAATTATTTCCTATCTAGTTTGTGGTAAATAAGCTGTCGCATTTCCAAGCTTAGAAGCCACTAACACAACTACTGAAAATTCCTTTATACTGGAAAAGGTGAGAGTGGCTTCGTCTGGAAGACTGTATAGACCCAGGATTACAGGATACAGGGATTACACAGGAGATTCTTTAGAGATAACCTTCCATTTGGCAGCTGGAAGAAAACAAATCAAACTTATTGAAGGCACTGGGAATGCCTGGTGATGTGAAATCAACTTAATAAAAAGTTTTTAAAAATGCTGGGAGACTTAAGTGTTTAATTTTACTGTTAAAGTCTCAATAAACTTTATCTTGACTTTGACTGGAATAGGATGATAGTTTCAGTGGATTGAGCTGTGGAGAAGGACATACATCATGTTAAACCCATTTCAAACCGATATGTCTAGCCATCAGCCTTTAAGATAAATGTAAGGGATAGGTGACCACGCGTTTTCACCAACAATAGAGAACAGGCAGGACAGAGAAGAGGGCCTTTTCTTGGTATAAAAAAACAAAAAACAAAAAACATGGGGGTGGAAGTGAAAGAGGGTAGAAAATACACAGATTGATACGAAAATAGAGGCATCAGCCACTTTTGAAAGAACAGGTATGACATCATAGCAGCAGAGATAAGAAAAAGTTGCAAAGGATCTTCAAGCAAGAAAATTGCCTGTCTCTGGATCCTTCTTGCATCAAGAAAGTAGAATTTGGTACATTTCTGTAAACAGAGTCATAGAATCATAGAATGGCCTGGGTTGAAAAGGACCACAATGATCATGTAGTTTCAACCCCCTGCTATGTGCAGGGTCGCCAACCACAACGTCAGGCTGCCCAGAGCCCAGAGCCACATCCAGCCCTGAATGAAAAATAAACAGAATTTTATTAAATACATTGTCCCCATCAGCAATTTCTCCTCCTAGGTGGAATAATATATACTTTTGGCTACCCACTTGCATTAGAAGTAATTAGACAGCTTCCTTTATTATAGATGCAGTAAGGTAAAGAAGTTGGTTTTAGAAGGTAATGTTTTCTAGCAGACAACTCAAAATACAAAGATGCAGACTCAATAGAATCTTCTGCCAGGCTTCCTACAAATTTCTTCCATGAGTTAATTAAGAGTTTAATTCTCAAGAGATTAATCCAGATTTAAACACATTTCTTCCTAATTGCAGAATCTAGAGAGCAATGTGTTAGAGCAGGGAAAAAGTCCCAGACACAGTAAAAGTGAACTAGGGCAACAAGGTAAGGAGAGAGAAGGAGAGAGAGAGGATTTTGAAGAGGAAAACATCATGATCAATAATCAGACACACTTCAAACCGAGTGTCTGCGAGGCATATTGAACAAGAGGAGCAGCACTTTTTGTGGCTTGCTTTCTTTCCTACTGTATTGCTGGGTTTGCTCTTTGTTTTAAAATTTTGGATGATATCGGCCTAGATTTAAGAAGGCTTCCCCGATGTCACACCTATTTATTCCTTTATTTCGCAGGCAGTCTACAGAGAGCAAGATCTGTTCCACAACAGAGGATCCTTTGAGTTGTAGTGTTTACCATGCTATCTCAAGCCCTAACCACTTCGTTCTCTGTAATTTGATTATTTGGTCATGCCCTGGAATGCAAAGTACAACTCTGATGTATTTGTATAAGCCTAGCCTCTTCAAGTACAGTAAGTAGCTGAATGATGTATGTTAATGACATGCTCTCAGTAATTTTTATAATGCGAGATCTCTGCCCAGATTTAATGTTTAATATCCCTGGGATTCACATTGAAATTATTACACACATTATGTATTCCATTCCTTGGACTTAGAATTAATTTCAAAACAGAGCAAAAGTGCATCCTATTTGTTTTCTTGAGGGACTTTGCATCAGTAACAGTCTATTTATTCTGGAGTTTCTGAAGTTAGAAATACCTTTTCCCTTTGCTATCTTTGATCTATCCTGACGAACTGTGCAGAACATTTCATTTCTTTGTCTCATCTCAGTTATGCCATTTCCTCATCCACTTGAAAAATATTTATTCTAGCAAAATTTACCTCCTTGAGTCAACGACACAGGTTGTTAGAAAACAGTCTCACAGAATCTTTGACATAAAGCTGTCTGCCAAAAATAAACAGAAAAAAAAAAAAACAAAACAGCTGCTTTTCTAGACTCTCTTTATGGAAGGGTGCATAGGAGAATTCATAATCTGCATCGCTTTGATCGATCGTTCAATCTTTGCATTGGTGATATTTCTAATACAGGGGCTTAGCCTCTGGAATGACTCCAAACAGAATGGAACAAAGCAGCTAAGCCTGTGTTAGGTTGCGATCTGAGCACTCTTAGGCAATAAATCTTTAATTTGCAAGACTGCCAACTAACTCAAAATTAGAATTAAAGGAACATTTAGCATTAGTGATGTTCTCAATGTTGTTAGGAATTGCTTTCCTAGACATTTTTTTAAAGGCTGGGTGTTACTTGAAAGTATACTTCCGACATACCCACTGAACACGATAAGCCCAGCCTTTCATTCCCCTCCCTCTCAGAAATCAAGCATAAAAGGCAGCAGGAAGATGCAGAAGAGGAAAAGGAATTGAAGCTCCCATGTATTATAGTCCCACCAGACAGGATGATTTGCTATGTCTGGGCTTGTATCCATCCTGCTGTCCCTAAGCAGATCTTTAATTTTACCAGTGCGGAAGGAAACCCCTAGTGTGAGCTTGTCTGCCTAGGCAAAGGCAGCTTCCCCTCCAGCATGAGGACAGCACGTGGTGACGCTATTCAGCTGTACGAGGGCAGAACCATTCCCCATCGGGGCTGGGGGAGGATTACCTGCTTACTTGTGCAAGTCCCAGGTGTGAACAATTGCTTGGGCACAACGTCCTCCTTGGCTGGAGCTACAGGGAATTTCTCACTTGATTTTTCCTTTAGGTGTGCTAAAGCCTTCATGCACATAGCACAAAGCTGTGCAGTTCCCAGCTCTTCCCATTTTGCACAATGCATCCCCGTGCAGAGTCAGATGCCATGCAGGTGGAATGTTGAGGCAGTGCCACGTGTCTCACAGTGGGTGCCAGCATGCTCCTCAGGACATGTTTCATCCCTAATGAAGGATGCTCTGGTGGGTATCCCCTGAGCAGCCCCAGCATCACACCAGGCAGTGTGAGCAGAGGAAGTGATGCCTCTTCTCATCTCGTGACTCTTTCAAGTTTTCATTTTAAGCAGAGCAGAAATTGCAACATCTCAGCTGAACGCCCTAATCCCCCTGCCATGCCTCTGTACTTGCTCTCCCTTGCTACTTAATTCTCTCTTATAAAATGGAGATTCTTCACTGGAGAGAAATTGGGAACAATCCCCTGCAGCCCCCGCCCTGTTAGTTACAGTATTCCCCCATGAGATGTAAGCTTGTAGCTTTTTCCAGTACAGAAGTGAACCAAGGTCTCCTGCAGCCCGACAGCCATACAGACACTGAGATACTTCTCCCTACCATGAAATGAAGCACATCTCCAAAGGACTGTGTTCCTGCCAATGTATCTTTCCACATGCAATTACCTTCTCCCTTCTTCTGCTTTGGGATGGGGAAGAGGTGGGAATTTGGCCCTGAATGAAAGATTATTAGCTTCTCTCTCAGCAGGGGAAAAGACGGGGACATACAATAAGAATATTAATTTTAATGAGAAACTCAGGCTGGCAAGAGAACTTTATTGTCAGAAGTGAAATTAGCTTTTCTACATAAACAGTTAGTGGCGTCAAGGGACTAGTCATTCATTGCCCAGAAGGAAAAAAAAAAAAAAAAAAAAACCAAAAAAACAAAACACAAGAGTCTTTAAGGGTCCTTACTCTCAAGAATGCTCTTCGGTGCTTAATGCAGAGAGGATTTGCTTTGTACTTCAGCAGAAATCAAGTATGAAAGATATCATCCCTTTCCAGTGTTCTGAAGTAGTAAATATCCAACAGGAACCAAGGCTTCTCTCTTGACCCTTCCCCTTCTTCTACATAGACACACGTTCTCACGTGCTCGACAGATTATTATTTTTTAAGCTGTTTCTAAAATCTGAGGACCATTAAGTGAAAAAACCCTCACATTCATAATCCCGCTCAGAATCCCTTCTCTTTGAAGCTGTCCTTGCATGACTCACCTTTCCCAGTGCTGTTTTTCCTCCTTCCCCCTCCCTCTTGCCACCCTGCCATTGGGTGACAGATCCCATGGTGACCATTCATGGACAGTCCAGAAAGAAAGACAGCTTCTTACCGTGTTATCATAGGTGCTAGAATAGCTTCTTCCCTGTTGGGGCACAGCCAGCCAAGCAGCCTCCCAGCATCTAGTTAGTAGAATGGGATTTAACCCACAGGGTAAGAAACCATGTTTCCTGAAAGAAAGTGTTACAGAGATCACAGATTCCCAGAAGGAAGGTGGTGTTGTGCTCACATCTGATATTGCAAAATAATAACAATAATAATGATAACGTTTTATGTTTTAGAACTAGAATGCGGTCAGCCTTCCACAGAAAGGTGTTATTTAGTGGAAGTGATCCTATTCTACTCTTGAGAGTAGGGCCAAAAAGAAAATATCCACTGGAGCATATTTCTTCACAGAAACCGTCCACACCTGGTAATGGTTTTTTGTTATTGTTGTTTTTTTCCCATAGCACAAAAAGAAGCAAACACGTGCAAATCCTGTTTCCACTTCCACGCTGGCCAGAAAGGATTGTGTGGAAAAATCTGGCATCCCTCTGCCTTCTTTCACATTCAGGGCTATTTGCCCTGTCATGCTGCTGTGTCTCATGGGATGTGAAATTAACTAACTGATTGATACCAACTGAAACAAGGGCTTAGCACATCCACTGACTCATAAGAACACGCTCTGCGAAAGTGAGGTGTCACTGAATGGCACGGAGGGACATGGGCTAGTGGGCATGGTGGTAATGGGTTGACCATGGGATGATCCTTGTGGTCTTTTCCAGCCTTAACAATTCTATGACAGCATATGCTTAAACATTCACAATGTGTTGTTTGGTTTTTTTTTTTCTGAGGATAAAGAGCAAATATCTTAAACCATACTGCCATGTCCTGGTAATTCTGACAGCGTTCAGTTTACACATAACCTTGCTCATCCTTTTTCCCCACCTTCAATTCAGGATAAAAAATCTATCTTGAAATATGTTCTGCTTTAATTAAACAAAAACAGACAAAGAGTCAGAGCCATCTGCATTTCATACCATACTCCATAATGTCTCAATATCACAAACTCCAAGGAGTAACACTATACATTAATGGGAACATGTGTCATATCTACTTGCTCTTTATGACTTACGGGCTATCTATATTATCCCCATGTCTCCCAGTCTCTGAAAACAAGTGTAAATAGTAATTCTTATTAACTGCAGAGACACCTGCACCGATACGGACAAATCTGGTCAACAGCAGGTTCCCCTGCTGTTTTACTAAGCCAGCAACATGCTCCTGTCTCTGGCAGATGCTCCTGTTTCGTGCTACTTGTAAGCAGAAACCAACTTTATGCACTTTTTGAAATTCCTTTCAGGAACCAATGTCCTTCTGGCTATCAAGGGCCTTTTGCTGCAACAGAGCAATGAAGAGATCAGGAAGGTACCGGGAGACTGAATTGGTCCTCAAAATTACTGGCAGCTTCTGTTTATCTTTCCGTATCCCTTCTGCCAGGGATTAGCAGCAGCAAGAAGGATAGGTTTACTGGGAAGTCTTGTAAATAAACAAATGTTTCCAATCTAAGCATCCACCCCATTAGATACCAGTTAAATTACCACTCTAGGCACCTAGTACTACTGAATACCTTTCTTGGGCACACTAATCAGTAATACTTCTCTTGAAAACTCTGGGTATTTGTGTGAAACAAGAACAGTGTTAGGAGGAAAAGTAACATAACATCAACTTGAGAAAACACAGCAACAAACAAATCCCAACATATGGTGAGTGGAACAGTGCTTTCTGACTGTTCTGCAGTCTGTAGAAACCGTGGGCTACGGGGACCTCTTGAGCCATTTAGTGCAAACCCAGGTGATGGCAAGCAACAACTTTATGTTATTCCCTTCTTAAAATGGAGAAGTCCCGTGTTAAAACTTTCCAGGGTTCTGTATTTTATCTATAAGGTGTACTCAGATCCTGCTGCTATTGGTTTGCCCTACACATGTCTTGTGAGGAGCTACCATCTCCCTTGCAGAGACCGAGTACTGTGTCCCCACATTCTCCCTCAGATCCCAGACACTTTCCAAACCTTGCAATTGTTAGGAGAGGAACAGATGCCTGGAATCAGCATCTTATGAGGGTAGGTCCTCAAAAATGTAGGAACTCATTGCTTCCAATTCAATGCCACATTTTCCTTATTGTAGCACTTGCTGGAAGAAGAGGCAACTGGGTTTGTGAGCAATTTTAAGCCTTTTATTCCCAGAGATGCTGAAGGGGACAGCAAAGAGCTGCACACCACATTCTGAAATACCTGAGCGTGTCCTGCACATGGCACAGTGCTGTATGTGCCACCCAGCTGGGCACGGCAGCCCTTCAGCACAGATACCCACAGCCAAGGCTGTCTGCCTCAAAACCACCGTGATTACGTTATAGCATGGCATTGCTGAATGAGTTATTGAGAATTAAGGAGAGATGTAGTTTGTGGAGCTATGTGGAGTTTTCCTTTGTTCAGAAGTAAGAATTGATCGTATATAGATATATTGACTAGCTGCCTCTGCACCTGAGTAGAAATACAGACATCTGATAAAGTAAACTACCAGAGGCATGCCAGGGTAGCAGATTTAGAGCGTACATTAAAATGAATATGAGCAGCAAAATTAAAAGGCAGCATTTTTAGAATTGTTAATTTTATGGTAATTGTAAGTCAAAGCAAAGTCTGTTTAAAAATCCAGGATGTCTATTAGGAGTCCACAGACCAACAGCACGTCAACAAAAATTAGAAAAGGAGTCCAGATTTTAATTGTAAATGGGATACTAATCATCAGCAACACAGTTTCCCAAGTGTCAGTCAGAGATGGTTGTTTTGACATTTTACATTTTACTCTCCACTTTAACAGAAGCTCACCAATGACCTCTGTATTGGTGACTGGTACTGTAACTGGCTACCATAACATAAACTACCTCACATTGAACTAGCTAGCAGGAGCATTCATTTGGATAAATGTCTAAAGCCTTTCCTATGAGTGCCTGTATCCCAATTTTGTAACCAAGGATTAGCAATCAGTGATAAAGAAGTCAGCATTTCTTGTGGCTATTACTTCTCATTTTTCCTGCACTTCAGCTTTGCTGAAACACAGACCAGTGGACTGTCTTTGCAGTATTTCTTGGAAAGCATCACAGCTAAACACCATAGCTAATGTGTGCTGTGCTCAGAGAGGCAATATTTTATCAGTTCCCAGATAGCTTTCTTGTGTACACAGGGGATGTACAGCATGTCCTTCTGGGGTCACCTGAAAGGGTTTCACTTATTCCTTAGAATGATGCTTGGCACACCAAGAACATGTCCCTGGACACTTAGTCCAAAGTCTCCATGCACTCTTAACATGAGTACACTCATTCTAGCTGAGAAATTTAGCTCCAAGTGGAATTTTCAACCAGATGAAGATTACCCACATCAGAGGTAATTTCACAAGGCAAGCTCCCCTGCTGGCACTGAGATGAACTTGTCTAGTCCCACCACCAGAGTTCAGTGCACAATAACTCTTTACCTCCTGGAACAGGTAGAACAGCATTGAGTATTTGTGCAGTGATGACAGAAAAATCATTTGCAGGAGCACTGTCACCTTTTAAAGACACCTTCTGTTATTTCACCCGCGAGCAATAGAAGGAAACCTTCCCATTGCTAAGTGCCATGCAGGAAATTAATCCAGTCATTTCTTCTTCATTGCTGCTCCTCAGCCCTGGGGAAGCTGAAGGCTCTGGCTCCGCACACAGTGTGAGTGTCGGTACCACAACCTCAGTCACTGTGACTGAGTCTCAAGAAAACTGTGCCTCAGCTGAACTCAGACATCCATCCTATGGGCACGCCAGCTACTGTCAGCCTGCATTTTAGCGGCAGTAAAGATCATAATAACTGTTACGGTGCAAAGTTTCACCAGATTGTACAGCTCCCAAAGGCTCCAAACTGGTATGAGATATGTCTGCTAAGGATTTTGCCACAAAATATTTAGATAGTTGGAGGTTTTTTTTCATAAGATGACTTTACGTGTATCTCTTGTACAGCCTGCGGTGAGCACTCAAGGAGGGTTTGTCGGCATTCATTCATTTCAATTCCAATTGGCTGTGTACAGCCATCTGGCTACGTATGTGCCATTATTCTATACCTATCACCATGGTATCTAAGTGCCCTCTTCATGTCCCTGTTTATATTCATTATTCACGGACCTTTGTGCAAACAGGATTTTGTTCTCCTTGAAGGTTTGGAGAACTGACTGCTCTTCATACAAATGGTCACATTCATATGTTAACGTGGGCGTCTGTGCACAACAAAATATTCATTACAAGGCCTGTCTGCTATGTATCATTCATTATTCTTCCATCTCAGATGTTTCCCCATTCCAAGCAAGAGACTTCAGTGACCTCTCACTCAGCAGTGTGAATGGTAGTGTATAGTGAATGGTAAGAAGAAACAACTTGTGAAGACCCCTTGCAATCGCAACACTCTTTTATGACAACACTTAACACAACTAAATCGTGGTCCTTTGCGGCTATTTCCAAATACCATCCTAGTGTAGCCACAGTAAAATCCTGACTAAGCAGAAAACAGGAAAAAAAAAAAAGAAGATATTCTGAAAGGAACTGATTCAAAATATGAGAGAGAGCCAACTGACACCATTTTTGCTTCTAACAAGGGCTTCTATTTTGCCAGTCCATGCCTATCTCCTTCGTTGAGGGAAGCCCATGGAAATGGATACATCCTTAGCAAAATGCACACTGATGTGAAGAACACACTTTGAGTTCAAGGCATTGAGATGATGTTTTCAAAATGAAAGGACTGGAGCCAAGCCTTCAACAGGGCACCGAGTCTGAGATTTTGTTTGCAAAAGTGCAGAGTATTCTGCATCTCCTCAGTCAAATTTATAGGATCTGCTCTGCCATCAGAACATTTGTACATAAAGCATCTATTTGGGAATGCAAATATTGGCTTTCAAGACTAATTTTTGGCTCCCATTTGCAAATCTTGTTTGAAGTATATTCTAGAAATTGACAGCATAAAATCTAATAAGTAAACAATATAGATTTAGGTTGGATGTAAGGAGAAAGTCTTCTATAGGAGGGGTGGTGAGGCACTGGAATAGGTTGCACAGAGAAATGGTTGATGCCTTGTCCCTGGAGACTTTCAAGGCAAAACTGGATCAGGCCCTGGGCAACCTGATCTAGCTGTGTTGTCCCTGTTCATTGCAGGGGAGTTGGACTAGATGGCCTTCAAAGGTCCCTTCCAACTCTAAAGAATCTGTGATTCTATGATTCTATGAATGAATGGGTGCCAAGGCAAAAAGTGTAATAAAGAACAAAAGAACTCTTCTGGATGCTTAAGACTACGTACATCCTGTTTGGCAGTACTGCACCTCAGTCCACGTCATTGCAAAAAAACGAGGTGCAGTGAAACATTGTCTGAAACAGGAGCCTAAGGGGAACATAATGTGCTTAAATGCAGGACAAAACTGTTTATCACTTTGAATAACCTGCATAAAATCAGATCAGAGAGGAAGAAAAGCAAAATGCAATAGGAGAGAGCTAAAAATTGGTTTAGATGTCTTTCTTTATAGTAAACTTACTGCCACCTGTTTGCTTAGTAGTAAGTTGAATCTACAAATTAGTTTAAAAGGTGACTTTCAAATAATATTTAGCAGGAGGAGATGTTGTGGAAAAAAAATCTTAAATCTTTCAGACTTATTATCTTCCTTGTGTGAGGGTGTTGTGTGGCCTCTGCAGCCATTCAAAGTGGCAAGTGGTTCCCAGCATGCTCAGGGAGAGCTGACACACTGAACTGATCTTTAATTTATTGATGCACTACTTCGCTGAGAGACGTAGTATATCAATAAATGGCTTTAGTTAAGAAGTGAAGGTCTAAGAAGCAGTGGTAGGAGCTTGCAAAAGTACATCAAAGCTTACAGAAAATAAAATCAAGAGCTTGTGGGAGAAAATTGATGTCTAGGAAGGACAGAAAGAACAAACAAACATCACAAACTTCTAAGTAAGAGTTTTGTACAAGACAGTGTTGTTGGTCATCTTAAACACACAATTTGCAGGCTTTTGTGTGTTTCTTGATTGCCCAGCAGCTTATAAAAATATTTTTATGGAGTACCTTTAAGTGATGAACAGTAACAAAAACAGTAGCCCTAAGACGAAGGAAGAAATCACTATCCTGTCTGGTAACTGATGGGTTTTGTGAGATGATATACCTCAAATCGCTTAATCTGCTACTGCAACTGGCAGCACTTGGAGGTTTGTTTTCCTTGATGATAAGCTCAGCACACACAGAAGGGAATAAAAGCAATCTGAGTCAGTATTTGTGGCCTTCTCTTGTAACTCCTGTCATCTTTTTTTCCCTCTAAAACAGTTAAAAATACAGGATGTGCACATTCATGTCAGCTGCAGAAGCAGGTACGTACCTGCAGCTGGTATCTCTATATATAGCTGACACAGTCCTATTTTCTGCGTGTGTGAGCATTCAGATCATTCCCCATGTCCAGTTCGTGAAGAGCAGAGAGCCAAAGAAGTCAGAAGGACTGGACAGCAGGTGGACCCAGCAGGTCCCTCTGACAACCCTGGGCAATTGAAGGTGTGTATCATACAGACGTACATTCTCCCTGGCACAGAGAGAAAGATCTCCCTTTTAAAGGTTGTTACAGCATTGTTTCTTAAATCATCATCTGCAGACGTCAGTCCTTGAATAATACCTCATCCTGTCTGGGTAAAATGCATGGCACTGAGTGGTGACTGGTTCCACATGGCAGCTTTCCACCAGATGCTGCTGCCTCTGAAAGATCCCTTCCCATCCTGGGGAAGAGGACCTGATGGAAGAATGTGGTACAGGGAGATTGCCTTGCCAGAGACAATAAAAATGTGGTAAAATCAGGAGTATTTATTGTCCTGGGGTCCACTGGTGCCGCTGCTGTTGGCATTGCGTGGAAAGCCACTGGAGATAAAGGGGAAGCTGCCTCAGTGGAGGAGCTGGGCCAGGGCACTAGAGGAGACAGGATTTACTAGTGAAAGAGCACTAGGTCTCGGGGTCTGCAATGATTTCAAATGCCCAGCAGTTGGTTCTTCATCTTCTTGAGGAACATACTGGTGTGTGGGACAAGCAGGTAATAAACAAGCTGGGGAAGCTCCAGTGTTCCTCTTTCTTCTGGAGAATTCAGTCCAACACAGCCCAAGTGATCCTTCTGTGTTTCAACAGAGATAGACCCCTACCTGGGGACAGGGACTCCTGTATTTGTGGCTGTCCTCAGCCCAAAGACACCTTTGTGAAGATGCCAAATGTGAAGAGCTCACACCCTCATGCCACACCTATCCATGCTTTTCATTAGTCCTGGTTCAGTGTGTGAAGACACTGAGAAGGTTTCCAGAAACATTTAAATTTCCCGTATAGCCAGATAGCAGGGACACACCTCACAGTTTCATGCATAATCACCTCAGTGATGAGGTCTTTGATTTAGCAAAAAAAAAAAAAGAAAAAAAAAAAGAAAAGAAAATAGCAGTTGCTCTTGGTTCCTCTTCTCCTTCTCATACTTCAGTGTCCTCTAAATGTTCTTTGAATTCCCTTCCCTCCCTCCAGCTTTTCCCCTGACGTAGCACTTTTCCCCCAGCCTGTGCCATCTGGAGGATGTTCTGTGGTCTCTTCTGGGCTTCCTGCTGCTACTCCAGCTCTCTCCCTCCAGCTTCTTTTTTTGGTAGTTTTTTTTTCTCCAAAGGAGCTAACAGAGGTGTCAGCTGGGGGAGTGAGATGTATCTCTGTTAACAGACGTTCCTTAAAAACCTTCAAAACTGGTTAGTCTTCAAAGGTTGTTGTAGGTTGTTCACCCAAGGATAGCAGCTCTGGAGAAGCCCCAGCCCTGTCCTTTTTCACTCTGATGATTTCTTGAACTCCAGAGAAAAATCCTTCACTACATTAATTTTCTATGCCAGACACATCCCAGCTGATGCAAATCACTTATGCCCCAACACATTGTTTTACATTCAGAAATGCAAAGGCACTCATTTATTGCAGATTTCACCCGTGCGCTGCCTGTGTTAATGCTGCAAATTCGTTTAACATGTTGCTCTTAATGTCACAGGCTTCCCTTAGCATTTTAGGTAGGACGCCCAGATCAGACCTGAGGATGCTCAGCCATGTACTCATCTGACTACAGAGGTCTTCACTGTCTCGGGCTTTTAGACACACTGTGATGTCGCTGCTCAGGCTTTCACTTTGAATCAAGTCAGCAGTTACAGATTTCTACAACATCTTTGCAGTTTCAAAGCTTCCTCTTGAATTTCATACTCAAGCAAAGCTGCCAGTGAAAACAATGAGCCGATTGCCTGAGTAATGAGCATAAAATTGGAGCCGAGGTCAGGAAAAATTACTGTGGGAGAAAGGCTGCGATGGCTGAGTGTATGCAGCACTCCTGTTAGCTCCCTGTCAGAAGACTAAACCTTTCATTCCATAGATCTTTTTATAAACCCCCCTAGCTTACAATTTTCTCTATAAAACAACCATGGATTAAATGTGGCTTTTAAAGAACAGAAGAAAGGAAACACCCAGTACCTGATCCGTGTCTTAAAGGCAAAGAGGGAGTTTTATATGAAAAAGAGAAAGTAAAAACTTTTTTATTTCAGTTTTTATTGGGGTTCTGATTTTAAGTCATAGAGTATTTCAAAGAATCTCATATTCAGCTCTTTTTTTTTCCAGTAGTACCTTTTTAATCCTGGATTTCACTAGTAGTTCGTCACTCCTTCTCTTCCTCACTGCCCACCCTGACTCGCGGTCAGTGCTTCTGGATGACTCTATTCACAGCCCTCCCTTGCTAAGCTCCACTCTGTGCTGAGACTTGTCCCCACTGCAGCAAAACCCAAAGCCTTAATGTAACCTGGAAGCCAAGCAAAGTCAGCTGCGAGCGACCGAGTGGGAGAGAATAAAAGGCACAGGCCATGCGCACTGAGCACTTTGCAGGTGGTCATAGCTGAGGTGCCAGCAATTGGAAGAGCAAAAATGCATCTGAAAACAACGTAGGTGTTTTAATCCCTACATACATATATATATTTTAGTATATTATATATTATATTAATTATACAAGATCTGTTGTCTGTATTAACCATTATCATAGAATCATTAAGGTTGGACAAGACCTTTAAGACCACCTAATCCAACCATCAGCCCATCCCCCCCATGCTCACTAACCACGTCCCTCAGTGCCACGTCCACACAGTTCTTGAGCACCTGCAGGGGTGGATCTCCAACAAAAATGAGGAAGTTATTTATTTTTGTCCCTAGGAGCCAAGTGAAATGAAAGACATATTAATAAAAAACTGGAAATTCACACCTACTATTTCATTATGTAGGACATTATGTGACAGTAGTCCATGCAGTCCCTCTTTTGCCAGGGTACTCCCTAGAATGCCATTTGCAGCACTTTCTGAAGAAGGGCACACAGAAATCAAACAGATCATAATTTTTTTTTGCAAAAAGACTAGAGGGAAATAATGCCTCATTTCAATAGTAGTAATAATTATAAAAATTAATACTAATAATGATTCAGAACAACTCAAGCAGAAATGCCCAGTGTAGGAAAGAGGAAGCCACACTCACTTTAGAGATCCATGAAAAACCTCTGCTGAAAGTTGGTGCAAATTTGACTTACAAGTCTCAAAAAACTCTACTTTTTATCACTGATAATGTTTTCTGAACAGCTGGAAGATAGGCTGAACAGGCTGCAGATTTATGTGCAACTAATCTAACCATGTAATAAATGTCTGTACTCCAAAGGTGTATATTAAATAGGGCAGGGATCCCAATGACATATCCATATCAGAAGAGGTGGCAGAAGCTTTCCCACCACCTCATTGCTTTCAGCAGAGTTCCAGGAGGAAGCGAGCTTTCCACAATCACGTTATCTGTCAGTCAGTCCTCCCCTAATAGTTCTCCAAGCCATTAGCGAGTTTCAGACAAATATGGAAAGAGCCATAGAAGTCTCAAAGATACTAAGTTCCAACGAGTTTCATAAAAATGTACAGCTGGATGGAGGAGAAAAACACTGCCTGCTATCTCTGTAGAGGGACATGAAGTGGGCACAGCCTCCTGGGCCAGCCTCAGCCCCAAACTCAGGGTCCCTGTTCCCTAAGCTGGGAATCGTTTGACTTGAAAGGGACCATAAAGGCCATCAGGACCAACTCCCCTGCAATGAACAGGGACACCTACAGCTACATCAGGTTGCTCATAGCCCTGTCCAGTCTGACCTGGAGTGTTTCCAAGGATGGGGCATCCACCACCTCTCTGGACAACCCATTTCGTTGACCCACTACCCTTACTGTAAAGAACTTCTTCCTTATATCCTATCTAAAATCTTCCTTCTTTCAGTTGAAAACCACTTCCCCTTGTCCTTCACGTGGCATGGAGGCCAGCCTGCCTGCTTTCAGAAACACCTGGACAAAACTTGTCTTCTTAATTCCAGTCCTATTCAGCTATATTCATGCAATGAATCTTAGCTCTGGACAAACCATAACAGCATTTTCAGGGAATAAAGTATATTCAACCAAAAATCTCTCTTAACTCTTCTTATGGTACTCGATATTTCATGCGGAAGTCTATAAAACAACATTTTACCCTAATCTTTTCAGAGCCACCAGGAAAAACAGCTGGGACATCCAAAGCGAGTATACAGGAGGGAGCTAGGGAAATTCTATTAAAGAGTTCATTAATAATTGATACGTAAGAACATTTTCTTATGGAGGCAGATTAATCTTAAATTCCTTGCAGGAGGAGCACAATTCTGAAGAACGATGAGAACGTTTAGGTGACTTCCCTAAAAAAATGCAAAGGGCAGAGTGTAGGTGCCTCACCATAGTGGGTTTTATTAAGAAGTGGAAAGGAATAGAAACTGTTTTTCAGAAGACAGTTATTCAATACGTCTCATGCAAACAGTTTGCTGTTACAGAGGAAGCCTTCGGAGAGAGGAGGGGAGGCAAAAAAGACCAGCAGCAGTGGTACCGGCAGCAACAGGCTCCCTCTGTCTAGCTGACAGTTCTGGTGAAGCAGGAACCCCACTGGGGTTAGAATGTCTTCAGTTATTTGTGGGGATTTGCTAATTTATTTATTTCTTTTTTGCTCTTTGAAGGGGGTGAACTGCACTCTTTCACTGTTGACTGTAGGACTCACTTTTTTAAACGAGCCTAGGCAAATTTTGGTGCCCCTACAACCTAAGCAGACAATTAATAGGACATGTATGTGTAAATTCTTTTCCTCATTCCTCATTCAGATTCTGATCCATTCCCTAAAGAAATGCAATTGCTGAGAGGTAAGCACTATGTTAGTGTTTTCTTTCCAGGTAAGACAAAAGAAATATTCCAACCTCTTGGCTGACAGACATTGCCTGGTTCCTCACTGACCTCTCTGCTGTGGCATACCTGCTGCTTGGAAAAACAAAGCCACCTTCTGAAACAGGACTGCTTCAGGATCACGTGTGAGAAAGGGGACGGGGAAGACTCTGAACGGACAAATGTTTGTTCCTTTGTAGAGATCTCTGTGCTGCTATCATCAAAACCAACTGTGTTGAGAAGGCTGCTTTTTTTGCACCACAGGAAGTGTGGAGTTTGCCTGCTGCTGTTCCCCATGAACAGCATCACCACCACAGAACAGCTGGCTCCACAGCTGGCTGTGTGCAGGCTACTACTCACACCTTGCTTCTCTGTGGTGGTGCCTTCAGTGGTCACCACGTCATGGCTGTACCACAAATGGTGCTGCTAAAAACACTGGAACAGGTGTGAGAGTGCTATCCATGCTGATACCTCCTCTGCCTTCTCTCACCTTCTCTGAGAACCCAAATTCCTTTGTATGTCAGGATGGGGAACAACTAATTTTATCACATGCAAATGTTCGCTTGCAGTGCTGAAGAAGAGGTGGGGGAGAAGACAAAATATTAAAGGTAATAAAAAGGATATAACCGGTTGGAAAGGGAATAAAAGTACAGAAAGGAAAAGTAACACTGAAAAATCAGGGGAACGGCTTCCCAATAGTGAGCTCTAATAGGCCATGAAGGTCTCCCACAGGGAAAGGGTAAGAGCCATATCGCCTGGGACATTCAGAAGAAGACGTGATGAAACAGCAATAATTATGCAGCCGAGAACAATGCTCTGCAGCTAAGGGAGCAATAGGCAGGGATGATCTAGGAGATGCATTCCACCTTCAGGATCTCTGGTTCACCTGTGTTTTGCTTTTAAAGAACTCACCTGACATGGAAGTGCTCCCTGCCGCAGCCTTGGACTGGGATGCAGAGAGTTTGTGTAATGCCTTGTATTTCATTACCATTGGTTATAATTTAAATGCTGCATTGTTCCAACTGCTTAGTAGCTATGTGATGTATGACAGACTAATAAACACAAAATAATACAAAAATGAGTATTTTATGTGGTATCTTCCTCCCTCAAAACCTTGCAGATGTTTGGGTCCCAGTGATATTTCTTAGAGGATGGAGCTTGCAACTGCTATAATTAAGCAATGCTGTACCATTAAGTCACTCGAGAGGAAATTAGGAACTAAACTAGCGCTGTGTGCCGAGGAAGCCAAAATTGTGAGCTGAGATCTTTATTCAGTGCCTGAAAGTCTGCCTTTTTCTAGCTTGCTTTCAAAGAGGTGTTATTCCTATTGCACACCATCAGAAGACGTAAAAAGTGAATTAAATCTGTATTCAATGTTTATTTTACATGTAAAGTGGGATCTTAGATGGTGGGAAAAATATGTTTTTGTCAACAGCACTCTGTTTTGGTATTACTGTATTAGTTTTTAATGGGCAGAAGAAATGTGCTGATTTGGAGGCTTTCCAGGGGTTTGGCAGTATTCCATTGTGTCAGCACTGAGTAAAAAAGATGTTATTCCTTC
Source organism: Chrysolophus pictus (assembly GCA_037305975.1). Lineage (NCBI taxonomy): Eukaryota > Metazoa > Chordata > Aves > Galliformes > Phasianidae > Chrysolophus > Chrysolophus pictus. The sequence continues at coordinate 50,760,203 of CM074577.1, forward strand.
TTTTTACAGTAAGAACTGGGTAAAGGTAATGTCACTTCTCTGAGTCATCCTGGCAGAGCTCCATCTGCAGAGAGGCAGTTTGACCAAAACAACCACAGTGTGAGACATAGAAATGATACGTGATGGGAGTGAACTCCAAGTAACCAGTTTGGGACAGACACACTGATACAGCTCATACCCACTGGCAGAGGAAAGGGCTATCTCCCAGACAACACTGAGTGATTAGATCTTGGATAATCCACTGTCTCAGGAGCCTTGCATCAGAGGACCTGCTAGCACATATGGAGGCTTACAAAGCAGAATAAAGCTTTTCTGATTGCTGCCTTCAGTGCTGATTCTAAGACACACAAGGTGGCCCTTCTTCACAGAGTTCTGTTTGGACATTCGCTTTTGTTTCCTACCACATCTCTGATGGACAGTCATCATCTTTATTATCCACTACCTGCATCCTCACACAAACTTTTACTTTGTCTTTCATAGCCTCCACACAACCTGTCAATTGGACCCTTGACTTTCAAGCTGTGGCCGTCACCTAAAGAACCGTAGCGCTTTTCTTATTTCAGAAAATCTTTGTAGACCCCAACTTGTCAGTGTGTTGTCCTTCATCTCTCCTTTTCAGGTGATGCACTTTTTACTCAGCTACATATAGAAACACCAGGAAGGTATTGATGTACGTTTTCAATTTAGTTCTTGGACTGATCTTTCTGCACCTAAATTGCCACCTCGACAAATTGCTCTTCTCACTGCTGTTGACATATGTCTCTCCTGATCTTGGACTTGGCTACGGTTTGGCAGGTTTTGTAGATGCAGCTATCTATTCTGCTGGTTTCCAGGTCTACAGACACTCTTCTTTCCTCTTCACTTACCTACCTTGACTGGATCGGATTTATGTAAAGGGGAAACTACCCATTTGTCAGTGTATACAAGCAAATAAATAATTTTACCTTAATCTAAGTAAGTGATCTCAAAGCTTTGTGTATGCTCACAAAGCTACTCATGAATAAGCCAAAAGAAATGGAAAAGGTGCCACCTCCCTGTCACAGCACTCCTGAGGCCATATTTCAAGATGGGACTTTACAGAGCAAACTAACCACATACCAACATCAGCTTCCAGCCACCATGAACATCATCCCATTGTGTACCCTGCTGTGCAAAAATATAAAATATAACATAAGAGAATCCTCTTATTCAGGGCTATATAGATTTAAAACAAACAAACAAACAAACAAACAAAAAAAACAACAAAAAAAAACTGAACAAAGAGATACAGCAAAGAAGTCTTACTCAGAAGTTGAGTCCACACCCAGATTAACCAGTGTATGCTTACCTGCTCTGTCTTCCCTTACTGGGAAGTGGCACTGTCATTTTGATGTGTTGCACTGACATATCAGCACAGTCAAGTGATGGTGCCAAGTAAGTAGATAGAAAATTAATGCAAGAAATGAAAGGGGAAAAGTGAGTACCTGGACCTCTCTCTGACAAGCAGTGCTGCTGGCCTTCCAGCCCTCTCCTCCTAGGATGCATGCATTTCATGCATTTCTCCAGAAGGAAACAAGTCTTTGTGTAGTGTACAGCAGGACACAAAATACTCCATTATTTGGTGAAGTCAAATTAATCACACCGGTGATTAGAATGCCAAGCACTGCTCAAAGAGTTTTGAAAGGCAAGAACCTGCTTTGTCTCATACAAAGTCTCTGCATAACGGGGGGAGAAAAAAAAAACAACCCAGTTTGTCAGCTGCTTCCTTGATTATGTTCAATAAGAGTACACAGGGCTGGTTTTATTTTCACTTGGCAATTTCTGTGTTGCTATGACTTCACTAATCTCCAGTCCATAAATCATTTGAGTAAACAATACACCAGCAAGCTCAAATCCAGAGGAAATTTCTCCAAGGCAAGTTTTTCATCTTTCTGCTTTTCAGGAGAGAGCTCAGGAGACCCCTCCTACATGGGATGTCACCACGAGAAAAAATTCCTGACATTCTCGAGGTTTAGCTTTAAATCATATCATTAGGTGTAGGTATTAAAGTGAATAGAGAATAGCACAGTATGGTCAGCTGTATTTCTTTCTCACTCTGAGTTCTGCTCCCTCTTGACCCTTACATGAGGATCCTTCTGTTGACTAGAGGGTCTCTGTTTCTCTTCCCACTTCAAAACCCTTCCTCCTAGCAACAGAAAAACTATCGATGTGTGCAGGCTTTCAAGGCAGCCCATAGCTGTGCTCCCTTGAATGTCAAAAGGGGTTGGTCTCACAGCTACAAATCAAATGTCATTTTACTTAATAATGTATTTCATAGCGGTCTGTATCTCGTCCGAGTTATTTAGTTGCACATCTATCCTTTGAGCTTTCTCTACAGCTGCAATCCAGTGCAAATAACCCTGGGATAGGGGAAACGTGCATCAGCTTTATAACACAACACAACTAAAAAAATAATCCTACTGGGAAACACACTTTATAGGAATCAGAGGCAGAAAAAGCAACATGCAGAGATGCCTGTACATGAACAGATACTCAGCTGGTCTAAGTCTCTGCTGCCTTGTATCTTCCTACTAACACAGTGAGAATGAGAACAGAACACACAGAAAACCATGAAAGATCCAGAAAGGAACATTCACACTATTGCCCACTTTGTGCAAACTTCAGTGGCTACACGATGTGAAAAGTGGAAACAAATGGTGTACCCACTGTTTTGTTCATGAGGGATCTACATAATGAGATAACTCTGGGATATAATCAGAATTTGAAAAATCTCTCTCGCAGGCTAGGGACGAAGCTTTTCTATACCAGCCTTTGGAATTCCTCACGTGGATGGACCAATGGTGCAATGGACTGACTGGAGAAGGATGGCATGGCTGCTTTGTAATCATCTTCTGCTGAGTGAACTGCGTATCTTTTCTTTATATTCAAAGTATGTTTTTAATAACTGACGTGTAAATTGACAGGGGAGTTACTTGATGTATACAGATCCATGCTTTGTTATGATTGGTATATAATGGGATATCAGCCAGAAGCTTTAATCTCTTAATATTTAGTTTGCCCACCTATAAAAATGTGCTTTTATTTTTCTCATAGTCAGTAGTGAAGAAGCCTAAGGAGCTCTTGACACATTGTAGATATCCTTCCTGCTAATAGAGATGAAGTAACTTTTGTTTCTAAATAAGCACTTTGTCCTTTATTCTCAGTTATTTCAGTAGAAAAAATGTCTTAGGATTATCATAATGTCAGGATCAGTGGTTTCTTTCTGACCACCAGTTTTCCTAATTCTCTTCCATCAAGGGATCTGCCTTGATTTTTGCAGGGCATCCTGATTGCTCCTGGCTGTATGCTGCCTCTTCAGTGCAGCAGGAGGCAGACACCAAGACAGTCTGCGTGCAGTTCTGTTTTCTTCTCGTCTGCCTGCATGCATGGCTTGATTTCCTTCCTTCTCGGCTCTTGGCTCTCTTCTGCATTGCTCCAGGCTCACCACGCACAGGAGCCAGTGAGGCTTTCTGGCCTGTCAGCTTTTGAGAGAGTTTGCTCAGACGTTTCCTTGGGAGAGTCTTCACTTCACTCTAATAACAGTGAGAAATCCCCTGTACGGAGCAATTTAAAGGATGGTAAGAGGGTGGAGACCTGCAACTCAGAAGTCTTCGCACAGAACAGAAAGCCCCAAGACACAAATCTCTGTTAGGCGTATTTCCCTTTTGCTTCCCTTCTTTCACATGAGATGATCTGCCAGAAAATATTTCTTCAACTACCTTCAAATGTTCATCTTCTTTTTGACTACCCCAAGGGCAATCTCAGTCCCTGTTTTATTATCGCCTTTTCTTTACGATTTTTTTTTTTTTTTGCCGCAGAGGCAGTGTAGAGCACTCTCCAAATAAAAGCACTGTTGTTTCATCCAAAGTTGCCAAAGGAGTGCTTTAGGAAGAAAAACAGGCAACGGGGGTCCCACTGCAGAGCGAAGCTAAGTGACATGCCTGCAGCCATGCAGTGGTGCAGCACGGCTCACCCTCACACTGGTGACTCCTTGGCTGCCAAACTGAGATTTGTAAACTAAGCCAGAACAAACAGGAGAGTCAGGTGGGAAGGTGGTCTTCCTCAGACAGATGACTGAAGTGTTGTCAAAATAGCTCTTCAGGAAGAAATTCCCTATAAAAGATAAGAGCTGCTCATTCTGATTTCAATAAAGATATTATATGGCCGCAGGTTGTGCCAGAGGACATTCAGATTGGATGTTAGGAAAAATTTATTATTCAAAAGAGTGGTCAGGATCTGGAACGAGCTGGAACAAGGTGCTGGAGTCATCTTGAGTTACCTGGAGTCTCTGGAGGTGTTCAAGAAACATTTAGCTGCTGTACTAAGGGACATGTTTTAGTGGGAAATATTGGTGGTAGGTAGACAGTTGGACTCGATGGTCTTTTCCAACCTTGGTGATTCTGTGATTATATTGGTATTTTTTCCCTTCCTGCCATAATCCTGTTTCTCTGAAGACAGTTTCTTATATGGAGTGACTTTTACTGTGGGAACCTTACAGAGCTTTGCTTAAACAGGCACTGTGCTCAGCATCCCCTGGGGACTCAGAAGATGTAAGCAGGATGGAGATGCTTAGATGCTATGGGCATCAGCTGGGCTAAAGGAGAAAGGAATCTTTCAATGAAAATGTTGAGTGCTATTGTTTCCTTCGGGTTTTCTCTCCCATTCTTTTTGAATAATTCCCCTGAATGCTCCCAGTCTTCTTTTCACCCACCTCTCTCAAGACTGGTTACATCCTACCAAAATAAATCAATGAAAACCAGTTTAAAAGCAAGTGAAAAATTATTGCCAAAAAAAAAAAAAAAAAAAAAAAAAAGGGCATAGAAAAATATTTATTTCTGTAATGAAGATAGGATGAGATTCCTCTTCCCTAGAAGTCTTCAACTGGACAACATTTTATTGCACGGATATTTTTTGGGCATCACAAGAATAATTCATAAAACTTTTATAGATCTGTTGGGGGATAATATATTTCTAAGTTAAACATGAAGGTATCTTTAAAAAAAAAAAGAAAACTGAGATATTCTTTTCAATATTCACTTTTTAATTGGAATCTGTGGTAAATAAAGATTTGTTTAAAGCTAATTTTAAGGCAGAATTTTGCAAAATTAAAAGAAAACAGAACACTTGCTTAAAGTCTTGCTTAAAAGATTTGTATCCTTCTGGTTCATTAGTATGACTGACAACAGTGTGTACAAGTGAGAGGGTTGGTATTTGTGTACAGTCGAGTCTTAGTCATATTGCTGCTCACCGTTTGTGATGCCATTTGTAACATATTCCTCTTCCGTCTACTGTTGTTTGAAGCATGTTAGATTTAATACAGTCAAGGTATTCTCAAGAAGAAGATGCCTGGTCTGAGTAGCTTGTGAACCAAGACCCGGAGCTTAACCCTACCAAAAGGCTGCACCTTGTGCCAGTCATACTCACTCCTAAATGATGAGTAGTTGCACTGCAATCAGTGGAGCCGTGCAGAATAGTGAGCAGTGGTGGCCTTCCCTGAGTGTAATCCCAAAGTGATAGCCATCACAACAGCACCATTTTGGGGGCTGAGGGTGGCAGGATCCCATCCCAGCACCAGTGAGCAGCTCCTGGGCAGCAAGGTGGGAGAATGCTGGAAATTGAGACAGAGAGTGTTGTGTTGGACAATTAAGCACCAGATTTAAAGCAAACCAAATGTTGTATAATCACCAGCTAATTTAGATATTTGTGCAGTTGATTGAAAATATGCAAGGAAAGCAGCATTATTTAAAATTATTTTTAAATGTTTGGAATTTATTAGAGTTGACTATGGAAAAGAGATAATTAAGGATTCTAAATATAATTAATGTGCCGAGTTATAAAAAGCGCTGCTTAGTTAGGGGTTTTCCAGCAGTTAGCAAGATGGTTGACACTGTAATGACAATTTTACATTTAAAGATGTTTGCAGTTCACATAAATATGTATTGAAAAATAATTTCATAGTAGGTACATGAAGAGTATACCTCCGTCTTCATTTTAGAACACTTGTGCATGAACAAGAATAGGAAAGAAGAGAGGCCACAGAAGAAAGTCCAGACCGTCATGTGACATGGATTTCCCTAATATTTGGCATGGGCAGAATCCCTGCTTGAACAGGCAAGGTGAGATGTTCATTTCTAGATGTGTTAAATGTTGCTTTTTCAACAAAAAGGTGACACACAAATAGCACGAAGGAAGCAGAGAAGTGCTTGAAAAAACAATTCTTATTATTACATTTTTACATAATATAATGACTAGGTAAATAACATTTTTTCACCTTGATTCTCTTCAGAAAATCTTACTCAGAATTTTTGATCATTCATAGTTTACAGTCCTAGAGGAAGGGAAGCATCCTATAGCAAGAGGATGTCTAGGTCCAAGCAAAATGGCAGACATCTTCCTGCTGGAGGTCAAGAAGTGACTTCTGCTTGGTTCCATATACATCCAGTATCAGCCAGCTTAAGAAATATTTGGTTTTCAGACCCTTTGCAAAGCTCATCACTGTATTCTCTCCTGTTCCAGTGCTCCTGAAGAGGAATAAGGACAGGGAGAACGTGGTGCTCTGGGAGGGCAAAGTCAGTCCGGGCTGCATGATGGACTGCATAAGAACACTGTACTATCCAGGTTCCAGGCATTGTGGACCTTCTGAAAGGCTGTGAAGCTCAGCTGAAGGTCTTATACGATCTTAAAGTCTTTAGATTGGACTTTCAAACCAGCTGCTGGCAAAACCAATATTACTTGATAAACCATCTGAAAAATACCCAAAGAATTGCAAAGATGAGAACTGTATGGAAAGCTCATACTTCTCCATCTAGTACTGATTTCCAGTGCCACCTTTTAAACTGGCATTTAACATATAAAATTAACAAAATGTGAAGTTTCTCATCAGGTACAGTGAGATTTAGTACTTCACCCATTAGAAGGAGTAGGTTTGCCAAATTTCCCCAGCACTGTGCTGTCTGGTCTTTGTTCGAGTAGGGTGTTCATCAGTTCTCTGGAAGAGACTGCACAGAATGCAGATGGCTGAAGTCTATAGAAGGAAATTCATTCTTCTCTGAAGGGAAAATACTAATATTGTAAATAAGGTTTCCATTTATCAAGTCAGGTAGGTTAAAAAAAGGAAAAAAAATTATTTCTGGGTGGGTGGATCAGAACTATGTTTCCTTGGTTTTCGTTTGCATGTTTTTCAGGATCCTAACTGGATCTTTGCTGTTGCCTGGCTGGCTACTGCACCTGGAAAGATTCCCTCACATTTAGGATAACCACTTGGCCTCCTGGAGAACAAGAGCAATCAGGGTAAGACTTGTGCAATCCTAACAAACTGAAATCAATCCCTCCAGTAGTGGCTTTCCCAATTCTTTGATTTCCTTATTCTCCAAGGCAAGGAACATGTCCAAAATCACAGGAAGTGAATTTGATCCACAACTTCACTCCATAGGCATTTCACTACCATATTTTGGTGGTGGTTGAGGGAACACAAGAGCTCAGAAGAGTGCCCAGCAGCACAGCCCAGGCCCTTTGTCACATGCAGGTGGTGAGATTCCAAAGAGTCACAAAAGATGTTCAGTTCAGAAAGGATTTTGTTTCCCATTTTGTATTAGCTGTACTTCCCTTCTGTCATTGCTGTTTACAAGGATACTGATATATAAACCAATGTTTGTTTGGTGGAGTTCACTTTTTCTTCTTACCTATTTCCCCTCTGAAATCATGAGGTGAACTATTTGTAGAAAGAATATATTTGATAAATGTACTCCTTTTTCCTTTTCACAAATTATCTAGGAACAGACATTGATTTTTTATTACTTTGTTCATTATCTAAAGTATTTGTCAAATTGTTTACAATAATATCACATGCACTGGTACCAAGCGGCCTGTCACAGCCATCATTAACAATTTTGACTTGGTGATTTACCTTCTGGAACTGAATCTTGAATAATTCTTCATGTCACTTCCAAATCCCTAAGACACTGTTCATTTGCTTTGTGGAAGAATCTTCTGTTCCCTGCCATGCATCAGGATGTCACTGTGCTAGGTGCTGCATAAACACAGCTCAGAAAAATCTTAGCCCAACGCAGAGTGTGAGTTTGGGAACAGAGGGGTATCACCAGAAAGCCTTGGCACAGAAAGAGGCCTTACGGGTGAGTACGTTGGACACTGGTTGAGTGGTCAAAATGCTGTCAAACGTTTTGTCGACATGATAGCAAAGAAGAGTTCTAAGGAGAGACTAGAAAAACAATGAGGTATTTTATGTAAGTACCTAAATCATTTTGTTTTATCCATTTATCCGATCATAAAAGTCCCTTTTATTATTTAGCATTGCTTGAGTTCTTCCCAGACCTTTCAGGCTGCCTGCATGAACAACTCTGGTATCAAAACATCCAGAAAAACAGATGGTACAGATGTTTATGATCTCCACTACCACTTCTTCTAATTACATTTTCAGAGAGTAAAAGAGATCACAAGCACAATCAGAGAGAAAATGAGAAAATGTATTTTCTCAATCTTTACTTTAAAAGTCAGTTTTGTAATTTCAGACTGGAAACATTTACAGCTGTAATACCAGTGCACTTACTGTCCAAAAAGGAAAGAGTCTGCATAAAGTGACAGGGAAAGGATCTACAAATGAAGAATCTTCCCCATAGTTTTCCACAAGGAGCTCGTGGCTCTTTAAAACCAATAATCGCCATTTCAATATATAAAATACAGCTTCATCAGAATCAGGCCCGAGCACACCTGATGCAGTATGTGACTGCTAGGATTATGAGAAAGTTCTCATAGATTTTTATAAAGCATCAGATCCCGGAGATTTTTAAAATTGGGCACTGAGGTTGACCCAGTTTGGTGGGAAAAGCTCGCCAGATCCCAGGGAAGAGCACTGCCCAGGGAGAAGCCTCAGGAGGTACAGTTATTTTTAACCTTCTGGACCTACACAACAAAGAGGAAATTCTGGAAACTCCAGGTAGAAAAGAGGAATTCAGCCTCAAACTTTTAGAAGCCTCTCCTCCACCAGATCTTGATCCCAGCAGAAAACTTGTCAGAAAACTTTTTTTTTTTTGTATTAAGAACAACTTTTGGTGTAGATCAAAGCTGCCATCTCACTCTTCCCTCTGCAAGTGTTCAAGACAAAAGGAAAACAACATTTCAGGACATAATTCAAGAAAAAATTAGAATATTGAATGCCAGAATACCAAGACAGAAATGCCTTTCATTTTAGCTAGAATTAAGAAAGTTAAACTTGTAACCAACCTCGAAACAAAGAATGGCTTGAGTTGGAAGGAACATAAACAGTGGCATACCCACGCTGTTAAAACAAAAAGATTCATTATGCTCAGAGTTGGCTTTTGAAAACTGTTCTAAAAAATGCAGTTTTCTAGTGATTAAGTATGCCTCGTCAGATGATTCAAACAAAATTTGATCTGGGCAAGTATTCTGTTGAAATTGTAATTGAATTTTCTTTTAATCTCATGCAGGTTTCAGCCCTTCTTATAAATGTGACAGGACCATTAGCTGAATAGGTTTTATTGTACATGCTGGACAGCATTTCAGATACAAATTTAATATTACTCCCCTGCAAGTAAACAAACAGGCATTTGTGTTTCAAATCAGGTGGGGATGAGATGCTTATGTTGGTATCTGATCTTATCATATGAGTGTGTATATTTTTAGCTGCTCTGAAATAAGAAGAGGGCTGAGTACACATTATATAGACAATCTAGTTATATTGTGCTTGCCATTTATGGATTACAATCCTCACTACTGCTCCAGCATCATCACACCGTACCAAAAAAAAGGCTAGACTAAGGCTTCAGCAGTCATCCTTTCCCTGATTCCTAAGGATGGAAAGGCCAGGAAGTGCAAAGAACAGGAGGGGTGGAACACAGATGTGTATCTTGAGGCTCATTTCTGAAGACACCCCTAAATCCCCATGGACACACAGGATGGGAGCACCCAGTAAATCCAAGCTGGCTTACAGCCCGGTGGTCTGGCATCCCATGCAGTCATTTTAAGGCCACCCTGTACTAGTCAGTGCAGAAGTTTTACAGCATGGGACTTTGGAACTCACAAATCCAGTGGTGCAGCACAGGAGAGAACATCTGGAAACTGATTTCTCCCCTCCTCAATGCTCTCCTGTCCAGCACAGCCCCAGCTGTTTGCTCCTGGCATTGGGGTGCGGCAGCCCAACAGCGAGCAGCTCAGAGCAATTGCACCCAAGGGAGTTCTTCCTACTGCCATCTCCTGTTATTGCTGCTCATCAGGACTGTCAGGTATCCCAGGACACTACATGGGACTGCTTTGTGAATGGGTGTGGGCACTCACTTTGTTCCATAACAAACAACAGATAAGCAACACAAGTTTTTTCTATTTTCTGCTAGGGAAAGATTAATTTCCTGGTTGTGTTCAAGCCTTGGCGCAAACAAGAAGGCGGCAATGCACTGTGGTACTGGCAGTAAGCAGTAATGCCTTCAGCTGGTATTGCCAATGAGGACACGGACAATTTCTCAGATGGAAATCATTGGCCTTACAGCCATGTTTTGTTAACAGAGCTGAACGTTTCTCATTCATTGCAAGCTGGCTTTGTTTGAGTCCTTCTTATTTTCAGTGGAAGAAAAACTATTCTACAGTCAGTGCCTCAGAAGTTAAGGTGTGTTGTTCTTTTCTTTTACATAATAACCTCTCCTCTTACAAACTTTGTACCTACAAATGTTAGTGTTGCCATCTTTGCTTACAAGCATGAGGTACAATCCTGTTGATGCTCCATTGTTTGCCTTTGGAAAGAGGAAAAAATGTACATGACAGCAGAGAGGATCTTGGGCAAACTTCATTCTAAGGCAAGAAAGAGTTGGGTTTCATTGATCTACAGCTTGGCATTCAGTTCCTGCATCTGAATAGAAAAAAGGCATTTATAACCTATTAAAAACCCAAGGAAGATTTTAGCCTTTTTTTTTTTAAACCATGTTGGAGAAATCAGTCTTTCAGAATAGCCTGGGAGTTGTGAATAAAGAAGAACTTTGCTATGTTTATTTAGAGAACCTAACCCCTTGGAGCCAGCATTTTCACTAATGCATTTTACATTAGCAGGCTGCATCAGGAAATCCTGACTTTTGGTGCCAGGGGGGTAATTAATATCAGATCATGTTTGCAAAATGGTTGTGTTTATGTGGGAATGAGGACTGAGCTCTAACTGTCAGGAATTGAAGTACTCAACTTTGCTATGGAACTTCAACTATTTGCTAGAGAGAGGAATGCTGAAATTGAAGTATGAGGTCTTGGCGGCTCAGCTGCTGAAGGCAGTGCAATCTTTAGATTTATGAAGAGAATTCTACAATGAGTGTCTGAAGTGGTTTTCTTAGAAATGCTACGGAGTTGTTGGTAACTTGGAAATGGTTGTTTTGATCCTGGTCTTGGATGTTCCAAGGAGTTCCAAAATATGCATAACATGGTTGTGCCGGACATGTTGCCCCACATCATTTCCAAGTTCCTGTGTTTACTAGCTAGGCCATATTCACCTATGGTCAAAAATTTTTTTCTTGGTATTCTTGACAAGATGGGCTTGCTTTGGCGCTTGCACTAGTTAGCACGGTCAAGGCAGTAGGTGTGGCAATTAAATAACTAGCTTAAATGTCTCCTGTTCAGCTGAAGATGGAGGAAGGGTATCCAGTGACCATCCGCTAGGCTCGCAGTAACAAGAATAGAAAAAAACCATAGAAGATAGTGGTGCTTAAGAACACTCTGTTAAGTAGAGAACTTGGATTCTCACACTCTCTGAAGGCCTGTTTCTCAGCACAAATTGGGAAATGTGCACTGATGGTCAGAAAATCATTCAGGAGTATGGGCCCTATTGAATCATAATGACCTCAAAGAATATTTTGAGATTAAGAACATATAATAGCCCATCTGAATATAATACACTTTACTTACTGGTTTCCAGGCTCTAAAATATCCATTTCACTGCGATGTGGAACTGGCAGCTCCTGTGCAAGAAGATGTGTTTAATCCCTTCCCATCAGACCCTTTGCTGGAAATTCATGGTTCCCTCAGCGGCAGTGGGGATTAAAAGTAAAGATGTAATCTATGTTAGAGCTAATATATGTTTGGTACAATAATGAGCCAATATACTATTATGGATCTTGTGGTCAGCTCACTGTGTTTCATAAATACAATCAATACATGTTACTCCCCTCTGACATTCACCCACCATCATTTCTACATGCTCACCTCTTGCCGGTAGTCATCTGGGGATAATCATCCCCACTAATAACCTACCTCTAACGTGCCCACTGTCTTTCCTCCCGCCATGAATTGATCCAGTATAGGCACTAAAATAACAAATCTGGACTGTATCATTATTATATTACCAGCTCCTTGATCCTAAAACAGGGATGACAATCTAATCATGCTCTGCAAGTATAGCAAACATGTATGTATCTAATGAATTGTTCCTCATCAGTTATTTGTGCAACTGATTTTACTGGGATTAATGTCCTAAATTTGAATACTCTGCAGCAACATTGCCTACAGCTTTTATTTTCTGTGTAGTAATGGATCATCCCTTCTTTATCTACCAATCTCTCTGGGTATCTACATTTCATTGTGTTCTAGTATCTTTTTAAACTTAATCCTTATCCTTTTGGTGCACTTCCTCTTTTGTTAGAAGACGCTGATAAGCACTTCATCCTCCACATTGGGTAATTTGCATTCCTACCTGTAGTATAATTTCTTTAAGGACTTGCCAGCTCTCCTGAACTCCTTTTTCTTCAGACTTTTTTCTCTGTATCATGTTTCCTTTTAATCATCTGAGATTACAGAGGTCTTCTTTGAGGAAGTTTGCTATTTGTTAGGCTTATTAAGGAAAACTGAATTCCATGATAAATTTTGATCAAATTTGACAAAATTCTCCAAATGTTGACAGAGTTGTTTCAAGTCATTACATTCCTGTGAGGGTCACAAACCTACTCACCTAGGAGAGAGAAGTTTTGATAAATACTTCAATTCAGCAAGGCCTGTTGTTATTGCTCAGTAGATATCAGAGAACTCAGCCATAAACTTAATTCCTCACACTACTATGTAAAAATAAGCAACATTCTCTCTCTTCAAAAATTACTTGCTCCTCTCTCCCCTTCAGTTTCTAAGAGTGAACTCATATCACCTCATGATCTCTTACTCAGGCCACACACTGAGAGATGATTACTATTCACTGGTGAGAATGAACACACACCTTTTCCATTTGGCTGGTTTCTCCAAACCTTCCATATCAAAGCTCTGCTAAGAACCTGCCTGTATTTTGCTGAATTTGCTTCCTAGGAGATGCTTGCATAGCAACAATTCCCCATTAAAATCAACACAGATGATTCAGCATGGTTAGTCACAAAATAACCTCGTGCACCTCAAGCAGGTCTAATTTGAAGTCTATGGCAAACTCTCACCACAATGACAGCATTTGCTCTCTTCCCATTTATTACTGACACAAATTCACAACTGATCTATCGTCTACATGCCTCAGAGAAGATACACTGCCTAATTCACTGGCAAAAAAGTCTTCTTATTACTTTCTTGTCTTTCCTGGAGAAAAGTTCTGTATATATTAATATTCAAGCCTTATAAATAAATGAGAATCATAGAATGGCTTAGGTTGGAAGGGACTTCAAAGCCCATCCAGTCTCACCCCGTGCTGTGGGCAGGGCTGCCACCCAGCAGCTCAGCTGCCCAGGGCCCCATCCAACCTGACCTTGAGCACCTGCAGGGATGGGGCACCACAGCTTCTCTGGGCAGCTGTGCCAGTGCCTCACTGCCCTCTGGATTAAGAATTTCCTCCTAAAATCTAACCTAAATTTCCCCTCTTTTACTTTATTCTTCTTTTTACTGCATTTATAGAAAAGCATTTGGAATTTTAAGCATATTGATTCACTATCCTCATTCTTGTTCCTCCTCTATCTCCTTCTCAGCATCTTTTATATACGTAATCTGTAGTTCCTAATGCTTTCTGTCTCCAGGCACGAACATCTGAGTCAGCAATGTGCTTTGTCACTACGAAGACTAACAGTACTCTTGGCTGCATCAGGCAGAGCACTGCCAGCAGATCGAGGGAGGTGATCCTTGCTCTCTACTCAGCACATCTGGAAAGCTGGGGTTCTCAGTACCAGAGAGACACAGACACATTAGAGAAAGTCACACAAAGGGCCACTAAAATAAATGACAGGACTGGGGCACACCTCTCCTGTGAGAAGAGGCTGAAGAGCTGGGGCTGTTCAGCGTGGAGGAAGCTCAGGGGTATCTCACTGATGTCCACAAATACCTGGAGAGAGGGAGCAAAGAGGACAGAGCCAGGCACTTTTCATTGGTACCCAGTGACAGGACCAGAGGCAATGAGGACAACTGGAACACAGGAGATTCCCTCAGAACATCAGGAAGCACTTCTGTGCTGTGTGAGAGACAGAGCATTGACACAGGCTGTGCAGAGGCTGTGGGATATCCTTCTTGGGGACGTTCAGCAGCCACTTGGATATGTGCCTGGGCCCCCTGCTCTGGGTGTCCCTGCTGGAGCAGGGGTTGAACTTGATGGACCCAGAGGGCCCTGCCCACTTCAGTCATTCTTAGATTTTGTTACCTTCAGCAGCTAGGGACTGACTGTGCATTGGGAACTGTGTGAACCTGTGGCACTGTATCCACTCCTGTTCTTCATCCCCTTTCTTCAAAGGAAATCAATTAAATGGAATATACAATGGAGGGCTACCACAATGGAACATTTGCCCTTTCAGAAGAGACTGTGGGACCAGGGCTTGTTCAATCCAGTAATAAGGTGGCTTCAGAGCAGTCCTAACTGCAGTCTCTCAGCACCTAAAGGGAGGCCAGCAAGTAGACATCAGGTACTTCACAGCACTGCATAACAAGAGGATGAGAGACAACAGGCATAAACTGAATCAAAAGTTCAGATTGGATAAAAGCAGAAAGTTTTTACCCAGGGAAGTCAGGTAGTGAAATATGTTGCTCATATAGACTGCCCACAGTCTCCATCCGTGCAGGTTTTTCAACACCCGAATTAAGACATAATCAAAAAGATCCAATTTCATGGTCAACCCTGCTTTAAGCAAGAGGTAGGACCAGAGATTTCCTGAGGTCTCTTCCAATATGCATTAGTCTATAATCTGACTTTTAACCTTCTGAGACACTGAAGTCATGGTAAAGCATCAAGTTTTCCCATCTTCTCCCACTCTGGTTAGCACTGGTTACACAGACCCTCTCTTGTTCTTGTAAATCTCCTGAGTTACAGTAAGAAAGCTACTATGATTATGGATGGTTTTAAACGTTGTTATCTCTTCCTCTTCCTTCTTCTCATTTGCTAAACTCTCCCTTTACTCAAACACTATACATATATATTTGCAGTTTGCTTTTAAAGACAACATTGCTCTCAGTAGCATCAGTGTACAATGACATGGATAGATTGACCCTCTACATCATGCATACTTGTCTGCACAAGCTCATGACCCTATGCCAAAGGCTGTTGTACTCCCCTTGGACATCCATACACGAGGAGGAAAGGGACTATCAATTTCCTGCTGTTAAGATGCTGTTAACACCTGCAGAACATGGTGGAGGACATGGCTGTCACAGCCTGAAACAGTGAAGCCAGTCAGTACATGCGTGAAAATTCATGAAGTCTCATGCAAGAAAAGGAGTAAACTCTTTTGTTGATGTAATCACAGATGCCTACAGTGACAAAAACTGAGGAATCAATGCTGAGTGAAGTTTCACTCGACCTCATGGATTTTGCCAGAAGAAGGCAGATTTTGATACCCATTTTCCTTGCAGCAGACCTTCCCATCTCAAAGCCATCATTCACTGAGCAGCAGAAGCAAGCCTTTCCTGAACAATGGCCCACCTCTCCCCTACACGTACTGGTGCTTGAAAGCAGAGTTTCCTCTTTTAGAAATGCAGGGAGCAGTTCTCTACAGAGACCTTCATCCAAAAGTCCTGTTTCCAAATGACAAAGAGCACTAATATCCAGTTAAGATTCAGTTAATTCTTAGGCCCAGAGGCACCTCATAACAATGGAGAAGCTGGTCTCAAACAGCTCAAACCAAAGGAGGAACTATAGATGAGCTTATGAACTTGGGCAGCTCCATAAACAATTTCTGTCATCATAGACATCTTGTAGCGTCTCCATCAGCAATGGCACCTTTGTGACTATATCAAGTTTTGAGGTTAGTCTTGTTTGCTGCCCTTCTAGAAGACACACGTGGACAAAAACTAAGCTATCATGGCTTACAAAACATGAGAAAGACAACTGACATGGTCTCATGGTGAGAGAAACAAAGAAGAGAACTCATTTTTTACCTAAATACACAAATTGTCTGTGTGGCCAATGGCATAATCTGGAGGCAATCTACAAGATAATGACTTATTGGACCTATGTGTTACAGATGCAGGAGCCAGCATGGCACCCCACAGCAACAGCTCTTGGTGGAAACAAGCAGCTCAACAACTGGCACAAGCTCACTTCAAAAGCTGCTACAAATTGGTAGTACAGACATTCTGCCAAGTATTCGTTCAAATGGTGACCAGCTGTCAGTAAATCTAAATAATGATAATAAGGTAGAATATCAAGAAAATATCAGTTGGCAGGTTGCTACTATAGTCTCATGGCCCATGGACCTCAAGTCTGCTATGCTTTTAACTGATGAAGCAGTTGCATTTGTTCACCTTCATGTTCCTCTCTCCTTCCTCAGCCAAGTGCAGCATGGAAGACCCCTGGTTTTCTACTTTCCTTGCTTGCTGTCCAGAGCGGGAAAATGCAAACCCATGCAAAAGCAAAGGGCAAGTAATACAGGCAG
The DNA here is from genome assembly GCA_037305975.1 of Chrysolophus pictus. Classification (NCBI taxonomy): domain Eukaryota; kingdom Metazoa; phylum Chordata; class Aves; order Galliformes; family Phasianidae; genus Chrysolophus; species Chrysolophus pictus. The sequence goes on from CM074577.1 coordinate 50,777,044, forward strand.
AACCAAGATTCTGCTGTAATAAAGTATCAGTGCTGCCATTATAGCAACAGTCATAACAAGCACCAGTGAACATCAGGCTCCATTAGGCACGTCAGCCTGCACATTGGGTATTTGCAGTGGTTACAGATTTCCTAGTGCCCACCAGGCATCCATTCATTCACAGTCCTACGAACAACCACTTGCCATCAGCAAAAATTTGGGAGGTACTCACACAGTTGCCTGGCCTTTTGCTCTGTTTTTCTCTTCTGTGCCTACAGGAATACCAAAGCAATATTGGGATAAATGTGAAATCAGCATCAAACCAGTAAAAACTTCTTGGTCATATTCAGATTGGGTACTCTCACTGGGCTTAAGAAATTAAACGCTCTACTATAGGCAGAACTCTTTTCACCCAACAATATGATTTAAAATAAGGTATTTCAATGTGGAAGGCAAACATTTTATCCAGTTGGAAATAGCATTCGGAGGAAACAGACAGATGGAGTTAAGTAGGTGCTAGACCCATCTGAAACTACATCATCGCAAGGGGGGGGGGGGAAAGAAGATAAAAAAAAAAAGATACATGGATCATTAATTTTTGAGCCTGACACCTTTTCAACTTGACAAGAAGCCATCTTAACGAGTAAGGTCATTAACAAGTATTTAGATAGAAACTCCGAGAGCGGTGGCAGTTGTTTGTATTGTAGTCCTGTGGAAAAGTAGAGAGAAGGCTCCGGGGTGAGAAGCGTTATTGCTGGTGAAGCGTAAAAGAAGGCTACTGGACAAAAATTCCTCACCTGACTTGAAGTTCGATGAAAAAGAGTTTGGATATTGAACTGATAGAATTTAATTTCACAAAATCAACACCGTAGCACATGGCGTTTTTCTAAAAGCCTATCTGCAATGGAGATGTGTCAAGGTGCCAGCGCACTTCTGGCAAGGCCAACCGCAGCAGGTGATTAGAATTTATGCTGTGTAAAATTAACTTCTAGATGAAATGAAAATTACGAACCAAAATGGAAAAGCATTTACATGGCAATCCACCTATACCATTTGTTTAAAAAGTGTCAAGTCCAGTGAATGTAAAGCAATGTTCTGAAGAATTCACAGACATAATGGCTCTGCTGTTCCAGCAGCTGCCTCCTCGTTCCCAGATCTTTCCCACTTGAAACCTAAAGTGTAAATTGCAAAGCCACCTACATACTGAACTACCTCTGAAAAAAATTAAGAATATACAAAACAAGTGATGCACTAAGCAATTTCTCACCAGCAGCTGACTGATGCTCAGTGAATTCCTGACAAGCAGCACTCCCTCCTAGCAGCTCTCCTCAGTTTTATTGCTGACCACAATGCTGTGTGGTATGGGACATCCTCTGCCCAGACTGGGTCAGCTGTCCTGACTGCGTCCCCTCCCAGCACCTCATGCACCCCCAGCTCATCTTCACAGGCAGCAGAGCACAAGAAACTGAAAAGTCCCTTAATGTGAACACTTCTCAGCAACAACTCAAGCATCAGTATGTTATCAAAATCATTCTCATCCTAGATTTAAAACAGAGCACCTTACCAGCTGCTAGGAAGAAAATTAACTTGATGCTGGCTGAAACCAGAACACACTATAACGGGAAAAAAGTTCCGAACAGAAAAAGACACTTTTGCTTCAAATGCACATCTCACTTTAGTTCTAACTGAACTAGACTGAACAGTCTAACTGAATAGCTAGTGATACCTGCTACCTGGCTTTACAGAGCAAGGATCTGAAAATTAAGACAAAAAGGAAACAAAATATATTCCCAACGCTTATGGTCCAACAGAAATTTCTTCTGAACTCCAGCATGCTGTTTCTTGCATAAAGCTATGAAGCATGTGCTAATATTCTTTCAAAATAAACCACTTCATTTGATCTAATGCGACTGCGCGTGCTCTAATATATAAATAACCATGCAGTAGTTATTTGTAATCCTACTAAGCTCCTAGCCTCAACACAGTAGATTGAGTCCGCAGTTGTGCACGCACAACTGTGTTCCTCATTATTGATTTTCAGGGTGTCGCCTTCCATTTTCACGTTCCTTGCCCCTTGCAAAAATCAAGACTGCTTATTACAGCTCTGGTTTTCTGAAATGAAGAGTACCAACACTTCCTGCAGTTGAACTGAGATAGGCTGGTACTACCCACAGAATTTCTCCTGACAGCTCAATAACTGCATGTGATGAAGACAGCATTATTCCACCCCAAGCCTACTGTGTTGCGTTTATAAACAGACTTAAGTTCTGCTACAGCCCATTCCATTTCCTCCAAGTTTTAAGTGTTGAACAACTTACTGTGCTGAACTATTTCCACCTCACTGTGACACCTGAAGATGCATTCTTTTCTCCACTTCATTTGGTGTTACTCAGCTGTCCCAACAGAGCTCTGGCATAGTTTGTATCAATCTTCACCTTTTTTGATATTTAATACTTATTCCTATTTCCCCCTCCTCCCATCTTATCTGATTTCCAGCGCTTCACAGTCCACCTTACTGCACACTTCATGTTCATGGCAGCTTCTCAGAGAACTTCAGGATTTGTGAACATAAAAATCAAGATAATTCTACTTGAATGTGGATCTCCTAAAGTAATTTTAGTAGATTAATAGGTTTACATTTTTTGTCTGCGTGTGCATTCTTTTGTACTTAATAAATATACATTTAGTATACTGTTTTAAAATATAAACACTTATCATCTGGCATAATGTTTTATATAAATATATATTTAATTTACTAATGCACCCAGTTATCCTTTCATTCTAGAAGGGTTGTTTGAATCCAGAATCACAGAATGGCCTGGGTTGAAAAGGACCACAATGATCATATAGTTTCAACACCCTGCTATGTGCAGGGTTGCCAACCAGCAGACCAGGCTGCCCAGAGCCACATCCAGCCTGGCCTTGAATGCCTCCAGGGATGGGGCATCCACAACCTCCATGTGCAACCTGTTCCAGTGTGTCACCACCCTCTGTGTGAGAAACTTCCTCTTAATAACCTAAACCTCCCCTATCTCAGCTTAAAGCCATTCCCCCTTGTCCTATCACAGTCCCCCCTCCTGATAAACAGTCTCTGATATACACTCTCTTCAAATATTGGAAGGCCACAATGAGGTCTCACCAGAGCTTTCTCTTATCCAAGGTAAGTTTGGACTCATTTCATAGGATTTCACTTTTATTTTACAGTACAGCAACTGTTGCCTGTGTAAGAAACATCAGCTATTCCCTTGAAATTTCTTCAGGGCTCCCAGCTGAATTCCACCTGGACTTGCTGATGTAACAATTTCCCCTCATTTTATAAATTCAAGCATTGGCTCCTTGTTTGAAATCATTGTTTGGCTATTTATTTATTCATTTAACCAAATGAAAGTATGTTTCAGCATCCTCTGTGGTGAGAACTGCAGAAATACGGTATCTTTGCACCAAGTCCCTGCCCTCCTTTATCAGCAATATTTTCTCGAAAATTAATTACTTTAAGCATTTTGAACTAATTTGAGGAATACTACAGTAGGACTGTTTGCAGAGAGATCATTTGTCCTGCTTCATAAAGGAGCGTTTGCTTCCTTAGGTTAGAACACTGTGAAGTCAATTTCATATAGAACAGTGAGACAACTTCTCCCTATTTTGAGTCATTCACACAGCAGAAAGGGAAATACAATCACCTGAAAAGAAATACAATGGCAAAAAAAAAAAAAATCACAGCACTACAATAATTACAAATCATTTAATTCATTAAGTGCTCCTCTTTACTCTTCGGACATCTGTACTGTTTCTGTACAGAAATGCTCTGTCAGTCTCTCACTTGGCTCTTACTTTCTATACTCTGTATGCAAAATGCCCAACGTAAAACCTTTTTTATTAGTTTGCCATTGGTTAGATTTTATTTAATAAATAATAATTACTAAAACATCTTGCTGTTTCTTGTCACCAGGCTCTTGTTGTGCATTCCTGCTTTTTGTTGTTTAGGGAAAACTGTTTCTTTTTTAATATATAACTTTGGTAGAAACACTCACTTTTGAATGGAGCGACCTCCTCTTGAGTTGTTCTGCTGGCATAATATCAGAGGAATAAGGTAATTTTTGTCACCGCCAATTAAAAAGTTTTACGAAACAGGACTGTTATAAAACAATTAAACCTTGCAAATGCAGTAGTCTCTAGGAGGGAAACCCTGGAGGAAATTCTGCTTATTAAAATTGCAATTTTAGTTTCCATTAAAAAGGAGAATAAGACAACAGAAGATGGGCTGGCAAGACAAATTATTTCTTAATGTCAGTTGAGCTTATTTCAAATGAGATAACATATCTACACCAGGTTGGGTTCAACACATTGTTGCCTCCTCAACTCATTTATCTAATTCAGTCATCTTGATTATAGCCTCATGGACCTGCATTTTCAGAGGAAGAATTTCGTAACAAACAACCTACACAACATGCTGATTACTGAACAGTTAATTCTAATTAACTTGGCTATGGCAGGAGAATTTTGATAAAGTCCTAGAATGCAAATACAGCTTGGTTATCCTGGCCAAATTTCTATAAAATAAAAACTCACAGCAGAGTCTCCAGATGAGACATCAGAGTGATAGGGATCTAATTTAAAGAAACAAATGAGAAAATTAAAATCACAAATAATTTATTCTTCTGTTAGAACTGATGGAGTACAGTTTTAAATAGCAACGAAGTACACAGTGGTGGAAAATTGGCACAGAACCTACAAGCATTTCATTCATAATAATGCTCCTCATGCTGTAACTGTTCAAACCTTGATGTGCATTTTTTAAACAACCAACTTTCAAAAAATTGTTTTCCCTTAAAAAATGATGAAAAAAATGAAAACCTTGTTTTCTGTCTCTACTGTCAGAGATGTCAGGAACATCCTTTTTTTTTTTTTTCCCCCCTCAACATGATCTCTAATTGAAAAAATAAGGTTTTATTCCTGGGCTAATCTTAAGTTTTGTCATTTCTATAAAAAGTTGCCAGGAATTCCTGAACACATATATTCCTGCACAAAACAATATTCATTTATTTATCTGATATACAGTTGCAGGACAGTCCCTAAACCAATTTTTTTGTGTACTATGCTACTGATCAAGGTGCTGCCTCTATCTTGCATGCAACACTATAAGCGTTAATGCAGTTCAAAACAAAATTTGGCATTGACCTCACCAACAGGTTTTTATTTTTTATGTTATAAAACACCCCTTGGTCTCATGTTAACCAATAAGAAAAATGGACACGCACAAAAAATGCCCCCTTTTCTAAAGATATTAACTCCCAGTTAGGAAAGTTTAAGATAGGTTTTACAAAGTTTTCTAGGCTAATTTGATACATACAAATTATAAACTAAAGGTTAAAATACACTCATACAATACAGTCCTGTCCTCCGTATTCTTTTTCAAATTCTTTGCATATTTAAGCCAGGTAAAATTAACACTTGTCACTTTCTTTTTTATTGCAATTATTAAGAGGGATTACAGCTTGCTTATGCAAAGCTGTGACAAAACACTTGAGAAATACAACCCAAACGTTTATCCTGTTACCCAAAAAATGTTGCAGAAAATTGTCAAACTATGTTAGAAATAGTTTTTACAAAAATGCTTCACTCAGAAAAATTGGAAAGCTTAAAAAATTAATCTTTGCACAAGACTATATTATACTGTCCTCAATTATGCTCCCATTTAGATAACTGGGATTCTCATTCTTTGTACATGAACCTATCAGCGATGTACGATGCTCTTCATCTTTTTTCACTGTTATCTTTATTGTACACCATTTTGAGACTTACAGAATCAAGCACTTATCATGACCCTACCCATTTTTAACAGTAGATTTCTTATCCTGTCCAGCGAGTAGTGTACTGTCTTGCATATTCACCACATGAAAAACATAATATACAAAATATTGCTGCTGTAAAAAGTGTGCATATCCCCTTCCCCCTACAAAAAAAATCTGTGGAAAAAATATTAAATTCCCATAACCTTCATAAACATACAAAGCTGTTCGCACCTTTCAGTCTGTAACAGTCTATTTGATACACAGTTCTCAACTCGCTGCAAATTGCTATTTCACGTATTTTCTGTCCAATATTGCCATCTAGAGTAGAGATGTGAAATCAGCTTCTGAGAATCTACAGTCTTTTAACAATTAACCCATGAAGACCGTATACTGTAAAACAGCCACAAGATTTTTTCCGAAAACTAGATGGAATGGGAGGTTTTCATCTCAGGAAGATGTCCACAGTGCTGAGAAGACAACATGGCTGCTAATAGATATTGCCTACCGGAATGTGAATACTTTTCACTGTTGGTAATTTCCATACTGACCCTAGAAAGGAAATTCAAAATACATAATTAGGCCACAAGGTATATTTCCCCGTATTAAAAGCTCAAATCAGAAGATCTTCCAAGCAAACTATGACATTAAAAGATGAACACAAATGAGAACAAATGGCAAACCAAGTTGATGAGTACAGAGCTTCATCTCTGTTAAGATCATTTGTGTTTTAAGGCAACATGGTATCAATTTAAAGCCACCAATCAAATCTGATCAGAATAGCATGACTTTGAGTTTAATACACTGCTGTGAAATTCGCAGAACACTACAAAAAAACGAAAGACAGAAATTACTGCCCACCTAGACTTGAAAACTTATTTTAAAAATATAAGGTCACCTAAATTCAAGTAATTCAAACAGCCTGTTTTCAGTGACACTTAAAAATGCTCATCTATCAAAATCACAGAAAGATTGACACATGTAGCTCAAAAACCAAGGAACAACCTGGTGAATACAACTAGAAAACTTATCTTACAAGAATCAATTATTATATACATCCAATTGACAAAATTAACCAAATCTATTTCTTTTGACAGAACATCACATAATGCAGAGAAGGCAGAAGTGAAAGCTTCACTCCTACAAGCCTAACAAGATCCTTCAGCATAGTGTTCAAGGTCTGCAGAAACAAATACTGCACTACTGAAGTGGATGTCCTCCATAAGTGCAGTCTCAACACTATTTCATGTTAAGTACCATCACAATATGGCAATACTTTCAATTTCATTTGTATGTTGCAATGTCAGTTTTTCTATTGTAATATACCAATCAGTCAGGAAGAAAAATTTCAGAACAGCTGCCAGAGGAGAATTTAAGCAGCAGAATTCCTCTGGGAATGGCTAGCACAGAACTGTAAAGAGGTCTTCTATAATTGAGTTTTCCTGTCAAACTTAGACTGCACATACAGCATACCTACAGAGAGATCTATCTGTTATCTGTTACCTCCGTTTCTAAGAAAGTTGGAGGAAACTCAGCAAACTGAAACTCAGTTCTCTTGACCCTACATGTGCCACAACCAAAGCATATTCATGCAGCTAAGACTTTACGTGAGGGGGTTACTGTTTTAGGGCGTGAGTACTTAGTTTATCTTCTGAATAATTAGGAAAAGTAACTGCATCTCTCAACTACCACATTGAAAGAGTTTGCCTGTTTCTTCTTCCTTGTCTTTTTCAGTTTCTGTAGGGAGGGAGCCAGCTGTCCTCCACTAGAAACGCAAGTAATTGGGGTTAATCTCACTTCCAAAGGAAAATTCTTAAGATTTCAATTCTTATTCTACTGACATATCAGGATTTTTTTAAACACTAAGATTTCAACTGGATCTTAAATATACTTAGCTAGCTCAATTCTGTTTATGCCAAGGAAAATAATGCTGTATGTTTCAATGACATTTCTGAGCTTTTTATATTGCAAAAATTTTATTTTTACAGTTGTGTATGTTCTATAGGAATAAAATCTATGTTTCATTCAACAGTAGGACAACAGATTTTTTTACAGGACTTCTCCAGTACAACTCCAGCTAGTGTTTTGATGGGGTATTCTTGTTTTTTTTTTTTTTTTTTTTTTAACTTATCTTAGCAGAGATGGGAAAGAAGCAGGTAATTTTCACGTTATTTCTTTCTCATGTATTCCTTTTTACTTGTTAGAGTAAACCTGTGCAAAAATGGTTTCCCACCTCCCCAGGCAGCTATACAAGTAAGACGGACTTCAGCTGTATGCAGAGGTGCTTCTACAGCTACAAGGATTACCAGATTTGTGTTTGTGGGAAAATCAATTAAACAATTCAGCATGAGATTAAGAGATTTAGAAACCTCAACTTTCAGATTTGTCATTTTATAGTCAGCTACGAAACAGGTGAACTTAATTTTTAAGGTCTGCAAAAATTGTCTGGAGGGCCTCACTTTGCAAAATTGCATTAAACTTTGCAAGTTCAAAAAAGAATAACTAAGCACACTTCTAGACAAACATTTCTGCATAAACTCTACTGTTAATAAACTCTTGAGAACTGTGCACACATGCCAGAGAGACTACATCCCTAAATTCATCAGTTAACGTGTCACAAGAAACCAAAATTATCCAGTGAACGTGTAAGAATCACAACTTTCTGACTGAGTGAAAGAATACCTGGTCATATCCATAAGGCCTCTGCTGTGGTGGCTGTGGTGGCCCAGGCTGTGTGGGTCTGTATCCCCCATACTGCTGGCCTTGTCCTTGTGGATAATTGGGATACTGAGGTCCAGGGCCACCCTGCGAAGGACCTGAAGAACGTTAAAATGGAAAAAAGAAAGAAAAGGGAAAAAATTAAGACTGCTTCAAGAATCACAAAGAAAATAGTACAAGTACTGGGTTTCACAAGGCTAAGAAGTATCTCTACCATGAAATCAGGTCTTCTATCTAAAAGCATTATCAGGGACAATGCTTCTCTGATCCCAGAAAGCACCTTAGCTGACAATGCCTGTTTTGCTCCAACCATAGAAAATTTACAACTTTTTTTTTTTGTCCCTAATTACCAACGGATGCAGTTCCACACGTAAGGTCTCAGAACAGAGAAAAAACAAGATATGACAAACCATGAACAAGAGCACTTTCCATGATTTAGGGAGGCTCACTCTTCTCTCACTGTATGCTACTCCAGTTCACAACTTCATTATGTGAGGAACAGCCAGATGAACAACTGCATGTAGTGCTTGGGCTTTCTGAAGAGACCAGTAATGCTGTACTGCCAAAAACTTAGTTCTCACATCACAGCAGGCAATCATAAATGGGATGAGAGGAAAGCAAGTTACATGCATAAAATGTGTGATGTCACAACCGGTAAATGCTACTGTCGGAAGAAAAAAGGTACTGCCTACATCTCCCTCCTCTCGTCACCTCAACTTTACAGGAACAGGATAGAAATGAACTTCAGCTCCAGCCTCTTTTGGCTGTAAAAGGAAGCAGCTCTTTTGTCAAGACAAACCTTCTGTCACTGTTCACAGGGACTAAGCCAGTCAATCAATGGAAGCTGTATGTTACTACCACCAGGCACTGAAGACACCTTTCAAAGAAAATTAAATTCATCCCCGTCTACCTTGGGAGATGTGATGTCCTGTATATTTCAGAGATACTTGATACTTCAACACCACCTGCTAAGAACTGGCAAATTCGAGAAGAGCTGTAACTCCAGAGAAGTATTTTAGAAAAAACAGGTGGTTTTTTTTTTTGTTTTTTTTTTTAAATCAGAAAAAACAAGTTACGTTTTACCAATAAGATGACTCAGTACAAGAAAGGGCTGTTCAAGCTACAGGCACCGGACATTAAAACCACATCAGCCTGTAACTCTTCTGGTAATTTTGGATCTATGAGACAGTCAGAAAGATGACCTAGTGAAGACAAGTTCTTTAGTGTATTACCATTCTCCTCAGGCCTCACATCCCCTTGAACTATACAGCTTCTGCTTTAAACAGTGGAAGAAAATCTTAAAGATTGATAATAATGACTGAGATGCTGATTTATTTTTGCAAATTAGAAAGCAATTAAATATTAAATCGAGCAAGGGTATTATATCCTAAAAAGTGCTGTGTTCATCTGACAAATGAAGCTTGGCTTTTATTTATTCATGGTAATACTTTATGGTTGAATTCTAAATATTCAGTAATAAATTCTATAAAATGAAATGGAATCTGTTAATTTGGAGCTTCAATGTCTATTTTTACTTAAAAAAAAAAAAAACCTAAAAAAGCATGATTTTTGTGTTTACAAAAAAGTAGCTCCCATCCTTTTGTTTGATGTGTCCCATCTCATCCTTTTGTTCTAGTATTTCTTAACCTAAATTTTCAGAACATTAGATTTCTTTATTTAATCAGAATAGAGAGCTAGATAGACTTTCATTCTGATCTTTATTCTGTTCCTATATTAAGCTTAGGAGAATGTAAGCACACAAACGTTCTTTTAAAACTATAATTTTTTCCGTAACATCCAAAAGGAGGAAGTTGTATAAATGCCAGCGGATCTTCCTTAAAATTGTCTCAACATAAGTGGATTTGGGGCAAACCTGGCATTTGTCTACATAGTAGTCACCTGTGGACTTCCACACATTCCCACAATGCTGGAAGTCTTAGCATACAAACCTACCAGAAAACTAAAGTTAAAATACATGTAATTAGATTTCAGACATCTCTTTCTAGATGCTGCATCTCTTAAGATAAGTATGTACAGCTTTACAATACGCAACAGTAAGCAAAAACAAGAGCAATATTTTTAGTACTATCTGCTGACTTAGTTATCACAAACAGTGCACAAAAATTACATACTACTACTTTAAGTTTCCTGTTTGGGAGTTCTCCTTGTATCCAAAGAATTCATCATTTAACTCATCATTTAACTGGCACATTTCTCATTCTTGCCATACATTACATGGTTTGCACTATCAGCACAAGCATTTGCAAGACAAATCCTTAGAAAACATTATAAGTAATGCTACTGCTCATTTCTTTACTTGTCAGTACAAGAATTTCAATAGAATGATTAATCTATGTTGGACAAATTTTAAAAAGAGGTTTTGTTTGTTTGTTGTTTTTAAAGATTTTGTTCTAAATGCCAAGTCCAGAGATGAAGTGGTTTAAGTGGCTCTTTGCCAACTTTGTGCCTTCTAGACTGTTCACCAAGGGGACAGAATAGAGTAGAGCTTTTCTAAATTACAGATACTTCTGAAAATAGTATCTAGACATTGCTCAGCTTTCTGTGCAACCATGTCATCCAAGCTTGCCAACAGATCTACTTCCAAACAGATGCTGTTTTCTACACTTTCTTGTTTTGCTCCATTGAAATTGAGACCATACAGCTTTCTTGCACAAGCCTGGCCTTTCAACCCAGTAAAACCAAGATGGAATAACATATGAAGACCTCTGAGCGTTATCTCTGATTACTGCCTGCACCATCAGGTTCTTACCATAACCCTGCTGTTGTCCAGGATAGCCTTGTTGGCCTGGATATTGCTGCTGTTGTGGTGGATAACCCTGCTGTTGGGGTGGTCCTTGATATGCATCTTGCTGCTGACCATACTGTGAGTTTCCTGTAAGATGATTGTGAGAAAGAAGAAACAACTGAAGGTGCTTACTTTATTAAATATTTTTCCTTTTAAGATGCACAGCCAACAACACAAGAACAAAATGAAAACGCAATATTGATTTCAAAAACTGAACAAAACAAAGAAAACTCAAACCAAACAGAAGGAATTCGGCCAAACAAACTGCAGTTAAAGCCAATTTTGCAAAGTTGAACTGCAGCATTTTCAGCATCTCTGCCAAAGGAGCATTGCATTTACTGGAACATCACAGTCATAAGATCATGACTATACTAAATAAAATAAAAAAGACAAAATTAAGGACAGCTACAGAGCACAGACTAGCTACACAAGATCAGCAAGCTGTTTCCTAACGGCACTATAATTATAGAAAATATATACACGCACAAAAAGATTTAGAACTGAACCAACAAATTTATGTTTAAATAAAAATTTCCATTGAGATTAAAAAAAAAAATCTCTGAAGTGTTTTAGTCATTTTACTGTTGTTAGAAATGGCAAATTATGGTTATATATTTTAGGTGTTTGCAAGAAATTATTCTGAATGCTTCGAGTTCCCTGCAATTCTCAAGACAGCCAGCAACTAGTAATCTACAAGAGCTTTGCATGGGTATAAGTTGTGTTGTGCAGAATTTTTGTTCCCGTTGCGGGTGGGGGAGGAAAGGGAATGTATGTGCGTATGTGTGTGAAGGTATATAGATACCTCCTTCGTAGTAATGTTGTGAGGAATCCTCATAAGGCCTATCGTAGCCTTGTTCAGGATACGACGGTTGCTGATAACCGTAATCATTATGACCTACATCAATTCGACAAGAGACAGGAAGAAACGTTAATGGCCTCTGAGTGAAAACCCTAAGAATATTTCATTTTTCAGAAAAATGAAAAAAATTTCAACTGGATATACATGAAAAATATTTTTCAATTGTATTAGCCAAAGTTTTATTAAGATGATTTTCTTTCATATTGAATTAACATGTGACAGGAAAAAAAAAAGCTTAAAGCAGTAGTTTTAGCAACATCACAGCAAAGGATGATCTTAACCTTCTGTTAATTCTTGTTGGGGAAAAAAAGTACTTTATCTTTCACTTAAAAAAAAAAGCATTTAGGCCTTTCACATGTAAATAACCTGAATTAAATTAGAATGAACAAAGAAAGCAATTATCATACTTTGTCTAACACCTGTTCTGCTGATCTCCAGTTTGAAAGCATATGCTAAAAGCAGTGTGAAATAGAACAAATAAAGCTCAATGAAGTTATGAATTACAGTCTACATTAAACTTTGCTTTGAAGTGACATTCTCAAGGTCGATTTTTCCCTACAAACATAATTCCTACAAGCCTTAGTGAACTTTTTCTCTTCCTCCAGTCCTGAGCAGAATCATTACAAATGTACTTTTCTATTCAGAGACAGTAGTTATCTCTGATTATGAAACCAATACATGCAGTAAGCATCCCACCTGTTTGCTGCTTTAAGAGTAAGTACATCTTACAGATGAAAAAAAAAAAAACCATATTGCGTTGCTACTCTGGTCAAGAAATGAAGCTGAAATTTTGTTTAAATTCTGAATAAAATTAGATCAGGTAGCTAGTGTAGGAGAAAACAGTATAAAAATAAGCGGTCTTTGTAATTAGTTCTGGAAGTGTACAACACTTCATGGACGTAACCTAATAAAATACACAATCATTAACACAAGTCTTATAATACAATCTCTATTTCAATAGAAGCATGATAAAGAGGTAGCGATAAAGAATGAATCTTTAGAAGGAATAATTCTCAGTGAATTCCTCTGTGCTGCCACAGATCTGTCAGTGGTAACGTCCAATTGCCTTCACTATAGAAAATATACTGTAATCATTTAAAGTTCACATTTATAACATGCAAATTCAAAAACGAAAGCTTAATAATTATGAATTATGCACACTGTAAAAGAACATTACACATATACCTCCAAAAATAACGCATGTAAACTTATATAAGCATGGCTTGTTGTATCTTAAAATCAATTTAATAGAAATGAAAATTCGGATAACTAACTTGTGCCCTTTCATTTGTAATGAGTAAGGGCTTTAAAAGTTACATTGCTTAGCTTTGTGTATGTTTTTTTTTAAAGACATTAACATCTACCACATTCCTTGAACTTCTTACAGAAGCATTATGTACCACACACAATTCTCACGGTAGTCATGACTCAACATTTTTGTTCTCCCAGTCTCTGTCAGTCTAAAAACAGGTCAATTGCAACTTTTCTAACTTGTAACACAATGCAATAGCCTTTAGCACTCTAAATTCCACGAGGCAGGAGGACAGATTTATGCAATTCAAAGTTTTGGTCTTGCCTTGATAGCTCTGGGGGGGACTTCTAAGGAGGATTCACAGTTACAAGATCCTCAGGGCAGGGACCGTTCCATTCCTTTGTGAAAATTACACTGAAGGCCCATACCAATAGCAACAAGAACACATTTGTGCGACATGAAAACTAAGCACTAAGTTAAAAAATAGAATATTTACAGAAAAAAACCCACATTTCTTAAGCAAGTTCTTCCATTTCAGTAATATCTTTATTAAAAGGATATCACCCCCTCTTTTATTCATAATGAAGTTATGACTTAATTCATCTCAATTATACTAGACATACTAAAGAGCCCTCCTTTTAGATACACCAATTACAGATTTTTTAGTTTGAAATACTAAACTGTTGTTATAGTTTCAAATGGGAGTATAACAAATTACATACTCTAAATTGTAAAATTAACTACTCATAGTAACTTAAACTGTATGAACAATTCTGAATTTGGAAGCTTTTGTAAATGTGAGGTACGATATACCATTCTACTCTTGCCCCATTCCCTAATTTTGGGCATATCTGCATTAATATTGGGCAGGTATAGAAAATGGGAAAGTCAACATTTATGAGAGATTACCATCAGGGTAATATTGCTGGTTCATGCCTTCTGGAGGACCTTGTCCACCATGACTGTATTGGTCCCCATAATAGTCTTCCTGGCCTGAGTACTGCTGTGGTGGGCCTGAAAAACCACAACCAGTCAATACGTAAATAACTTGTTTCTCTATTATAAAGTCTGCTATTTTCTGATTTTATTATGAGAAATATTTCTCGAATGTACTCCCCACCCATATTGTTGCATTTCAGACAACATATGTAATCTCTTTGACTTAAAAAAAAAAAAAAAAATCTTTATATAATTTTACACACACAAACATACAGTTGCTTGGCTGCATCACACTGAGCATATATATATATATATATATCAAACTTCAGTTCTGAGATCATTTTAGGAACACATGTATAACAGCACCAAGCGTTAAAAATAAAGATACTTTTTTTCTAAAAGGACTGGGAAGAAAAAAAAAAAAGGAAAAAATGAAAAAAGCAAGGCTGCAGAACACTGTTCCTTTTTTGTAACCGAGCAAAGTCAGAACCAAGTAGGTACTTCACTCTTTTTCTATACCTATCGTTTTAATATTGAAACGGAATCTGCATCAGCATGAGATGCATATTTTCAGATACTTTCTGTCAGAAAGAACACAAAACAAACACTTGTATTCAAGTTTAACTGTGATACCAGTAACCTGTTGCTACAAGGAACAAAAAAAAGGGTCTGCAAAGTCTGTAACTGGAACACCCAATGATTTCACTGAGATTTGGAAAGCAAGAAAGTGACTTAAAATAATTTTAAAGATGGATATTTAAAATCAATGTAAGAACACTGAAGTGAAGTCCTACCTTGCTGTGGCGGTCTGTACGGAGGAATCTGTCTCTGACCCATCATGTGATTGCCTTGGTTAACTTGGCCCATCATTCCCATAGGTGGTTGCTGTCCCTGGTAATGCTGGCCACCAGCTTGTGGCATGTTGTATTGCTGGGAAGGAGGCTGCTGGTGCATCATTGGACCTATAAAAGAAAAGTAACAAAGATGTCTTCCGTAACTCCACCTAAAAAGCAGATCAAAAGTCCCTATTTTCAGTTCTTTCATGCAGATTGGTTATTTCTGCACCTATGCAAATGTACACAATTCAGTAACCAAGTTATGAAAGAGAACTCACACTATGTAGGACTGCTTCCTAGATGTCTTTTTTGAACTACAGACACAGTTTTACTCATACACAAATAACTGAAATGTCTCTCATTTTTCTATGTTTGTTTAAAAAAGAATCTGCAAAGAAAATGTAGATGAACACCTGATGGTGAAACCTTGACAAGTTGTGGAAACATTATTTAACATTATGAACTCCTTGGGGCATAATTTTAATACACGTTTAGTTGTTGTTATAGTCCATTAACAAACCACCTAAGCTGTTATCACAAAATAAACAATTTTATTTAGCCTGTAAAGACAAACTACTTGGATAACTGAGTCAGACAGTATGCAAAAAGACCCACAAGAACATATGCTCTGACCACCACACAATAGTCCCGCACAGCCACACAAAAATCTTTCAGTACCAAGCTTCTGAGAATTTCTATGAGCCACAGAAAAAGAACAAGAGAGATCAAGTATTGCCCATGTTTTATCAACCAAGAAAACCTGGTTAAGGCTGAACCTGTAGTCATGCTAACCAGTAATGAAAACAGACAGTTAAAGAGTGACCCACTGACACAATACAGCAATGAAAATGATGACTGAGCCATTTCATGTGAAGGTAGGTTACGCTGATAAAACTTTTAATAAAGAATAGCCTCTTCACTTCCTGAGAAGAGTTATTTCAGTATTAAAATATGAGAAGAATTGTGACAAGGAGCTAAAATTTTCAAACAATCTGTTTTTATAATATGCCAACGGAAAAAAATAATTCACATTGCACATTTAACTACACAACAAAGAAGAGAAAGTAATTAGTCTCACTGAAAAAAAAAATCGAAACAAATCAAAACATCAGACCAGAACAACCACGCCTTGTCTCCATTCCAAGAGAAAAAAGCTGCCATCTACTCATACTGTATGCTAGTTTTCTGCCACTGCATTTTTTTTTAATTATTTCTTATATGAACACGGTGCTAGAGTACTAGTAAGTCCTATGTAAGACCTAAGTGCTACACAACTAGCTAGGTACAGTCAGTACCAACAATGGGTTTACAGATGGAATGGAATACAAAGTCACTTAGGTCCTCTCTATGTGGGGTTACAAGAGAAATTTAAGCCAAATTAATGGTATGAATTCAAAGTGTGTTACTTAAAACCATTAAACCCCTGTGTGGAATCTCTCAGTGAGAAGTGAAGTGCCCTTAGTTCCATTAAGATTAATTTTCTTCTGAAGATAAATACTGGCCACTCTTAAAATGATCTCGTTCTGCTTCTACTCTTCAGGGTAACAGTTTCCATGTTCTGATATTAAAGTTTTTTAAAAAAAAGGTTTATATTTTGATACTATAATTATTTTTCACTTAAAAATGTTTCATTTTGATTTTCTGAATAAGGAGGTAATTTAGATCATTCCGTTTCACTGCTTTTCTGCTTAGAGGTACTGAGAAAGATGAGGCAGCCTTTAAAAAAATAAAAACTTCTTGCCGTAATATTCCTAGATCTCAAGAAAGCTTGTTAATTAACAATATTAATATTAGTCACAATACAATGTGATAAAATGTGTTGGGTCCCCATGGTGCAATGTAGAGGTTTTCTGTTTGCTTTTTAAATTAGAACTTCATTAACGCTTTGTAGAGCCACAATGAGAATTCACTGCCCTGTATCAGACTGCGTGTTGTGTTAATAACTGAGTGCCTGGCTTCCTTCCAGTTTGGTTCACAACTCCCTCTCACTATGAAGATAACTAGGAGAACAACCACGGTCTCCATCATCTCACACACCAGAAACATTTTATGCAGAAGTTTTGAGGGGTGGGGGAACTTTGAATTTGCTTTTTCTTTTGGAAAGGCCTAAAACAAAGCTATATTTATGCATCTTGCAATGCTTACGTGGCACAACTGTAACAAGAGAACTCCTTCACAAAGCTTAAGTCAATGGCCTAAGATCATCAGTTCATGATCTAAACATGATAATCATGACTATTAATTTCAGGGAGACAAAATATCTTATTTGCACAGAGCCCAAAGAGAGTGCAAGAAAATACTGTATAGAGCTTCCACTGTGAAAATGCAGGAACGGGGGCTAACTACGGGCTTTCCAAGAAACTAACTTGGCAGTAAAAACTCAAAAAATTACAAATATTTCTGTATATTAAGGAGATAGCCTTCACATGCTAATACACTGGAAACTTTCTTGGGAAAAAAAGCCTGAATAAAAAGATACAAGGAAATAATAAAATTGTAGGGCCTGTGAAGAATGTGGCTAATTTGAAAAACGCCAAACGTAGATCTATATCATGCTTACAGAGTGAGTGAATGTATAAAAGAAGTGAGACAAAAGGTGAAAACTGAACTATTCCCTGTAAAATTTAATTTAAAAATTTAATCAAAAATAGCTTACATTATCACACTGGTCTAGTGTTTGGCAATCCTGAATGCAGCAAGGGGGTTGAAACTAGTTGACCATTATGGTCCTTTTCAATTCAGGCCATTCTATGATTCTGTGATTGTAAGATGCTGCTCAGCTCAAATAGTCTTCTGCACCTACCAATAAAAAAACCTGTTCCTGTTCCAGATACTGTTTCATAAGAAGGACTGATACACAAGAAAGAAAAGGTATGACTATTTAAGTAAAAATAGGTTGGTTCCAGTTCTTCTTAAAAATCAAGCTAATCTTGGGGCTATTTCCTGACAAGAAACTACCAAACTACCTAAGGAATTCAACAACCTAGCTGTTGGACACACAAAGCAAATGGAGAGAAAAAAGAAAAGCAAACTAGAAGTGGGACCTAGATAAACCTAATAAATTTGGGAAATGCACTGAGGATGAATGAGCTGCTTAAAAGTTTAGCAGTTTAAAGCATCTGCTTAGCCCTTGTCTTCTGCTGGAACACAAACAACTGATGCAAATGCTACAAGAGGGCAAGAATAACTGCTAGCATAGTTGAAACTTCTGCAGGAGAAGCAGAAAAATGAGAATCTACACTCCAGTGACTCTGCTGTTGCAATCCAACAGCTAAAGGAAAGGCTGTCTATAATAAAAAAGTAAAACAAGCTGTTGTTTCTCTGATCTTCAAAACTAAATACTTTTTGTTGCTAAAAAAAGTCTCTTCTTATGGCATCAATAAAGCTACTGGATACTCTCATCCAGAGTATTAGCAAAACACACCATGCCAGGAACTAAATCTCACCTTGGAGTCCACTGTTGGAAAAACAAAACGTAAACCTAGCAATGCAGCAGCCCTCAGCAAAGTTTTGTTTGTTGTTGTTGTTTTCCTTTAGGATTAAAAAAAAAAATTACAGTAAATACTTGCTTTACAACATCTATGTTGATAATTCTTGCAAAAGCTAGGTGAGGAAATCTAGCAAAGGGTAAATTTAACTTTCATTTTTCTCAAGATTATTGACAAAGTCTAGTTTCTCTATGCCACAGGATAATTTTTGCTACTCCTAATATCAGCCTGCAATTAAAGGCAGTGGAAACTTCTTCACACTTGCTTTCTCCACAAAATTTTTCTTAAACTGATCCATCACTTAAGGAGTCATTTAAAGAAAATAAAAAAGATAGAAATGTAAACAACAACAAAAAAAATCCATTAGTTACCACTGTTGCCTTTCGTGTCTCTTAAGGAACAAACATGATAGAACTGTGACATCTGTTTGTCTTCTTTTATTTTTCATGATAGGAGAACTGCAGTGTCATCCACAGCTAGACATGCTACAGAGCCAGCTGTAACACACCAGCACTTCAGAATTCAGAAGCAGTTTTCTTTTTCCTGAATACCTTTCCTGAGCACCTGTCCAAAACTTTATGAGTGCTTACTTCAGGGCACCCGTAAAGCTACTGTAAAGCAGTTCAGGTACTGAAACAAACAGACTTTTCTTCCATGGGAATGAACAGACAGCAAGAAATTCCTTAAAGATCCTCAACCTCACAAAAGATTTTATCCTGATCTGTTATATCCTGAATATGTTTCTATTTCAGATAACACTGGTGTTCCCATCCTTCTACTCCTTTCACTCTATGGTCAATGAAAGGAGATACAGGATTCCACATCAGCCTAGACAGCTCTCTGTGATCTGTTCATATTTGTTTGTATAACTCAAAGAGCTCTAAAACTTAATGGAATTTTTCTAAATTCATATCAATGAAATTGTCATTAAAAATATCTCAGCATCAGACTACACAACTGGTCTTTTGCAAGCAACTGAGTCAACAAAACATACTCATGTAGGGTTCAGCTGTTAAAAGGAGTGAGTGAGGTCTTGCTCCCTCACCCCAAGCAATGTATAATGCTTATTAAATAATACCCGAGGGAGTCTGGCACTTACTTCAAGCATGGGAACAGATCTAGCAAGATGATCTGAGAAACAACACTTCTGGGATTGTCAAACTATTACTTTGTTGGTCCTTACTCTTACAGCATTTGAGCTACGAATCTATGACTGCGGAAGATCTTTTCAATATAAATAAAAGGAATTTCCATTTTACAGAATCACAGAATGGCCAGGGCTGGAAGGGACCTCAAGGATCATGAATCTCCAACTCCCCTGCCACATGCAGGGCACCAACCTCCCCATTTAATACTAGACCAGGCTGCCCAGGGCCCCATCCAACATAGCCTTGAACATCTCCAAGGACGAGCAACCACAACCTCTCTGGGCAGCATGCTCCAGTACCTCACTACTCACTCTCTGTAAAGAACTTCCCCCCAACATCCAACATAAATCTTCCCTCCCTCAACTGAAAACCATTTCCCCTTGTCCTGCAGTTATCTACTCTTTCAAAGAGTTGATTCCCCTCCTGTCTGTAGGCTCCCTTTAGGTACTGAAAGGCTGCAATGAGGTCACCCTGCAGCCCTTCTTTTCTCCAGGCTGAACAAGCCCAGCTCCCTCAGCCTGTCTTCACAGGGGAGGTGCTCCAGCCCTCTGATCATCTTTGAGGCCCTCCTCTGAACCCTCTCCAACAGCTCTCTGCCTTTTTTGTACTGGGGGCTCCAGACCTGGACACAGTACTCCAGATGGGGCCTCACTAGAGCAGAGTAGAGGGGGACAATCACCTTCCTGTCTCTGCTGGCCATCCCTCTTCCTTTCTTCTGAAAAGTCAAAAATTGACAAGGGTTAAAGAATTGCATTTAACTTAAGTAGCTTCCCATGCAGAAGCAGAAATGCATTTACAAAAAAGAAGCTTCCCCCTAGTCAATCAGCTCCTGTTGCCTCTTGTCCTTTCTGAAAAGGGAGACAATATTCCATGCAGATATCCCAGGCTGCTACAGCAGCTTTCTGAATAAGTCACCCGCAGAATATTCTGCTTCGTAAAAGCTAAACGACTAAAACTCTTTTGTAAGTAGACTGACCACCTATGTGAAAACTGTGTCTCATTTAATACATTTCTGTGGCTAGCATTTTATAAAGCTAGTTTAAATCGACAAAGAGTAGACCAAAAGAAAATCCCACAATGGCTTCTGTACTAAGTATTCAATTCCTTAACTAGCACTTTTTTGTTTTTTCCTACTAACCGCATATTTCTCAAAATGTGTACATACAGTAAGACATTTTGCTAGAAGCTACACAAAAAACATTATGTTAAGAACACTCAAAAGTTAGATCAAACCTTTTCATGTATTATAGTGTCATCTTCTATTATATGATAGCAGGCTTTTCTTCTACAAGTCCTGGCCTCAATCAGTAACAATAGATGTTATTCACTGAAAAGCTATTCAGTATTTTGTTTCCTCCTAATTGTTCAGCATGAAATGCCATGCCAATTCAAATACTGCTCTGAAGACAGAGTTATTGATTTACTCACGGGCTTTCTTATAGTATTAATAACTAAAATGCCTAAATCTTCATAATGAAATACCTTCACAACACTCTTGTGAAATCAGATGCTATTATAATCTCACCATCCAACTCAGTCCTTAACAGATCAGGATTCCACACAGGGAAAAACTATGGTCAAAAATATCTACTAATTTTTAATAGCCAACTTGACATGTTAAGACTTTATCTTCTGGAATATTTAGCATTATATTGAGTTAGTGCTGTTATTAACTGACAGAACTAGTAGAATCTCTCATCTTCAACAGAAAAGAAGCAAAATGTGATTACGGGTTAAAAAATGCTGCCTAGCAGCAATACCAAAGTTCAAAAAATTTGCCTCATTTCTACTGGCAATGGCAGCACACAGTCCTAATGAAGAAATCAGCAAGTCACAATGCACTTATTAACTTGCAGGGGAACTGTTAGATTGCAGCTTGAACTGGTGATTGAGCACCAGGTGAAGGGGTGTGCCTTGGCCCAGGGAGCACACTGCTTGCACCTGTGCTCCCCATGTGACAAGAAGGGATAGACCCAGAGTGGAGCCAGGCTGTGTTCATATAAGAGCCGGCCACTGAAGGGAAAGCAGCTTTTGTACCTGAAATACTTCCTAAGAAAGAGGTGTTGTGTGGTTAGAGAGACCCTTCGCTAGTTGCGTGAGTTTAACTCTTCTTTCTACATACTGACATGCACATGCTGTAACACACATACAGCAATACATGACTGCTGGCCTACCTGCAAATACTGTGCCTGGTATCACCAAGAACCTACCAGAAGCACTTTTGATTCTCTGTGAGCAGAATGTACCTTTTGCTTTAATTGCATCCTGATGCATTTCCTAACTGCTCATTCACTTAAATCAGAAGCCTGCAGTGACTGCATTTGGCTGAGTTCCTGTGCTTAGCCAGACTGAACCCTGGCCACCTACTTTTATCTATTACTACCTCACCACTTACACCAGACTTGCCTGCTATTTTTTCCCTCCTGTCTAGGAGCCATAAGAGAGGGAAAATACAAAAATGCTTCCACTAATTTGCCACAAAATCTCACAACAAATACAACAAGAGAAGAAGATAGAAAAAAGGTGTTAAGTAAACTTGTCTGGGAATATTCCTGCATCAAAAAACTTAAGTACCAGTACATTACAAGCATCCACAACTTCAGACAAAAGGGCATTTTTTCTCACTGATATTTGAAATTTGACTGATTTAGAATAGTATTTTCATTGAAACAGCAAAACAAACTTCCTATTAAATTATTCTCTGTTACTAATGAACCAGTTTCAAAGCCTTGCTCTAAAGCAAGGGTGCTGGACTAGCTGATGGTTAAAGGTCTCTTCCAATACAAACCATTTCATGGTTTACACAAGAAATGCTCTACTTACTAATGTTTTTGTGCAACACTAATATTTTAAAGAATGCAGTTTTTCACCCCACTCTCCTAAATGACTCTCCATTTCTGTTGAGCTTCCACAAAAATTACAGTCTTACATAAGACGTAAAACCATGAGCCTAAACAGACAGAAGGACTTCCTGTGATGTTATGTGCAGGCAATAATATCAGCTCATGTTCTAACAAGATATTTTGCTCTTCTTCTTGAACCTATAAATTGGTTAGACACTGCTTTATTCCCAGAAGCCACTTCAGTGTTATTATTTGTTCAGAACAGAAACCTTTTAAGTATTTTTCTGCTTAACTTCTAATGAGCAACTTCCATGTTTGATAGAGTACTGAAAATACAACAGGGGAATATTACAAGGAAGAGTAAAGAACACAGTTTTGAGATAGAATAATCACTAGTCCTAAACTGTAAGACAGTCACACAAAGTAAGTTTTTTTCCTGTGGAGCAACTTCGTTGATGGCTCCTTCACAAAAACAGCTGCATATTTATTGCTAACGCTCTGCAACTAAGAAATTTCAACAAAATATACAGGGCTTTTATAAAGCATCCTACAACGATTACAAAATTGCTCCATTGTGTATTGCATAGAATACACAGGTAACTTGAGAGTTCTGAGTGTCAAAAGTATTCACACCTGTAATGGTTTCCTCTTCTACGTACCTACCTTTTTTTGGTTTACTATTAAAATTTAAGAAAAATGTCAGTAAGAATGTGGGCAACAGAAGACTTATCAGACTTCCCACTTTCACTATTGGTAAGAAAGCTGCAGAAATAGCTGGTTTATCTTGACTCATTTTTGGTTTCAGATCATCTTCATCTTTCCTCTGTTCTGAACCTCTCAGTGACGTAATGATCAAACAGATCAGTGCATATTGCTCTTTTTGTACACCCTGGAAAGAAATGATATCTATGTAATGAAGTGGAGCCTACATCTCCAATAAGACCACACTGTGATAAGAACCTGCATTGCTGGAGTATTTTTTTTTCCTCCAAATGACTAGAAAGAGAATCCTAAAAATAGGAAAAAATATTCTACAGCATCAGGAGACAAAAATCCTCAAGTCATACACGTCAGCTAATAAGCCTGTGTAAGTTCATACAGATTGAAAAGGGAAAACAACACACAAAACCCAAACCCAACTTGCTGTAAGCAGAAGTCTTGCTTCTGCAGTATGTCTTCTATTGGGTTGTATGTCTAGATTCAGTGTAGAAACAAACAACTAAGCAGAAAATGCCGCTTTTTTGCTGACTTGAAGACATTCATACAAATAAGCAGTATATATACACATTTTAATAATTTGGTCTGCTGTGACTCTAATACAATATTTCAATTCTGTGATGTCCTTGCACTTCACCAGAGACCATACTGTCAACAGTTTGTGCTATGTAAATATCCTAGATATAAAATTAGTTTTGAATTTTACTATATACACGAGAATATCTTCTGAAAACAGAACCAGGAACAATCCTCTACTCTCCACTGAATTTTATTTCTTACAACTAACAGATATTCTGAGCTAAAACAGCATGCAGGAAGGAACAAAGATTAATTAGGTACAAAGATGTGAGACTTCAATTTTTCAACTCACCCAAGAGACTGAAGAGCACAGATATATTTTTATCAACTCAAGCAATAACAACAGTTAGAAATGTAAAGTCTGGGAAAGTCAAACCGTAGTTCAAATTTACAAGCTATGAAAGCATCTTCTCCCATCTTCTCACAAAATATCAGAAAACAGTGTCTGCAAATACAAAAATTCATCGGCACATCGGAGAATTGAGATGTAGAGTCCTACAAAGATGGGACGTGCATTTAGGGAAGGAAATCTACAAGAAAAGTTCTGTTAAGAAAAGTCTGAGTGAGAAGCCTCCTTTTTGGCAGAAGCAAACAAGCACGTCATTTACCTTGGTTTGGTTGCATGTTCATGTTTGGTCTGGGACCATAGTTGCCCATTGGCTGTCCCTGGCTCATGGTCATCTGATTCTGCACTGGCATACTCTGTGAAGATGGCACTGAGTGATTATAGCCGCCCATCGACCCATGGCTACTTGAAGGCATGTTCATGGAACTGTTTGTCATATTGAGTTGGTTAGGTCCAGGTCCTTGCATAGGCATATGGTTAGGTCCTTCAAAAAGGAAAGCAGGGGGAGAAAAAGGGTTCTATATTAAGCATTATACAACAGACAAATGCAGTCGCACCAAATTACAAAACTAAAAAAAAGCTATTAAATACAGCACGTTTAAGAATGTTTATCCTCTTGCACTTTCAAGACACCTTGCTGAAATAAACAAGCAAGCTTATTTTATCAAGGAAAGTGAAAAGAGTAATAAAGGTTCACTGCTCCTGCAAAACAAGATAAGCAGAGATTGCTGAATTGTCCAAAGACAGATCCACCACAAACGCAGGAAAGTCAGTAAATAGGATGATGACCATGACAAAGAACAGCTAGCAATACTGTCCATTCAATATTGTCTAACTGTGTTACACAGACAACAGAGAGGCAGGAGATCATTGCTAACCATGTGATCATCGTGCTGAAGTAAAGCTAAGGTGAAAAAAAAACTCCAGACTGTGGTAACAAGCAACTATTAGAGGATTGCGAGAAGAATTCTTCCTCTATTTATTTCCTAAGGAAAGGAAGATGCAGAATTAGTGTCAGAAAGTAAGGGCATGGAAGTGGTTTTGTTTTTGTTTTTTAAATTTCTTCTTTAAGGAAGAAATTGTCTACAGTAGATACTAGAGAGCTCACCAAGTACACAGTGGAATATGTTTTTGAAAAACAGTAATATAGGAAGTGGAACAGGGAAGAAAGAGAGAAGTTGTTGAGCACATAAACCAGCCCCTTAGGGAAATTATTTTACACTTAATGTCTAGGGTAGCATCAAAACAGAAGAAAGCAGTCAAGAAACAGTGGGCAGAGGCAATATCAGGCATGTGTATTTTCTGGGATCAAAACCAGAATTTTGTTAGTGTGGAGCTTGAGGAAAAGGACAGAGGTAAAGCTAAGATAATAGTATGGAAAAAACCTTGCAAATGATAAATAAGAACACATTTGAGAAATCGCTGCCAATATACTTCAGGAGGTTCTCCTGTATATAAGGACATAACAGTTACTTTTTCTTAATGAAATATGAACATGAAAAGAGGAATACGAATGAATGAGACAAGATGTGCCTATCTGTCATTAAAGTAACTGCTTTAAATGCTTTACTAATTAGATCCTGTGTTAAACTAAAGTTAGTGGAATAAGTATCTTACCTAACTGAAATTGAAGTTAACTCTCAAATGCTAATAGATGCCATCTTAGTCCTGAGACTAAGCTGTAAGTGCATTTGAGACTACATTTTCAGGAAGCAAAGAAGAATTTGGAAGAACTTGATGGAGACGTACAAGCACGTATTATTCAGGAAGGATACCTACCACTGCCAAGGTAAAGGCCAGAGAATCTTACAGCTCATCTTATCTTTCAACTTTTTACTTATCAAACAAGCTGAAGAAATCAGGAAGAAAATTTGACATCATCAGGAACCTTTTTATCATCTCCTTCCAAATCCATGCACTACATTTAATCTGCATCACAAATTCAATGAACAGAATTCTTCACACAAGGTTGGTTTTCTTGTTTTTTGTTTTTTATTTTTTTTTTCCCAGATAAAACCTATCATCTGTCACAGGTACAGATGCATCGAATTCCACTACAGGCTGAAAAAGGCTTTTCTTGACTGTCTTCACCAGTAAGAGGATACAGACACTTATCTGTCAGGGGAAGCAATTAAGGGTCTCAGCAGTACTTCAGGCTCTTTATTAGCCAGACACAAACGTAAGAAAAATCACCCTTTGCCCTTTAGGTAATGGGAGAGGTCTGTGGCAGAACTTTTCAGCAGTTCATGCACTGTTACTAGAGACCTCTTTTAATCATCCCATCCGTCCTTCCACTCATACTCAGTCCTCTGGAAGCCCCTACTCTGATGAGGCCTACCAGAAATCCTTAGCTAGCAATTTTAAAAGCCTAAATTTTATTTCTTCCAGGCAACTTGTGATTTTTGACCCCAGATTCTCATGTCTTACACTGAACTCCTTCAGGACAGATCATCTCTTCAGTTATTTAAAGTTTTGCATCTGACTTCTATCATAAAGCATCTTATGTAATTTTACACTCAGTGCCTTATAAAGAGAAAGAAATGTATACATCGAATAAATAATTGCAAGTATGCGTCTAAAAATACAAAAAGACTCACAAACAGGCAAACCAGTAAACACTAAAGGAAAAACAACATTCAGATATCCACTTAATGAGATGATTCTCTTTCCCCTTCTCTAGAGTGTAACTCTGAAGCAATTTTAGCATGCCTTCCCAATATTAGAGATGCCCTCATCCTAAGCTGTTTATCTTCACATCCTCAGAGACAACCTTAAACACAGACGGGAAGGAACAAACATTCAAAAAAGGTATATGTTGGGAAGAAAGGCTAAATTAAAGCTTAGTTGGAAACTATTTTTAAGCATTTGTCTAGGTGAATATCCAAACAAATTTATTTACCTTTCACACATCTTCATAAGCACTCTTTTCTTATTCTATCTAATTACAAAATATGTGTGTTTAAGGAGTGACTTTCCTCCCCTGTGGCTCTGCAGTGAAGTCATTATGCTCACATTGTGACTTAGTAATCCTTCTCCTTGGAAAAGATCATTATAATAACAATAATATGATTACACTGGAGGGTCAAAGAGACTGATTTGTGAGAAGCAATGCTATTCTCCATGGGAGCTGATGGTTCTTAGATGGATAGAAGACTCCTCAACCATAATATCTCTGCCCTATTTAAGGAGCTAGCATATATTGTTCTTTCTACTTCCAAGCACAAACAATGACCAACACGTATGATGCAACTGACTTCTCTAGATCTTCTATTATTTACTTCTTTCACAAGATCTTTTGATGCTATTAAGGTACTCTTTTCAGAAAAGCTGCCACTAACAGGGTCCATTTTATAAAGATTTGAACACAAATTAGAAACCATAGCTATCTTTATATTTTAGCTAAAGTTTAGCGTAGTTATATGCTGTGTTGATTGTCACGGAGCTTATCCTTGTGACCAGTGAGAGGTGAATATACAAAGATCCTTTGACAGCAGTTTCCTTTCCTGGAAGAATCAATACCCTGAAGAGCTTTCGTATGAAAAGTTCCTCCGTACAAAAAAATAAAAGGGGTCCCGAACAAAAGCAATCCTGGGAATGTAATTTTAAGTTGAAAGCCAACTCTCACCGAAGAGGCAGTATGGCTTTATGAGTGGAAATTCTGGAAAACAGCCTCTCTATAAAGAAGCATGCTTTTTCCAGGACTCCCTCCTTTCTGATCTGACTGCTGAAGGGAATAGTTAGCCCAAAGCCAGTACTGGTAGACATAATGTGGAATTTTATCATCTTGTTTCACTGCTTTGTTTTTGACTTCTCAAGCACTTTTCTTTTTATTACAAAACAGGTTGGCATAAAAAAGACTTAAAATTTATACCTAGAACAATAATCTGGAGGCTGTTTCTTTACAAATCCCTTACTGTTCAACACGTCTTCAATAATAAAGAACACAGAGGATTAGTGGCAACTGGTGACTTTCTGTACGAAAGTGAACTAATTATTTTTTTCCCTTATATTTACGGAGTGAGTTTTGAACGTGGGTAAAACGAATCTATTTTATTATTATCTAATTATTTACTTGTGATGATTTCACATTATCTTTTTATGGAAGGATTTGCATTCACTCAGCCACAGGCCAATACCTTTCCCCAGTAAGCCTTCTAAAGCCAGCTGTACTGCATGGTTTCAAACAGACTAAATTTAGCCAGTTCTGTTCATCAGAGGAATGCTGTGTGTCAGCTACATCAAAGCCCAAGGGCAGCCTGATAAACACTGAATACAGGTCACGTAGCTCTGTAGCTAACAAACTCTAAGAGAGCTCGTACTCGGGGGCATTCAAAGCAGTTTTG
The DNA here is from genome assembly GCA_037305975.1 of Chrysolophus pictus. Taxonomy (NCBI): domain Eukaryota; kingdom Metazoa; phylum Chordata; class Aves; order Galliformes; family Phasianidae; genus Chrysolophus; species Chrysolophus pictus. Next base: position 50,805,686 of record CM074577.1, read on the forward strand.
TCATCAACAATCTAGTATCCCCTGAGCCCCCATGTCGTTCCAGTTGCTAAGCAACGCTGGTGTTAATGTCTTAGAGGAGAAAAACTTACCAGGCATCTGGCCGTTCATCTGGTTCTGCATGTGTGGCGCAGGAGGGCCCCCACCTACCAGTCCATCTGAAGACATGTTGTGCGAGCGTGGGGGCGGAGGGGGGCCGCTCTGACTCATCCCTCCTGGACCCATAGGCATATTCTGTGTGGGTGGCTGGAAGGAGACAGTTTAGTCAAACAAGAGAAGCAGTTAGGCTGACAAATATATTATATGTACATATGGTACGACAGTTGCCTATATCGCTAAGCGGCATATGAAAAAGCACTGAAAAGCATTTCCTGCTTTTTCCGGTGTGTTTAACTCGGTATTAATTTGGGCAAAACATTTATTATTTCCATCCATTTTACACGAAGTATTGCAAGCGGGCAGCACCACGGTACCTTCGAGCATTGCTTTAAAATAAATAAAAACCAAATCAATGCCTCATTAAAAAATTATATCGGAATAGCCTAAGACTGCTAGAATTACTCCTTCCCACACAAAGCTTTCCCTCAAAGCAGCGTTTGCTCAACAGAAAAATAATTCTCCCGTTATAATTCTCTCCTATCAACAATTTGTTGCTGTTAACAGACCCTGCGCCAGGACAAAGCAGGTACAACCAGAGATGAAAGCCTCTGAATGCTCATAGACGAGCAGAAATTTGCACCTGGGTGTGGTAAAATGTTTGAGATCTCTTCTTCTCTCTCCCCTGAAGCACTGAAGGCCTAGTTCATAATTTTGTGCCAAACACCCCCTACAGACTGGAAGCACATTAGTGCTGGCCTCCAAAGGTCCAGAGACAGCTGCCTAGAAAGGATGTTTTTGGCAAATTTCCTAATGAAATTGTGAGGAAAATAACTGAATAACCTTGAGAGTTCAAAGAGGGAGAGCAAGAAAAACAACAAATACAAGGGGGAATTTACTATTAGGTTCTACACTCGGCAATGTAAGGAGGCACAGAAACTGCCAGTAGATAGCTTCGTTTTCCTATTAAAATCTCCTGTGAGACTGCACTATTCTCCTCATGCACCTTAGCCAAATGCTTTCAGGGGAACAAAAATTATCTGAGTCAGTGAAAACACTGGCCCCTGGCTTTTGAGCACCCTGTCTGAAAAGTTCATGCAAAACTCCTTCCTGCAAGACAATGATGGGAGGATTTTTCCCGAATTCTCTTCACAGAAAGAACCCAGAGTGAGAAAACAAGTCCTTACTTAGTACAGCCCCACTTATCACTAAACCTACTCATAAAGATGTTCATAATGACAAAGCATAATATGGTAAAAAGAAAAACTCTTTATACCTGAGTGTAAAGCAGAACCTGTTTTTTTGCCTTGAAAATGGCAAAACCTGCAGTAAGAGCACTGAGCAGGAGGAGTCAGATCTCGCTGGTGACAGCAACAGGACTGAGGGAATAGCATGGAGCTGCAACAGGGGAGGGTCAGGTTGGGGGTTAGGAAAAGGTTCTGCACCTGGAGGGTGGTGGGCACAGCCCTAAGCTGCTGGAATTCGAAGACCATTTGGACAGCACCTCCAGAAATATGATTTGAATTTTAGGTGGTCCTGTGTGGAGCAGAGGGTGGCTCAATAATCCCTGTGGGTCCCTTCCAATTTGAGATTTTGTATGGCTCTAATACGTGTAACAGAGACATGTATTCACTTGTTGGAGAAAGGAGGAGGGAACAGCACCGATTTACTCTCTCAACATTTCTTCAAATATCTCAAGCAAGTATTATTCTCCCTGCAATATTTTTAAAAATATCTCAGAAAATCACAGAAAGGCTTTTCTGAGGAGGAGGAAGGAAGAAGATGAAGAAAAATGTAAATAAGTACGTAGGTTGCTCTGAAAGTAATGCCTCCTATCTATTTCCATGGAAACTACAATAACTACAAAGAGCACAGTAACATTCTTGACAGAGCAAATTCTCAGCTACAAAACACTGTTTTTCAACAGTCATCACTAACAGTTCTGCATTTTTGCCAGTGATGAACAAGACCCTGCAGCATTCCTTGCTCGTAAAAATCTACACCAGTGGAGGTGACCCACTGTTTCATAGCTGCTATAATGGTGTTGTTGCTAGGAAAATGTCGCCCATAGAGCCTGGTGTTACTGTGTTGCAAGAGAAAGGCTGTCTTCTTCTGTGGCCTAACTCCATAAGTTTGAGCCTTCAGCTCGGAGCGGTCAGAGTTGATGGTTTGCTCGGGTTCCAGGAAATCTAGAAAGATTGCTCCTTTCCTATCCCAGAAGACAGAGAACATCACTTTACAGACTTATGGCTGTGTCTTCAACCTTTTTCTTCAGTGGGGAATTCACATCTCATCACTCCATCGACTGCTGTTTTGACACCAGTTCACAGTGGTGACACCAGATCTCATCACTGGTAATATGATGTGATCCACAAAACAGTCATCTTCATCCTTGCATTGGTTCAATAGGTTCAGACAAACTTGCATATGGTATTCTTTCTGTTCCTGTGTGAGAGTTCTTGGAATGTTAGAAAGTTTATGCCAGGTGGGTCCCAAGGTTGCCACTGTTGTTTCCGACAAGCTGAAGTCAACATTCAGCTCCACGCACAGTTCCCTGGTCATAATTCACCAATTTATGTAGATGAATCAATCAAAACACTCTTCATATCATAGTGTCACAGCTTTGCATGGCCATCCGCAACATGCCTTGTCTTGATGCATGTCGCTGTCACCACTGATGAAACACACCACCCACTCTTCACTGTGCTCACATCCACTGTTTGGTCTCCATAAATATTCAGCAAGCATTATCAATGGGTGCCATTTTTTCTGTATAGGGAAACTCAGTGACACACTTTTGCTTCCTACATACTTCTGTGTCAGACATCATTCTATCACATCACCACCCTGCTGCCACCTATGACACAGTAACAAAATGTAACAGAATACTGGTGGAAAGGTTCAATCCCTACCAACCAAAAATATCACCAACATCTGCCTCTGATGCCACTGGCCAACATAATTAAATAGGAGGCGTTACTTCTGGTGCAGCCCTCATAATTTATCTAGAGGAGCATCTGTGTATGCCAACAGCCCAAAGACCTGTGTGAATCCCTCTGAGATTCTTGAAAAATAATGTAAACTACTATTTATATAATATTATATAAAAATAATATAAACTACTGCATGAAATTACCAGAAAGTAGTGAACTCTACACACTTTCCATAAAAATCAGTAGGACTGATTCTAGGAACCAAATTTGTGAACCTTGCTCTCTAAGATACAAGTATATTGACGAAACCAAATAGAGAATGATAAAATTCCAAAAATGAAAGAGATGAGCTAGTAAACCATCAATACAGGGAAGTTATGTCTTTTTCCTTCATAAAAAATTCTTCAAAAATAAAAATAAAAAACGTTTAGTTGTATACACAACAAAACCTTCTTAATACAAGTTTTTTGACAAAGCCTTTAGACTAAACATTGTATGTGGATATATGCTTTCATTGACTAGAAACTACTCAATGAGAAGAAAAAAGAAAATACACAAAGGTCAAAGAATAAAGGAACAGAGATCTCCTGAAAATATTTAATATTAAGTGCCAACACTTGAAGATGCTGCAATATTAACTGTTCAGTATTATGAAAGAAAAAATAAGTAGAATAGTGCCGGGTGAAATTCAAATGGAAAAAAACTAAGACAATTACACTGAATTTTGAACCACTCTTTCTTCTGAAAGAACTAGAAAGAACTGCAACTGATCTGGGGAAATAATGACAACTACCTGGAGAGTTTTGTGGGACAAAAATAGAAAAATTCCATTAAAACCACTCAAAATACATAGATCTACTTTCTGATCATCTTCAGTGCATGATTTAACATAAGTCAGGTATAAAACACAAGAAATAAAATGCCATGGCATTTGTGATAATAATATGTTTGGTTCAGGGAAAGCAATCACAAAGAGATACTATAAAAGCAAAAGGACTCCAAAGACAGGCAATCGGTGATTAAAGACTTTGAATTTCTTTTACCTGAAACAAATCAAAAATGACAGATTTTTATTTTTACAGAGAAAGGAAATGAACATAAGAGGATATGTCAGAAATACAATTTAATGTATGATCTACAGAAAAAGTAGATCATCCAATTTATGTTTTAACAACAAAGAAAACCCCAGGAGAACGGTCAATAAATTGAGGAATAACATTAAACATATGAGACACCGTATAAATCACATAAACCTCAAGAATTCATCAACACAAGACATCAGAACAATGTTTAAATAGGATTTGGAGATAATTACACATACATGTATGGATAGAAACAGAGTTACATTATATATAGTATTTTTAAAGGGTGTTGTAAGCTTTCATGTCAGGGTCATAAACCAATCAACTACCTGATAGCAATTAAAAAGAAGTATCTCCAGCAGATATAATTATTCCCCTGTGAAATTCCTCTACAGCATCTTTCTGCTTGCCGCAGACAGAAGAAAAAGAAGAAAAAATTGTTTTAAAATGACAATTTCCCTGTTTCTATCAGTTATTACATGCTTTCAGAGGTAATAACACTTCTCTTAAATCATCTTTAATTAAAAGGAAGTAAACCTGGGTCACTTAGCCTTTTTTAAAAATTGACCGTCCCTGGTAATATGCAGTAACCATGATAAAGACCTTCTGAAGTACAAAATTACCACAATATTCAAAAGCCAAATACTTGAATAAAAATGAAAATAAGAAAAAAAAAACAAAAACCTAAACTGCGAAAGCAAAGTGACTCAACTTGAACCCTATGCATTCAGTCATATGGATAAGATCACATCCAAATGTCGTTAAGTTGAAAGAACCAGAGGAAAGGTTACTTTCTTCATTCTTCTGAATAAGTGACAAAAAGGAATGAAAATTAAAATCTTCCCTAATTTTATTCCAATTATGAAGTAGAAAATATTACGCATTTTACTATCGGTAAGAAGTAAATTAAAAAATTAGAAGTAAGATAAACATTATACAAAGCTTCACTTGATAAACACTGATTTTTGGGTCATGTTCCCAAAAACAAATTGCAATTTACAGACACCATAAGCATTTATAATTTATCAGAGCATGACAAAAAGTTTAAACTATGTTGTAATTCTGGAAAGCTAAACTAGAGAAAGGCTGAAAGAGAGACAAGAAAAATAAACACCGGATTCTAGCTGACAGTTTTCAGCAAACAAATCTTAAAAGTTATTTGAAAGCAAAAACTCGTAACAACAGTCAAACTGTTTTTTACCTTCAATTTTCTTTCAAGCAATAAAATAAATCAAATGCAAGAAATCAAACAAATACATGTCATGGTGGAATTATACATCTGAAACTTCTACCTATCATTTTTTTCCTGCCCTATGCCAAAATACCAGACTTTTCTTACCACCAATAGTAGGCTGAAAGTTTTGATTATGCATCATAATGATGGAATACTAACTCAGAAAACTTAAAGCAGTAAAAACGTACAAGTCAGGAAATACAGTTGAGCATATGCTGAAGCAAAGTATCGCTAATCAATACACACAGCGATAGATATTTAAAGGACACTACCACAAATTCAATTTTCTTGAAATTCTCTCAGAATAACAATTACAAGCTACATGCAACGCCAACATAAAAGTCTTCTAATCTTTCTAACAGGAGCTCTAACTCAGGATTCAATCGATCACCTTTGTTTTCAGCTCTCAAATACCATTTTCTGCAAAGCAAAATATCCTATCCCAGGAGGTACTCTGGGATATCACGTTGCTAATAGCACAGCACCCGTCCCAGCCTCAGAGAACAGCACCCTGTTGATATGTGGTGATGACACAGCAGAATACTTAGGTGCCAGAGTGGGAAATAAGATCATAAAGGAATACATTTCCAAGATTTGAAAATGCTAAGATTCATTTAATTGGGTTATGACTCTTCTAGTAGAAGCAGAGTATTCTTGTACTGAGAATATCTTAAATGGAAGGGAAAAAAAAAGAAAAAAAGCAACCTCTATAAATTCTCAGAAAGTGTAATTCTTGTGGGTAGAGGAGATTTCCCTGTGAAAAAACATCTACAACTCTATCTAAACTGTAAAGTAAATTACAGATGTAATTTCTATCATTATTGGAAGTAGTTGTGACACCAGCAAAGGAATTCTAAATTTAGAATGACAACCAGCTCCTAAGTCTCAATTTGCATAAATATCTTCAACAATCAGAAATACTCTGACTTAATATGTGAATCAAAAGTTACAAGATTTTATAATGTAGCAATTATACATTTTGTTCTAGAGGAAACCGGAATCTTCAGTTGTTTGAAACTGTGTAAATGACAACCTAAAACTATTTCACTGTACAAAAATATACCTTATCCCCATTTTAAGGCTGTATGGGAATTGCTGAATCACAGCCTGAACCTCTGATTGATCACCTGAGGTGAGCAATGAGTCAGCCATGGGAGCACAGGTGAAGGCAATTCACCTTGCTGCCGGAAGTGGTGGAGCCTGGCTCCACCTCTCCTAGAACCATTTAAGAGCTGAATACCAGTGGGGAAGGATCTCTTCTGGAAATCCCTTCTTTTGGAGTTTTCCAGGGAGCCCAGGACAAGGGTAAGCCCTCTATCTATTCTTTTTTGGTATAATAATCTGCTTAACCAAACTCTCTTGTATATTTTTTAATTATAACACCTGTATATTCATCGATTATACAAAGGACCAGAAAATTTAATGCTGAAATACTTTGTCTATACAATAATACCTCTTCTGATACTCAAAAAGTAATCACAGAATTCTTAACTCTTGATGTAACTAGAAATCATTTAAATCATAAACTAAATAATCTGGTACAAATTCAGATGATTTTGTTGTGAAAGACTAGGAATACGTTAAGTATGGGTATTAGCTCAGAGAACCTTCAGCTACTGGGACCAGACAAATTAAGAGGTGCTCCGTAGCTCCCTCATAAAATGTTTTTGATATCAGAAGATTTCTGTTTCATAACCATCAATCTCCTGACTCTTTTAAGATGCTTTAAGACCTGGTCTGATATTTACAGGTTTCACTCATGTTTATTAACATAAGGGAAAAATCCCATCTCTACTTCAGCTAGCAGGCCTTAAGAAAACTCAGTTAAAGCACGAAGACTACTGCTGAACCTGATGTAAGTTTCATTAAGGAAACAGAAAGCTGTACAGTCAAAATGACTTGCATCTGTACAAATAACATTGATATTACCAGTGTGCTTTGTACTTTGTATTTGCTCTCAGCAAACTGTCTTGGGCTGAGACAGAAATGTATTGTACAAATATTGTCCTGCAGGGAGGCAAATCACATCTTCAAGCACAAGAATTGCATTTTAGAGCATAACCTTAATCAAATTGGTCATCGTGTTTTAGTGATTTCTACATCAGCCACAGAAATAGTTTTTTGTGCATGGTGCACTAGCTCCCCATGTGGACACACTTGATTAGCAATACATGCAAAGTAGCTTGCAGAAGTTACAACCATCCTCTTATTTCAAGTGCTCTATGAATCCACCCATAACATGGTAACATTTCAAAACCCCACATTCTAGTAAGAACTTCTGATGTGTGCTGGTGGCATTCCTTGCAGCTGCTCTCCATTTCCTAATACTAACCTATTGGTGTTGCTGACACAGTCATTTACACAGTCCTGCAGTTAACCTAGTTCAGAATGAAAACATCCCCCTTTTTCCTTAATTATTCCACTGATTTTTCCAGATAGTCCATCAAACAAAAACAGAAAAACATCATGGAGCAAAACGGCATCTGAGGGCAGTACAGTGCTGGTTATACGTATAGGGGAAACTCATCCAACAGCCAGAACTTTTTCCTACATTTAAAGGCCTCTGTGCAGTAAAACAAACCACCTGGAAAAGTGTGTAAAATGGGGGATCCACAATCTGAGAATTCTTTTAAAAATGTATTGCATATAATTTGCTTTTGCTTAAGAAGGATGACTCTACTGGCACCAAAAGATATAGCACAACTTACAGATTTGTTGTTACAGAAAGTCAATAAACCAAGATGAGGAACAGCTCACTAAACCAATGCTACAGGAAATCTAACTCTTTGGCTTGTAAGTTTTCTAACAAACTTGTAATACTGATAGTTTTACAAGACTTCTTCCTCATAAATAGAAGGTTCTTAGTTGTGTTCTTCCATGCACTGAGTGAAATAAATAGAATAAAATCTGATTATCTGTAAAACTAATCCTTTTGCCTAATATCCCACAACCATGTTTTTACATATGATGAACATATACAATCGGTGTTCGTGCAGGAGTCAAAAACATCCAAAACCTCACGTGAAGAAAATGGAAACAGATACTCATGTGCTGGCCATGGAGGAAAGTCAACTAATGCAGACACACCAGACCTCTTTGTAAGGGCTCATACAGCTAGATCACAGCACACCGTGTTTATGGCTGGTTATTACAGTCATGCCTAAGAACTAGGCTACTGGCAGCAATAAACAATTACATCTCATCTTTAACAGACCCATAATACTGTATCACTTCGGGAGAAATCTCTTTTGCCATTCCACTGAAAGCATTTAGTCTCCAAAATCATGCAAACACAGTGACAGTGCTGAATTACTGGAATTGTGATACTTCAAAATAAACCTAAGTGTCCCAAATTTTTCATTCCTTAGCAAAGACAGCCTTACTAGAGACTACGGACATCAAAGGAGTCGTACCACTTACCCCTTTGGTTCACAAAACAGCAAATATTTTTCGAGAGTTACAAGAAGAATTAGATGAAGGAACAACTCTCTTTAAAGGAGGCTGTAGACACAAATAAGTTAGCTATTATCAATTCAAGATTTCCACTAGCTTGATAACTTCTAGTGACAACACAGAACCTGAAGCTTTATTTATCTACGCCAAACAGAGCTGCTCTGGTTGCCTCTCATTCAAAGAACAGTTGGGAAACTGTTTTTGCTCTGATGTGAAACTTCACACCAAACAGAAGCATCTAACTTTTCTGTTTTAAAGAGCACAAACACTAACAGAAATACTCCTTGGAGTGTAGCTGCATAGTATAAAGAATATGAATGCCACACCATTCCTCCTTTTTTCAGAGATTTTAGCTTGGTTACTATTCCTATCATCACCTCCTATCTAAGATTTGTCTTTCAAAAAGTATTCTAGGAATTATTATATTTTTGAAAACTGTTTTTTTAAACATTTAATAGGAGTGATTTTTCTCCAAAATTCATGCTCCACTTCCAACTCACTTGCCTTGTGACAGGCAAGTCTTTCTTCTACATCCTGTTACCTATTAATTCAATTCACAATCGAACTTGAGTTCTTCACGGACTTATGTTCTGAAAGGCTCATCCAGAAAAACACTCTTACTGCTTACAGTCTCTGTTTCGAAAATAATTTAACCCTACCATTCACTATGCGAAGAATTAAGCCCAAAGACTGATGCCAGTAGTCATTGTGAGGAAAGAAAATACCACTAACAGATTTTCCACTATCATACAATAGAGACTAAACCGTCTCAAACATTTATTGTATAACCGGACACATGTCTCATTAATTCAGTATCCCTTTCACCCTTGGGAACTTCAGTTGCACTTGTAGATTTTACTTTAAGTTATTAAAATTGTTATGGATGGTATCTTGCCTTTTTTTTTTTTTTCTAATGAGCATGTATTTAAGGTCAATTTTATGTCCAGAATGAAGGATACTTTAAAAAGTGCATACTCAGCAACTTCAAAGTGCTAGCATTTCTTAGGTCTCCACATTGTTTCTGTAAGCTAGTAACACCCCCAAGTATATTAGATGCATAGCATTGAATAGCACCCATCTGAAAAGTACTGAAGTGTAGACTCCCTTTCAGCCACTTGCACTCTTAACTATTAAAAAAAAACAACTATCTCCCAATAAGAAAGTCTGGGGTCCCTTCCATTCAAAGTCATTTTGCGAATCTGTGAAGTTTGAGGAAGAATTTTAGTCCGGTGCTGGTAGTGTTACTTAATTTTTACCTCTTGATTCTGTTTCCTTGGAAGCAAGCAGCATTTCATTTTTTGTTGACAATGTGTGTTTATTTAAAAAACACCATTTTATATTAGAACTATTTAGTGAAAATAATAATTTGGACTGTGACAAGACAGAGCTACAGATGGAAGAATCACACAAGTCCTAGAAGCAGCTTTATTTTTGAGAAAATTTCTCAAGCAAGAAAAAAAATCACTTTATTAATTTTATTAATGAACTTCTCAATAGTATGATAGCAAGAAAAAAAATTAACGACATGCATTTTCCTGTAACTTAAGCACTGAGCTTTCCTGCAAGTCACTTCATGCACAGAATTTGGTTTGCTAAAGGAGTTAACTCACTTTTATAAGAAAGTTAGTGAAAAATCATTGGCCTTCCTTTTCATCACAGTCTGGAAGTATACACAGAAATCAAGAGCTCTGCGTACTGGCTGAAGGCAAACTGCACTGCATATGAGAAACTTTTGTGTCTAAAAAGAAAGTTCCCTATCTAATAATTTCTGTATCTGTGGTTATAAAAACCACTAACATGCACATGCATGTAGAACAAAACTTTCCCTCTATTTCTTTCAGAAAAGTTATCATCATCATGAGTTGTTCTCTCATGAATTCCTGGTAAAAAGCAGCAGGACAGGAGAGGAAAAAGGCCTGAGCAGGTAAGTCTATTTTCATTCAACAGTTGGCAATAACTTTCAATGCCATTCTCTCAAGAAAACATAAGAACTAAAATAAAGGTTGGAGAGAGCAAGATGTAGTTAGCTATCACGTGGTTGAGGACACATTACTCCTATGTACACCACTATTTTGGGGCAGGGGTTGTCTTAGACCTTTAGTAATGACCTTTAGTTGCATCTTTGTTCTCTGCATTTCAAGGACACCAGTATTTCCCTGTTACTTCCCTTAAACTTAGAGCAAAGGAAACCAAATACATGTGTAAAGCAAGGAACACAACACAAGCTCTTTTGGGGAAGCTTACCCAATGATGGTAAACAGATTTTCCACTGCTGTCCAAGGAAATCACCTGTAAACTTAGTAAGAGGCAACAAAAGGTTGCATCAACAGCAGACTTAGCCACCACTCCCATCCTGTTCAGAAGACACTACCCTGAGCAACACTGCTTTTGACATTGCTGTGGCTCGTCAACTCAAGAGAATTAACCTCACATTTCCTTTGTATTCTGAAGTGCAGGAAGCTCTCTTGTAACAGGAGTCATGCATCATAAATGTTTCTGTTGTATAATATTCAATGAGAACTTTATTATGACATCAGAGCTTCAAAGTCTTTCCAGCTCTCTTTACTCACAGCCTGCAATGCTTACTTGATCTGTTACAACTCTTCCTTACGTCCAGGCCCTTCAAAGCATCTCTGTGCAACATGGTTGGTTCACTATAATTTTGCTTAACATTAAGACTTATCTTGTTCCTTGCATGCAATATCAAGCTCATTTTAGAAAATACATCCAATCATTCTATTACAATAGCGCATTCTGAAAGACAGTCAAGAAGCAAAACAGCTTTTCATCATTTTTATATAAAATCCAATCTGTTCAACACAAAAGGCAGGAAAGAGGCAGTAACTACCTTTAACAGTCCAGGCAAAGTGTGAAAAAGAACACAGTGAAAACATTTTTCTCAAGTAATACTGAAACGTTAAATCCACAGACAACTAAGAGAGGATAAAATGAAGTTACAAGGCAAAACAACTTGGACCCAGCATTAAGTTTTCATGAATCTAGTCATTTAGGACTTTTGCTCATTTAAAAAGCAGCAATGTTGACACACAAAATATTTTATAGCAAGTAAATATTAAGTTCTGAAATTATGAGAGCGTATTTGATTAAGATGAGAACAAGATAAATTCAAATAACAAAAGAAATGTAGCTTACTAGGAGGATGATCCTCCAGATAGGAACAGATCAGATACAACCTAACTTCAGAAGTTGCCCAGAGGCTAGCCCTCTTAAATTGTACGAGAAGCTACTGCAACAGCAATACCATGAAATTTTTATATTCTACTACTTTAAAAAAAAGCATTCACACATTGTCTTCCTTCAACTTCCATTGGTGTCAGCCACAAAACTTGAATTTTAGAAAGACTGTTCAAATGCTGCCACAGAAGTGTGGTGAACTGAAACATAACACTTCATAAGCTTCCTTAGGTCTTAAGTGAAAAACTAAACGAAGCAAGCATGAAGAAATTTATCTATATTAAACAAGCAGTAGCTCACACGTACTCAAATTCTGCTGGCTAAAATTCACTGGAAAGACAGATTGTTTAAAGAATGATTTTCCCAAAAACTTCAACAAAAAGTTGTTCTTATCCAATTAAGTTATCCCATTTCAAGCAAATCTTCAAAGATTTTACTTGGTAGGTGAAAGTGTCTACACTTCACTAAGACTGAACATCTAAACTTTGTATTACCTTTGTATTCCCTATCCAGTTATTCAAAGGAGAAAAAACACTGTACTATTTTGTCATTGCTGAAAAATATTCCTTACATTGAGGAACAGAAATGCACTTCAGTCCTGGTCTGCGAAAACCTTTCATGGCCCTATCCTCACTTTTTCCTTAAGAAGAGAATGTCACCACACTCAACAAGGCTGTGCACCAGGGACTAGAATAAGGTCAAATTCATTTCCAGTTGTCATCAGAACCAGGATATGAATTAAGCCTCCAAGAACATATTAGATGAGTAACATACACAGCCCTCTTAAAGGTTTCCTTCCCTTCCCCCACAGCTACAAGCTTGGATTTATAAAGAGAAGCCTCTATAGGCACAACAGGTTGGACATAATGAAGCACCATTTCTATAGTCCTCTAGGTACCAACTTGAAAAGATGCTTTGCTAGTAGCAATGATTGGAGAACACTTCTCCAGAGACCAAAGAAAAAGTAATTCAATTTCAGTTGGTAAGAACTAGTATCTAGGAATGGCTGTTTTATAGACATTCTTTTTAGCTTCATATTACAGAAATGAATCAAGACTATATTAATTCAAGAAAAGTCTTATGACTAAAAAACAAAAGAACTTCCTTGTGTTACTTGCAGTGAACTCCCAGAGCTTTCCTATTAACACAGAACTACAACCAGATAGCAAGTTATTTTAATGCTTATTGCATCTTTCCTTGCCACTCTATAAACAAAAAAAAAAATAGGGGAAAAACTGGTGGTATCTTATGAAATAAAAAGTTCAGCGATACAGATTCAGAGAAAATACAGATATTTTAAAAGAAGCAAGTATTATCCAACAAATGCTTCAATTCTAAACCTATGCAGTGTTTCAAGATAAGCCCACATAACCTTATTTCTCACACGTTAGCACAATCAATAAGGCATACAGGTTGCTTTGTGACAAAGGAGAGAAGGAAAGAATTTAAGAGACTCACCTAAAGTACCTCAAAGCTGATATTTACCCAACCCCATTCCATGAAGGCTCAAGAATGGATAATATTCTAGCAGAAAACAAGAAGTAAAATAAAACTAAACACCTCACTTTTCTCTGACGTAGGGGGAAAAAGGGAGTACTGTCGTAGGAGCTGATCAAGAGCCACATCAGGAGATTTCTTAGTTGAGAAAAAACAAACTCATCTATAAGCCAAACCAGACAACCTGCATGCACAGCATGTTTAATCCCAGTTTATAAACCTTCAGTTAAATAACTCAGATTGTGAGCATAATATAAGCAGTGAGCTAACAAGACTTCAAATATGACATGGAGACATTCCATCTTGTATTCACTGCGTAGTAAATTGCAGACTATTTGGACAGTTTTTCAAACATCTCCCCCTCCCCATGAATCCAAATTACACCTAGTCCCTTGGTTTTATGCTACTTTGTACTTACTGCTGGTAGCAGAGACTGCATGTTCTGGTTGGAATCAGCTATAGTAGCTAGATAAACCAAGTTTGTGTGTAGCATCTGCTGGTACCTACCAAAACAAACAAAGGAAAAGAGGCCTTAAGTCACAGTGACAATCTGGAATTTAACTCTACACATGTCAAGAAACAACACCCAACAACTTACAAGAGTACCGTTATTAGGAATCCTACATCCTTTCCTCACATCTCCCTATTGACCAACCTTTCCCAATTTCTCTGCCAAGGCTGGCTTGTCCTCTACAGTTTCTGTACTGCAAATTAAATCTAAAACATGGTGACCTCAACTGTTTCACTTCCTACCCTAAGCAAAGTCACTAGGAGGCCTTTACAGTATGAGTGTTTGTTTGATGTTATTTCCAACAGAAACACTAGGAAAAGAGAGCTCTTTCTATTATGTCCCTAGATGCAAGGTATCATATCAATATGAATCATGACCAAGAACAGCATAAACATTCCATCAGGACCCTGAGATTTGAATGTCTGCTGTTGAATTTTTTTCTGCTGCAGAACCAGATTCTAGAGTATCAACATCCAGCCCAGGGTCAAATGAACAACCTTGTAAGCAGGAGCAGAGTACAAGCACGTAACTACAGGCTTGCATACAGCTTAATATAGTAACTGTGTGCTACACTCTACTCATATCAATAGAAGTAATCCCCTGAAACAAAAATACCTACCATTTGTCACCCCAGCTTTCCCCCCAGATTACCAGCCTCTTAGAAAGGGCCTCAACAGCCACACTGTGATAACCTATCTGTCATCACATGGAGGAATATCTGACCAGGTCCACAGCTGTCTCACCCTCCAGAAACCCCACTAGACAACAGGTTTACACAGTATATTCTGGCAAGTCAAACTTAAGGTAGAGTTTGTTTGTTCTAGGGCAAGTGGTAAACAGCAGAAATACTGCATCATTTTGAGAGGTCTGAGAAGAAAACTACCTCCTTCCCAAACTGTAATTACAACACACAGGTAGATCTCTCAGTTACACAGTCCCCATTATGCTATCAACTTGCAGTATTCAAGTTGCAATGTTTCAGGGATGGAAGTGATAGTTACACAGCAAAGAAAAAAATTATTCACGTTATTTGCAGCAATATTTTTTCTAATCTTCTCAGCGTGGTTCTCTTTCAAGGTGAGCTAAATAAATCAACAACTGATCTAGATGGAAATTCACCCAGTCCACAGTAGATTTGGATTAATGTCTTACTGAGAGCATTCAGATGTCTTTCCTTTGTTTTGGTAGTCCATTATACACTGAATAAGATGGTTATTTTCATCCAGCATCTGAAACAATAAAGAAGTCTGAGGTAAGTGTAACATTCTTCATGGGAAAAAAATAAGTGAAGACAATTATGAGTCTGGATACTCTCAAAGTTTGATTTCTTTTTTAAAACAAACGAAATTAATATTCCAGAAAGCCCTACTTCAACCAATTACTTACATTCTTTTGCTCTTCCTCCCTAGTTCTGTAGGTTTTGGTACAAGGGTTTTAAGTCACTATTATAACTACATTTACATTTTATACATATTATACATATTATATATAATTATATTATATATATTATATTACATTTACATTTACTATTTAAATACCTATATTCCATCTACAAGAAGTTTATGGGAAGTATTCTGAGCTTTCACGTAATCTCAAGTGAAGAACAAACTTGAAAACTTGGGGCATAAATTTTTCTTCTCCCTCTGAGGTCAACAGTTCAATAATAAAAGGCATTGTAATGGTTAATTGATAGAAACAGACAAGACTGTTTCAAGGAAACACATTGAAAAGTTAGGCCATATTTACATTATAAATGTTCTGTGTAATTACATGCTCTTAAAACACAGTTTAACTGCCACAACAGACAATATTTCAGAAGTGTCTGGGAATATGAACATATGCTAATTACTTTTCTGGGGAAAATAAAGTTCTAAAACCATGGGAAATTGTAAGTCTCATAGCCTTCTGCAGGAAATATGGAAAAGAAATATGTTCCACACTAACAAACAGGAAAAAATATACAGCCTGGTTTCCTAGAGTTGCACATCCTCACGCTTGTGTCTTTGTTTTAACCCCCTCATTTGCTCTCTGATCAGACAGGAGTTAAGTAAAACCATGGCAAGTCTGAACTACCAACCAAGTTACCCAAGTCTGCTCAGCTAAATGGAAAATATTACATCAATTTCTTGGTTCTTCTCAATGGAAGACTGGTTTAGATCCTTGCAGCCTACGAAGTACCACATCCTAAATCTGCAAATCTGGTCACCTCTTCCCTCCCCTTACGTTTTGGACATGACATTCAGCTACTGAATTTCACAAAGCTAATACAATCTTAAACATCATTCGAGGCTCTTCCCTTCTTCCGTACACCAAATCAAAACATCTCAAGTTTGAACTTGGTTGAGATTAGCCAGGTTTATGATTCTACAAGGGAAACACAAGCACTGTAATTACATCACTTTCATTTCCCTAGGAATCCAACTTCAGCAAATTCTACCAAAAAAAAAAAAAAGACAACTTTTTTTAATTCCTTTTGACTAATCCACCTCTATTACAAAGAAGGTCATAAACCTTATAACCTAGTCCACTCAGGATTTACATCCAGATAAGATGAAAGCAAACAGTTGAGTCTTCCTAAAATCAAACAAGCAATTCACCAAAACACAGTAGAACAATCAGTGAGAAATTACTCTTACCCAAAATTGCTGGACATGGAAACACCATCCTTAAGTAGGAACCACAGACAGAACCACAATATCCCAAGTTTCTGAACTCCTGACACTAAGCAGAACTACATTAGCACACACCTAAGAGGAACCTGGACACATTCCTACACTAGCACACTTCATATGTGCTAACATCAAGTGTTAAGGAAACGCAGTGGCCAAATTCAACAGAAAAAGACCTGGGGAAAAAGCAATTAGTGCAATTTATATAGTATACAGAGTACTTGTAAGGGAAGCCTTGAATGAAGGCTCTTCTTAAAGTCTCCAACTGTCTAGAGAAAGGCAGCATGTCAGCACCTAGGGTGGTGAGGTACTGAACAAGCTGCCCAGAGAACCTGCGGTGCCCCATCCCTGGAGGTGCTCAAGGCCAGGTTGGATGGGGCCCTGGGCAGCTGAGCTGCTGGGTGGCAGCCCTGCCCATGGTACGGGGTGGGACTGGGTGGGCTTTAAGGTCCCTTGTAATCTAAGCATTCTACGATACAGGTAGAATCTGGATGTGCCAGCAAGATGGTTGTTCTCCTCACTGCTGCCATACAGGCCGGACATCTTTGGGGAAAATAAATAAATAAAGCTAAGAGGAAAGCAAGGGAAAACAAACAAGAAAGAATACAACTGTATGCCTGACAGAACTGAAGGCACTGTTTGATACCATCTTTATCAGCTGTTGCTGATGGAAAAATCAAAGAAGTTCTATGAAGAAGTTACAGATGCCTGCCATCACAAGACAGCCTCGTTTCTAGCTGGATGAAGACACCTCCAAGACTTCTGACAACTTACACGTGCCAGTTACAAAGATTCTTCAACTTCAGCTATAGCAGAGTTGTGCCAGTACACTAACACCGCCTTAGTGGCTTGACTACAACACAAGAAAAACCTAACTGTCTACATTCTCAACACGCAGGTAAGCGACCTGCAGCTTGCAGACAGCTTTCTACCCGGTGGGTATGCGTTTCCCACCATCACTTCTGAAGCACAGACTGCTGTGTTACTGTGTAAGGCTACACCGTAGCCCCGGGTCTTCCGCGACGCCCTGAGCCCGCAACACCCTCCCTGCCGACACCCACGTTCTTTCCTAAGCCAGAAGCCGATTGCATCTGACGAGCTCCCACACGAGGAGCTTGCCATCACGAGTGGGAGAGATTTCAGAGCAAGAGTTGCGCTGGTGACAACGAGGGCGTACGGTTAAGTCTCAAAGCACAGCGCTGAACCGAAGCACACTCCCTCACTCCGCCAACACGGAATACCGAGGTCAGAACGCACCCCAGGCACGCTTCCCTCTCGCTGCTCCCTCCCGCAGCAGCCCCGTCACGGCCGCCGGCCATAGCGCTTCCCTTAAGCTTCAGAGGAGGGGCAGAGCGGGAGAAGGCCTTATTTCGCGGCGGCCCCAGCACTCGCCCCGCGGAGACCGCAGTTACGCAGGGCCCGGCTCGTTTTCCCCGACGGCCTCGCACGGCCCCCATCAGCGCGGCCGGGCCCGCAGCCCTACACCGCACCGAGGCCTCAGCCTCGCTCCGCCCCGCCGTCCCCTCGAGGCGCGAAGCCCCGGGCGCTCCCTCACCTTCTGGATGGCGGCCGGCGTGATCTCGCCCTTCCCCCGCTGCCGGGGGGCCGCGAACGCCACCGACATGTCGTGCCGCTGCCGCCAGCAGGGCCCAACCCGCGCCCGCCCGCTCACGCGCACCCCGCGGCGGCGGGAGGCGGCCGCGATCCGGGAACGGAGCTGCGCGGGGGGCGGGGCGGCACAGCCCGCTCCCGCCGGGGAAGGGCTAAAGCGGGCCGGGAGCTCCTCCCCGCTTTTAAACAGCGAGAAGGGAGCCACGAGGAGGGCCGAGCGCTTTTAGGAGCTTGGCCGAAGCATCGGGGCCGAGGGCAGGTCGCGCCGTTCGAACGCGGCCGCCCCGCGCCACGCCGACCTCCTCGGCCGCCCCTCTCTTTGTCGCGGCGTTGGTACGTTCCGACCCCGCTCTGCTCAGCGCCGGACGGGCGGTGAAGTGGTACGGCCGGCAGGGGGGGAGGTGGGAGCGGGCGGCTCTCGCGTTACGCGGAGCTGCGCCGCTCCCCGCGTGGCGGCAGTTGGTTGCGCCCGGGCAGCCCGCTCTGCTGGCGGGGCGGGGAGCGGCGCGTCGGAGCGCTGCCTGAACTGACAGGTGGAGAAACGAAAAAATAAGAAGTTGCAGGGGAGCGGCTGGGTGCTGCGTGCGGGCGGCTCGGCTGTGTGGGGCCTGCTGGCTCTTTTCCCAGCCCCCGTTTGTACTAACAGGGTTTTTTCCTCTGTCTCCCACACGCTTTACCGTCATCGTGGCTACCGTACTGGTAGCGCAGCAAAAGTGAGAAGATTGAAGAAACCTGTTCTGCTCAAGTTGATAGCCATCACTCATGACTCATGAGTGACTCATGGTTACCATTCTGTGCTCTTTGAGTGAGCTCAGTCACAACAGTTTTGCTTAAGCTGATGAGGTTTTTTTAAGTATTACAAACAGTGAGCAATCCCTAGAATGAATCACAGGGTTGGAAGGGACCTCAAAGCCCACCCAGACCCACCCGTGCCATGGGCAGGGCTGCCGCCCAGCAGCTCAGCTGCCCAGTGCCCCATCCAACCTGGCCTTGAGCGCCTCCAGGGATGGGGCACCCATAAATTGTCTGGGCAGCTGCACCTCACCAACCTCTGAGTGAAAATCTTCCCCCTGACATCTAACCTAAATCTCCTCTTTTTTAGTTTAAACTGTTCCCCCTTGTCCTATTGTTATCAGACCACGTAAAACATCAGTCTCCCTCCTCTTTATAAGCTCCCGTTGAGTACTGGAAGGCCACAATGAGGTCTCCCCAAAGCCTTCTCTTCTCCAAGTTAGACAAGCCCAGATCCCTCAACCTGTCTTCATAGGACAGGTCCTCCAGCCCTGTAGAAATGAAGAATGCAAGACAGCTGTAGAAAGTGCTATCTCTTAGCTAGCTGCAAGTAGAAGAACAAGAGCTTCACTCTTTAGCAGAAGTATACTCATGACTCTTAGGAACTGGTGAGGTGTGTGAATGTGTCCCAAGGCAGCAGGCCCCTTCATTAATTGGACAGTAAGCATTCTCATGAAATACACTAAACACCAAGAACTCAGCAAAATGTTTTCTCACAAGTATAACTTATCTTGCTCTCATTCTCTGTTCACCCAGCTGCTGCTGTCTGCAGAACATTTTGCATAGGAGTATGGCAGTATTGGAGAAAATAATGCTTATGTGTCAGCCGTAGAAGTACTGCTTTGAAGATCTAAATATTGCTCCATATTCTCCCACATTTTTTATCTTGATGACAAGTAGAGGACAAAAAATAGGCTTATGAGATTCTACAGATGAGAAACTGTAGAATGAATGGAGTAACTGGCCATTGTATTTTGCAAAAATAGTCCAAATTAAATATGAAAAGCTTTTGAGTGCCTTCCTATTTCCACACAAAATATGGGAGATTGGTATATAGAATTCAACCGATATGTGCGTAAGATCATTCATTCCTAATAATTAAAACCACATCTTTCTCCTAGTTTTGTCAGGCAGTTAAATTAAATCAATTTATTTCCCTTTTCTTTGTGATGGTTTTTCCTTCCTATTTTTAAAATGTTGGACTTCTATATTCATAAATAGCAACAGATCTAATGAAACATTGGAAAAAGACTCCACAGCTCTACTTTAAAAACAACATGTAAATAATGGCACAAACACATACAAGTAAGGAAATAGATCGCTACAATGGAAATGTGCCACATGTCTTAGAACACATAACCACAACAGGGTGTCTCTTTTATGACTTTCTTAATGCACTGCAATATGCCTAGATATCAAAGGACATATGGTATATTTTCTCTTTAATTGCATATTTATTTGCTCTTGTGAGTTACTCACAACTTTAACATTATTTAATTGTAATTTAGATGCATAAATCTAGATCATCACCAAGAGCTTCAAATACAAATACATTTCAATCAGATGTTTCTTCCACTTCTGTTCTAATTTTCATCAATGTATTACCCTTTTTGTTTGTGTGTGTATGGGCCTGAACCTCTGATTGATCGCCTGAGGCGAGCAATGAGTCAGCCAGGGGAGCACAGGTGAAAGCAATTCACCTGTGCTGCAGGAAGGGGTGGAGCCTGGCTCCACCTCTCCTATACCCATTTAAGAGCTGACTACCAGCGGGAAAGGCTCTCTCTTCTGAAGATCCACTCTACTGGAGTTTCCTGAGCAAGCCCACCATATGGGTAAGCATCCTATCTATTCTCTTTGTCTTGCTTTGCATAACTCTCTTCTTTATTTCATTATTATAACATCTTAATATTATTTGATTATACAATATTCCTTTATACAATTTTCCTTGATTATACACTATCTTAATATTCTTTGATTACACAATGTGCATTTAAGTATTCTTTATTTCTTTTGAGATAGAAGAACACAGGGAAGGATGGGCCCCTTTCTGAAAGATTCTTTTTCCACATGCTTCCAATTCATACTTTTTAATGGTAAGTAGTCAGTAAAGATACAGGCCCCAAGTCTGGAGTCTGGAAAGTATTAACATTTCTTTCCTTGGAGAAAGTGAAGGGAGTAAAGGTAGAGTGGATTTAGTCTTCCTAGGACTGAGTCAAAATTCCTCCTCACAAGAAGAATCAGGTTTCAGTTAGTTTCTGAGAAACATGCAATGTTTGCAACAATCCACTCTTTGAACAATTCTGAGGGTAAAAAAGAAAAGCTATCTCCAAAAAAGGGTAAGCTATCTCCAGTTTCTACCTATGTTTTCTGGCATTATTGCCTGAATTCCCATACGTTCTCTGGAATAGAAGGGTGAGAGAAGGAATCAGCAGACATGCCCTTCCATGAGCAGGCCAATAGAGAATGCTGAATCATTATTATTTTTAAATTTCAGATTTCATAATTGATGTTTACTGAGATATTCACAAGACAGAGGACAGCAAAAAATGTTATGGTAGCTTTGTCTGCTTAGACTTGCTTGACTAAAGATCTCAGGTGAGAATGTTTCCTGAGAATAATTCCTGAGGTTAATTTTTTCTCAAGTAAAGCCTTTAGCATATTAGTGATAGCACTATGTTTTGTGCATTTGGTGCGAAAAGCCACTTTCCTTACTCTACTAAGATAGCTCTGAACCATCTGCTAGTAGGATGATAGGTTGAATTACTGCCTTTTTTTTTTAGGACACATCAGGGTGTTTCTGTGTGTGTTTTGTAACATCAGCAACACAATCAGGTAACAGTTACAGCAAATCCCAAGTAAGCACTTTGTTTTGATAGATGAAGATGGAAGACAGCTGAAGGAAGAATTACTGTTGTTGGTTTAGTGTTTCTTTACCAACTGAACTTGGTGTCACCTCATGACTTTGGTGGGATTTCCTATGTCCCCAGTCTCCATGGGCGTTGATGTTGCTGGAAATGGAGCTAGCATCTGTCTGTTTAAATGGCAGAGTCTCAAAAATGATTTAGATTCTATTTGATAAGCAGTAATTTGTTATCAAAATTCGGCAATATTCATGTGAGGGTAAATTATGGTTTTCTTGCTTCCTAAAAGGGATTGCACTAATGGTAAATTTGTCTTGAATTAATTCTTTCAGCTTCTTGTTTGATACTTTAAATTTTGCCATTTGTATTTTGCACTGGCTATTGTATAGAATATTAATAAGAAGTAGCACCTGAAATGCAAGCCTCTACATTTTGATAAAAAGTGGATTACTCAAATAGCATTGCACACTACGATTATATTGGTGGCTCCCCCGTGTTCCAGTGGGGCAATAACAAAAACACAAAAAATCAATGCGATGCTAAATTTTTATTCTAGTGTCTGTCATTTTAGTCTGAAAATATAAATATTTAGAATAAGGGCACTCGCATCATGTTCAGTAGTTTGCACTAGTGGGAGTAAGTGCAGCAGCTGAATAGAGAAAATCTTTCCGTGTCCTGATTTTATTCTTCAAAAGGGAATCTCCAGCTAGTAGGAATGTATGCTATAAATAAAGAATAGCAGAACATCTAATCTAAGCCTCTTTGGAGCTGAAAATTCTTCAAGAATTCTTAGATGTTAATATTTTATTTTAGAACATGGAAACAAAGTACTATAGTTCCTGATTTCTTCATTTTTTGAATGTCAGAAGCAAAGCAGAAAGCAGACTGTGCAGCTACAGGATAGTACTTCTGCCTTGTCATCGGAATTCTAATCAACCATTTGATGAAGGAATACAGAAAAAATAATTAAATCATGTGTAGTTTTCTTTCTCTGAAGAAAGAGTGATCTCATGACCTAATTAAGATCTCCCTCATTCCTCTGTCAGTTTTTCCAGTACTGCCCAGGATGCTCTTGTTCTTTGCTGAAAGGGCATATTGCTGACTCACACTCACCTTGTCCACCTAGATCCCCGCATCCTTTCATGCTGGGCTGCTTTCTAGTCAGTTGGCCCCTGGCATGTACTGACACGTGGTTATCCTTATTGAGGTGAAGTACTTTGCACTTTCCAGTGCTGAATTTAACGATGTTCATACTTGACCATTCTTGTCCTTCTTGATGATGGGTGCCTCCCATCAGGCCCCATGGACCTATGTTGTTTATCTTGTTTAAATATTCCCTAATCTAATCCTCTTCCACCAAGCTGTCCTTGTCCCAGAATATTCCACGTCTCTAAGAGTGGCTGTTTCTGAAAGCTGGTCTTAAAGACTGAGGCAGAGAACATACTGAATACTTCAGCTTTTATGGTGTCCACTGTCACAAGGCCACTGCCCCATTCAGCACTGGGCTCACATTTTCCCCAGTCTTCCTTTTGCTCCTGATAAACTCATGAAGTCTTTCTTGTGTTCACATCCCACACCAGATTCAACTCCAGGTTGGCTTTGGCTTTCCTAACTCATTCCCTGCATACTCAGACAGTATGTATATTCTTCCAGGATTCCTCCTCTGTCCTTGCTTCAACTATTTTTATATTTGGGTTCTATTAGGAATTCTTTGTTTATCTCTGCAGGCCTCCTTGCTCAGTCCCATGCTTGTCAAGGTGGACCATTATTGAGCTTAGAGGAGCTGATCTTTGAAAATTGGCCATCTCTCATAGATCCCTTCTCTCTCTAGGACCATATCCCAGGGGAGTCTTTCAAGTAGGTCTCTGATCAATCCAGATTCTGCTCTCCTAAAATCTCGGTTGTAATCCTGCTTTTTGCTTTGTTCCATCCTTGCAGGATTCCAACATCTCATGGTCAATGCAGCCAAACCTGTCCAGGATGTTCCCATCCCTGACAAATCCTTCCTCATTTGTACGTGTGAGGTTCAGCTAAGTACCTCTCCTTGTTGGCTCTTTGATCTTTTTTTTTTTTAGAGTTTTGTCATCAGTGTGCTCCCCAAGCCTTTTGCGTGGCTTGTGCTTTGCTGTGTTGCACCACCATCAGACAGCAGGAGCACTAAAGTCCTCCATGAGGATCAGAGCAAATGTGAGACTTCTACCAACTGTTTGAAGAAGGCTTTCTACATATGATCATAGAATCATAGAACCGTAGAATATCCAAGTTGGATGGGACCGAACTCCTGGCTCCACACTGGACCACCCAAAACTCAAATCATATTTGTCTATTGTCCAAACACCCCTTAAACCCCAGCAGCTTGGGGCTGTGACCACTGCCCTGGGCAGCCTACTGACATCTGGTGAAGAAACTTTTCCTAACCCCTACCTGACCCTCTCCTGATGCAGCTCCATGCCATTCACACAGGCCCTGTCACAATCATCAGAGATCAGAGCTCAGCACTGCTCCTCTGCTCCCCTGGTGAGGAGCTGCATGCCACAACATAGCCTCCCCTCAGCCTCCTCTGCTTGGGGCCAAACAAACCCATGGACCTCAGCCGTTCCTCATACACCTTGCTCTCTAGATCCTTCACTATCTATGTAGCCCTCCTTTGGACACTGTCTAATAGTTTTATATCTTTCCTATATTGTGATGCCTAAAACTGCACACAGTGCTCAAGGTGAGGCTGCACTGGTGAAGAGTAGAGCACTAGTTGTACTTCTTCCTGAATGAATACAGACACCCAGAAAAAGCTCCAGTGCTGTTCTGCACCACTTGTCACTGAGGTGCTGTATAAGAGAAATGGTACCACTGGTTATTAATAGTGACAACGCTGTCTCTAATCTAGTTTTGGGCAAATTTAATTGAGTTGACTCCTCGTCCATCCCAGGGCAGAGCTCCATACTCCATTTCTGCTGTGGTCTCACGTATACAGCATTTGTTTTTGTTCTCTTATCTCAGCTCATTTTTTATAAACTCTCTATATTGCTCTTTAAATTATAGAAGAAAAATAGCATTGTCATTTAAAACTGTGTTCTTTAACTTTCTATATGTAAGATTTCTTGAAGTCACCACATCTTATCAGAAGCTCTTCAAGACTAATTCTTTTGGTAAATAAAAAGCAATAAATTATACAACGAAATACAAATCGGGGAATACAGTTTTATTTGTCCAAAAATAGATTACAGGGAAAATCTTGTCACTCTTAATAACCAGCAGTGTAATTTCTCTTATACAGCACCTCAGTGACAACAAAACACAGCAAAAAAAACAATATACTTAGATTCCTGTAAATAACATCTGTGAGTATTACTGTGCTTGAAACCAATTTGGGAAAATATACGCTAACTGAAATCTTGTTGTATTGAATGTACATTTATTGTTCTCCACTTTTAATGTCTGATATTCTTGCTGCTTGCTTTTTTTTCTATGTTCCAAGTCTTTTCAAGGATAAAATTATTATGACTGTTGATCCAGTTGCAAGGTGAGGGTCTTTAACACTTCTTACATACACTGCATATACATTTCACTCTTAGCTTGAAATAAGAGATGCAGAATATTCATGTTAATAATTTTTAATAATTTCATAATTATAAATTTTAAAAAATTTATAATATTTTAGAAGAAGCAAAGATAAACTTATGTTGAAGACATATATTGCATCATTGTTTGTACCATGGTATTCATCCTTCCAGAAAGGGTTCTGTTTCCCTTTGGCCCCATTTCTGTATTTCATACATGCCAAGTAATTTAGTCACCAGGACTATGGAAGGCACAGGACTCACTGAAGGCTAAATCACGTTTCCTTTGAAAGCTTGCTCATTTATAGCTTTCTGTCTTGAGTAGTTCCATTATCAGTGGAAACAGAGTAGGTATGTATTTTCAAGAGCCAAAAAAGACTAAGATATTTTGAAATGTTTCCTTTACCTAGTCCAAATTTCTAACATAGACTATGCAGAAACAGGGAATGGTGGTTTGAAATAGTAATGTCTCCATTCTGTGTTACTGTACAGATGTGTGTATATATATATATATATAAAATATGTATTCTCCTTCCATGAAGAAATTCGTCCTAACATCTAATCTAAGCCTCGCTAGTACAACTTGAGGCTGTTTCCTCATATCCCAATGAAGAAAAACTGGGCATTGCCCTGGTGTGCAAGCTGTCCTCCTTGCCTGCCCAGGAGGATCTTCCTGTGTGCTTGCAGGAACAAGCCCACCAAAAAGTGCTGAGAAGGGTCAGCTCTAGGAAAAGTGGGTAGCGCATACAAATAGATTTTGAGAAAGCAAAGAAAGGGATGTTTATATGCTATTTCAGTCATGCTTGAGACTTTCAGCTCAAAATCCTGAGTTAATCACTGATCACTGTCATTCATTTATTTTCTTCAGCTCATTGACAAAGCACAGCTCAAAATTTCCAGAATTTATAGATTTATATCTTCTAAGAAAAGAAGTTTTATGAGGGGGAATACTAAGGTTCAAATCAACCACTAAAAAAAACTTTATGCTCTTTATCAACTTTATCTTCTTATCAGCTGTTGAGCTGTTGACTCTAGCATCTTCTGCATTAGTCTTTCTTAGAAATTTTCAAAGCTGCAGTCCTCATGTTGTGTTGTTTGTTTTTTTTTTCTACGAACATGAGTGGAAGGATCTTCTCATTAAATATCTGCAGTACATCACTGTCTACCTTTAAAACTGTTCCCTGCTGAAATACCCATGAAACCAGGGACAGCACTTAAGTCGCAATTTGGCATTATTCTGTAGCAAAGTAAACCTCACAGCTAGTTATTCTCAAAAGCAATTTTTTTTTCCTACAGCCACTCTACAGTCACTTGTTCCCACTTTGTCTATTGTGCCATCACTGTTACTCATCTGATCTTGTAATGAGTTGGTTAAAGAAGCTAAAATATCAGAAAAACAATTGGTTTTCTTATATGAGTAGTTTTATGCCTGTTGTATTTCACAAACTGGGAGTAGATGAGTTTCAGTGTCAAAGTAAGGGAAGACAATTACGGGGCACAAGAATTGAGCAGAGTTGCCCTTCTTTGTCAGCAATTAACTTTTAGATCAGCTTAGCATGATTGCAGATAAACACATAGTACACTGAGAATACTGGTTATCACATTGATCTGTGTTGTCTTGCTATCTCCCTGCATCCGTGGTCTGTAACCACCTCATTTCCTTTATCTTCTACTTTGCTTGTAAGAGTTTTGTTCTGGGGCTGCATCTGTACTGACTTTGTAAACCACAAGTTTTGCACCTTTGCAAGTTTTTGCTGTTATGCTTACCACAATGTATCTCTTTTCTTTCCTAACAGATTCCAGACATCACTATTTATTACTTGGTGAGGATGACACAGCCTTCACAGAAACTGTATGTCTAGATCATTGTGAAAAGGCTTAGTATTATACCACCTCAAAATTATATAAGTTAATATTGAAAATTAGAACAATGTCTTTATTCTGATATAATAGTTTAGAATTTTAGTGCTGGATACAGCTGTGTTGGATGCACACATTATCTGTCAACATCCTTCAGAAGAAAAGGATTGTAAGAAAAATGTATACACTTGATGACCATGTCTGTTTGACCTTTGCAGGTATTGTTCCTGGTTTTATTGCTCTACAATATGTTCTGTTGCAGGTTTGTGATACGAAAAACACCTTTAAAGGCTGCTCTTGTGAAAAGCATTGTGGAGACAGACACCGTGGTTTAGGAGCTTGATATTAGGAAATCACAGAGTCGTGTCGGGGATTGGAAAGGACCTTGAGTTCCTACATAACTGATCTAAGAGTATCAGAAGGATTCTTATGAGACCTGTGCAAAATGTTTTGATCTTTAAAATTTGTTGATCCCTTGTTATTTTTTTTAACCATCTTAGACAGGTCTGTTTGCATCTCATCAGCCTGAACAAGCCTGTTGGAGAACAGAAGCAGCTCTGGACTGGCTGCAACTGCAATAAGCAGACTGAGGGGGAGAGGTGGAGAAAGGCAAACCCAGGGGAATGAATTCAGCAGAGAAAATTGGGATAACACTGGAAATATCATCCCACTGAGAATTTAAAAATAAGTTTGGGCTTGAGTCTGTGTTGTTGTCTTCCTCTTCTGCCCTAGGAATTACTTCTTGATATTTCCCTCTCATTTATGAAACACCTGCACCATATATGAAGTAATCCCTGTGAATATTTGTCTCCCCAGATACTTTATTTCTTCGGATGAGGATTGAGTGTAGGGAAGACTGCATGGAAGCTCAGCAAACTGATTAGCAAAGCTGCCTGGAGCATGCATCTCATTTCAAGGTAAAGTTTCATGGGACTTCTAAACTGCCTGGTTGTAGCTAGTTGCCGCTGCAATACAAAGGCTATGCTCTCCCACTGCCATAATCGAAGTGACTTTGCTGCCTGACTAAGGCATGGTAAGTCAGGCTGGAAGCAAGACCAGCAGTAAAATAAGCCAAGAAGAAAAGTTTTCCACCAGGGTCTCAGCCAGGCGGAGTGAGACAGCTCAGACACAGGGAACTTGTATAACACTGACCTAGGTAAGCCTGCACTCTCACACACCTGGTGTGTTCCTGGGTGCCACTTTTTCCTCCTGTGTCAGCTCTAAGCTAGGCGCTTGGTGCTCCCTGGTGCTGCCTCTGGTGCTTCACTGATTCCTTGTGAGTTGAATGAAATCTTCCTAACTTTGTGAGGGTGAGTGAGGAAAGAAGTTTAGAACTCTCATTTTTAGTGGCTAAACCATTACTATCACTCACTGAGACTGCATTTTGATGTTAGAGCAAATTTTAATACCATGCATGCAAGCTGCTACTGAAGAAAACTCAATCATACATTAAAATTCACTGATTCATTAAAAAAAAATAATAATAAAAAAAATTGCACGATTGCAAATTGCATGGTTGTTAAATCTAGTTCAAGGAAAGCTGTATATGTAGACTGTATATATAGAATTGGTTGGGAAGAATAGAACTGCTACTTTTTGCTTTTTAGCAATCTCCAGTTAGGTGGTGCTGTCAGGATGTGAAACACTCCTCTTAGCTTGCTTTCAAAATGGATGAAAATTAAACTCAGATTTTAAAAAAACAATTAGTTATGAGTTGGGTCTACAGCTGCAGAACAGCTTTTCCTGGCATAGGGGGAGAAGGTGTAGTTAGGGATAGGAGATGGTGAATTTTATCTCTTGATAGTGGTGTGGTGTTAGGTTGGCTGATACTGCCCAAGCTACTCCTCTGGAAGGGTATTCGAAGGGACAGGAGAAATTTTCATATGTTTATAATAATTGGCTCAGCAAAATCAGTCAACTTTTTTTTAAATGTATGTTTTAATTTTGGTAATCTGGTACTTTCAATGGCCTCACAAGCAGGCAGATTCCCAAAAGAATGGGAGGATGAAGAACTATGCCAGTGAGTGGATAACTGAATAGGAAATTAGGAAATCATACACCTCTTCAACTGGCTTTATTTTTAGGCAAATTAAAATGTGAAATTCTGCCTTGGATTTTCTACAGTAGTTTGTAATGAAGAAGAAAAAGGATGTACCTCAGCAACTCTCTCTTACATTCTGTTACATGCTGTAATGGTGCTACTTTAACATCTTTATGTGCTGTTTAACATCTTTATCAGTGATATCGATGATGGAATTGAGTGCACCCTCAGCAAGTTTGCTGATGACACCAAGCTGAGTGGTGCAGTTGAACGGTGGAAGGAAGGGATGCCATTCAGAGGGACCTCAACAGACTTGAAAGGTGGGCCTGGGTGAACCTAATGAGGTTAACACAGGAAAGTGCAAGGTTTTGCACTTGGGTCAGAGGAATCCCAGGCATCTATGCAGACTGGAAGGAGCAGTTCTGGAGAGCAGCCCTGCAGAGAAGAACCTGGGGGTCTTGATGGATGAAAAGTTTAACACAAGCCAGCAGTATGCCCTACAGCTCAGAAAGCAAATGGTATCCTGGGCTCCATTAGAAGAGGGATGGCCAGCAGGGACAGGGAGGTGATTGTCCCCCTCTACGCTGCTCTAGTGAGGCCCCATCTGGAGTACTGTGTCCAGGTCTGGAGCCCCCAGTACAAGAAGGACAGAGAGCTTTGGAGGGGGTCCTGAGGAGGGCCACAAAGATGATCAGAGGACTGGAGCACCTCCCCTGTGAAGACAAGCTGAGGGAGCTGGGCTTGTTCAGCCTGGAGAAATGAAGGCTGCGAGGTGACCTCATTGCAGCCTTTCAGTACCTAAAGGGAGCCCACATATAGGAGGGGAATCAACTCTTTGAAAGAGTAGATAACTGCAGGACAAGGGGAAATGGTTTTAAGTTGAGGGAGGGAAGATTTATGTTGGATGTTGGGGGGAAGTTCTTTGTGGAGAGAGCAGTGAGGTACTGGAACAGGCTGCCCAGAGAGGTTGTGGATGCCCCGTCCCTGGAGATGTTCAAGGCTATGTTGGATGGGGCCCTGGGCAGCCTGGTCTAGTATTAAATGGGGAGGTTGGTGCCTTGCATGTGGCAGGGGAGTTGGAGATTCATGATCCTTGAGGTCCCTTCCAACCCAGGCCATTCTGTGATTTTTTCCAGCCCAGTTTCGTGGTGCAGTGGGGTGGAAGTCTTGGTACAATACAAAAAACATGATGTGTGGTACATTAGGGAGCCCAATATTTTTAATGTGTTCTTTGAGGGTCTACATCCATATTTAATTCCGTAAGTGAACTTTCACTAAACTTAAAAACAAATGAACAACAACAGTAAAAAACTTTTATGTTTATGAATTTTATTTAAAATTTCTCAGAATGACAAAGTTACTTCTGCATGCCCTTTTAAGTTTGTGTTTCAGTCTTCACCTGTATTGCTTTTACAGCAGTTTTTGACTTAAAGAAATCATTACAATAATTTGCATCTTGAATTATTAGTTATTCTTAACTAATAAAATAATCATCATGATTTCTTTAGCATCCTCTTACGTTGTCAGCTAATGCTAGACTGGTGATCTATAGCATCATAAACTATCTCTTAAGGATCCAGAAACAATTGAATACATCTCATACAACATTGCAACTCTTGCAGGTAAGCAGTTGAACGCTTTTTGTCTTCTGTGTAAAAGCTTCAGGTGATCCTTAGTATTGAAAACAAATCAGTTGCTTCTATTTTTATCTGTAAAAAGAGTAAAAAGAGGAAGCCAGTTTAAATTGTCTTTGCATGACTTCTTTAAAAACTGTTTTTTCACAAGAAAATACTAGCTACTATCAGCTTTCTTATTTTAAAGAGCATCAACAAACATATCTGTTCCTTTGTATAGATCTAGCTGAGAGCTTTTTTGCATAAGGCAGAAGTGATAATGCAAATGAAATTCCTGTATAAAAAAGTTGAGCTGAAACTGTAAACTTAAAACAACAATAAAATCTCTTTCAGAAGAGAGCACTGTGAACAGCCAAAGTGAAATGAAAACTAGTAGATACATTGATAGTTTCTGATGTTGAAGACCAGTACAACACCTGTAGTGGGCTCATTGATTTGAACCATCTGAGATGCTCCTTTGAATCTGTTTACATCTGCGCCTGAGGTCCTGTTAAAGGATAACTTGATTAAGCTTTAATTTCTGTAGTCTCTGTGATTTTAACAGGGAATGGTTACCAATTCTACCTCTGTTATCTCTGTGTGACTTGAGTGGATTTGCTCAACTGGAATGGTATTTACAAACTAATTGTTGATCATAAAAAATAATCTGTTGGTATGTGAGAAATTAACAGCTCTGTGGTGAACTTCCATATTTAGGCTTTTCAATTCTGTGTTTTTTTTGTATATTGGGCCAACACCTTAATTTTATGGGATGGTAGTACTGGTCAACCTCCTCATGGTGCCAGCCATAAAGCACTGGCTGTAGACAGACATACCCAAAGGTCTTGATTGTGGATTTTGATAGTAGTGGGAGTCCTGGGTTGTACCTAACAGTTTTGGAAGGTGTCAATTTTATATATATATATATATATATATGTGTGTGTGTGTGTGTGTGTACATGCATAAATGGACTGAATGGACAATCTCTTCTGTGCAATAAAAGTGTTTGGGTAGTCAATGCATTTCTTAGAAGGTGGATGATGAATTCTGAATGAAATACCAGCAGAATTAGAAAATTCAAGTGAGCTAGGGAACTGTATTTGGATTTGGAAATAAATTTATAATAAGCTACAGCAAAGATATATGAATAGTTGTAAAAGATCAACAAAGCTTGATGCTGCCATTTCTTGAGGGGAGCCTGTTCACACAGCAAACAATAAGTAGATTCTGAAATTTGTTTCTTTGTGATTCTTTTGTTCACTTGTTGCTTTTTATAGAAACTTTTCTTTGTAGATGCTGAAAATTCTCAAGCAAACTGTATTTGAAGGGATGCAAAAGCAACTAAGACATTGCGAGAGGTTTTGTGCTAGTGGATTTTGAGTCATACCTTGCTCTTGATCATGGGTTTCACAACTTACTTGAGCAGGACTGGGACACATATGGTGCAGGCTTCCTTGTGTGTAGAGTGTAAATGAAAAGATCACCCTTTTGGAGGTGCAGCTGTGCCAGTGGAAAGAATAGTGAGAGAACTAACTTGGGTGGTTATACTTAAGTTTCTAGACCAACTACATGGAAACTCTTGAGTGTATTGATTACTCATGGCAGCAGTGTCCAAGACTATTATTTTATTATTATTAAAGGAAGGCAGACTGAAGTAGGGTTCAGGAAGCACTCTGGCACTAAAGGAGTGGTCACACCTGGCTACAGTCTATACTTTGTGCTCCAATTATTTACCACTTGCATTTACTGGAGTAACTTCATGGCTGGCTTTTTGCCTATTGGCTGCTGAAGGCTCTTATAGTGCATGAGCTCATGGGGTTCATCTTCATTACTGAACAAGACTGCCAACAGCCAATTTCTGTCCCCAAGAGCATGCTTTTGTACCAGGCTCTCCTTATCTCTGGAATCGACCATCTGTATTCTATCTAACTATTCCTGACTGTGGATCAGGCATTGCCTGGGGGAGGACTACTTAGGCTGAATGAAAGGATGCCATAAACTACTGTAGCAATAGAGATAATCCAGCTTTAGTGTCTGGACCCATGGATTGATAACTTTTTTGGCATAGGTGACTGAAAGCTGCTGCAACAGATTGATCTCTCCACCACAGACAGAAGCAATGTCCACCTATTCAGAACACCTAGGTTTAATTCTCTTGAACATTATGATACAGGTATCTTTTGTTCTTAGTAGGACAAGAGGCGGAAGAAAGATAGTGAATCAACATATTTTAATACTGTCTGTCCTTTGTTGTGTGTAAATCTGGAAAAATTTCCTGTAAAATGGATTAAAACTCCTCAGACAAACCTATATACATATACTTGTATGTATATGCAACATACACAAACATACACTTGTATGTTAAAAATCAAAGATCATGTTTACTTTGAGGCAAAGGACTGAAAGGCACAATGATCCTTTAAAGTCTTACACAAGTTGTCTTTATGTTTCTGTGTACTTCACGAATTTCTTGCTATCTTTGGCCATCAGTGAAATAAAAAATCAAAACAAAGTTAAATAGTGACCATCGCATACGTACTGGCCTACCTTTGTTTCCAAGTGGGTAGTGTTAATACATGTTTTTCTCATTAATATTCTAGTTCTATCAGTGTGATATTTTTGTCCTTTTCCAAAGCATCTTAAAGCCACTGATGACTTTAAAATAGCTGCTAGTGTGGACAAGTAAATAAGCACTTCATGTTGTCTTTACTTATGAAACTTTGTGGAGGAAGTTAGCTTTTACATCAATACCTTTCATAAGTGAGGTAGTAGCTATTCTTCATGTTACTGTTATCTCCTGGCAGTTACAGGCAAAAGGTAAGGAGAAATACTAATTCCATCTTTCTTACTTACTACATGGTTGTTTTTATTTATTTTTTTTCCCCAAGGTGAGTAGCAGAGCTAACTTAGTGATGCAAGTGGTAGCATTTTTGTTTTATAATCTTCTATTGCTTTGTACTGTGATGTGCCTATCACACCTTGTTTTTGATTCTCTGTACTGCTGGAAACATTCTGTAGTTTCTTTTTATTCTCTATTTTTTGCATCGGGGTTGTAGTTAATTGGATTACAGTTCGTGTTCTCTGCTTGATTCCCAAGAGCAAGAAAACAGAAGTCCTAACCACCGTCTGCTTTTTC
This sequence comes from Chrysolophus pictus, assembly GCA_037305975.1. Lineage (NCBI taxonomy): Eukaryota > Metazoa > Chordata > Aves > Galliformes > Phasianidae > Chrysolophus > Chrysolophus pictus. Next base: position 50,839,824 of record CM074577.1, read on the forward strand.
CCTGTCCTGTGGATTTCTTTCATCTCTAATGAACTTAGACCAAAACACAGAACACTGCTCTCATGAGCTACCATAATACCTCAAAGGAGTTTTTAGCTCACTGGACAAGAATTTTGGGGCATGGAGATAGACATTAAATAGGTCAAGGAATGAGCCCCAGAAAAGCTGAGAATTTACAGAATCCATCAACTGCTTTAATAATTACAGTGTTGTAAATATGAAAAAGATCCATGTACTTGTTCCACTGTAAGTAGTTCAAGGAACATTCTCTCCATCTCATTGTAATTTGCAAAAATGTTGATGGAACTTTGACCACAGGATTGGCAGTGGTGTGTTGGCAATTGGGCAACAGTTGATTGATGATGTAATGGTATGGGTGGAAATGTCTGTAATCAGCTTCTCCGTAAACTCGGGTGAAACTTCTGCCCACCATTTGATTTCCTTGTAAAAGAACTAATGCTAGGGTTTTACTATTCTTATGCTATTTTATTATTTTAATTATTTGGTTTTATTAAACTTCAGAGAAGGCAAAACAATCCTTGAATCACTACAATTATTTATTTACGAGGTATTGCAAGAAAAGACAATGGGTTTAAACAATAGAAACCAGCTTTGCACATCAAACTGCACAGACACTTCAATTCAGCAATAGTAATTTATATGTCAGTGAAACTGAAACAAGTTTTGAATTCCTTTTGAGGAAAATCCAATTAACACTTTTAAAACCAAATGTAAAGAAATCAACCGTGGCATTTGTAAAATCCTAAATATAGCTCTGCATTGCTTAGTGAAGTATTCTACATCCTGCTTACTCAGAATGCTTCTCTCATAAAGAGAATTTGAATTCCTTCAACTGCTGCTCACGGGACAGTGTTAAAGAGTTTCAAAATGTCTGTCCTTCTAGCTCTGTATCAGAAGTTGTTTTAGCAAACGCAGAATAGCTCATGTTTCCTATTTAAAGAAAAAGGTGTGTGGAATGAAGAAGTTGAGAACTGCTGTTCTGATAGAGTATCTAGGAACATAAATATAATATCAAATCTTGAACTGTTATGAGATTTTAAGTAGTGAAGGGAAATCTCTGGGAGAGAGGCAATTTCTGAACTGCATATTGCATGATGTCGGGGGAATCCCAGTATGAAATGTATACAAGTCTTTCTGAGATTGATTACAGCAGGTAAATTTGTTCATGTTATGGTGAGATACTGTCCCTTCTGTACTCCACAAGCCAGTGTGATGCAAAGTGGTATAAAAGTTTTTGGAAGAGGAAAGCTCAAAAGGACACTATCAAAGACAGAAGTAAGTAATGTAAGTAATGTAGTACAATGCACAAGGTAAATGCTTGAAGAAATGCTTGGATTTATTTCCATTATGAAAATGTAAAATGCTTGGTAAACTTACTAGGTTTAATGATTTTGTTGTACAGTGTGCTGTGAAATTTGGTGGAAAACGACACTAAACTTCCTATAAAAACAAGAAACCAGTCACTTACAGGTATGTGTTAATGACTTTGTAGAAAACAAGTATAAAACTTTATACAAAACCTCATGGCAGTTATTCCAGGTGACACCTGTGCATTCAGTCTGAAATATGAAATCTCTCCTAACATATGGTCGTACAGTGTTAGGTGACTTTTATAGTGTCTCTGTAGATTGATAGTGCTGGGAGCTATAGTGATTACAGCTGATTTACAATAGAGTAAGACACTGTTGGGAATGTTTCATACCGGAAGCAATGTAGGAAGGTATATGGCAACCAATGCTATTTGCATTGGTTATAACACATTATCATTACTTTTGAAAATGATGGAAGTACTAGGATTGTTTTATCCTGTAGTAATTTGTATCACAGCATTTCTGATATGCTGTGGTCCCTTCATAGCTGTTGTTTCAATCGCAAGTAGGAACTGTAGACTTTAAAATATATTAAAAAAATTAGCATTAAAAATACCAGAATGTGTGTAGTTTGTTTTGGTGTTTTTAATCTTTTTTTTTGGAAGAGCTATATTTTCATTACTGACTATATTGTGTGACAAAAAGATAATACATAAAATGCTGAGCTATCTAGGACTTTACTGAGATACTAAACAAACTCAGTATCAAATGACAAATTATTTTTTTAGCTTGTAAATATTTCTGCTGTGTCTTGAAGAACTCACACTCTAGACATGAGACGTGAAAAACAAAATATTTTGACTGTTTAAGATAAATGCGTATTGGCTAGTCATGTGTCCTTGCAGCAAAGAAAGCTAATGCTAGTAGGCCAAGTACTGCTAACACCACTGGTGAGTGGAGTGCTTGATCCAGTTCTGGGCTCCCAACTACAAGAAAGACATGGACATGAATGTAGGCCATAGAAGTCACAAAGGATCTGAAGCATCTGTCCTGTGAGAAGAGGCTTAGAAAGGTTGAGGGTGTTCACTGTGGAGAAGAGGAGGCTTGGGGGGTATTCTCATCAGTGTGTATATATGCTTGAACAGAGGGTATAAAGAGGACAGAGGCCAGGCTCTATTCAGCGATGCCTAGTGACAGAACAAGAATCAGAAGTCAAACTGGAGCACAGGAGGAGGTTTCCTCTGAACACCTGAAAGCATTTCTGTGGGGATGATGGAGCACTGGCAAAGGTGCAGAGGCTGTGGAGTCTCCTTCTTGAAGATCTTTGGAAGCATTAAGTTGCAGGAGACTGTTGGTGGTGTGGTGCGCTCATTTAACTTTCACTTTCCTGTGCTTGAATATTGTCTTGCATTAAGCAGATACATGGTTTTTAGCTGATCTGCTCGCCTTCCACTGGCAATTCAGAATTTGGTTCACCATTAACACATAATGAATAAAACCATGGAAATAATCAATTTCTGAATTTGAACTGTGATCTTGTTTCCTCCTTTTAGACTCATGAATGTTTCAAATAATCTAGACTTGAAAAAATAAAAAAAACATCTGATCTTAATGCATTGTTATTTTCATGAAGAAGGAAAAAATCTTTCTACCATTTGTCTTCACCTGATTTGTTATGTTCCCAATCAGTAGTGGGTTTTGGGGGGTTGGTTTTGTTGTTGTTGTTTGCTTTCTTTTCTTTTTTCACATGGAGAAAATAATTTTGTGCTGTAGGTTTATTTTCCCAGACAAGTTGGAATTTTCACCAGAATATTCTTAAACTTTTTTTAAATTAAAATGTCTAATAGCTGGCATAACTACTGATGTAAAAAAAAATAATAATTCTTGACACAATTAAACACAGATAAATAGATATAGATACATTTTGGAAAGTACCTCGTGGCATGTAGTTACAACTGACATCTGAACTTAGGATTGTTCATGCTGTTTTCATCTACAGCAACAGAATTCCAATCTCTGCTTAAGGAAGTAGGAGAACACCAATGCAATTTTGATTTATCTGCACCCGGAGTTCAGGTATTTGCAGAGTAATGTGTGAGCTTTTGCTCAGCCTCATCAGCACTAGGATGCTCCTCAGTGAAATGGCTACTGTTTTGCAGCGTATCACAAGACTACGCTTGCTGCACAGTGCTAATGATGGTTAGGAGACGTAGTCCCATTTAGTCTCTCTGGTAACTCTTCTGTTGGTTGCAGGCAGAATCTTAATTTACCATCATCTGATTTTCATATCAAAATCAAGAAAATCTGATTCTGATGGTTGGCATCATTTTGAAATGCTTCACAATTATTTAGCAGCACAGTTTTTGCTACGGAACATAAATGAATAAATAGATTACAGCACTGCATATGGAAACTGTTTTTTTGTCTTATTCCTATTTTTTTAGTGCAAATGATGTTGAAATAAAAGTTTCAGAAATAGAGGGGGAAAGAATCTGAAAAGGAAGAAAAATACCTGAGTCCCAGAACAGTTGTGATGGCTGTTACAAAGGTTTTGAAATTTTAACAGGCAGTAACTGTCTGCAGTGCATTTAGTTGCTGAATGAACTGGCTTCTCCCTAAGCTGAGCTCTGTATTTTTCCTGAACCCCAGGGGAGCTGCAGTTATGCTAATCCTGATATGCTTGTTCACCCTACACTGTTGAGAGGCCTGCCTATTCTTTTTTTTTCTTGCATATGTTATTTGCCACAAAAATTTATTAACATGTTTTCCAGGAGCCAATGAAAACCACTTTCCCTCAGTGAATTCCTCTGGAAAGCAAGTGGTGTCCTTTATGACCTTTTAATACAGCTATATAATTCTTAAAATGTTATTTGCTTTAAAACCTAGCTTGTGAGATGCATGTGCTTCCCTGATCACCCAACCTCATCAGATCATGTCTTGTGGTTCATGATGCTGCTTTGGGTTCCCCAGACCAGACAATGCACTTGCAGGTAAAGCTTACTTCTGTTTCATATGGCTCCTCTTGTGCCTAAGCTCAGTGCTCAGTAAGCTCACTTGCTGTTACTAACTCAATATAGTCGAGCAAACTTTATAGCTTAGAACAATATACAAGTGTATGCCCAATTCTTCTACCTTCCTGCTGTACTTTTGAATGTTTCATGAGGTTTAAAGCTGTAGTGCACTGTACCTCACGGAACAAAGAGTTTGACTTATGTAAGTGCGATATTTGCTTTGGCATCTGTCAGCCTGAAGGTTCAAAAAGAAAAAGACATCTCCATAAAAGATCATCAGTCAAGAAAAAAATAGGGCAGACTGTGACACCGACTATAAATTTAAAAAAATCTACTGAAATCGCTAACATAATGTAAAGTCATGGATATTAAACATCCTGTCATAGTTTTACTTGGCCATTTTCATTAGTAAATAAGTTAGCATTTGCAAAAGTTATCCCATTACTTAGCTTTTTTGGTCCTATCTGCTACTCAGTAATTTCTAGCTAAGTCATTCTCACTCCTTCCTTTTTTTATTTGGTGTGAAATTTTCTCTTCTCTGATTCTTATTAGTCTTATCTACGGTATCTCACTTCTTTCAGCATCTTTTCCTGAAGAGCTCATCTTCTTTGTTAATATTAAGCATGTTTCATGGTAAATCTAGATATGACCTTTTCAATTCTTCCATTAAAATCACCTATTTTAACAAACGAGATTAAATGGTCACAAGTATTTCTTTTCCTTGTTTTGCATTTACATGCTTAATTTAATTCTATAGTGCTTCCAGGTCTGTCATTTAAGAAAGGCTTAAGGCAGATATTAAAAGTTTCTTATTCCAGCTAATTCACTGCTTGTACATAATTGAAAATTTATCAATCACAGAAAAAATACAACTTTTGTGAAGAGGATTACTGACAGATTAAAACACTGAAGCATATTAGATGGTTTTTATGGGGTTGTAGGAAACTATAACAAGGTATTTGATGTCAAACTGCCTCCTAGTTTAAGGAGTTTATAGAAGTCTATTGTTTGAAGAGTTAAAGCCTGCTGTCTGGACAGGAATTTTGTGGTATTCAGTCCTTTATCATAATACATTTTTCCATTGTGGAGAAAGAACTCTTCCTTTTATTTCTTGTGCAGTTTCGTAGAGTAATTGATGCATCTGCTTTGTTTGGAGAGGATGCTTATGGCACTTCAACACAGCCCAGTATTATTTTATCATTATTTTTAAGAGATGTATGTAATGCCTCTAATTTATTTTCATAGAAACTACAGCAGATACAAAGAGCACAATAATACTGTTGGATAGAGCAAATTCTTAGCTACAAAACACTGTTTTTCAACACAGTCACCACCATTAGCTATGTTTTTGCCAGTGATGAACAAGAACCTGCATGCCACGGTTGCAAAAATCTACGCCAGCAGAGGTGACCCACTGTTGCTGTCATTTCTGCTGAATTGCACCATCCACCCTTCACTGTGCTCACATCCACTTGGTTGGTCTCCATAAGCATTCAGCAAGTGTCAGTGAATGTCAGCGGGTGCAGTTTTTCTACATGAAGGAATTCAGTAACACATCTTTGCTTCCTATGCGCTTGCATGTCAGATGCCATTTTGTCAGACTGCTCCTCTGCTGCCGTCTGTGACATGGCAATAAAATGTGATGGAATATTGCTGCAAAGGCTCAGCCTTACTGCCGTACCACCACCATCTGCCTCTGACATCATGGGCTAACATCATAAAACAGGAGGCATTACTTTTGGAGCAGCCTTGGAATATTTCTAGATCCTCTCTACTTTGTTCAGAGGAGTTTTCCTCTTTATTATCACTGTCTTATACCTTTTCCTTTGTTGTCTTTCATGTTACTTACTTTGTTCCTTTTCCAGACTTGGGATGTTTTCTCTCACAATGCTTCTCCATCTTCTCTGAACATCCTTCAGCATGTGGGAGGTAACTCATGCGCTGGTTGTTACCTTAGGCATGGAACATAGGCTCATACACATAAGTAACTGTGATTTAATTTGCTCAGACTTGGAAGATCTCTAAGGGGTATGGAGACTGCTTCCTCCCTGATGTACCCCATAGCCTCCTCTTCCAGAGTCGTTTTCATCCACTCTTTTGCTTTGAAACTGTAACCATTCATAGAATCATGAAGGTTGGAAAAGACCACCAAGATCATCTAGTCCAACTATTAACACATTATGACCATGCCCACAAACCATATCCCTCAGTGCCACCTTCTATCCTGTTCTCGAACACTTCCAGGGACAGTGACTTCATCACCACCCTGAGCAGCCTGTTTCAATACCGTACCACTCTTTCTGAGAAGAATTTTTTCTGAATATTCAACCTGAACCTTTCCTGGAACCACACCTTAATGACATTACCTATTGTTCTATTGCTGTTACTTGTGAGATGAAGCTGACCCCCACTTTGCTACAACCTAATTTCAGGCAGCTGTAGAGAGCAATAACATCTTCCTGAGCTTCCTCTTCTCCAGAAGCTGCTCTGTTGCTGCTCCCTCTGTGGGATTTTGGTCTGAGTTTCTTCTGGAAAAGCAGGAGAATGGTTGAGGCTAGAGGAATGGAAGCTGTGGCCATGACAGCAAGGAGATGCTGTGCAAGAGAGCAAGTGCTATGCTTAGATCCCAAATAGTAGGTAGGAAGGTAGGAATATATATCTCTGGCACCTTGTCTGACCTGGTATGTTGCAAATTAGGACAGCAGCGCTTTCTGCAATCTGCTACAGCTACCAGTCTAACTATGGCACAGGTAAGGTAGGATGAGCTTGAGGTGTATAAATATCAAGGCATTTCTTCAGCCAGGCTCTGTGTTGTGTCTTTGTGCTGCTGCTGCTGCCTGTAGCAATTTGGGAGAACGTGGCTTGACCTTGCTAGACATGAAGCTGTGGCCACGTGCTTGTAGTTCTGAGCTCTCTGTAGTGCTCTGTTCTGTTTCAGCAACTGCTGACAGTATTTTAAAGCAGTAACACTGTGAAATTAAACAAAGTTGGGGGTGGAAATGGTTGGGGAGTGTTTGTCTTCCTCCTGCAGTGGGATGAACTGTGAGCAGCAGTACACTGAGCCATCTCTCAGGGCACAGAGGGCAGTTGTGTTGGTTTTTTTGTTGTTGTTTGCATTCTATTCTCATTTTACATGAGTAATAGGAGTTGAAATGAAACTTCCTTTTTGTTTTTTGCTTTTCTTGCTCTTTGCTGCACGCTGTGCTTTTTGTACCACACACCAAGCCCTGACTCGTGCTGCACTCACCTTCAGCTTTACGGGCACAGGCACCCTTCAGAACCCAGTGAAACACAGCCCTAAAATAGCTGAAGGTCACGCCGACATCCCTAACAGAGCAGGGTGACCCGCCGGCTGCCTCTCTCAAACAACTTTCAGCGTGTGACGGGAAGTGCCATTAAGGGTCGCGCTTGTTTCCCAAGGGCAGCCGCGCACCCCAAACCCCTGCAGCGCCACGGGACGCCTCCAGCCCCGCCCCGTGAGCCCCGTGACGCGGCCCGGCGCGGAGCCTGAGCGCCTGCGCGTCCTCCGCATGGCGCTATAAACACGGCGGGCGGCGGCCGGGCGTGGGCCCCGAGAGGCTCGGGGCTGGGCTGGGCTGGGCGCCGCCGCAGTAGGACGAGCCGACGGCCCGGGCCCGCCCTCCGCCCGCCCTCTCTCCCTCCCGCCGGCAGGGGAGGCCGGGCCCACGTGGGGCCGCCGAGCGGTAGGCGGCGGCGGGGTGACCATGTGTGCTGGGCGGCGTGCCGCCGGCCGGGGCAGCGCCTGATCGCCGAGCGATGCTGCGGGGCGGTGCGGGGCCCTACGCGACCCGGCCGTCCCCCTCGCCTTCTCTTTCTCCTTCTCCATGAGCGCCCCGGCGGCGGCGGCGGCCCCCGTCAGGCTGATGCCCGGCGGGCACCCGGAGCAGCCGCCCGCCGGCTCTCCCGCCGGGGGCCCGGCTCCCGCGTGCGGCAGCCCCGCCGCCAAGGTGCCCGGCTGTCCGGCGCCCTCCGCTCCCTCCGCGGGGCCCCCGGCGGTGCGCGCGGCTGCTGCGGGGGGCCCGCGGCCGCTGGTGGTACCCAAGGGGCCGCCCGCCGCCACCATCCAGCTGCCGGCCAACTTCCAGCTGCCTCCAGGTGAGCGCGTGCCCCCAGCCGCGGCGCCCCACGCGTGTCCTCCCGCCTCGTCGCTCCGCGTGGGCAAACGGGAGCTCGGGCAGCTGGGTGAGGTGGGGAAAGTTGGAGCGAGTGGCACCGGGAGTTGGGAGCCGGTCGCTTTTCTGCCCCGTGAGGCGGGTGGGTGAGGTGGGGTGTTCGCTTGCCTTGCGGGACGTGGAGAGCACAGGCAGCTTGAGTCGGGCACCGTTAGGGGTGCTCGGAGCACCTGAGACGGATGCAGGGTGGATGTGGAAGCTGCCGCATAAGGCAACTTTTTACGTTCCGCACGAGCTGTTACAGTGGAGTTCTTATGGTTGTGGTGGCAAACCAGGCCCCTGCGAGCCCTTCGTGGAGCGAAGCGTCGCTCTGTGTAAGGTGTGCAGTGAGAATGCTCGAGGGTCTTGTCTTTTTATCACACCTATGTGGGAAATAAGTTTATGGATGTACTTCAACAGCAAAGAGAACGCTGGTGTAGCACCCATACAGCAGTTATAGCGATGACTTGGGATGTTATTAGGGACTGCCCAGTTGTTCCTACCTGCACCACAGTGACTGATGCCACTACTCTTACTCTCCTGAGGCATGCAGTTGCCTCAGTGCCATTGTCGCTGCAGTTATTTTCTGCCAGGACAGCTCCTTCTTTGGAGCATCTTTTTCAGTTACTTCAGGTAGGATGCTGCCTAAATGGAGGTCTGACTGTATGTTCAGTCCTGTACTGCTGCTGCATGTTTGCATTTCCTCTTTTTTGTTTCTCTTTCATTTTTCTTTCTTTATTTTTTCAGTTTCTTTTTCAAAGACACATGTCTCTTTGGGATTTGTTAATATAAGGGGAAGGAAAGTGTTTCTTAAGTAAGTTTTGCTTTGGGTTTTCCAGCACTCACATGTGCTGTAATGTCTGGGTAAGTCAGCAGTCAGGGATGAGTCTAACTCCCTGCCAACTTTCCTCTGAAACGAAACGTGGTGAAAATGTTTGTTTGTTTCTTTATTATTTAATAGTCGGGACTCTCAAATTTTTTTTTTTACATTTGTTTTTACCTAATGTTTTGACTCTCTGCTATGTACTGGCATTCAGTTAGACATCTTTCCATGTAGGTGAAGGCATGTATGAGTAGCTTGTAGTTTGGGAAGTGCAACTAAACAATACTTTTTCTTTTTTTTTTTTTTTTCTTTTTTCTCTATTATAGCTTGATATGTGTATGTGAATGCATAGCGCAGAGTATAAACTGGCTTGTGTTGTGGCAGTTGGCAGATGTAACAAAAGTGGTGTTGCCCTTCTGTTGCATCATCTTGTTTTCCTTGCTCTTGGGACAAAACTAAGAAAGAAGACTTTGTGTTGAAAATTCAGAGGTGCCAGTACTCTACAACACTTTAACTAGAATTTAATACTCCAAAAAGGGCACCGAAGATGTTGGATTTCCTATGAATCAGTGAATGTCTCCAGGAAATGTTTCAGAATGATCATCCTGAGGACAGTTAAAAAATGCATTCTTGCTTGATAAAGTGTTAATGTTCTACCTCTGTCTTTATTACTCATTAAAAATTGAGTTGATGTAAAAATTATCCAGGTGCTTAACTGTAAGATGGTATAGCATTAAAACTACAAGTGTTGGACTACTTAGAAAAGACAGTGGAATAAAATACTGAATCCTTAAGCTTGCAGAGTTTAGTCCAAAGAAATGATAAAACCTAGCCATACGGCCTAAAATGAGCTAGGAAGGGTGCACCTGGCTTTAGAACAGTGACATTCAACCTGCAGTACCTGTGAAAGCTGGTAAGAAAAATGCATGCAGAAAGTATGCTCTCTCTGAACTGCAGTTGGAGGCACGGGAAATGGCTTCTTTTAAGAAAAAGTGGATGACAGCAGCACTCTTATCAGTCATTTTGCAGTACTGGTGAACTTGCAGTCTAGAGCAGGTTTTGCTCTTTTAGAGTTATAGACAGTTGTTGTTTGCAGAAAAGAAAGGCATCCAGGACAGCAGAACTTGATTCTATTGTTTGGGGGGCAGAAAAAGTTCTTGAAAGTCATGGATTTAGGCTATTCTTTCTTTTTCAGCTTCTGCTTTTCTCTTCCTTGCCCAGAGTAAAACGAAGAGGTGGGAAAGTTAATGTCTGATGACCAGGTATTTCACTCCTCTGAGCTTGGATTATGCTTCTGCCAAGTGCTACTTCATTGAGTTTCCCATGGAAGATCGTTGTGCTTCACAAGTTCTGCAGTGCATACAGAACCATACTTGTTCATGACTAACAAGGGTATTTAATCATTTTCCTCTACAAAATGCAGGTTTGGGGCTGAATAGCCGGACTAGTGCTGTGTTCCTTTTTTGTCCTTAGAGTATCTCCTGTACCAGCAGTCATGAGGTGGGAGACCATGCCTGCCTGCCTGCGCTATGTTTTCAGCCAAGGACTCTTTCACACACCTCTTTCAACAGGATGATTCTACCCTGAAGCTTTGGTTGTTGTGTTTTGCCCTTAAAATACTATTATCTCTTAGACTGGATGATGGGTCTGTCTCTTCCTAAATAGAAAGAATATCTATAATCATCAGTTACTGTCGTTGTTAATAAAAACATTTTTGCAGCATTTCAGAGTTTCGTACTTGATGAACTTGTCTATATGACTTGTGAAGACCAGGCGAGGACAGTGAGTGCAGTGCTGCCAACAACATATGCTTGTGACCCCAGCTCTGGGTGCTGTGGTCTGTGCTGTTTCTCCCCAAACTGCAAATGTCTTGTCATGAACCACATTCTTAACAGGGAATTGAATCCTTGGTCAACTTAAGCTTCCTACTGCAGGAGGAAATTGTTGGGTTGTGCTGTTAAAAGGAGGAAATGGGTAAAGGCTTGGGGAGGAGAAGGAGTGGTGAGGTTCCTGGTTACCCTTATTGCATTTCTGATTATCCTTCATTGTAGCTGAGTAGTGCAAATATATTGTGTTAAGTAATATGAATGTTCTGAAGGGACCATGAGAAATGTTCATAGCTCAGTTTAGTGTCTTTGGGCCTGACGCTTGTTTGGGCAAGTGGAAAGTAGAGAAGTAGTGTGAAAATGAGGAGAACATCATCCTTTGATTTCCTTTTTCCTTTTTTTAAATGCAGTTCTCTGTGTCTGTGTGGATTTTACACTGTCCCTGTCCCTCAGATTACATACAGATGTTGGAAGGGACAGTCAGTCGTATCTGCTTCTCTCCCGAAGGGACAACACATTGCAGAGCTCATCTGGCTGCTAAGCATCCTCTGTTGTTACCTTTGGATGTGCTTACTGTGATGGGCTTTCTGTGGGAGAGAGCTGGTATGTCTGGCTCTGGTTGGTCCTGCTGGTGAGCCGGTTCTGCTGGAGGTGTCTGCTTCACACATCTGGGCTTGTGTCCTGACTCTGCCTTACTTTAGGCTAGCATGCTGGTGTGAGGCTCAGCTGTTGCACCAAGGCTCCTCTCCATCTGCCTTGGAGGCAAAACAGTGACAGGTACACGTCCTTGGCTCCTGTTTGAAGCTCAGTTGTCTTCACTTGTGTATTTTGGCCTGTCCCTGGCAAGCTTTCTGCTGCCTGCAGCTTATCTGGGCTGATAGCAGATAGCTGTTGAGAAGGCACAACTGAGTGTCGTGGCAGGAGGTGGGTGGACAGTGAAGCAAGCACCTGCAGGAAGGAGGAGGGAGCTGAAGCTGTGTTCCTGTGTTTCTCCTAATTGTGTGGGCTCTTAAGGCTGTTTATGTAGGTGAAGGCAGACAAACATCAGCATCCACCTCTGCAGCCAGCATAGTGGCTTTTCTGTACTGCACTCTGAATGTCTCTTGTTCCATTCTGATGCTGTTTCTTGGTTGTAAAGCTGCATGAGGGTTTCGATGTTTTTGTAGTTGCATCAGTCCTTTGCTTTGGAATAGAAGTGCTAATTTTTAACTACTTATGTTTTAATTGTTTAGGAAGTGGTTAGTCAGAATGTTCTTCCAGCACATCAGGAAGCTAGAGACTTTGCTTCAAGGTATGAAGTTCCTGGATGTGGACAATTTATTGAATTCTGAGTATAAAACTTGTGCTGTAGGTGACCAGTAGGTGCTAAATGATGCATTCTTTCAACCTTTAATATCCCCATAGTACCCTCTGCTTAGCAGGCTTACCTGGGTTGATTGAAAACTTCTCTCTTCAAAAGCGCCAATGCCAGTCAACTCTTTTCTGAGGAGGGTTCATCAAAGCTGTGGCAGACTGAGGAACCAATTCAAATTTAACAGTGAGCAAAGTCTTCTGCTGCACCCAATAGGAATTTCAACTGCTCCGTAGGATTTGATTTGACTTTCACAACTGAATGTGTCTAGCAAAACAGTGCCTTCATATCATTCAACGTGCTGCCCTATGGGAATTATGATTTCAATCTTGGCAGTAGATACAAAGCTAATTTCTAGATTTATGGTTTTCACATAAAAGCAGATGCACTTTGAATACTGAAGCACTGAAATACAATGCTCAGTAAAGTTAGTGTTTTAGGCTGTTCCAATCTTAAAGTCAATTGGACTGTATTGCACAGAATTACAGCTGTTGATTCGTGAATGTTTAACTTAATCCTTAGAAAATGTGAGCCTGACTTCTATTGCTTTCGTGGTATTTAAGGGACCCTTTAGGTTACAGCAGAAAAAATAGCATCATCCATGCACAAATGGATGAAAAAATTCTAAAGATAATTCAATATTACTTTCTCAAAGACTGATAAAGTAGATAAGCTTTGAGTTGTTTATTTCAAGTGGTTTGAAATAACAGCCTTCTTTAAGTTCTCTTACAGAACCAAGTATTTGCTGTGCCACGTGATGGAAATCTGTGGTAAGCTTATTGAGTGGAATTGCATCTTACAGTTAGTTATGCAAGTCTTGCTATAAGTTGCAAAGTTTTTGAGGAGTATAAAAAATGAGTAATTTATATTGTCCTAGGGTTTGTCTTTTATCATCTGAAGTTTTTTGCATAAAACGACTTCTCTGAAAATTCTGGTGATTTCTCAAGAAAAAGATGTTTAATTTACAAAGGTGAAAATACCACAATAGAGGCAGGTAATATACTTGTTCAAATTGTGATGATTAAGGTCTGTCCTGCCATTGCTGTCACCTTAAGAACGAAGTCCTCTGGCAGATCTTTTCTACCAGTATCTCTGGAAAATACTCTAATCAAGACTGAAGTAAGGAAACATGATGGCACATAGAAAATCCTTGTTATTAATGAGCAAATCTAGTTTCTGTTAAGTCTGAAGAACTCATGAAGCTCAGTGTTCTTACTGGGTAACTTGGTGGAGCAGATGGATGTTATGGCACTTGGTTTTCATAGCTCGTGGTTGCAGGCCTCTTCCAGTGCACAGTCCCAGTTTGTCAGAGGCAGAAGAGATGGGCTTGTTAGTATTAGCTGCTCATAGGAAAGTTTATTGTGTGGTTATTCAGGCAGAATTGAAAGGTGGGTGATGCAGTATCCTCTGGTTGGCACATCTCCTGAAGGCTTTCACCTGCAGCTTGCCAAGTGGAAGATGCCATATAGTTCTTTTGTAGCCCTCAGGAAGCCAGATCTGTCTATTTGGTAGTGTACTACAAGGGAATCTTTGTGTTGAAGGAGTTAAGTGTATTCATAGCATCATTAAGGTTGGAAAAGACCACCAAGATCATCTGGTCCAACCATCAACTCATGTCTGTAACTGCTCTAAACCGTGTCACTCGATGCAGCATCTGTACTTTTCTTGAAAACTTACAGAGGCAGTGACTCCACAACCTCCTTGAGCAGCCTGTTCCAATAACTCACCTCTGTTCCTGAGAAGAAATTTGTCCTAGCGTCCAATCTGAACCTCACCTGGCATAACTTAAAGCCATTACTTCTTGTCTTATTGCTGTTACCCGAAGAGGCTGACTCCCACCTCACTAAAACCTCCTTTCAGGGAGTTGTAGTGATTAAGTCTCCGCCAATCCTCCTTTTCTCCAGACTGAACCATCCCAGTTCTCTCAGCTGCTACCCATACGTCTTATGCACCAGACCCTTCACATCTGCATTTCTTTTCTGCAGAACGCCTTTATACAACTTCTCATTACTGTTGAAATATCACACAGTTCATTACAGTTTCAACAGTATCTTGTGTAGAGAGGAGTTGATACTTCCATGAACGTTTTGCTGTCTTTTACAAGAATTTTTGTTTGCTCCATCCTGTTTAGGAGAAGGGCGATAATCAGTGTTAAAACTCAGTGTTAAGCCCCTTGCTTGTCTTACTGAAATATATGAAAATCCATCCAAAAGAGGGGTGAATTTGTACTGTTAGAGAAAATCAAGTGGAATTCAACCTGCTGCTGCTGTTCTCTGTGTGAACTCTAAGAAAACAAAAGTCTCATTGTAAAGCTAATCTGGATTAATTGAGTTAATTCTCCTCTTATTTAAAGGAGACAGAGATCTAAAGGAGGATGATGCTGCCTTGTATTAGAACTCTGTGGTGGTGCCAGTTTTGTGTTTTGGTTTTTTTTTTACCATCTCTTGATTTAAAATTTTTATAGTGTTGAATAAGTTTCCTGTTTCTTTCTTCTCTGTAAGAGTGTTCTGGAAATGCGAAGTGCAGGGTACTGATTCTTATGAAGCTGTGCTGCAATGTGTCAGACTTCAAGCTTAAGATTTAAATCATTTCAGTAAAGACTAGGACTTCAGGGCAAGCTAGAAGAGGGTGTGGTATATGGATTCAGTACCTTTTTGTAGCAGAAATTCTCTAGGAAACAAGGAAATGCCACTTGGGCTCCTTTGAAGTACTATTTCATTGCTAACAGCAGAGTCCTCTGCAAATACAAAACTCCTTCATGAAGTAACTTGGGTCCATTAGAACTCAAAGTCAGATCATTTTATCTATAGACAGTCCTAGAACTGTCTGATTCCTTAGGCAAGAAACCAAGCTTCTTTACTACCAAGTGTAGTAAAGTTGCAAGCAACAGAGATAAGATGTGGAAATGCTGATGGGCAATCATAGAACCATAGAACCCAGGACCTGAAAGATATGGCTCAAGGATGTTCTCATGATATCAGATAAGACTGCTTAGTGGAATGCAGAGTTGGCTTGGAATCCCCTATGCTTGCCCATAAAAAAAAAAAAAACAGAAACTCTTGGGATTCTAGTGTAATAAATACACTTTGAATTTGAATAGAAGCTGTAGTGCCATCTTGGAACTAGGCCTAGAAAACATCTAGGATCTGTCAGTTATTTACAGCTCCTCCAAGATCCAATACAACGTCCGGGTTGTCTTCAGTGTTTGGTATGGACATCTCTTGTTTGCTATAAATAAAAGGCGCTCTACCTTGCAGATGAGCTGGTTATGTTTTTGTATAGGGATTTTACTGTAACTCTGTAAAATTGCATGGGTATTAATATACTTTCAAATAATGAAGTTTTAACTATGTGCGCAGTGCAGGAAAACTCTTAATGGGAGCATGGGCCTGTAATCTGTGAAAAGGCGTAAATGCTGCGGGGAGGAGAGGGCGGGACTGCTGGTCTGTGAAACAGATATCCATCTGGGCACAAAAAATGCATTAGTGAGCAGCTAGCATCCAGCAGTTTGGATAAGACTTACTCATTAAGCTGTGTCTGAAACTTGGCTTCAGATATTTGCATTTTTAGCATTTTGCTACGTTAGAAGTTATAGGCCAGAGCGTTGTGGTTTAACCTAGCAGGTGGCTGGCTCATCACCACGCAATCATTTGCTCACTCCTCCCTTCTTCTTAGAATTAAAAAAACAAGCAAGCACCCCACCGAAGTAGAACTCATGGGTTGAGATAAAACTATTTACTAAGTTAGAGAAATGGAAAATAGTTATGACTGTATGTATATATGAATGTACATAACAAGTCATGCACACTTGCGATGCTCACTACCCTCTGACTGATGCCCAGCTAGCCTCCTGAGCTGTGGAAGAAGAGGGAGAGATGAACTCCCACCCCCCCTCAAAACTTACTCTGCTTGATATCATGTGGCATAGAATATCCCTTTGGCCATTTTAAGTCAGCTGTCCTAATTCTGTTCCCTCCCAGCTCCTTGGGCCCTTTGCTGGGAATGGCCTTGCCTTTGCACAACACTGTTTAGCAGGCAATTATAAACACCTGTGTGTTACCAACAGTGTTTTTCTCCTAGAACCAAAACAGCATCATATCAGGCACTCTGATATGCAACCAATTCTGTTGCAGCTGAAATGAAGACAGAGTTTACAAGTTCACGTTGTGGTGTTTGTGCGATTGGCAAAGATGCAATCAACTCATTTAAAGCACTTGTGGGATATGGTATTTCCCTGCACCCTTGTGTTTTATCAAGCCTCTGTTCTCTTGTAGCATAAACACAAATTAGGATTATTCCCTTTGAATGCTTTTCTTGATGTGGAGATCCATGTACCTCTGTGCAAAACAAGGAATCTTGAATTAGAAGTAAATGTTAGGTATCTCAAGGTGGTACTGCAAAATCCATGCAATAGTTCCTGAGTCAGTGGCACAAATATCCATTAGTATACAAACATCTCTGGAACAGGGAAACCATGCAAAGGATATCTTCTGGGATAGGCAATTATTGAATTTGTGAAATGATGCGTGAAGAGAATCAACTTCTTTAGGGTTTGTGAATGTGGTGATCTTGGTTGCTGTCATACAAGTGCTGGCTATGGGTTGATCGTGATTGAATTCCTCTTGCATCTACTGACATCATCTTCCACAGGTTCATAATGATTGTCTCATGCAGTGAAGTGCTTTATGAATGCAGTCTACTACAAGCTGAGCAAGTCAGTTTGGTCTGTGTAGCGTATACAAGCCCTCTGTCCTGCTTGTCTGGAAACTCTTAAGACATATCACAAGAAATCCCCAAGCAGGAGATATCTGTGGCTCTTCAGAAGATCAGTTGTCCAAATACAATTGTATTCAATTTAGAATAGAAAACAGCATTCATCTCGGTGGGCTAGGTGCTAAACCTAGCAGCTAAACTTCTGTGGTTGCATCATTTTAAGAGAGAGAAGTTACACTTGCCATTGATGATGTCTCTGGATTGGGCTGTCTTCCTTTCTTCATATTCGGTACAGGAATTTGAAGTAGACATCCAGGAAAACTCAGGTACTAGTTGGGGGGGGTTGTGAGGAATAAGTAGTTACTGTGCATGCTGTAGGATCCATACTTAATCTGAAAAAATAGGACCCCAGCATATGGAGTCATGTAAAAGTTGAGTCGCACAGTATCTAACTCACCTATCCTGTCTTTCATGGTATTTCATGAAAACTTTCTCTATCTGTAGTGGACTTTTACAGCCGTCTATAACACAGTGCACCTTGCTGTGGTCACTGTTTAAACAGTCAGTCTTTAATAATGAGCATTTTAGATCTGTCTTATTCCTGAAATCTGTAACTTTTAAATGACTCAAGGAAAAAAACTTTTTTTTTTTTTTAAATACCTTCAAAGAGAAAAAGAATATTTTCAAAGCGATTGCTTGGATTAGTGCTATTTAGCCCTTTATTTTCTGGATTTCAATTCATCCTAAACAGCCAGACTAAGAAACTTAAAACCAATGTTCCTTTCAAGTTGGCATTCTGTCCCTACTAAAATATTCTCTTCAAAACTTGCTTTTACCTTGTAATATCTTAAAAGTTGTTCCTTTGTTTTGAGTAGTTTGGTAAAAATAGTATTTTTTTTTTTTTTAGGAATGGAGAGCATTTAAACATTACTGTTGTTTTCAAACTTTTTTGTTGTTTTAATGTTCACTTATTGTTTTGGGATATGCAAGTCTCATTTAGCACTGTATTTATAACTATTGTTTTTTACCTGTATTTCAAAGTGAATTTTACTAGTTGTGAGGATATCTGATGCCTGCAGCCCTTTTTTCAAAATAAATGACCAGCAGCTATGGTACCTTCTACTCTCTTAAATGAATAGGGCCTGATTTAGTATGTTCTTGCTTGTGTTTTATTTAGGAAGCAGGCGTGAAAGGTATGATTTCCTAAGTAGGAGACTTCTTTTCACTTTCTTACGTTGCGCTGCAGTCTACTATTGCAAAGCAGTTCTGAAGAGCTGTTGTGCTAAGCAGTTCTGTTGGAAATCTTGTAATCAAAGCGGCGATTCAACATGACAGTTTAAGCTTCAAATCTAACAACATATGGTGCATCTCCACAGGAGCACACCTGCTAGCTAGTGCATCTCAGGTATGTGCAAACTCCTTTTGGATGTTCTCCTTTGGAAGTGGCCTTGACAGAAATTGAATGGTGGAAGTTGCCCTTGTGGGATGCTTTTAACGTTCATTGTTGTGCAGTACTGTTGGGGAAACCCTGGGCTTTGCTTGGTGGCACAACTTAACATTTCCAATAGTGTAGTTTTCTCGACGCTATTCCATGAAGCTCAAGCAGGTGATGTTACCCTGATATAAACAGATCTCTGCCTTAATCTCACAGTGTGTTGTTTACGTATCTGGTAACGTTTTGCCTTTGATGTTTCTGGTTATAATGAAGAGATACTTGTCCCTCAATTTCATCAGGAATCTGGAAGCTGCTCCTTCCACTAACCTGTGTTTGTTCTTTTTTTTATTATTCCCACCTTGGATGATAAGCACAGTCATGGCTTAGAAAACTCAAATTGGTTTCTAATCTGTTTAGAAAAAGCTTGGTTTCCATGGCAGGTATGATTGGCAAAGCATAAACTTGCAGCTGAGTTTTCTTGTATTTGAAGCAGCAAATGGGAACTTAATAGACACGTTTTGGTTTTCCATAGCAAAAGCAGCTGTTGTGGCTGGGTAAGACGTGCTGTGAGTAGTGACTGCCCAGCCCTGGTTTGAGTGGTGCTGGGCATCCTTTCTGAAAGCTGAGCTCCCAGAGCTTCTTTAAAGGAGAAGGCAGGTCACTGAGGAGAGCTGTCAGAGAGATTTCAGTGTGAGAACCTGTAGTGTGGTTCCTTCTGGTTAGCCTCAAAGGAAACTGAGCTGGGTCTTGGTTGTCAGTTCCTTCCCTCTTGGCTTTCCTACAGGACTGCATCTGGAGGTAGGATTAGTAACTTCAGCATTAGGTCATTTCTTCTGTTTCAGTGTGGAAGCAAAGTATCCAAGGGTTGTGGGTTTTTTTGTTTGAAGCTATGGAAAAGTATAACTTGCCACAATCAGAAATGGAAATTCTTTAGATGATCAATGTTGGTTTGCTGTCAGTTCTTAACATTGGGTTGTAACTGCCAAACTGCGTGTTTGAGGCTTTGAAGTGATGTCTTGTGGCTTTTCATAACACAGATTGCAGTAGTGGAAGTTTCAAATTTGTCGTAATTTATTTTCTAAAGCCAGCCATTTAAGTATTACACCTGCAAGAACAATAGTGGTGGGTTACCATCACATTGGGCTTGTTGGTTTTAGAGTTCTAGTTTCACTAGTTGCTGCAAAAAGCTGTGAACATGAAGAGGCTTCCACTGTATAAAAATTCTGCTGAATTGTACAAATAGAGCAGAATTTAAGTTTGTTCTAAGTGGAAAGGTTCCTGTTATGCCAGAGAGGCCTACATGACTGGAGTGGCCTTGGGTAACTTCTACTATGGATGCTCTCACCCGAAACAAGCTTGAAGGCATTTTTAACAGCTTTGATGAAGCATGGATGTCCTTTTGTAAACTAATTCTGCTACTAGGTGAAAAGTTGCCTTGTGTTTCAGTGCATGATGCTGATGGGTTACTTGACTGTCACAATGAAATGTGTTACTGTGAGCTGTCAGGATTTATGGTGGGAAGAGTTTTTTGTGCTTTTCTTTTAATTGCTCAATAATTTGCTTATAAACTGTACAGTATTTGCATAAGCTTGTTGCCAGTGTTGCTCTTGTGTTAATTTCTTGTCAAGCGGAGCCTGCTGGAAGCGCTTCCCATTGAGGTGACTGGAGGAAAGAGCTGTCAGGGAGATACTCTTCAGGCATGATGTTCATTTCTGCTGGAGCTTAACTGAAACTTCGCTCCAGTTGTGCAAAAAATAACCATATAACTGTGCTAACTGTGGTAATTATCCTACTGTATGCAGTACAATTCAGAGATATAGCATCTGTGCTTCTGTCAGTTTTGCTTAAAAAAAATCAAATGATAAAATATCCAAATATATGAAAACAAAGAGCATAATATGTTCAAAATAAGGAATTAAATTAAACTTATAGGCACCTTCTTAAAGAGTAGAGCTAGCACTGACAAGTAAGCTGAGAAAGGAAAAACCTAAAGCTAGTAGAAGTAATAGTTCTACAGTCCTGGATATAGACCTAGTGCAGAGAGAAATGCTCTTGCTATCAAAATGTGTGCATCATCAGCTTTCTCTCTTCCCCTGGAATCTGCATAAACATGTGATGCAAACAAGGAAAAATGCACTTTTTCTGACTGACGAGAAATTGCATGCTATGAATCACTGTTTAAATAAAATAGTGTGAAAAGAAAATCGAAAACCAGGTATGTCTTCTGTGATTCCAGGCATTCATGGATTAAATTAAAACATCCATCTGTACCGAAATGTAACTGTAGTCAAGATTTCAGAGGAGCAGGAGAAAGCTGAATAGTCAGATGGAACAAGTGTTTTTCTGGATTTGCAACTGTTTGTGAATCTGCCCTGGCAAGGTTGGTTGAGAATGGGGGGAATCATGCTAGATGCGGCTCTTGCAGTCTTAGTTTGTGTTATTTAAGTAGCAATATGTTGTCTTTTCAGAGTTTTATGCAAAGTTTTTTGCTGCCTTGCAGTTTCCTCTTATGCTTTTGGGATGAAAAGCTGCTTCTAAGCACATAGCTATAGCTTTGTGTTTATTGGCTTTTTTTTTTGTGTGTGTTTGCCACTTTAATTATGGTATTTATTTTAATTCAAACAAAAGAAAAGTTTTAGGCTATATTGTATGGTGTATTTTGGCTTCTTTCAACAAACCACGTAGTGAAAAGATTATTCTCTTGATACAGACTTGTTATATACACCAGAAAATATCATGAACATGCATAGAATACATGGGATTCTTCAGATATTGGCTGGCCTGCTAAAAAATTCTCAGCATTACAGAATTGTAGGAGTTGGAAGGGATGGGATCAGTCTCCTCCCTGCTAAAGCAGATTCCCTGGAGTTCTATGCAATCCTCAAAGAAAAAAATAAGTTTAGATACTCTTATTTATTTACTGGGATATACTTATGTACTGGGATGTGTGAGCAACTACTACGTGGGGCAATGGTGGTAGCTGCTGTTGAAGGTAAAAGGAGGTGTTGTGCCAGCAAAAACAGGCTGCTCTGTAGCTCCTATGAAGGATCTGCAGCAGTTGAGGCCAGGAATCTGTCTGACTTTTTGTAGTTATGACTCTGATGAAAGACCTGGATTTTCAAGAGTCCAACCCTTTTAAGTACTGACAAGGAAGAAGTGGGGGCATTGGTAGCTGAGTGGCTTCCAAATGCAAAGTGGATGACACTGTTGTAGCATATGATTCTCCTTGGAGTACTTTTAATTGAAAGGTTTAATAAAAAATACTTCTGTTTGTTAATTGTTAAATTGTTGGTCATTATTGCTGACGGGGTGAGAGAAAGGTGGTAGGCTCATTTGTGCTCTGTTGACGTTGCTGTGGGCTTAGAAGGAAAAATAAACAGTAAAGAAACAAAGTAGAAGAGTCTACTTTTTCAGAGAAGTCTTCGTATTTGGCTGTAAACAACTTCGATTAAATCCATAAATTTGAATGTTTTTGGACAGATCCTTGACAGAGGGACACCTTCAAATGTGTGAATAGGCTTAACTTTCAGTGGGGGATCACTGCCTTCTGTTTAAGGGGATGGCCTTGATGTAGGTAGGCGAACTGGCATTATTCAGGCTCCATTTTCCAGTACAGGCTTCCTCTAAACTGTGTCTTCACCTGTAAGCGTGCACCTAAATGTTCAGAAAGTCAAAATGTGTAGAAGCAGCTAACTCTGATAGTGGTGATGCATTTTGCAGACTGAAGAACTGTTTGAAGGGTGTTTACTATTAAAGTAATTCCAGAAGGTCTGTGTGATGGTGGGGGGGAATGGTTTGTCTTTTTTTTTTTTAATCCCAAATTTCTTTTGACTCAAATGATGAATTGATTTGCAGTTAGTTGTGTAAAGTTTTGATATGACTGTCTGGTTTGTCGCTTGACTTTAGGGGTTGTTTTTGGTCATAAAATGCAGAGTAAAATTGCTGTAGGCTTTTAGTGCTTACTTTTTTGGGCGGCTGTTCCTAGGAGTAAGAAACTAAATATTACATTTGCTTATCAATGTGGTCTAGCTATTTCTTCCACAGAAACAGCAAAGCCATAACATTCCTTAATTTCTAACATTGGATGTTTTTCTCCAACAGGAACTGTTCTTATCAGAAGCAGTAATGGTCAACTGATGCTAGTATCTCAGCAAGCAATAGCACGGGCACAGCCTCAACCACAAAATAACACAAGTGTACGACTGTCTGTACCTACCAGCGCACCTGCAGTCAGAATATGTGCTGTACAGGTAAATCCCTTACAGGTTTAATTTGTATGTTAACATGGTCATAATAGGGTTTGCAAATAAGCTGTTAAGGGTTAACTAAGCATTTGAATGTGTTCTGAGCAGCGTGGTTGGTGTGTTTTGTACATGAACATCACTGTGCCTATCCTTCTGTCTTTTCAAACTGCTAATTGTTACATTTGGAGTTGTACAAATTAAGGAATTCCTGTCTTACAAGAAAGATGTTTTGTGTTTTTCCTTTTTTTTTTTTTTTTTTAAACCAGCTGCTACCTAAATGGTTACTGCTAGTGTAACTGCAGCTTTTGGGTTTTCTGATGGGATACTCCTCTGAAGCAAAAGGAAGCTGAGAACCTTTCCCTTGTTCCCTTCAAGGATGTTCCTTCTCATTCCCTAAACATTGTTGGCTTTTTGCTTACGTTTTTTATAACGGAAAGTAGGAGTTGATCCAAAAAAGAGACATCTACTTAATATTACCAACATTCTCGTCCTTTAATCATTTTATTTTGATTAGGAATTGTGGCTAACTGTCCCTGAATACGTTCTCACGTATAAAACCAGTAGGCAGATAGCTTTGTTGAAAAGTGTTCCAAGCATATGGGTTGTATGAATGTTACTTGTCTTGTTATTTTATGAGTGGTTTATATCAAGCAAGAACAAATCCTAACTTCAGGGTCTGTTTTGTCACTGGCTTGTCTTACAACTGTTCTCTGCATGTGTATGATTACTATTTGATTACTATTATTACTTTTATTTTTTAAGAACTCTGGCACCCAGTTAATAAAGAAAGCAGTACCTACTCCTCTGAAAACATTATCTCAAACAACAAATGCTGTGACTTCTACTGTTCAGTCACCTGCTGTTATGCAGGTAGGTGGCAAGATTCATTGTACAGCGAAAGAAGTGATGGAGAGAACTGAAGAAAATATAGATGTGTTCTTGTTATTTCTAACTAATCTGGTTTTCACTAAGCTGATAACTTTTGCTCTTAATTTAATTAAGCTTCTGCCAGCATGTGTCAGATCATCTTCCCTCACTGTAGTAGAAAGCGTTCTCACAATGGCATTGAACAATGTGTAAAATAAATAGTCTGAAGAACCATTTTCAGTGCATTTGTGCTCTGTGACTGAGCTCCTCCAAGCTCCAGCTGAAGCTTTTCTGGGGAATGGTGACTTCCTAATGCTTTTATATTTGGGTTCTCTGATTACTTAGGAGAGGGAAAAGTATAGTTAAGATGGTGCTGAAGGGAAAATGAGCTGTCTGTACCGGTCAGGTTTTTTTTTCAAGTTTGAGGTTTTGAGATTTGATAGGCTAAAGACCTCTGTTCTCCAAGTAAATTAAGTGAATTTAGCAGACAGATTGCAAAAATATGTAGATATACAATTACTGGAAATGTATTACTGTTTTTCTGCTGTGTTTTTTGTCTTGTTTCTCGTTAGCAGAGTGAAATGATGTAGAACTACTCCGATAAGACCACTGGTACTTATAGAACTTGAGACATAGATCCAGTTGTTTCTCTGTTCCAGGGGACCACGGGTTTGGATATATGTGTGTGCACACGTAATGGAAAGAGAACTGCTTCTTTCTGTTCTGTTCTCCCTGTAGGCTGGGGGAGAAATCAGAGATTTTGTTTGTACTTGGTTTTTTTTTTTTGTGACCAAGCTGACTTGAGCAGTAGTAGTTGACCAAGCATTCAGAAAATGAGAAAAAAAAAAAAAAAATCCAAGCTGGATGTATGTTCTTGACCTTGAGTGTTTGAAAGATGGAGAGATAAGTTTGCTGACAGCAGTAACTAATAGTCTGACTTACAGATTTGTCCTCCTGCTGTTCTTCTGTATTAGTAACTGAAAACTACCCACAGCTCTGTGATATTTTCTCTCTTCCTTCTCACTATAGGTAGATAATATTGGAATGGAAGGGGAAACCCAGAGACCTCTTCTAATACATTTTCTATTTCACTTAGAATGGAACCAGTGTATGCTTTGTGTCTGTCAAGAATAATAGTGGGTATTCCTGACCTATTTTTATTTTGGAATACTAGCTTGCAAACCGTGTGTTTGTGATCTCTACACAGAGGTCTTCGGAAGTAAAAGCAAGAGTCATCTGCTGTATTATCCTTAACACTGCAGGGAAGAGATAGATGTAAAGATTTTTTCCATTAGGTGGGTGGAGCTGCATGCATCCTCACCATTTAATGTGAATAAATGTTGAGGATTATCATTCTGTTAACTAATTTTCACTTACGTTTGTCTTTGAAAAGGTTCTTCTGTACTTTCTTGGTTCATCTTTGATGTAATCGGTTCAACTTGTGATTTTTTGAAGTGTTTAAAGAGGTAGACAGTATTTTTGGCAAGAAAGTTTGTAGAAACTTGAACACTTCTAATGAGCATACAGCTTGATTTAGGCTGCAGGAGGGATGACTAGGAAAAGTTAATACTGCTGTTTTGTTTGGAGTGGCTTTCTCAAAGCATGTTTTGCACAGTTTTTGCAGAATGCTCTGCACAAGTCCCTTTTATAATACAGTAAATAAGTGCAGTATGGATACACGCTATCATAGGGCCACTTCAGTGTTAGCTCTGGGGCAGCCAAAAGGAAGAGGTCTGTCAAGGGAGCCTGTAAGTAAGGTTGCTCTAACTGCCTGTGGAAAGAAAGGAAGAGAGCCCTTGAGCCTGGTTTCCTTGGTGTCAGTGTTGTTCAGAAGTCCTAAAAAAAACTTGCTGGTCTTAGTCTTAGATATTTTTTTTGAGGTCCAGAAGGGGAATGTTGCTGTATTAGTATGTCCTCACAAAAAGTGGGGAACAGTTGAGATGAAATGATACTTGCCTTCATTTGTCTCTTATCCTGTTTGAAGTATAACCTGGTGTACACTGTAAAACTCCCTCTGGTTGCTGACTCCAGGACTGTTCTCCTACAAAGATGTTTGTTTGTTTTGGTTCCTGAATGTTTGAGCTCAGAGGTTGTACAAAATACCTGCACTTTTTAATTTTTTTTTTCCTTCTTCCCAGATGGAATAACATGGTTGCAAAGTATCTAATTAGCGTCATGCTGGGGCACTTTCATTTAGATGCAGAACACTTCTCTTGAAATGACTTCAAAATATGCAGGATTAATGCCATTTGTGTGTGTGTGTGTCTGTGTGACTGTTTCTCTGTTGCTTAAAGTGAGAATGAGAATTGTCAGTAGTGTAAAAAGGTTGAGGGCAGATGACAGAAGTTAATTCCCATATACTTGTCTTCCTGGGAAAAGGGTCCGGCAGACTTCCTGTTGTTCCCTCCCTCAGCTGATAAAATACTGTTCTGGACCTGATGTGTAAACACACTGGAATTTGCAAGAGAGCAGCTCTAGCAAACCTCATGTTTTCAGTTTTTAAAAGCCCAGGGCATTGCAGCTTGACAGTTCTGTACTTTGTCCCCTTCTGTCTTCCTCCCTTCCATCTGTTTGTGGGATTCTCATGCCCAGTTTGCCTCCCTGTGGTCTTAGAGCTGATGAGCTTCATCCTTGGAAGAGGCAGTGGTGGTGGCAAAGATCCTGCAGAGAGCTATTAAAGTGTTATCAATGGTGGGAGCCCAAGCTGGAAAGCTTTCTGGTAGCTGACTGCTTCTTTCATATCAAGCTGGCAGCACTTTGTGGGGGAGCAGGATACACCCAGGAAAAAGAAAATTTAACAAAAGTGCCAGTGTTTTGCTCTAGCTTTAAGCATTTGCTCACTAATTTTCCCTGTCCTGAAATATTTAAAAACATGTTGATATTCTACACATGCTCTGTCCAGTTCTGATTTTTTAATTTCTTTTTTTTAATTGATGATGAGTTAAGTTGGGCTCTTGCATTACCATCTTATGACTAACTGTCAATTAGCAGTGTGATTGCTAAATGAAAGTGATGTTTAAAATATTAGGAGTCAGTGAAAGCAGCTGTGTTGGGCAGATCTGAAACATGAATATGATCTACAAAACAGCCTTTCTTTTGAAACTTTTGGGGAGGGGCTGGAGGAAAAAACTGTACTTAACTGCAGGCTTCAAATGCTAAACTGAACCTTTGCTTATTTCTGTATTCTGTGGCTTCAGTCTGTGGCTTTTTAGTAGGCAACTTGAGAAAATGAAAGAAGTGGGGGACAAAATCTTACTCGTGTTCTGTTGTATTAGAAGAATGGTGTGATTGGATGTTTTTTAATTCTAATCAGACCTGAAATAGAAATACTCGTGTTTAGTAGGTTTTCTTTGGCAACTAGTATTTTTTACCTAGTTTGCAAAGGAGAAAGGCATTTGTGTGTTGTTTTTTTCCTAAACCTTCACGACTCTCATGCTATTGGAGCTTCTGTATCTGTTGATAGATAAAAAGATTTGAAAAGGAGGTGAAAGTCTCATACATGAGTTTTGACAGGGTTTGTATCTTGATGAATTTGAGACAGATCGACATTGGTTGCCATGAAGAAAAAACAGGAAGAACTACTTAAGTGCTTTTGTTCATCTGGTTTTTGCTGGTACATCTTTCCAAAATGGACACGACACTTTTCATCTGGTGCCTGTGTGATAGGAAACGTAAGGAATATCACAAATGGGAGAGGAGCTGCAGGGGAAGAAAGGAATATAAATAATCATCTAAACTTGTATTTATCTTCAGAGTACTGTCACTTGGCTTAGTATTAAATTGATTAGTCTTAGACTATAGAAGCCTGGCAAAGTTTGAACTTTGGTTTTGACCTATGTGTTTCTTCACGACTACTTTTTCTTTTCCTTCACTTGAAGTTACAGGCGCTTTCTTTAATATTCGTAAGCCTTTGTCCTTCCCTACCACCCACAGATTTAAAAACAGGTTGGCTATGGAGGTTCTGTGACTTAAAGTATTAAATAGTCTCTCAAAGGAAAAAAAAAAATTCAGACTTCTGAAAATAAAGATAAGATTTATTCATTTATGTTTTAAATAGTAATCTTGAGTGAGGAGGGAGGATGCTACTTAATATGCTAGCAGAATATAGCATGTGTTATTTGTGCTAGTCTTTGGTTTTAAAAGTGTTAATTTTTTTTTTCTTTTCAGCCAGCAGCTGCAACAGCTAGTGTTACTGCAGTTACTGCTGTAAAGCCTTTGAGTACTGGAACACCTGTAAAACTTCCAGTTACAGGACCACCTGCACAATCCATCTCCCAAAAGGCAGTCTCTGTGAAAGCAGAGGGCACAACAGTAGCACAGACCAGCACTTCTACAGTAAGGAAAAAAAAAGTTTTTAATTAAAAATTAACATTCTCTACATTCATCAGAGGTTGGAGAGCCAACTTGACGTCTAACAGTCTATTTCCACCATAGGAGATGCTAGAGAATGTGAAGAAATGCAAGAATTTCCTTGCTACGCTAATAAAATTGGCATCTAGTAGTGGACCTCAAGCCACTGAGATGGGGCAGAATGTGAAGAATCTGGTGCAAAATCTGTTGGTGAGCCTTTTTTTTTTAAAAGCGAAGTCTACCGATCTTATATTGATCTTAATGTAGACTTCATAATTTTGTCCCTTCTCTTTCTACTTGTGTTGGTGTGTTGTTTTTTAAACAGCTCGAGTTGTGATAGAATACATCAGATCCTCCAAAGTATTACATTATAATGTGCATTTTAACTGGATTCCATATTGTAATTTCCCCTCTCATTCCTATTTCTTTTTATGCATGCAGGTAACTGACAACAGGAAGAGTTTATTGTTTTTATGTAGTTTTTGGGTCTGGGCTACTCTATGTTAGTGTAGGTTTGAGTTCTCAGTAGCATGAGTTTTGCTGTGGTGATGGTAGTTCAGTGCTGAGTCTGTATTACTCTTTTACTCCAGGACTGAACTGAGTTGCACACTGATGGTGAAGCTCCATTGAAATGAGTGTGAAGTTATCCATGTCTTTAGACAGTGGGATGGTGAAAATAATGTGATGGCTTGCCAGCCTATCTGCTTGCCTTGTGCTCTACCCCAGCAGAGCTGGACTTTCTTGGTAGTGGTTTCTCCTGGTACTACTTTTCTTGGCATTTGACCATCACTGCAGTTTTGGCTTTCCACTTCAGCAGAAGGATATATGTGCTGGTAGAGGGAGATGGCTTTGCAAGTCGTACTGAAGGAATTTCTTAGTCTAGAAAAGCATGGTGTAGAAAGAGGCATAATTTGAGAGAACAGATTGTTTTAAGATGCAGCCTTGCAAAAATCTTTGATTTCCCTTCTCCCACTGCCTTTTTCTTTGTCCCTGCTGGACTATACACTGCAATTCCATTGGAGCGTGCTAGAATTAATCCTTGTTGTGCTTACAGTGCTTTTTATAAAGAACAGTAATTACCAGCCATTAATAAATTGTTTAACTGTGCATTTGTTTGCTTTTTGCAGTATTTTTAAAGTGCTGTTTTTCTGTTATTCAGTATGTGTGTATGGTGTGAATGCAGAATAAATTAATGTTTCATATGCATGGGGGAAACACATAAGCAACAGCTGTGAAGTAAAGTGGTCCTCAAGGCAGCATTTCATGGAGTGGGTGTCAAGAACCTTAATGTGCACTGAGATGTGCTGTACCAAATCCCTGCAATTGTATCAGTGACCTGTATCCACAGCCAGACAGGCAGCAGATCCAATGACAAGAATTGAGCTGCTTGAAGTTCTGTTCTTCTGTGAATACCTAAATTATTCTGTGAATACCATGGTACCTAAGCCCCCTGCTCTGACCACATGGTTGTTCTGTGGGAGGATAGGAGTGAAAGGCATAACTTCTCTGCTGACTTCTCTGGTTGGCAAGAGGGCTTCTCTGTCTTCTGTACCTTCCTGAAGGAAGGAAAGGTCTCACCTGGCAGGGTGAATAGTAGCCACCAGTCTGAGGCTGCATGCCACTTCATCTGGGTTGCTGGGGCACTGAAGTATAAGGGAATCACAGGAGTTGGCTGCAGCTTCCTAACCCTCTGAAGCCACTGAAATAGGTGTCTGTGGCAGGAAGAGTAAAGAGCATTGAAGAGATTGATTGAGAGGATTGTTACCTTAATGGTATGCAGAAGTGATGTTCTGATCTTTCTCTTTCTTCAGAAAGAAAGCATTAAGTATTATGCTTTATTATGCTTTTGTGAGTGTTAGACTGGAATCGTTTTACAAAAGCTATCGAGTTGTCTTTTGTCTCCATTCTATATAAATTTTGATCCTCATGCTGATAAACTACCTTCATAGCAGTAAGTACTCCTGATGGATTTTGCGTATTTCTGCATAAAAGATGTACTCAAAAGGATCGACGTTACTTATAAATTTGTTTCTTTTAGTTCACTTTAGTGAATGTTTGAACGGATATCCTCATGTGTATTAGCAGCTTCAGTGTCTGTGGATGAACAAAGAAATTTAATTTTCTAATACTGTATCTAGATTGTAACATAATTCTATCCTAAAATGCTTTCTTTAAACATGGTGGAAAGAAGTATTTGAGTACTGAAAGTGAACAACATCATGATAGTGTAAACTTCCATGAATTGTTGATACACCTGAAAAAAAAAAAAAAAAGATTCATACCTATGATTTACTGTTGCAAATATACTTTCCTCTCAGGAAGCAAAAATTGAACCAGAAGAATTTACAAAGAAACTGTATGTAGAGCTCAAGTCTTCTCCACAGCCGTATTTAGTTCCTTTTCTCAAGGTAAGTGTCTGATTGTGGATATAATGTATTTAGTTGGAGGGGAGGGTGGAGGATCAGAAAATGTTTTAATTGCTTTCAAATTGTTATTTCCTCCAATCAGCTGAGGAAATGGTGCTTAGCCTAGCTAATGCTGCGTGACTGCTGCGCTTGGAAAGACAGAGGTTTTTGTGGGGGGATTTCAGAAGAGTTACCTTCAGCTGCATTCTCAAGTTGGAGAGTAATTACTCTCCAGTTATTACTGGAGACAAATCTTTTGGAAGCCGATACATCTACAGTAGAGTAGTTACACTAAGATGACCTTTTACTTGTTCAGCAAAGCTGTAGTTGCTTTGAATTCTAATACAGAAGAGTGACAACAGAAGCTGTTTTGCAGTATTTAAGCTTAAAGAATCTGCGTAACACTGGCATTCTGTTGTCTGCTGGCTTGTGTTTAATTGCAGACAGTTCTTTTGTTTTAAAAAAAATTCTCATTTCTCCAGAAAGTTTCTGACAGGGCTGCTGCAACTTAGAGAAAGTAATTGGGGATAGCTATCTCCATTCAGGGAAATAATTGTATAAATAAGAAAATGCTTTCTTCTGTGTATGTGCCTACTGTACTTTTTAATCATATGGTAGAATAGTTTATTGACAAAACAAAAAATGAATGTCTTTGTCATGTAACAACCACTAAATCCCAGCAAGATTGGGAAACTTTGTTGTATTTACTTAATTGTAATGTACAGTGTTCTTAGAACTGATAGATCTGTACTTTCTTGACAGTCAGTATAGGCACAGTGGTGCATCAAGGAAGAATAGTTAAGTGGTAAAGGTGGAAGAAAAGTTTGCTGGACTTTTCCTGCTTTCTTAATATTTGACAGTACGTACAACAGTGATCTGGTAATGTTGTTACTACTTTGGGTGTCTAGTGCTAATCTGTTCAGGTATGGGGTATTTCTGTTATAGTGGCAGTCTTCAAATGCTTTGATAGTAAATTTGCTCGACTAGAGACTACAGTCTTCTAGTAGAAGCTGTAGAAGCTAGTAGAACTGTTGGAAGAGGTCCAGAAGAAGGCTGTGAGGATGATCATAAGACTGAAGCACCACTCCTAGGAAAAAAGGCTGAGCAAGCTGGGTTTGTTCATTCTGGAGAAGAGAAGGCCTCGTGGCCTTCAGTACTTAAAGAGAGCTTATAACCAGGAAGAAGACTGACTTCTTACATAGGTAGATGGTGATAGGAAAAGGGGGATGGTTTTAAATTAAAAGAGAGGAGATTTAGATTAGATTTTAGACAAAAATTGTTTACTCTGAGAGCAGAGAGGCACTGGCACAGCTGCCCAGAGAAGCTGTGGTGCCCCATCCCTGGAGGTGCTCAAGGCCAGGTTGGATGGGGCCCTGGGCAGCTGAGCTGTTGGGTGGCAGCCCTGCCCAGGCTGTCACCTATGGCATGGGGTGGGACTGGGTGGGCTTTAAATCCCTTCCAACCTAAGTCAATCTATGATTCTCTGCTAGATTTAATAAAGTTGTTATTTGTCCTTTTTTTTTTTTACTCTGTCTAAATTTCTGGTGTTTCCTTGTAAAAAGGAAAGGGCAACTCAAAAGGCAGTTCTTCCTTTACCCTATTTGCATTATTATAACATATTGTAGTTCGGAGTTTTTCATGTTAACTTTCTAGAATAGTATGTGCAATAACTGCAGCACAGAGTACTCTGTTACTTTTGGACAGCTTTATCCTGGCGTCAGAATGACCAGGCTGTGCATGCAGGGTCAGCACAACTAACAAAGCTTTTCTTTGAGCTCTGGTAGCTGCCAGGGCAAGTTTGGCTTTGTAAGTAATGTGTCTGCCTTCTGTAGGGCCTTGGCTAAGAATCCCTGCTGGACACTAGCTGTGTTCCCAGAGCAGTGTGGAGGAATCTCAGTATCACTGCAGAGCTCTAGCCTGCGTCTGGCACAGCCAGAACTCAACTTGGAGGTGGCAAGCTCTCTGGACCAGTTCACGCCTAAGAACCAGGGAGCTGCTGCATTGCATTTGCTAACACTTCTACAACCCTTAAAGTTCCTCAGGCATTTATTAGTTTACACATAGCCCTGTTTTCATGTGTTGATGTAAATGCTTATCCCGAGTTAATAAGCTGTCCCACAATGTGGGGAGCAGGTCAGTTTTAGTGTAAGGACCTCAGGGCGGATCCGTGGGACTTAGATTGACCTGTGTCAGGCCTGGGCTGGTGTCATGCAGAGCTGCTGTGTGCTGTCAAGTATCATGTAGACTTTTCTGCTTTCAGCTGTATCCACACCCTGTAATCCTTAATGAGGTACCCTCTCCCAGTTGTATACTATGTTAACAACAAAATACTATGACTTCAGCAGCATTGTTCAAGCACTATTGTGGTTGAATTTAACTGACTTCATAGCATTGCCCATCCCTTAAAGCATCTTGTACCCTGGTTGCTTTTTTTCTGACATACCTTAAGGCTGTGTAGCGAGCACAGACCAGGCTTGCTTGGCATATACTGTGGGCAGCTGCTACGGGACTGAGTGCCAAATGGCAGCTGACTTCACAGGCACTTCTCTTCACTGCCGGCCTTGTTTGGGGGAAACACTTGTGTCTCAAGTCTGGGAAGAAGTTTGGTAAGGGTTGTTGCCAACTCATTTTAGCTAGTAAAGTGGAATTTTAGGGAAGATTCTCTGTCCTTATCTTTTGAGCTGCGGCTTTTAATGCAGCTTTTGCGTGTATTTTGTTTCGCTGATTCCAACAGGTTGAAAAGAGCATTGACTTTGGCTGCAGTGCCACCTTGATGTTCATATCTGTGCTGGATGCTTTTCCTGAATAAACTGCATCAGGAACGTTAGGAAAGTTAAGCAGTCCTTTAAAAGATGAGGAAGCAAACATTAAAGATAGAAGTGCTGTAGAAAGCCCAGATGTACAAACAATTTGCTCACTCAGTATATTAGCAAGACATCACATTCCTGTTGTATGAAGCCCAGAGCAACAGTGCTATGCTGGAGACATACAAACTTCAAAAATTGTCAAGGGAAAAAAGTTTTTGTGCGAATATACTGGTAGCTGTAGAAATTATTTCCCCTGATTCTGAGCCATAACAGATTGTAAATAGACAAGGAAAAAAATCTATGGAGGGCATGAAGATTATTCTGTCCATTAACCTTCTCAAACATAGCTGTACTAAAAATGAGATGTTGCCAGATATCTTTACTAATGTTCTCCTGTTGCAGAAAACTTAGCTGGCTTAAGCTGTGCTGCTGCAGCTATTCAGACATTAGTAAAGTGGTATCCCCCCCTAGTGTAGATACAGCTGTATTGGTATACAAGTGCTCGCATCTTCAGGACTTGCTTCCGATCTTATTAGATAATTTGTAGCTCTCTGCTGGAGTAACTAAATGGAATAAACACAGCTGTTATGATATAGCAGACTTTTTTTTTTTTTTAGCAGAACGAAAAATGTTGAGATAGAATAGTTCAACTGGTCTTATTCTGGAGCATAAATTCCACATTGAAACATTCTAAACAAAAGAAACTTAGAGACAAATGTCTCCATAGATACTGTTTGCACCCAGGTACTGAAAACACAGTGACCGTTGTCTTTGTTGAACCTGTGCTGGTGATTCTTAACTTATATCTCCATCATTTCAAGAATACTTGTGTTTCTTCTATGAATTCTAGCAAAATATTTTGTTTGGAATAACCAGATTATTTCCTGATGTTAAGAAATTAAATTAGAATGTTGTTTTTTTCTTTTTGTCTTCTAGAAAAGTATGCTTGCCTTACGGCAGCTAATGCCAAATGCTCAGAGTTTTATCCAGCAGTGTATGCAGCAGCCTGCTCTGACCCAAGAAACTGTTTCAACTTGTACTTCTGCACTAACTCCTTCCACAGCAGTGGTAACCTCACCTGTAGCAACCAATCCTCTTCCCGTTATGAAACCAGTGTCTGCCTCCACAACAGTCACAGCCGCTCCTGTTATAAAACCAGTCCTTTCCAGTGCATCAGTGACAGCCTCTGTGCAGGCTATGAAGCCTGTTCCTGCCTCTGCAGTGGTGACAGCCTCTCTTCGTCCTGCACCTTCTGTCCTCACCACAGCAATATCGACATCAGGGCTCACTGCTATCCAAACTGTAAAGCCAGTCTTCACCTCTGCAGTAGCAACAACATCTCTTCAGTCTGTAAAGCCAGTGCTCGTCTCTACAGTGGCATCCTCAGCAGCAACCCCTCTCCAGCCTTTGAAACCTGTCATGGGCACCCCCATCAGTATTAAAATCTCACAGCCCAACTCCATCATTGCGCAGCCAGTGGCTACTCAGCAGGTGGTTAAAGTGAAACAGTTGGTAAGATCAATTTCCTTTGTAACTGGGCTTCTTTTATTTGACTCTTAACATTTTGTCAAGGTGATACCAATTTGCATCTTAGAGGTGTTCTTTTGTCATAAGAAGCTAGTCTGTCATGAGTTAACCAGTTCTGAGATAGTTGTGGATGTTGTGCAGTTGGTGAAAAGGTCAATCTAAAGCCAGACTGTAAGCAAGGTCTACTGCAAGATATATTGACCACTGTTTCACCAGGCTGAGCATCCAGATTGAAATGTGAGAGAACATGTGTTTGAACTCCTGGTGTGCATGCAGCTGTGCTAGGTTGGTATATGAAAGAAAAGGCAGGAAATTCTTGTGTCAGAAAAAGAAATTGATGATGGGGTCCTTATGTTAATTACTATCAGATGCCCTGTGTGGGCTGTGCCTCTGACCCCCAAGGATTCCAGTCTCCCTGTCTTTATAGACTCTGCTCTGCACACTTTTCAGAAATAGGTGACTTGATGATATGTAATGATACACTAGCTGAAAGGTATGAACTAGCTCAAGGAGCTTTTCGGGGGACAATTCTGACCTCCACATTTACTAAGATATGTTAGTCATAATGTCATCCAAAGTTTTTTTTTTTCTATTAGGCCTCAATAGGTAACAAATTCCAGGAGGAATAGACATGTTAAAACAATACTCTCAAAAACAATGCATTAACATTTTTTCTTGGCATAGGTTAACTTCTTATGGATGCTAATAGTAAATACCAGAAAATGTGGATCTACTGATATATATCCAACAGAGCAATGTTGTGAAATAAGTTAAGTTTTGAGATAAGAGGAGTATGTTGTATAAGTAGTCTACCTGCATGGAAAATTGGGAGAATAGTCATCTTTTGGCAGATAAATAACTTTTCTTGTATAGGACTTCCCTATAAAAATGTGTTCCTTCAAACAAAGGAAAAATATGCTTCCTCTGAAGCAAAATTTGCTTACAACAGGTGTAGTAGTATAGTACTGTGTGAATTTCCATCGTAGTTTGTTTATTGTATATTCTTCATTTAATAGTGTTCAGATTCACTGAAGTATTTTGTATTTGTTTTCTTCTTTTCCAAGTGTGTAAGGAAAAAGTAATATAAGAATCATTCGTAGTAAAGAGCTAATTCTACCAGGTTTTCACCTTTTCAGACTTACTTGAGAGCAAAACATGGAACTATATAGGGGAGGATCCTTTTTATGAGTGTTTTTTTTAAAAAAACTAAGCAGTTAATAACAAACTTGGATAGTAGTAGCTAGAGCCAAATTGGAAAAAGAATTGGTACCTTTATTGTCTTCAAGGACTAAATTCGAAATTCCAGCCAGAAGAAAATGAGGGCTTCTTAGGCTGTACAAAGGCTGAAGAGCATTTGTTGGCTCCATGGCAAGCCATGTAATTCAGGGAAAAGATTGACCATCTGTACAACTAGATGAGGAAATGTAACTCTGCACTGGGGAGTTAAGATGCTTTGTGAATACAATTTTGTTGAACTCATGAAATGACTTCTGCATCCTTCAGTACTGCAGCGTGGCATCCTTAATGCAATTGCTTTTTTTTATTCTGTGTTATAAATGTTGACTCTTAAAATATAAAGCATATTTTAATCTAGTTTAGGTAGATCCCAAGCATAGCAATTAAAATAATTTCTCTTCAAAAATGGTGTTTAATTTGGGTCGTAGATGTAATTGAAGGGTTTAGTTGACCACTGGCAGCTCAGCCATATCGGGATGCTGGTGTTTGTTCAGGCAGCCATTTAGCACAAGGAGCAAGTTGGTGGAAGTGGCTGCATCTTCTTGGACTTCCCTGATGCTTTGTCTCTTAGAAGGAAGGGAGCCTGCCTGCTCCCACAAGAAAACAAATCAGGATCTTGCCTCCCTAAAGAGAAGCGTCCTGCTGCCAACTGAAAGGAAGCACATGCCAGCTGTGCAAA
Organism: Chrysolophus pictus; assembly: GCA_037305975.1. Lineage (NCBI taxonomy): Eukaryota > Metazoa > Chordata > Aves > Galliformes > Phasianidae > Chrysolophus > Chrysolophus pictus. Next base: position 50,876,601 of record CM074577.1, read on the forward strand.
TCTGTCCATACAGTGCTGCCAACAATTTTTTTTCCTCTCTGGCCCTCAGGGTTGTCTGATGCCATACATTCACTCTGCATGTCCGTTTCTAATTTGTCTTTCTTGTGCTCAAGGAATTTAAGGAAGATCTACTGTGCTTTCATGTGCCAGCTCTATTGTAACGTCATTGATGCTTCAGATTTCACTGCAATGGTTTCCTATTAAAACTGTGATGGGAGCGATGCAGCATGCAGCTCTTTGTTTTCTGGAGCATGATTATCACAACTCTGTCTGTATGGTGGACTCTGAGGGATCTGCTCTAATGGGATGCTGTTGGGACTGGATTGTGTATCTGTGCTGTCTTCTCAGCAGGTGCACGCTCTGCAGGATACCCTTCCTGTGACTTCTTTCCTTAATGTGAACTAATTTAAGTGCATTTGTTAGTAAAGATTTTTCACCTGAGAAATAAAGCGTGTCGTGCCATAGCGTTGTTTTGTCTTAGTAAAACACGGTAAATCAAAGTTTGTTACCAGCTGCTGACTTCTAATGATAAGAACACTTCTATGAAACTACAACTTAAAGCATTAAGAGCAAGAGCTTCATGGTGCAGTCCCCACAGCCACCGGTAAGGTGTGCTCACTTGCTACTGCTGGTGGCTAAAGCTACTCAGGTCTCTCTCAGGCAGCTGTTTCTGAGCTGTCAGCTGGGTGTTGCATTGCACTTTAAGTGTTGCTGCTCTTTATCCTGATGTCTCTGTCAACTTCCTTAAGGCGTACTAACCTGAAGAGACAGTACCTCTTTTTCTTATGGATACCTCTTTCTGTAGAATTTTATTTTCTGGTGTTAGATCCTTGTTGAAATTTCTAGGGTTGTTGCCCTTTGCTGGTTCCAAGGACTTTCAGCTTTTGCTAGCTTACCATCTAGAATGGCAGACAAAAGCAGCTTTACTGCCAGTACATCCTTTCTGGTTTCTGGTTGATCTAGTCTTCTCAGTCATTTGATTTATTTTTCCAATCTCCATCTAGGCTACTGATTTAATACTGCCCATCTGTTCTTTTGTCTGCCACACCTTAATCTTGAATACTTATGCTTCTTCCTGTGCTGTTTCAGTTTTTTGTATGCTGAAGATGAAGCACCATGCTCACTGACGGTAGGGAAGATCTCTAGGTGCCTGTCAGTATGGACGCTGGCAGATCCTGTGAGTAGTTTGTCCAAGCTGCTTGGTTGTTCAGTAATTATCTGAACATATAAATTGTGTTCTTAACGTTTTTGACTTCCAGTGTATGGAAGCTGGATCTTTTCAGAAAGATCAAATTGTGTCTTGGTTAAAAACAAATAGAAGCAAACATTAGTGTCTGTACTTGTTTGTGATGAAGTGCTCTGTGTGTGAGACTTTGTCCACAATCAGTGTCTGTATTCCTATGGTTGTTTCATCGGCATAAAAACGTAGAGAGATACACATCTTGTGTTTTTTCCTCAAGAATGGTGTGTTCTTTGTCTAGTTTATGAACACCACCTTCAGCTCAGTTGTTCTACATTACCACTGTTTTGTCAACTCATGATGCTATGAGCAGCATAATATAACTGGAGCTGTTGGGGGGAGTGTACCTTGACATCTTCAGATGCAGAGCACATTTTCTTGTGAACATGTGGTTCTGGTGCTTGTGATGTTTGTTGATTAAATTTGAAGTTAGTTGGCAGAAGGAGACAGCCTAATTTCTAAGTGCAATAAATGTCAGTTCTTCACATTTAACTCTAAACTTGTGTAGTTTACTTAAATACAAGCACTGTTTGAGCATTCTTTCTGAAATTAGACTTAAAAGGCAGAGAATGTGTTTTCTCAACCATTTTTCTGTTGGCTTCTTGCCTCTAACTAGCTAGGATTCAATCTGAAGATGTTAGTAATTTTGGTAACTTTTAATCCTTGGTGAAAAGGTCTTTCTGCAACTTGTAATTAAGAGCTTTTGCAGAAGATATATCAAAAGCTGCAGTCCACGTTTCAGCTAGCTAGGAGCCTTAGAAATGAAGCTTTGGGGATATCACTTGCTTTCTTGCATTTTAATGGTTACCCCTGAAGAGGAAGAATTAGTATTTACAGGCTGTGTCTTTAGGTCTGTGTTGTGATGACATCCTGCTGTCAGGTTGTGTTTCTTTCAAGAGCCTCTTTAAACAACACTATCAGTCCTTCCCTTTATACCCTTCAGCAGTGTACTACTGTTTTTCACAGAGGCAAACACCTCAGTACAGGTGTTGCTAGTTAGTACTTCATGTTCCATCTAATTGGTGCATTTCATGTACTTTTGTTTAACACTTCAGAACATGGCATCTCAATTTACAATTGACCTTTCAGCTCCAAAAATGCATCAGTGACTTCATAGTGTGTATTCTTCACTACAGGAAAAGAATTTCATGCAAGGCTTCTGTTTGTTTTGGTGATTTTTATTTTTTGTGAAACTAGATGCGTGTGATACCTACTGTTTTGAGCTTGTTGGCAGACAGTCTCAATATTCAATTGGTAGCCTGTTAAGAAAGACTTAGGAAAGGTTCTTAGTGTAGCAGACTGTAGAATTCAGTGAAATTTTCCTGATATAGCTACTCAGAGTAGGAATGAAACGCCTGTTAGAGCTTGCTGAATAAGCTTTAAGCTCAACACTAGTCATTAAGATTTTGTTTCTTGACTTTAAAGTTGAAAGTAGTTTTTCTTTGAGCATGCTGGTTTTTTATAAACTGAGAGCTAGACATATATGCATGCCCTGCAGCACTTCTGATGGAATGAATACATTGATGCTATCTAGCTGTCTGTATATCTGTTTCACTCTTTTCACTCTTCATATTGGTTATTCCACTTGCAGGTAGTCCAACAACCGTCAGGAACCATTGTAAAGCAAGTATCCACACTTCCACAGTCCTCAACACTGACTCTTCAGACACCTGTTGAGAAGAGGATGCCGCTGAATACACTTGTTCAAACAAACCAATTTCCTGCTGGTATGGAGAAACCTCCATAGTGGAGAAGGGAGAACACTACTGAGGTGTAAAAATAAGTATGGGTTGTTGGTAGATTGCAGGAAAGTAAGAAGGTGTTGTATTTTGAAGCATTCAGTTCTGTTTTAGGAATCCTGATGAGAAGCTCAGCACCACGTCCGCTTTTGTTGCTTGTTAAGCATGTGTCATTCCATAGCAATTTAATTTTTAAAATACTGTAAGGTCCTTGCAGTAAACTTTCTTTGAACTGTCATAATCTTGAGAATCGCTTCAAGAGACTTCTTCCTTCAGCAGATCCAGGTTGATGCATAACATAAGTTTTTGCTGCAGCCAACAAGTTTTTACTTAAACCTGTCACTAATCAGCACAGAGGAGGGTGTTTGGGAGTGTAGGATTTTTGGCCTTACAGAACATGTAGAATGTAGCACTTAAAGAGTGTCTGGTTTCCTGGTTGTTACTGAGTCTGCAGTACCTTTGTTAGAAGTATGAACTGATTAAACAGCAGTAAAAAGCATTTTGCTTTCTACTATGGCATGTTCTTTGTTTTATTTTAGGCTCTGTTCTGAAGCAAGTTACCCTGCCAGGAAATAAAATTCTGTCGCTTCAAGCGTCTCCTCTTCAGAAAACTAAAATAAAAGAGAATGGAACAACATCCTTCAGGTAAAAATAAACAATATAGTTTACTACAGGAAGGAACAAAAGAAACAGCACATATTGAAGAGGGAACATAGCCCAGATAAAAGCAGCTTTCTTTAGAGACTTATGATTTTTTTAATCTTATATTAGAGACTTATGATGTGTTTTTATCTTATATTATAAATTGTCAAACAGGAATCTAAAAACTCAGACCTTGTAGTAGATCTTATTCCTAATATAGGAAAACTGTCTCAATGAGTTAGGTTTTTCATTGTTATTTCGAGAGTGTAATTACACAAACAGTGCACATCAGTATGTACCAGTTTTTCATTTGTAGAGGAGGATTATTGATTTTGATTCTGTGAGTACTGCTAAGTAAAGTTACCCTGTATTAAAAGCTCTCCATAGTATTAAGTCAGATATAACTACTACTTTTTACAGATAGCCAGATAGCATTGAGCTGTAATTTGGACTGGATAGCAACCTGTTTGAAGCTGTGTGCTGTATTACAGTATCTTTTATTAGCTCTTCTTACAAGCTTGTTCCTGTATGTAGAGGTGGAACTCTTTGACTGCACTTCTAATTGTGGCTTCTGGCATGTTCTCTAGGCTTTCAGATTTGAAGAATACTTAAAGCTTCTAGTTCTGATAACCGATTAACTTTTAAAAAGGAGAAATTATATATTTTTTTGTAGCTCTAAAATCTAATGCTGAAATAGTAATAGGCTGCCATAATTATGCATTATTAGCTTTAAGACCTTAAGGCAAACTTGAAGTTAGTCTTCCAGAGGTAAAAGCAGACATGACACCTTTGTGCTTTTGACCCATTGATTTCTCATTGTTTGAAAGCTATGGCTTTGTGTGTTCTGATGCATATCCAAACAAAAACAAACAAACAAAAAAAAACAGCAAACAAAATATCTGATAAGTATTTCAAAAAACAAAACCCAGTCCTCCCTAGGAACGACATTTTTCTGTGCTCCTCCAGTAAAAATACATTAACTTTCTAGGATGAAGTTTGAACTGAGTTTCTTGAAGTTCTATCTTGTCAGGTTTTTAGAGTATTTAGAAAAGACTGTGCTTCTACAATGTGATCCAAGATGGATTTCTGCTCTGCTGGACTATGAATTTGTAATTAGCTGAAGTCCACAACAACTCAGGTTGAAATCTCTAGCTTAGCCTACTCTTTTCTAATAGATTTCTCATCTCTGAAGAAGTTTTGTCATGAAGCCTGACTCCTTTTGCTTTGTTTTGTTAGGATTTGGGAATGTGACACTACCAAACCCTGCTTAAGTTGCATTTTGACCTTCTTTAATCACAGAATCACAAAATTGTATGGGTTTGAAGGGACCTCTGGAAATCATCCAGTACAACCCCTCTGCTAGTCTGCAGGTTATCTAGAATAGTTTGCACAAGAAAGTGTCTAGGTGGATTTTTAATATCTCCAGAGAAGGAGGCTTAGCAGCTTCTCTAGCAACTTGTTCTGGTGTTGTTTGAGAGTAAAGCAAAGTTCTTTCTCATGTTCATTTGGAATTTCCTGTATTTTTGGTTGTGCCTGTTACAACCCTTTTTCCCATCACTGAGCCCCACAAAAAGAGCCTGTCCTCATCCGCTTGAGACATACCCATTAGATGATAAAATCCTCTCTCTTTCTTGTCTTCTCTAGGCTAAACAGTCCCATGTTTCTCAACCTTTTCTCATAAGGGAGATACTCCTTTATCTTCTTCGAACCCACTGGACTCTCTCTAGAAGATCCCTGTTTTTCTTGAACCCCAGATGCAGTACTCCAGATATGGTCTCAGTGCTTCTTTTTTGATTGCTAGAGATGAGAATGGGAAGGGGTGATTTTCTTGTTTCAATTTTGAAAAGTCCTCCTAGAAAAAGTAAGATTTCAGCTAGTCTTGCACATCACTGACAGTTGATTGTCCTATGGAATGCACTGTAAGGAGCGGTCTGCTTTAAAAGCAAACATCAAGAGTTTTATAAACTGTTCTACTTTTCTGGTAAAGTATCACAGATTCATAGAATGGCATCGAAGGGTTCTCAAGGATTAAGTTCCAATTGCCCTGCTACAGCCAGGGTTGCCAACTTCTAGGTCAGGCACTAGATCAGATTGCCTAGGGTCCCATTCAGCCTGGCCTTAACCACCTCTGGGGATGGGCATCCACAACCTCCCTGGACAACCTGTTCCAGCACCTCACCACTCTCAGTAAAAAAAAAACAACTTCCCCCCAGCATCTCATCTAAATCTCCCTTCTGTTAGTTTAAAACCATTCCCCTTTATCCTATCACTATCTACCATGTAAAAAGTTGATTTTCTTCATGTTTATGAATTTCCTTTAAATATTGCAGCCTATCTGCATAGCAGAGGTACTCCAGCCCTTTGATCATCTTCATGACCCTCCTATGAATGCTTTCCAAAAGCTCCTTATCTTTCCTTTGTTGGGGGTCCCAGGCTTGGACTAGTACTCCAACTGGGGCCTCACGAGGACAGAGTAGAGGGGAACAATCACCTCCCTCTCTCTTCTGATAGAACCCAGGATATCATTTGCCTTCCAGGCTGCAAACACACACCGCCGACTCATTACATTTTTAATCAACCAGAACCCTAAGTCCTTCTCGGCAGGATTACTCTCAGAGAGTTCTCCCAGTTTTTATACATATCTGGTATTACCTTGCCAGATATATACTGGAGCACCCTGGGGAAAAAAAATAAGGTGCATATTCACTTCTTAAAGTACTTGTGCATTTCTTGCATTTGTTGTATTTCTTATTTTCAAAAGGTGGATACAGCTGATTTGAGAATTTAGATTAAGAAGTTCCAGAAATCAGATCTGCTAGTCAAGCAGGAGTGAGATAGCAGAGTGGAAAAATCTAGGCAGCTGCTCCTCCTGCCCATGGTGATTAGGAGTGCTGGTGAGTCTTGCCCTGCTGTAGTGCATGGAAGTTTGGGTTAAGTATAGTTCAGCAGTTTTCACTTTTACTATTTAAAAAAAAAAAAAAAGAGTATATAGAAAATGGATTGTGAAGAAAACGAGTACGTTGTTCAAACACCAGAGGGTGCCATAGACTCACTTTTCAGCTACTACAGCCAAATCTGTAAGCACGGAGGCAAATCTGCATTGCTTGAGCATCTTTCTCCAGTTCAGTATTCAATTTGAATGTCAGATATGACTCCATACAGGGTCATGACTCCATACATTGAGAGCGGAGCATTCTGTTTTATTATTTGTCCTGACAACTTTAATCACTGGAGATTTGTAACAGCTAGGAGAGTGTTTCTTGTTGACTTCTGGGTGTGATGTGAGCAAATGCAGAAACGCGTTAATGGCTGTGGTAAAGATGATGGTTTTGCTGAAGATGAAAGCAAGTCAGCATCTAACCAAACACCTCCATGTGTATTCTAGAATATCTTTCATTTATCACTTTAATGGAACAGTTTTAATAGTTCACTTTAAAAACAGTTTTAATAGTTCACATGATACCATGCTTAAAATGATTGAGTTTTGTTAAAATAACAAGGAATAATGAACAGTAAAGAGTACAGATTTCACTTGGCTTCTGAAACTGATGTTATTTGCTAGTGAGCACTATTGCTAGGGAAATTTTGTGGTGCATTCTTTGGGCAAAAGAATATTTCATCAAAGCTAGTAATTTAGTGCAGTGAACAAGTTAGAATTGGTCTTCAAAACCAGCATGGGTAGAGATGGCTACTAGTGCATGAGTTCTCATGTGTGCACTCATAAAAGAGATTATGATTGGAAATATAAAAAAAATAGTAACTTGATAATGTGAGATGAAACATAGAATTGTGGCTAGATGTATAGTACAGAAGTTTACTTGTTGCTTTCCTGAGTATTTGGAGCGTGTAGCCAGATTGAAAACTGAAATGGTATGATAGTTTACTTGTGCTACAAGCATCCTAATGTAGACTCCATAAACAGGGATCCTTTTCTTAGTGTGATGAATCTGAGACACAAGCCTAGTCAGGAAGCTATGTCTAGTTAAGACTTAATGAATGAAACTGATTTGAGAATCTGTTGGTCTCCTTTTCCCTAAACAAATTATATAGAAGCTGTCTGGCATGCGAATATACAAATGAAAGACAGGAAGGGTAGGAGAAGGCTGGATTCATTTCCTAGCCAAGCTCCTCTTCATGTATTGTGGGAGAAGTCTTACACCATAGAACAGTGTTAAAGTCCAAAAAAGAAAAATCTATACTTTAAGAAAAAAACAAACATCACTTTCTTGTATCTTTTGGAGCATCACTCAAATCCAACCCATTCTCCAATAAATTCAGTTTATACCTATTGCTAATCAAAAAACAGCCTCGAAGAAATCCCATTTCATCTAGGAATAGGAAGTTTCTGACCTACTCCTGGTTCAAGAGTTATTTAGGCAATACAGTGCTTTCTGATGGTGAACTTATCAGATGAGTCTTTGCAAATACTCCTTTTTCTCAGATCAAAAGATGCTCATATTGAGTCTTTCTAACAGCTTATCTGAATTAATACTGCAGGCTTCTATCTGGATTGGTCCTAAGCCCTCAAAGCCAACATTACAGCCTTTGTCACTTTGTGAAGCAAAAAGGCTCTCTTTATGATCTTAAGTTTTCTGAAAATACCTTGGATTGTTTCATTGCAAAACTTCTCCAAAATTTTCACATACGAGATTTATTAAGTATTTTAGCTTACAAGATTGATCTTAAAGCTGTAACATGCAAATTATTTGCTTAATGTGAGCTTTACCATGATGGGAGGGAACCCTAGCTTTGTTAGCCCAAAACATGCCACAGTTGGATTTTTATTTTGAGCTTCAACAGAATCCAGCTTACAAGGGAATGCTGAGAACTAGAGCTCTGTTCTTCGAAGAAGTGTGGCATCCTCCACACCACGTGCAGACGTGCCGTACAGTAGGGCTGATTCAGAGAGCAAGATCTGAGTTGACTGTAGCATACAGGCAAGAAGGGAACTCTCTGAAAAAAAGAAGTAGAAATCAGCGTTATGCTAATACGCTTTTCCTGTGATCTTCAGTTTATAGGACAGGCATATCTGTTAGAAAATTACCTTGCTTATACTTTAACAAATCAATATTCTACTTTATTCTACACTTGTTGCTATTCAGTGAATTGTATTTTTATAACAAATTTCAATTAATTTGTGACTTTAACTTAATAACTCCAAGAGGAACCTTGACTTCTGAATGCCATTGCTAATAAATACCACTGCTGTAAAATCAGTTGTGGAGATGGGGAATCTCATGGGAATTTTAAACCCTGGTTTACCTCAGCACTTTGTTTCCAAGGTTATTCAGAATTCAGGTTTCTTCTAAAAAATTTGCGTACCTAGCAACTGAATCATTAGTCAAACTAAAGTTTGAGAAACTTAAATGAATTGTTATGAGGCTCGTTATGAGGCTTCTTTACCTAAATACTTCCATACTAAAAACTTGTAGTATAGAGGTAGCTTCTAGAATATGTGAACATACTTGTTGATAGAAGCAGCCTTTTCTTTGTATCCATTCTGAATGAAGCATAAAATGTTGTATTTCTCTTTAGTAGAGATGAAGATGACATAAATGATGTGACTTCCATGGCTGGAGTCAACATTAATGAAGAGAGTGCATGCATTCTGGCAACAAATTCAGAGCTCATTGGTACTGTGATCCGCTCTTGTGCAGATGAACCTTTTCTGTTTTCTGAAGCACTTCAGAAGAAGATTTTGAACATCGGTGAGAACAAAACATGTAATTAGTATGTGTTGATGTAGTGTGTCCTTGCCTCTTTCGTTAGCCAGCCTCTCGTCTTTGAAGGAGTCAGAACTCTAAGATCTATCAACTTCATTCATGTTTTTCTCTTGAACTATACCGACCCCTTCTAGTAGAGAAATAATCTTCAGGTATGTTTTTTTTTATGTAGAAGTAGATTGAAGTGCAGTAGGGGAGAAGACAAACTGGCGCTACTTTTATTTATAAGAAGTTAGCTACTACTACTCTTACATTTAATGGAGCACATAAAAAACATACAGATGTTAATTTCACATGCTGACTTATGCTTTTCTATTCCTGCAGCTCCTAATTGGATACGTTAAATTGACTTCTCTAAAAACATTTGCATTCCTTAGCCTGTTGGGGTTGTATATATTCTGCTGACCAAGGTTGCAGATCCTGCCCCTGTGGTTAAGAAGAAATTTCATGCTGCTGATAGAATCATAGAATTGCTCAGGTTGGAAGAGACCTCAAAGATCATCAAGTCCAACCTCAACTTAACCATACCACCCTAACTCTAACAACCCATCACTGAGCACTACATCTAGACAGTTTTAAAACACATTCAGGGATGGTGACTCATTCACCTACATGCACAGGACAGGCTTTTGCTTATGACTCCCTCTATTGGAAAACTCTTTCAATGAGTTACATACAAAAGGAGATGTTAGTTATCTGTCTGTATGAGTGGATAGTACTGTGGAATGTATGTTATGTCAAAGCAGGGAGTGGAGCGTGCATTTGTATAGCACCACATTGTTATTTACAGCAAGCTGGATATTTTTCAATGCCTTGTTCCTGTTCCCTGCTTGGTAGCTTGCCATTCTGTAACAGTGAATTTAGCAGCTCAGCATCTATAATATAAAGTCCCCAGTTCATATGTGCAGCCATAATTCAAGCCATAAAAACAGGTGGTCTTGTTACATGATCAGAAAGTCTTCCTGTTTCTATGTGCGACTTATTCCCACTCCAAGCAATGCAACTGGCTTGTCAAAAGCATGTATCTTGCAAATTCTGCATGCTACCTTCATATACTCCATGTAGTCCACACTGGCACAGATCTGCCATTTGAACTACACAGGGTAATGGTTCAGTGAAGGCAGTGCTGTGTTACTAATTGAAAGGGGAAAATATATGTTGGAACTGGAGCATAGAAGCTTTTCTCATAGTTTAGTAGAAGGTTATCTAGTTATCCAGGCAGTACATCTAAGGAAAAATAGAGCTCTAAAAAAAAAAAACCCACATACTTGTACAACAACTGTTTTGTGGTGTTCAAACAACTAATTTAAAGATGGAAAACATAAGTACGTCTCTTTCAAGACTTGCATGATAGCTGTTGTGCATTTATGACATGAATTATTATTAATGAAAAATGTTTTGATAGTGAGGAAAGGAATACTGTCAGGGATTACAACAACTTAGAAAATAAATGCTTCTGTTCCTTAGCTGAGAGCCCTCTTCTGTTCAGAAAGTGTGTGTAGAGGGTGGTTTTGAGGTTTGGGGGAATTTAATTCTAGTCTTAAACTGAAGTTTCATGTATCCTGATTGTCTAGTGGTAGTAAATTATGGAGGAAGCATTAAAAGATGCTTGAGCAAAATGAGCTTTGCACTCAACTGAAGTACAGTCTAATATTTACCATCTGAATTCAAACAGGGAGAACATTTTGATCATGGTCTGGGAAAACATTGTAGATTTTCCCTACTCGCTATTCTAACTGAAAATGTATAATAAAGGCAGATGAAATAGGTGATTAGTTTTTTACAGTGTACTGTTTATCCATTCTTAACACTCTACTTGGCAATAAATACCAAAATGGATTTTGAATGCTACTATGTATTGCATCATAAAGTCTTAACAGCTATTGCAAATGCTGTGAGAGGCAAGGAAAAGAGCTTCTGGTAGGTACTGTGCAGAAGGTGTGCGAAACCACTGTTAGCCTCACCCACAAGGCAGTGCTTTCCAGGTGTCCTGATGGAGCTGCATTGTGTCAACCACAGGCATGCTGCTCCATCGCAGCCTGCAGGAAGGTGTGGAGGTGACACCGCATCCTGAGCATGGGGTCTGGGCAGCCTCAAAAGCAGCTGCTGAAATGCAGAGGAACAGCAGTACTTGTCAGTGAACAGTGAACAGGGAGAGTGGTGTCAGCCAGAGAGAATGGGTTGAAGGCACGATGACTCCAGTTGGTTTAGGTCTTTGTTTTTAAAGCTTCTACCTTAGGATAGTTGGGTCAGTCTGCTATGGACTGGTTGGTTGAGGTACGTGAGAGGAAGCCTGGGTCTCATATGCTTGGAGAGCTCTATGAAAATTTTCCCTGTTCATCGAATAAATGTGATGAGTTGTTAACAAGCATGGTGTCAAGCAGGGCAAAATGTAATTCTCTATTTTTTTAATTACTGAAATTAACAGAATATGGCACTAATTTTTACAGCGACCACATCTCCCCATCCCTGAACATGAAGCTTGATTTGTGTTCTTATTAACTTTGTCCTATAAATGACCTTGCAAGGAGAGTGATTCTAGAGGCTAAGTGAAACAATGTCTATATTTTCTGAAGCTCCAGGCTAAGTTTTATTAATGTAGTGTCTAAGATCTTTGAAGTTGTGACTTTACCAGGAAAATCATAATCTCCAAACCTTTATTCATAATGGGTATGACTTCCAGGGGGAACAGAATACCTGCTGTGCTAATTATTTCAATTATCAGCTACTACTAAAACACGTAATGGATTTTCTCTGCTTCCACAGGTAAAAGGCATGACATTATGGAACTTAACTCTGATGTTGTGAACTTGATCTCCCATGCTACACAGGAGAGATTACGAGGGCTCCTAGAAAAACTAACTGTAATTGCTCAGCACAGAATATCAACCCATAAGGTAAAGGAAATCATTAAGCAAGTTTTGTGCCAGAGTTTTCCTGCTTTACTGCCTTGAAGCTAAACTTCTTCCAAGCATAGGTACATCATATGCAATATGTGATTCTTTTCAGTGTCTACCAAAGGCTGATTTTTTTTAACTGTTTATAGCCTCTAACTATTCCTTATACTTTCCATTCAACTTGTTAGATAAGCACTCTTAAAACCAAATGTAAATGCATTTGTAGTTTTCCATAGAAATGGTGGCTGTCATGTAAAAATCTCCCTTTTACATGGTAAACGTAAAGCTATTGGTCGTTGGATTGATTTAGGGGCTTGCGTTTGCTTATTTCATTTACTGCTGGTGGAACCATGGTACTTCTCAGCAAAAGGGCTTGAGAATTTGAGTATTTTATTTTGAGTTCCATGTGAAAGTATAGACCCTTTGATGTTACTCTCAGGAATTTTTGTACCTCCAATGCGACTGAAAACCTCCTCCCTGTGGTATTCACTTCACTGAGTATGAAGGAGGTCTGATATCATTGAGTCAGTTTGCGTGGTATGAATAGGAAGCATTAACTTACAAGAAACCAAACTAGCACTTCGAGACTTTTCTTTATAAACAAAGGTATGACTCTTTTTTTTTTTTTTTAGTATCAAACAGGAACTTTACTTCAATATAATAAGAGCAATCAACTGACAGGATAGGAATTATTTTTTAATAGAATCCTTTCTATAGGCTCCTAGATAATGAAGAAGCAGTATTAAAGAGCAGGAACTATTTGGAAACTTTGAAGTATTTATAATGACATCCAGAGCAGCTGGAGCATGCCATTCCTTTCCAGAAGAGTTTTTAAAAAATTTAGTGCAAAAGATGTGTACAATTTTTATGAGAAAACTTTTTGCTGTGTTGTCTCCAAAGTAGGCAATCCAGTATATCTGTGAGCTGAAGTGAGGTGGAAGCTGAAGTCTTGTGGGGCTCTGGTAGGACTCAGTGCCTTGTAAATACCAAAGGTGGCAAGAGGGTGTTCTTGGACAGTGAGATTGGAGAGACTGACTTTCCTCATTGAAAACAGAGGGAAAACTGGTAGGTTTTGGTCTGATTGAATTGCCAGAAGCAAAGATAAGATTGTATGACTGCAATAAACTTCTCCAAAAAGGAAAAAAAAAAAAAAAGGGGGGGGGAGGGAAAGCTGGTCATAATAATCTTAGAGGCACAGGTGCCCTTTCTCAATAGGAAGGTGGTGTTAAATTACAGGTGAATGCCCTGGAAGATTGCACTTATGATTATTCTCACATGAATAATATTGCAAGTATACTGACAGGCTTTTAGAAATCTACATTCAAGAGCAGAACACTTCAGGGTCTTAGTGCACTATTATGTGTTTGTATGGGCCTGTATTCTATTTCTCCCAGTTTTTGCCACTGCTGTCTTTTATCCCTCTAGGCTATAGACTCTGTGGACTCCATGCATTTCAGAAAATCATCCAGACATTTTACATGATGTTTGGATAGTTGCCCCGCAGGGCTTTTTATTGGCATATATTCATTAGAAAAAGAGAGTATCATGACAGATGTGGTGAAATCAAGGTAACTATACTAGGGTAGAAGCTGTTGTGAAAGTTAGTAATTCATGGGTTAATACCAAGGAAACCTTTCATATTGTGTTAGGCTTATGTCTAGCAGCTTCCATCTGATGGCTAGCCCTTCAAAGTGATTTGGCAGGTTAAAGACTTTGTATCATAGCTTGCTACTGTGTAGACTTTCCCACTTTTGCCATTTTTGCTTAAAAAGAAAAGAAAAAGAAAAGCCACACACTTAATTGTAATTGTAAGTTACTAATTTAATTAGTATTGAACTGTCATGGTGATCTCTATCCAAAGCAGGGAATAGCCTTTTAAATTGCTGTAAGCTGATATCTGTTCTGCAGCTCTTATTGCGATTCCTTGAGAAAAGCCTAGTAAGACAATAAAGACAATCAGCTAAATGGTTCCATTCCTCAGCTGCTTCTCTTCTGTGATCTGGAGAGCTGCTGAGGTATGAGTATGCCTGTGACATCATATGACAGCCAAGACCAGAATTAGTAATGACAGCTAAGCTGTGTACTGATGAAAAATGTTTTTGTTGTGGATTGGGTTTAGCACAGTGTCAGACAACTGTTCTGTGTTTCCAAATACAGGAAATGTCAGCATTCCCTTTCTTCTTTTCTTTCCCTTGCCCCCTGCCCACCTCTAACCCATCAAACTGCAGAGAGAAGTAACTCCTGAGAGGTTAAGAGACTCTTCTGCTTTTAACTTGGCTTAGGTAAAGCTGAAGCTCAGTAAGTTCCCACGGAGTAGCTGATCCTCTGTAACCTCTTGTGTCCATACCCTGTCCTCAGCAAAGCTTTTCAACATGATTTAAATTGTTCAGCTTTTGGAGAAGAGCTGTTCTGTATGGGATTCTTCCAGCTCCACTCCTGAAGGACTGAGAAGAATGTAGCTTCCACATGTGTTTTTTTTCTGTACCTCTTGACATAAAATACTTTCCTGGTACTAAACTGGAAATACCTTAGATTTCAAATTCATTTAAAAGTACGTGACAGTCTAGAAAGGAGCTTGCAAATTGTGAACAAGGTATACGGCTTTCCCTTTAATTTGTTGTTGGATGTTCTCACATGCTTCAGACATGCTTTGTATTGTGGTTACTTGTGTTACTTGTCACTAACTTAAATCCTCAGATTCTCTCTGTAATTACAACCTGTATGTTACTTCAGTTTTTGCAGGGATCATGCTACTGTAGCTCAGGTCTGTCTGGCCTTATGTGAAGAAATTCATCCATTTATATGAACAAAAACTAATCCAGCTTGCTTCCTCATAACAGTAGCGGTTACAAGTTATGCATAGGTACGCAATGTAGCATTTTCTGTCTAAGCAATTACAGTGCTAACAGAGAACAGAACAAGCTTGTTGCATAGAAAGGACAAAATGTAACTGGAGGTTCTTAAGAAACTTCAGACATTTTAAGCATCTGTTATTGAGTAAAAATTTTTTTAAAATAAATTCTCCCAGTTCTTGTCCCCAATGGTTTTATGATACTGCATTGGGGTACTTCTTGTTGAGTGGCTTGCATCACTATTTAGCTAAGACTAATCAAGTCTTTGATTGGACTTTAAAAATGTAATCATCTAAGTCTGACTTTCAACATTCCAGAATGAAGCGTTTCTAAACTTCAAAAAATAATCTTCTGGTAATATGGCTTTCTTCTTTGTCCTGTTAAAAGGATTGCAGCATGGTGGTGGATTATAAACTACTGCTCCAAAACAAATTGTACTTGTGCTGAGGCTGACTCATGAAGTGTGTGTTTTGTGGGGATCAGTAAAAAGTTGAGAGCAGTAACAAGAGGAAAGAGAAAAGCTTGTCAGACTGTTTTGCAGAACCACAGACTCTTCTTGAGAAGGACAAAGTCTCCTTAGTTGCAACACATGGTGTGGTCTGAGCCACAAGTGGTGATACGTGACAATGTGGTGGCTCACTGAAAAGAACGAACAGAATACAAGAAGAGGGATTGATTTCATGCTTTGTCTGAATTGTGAGAATTAAGTTTGGAAGACAGCAGTGACTCACAATGTGACTTTTACTTTTCTTCCAACTTTTAGAAGTATATGAGTGTGGGAAGAAGGGTCTGAATATACTGTGTCTGAAAACTTAAGAGTTTGGAAATTGAAGTCACTGATAATTTATGTATGTAAAATATATCGTCCCTTTGAATATACCTGTAAAACATCCTGTGTTTGATCACAAAATAACAGAGACATAAAACTCTGGGATGTACATTAGAGTGATTCAAATAAGTATCTTGTTTTGCTTGATGTCCTTTGTCTAATGTGTATATTTCAGTACCCAATGCGGAAGAGCAGAAGCAGTAAAAAAATTAGATTTCCATGGCTGACAATGTTTTAGATCTTTCCTTTTCTTGTTCATCCTTTCAAGACAAACTAAAACTAAGTTATTTAGTCTTTCCAAAGAGGGAAAAAAATGATAAGAAAAGCAAACTACTGATTGCTGTCTTTTTATATCTGTGTACACACTAAAATGACTGTAGTCTTGTTTCAAAGCATACATGTCCAGTTAGTGTTACAACCAGTCAATAGTATTCATTTGGCCCAACTTTGAGCTGGGCATTGGAGCAGGTGACTTCCATAGATCACCTTTCAACGTAAACTGTTCTGTGATTTGAAAGCATCCCCTGAAGCTGAAGTATCTATTTCTATAGCTATGATAAATGATATGTAATCACCTCACATTCCCCACACACAAAATTAATATAACCAATTCTGTTCCCCACCAGGCAGGGCTTATTTCAAGTTCTGGATTAAATGGCAAAAACTTCAAAATTTTGGGTCTTATGTTTTTCTTCATCTAATATGTTTAAATGAGAAAGGGTATGATGATCTCTTCTCAATTCTTTTTCCTTTTAATAATCCAGCCAGAAGACAATCTTGTTTGTTTACTGGTTATGAAATTTGTAATAGCCTTCCATAAAGACTACGATTCTAATTTATTATAGTCAATAGACAGTAGAATGAGGTGTTAATTTTGTCAATTGCTCCATAACCTCTTGCTAGTCACAGATCCAAAGAAGCATACTTCAGTGGAGAGGAGATACGTAAATGGCTACCTACCACCTGAAGTCTTTCTAAAGCATCTTACATTTCTCAGCTTGAGAAAACAGCATTATTTTCAGGCTGATTCCATTTATTAGCTCTAGTGGTGTATAAAAAGCCCTGTCTAATGAAATTCTCTTTTCAGGGGAGCGATACATACATTGTATCTAGTGACACCAGAGCACAGCTAAAATTTCTTGAAAAGCTTGATCACCTAGAAAAGCAAAGAAAGGATGAAGAGGAACGTGAAATGTTGCTACGAGCAGCCAAGGTAAGAACATCATTTCTTGCTTTTCAGAGCTAGTCTTTAATGTTTAGGATAGCTCAAACCATACAGAAAAGGGTTTTAGGCTTTTTACGTTCTTCTAAAAATCGTAGGAATTCTTTCAGGTAAGTGGTAGGGGTGAGCTCTTCTTTTGATTATTCCTTCTGGACAAAATGAAATAAAAGTAGTATTCGCATAGCCATAAACTTCATTTACGGCTCAGTTTTGAGTTCAAAAAATGCCCATGTCCTTCTCCATACCTGGAATTTCGTGAGATTTGCTGCCCTGACAGGTATATTTCTTTTCTGTAATTAGATCAGAGGGATCAACTTTGAGCTGGTACACTTGCATCTGAGAATCAGAACAGAATAAGTATCCTTCCCACTTCCCTCCCCACAAGAGCAGAAAAGAAAACAAGCAAACAGCAACAACAACAAAAAAAACCAACAAAGCAGTAGATCTTGCACAATGAAATGAGACTCGATCCTCTCCTATTTTGTTGTTTTGTTTTTGAGCTGACTTCTGGATCCCCTTGGGTGGAAATGTAATCCAGACTGGAAAGAATCAAGTTGTACTTGCAGAAGTACAGAATTATGACTCCTTTTCTTTCCTGCACTTCCTGTCCTTTGTAAGTGTCTGCTGCTGACATGAACAGCATCATGCCTAGACTGGACCTGACTGAGAGCGTTAGCATCATTTTCAGTTTAATCTTGCTTCAGGCTAGAGCAGAGGCAGCCAGCCCAGATGGGGGGGGGAGGGGGGCGTGTGTGTGGAGGGGGAGGGGAGCCAGTCTGGATTGAGGCATTTGCCCCTGGAGCAAAATCTTTCAATCACAGGAGAAAATTGTCATTTATTAAATATTTAACGTATGCTGTGGTGTTTGGATGCTAGTAATTCCTATTCAATCTTTTTCTTGTTCCTTTGGTAGAGCCGTTCCAATAAAGAAGATCCAGAGCATCTGCGTTTAAAGCAGAAAGTGAAAGAGGTAGGTCTTTCAAGTCACCATGCTTGCCTTTGTGTGCTGAGAGAAGGTTGGCAGCCCTGTCCTGGCAATTAGGTCAGGGTTTATTTTGCTGTTGCATACCATTTGCAGAGGCCTTGGGGAAGGACAGGAACTGCTACAGGCAAGGGCAGTGCTTTAAACGAGGTCAATGAGTTATGAGCTCTCTTTCAACATTTTATTTTCGTAGTTCTAGTCTTGTTTAGAAATGGCTCTTTGTAAACTACAGCGGTACACTTGGTAGGAATATAATGTGGGATTAGAAAAAAAAAAAAAGAAACTTTGAGATTTAGCATCTGGGACTGTACAATAGGCTACATTTTTCCAGGGTAATTGTTCGTTTTGTAAATCTGATACTGCTTATAATTCTTTGGCTGGGAGGCGGTACTGGGATTTAGTTTTAAATGGAAAACGCCTCTGGCTTTTAATTTTCTGGGCCCAGCAGTTTTCTGTTCTGGAATGGAGCCCTTGTTTCACACAGTTCATGTTTAGCTGCAGGGGTTTTAGTTTATAGCTTAGACTGGTTAAGCTTTTACTCCCAGAGGCCTCTGCATAGCAACTGTAGAAATCAACAAATAAGTTCATTTATGTCTGCAGCCTCCTCTCAGTAGCTGACTTTTTACATTTCCCAATATCCATTTCCTGACTTTTCTAGCCTGAGAGAAAAAAGCTCCACTAATTGGAGCTTATTTTAATTGAGCCTTAATATTGGATCTCACTGGAGTTGCCCCCAGAGCTACTGGGAACAGAATGAAATGAAAGTACCTAAGGTTGAAGATGTGTGTGTATGTGTGTGTGAAATTTTTCACTTGACCTACAGATTCTTTTCCCTGCTGAATAAATCATCAAGCCTGTTCACATTTCTGATTAAGGATCTGACAGCAGATGATAATAAAGACAATTGAGGTGTGAGACGTGTGATACAGAGCTGAAGAAATTGGTTTCTATAGTTACTTGACTGATTTCATGCAATTTTTAAGGATCTTTGTGCTAAATGAGTGTGATTTTCTGAGCAACTTTTTTCCTTAACTGTGCCTCTTGAACTATGAAATTTGTTGTTGCTTAACATTGCTGCACTTGGCTCCTAGGTGCCAGGAGCAGCAGCAGGTTATTTATGAATGCTTTAAAGGCCCTTATTGTTTGGATTAATGTAGGAGCTGAGGCAAAACAAATGGAAATCCAGTAAAATAGTATTAGAATCAATGCTCTGGATTTGCACCAGAGTAGAAGAAATTTGTAAAATGAGAGGAGAGAAAACTTGCTTTACTATCTATCTTTTAATTCCTTTTTCCTCCTTACAACTCTTTCTTCATGCTTACAGAATAATCTGCCAGTACAGAAGTTGCCTTAAAGCCCTTTCCAGTTTCCCTCGTTGCCACCAGGTTCAACAATCAGTGGGTAAATGCTGATTTGTCTTGTCTTGTAGGTGGCCTTACTTCTGCATCATCTGATTGTTTTTATAGGTTTTTTATTGAACCACTGCAAACCTGCATTTTAGCAATTAGTTTATGCAACTACTTTTCTCTTTGCCTTTGAACAGTAGCATACAGGGTCTTGAAAAATATTCCATGACTCAGATATTTAGAAGAAGGAAATTTGAGAGTGTATTTTGGTTCTTATAGGTATACAAAAAAGTAGCCAACAGAGTGGAGAGGACTGCTTGAGTATGAAGTTATCTAGTTCATATCCTTTCCTACATCTTATCTTGTGCTGGATTAACACAGCCTTAATTGTGCTTGTCCTGCGTTTTGTCTGTGCTCTGCCACTCATGGAGTGGTTTCCAACTGCTTCATCATAAGAAAAGCAGGCAGATATGCCACTTTAGACAATGAAGATGTTTTTGTGGGTATTGCCTTACCCTCTGCTCTCCTGAGTATGGGACAGACAGAACTTCACCAGATTTCATGAGCAGGGCAGGTGACCCACCTTCTTGTGCCATAGGTGCTTTCTTTTGTCTGTTTCAAGGTTAAGTTATAAGGAGCCCGCATGAAGCTGGTCAGTTTGACACTTTATTGATGGCTAGCTCACTTGTGTACGAAAATGTAAGTGCAAGTAGGTCTGCAATAAGAGCAAAATTGAAATTAACAAACATCCTAAACCTGAAACTACTGTAGGATGTGCTGGGATGAAAGCCTGAAAAGGCTCACCATTGTCATTCTTACTGGTCAAGCTGTGAGTGTAGCCTATTCCTAGCAAACCAAAGGTAGGAATTGCAGTTCCTTTCTCAGCTGGAATCGAATCCCTTCCAGGCAGTTCTGGTTGAGTATCCACTAGAAAGGCTAATCTAATTGTCCCTTTGTAGGTCTTAGAGAATGAATATGGGTCTTCCTTCTTCAGAGCTGTCTTCTGTATGCTAATGGTGACCTGCTGGGAGTAGGGAAAGGGTGTGGGGTAATGGCACTGGACTTCTGGATGTTTCTAAAGCAGTGTTTCCCAAAATATAGGGTGTATATTGTAACAATGAATACTTTTAAATTCAGGATGTGCTGTCATCCAGTAGCTGGGGGCAGCTTCTTGAAATTGCTGGAAGTGCATCCAGAGACCTGGTAGTGGATTCTTTTATCTAAAAGACTATACATAATTGCTGTGACCTTCTTGTCCCTTTTTGCATGACCTATTACCTGAAACTTCCCATATACTAAGTCATTTGTTTTGCTATATTCTTAGCTGGCTATGAATTAAGTCTTTGACTTCCCCCTTTCACCTGTTTCAGCAAATTTTAATAGCTATGGAAAGCGCACATTCTTTCTGAGACAGCTGCTAGGCTTGCCTGAAGCTGCTCCTTTATCCACTCAAGAATTTTGTCCTTGCTCACCTCGTAGGCCAGCTCTTTGTATAACAGCATTTCCAAAGCCTGGATGAATTGCCCCTGCTTTTCATTCACCCTTAGCTGCAGGTTCAAACTGAGAGGGATGCAGTCCTTGCGCTGTCCCTGATGCTTGTACTTTTAAACTTTAATTTTTTTTCAGGTGCTTTCTGATACTTCATGTTCTACTTCCAACTATACTTCTAGTTATAAACAATATTCAATTGATGCAATTCTTGTAGCTGCATTTATAGCTTATCTCTAGCTTCCTTTCTTTTTCTGAAAGGAGATCACTTAAGTGTAGGATGCTGTAAAGTCAGCAAGCATGGTATATGCATAGTACATCAAAGACAACCTGTAAAAATGGCAGTATGCATCAGTGTACTGTAAATTTAAATACAAACTCTGATTTTTTGTTCTGTGTCATCTTGAAAAGTGAGTCTGTTTGTACTACA
Source organism: Chrysolophus pictus (assembly GCA_037305975.1). Taxonomy (NCBI): domain Eukaryota; kingdom Metazoa; phylum Chordata; class Aves; order Galliformes; family Phasianidae; genus Chrysolophus; species Chrysolophus pictus. The sequence goes on from CM074577.1 coordinate 50,897,991, forward strand.
GCTGGAGGAAGTTTAAGGTGGAAACTGGGCAAGCCATTCAGATTTTGCGTGTGCAAGAGTGCTTCTTCAGGTTAAGCAGGTGAACAAGTATCATACTGATAGCATCTTTGTTTAATCCATAATAGTGGCCTTCACCTGTGTTCTTACCTTGATGCACCCTACAGTGAAAAAGGTGAGCAGCTGCATCTTGAACAAGGGGAAGAGCATGTGGGGTGCCTACCTGATGATAAACAGCCAACTTGCTTCCTCCCTGGCTGTTCTGGCAACTTTGTATTCTGATGACTTCAAAGGTCTTTCTAGTTCTTTGTTCCTACAAGTTGTTTTACTATTTTGATGAGATACTGAGAAAATTCAATGCCTTTCTCATTAACTGTTTTGGAGGAAAAGATTGAACACTATTTTTCTGTAAAGACCAAATAAACCCCACAGAAAACACTGGAGTCAGCATGATTTCAGTGCATTCCTGGGAGTTATCTAATGGCTGAAATGCTGTTGTTCTGTATTATCTTTTTTCAAAAATCATCTCACTTTTTTTCTATTTCATGTGTCCATCCTAACTCTTTCTCTTTTTCCCCTCACATTCTCAAATAACTCTAACTCAATTCTTCTCCCTGCCATCTCTGTCTCTCAATTTTCAAGCTATTGAATCGTTTCCTTTCCTACCCACAACTCTTCTGCTTCTTTTATATTTAGTTTTCTGAATCTAATGATTGGAATTCTGTAAGACTACTCTTGTGGCAGGGGAAAATAAAATTCTTCAGTTTCCAGTGCAAAAAAACAAATAAGATGTCATTGCCATAAATGGGCTTTTCATGAGCTTTCATTGACTTCCTGAGAGCTTCAAATTAATTACCTGATTTATATTGTCTTTATTTTTCTGTAGTTTTCTTACTGCTTCTGTGGTATTTGAAAAAACATGATTATCGAATAGGCATAATTGTTTGTTGTTTTTGTGGTATGTTTTTTTTTTTTTTTTTTGCCCTGCAATAAGAAAAAGGTTTCTTGAACACCTCCAGGGATGGTGAGTCCATTGCCTCTCTGGGCAGCCCATTCCAGTGGTTGACCACTCTTTTGGAGAATAAATTTTACCTAACATCCAACCTGAATCTCCGCTGGAGCAACTTGAGGCCAATCCCTCTCATCCTGTTACTAGTTATATCGGAGAAGAGGCTGACCCTCAACTTGCCACAACTTCTTTTGAGGCAATTGTAGAGAGTGGTAAGGTCTCCCCTGAGCCTCCTGTTCTCAGGCTAAACAGTCCCAGTTCCCTCAGCTGCTCCCCATCAGACCTGTGCTCCAGACCTCTCGCGGTTTCGTTGCCCTTTTGTGGATGTGCTCAAGAGCCTCAATGTCTGTCTTGTAGTGGGACAGCCAAAACTGAGCACGGTACTCGAGATGCAGCCTCATCAAGGCTGAGTATAGGGAGATGATCGTTTCCCTGCTTCTGCTGGCAACACTATTTCTGATACAAGTCAGGATGCCATTGGCCTGCTTGGCCACCTGAACACACTGCTGGCTCATGTTCAGCTGAGTATCAATCAACACCCCCAAGTCCATTTCTTCTGTTGTGGTAATGCAGGTCCGCTGGCAATGACAAGCAGTCTTCTCACAAATAGCATCAGAAACAATGAAAATTACGGGGTAGCTGATAGCTTTGACAGGGTGGTGTAGCCTTTTATTGGCCTCACAATAAAAGTAGCCTCAGCTGTGTCTAACAACATGCATAAAGAGAGCTTGATGTTCTCTTGCTGCTGGGTGCTTCACACATGCTTCACACATGAACTTTTCTGGGCCTCTAAGTAAGGCAAACTGATGGGATGCAGAGTCTGAGCATACTCCAGAGAGCACAGAAATACATCAGTATTTGTTAAAAAGCTAGTAAAATGAAATATGCAGTCCAAATCTGAGAAATTCTTAACAAGAATGGGCAAAATTAGGGTGCAGTAACTTCTTAACTCCTGGATTTTTTCTTTAGATCTTTATTTAAATCTGTAGGTACCTAGTTATTTATGTGTTAGAAAATGTCAAGTATCTACTGAAGGAAAAGCAAAACAAAAAACTTTTCAATTTTTCTTTTTTTTCTTAACCTGTGGTGGATTGCGGCATGGTTGTGTTGCTAAAATTTTCTGTTATTTTCTAAAACGCTTTTCAGCCTTTATAGTATAAATATTTAAGGCATCTGGTTTTGGAGGATGCAGCTACTTTCAGGCCCATTTTGCCACTGAAGCATCTATGTGAAGTATTAACTTGGAAGAAATCTACAGTAGTTGGTACTACTCTGTAAGTTAGGCTGCATGTCAACTCAGTGCATGCTATTCTGCTTTTCTGCTTTTAAATTACAACAGAGGGAAAAGTCAGTAGAAACTGATTGTATGGCTAATTAAAACAGTATGAAGGAAAGCAATTGCAAGAAGAGAAAATGCATTATAGGCAAAAGGAGAGGATGGTAAATGTTTAAATATGCTGCCTTCAAATGTCAGTTTTCTTCAGAGAATACCCCCCGTAGGAGAACTCTGCTATTCAGCAGCATTCAACCTGTAGGGCAGAACATTTTGTATAGGAAAGGTGGAGGCTGTAGGCAGTAATGCTCATTGAGCTTTATGACAACCAGTGTGAGAGGCACAAAACCAAAAACAGATTTTTAAGGTTTATTTTTCATTTTTGTCACAAGTTCCTTAAAATGCTTAAAGGGAGTGCAAAAAATTGGAAAGCGTTCTTCCAAAGACAATGAAAAGGGAGAAGCAACTGAGAACAGGAATATTTAAAAACGTGTGATGGGGGACACAGTGAAACACAACCAAACTTCAGTTGAAAAGGGTGATTGGAAAAAAGAATGGATAAAAAGGTGAGAATTAATTTCAGTGTGTTTTGTGCCCCACTTTAAAGAGCTAAATGTTAAGGTGCTTAAAAATGTTTAGTAAGGGGCAAGAGTATGTACACGTGTGTTTGGCTGCAAGCTAGTTAGAAGGAATTGTCTTTTGATGACTGTTGCTTTGACTTATCTGTAATATTTTGATATTAATTAACTTACTGTTTAATTTCTTCATTGTGGAAGCTGGAAGAATTTGGGTCTTATACCTCTTCTGTATGCCCGTAGCCCTTACTTTTTTCCTTCCTGCAAGTCTTACACAAATTCTTGTTCATCTGCTGTAGTGCTTTTATTACTCCTGATGTACTTACTGCTGGGTAGCACACATAAGCCTTAGGCATACATTAACTTGTCTTCAGCTTTCCCTGCTTTCCTTTTCTGCCAGTTCTTCTGTTACTTTAAATATTTTATTTAATCTGTCCCATACTCTGTCAGTCTACAACTTCGTATGCGGAGACATCCCAATCCTTGCTCTTTTCTTGATATTAAAATCAGTATCTCCTAGATACACTTTTTAGTCTCTTCCCTTATATCAATTAAAACCAAATCCAGAATTGCAGTGTTTAGCTTTCCAACTGTCTTAGCACCATTTCTTCTGAGCTCATTTCCATCCTATTAACTGTAGGATGAGGGGAAATGGTTTTAAGTTGAGGGAGGGGAGATTTAGGTTGGACGTCAGGGGGAAATTCTTTATAGAGAGAGTGGTGAGGTACTGGAACAGGCTGCCCAGAGAGGTTGTGGATGCCCCGTCCCTGGAGGTGTTCAAGGCCAGATTGGATGGGGCCCTGGGCAGCCTGGTCTAGTATTAGGTGGGAAGGTTGGTGGCCCTGCATGTGGCAGGGGGTTTGGAGATTCATGATCCTTGAGGTCCCTTCCAACCCTGGCAATTCTGTGATTCTGTGTCTCTACTTGTTACTGCATTGCCAAGACTGCTTTTTTTTTTTTTTTCCCCTAAACATTCCTAGTGCCTGGATATTTTTTTCTTCACTTCTCAGATTTTTCTCAGTGTTTTTCCTAACACTTTTGTGTATCGGAACTCCTGCAGATGTGGGCAGTGGCATGAATTTCTTGAGGTGCCTGTCATCTGCCAGCATTGTGCTGGATGACTGCTATCTGTTTGACTCCTCTTTAACCTCAGACCTGTTACTGACAATCTAGAGAGTAAAGGTTTCATGCACTTTTTCTTCTGTGAAAGCTTATACCAAATGCTGGAATCACGTTCTGCTTTGTGACTGAACATGAGTGCTTTTGTTACTCCTTTTCAAAAGTGGAGATGCATTCAGCAATTCTCTCCTTTTTCTTTACTTGATGTTAGTCACCTGCTGCCATTTGCTTCATGGATTACTTGGTGTTAATGAGTTTATTTCTAGTAGAGAATACTTTCTCCTTCCTTCTGTTGTGCTTAGGGGATTCTTCCTTGCAGGTTTAGGAAAACTTTACTAGATTTACAGGGTTTGAATTATTGGAGCTTTGATAATGTGAACAATCATGTGTCATGTACTTTTTAGCTCGAAAGGCTTAAAAGCAACATGTAGTATCAAGTTTAAAAAGTCTCAACACTTCATCCCAAGTGCTTCTTGTTGTCAGCTTGAAATTTAATTGCTAATACTAAAATGCCACCAAAAATGTCACTGATGTAACAGTAAAAATAGATCTTGCATATTTTCTGAGATGTGGATATGAGGCATCGTGACTACAGTTTCTGTGAGCAGAAAAAGAAGTATTTTCCTCAGTAGAGGATTGAGTGAAGAACAGAGAGGTCAATTTGAAAACCTTTCATTTTGTGTGATTACAGCCATGCTGCAAATGCCGTTTCAGTGTAAGAGAGGCCTTTAAAACATACCTTACTTTTTGATTTGTGCTGCAGGTCAGATTAGCTAAAATGGTTATTGTGTCCCCCTAGAGATTCTTGCTTGCTGCAAGACCAGACTTTAAACCCTATTTTTATTATTAAAAAGGCCAGCAGCAACAAAGACTATTTTACAAGTTCTGAGACGTTTTCATAGCAATTTGATCTTTATACACAGGTTTTTAGAACTCTTTGTACTGTAATTCTTCGTGTATATAAAAATCAGAAAAGGGGGAGCAGGAGCACTCATCTGCCACTTGCCTGAAGCTTGTCCCCCTCTTCACGCTGATCCTGAGGAATGAATGTGGGGTGGAATGTGCATTTGTCTCGATGTCATAGCAAAACAGCAGCATCTTTCAGTAGATGAAGCAGGTCAGATTGAGGGGGAAACCTGTGTTGTGGGTCAGTGTATGACAGGTTCACTCTGTCTCTCTTGAATTGCCATTATACACTTCTGTCTTGAAGACATAAAAAAAACTGTTTTCAAGATACAAGACTGAATGTGCAGTTTCTATTTATATCCTATTTTATTCAGAGATACCAACATTAAAAGAAAACAGGCCCCATGATGAGAAACGATGCTAGATGTATTTGCCTTGTATTTCAATATGGTATATATACTATTCTTAATGCCTTTTGCATATTGCAGTGATCTTTCTGCCCTAATTTGTGTGCTACGAATATGCCAGTTAAAAAAGATTTGACTCAACCTAGTTGCCTCTTGCTCTTTCCTAATTTTGTTTAGGAAAATGCAACAATAGCTAGCCAGTCAGTATCCTCAGCTGTCCTTTGATGTTGTCTTCACCATTTTCTTATCCCCATCCTTTAACTGCTTGCACAATGTTTGGGCATTAATGTTACACTTTTAAAGGGAATGGAACTTGTTGAAATGACGATTTTGCAGGCTTTGCTGTAGTTTGGATGATTGCCTGTATTTCTGAATGGGAATCTGTTGAGTACATTATGAAACTGAATGTTTAAATTTGTTTGTCTTAATTATGATATCAAAAAGAAGTCTGAGATGTCTAGAATGCAACAAGACAGCAATTTCCTTTTTTTGTTGTTGATTCTTTTGCTCTGAAGCTTTTGTCTGATTCTGACTGATTGAATGTTCCAACTAGTTACGGAGTGAAGAAGTTACTGCAGGAGCAGATTATAGTGTATAGGTGTTTCCAACATCATCTTGGGACTGCTTGGTGAGAGATCCATCAGAGAGCTCTGAAACATTTTATACAGCAAGGCCAGCTGGAGGTAGCCTTGGACAAGGTGGGGCACTAACACTTTTCAAGTTTAAGGGATACATAAAACCTTACAGTCTCTAAAAACGTTCTTGTAAACAGAGGTATAACTTGAAGAAAAAAAAATGCTTTGAGGGGAAGATATTAAGCACACAGAACTATGTTAATTCTGATGAATAAAGTTGTAAATGTTTACACTGAGCAGAAGAGCAAGAATAGCACATGGTAAGTGAATGCTGGTATCTAGTGTTGCAGAAGTACTGCTACTTTTCCGTAAGCAAAAGCCTAAATACTGTGATCAGTGCTGATTTGTAAACTGCTGTTTGCATAACTGAATCATTTGTCTCATTCTCACACAAGAAAAAAGGCAACTACTCATAGCAGTGTTCATACCCTGATTTCTGTTGAAAAATCTTGAGAATGTGTGGTTTTTTGAGCTTTAAATGGAAAGATGTTCACTTAGGAATCATCCACTGAAGTACCTTTTTTTCTTTTTTCTTTCTTTTTAATAGCCTAGCTAATTCAATGCTTGATGTGAAGCTGCCAACATCAGTAAAATGAGAACAAGTCTGTCTATCTTAAGTAAAATGGTAGAAAAAATGACATTAAAGCAAAATTACAAAAGGGGAAAAAAAAAAACCCTTTGCCACTTCAACAAGCAAACAACAGCAACAGTATTTCTTTATTGCAGATTCTGATTTAAGTAGTAGTAGCAAGTGGAAGAAGTAATTAATGTAGGAGCGACAAGCTCAGGTGGTCTTTCAAGTTGATTTTTTTTCTTCAAGTGAAATCTCAGCTGAAAAGCAAGCAAAAATAAAAGCAAGCAGTGTATTTCAGGCTTAATAAGTGAGATAACTGTACTGACTGAATGAGGAATTCCGGTTAATTTTTTAATGACTGGGGGGGAGGAAGGGAGGAGAACTCAATAATTTGCTGCCATGCTGTGGCTGTGTGTTCTTTTCTAAAAACACGTGCATGCAGACACATGCAGAAAACTCTGGTCCAAACAGATTTTGTAAGTTCTGAGAGCAGGGAGAGTGCTGGCTGAGAAGCTGTTGCAGTTGCATGTCAGATAATCCAAAGACTGACATCAAACTTAGCGGTTTGTGTTGAAGGACAAACTCAGCCTGATGAAATAGAGAAGTTGTGTTTTCTTCAGGGAGAATTCTCCCTTCTGCCTGTGCTCCCAGCTGGACAGTTGAAACATCTGAAAGCAGTGTAGCAAAGTGGCAATCTAAGCTAGCAAGTCTGTCACCAGGCTTGCCTGGGTTGAGCTCCAGAACAGCTGGCATCTGTTGAACAGAGCAAAATAGTATGTATCTTGAAGTGTGGACATATACCTTTCTTCTTCCTTCTCTCCTTCCTTCTCTGTTCCAGAAGCTATTTCCTATCCTCAGACATGTAAAAGAAAGGGAAGTCTTGCTTTTTTACTTGAGGTTAATAAAAATATTGTTGAAGAGATTTGCTGGCTACTTGATCTGGCTTTAAATAAATAATCCCATCTTAAGTCTACCTAACTCAGGCAGAGGTTGTCTATAAAAATGTCTTTGCATTGAGGGATTTTGGAGGTGAGTGAAAACCAAATATATGCCAACAAATCTACATCTCTAACTTGCATGATATATTTGGAGATTCAAATACTATCCAGGGAGGGCAGGGGAAAACATTAGTGAACTGAAAGCATCCTATTTATCTGAATAATGAGATATTTCAGAGTGGTTACATCAAGTTTGTGGTTGGGGTAAAACAGCTTAAAGAGTTCTAATCTTACAGTTGTGAATTGATATTGGGATCTAGGCATATTCTTATTTTGTAGAGCTCAGTAACTTCGACTTATAATGCAGTCACATACATCACTTCTGACAAAATGTTCTCTGCTAATCAGCAGTGGTTTCTGATGTAAGGAACCAGCAGAGAGGCTCCTGTTGTGACCCCGTTGTCTGTTACAGTACAGTCTCCATAGAAAATGTTATTTATGCAGTACTGCCTGTAGGACTGTTAACATTTCAGGAACAACTTACTGGAATTTGTCAGGAGTGTCCAGAAAGACAGGAAATGATGCTGTCAAATATGTTGTTACAGTAAGCATTACAGAACTGTCTGAAACAATGATTAAAAAAAAAAAAAAAACACTAGCCTTTTAGGATACTGTGTACTGTATTTAATGTAGGTGTTTTCTTTTTGATTTAGATGCAACAGTTGGAATTAGCACAAATGCAACAAAGAGAAGCTAACCTCACAGCTTTGGCAGCCATTGGACCAAGGAAGAAGAGACCACTGGATTCATCAAATGCTGGATCTGGGATAGAGGTACTGAGATGGTTTGCAATGACTCACATGATGATGTTGTATCTTCATACTGAACTATTTTCATTCTCGCCTGTATGAAGAAATTCCTACAGGGAAAAAGAATTCTCTTTTTACAGAATGATTAGTTACCTACAGTAAGGAAACCAGTCCATGTGTTAGATACTTACAAGGGTTGCTTCTGGTAAATTTAATGGCATGTTTGTATGTTACATCAAGAACTATGAAGAATGTTGTGTGTTGACTGAATCGAGTGGTGGCTCAGAGAAATTTCTGGAGGATAATGCTGCTGTAGTAGTCTTTCATGGCAGCGAGTTGTCATGGTTCACCAGTCGAACTCATGGTAGCTTTGGATGGCTTTTTGAAATGAATCTGGCATTTGATTGTGCACTTCTTTCTATGTGCAATGCATAGGGACTCTTTTTCACTATGCTCTGAATTTGTCTTGGCTGAATCACCAAAAAAAACCCACCATAAATAAATACATAAAGCTAGACCATTCTCTTCCTGCAGTGAGTCACATCTCTTTTTCTGTCTCATCCAGCACTTTAAAAATGCCTTGAAGGTGCTTTTAACAGACCTTGGTCTGAACATATCTCTTAATGTTCTGCTGGAGATTAACTGTTTCCAAAACCTGGAAACAGTTAATGAGGCTGCTGAAGTTCTTTCCAAGAAGACTGACAGCCTGCTTCTGTTAGAAATCATCATCTTGGCTGAAAATGGGAGAAGGGTATTGCCAGCTGTATTGCAAATGTTGCCAGATTTGCCATTCTTTCTCACGAAGCCTCAATGCTGCATGAGTGAATGGCTGCTTGGCCTGTCACCTAAGCACAACGAGCAGAAGCCCCAGGAAGTAACTTGTGCTGGAAGTAGTGCTTTTCCTGTCTGATAAACCTTAAGGCTTTTTTTCTATTTGTGTCCTCAGAAGCTTAAATATATGCTTGAGTGAAAATACTCTCACATTTTTGTATGCTGGAATCTGGGAGGACCTTGTATAAAGTTCAACTGATATTTGCAACATAACTTGAGACAGCAGTGGTATTTGTCCTGTCGGTTTCCTTTCAGCCTGACAGAAGCCCTCTCTAAGGAGGTGGGGTAAACTTCTTCCTTTCTTCGTTGTTTTTTTTTTTGTTGTTGTTCTGTTGTGGAGTCAGACACGCAAGTCTTTAAAGGCTCACTATTTACTGCAAGTAAAGTGAAGGAATTGGTATCTAAACAAACTATAGAAAACAACATGATAAACTTTTGAGTAGCTACTCCTCACTTTTCTCCTGTTTTTTAACGCACGTACTTATGAAGCTGGAAACACAGGCTGTTTTTTTTTTATAATACTCCTGGAAAGATTTGGAAAAAAGAGTTCAACATGAGAACTTTTCCCCCTCCTTTTCTCTTTTTTCCCAAGCTTCTATCAAATAACTGTTCCTCTTCTTCATAATGGTTTCCTACAATTATTGCCAGATTTGTTTCTGAATATTTAACAAGTCTGCCTGTTGGGTGCTTTTCAGTTATTTCTCATCAGCTGCAATGTATCGGTTTTATTAAAAGCTTTACAGGATTGTGCCAAAATGAGATGGAAAAGTGTTGGTGTTATAAGGTGGCAATCCATTATTTATACTGTCATTTTTAAAAAAGAACGTGCAGACTGTGTCTAAAACTCACCATAAACATTATCACAAATGTATCTGCTATTTTTAAGATGTTTCTCTCACAGATTGCCTTACTAATTACTGAGTTGTAAGGGAAGAAGGGGAAAGTAATTCTGCTAATGAAGCTACTTTTGTTCTCACATGCATTCCAATGCCTAGTACTTAAGCTTCATGCTACCAGAAAGCAATTCTCTGATTCTCTGCAGAATTTTTTTTTCTTATGAAAAAAATTGAAATTATGCAGGATGACAAACTTGTGAAGGCTCTTTATACTTAAGCATTTTAGTGTCCCAGTATATTCAAACAAATTTATAAAAGGCTTAAGACTTCCCATGTAGAATAAAAAATGGCTTAGACAAACACTATATTTCAAGAAGCAGAACATTTGTAATACATTCATGATAACATGGCAAAATATTCTGAGCAGTAAACAACATTCCATTCTTCAAAGATGAAAGGAGGTTTTGAAACTGAAAGCAAGTACAATATGGCCTTAGGCTGATACACATTTGGGCATCTTTAAAATCGTTTTTTCGGGCAACCTGTCTGAGAATAATTTAAACAGGCAGGATGTACTTTCTCATTTCAAATTGCAAATACAGACAACTTCACTCACAAATAATATTAAATGTCAGAACTTCCCGACTGTGCAACGTCAAAAAGTAAATCTGTGCATAATACTCCTGTGACCATTTTTTAAGCCTAATATCTTGACAGACAGGCATGATGGAAGGAATTATTCCTGAATATGAGTGATCCTTTGATAGTATTGAATGAAATCACTGATGTTTTTTTAACAGAGACTTCTTCAATGTGCCTAATGTTCTTTGTACAAAGTCTGTATCTCTTTAGTCTCTGTTACAGCAAAGTTGTGCATTCAGCTTTTTTAATCATTGCCTACTGTAGTAATTAAAGGAAATGAATTCTTTCAAGCTGTTATTGATGTAAACTGAAGCCCTGAGGTATTTGGAGAGACGGGGAAGAAATAATCACTTACACTGTTGAAAAAGTGAAATACTGCAAGCAAATTTCATATATACCTTTATCCCTTACCAAAAAGTAATGGATACTGAAAGAGTGCAGCTTAAAGAACTTGGTTGGAATTGGTTTTGATATCTTCTGGTGTAGTAACAGTAAGTGTAAAGGGTGTGAAACATCATTTTGTTAGTAGGCTGTTTCTCCATAAATGAATGTGTTATTTGAGATGGTTCCTCTGCTCAAAGTATCTGCTTCTTTCACACTCAACCGCTGGGCTTTGTACTTCTTCTGGAAAGTCCTTTTTCCTGGGGTATTTGAATCTCTGGTTATTACTTGTTCACCATACCTTATTCTCTTAAATTATGATTTCTTTACTTAAGTAGACCTGTTATGGATTATTTTAATTCAGGATCTAAAATGTGATGGAGCACAAGCATGTGCTTTACAATTAAAAGTGCTTAATAGCAGACACACCACTTCGCAGTGTGGCAGGTAACAAATGAACGTAAATCCTGCTCAGATGCTCCTGCCCAGAGGAGTTTTTCTCAACGAATTTGGACCTAAAAGCATTATAAAAGGGGTAAATTGTATCCTGCCCTGTTTATTTATTTTTTACACATTGCTTCATTTGAAACAATATTAGGGGCAAATCCACGAAGATCACAAAATTAAAAAGTCAGGTCCAGGAAAAATAACAATTTATTGGAAATTCTGTAATTTTCTTGTTTCAAACACTACTTGGGAGTAGTTTTTCATGTTAATTTTATTTTGCACTTTGACTTTATTGCAACTTGACACTTGAATGTTGTTCAGGAATAACAATTTCAGAAGATCCTGGTAAGAAAATCCATCTATTGTGGTAATTGGTGCTACTGGTATTTCGGAAGTGGTAATATCTTCATCTCTCATTCTGGTCCTTATTCTGGGTACAAAAGTGTGAGAAAGTCTTTTAGATTTGATTCATGTGTGCTTTGGGGTTTGTATATTTGTTACCTCTTTATGCTTCCCCATCTTGGGGGTATGTGGGGAATAGTAATGAATTAGAGTAGGAAGACTTGAGACGTAACTTATCTTGAAGAAAGGGAGACCACTTCTTGTAAAAACAGATTTATTTTCCTGATCTCAGGTGCTGTTTCGTGGCTTTTTTATTAGTTAGTAGCATACACTGTTATGTTCTCCATATTAAGAAATAGTCAAGATTATTTTTGATTTAATTTTGCTGCATTTCTGATGTCAAAGTCATTCTGAAAATGGTTTTGTCTAGTTCTCACTATAGCTGTAGTCTTAGGAGTTTGAAAACCCATCTAGATTACTTCCTTTTTTCTCCTGAGGAATCAGGCTGCAGTTCTGACTCTGTAAGCTTTTTTTTTTTTCCTCCAACTGAAAGTGTTGCAGTTCATAACTTGTCTTCCATCGTGAACTAAAAGCACTGGTTTTTGTGCATAATCACACAGTAGGGAAGAAAAAAAACCTATTTTTTGAAAGTAGGGAGACTGAATGTTACTCTTTTGATCAGCATGAAAAAAAAAATTGGTTGGACCATTCTTTTACTTCACTTTACTCATAGTAGAACTTTCTTGAATGTGTGCATGTCAATGTAACTTTTTGGGAGAGTGCTTTTTTCCTCATCTATTTTCTAGCTTAATGATAATATAGCAACTGTTTGGAAGTGTTGAGGTTTACCTTGCCCCAGAGTGCTGTTGTGTTGTATCCTTCACTCACCTTCTCCCAGGCTCGTCACATTGGGGTACTGTTGCAGAAGCAAATGGTGAGGCTGAAATCTTGGGGTCAGTGTATAGGTATTCAGATACGTTCTCTCTGTAGAACACCAAGCTCTTGTCAACAAGCATGAAATAATATATTTCTGGATATACTTCCAGTAGTGCAGTGCACAACTAAGTTGGCATTTTCTTTCTGGAAAGAAATTTGGCAAGAGGAAACAGGAGAAATAGATATTCTATGCTGGTCATTATTCCATTTTTAATATTGAACGTGCATGGAGAAAGCAAGCTTGTTGTCTCCTCTTTTAGGGCAAGCTCTGTGCCACATCCAATCATTGTTAGCAGAACTTAAATTTACTCTGCTTGTTTTACAGATTAGGATGCCAGTATGCATGTGGATCAAACATATTCTGTAAATGGTGCATGTTTAAGCTTTGGAGATATTCTTTGGGCTGACCCAGGAAGATCTAAGCCATTGAGCAACAAGTCCTTTCTTGCAAAATGAAGGAAAACCAATGATTGAGGAAGAGAGAGTTTGTTTTCCCACAGTGTGACAATCAAATTACCATGTTGGTTTGGTTTTTTAATGTTTGAGAAAGGAATGTGTGGCAGTCAAGGGAAGGGGCATGTGGCTTCACACTATTAGAAGGGTTAGCTTAAGAAGTTACTGCCACCTTTTTGACTTCCTGAGAGGACACAATAGCATAATCCATCTTCGGTATTTGTGTGAATGATGTGACTGTGCCTGAATGTGAATTAAACTTGGTTCTGCAGTGAAGGAGGATGAGTTTGCTGCGCTGTGTGTATCTGTGGGGTACAGAGAAGCTTCTGGCTGCTGTTTCATATTGGTACATGATAATCTGCTAAGGTATTTTCTTAAAAGCTACAGAAAATGAATTTAAAATCAATCACTTTAAATTAGACCTAGACTACTCGCATGTAAGTAGGTCTTCAGAGCCAGGCTACAAAATCTGTCTGCACTTGAGAGGTTTTCTTCTTCCTTTCGGTGAGTGTCTCTCTGTGTCAGTCTCTCTCTCCTTTCTCTGTCCTAGCCCATTTTGAGACATAGGTCTAAAGCGATACAGGAGAGTTTTTCTTTTTTTCTACTTCGCATATGCATAACATATGCAGACTTTTGATTTTGTTTTCTAGTTCTTAATTCAAGCTGTTGGACAACTGAGGAGTCTACAGAGTAGTCATACCTTTGGGGAAGGTATGAGAAAAGATGCTGAAGCTATACTAGTTAGATCTTGCAGCAGATATGTGTGCAAACCCCTATCAGCTATGGAGTTTCAATTTGAACTCTGAATTTCTTGGCTGCTGTCAGTCTAGGCCATACATACACTCAATGTGAATTTTTCCCCCTGTAAATAGGACAAAATATTCCTGCCTGCCATTCATTCATTTCAGAACCACAGTTCATCGGCCCACATTGTGCTCTCTCTGTGCTAGATGGGAACTTAATTCTTCTTATGTGTGAAAGATATCTGCAATTTAAATGACTAATTGCATTGTAGCTTTAGGCTGAACATATTGGTAACGCAGAAATGTTGATGACATGTGAAGGGTCAAGCAATTTATAATTTAGTTGACAATACATTGCTTAAAAAGATGTGGCAAAGAGCCAGAAAATTTCAGCTTAATAATTGTCTATTAACTAACATGACATATTTGTATAGTATTCATTACCTCCAGGTACAGATTAAGCATCTGATGTAGCCACACGAAGTGACATGCGTACATGAATCTTGGGCATAATAGTGAATAAACTGACGTTGCATTCACAGTAATTTGTTTCAATATGTAAAGCATGTTGTTGCCTACATATGAAAGGACTTGTAGGAATGCCGCAATGAAATCTGAGGGAAATGTGTAGTTGGATAGCATTCTCTGTTGTATAGATCTGACAGCTTGGTGAGACTTCTTTGTAGACTACAGATAACATCATAAATATACATGTTTGTTTTCAGCTGTATGCGAAAACAGTCAGGAAACAGATCTGAGCCTTTCAGACATCAGCTTGATCTGTCCTAATGGTCTATGAGATTTAAATGTCAACACAACTTCTTAAAAAATAAATCTTTTTTTATAAACATTGAGTAGCATAGTATTTTAGCATTGCGAGTGTGGGAGTATTTCTAGAGACTGTGAGGCTTGACAGAATAGGCAAAATCAAATCAGTATGCTGGTTTGCCACCGAAGTATCAACTTCTTTCACTTTGCCTAAATTCATTCTAGCCTAAATTATGCGCTTATTTGCATAGTAAACATTTCCACAATTCTGACAGGTTGCCTTTCTTATCAAGATCCAGAAAGGTGAGCACTTCACATGTTTATGGCTTTTTTTAATCTTTTTTTCCCTTCTATGAGACAGGAGACTGATGTACAGAACACACTAGCTATCAGAGAACTCAGTGTGGCCACAAGTGAGTGGAGGATTGAACCTGAATTAGAGTAGTTGCTCTGGCTGCTGTTTGTACCACCTTCCAACAGTGTATCTGTTACAAACAGCTGCAACTTCTCAGTGTTTACAAATGCCATTGAAAACTGTCTCCTTACTGTTTCCTTTTTTTGGTGATATTTTTGTAATGCGCAGCAAAGTTGCACTGATAGCTTACTCTCTTGGCATCTTAGCTTTGAGGCTTAAAAGTATGCCTCACCAAAAATTAAAATGAGAGCTCGTGACTCTACTTTTAACATCTGACTGAAGTTTGCTGCCTTAAAGTGCACCTCTGCGAAACCACACCAAGAGTTGAAAATTCTGAATGCAGTTGATGTGAAGCCATTAAATTTGGGAAGGGAATGTGTTCTCTGCCAGGTGAGCTCACTGAGCCTGATGCAGGTTGATGGAAGGTAGGGTTCTGCTGACCTTTGAGTGTTGCTTCAAGTCCCGTGTAATAGCTCTGAACAGCTCTGGTATTCCTGTTGCTTAAGATGCAGACTTCTATATCGTGTGCTCCAAGTACCTGGGAGACTAGGAATTAGGAGAATGATGGTAGCTGAGGTAAAGGAAGAGCCTTGTCTTTCAGCCTTACTGTCGTGACAGCTGTGGCTCTGTGTCAAATTCGCTCTTGCCTTTGAAAAGAGAATCAATATTTAATTCTCTGTCTGGCCACTGGAGAGAGCTCTAAAGATCTTAAAGTTGTGTTACAGGAGCAGGCTCCTGACGACAGGAGCTGCAAAACAGGTATGGAACTGCTGCAGGAGCTCCACAGTATTTTCTGTTGCCACAGTCAGTAAGAGTAACTGATCTCTGTTAGGAATATACAAAAGGCTATGAGGATCACAAAGGCGTGTTGCTCTGACAGTGCTGCTGATTTGACTGGACTCTGAGGGTATGTGAAGCACAGAACTGCAGCCTGTGTTGCCTTGTGTTGCTGACTTTAAGCCTGATGCTCTGCATGCTGTGAGAGGTGGTTTCCAGTAGCGCAGAGCCCAAC
Source organism: Chrysolophus pictus (assembly GCA_037305975.1). Lineage (NCBI taxonomy): Eukaryota > Metazoa > Chordata > Aves > Galliformes > Phasianidae > Chrysolophus > Chrysolophus pictus. Next base: position 50,914,039 of record CM074577.1, read on the forward strand.
TGCTGCAGTACCTTGCTTAACTTATAGATGGGGTCTGTAAGCTATACTAAAGCTGCAGCATTGCTGCTGATACCCTGTTGGGCAGGCAGTACCTGTGCTGGATAATTCTCCTGCTTGTTTGCTCATTGAGGTACTGATAATTAAAAGCCTTATTTTTCAGTTCTCTTCAGAAAAGGATGACAAAGGTGTCTGAGGGTAGACAGAGGACTTCTGCTATGAAGAGCCTCCCAAACTAACAAGACACAGCAATTTGCTGCCCCACTGGAGAGAACATAATAGAATATCTGGGAGTAAGGTACAGACTGGTGTTGTTCTAACATGAATACTAATGTCTGAAAAGCAGCATCAGGGATCTTCTGTTCAAGAAGGAGTATATGAAATGCAAAGTAAAGGGCTGCTGGTACTTGTCTAAGGAAAGATGAAGGAACTTGCTCAAGAGCAGGTTTCTGGGAACAGAGCAGCAGAGGGCCCTTCCATGAAGTATCTTCTGTCAGCTGCAGAGCTCAGAGTGAGGCACTCGCTAAGCTCTTTGACACTGAAGCTTGTGTGTGATGGTTCATTGCGGTATGCAGGTGACAACATAACTTCAAGTGTTTTTACTTCTGTTTTCTTAAGTGTATTATTACAAATGGACACTATATCACCCTGCGCTGTTTGTTCCAGTGTTCAAAACGTGTAAAAGACCCATGCTTCCATGCAGCTGTGAGAGGCAACTAGTTGGTGCTCATCCCCATGTAAATTGATCAGAGACATGCAGGAGGTTTTGTAACATAGGACGAGTTTCCTGACCATACAGAGCCTGTTTGCAGTCCAGCCTGAGCTGGGATGACCTCTGCTGTGCTGTGCGACTACTTTGATTTTAAGCTATCTTGCACATTGACAGAGGGGCCTTTTTTTTTTAACATGGATGTGGCAGCCATTGGTTTAGATATGTTTAGTAGCTAGCTGAAGAGCCCCTCAAATACTATACTCAGCTCTGATAAGCCTGTTCGATGTCGTGTGAAATTGAAAAATATGAGCTGTCTTAGCAAACAGAAGTCCAGTATAAGCTTTGGCCTTGGAAGTGACTTTACTGCAAAACATCACTCTGTGTTCCTGCATTGGGCATGATGGGTAAGAATTTAAGCATAAACAAATCCATAATTCTGTCTCAAGCATGGGCAGCTTCTCTGTTTTAACAGCTTGCTGCTCTGATAGCTTCCAAAGCAGACTCGGAGATTTGTGATATCTGCCTTCTTTTTGTAAAGACTGCATTGGCTTTGGTTTGCATCTTTCTAAAGGTAAGTCTCGTAGTCTAATGACTATTTAGAGAGAAAATACTTTCCCCTCTGTAAAGTTCTTTGAATTACAAAGGACATTACTGTTGGGTTCCTGCAAACCCTTGGGGTTTGTTTCATTTATAACATTGCCTCAGGCCTTCTGCCGCATCCTGTTGGACTGACCTCCTTTTCAACCCGTGCTGGCAGCTGCATTGCAGAGCTATCTTTTCCCTGGATCCTTCGGCGCTGTCATATGACAAACTTGAACTGTGACCCCCTTGTGTCTTACCAGGACAGCGGTGCCCTCTCTGTGCTATGTGGCCAGCAGTCTTCCCCACACACGCATTTGTTCCAAGCCATTTAACAAACTGAAAGTTTCAAATGATGGCATTTCATAGTGTTTAATAGTATCGACTGTAAAGCAAATGAAATGGTGCTGAATACCCTGCATGCTGCTAGTAAGAAATACAGCTTCTATTTCTGCAATATGCCCTGGGTTTTCCGTGGCTAGTATGTGCTCTCTGGTGAATCCTTTTCTTTCCTTTTTTTTTTTTTTTGTAAATAAATTTCAATGCTTTCCTTCTAACAACAATAGCATTCACGGCTATAGGTAGTCCACCACTGATATTTGTATCTAATATATGGGTTTTTAAACCAGATTTCCCTAAGCAAAGTGGGCAAAGTCATTTTGCTGAAGTCTTACAGAGTGTTAGGGTAAAAATTGATACAGTTAGCACAGCATCCAAGCAACACCATCTCCAAGTGGTGTTGATGCTGGCAGGCATTGCCTTGCTGAAGTTACAGAGACTGAGCACTCGTATTTGTACAAATTGCATTCATTACCAAGAACCCTCCAGTAGTGATAAGAGACTGGCTGTGTAGCATAGATTGGCTCCAAGATAAGTAGCCAGTCTATTGTGCAGCTCATGGTAATCTTCCTTCTCCCCACCCCTAATAATAAATCTTGGGACATTTTGGAATGCATGGGGGTTGCTCATTCCAATAGCCTGAATGTATAACTACATCATCTCCACACCAATTGTGCTTTCATAACCAAGTGAGGTTGCTGTCTGAAATGGATAGGCTTGGATACAGCACTCCAAATGCACAGATGCTTGGGCTGTGTTTATGTCTTGCTTTTGTAAAGGACATTTGACAGGTGATGGCCAGGATAAGAGTTTCTCCTGTCCACGTTTCAAGGCTCATGCCCATCACAGTGATGGTTTTCTTTAAGAAGAGATGTAAGCATCTGGAGTTCTTGCAACTAGGAGCACAACACAGCTCTGCACAGTAACAGTGGTAGTACCACCTTTGTTGTGAGCTTGTAGTGAGAAAGCACAGCTGTTTAGTATGACTTCAGTGAAACAGCAGTTACCTATCTTACAATCATACAGTTTAAGGAAAAAAAAAAAAGGAATTTTTTAGTAAGACTTTTTTCATTGCTTTGACTGGAGTAAACCATTAACTGGCATATGTTTGCTTTGTCTTTTGAAGTATCTAATGTACCAAGGGCATCTGGATTTCTAGTTTGTAACAGGTAAAGTTAAAAAATATCAACAGATTACTTCTATGCAAGTAGGCAGTACAACCCAACCAGTTTGATTTAAAAACTTTCTATTGACATGAAATGTTAATGTTTTTCTCTTTTCTTTCCCTTTCTACTCTTAGGGTTTGAACAGCAATGGAATTGCTCCTGGGTCATCAAATTTTAGCCTTACAAAACAGCTTCTTCGTCCAAGAATAACTCGTGTCTGTCTCAGGGACTTGATATTCTGCATGGAACAAGAGAGGGAGATGAAGCATTCTCTAACCTTGTACCGTGCTCTTCTGAAGTGATTTGAATTTCACATTTCAACTTGCTGTCTACTGCCAAAGAAAACACTGAAGCATTGTTGCACTGTCTTGAAATTCCAATTTCTGGAAAACGATCCGTTGTAAGGATAACTCTTGTTTACAGATAAACATTTTTATTAAATACCTAACTTAGCACCGGTAGGGTTTTTAATAATGTTTGGCTTAAACCAGTCTGTAAACCAGTGAAAACACTGAGCTGTACACACAAGTCCCTGACTAGCTTGCATTTATGTGTCTTGCAGGCTCTGAGGGCTCGATATGTGTACCTAGTTTATGTATGTTACTTGCTTCAGTACTCCAGAATCTGCAACATCTGTTTGTAGTGCCTTCTTCTAATCCAACCTTATCTAGGGGACAAGTAACTCTTTAAAGGCACTGCACAGCATGACAATTGTATTTATTCATGAACCAGCAGTCAATGAACATGCTAATGTATTGCCTGTTTGTCTCAACAAATCTCCTTAAATCAGATGTCCTTAAATTTTCTGGGTTTAGAATTACTATTGAATGTTACTTTGTGGAGCAAAGTAGCAAACAGAAGGAGTGAGGGACACTTCCTCTTCCCCACAACACTTCAACTGTCCCCTTCCCCTTTCTGCTGAGAAAAGTGATTGAGGGAGGATGAACAAATTGGTCATTCTTGTGGTTAAAGTACACCAAGCAGTTGTAGGTAAGGCATACTTTGATGTTTAGGAAATCTGGAGTTAAATTTGAATACGGGGAGTAAAAAAGCCTGAAAAAGAAGGGTAAAAAGAAGAAACTGATTTCTTACGTTTTTCTTTGTGTAGGTAACAAAAAAAAAAGCAACGGATTTAAGCATAGATTTAGAAAGAAATGAACCAAAACCTGGGCTTACTGCAAGAAAGGGAAGACTTGAGATATGTTAAATATTCTGAAACTTTACAGCTAGAGACTCTTAAGGAGATGCATAGTATTTGCAAAGCACAGGATTCACTGCTTTACTGAGAATACCGATTTAGTTGTCAGCTTAATGTTTATCATACCTTAATGTGGTATAACAGGGAAACTTTTCAGGTAGAAAGTAGTTAGTTTAGTCAGTTGCCTTGTTTCCATTCAGTGAGGAGGATGACTCCAGACTACCAAGACTGCTAGAATAGATTGAAAGATTTTCTGCTCTGCTGGTAAGGATTGCCTTGTGGTAGGAGGGAAAAGCTCCAAGTCACCCTTCTCCCCAGCCTCTAGACATGTTGCCTCCCATGACACAGTGCTGCATAGCATGGCTGCTTCCCAGGGCAAGTGGGAAAGGCACTGATATATTGAATGGCTTCCTGCTAAAACTTATTTTCTTTCAAGGAACAAGCTTCCTATGGTTATTTGGCATGCTACTTTAAAACTTAAAGTGATAATTTAAACACCCTCTACCATCAGAACCACTGCATATAGTTACCAAATTCAGTAAGTTTTGAGTCAGGTTTTTTTTTGTGTGTGTTGAAACAGTAGTAAACAAATTAGCAAATGAATGCTGTAAATTATTTATATATGTATATATGGCATATATATATATATATAAAAGAAAAGCAGTACTTTGACTAAGCTATAGTTTGCGAGATATTGATAGCATCAGGCAAAATTGTTTTGTATAATTAAATGCTTAGCTTTACTTTTTATGTAAAGTGCAGCATTTTCCATATTTGTGTACTGTATCTTATTGATCAGATGTTTAAAATTATTTTAAATACTGCATTAAAGCAATTATTTTATTAAAAATAATAAATAGCTAACTTTGTTTATTCCCTAGTATGAGAAATTCAGCATCTGAAGCTGTCATCACCATGACTAATGGCATGGTTCTGAGAATGAGCTCCAGCTATCTGCCCATCATGGTGATTGGCACGGTTACCCAACCTGAAGTGTTAATGATAAGCATCTGTTTTCTAAGGTTTTTAAACAGAACTGGGTGACAGCAAAAAATTACTTGAAGGCAAGTGGATGGGGAGGGGGGCAGAGTAAAAGCAACCCCTCATTTGTCCAACTTCCCCTGTCAGTCAGCACAGAGCTGTTTTTTTAATCAGCTGAACAGAAGTATTTAGCACGTGTTCTGGAAACTAGAAACACAGGAAGCTTCTCAGACCTCAGCAATGTGCAATGGAAGCACTGTCCTAAATTGTTTTTGAAGCAACTCACAACTAATTAAGTGCAGGTAGGAGAACACAGATGAGCATCTACATATGGGCCTGCCTGTTCTTCAAACCAACGAGACCTTTAAAATAAAAGGTATTACAGAAAATAAATTACACGATAAATAGATATACATAATAAACTTCAAAAGACAATTGAATGTTTTTATTGCCTGCTTGCAACAGAGATTATGTGCTTTTGTTACTGCTGTCACAGCAAGTTGTCTCTGTTCAAAACTTTAGGAGGAAGAGCAGGCATTTTCCAAAAGTTTTTCAGTAGTTTCAGGCCTGACTTCAGACAGAAGGTGCCATGGTGAAGGTGCAAAGGCTAAAACTACTTGTCTTCTTCCTGAGGCTTCATCCTGTGTCTTGTTTAAGCTCACCTTTGCAAGTGAGAAGAGCAAGTGACCTCTTTGCTCTGCTGCACCAGGAGTTAAAGGAGGGATGACCATGGGATTATCTTCCTCTTTTTCCCAGACTCACCATCATTTACAGGAAGGTGAACTGTTCTTTACACAATAAAAGCTCAGTTATGAGATGATGAAGACGAACCCTGACATTGTTCTCCCATGCCTCTTGGTTGCTGGGATGCTTGTGTTCCAGCCTCAGCACTTAGCAGCAGAGCCACTTATGCCATGGATGCTGCAATGGGTCTAAAGCTTACTCCAGGCACTTCCTGCTGTCCAGATGGTCTGTTAGTGTAGTGCCTCTTTCTGATGCACCAAGCTGTCCAGGGAACTATCCATGGCATTCAAGTATTTTGCCTTCAGAGAAAACAGTATATCCAGTTGTGTGGGGGAAACCTGTTGTTGCTGGCTCTTGATTAATACCGTTTTAACAACATCGTACTACACAGGATTTTCTAAGTTACATGGGAACAAAAGGGGCCTTGCACTCTTTCTCCCTTTGCTGCTTTTTTCCTTTATTGCCATTTTTGAGTCTTAATGCTGAATCCACTTGCCAGCTCTTTGCACTGTCTTTGACTCCAGCTCTCCCCCTGGGAAGGACTAGCTGAAGCACACAAACACACCCTGCAGCCTTGTTCTAGGTTTAATGAGGAAGGTAGCGGGGGCCTGGGAGACTGCTTGATGATTCCTCAAAGCCATCATGCTCTCTTGGACACTGACACGAGTAGCTTAAGGCTACTGTTTGCATCAAGTTGTTCTAGGCCTGCTCTCTTGTAGGGACCTGTGTCCTACCATGTGAGTGCACTTTGCCTGGAAAAAAATGCTGTCAGCTGCTCTCTGGGTTCATCTGTTTGCTGCGTTCTCTTTGCTTTTCTCTTCATTTGCTATCACTGGGATTAAGAAGGAAAGACAAAAGCAAATGAGGATGTCCTAAAGGGGTAGGCTGCCCAAATGATTGGACTTGCCCTCAGTAACTTCTCAAACAACAGCTGCTGAATTTCTGAGTCCAAGCACTGTACATGTTTACCTCTGTATGTACCACACTTGATGTCTGCACGTGTGAGATTGTTATCCATGGACTCAGGTTTGAAGCCTGCAGCTCTGGAGGTTACAGGAATCCACAGTGAAGGCTTCCCTCAGATGGCTACAAAAGTAGTACAAAGTCTGAAGAGCTATCATACCTGACATTTTGCCATTTCTGGCACTGGCTTTTCATCAGTCAGTGGTTTGTCCCGCTCAATCCAGTAGGAAGGCTGCCTTGCATGCCTGCCAGTCACAAGGCCTGTTTTTCACTTGGTGCAGGCCTTTGCAAGCTAGCCAAGCACCTCTCTGGGGCTTTTCTCTTATTTTGAAGGCATAGGCAAGAAACCCAGGTTTTTCCTTCCAAGATAGGTCAGTCATCGTTCCTAGTGCCTTTTCTGTTATAGGCATGAACTGATCACTCCTTTCCTGCTATCTGTAACTATTCTTCCACGTTAGTTGCTAACTTTGTAGCCCTGTCCCTTATCAGGATCCTCTGTTTTACAGCTTCCATTACCTCTTGTCCTATCACAACATGCCTTCACAAGAAGTCTCTTTCCATGTTTCTTATAAGTCTCCTCTTAAATATTAAAAGTCTGCAATCAAGTCTCCTCAGAGCTTTCTTTTCATTCTCATAGGAAGTTTGTGTTTCATGGTGGCCAAGGCTTCTATCACTAGACCCTGCTATATTCAAGATTTTTCTACAGATCCTTGTAGCAGTAGGTCTTTCTAAGCTTTTACAAGACATTTCCTTGGCAGATATCTTTCTTCAGAGCCAAGTTGGATGGGACCCTGGGCAGCCTGGTCTAGTATTAGATGGAGAGGTTGGTGGCCCTGCCATCAAGTATTTGGCGGCGGGGTTGGACATTCATGATCCTGGAGGTCCCTTCTAACCCAGGCCATTCTGTGATTCATGCCTACCTGAGGGCACCTGACACTCATCCGTTCTCTTTCCCACACCACAGAGCTGGTCTCTGTGGGTAGAGCCAACACTACGAAGTCATCCTCCTCTCAGCAGCTCAGTGTTTTCCTTAAGAATTACAATTGTCGGTAAACAATTTATTCTCTCTGCTAGATCACAGAGAATGTTATTCTAAAATCAGTTTGAGGTGAAAACCTATCTTTAAAAGAAATGCACAACTTCCTCTAAGGTCTGAGTTCCTGGACGTGAAACTCCAGCAACAAGGCAAGAGAAATTCCTGAAGAAGTTGCAAGTGTCAGTATATTAAAGTCCTTTGATACTTTTGTGCAAGACTGTGCAGAGAATAAAGACCCCCTTGAAGAGCTGATGAGCTGATGTACTCAAGAAGGAAGGTAGGAAAAGGAGATTGAGAACAAAGCTAACTTCTCTCTCAACAACTCTGGTGATACACTTACATGCTTTCTGGCATAGGCTTTTTTTAAAAAAAAAAAAAAACAAAAAAAAAAAACAAATTACATAAAACTGCCCTTGTAGAAGAAGAAAAGAGGTCCATCGAAGTAGGTGAGTATGTGTATGCAGGCTGTATTTTTAATGAAGCAGACTTATTGGATAATTACTACTTGGGAAAAATCCTTAAATTGTTACTTCCTGTTCAAGGCAGTTTTCACTCTGTGTTTCTCAAAATTTGGAGAAATCCTCTGTAATCCTATCACTGCACTTTGAAGGAATAGCATGAAAGGTGACCACCAGCTTCAGTGCTGTACTCCAGGCAAAAAAGCTAGAGTGCTGCCAGGCATGGGGGAATGTGTTGTTTCCATGGGAATCAGTGGCCCGACCGATGCTGAGAGGCTGGGATGAGTAGATATGGCATGGTCTGTTCAATATCTCAAAGCTAGAGCAGTTTGTACTGATGTGAAAACAAACACGGAAGGAGGCTTATAGCCCAACTGCCTAGCATTGAGCTGACACAGTCATCAAGGGTTGCGCTACCTTTTGTCAGGGCTAGGGCTGTAATTTTCTGCACTCTGCCTTTCACCAGCTAGCTCATTAGCCCTTTGCAACTTGGCTGGAAGGTGGTGCAAACTCAAATGGGTCTCGTCTGAGAGAGCTCTCAGAGCCTTTGCTTCTCACTTGAAAGTTTTGACCTTCTTTATTACAGAGAAAAAAAACTGAAAGTGACCCAAGCTTCAGGTACAAAAGGCAAGTATTAAAAGTGAAGTGGGTTTTGCCTTTGAAATTCCTTGCTTCTTAGAGACTGCTGGTGAGTGATGCCCTGGAGCTGGAGAGGATGGCTCCAGAAAGAGATCCCCTTGAGTGTTTAATCAGCCCTTCTCAGTAGTCTGCTGTAGGATGCCGAAACAGAAATCAGTGTTTCTAGTTTTTTTCCCATGCCATAAAAAAGAACCTGTGGGAAGTTCTGGCTGTGTCCTTACACAAAACCAGGATATCCAGTAATTAGTGAGAGATACCTCCAGGGCAAGCTCAAATTTTGCAACACTTCCCAAGGCAGGGAAAATGCCTTGGGCTAGGGCAGTCTTGGGAAGAGAGTGAGTCAGGAAGCTGCTTTTTTTTTTTTTTTTTTTTTTTTTTAAGAGCAGTCTCTATATGCTTGATCAAGACAAACTTCGGAAGAGTTTGCCAGGATCCAATTCTTCTAGAGCTAACTACACCTTGGTGAGGCTCCTTCAGCTTCTGGGGTACATGACTGCTCTTTCAGGCTTTTTCTCTGTAATGGACTGAAGTTTTTGCAGTTCTAAGTGAAAGCTGAGTTTCTGATGACAGTCAGGCCTGCCCAGGGCCAGGGGACTGCCCTGCTCCTCTGCTCTCCAGAGCTTGTTGATGCATGCTGAGGTCTCCAGATTCCCTTGAGGGCATTATGCCACATGTGAGGGGCTTGGCGACTTGGGGATATGGCATAAATACTCCTTGGCTTTTTGAGCTAAGAGCCCCAAACTTGGCTGCCTGAAGTCAGGGTGCAGTAACCTGAGTGAGGCTCCCATGGCCTCGCAGTGGCCAGAGTGGGTGTTCCCAATCTCATCTTGCACAGCTTCACAGATACATTTCTTCCCCAAAGCTTTCTCCATGCCTGAAATATTTTTTTTTTTCCCCTCAAATGATGACTATCCTATCCCAGCTCTCTCTAGGCTGGATGCCTTGGTTTCCTTCCATAGGAGAGCATGTGCACAAAAAACTCTTCAGCTGTCACGTGTCTGGATTGCAGGGTCATGGATCTCTATGGCAGACCTGTTGTCCTCCATGTAGACAGAAATGGTGAGTATTTGGATATCCTCCATGTGTGCTGAAATGATTCAGCAGAACTAAAAGAGGGTTCAGATACTGGTGATCTTTGTTAACTGTTAGGCAATGTCACATTTTTGCTCTTGAGAGCTTACAGATCTGGGATGGGATGTCTGGGGAGCCTTGGGAGCGCTGGCTGCAATGGTCTGCACCGTCATCCCACTGCCCCCACCCTCCAGCCTTCCTGAGGTGTCAGGGACACAGACTCCCCTTTCCCTGGAGGACAATAGAAACGGAGCAGTTTTCCTGTCCTAGACCCCTCTTGGGATCAAAAGCAAAAAGGAGGAGGAGGGCTGTCCCACACAGCTGTAGCTATTTTAAGCTATTAAGCTGTTTTCTCTTGGATGTCTCCTTCAAGATGTGCTTTGCTGTACTGCCAACAAAAGCTTGCTATCGTTAGGTTTCTGCAGCATTGCAACAAACGCCGCAAGAAGGAAGCACTTCTCAGCAGCCTGACAACCCACATCCCTGCATCTGGGATTTCCCTGCAGGTAGTTTTGGTAATTTCCCCTCCCGCTATGCCACACTTCGGGGATCTCCTTGGCACATAGTTGAGTCCCAAGCCCTCCAAAAAAGCTACATCTTGCAGCAACTCCCACACCCTTGGGGCCGGTGGCAGTTTGGTGCTGCCCATTGCTTGCAAGCCCTGGGAGTCACAGAGGGGCTCCCTTCACTCTCTCATTGCAGTTTTCTTTCCAAGCAGGCAGGGATGCCTCTCACAGGGAACTGAAAACAGCCTCCACTCCCAGGGCGTGGAGCTCTCCTTGCACTCTGCCTGTAGCAGGCTGCCCATGGGAAGCGAGTGGCACACTGCAGAGGCTCTGTGTAATTAATGTTGTTTCTCTGCATGAAGGTAGCACTTATTCCCTGATTGATATCTGTGCTGATAAATATATAGGTCCAACAACAACTGGATGAAAAAAGATTAGAGTGGAATCACAGAAAGGTATGGGTTGGGAAGGACCCTAAAGCCCACCCAGTCCCACCCCGTGCTGTGGGCAGGGCTGCCACCCAGCAGTTCAGCTGCCCAGGGCCCTATCCAACCTTGAGTGCCATCAGGGATGGGGCACCCACAGCTTCTCTGGGCAGCTGTAAAAGTAAGAAGTAAAGCATTTCTTCCTCATGTTTAATCTGAAACCACCTTCTTATAGTTTAAAGGCATTATCCCTTGTCCTATCACTACACTCCCTGATAAAAACTCCCTCCTTATCTTTCCTGAAGGCCCCTTTATGAAGATTCCTTTAAGGTCTCCCCAGAGCAACCCCAAATCCTTCAGCCTTAAAAAAGACCCCAACAACACAACAGGATGTTTTGTTCCCCAACTGAATATGGATCTCAACCTCACGCTCAGCCCCTAAACACAGCCACCCTCTGTGACTCCAGGGAGGCCCTCAGTGCCATCCCATAGACCCTGGCCGGAGCTGGGGAAGGGGCTGTGTGTGTTGTTCAGTAAGCAGATGTAATGGATGGGTTTTGCTGTCGGTTACAACTCTTGGAGCCCCCCGAGCAGTTTGTTTCCTGAATATGGGAGTGAAAAAGTAAGAATGCCTCTGGGGAAAATAAGGGGTTGGGAAACGGCTCGAAATGCGAGCGCAGGATTGCCAAACCCACATGTTCAAAAAGCATGAATCAGATCTCCAGGAATCACAAGACTGGTGGTCTAAATTTCAACTATGAAATCTGGGCAGTTTCCGAAGGGTATTTCCCTCTTTGTTTTCAGTGCTCTGGGGTCAGCTGGTGGCAAGGCTCACAGGAACCCATCCTCCTTGGCACCAGATGCTCGTCCCCACCTCCCAGTGTCCCCAGTCTGCATGGCCGCTGTGCTCCCTGTCCCTGCTCTTCCTATTGCTGCCCTGCCTGTGGGCAGGCTGAGCCCTGGTAGATGGCTGGTGAGGAACTGGGGTCTCTAGTTTAGACCCTGAATGAGCTGAATGAGACAGAGCCATCTCTTGGAGTAATTCAAACACTTGCACAGGCTGGGCCATACAATCAAAACAGCACTTCTTGAGATAGGAAGAGCTGCTGACGTTTTGAAAGAGCACAAATGACCAGAGATTGCCCTAGGAAGCCCCGCGCCAAGACTAATGTGCCATGCTCTAGGCTGTGACAGCCTCTTCTTCCTCCTCAAGAATGAGGGAGCACCGCAGCCTTGTTTCTGGATGATGGCAACTTTTGGCCAAACATTCCATCATGCCCCGGCCATCCCTTCCTCTCTCCGGAAAACCCACCATAATTACACACGCAGTCTGTCCTGCTGCTTTCTGCTCTTGTGAAAGCACACCACGAGACACTACTGAAGGTATTTTGTTTGGGAGAACACATTAACACCCCTTCCCTAAAGCCACCCTGAAAAAAACTAACCAGCAAAGGAACACTCCCATGGTGCTAGGCTGAAATCTCCCCATCTGCTGGAGCACAAGCCCCAGGTAACAAGCAGCCCCCCCCCACCTCCAAATAGGGCTGTGCTGCCAGGAGGCAGCAGCTTCCTCCCTCAGCTGCCTCACTTGAGGGCCTCCAGATGTATCACTGATCCAAACTGCTGTTGCCCAACTCAGCCTTGCAGAGTCAGCTTTGCTGCAAGTTGTTTCTTGTCCACCGCTCTGGAGTCCCTCAGCCACTGCCTGCACCACGGTCGGTCCTCACAGGTTCTCTGGTCCCATGTCAGCTGCTCAGCTCCAGCTGTGCACACCACAGGACACACAAAGTGACCTCCTGGGAGATAACTCCCTGTGCAGCACCATGAGGCCTTCTCCCCAAGTCAGTGCACGGCAGTGTTACCTCCCAACACTGCACCAATCACTCTCACCCTGTGGTGTTGCTCCCCTGTCACTCATGCCCCAGCTCACAGTTACACGAGCCACCCCACAGGGCCTCATTGGTGCAAAGTGTGGGGAAATCCCCTTCTGTGTGGCTCCTCCTGAGCTCCCCAGCCAGGCAAATTACCCGTCACTGGGAGAGCATTCTGCAGCTGGAAGGAATTGCATGCAAATGGGCAGAGCACCCACAGTGTTCCAGCTCTCCCAGCCCTGCTGAGACTGTCTGCAGCCGCTGTGCACCTGCTCCACTGAAGGGTGGAGCTATCATGGGTAAAACCTCACTGGGCTTTCTCCATCAAAGCTTTGGAGCTGCCCATGGAGGAGGAATGCGGATGACTTCCAAGCCGATGGGCAGAGACAACAACCAGTAGACAGCGAAACCGCTAACACCTCACAGCAGTGGTAGCTGTTGCAATGGCAGCTGAAAAGCTGGTTGGCTTCTAGGGCAGGGATGACTCAAAGCCAGTTGATGTTACCTGGTGAGCTGTCATGCTGGGCTCACCATGGCTAATTCAGCAATGTCTGCTCCCCGCGCTGGGTGAAAAGAAGAAGGTGTTTCGGTCTCTATTGATGAGCTGAGTTAATCCATTCTTGCCCTAGGCTGGAGGTCGTGCCAGTACCTGCACAGCACTGCACACTTCTTCCTGCTGCACAACAAACTGGTGTGGGGGTATCCTGGCCCAGAGGACCGAGCATATTAGCCTATCCTGTAGGTGAAAATCTGTATCAAAGAAGAGGTGAGAATAGTGCATACATATACAGCACCTTGTAAACGTGCCCACTTGCCTCTATCTGGTAGATACTCTCATTTGTCGATATGAATATACAGCTCTGCTTCTACACTCACTAGCAGGAGACACACCATGTGTGAAGCACAGAAGCAGCATGCATGGTGAGCCCAGAGCATGCAAAGATCAAAGCAAATGTGCAGCCACAGCCTGGGGGGCAGCCCCAACCACACCCAGAGAAGCTCTTGCTCTGCTCCTCCCAGTCCCTCGTATACCACACCTACCTGAGGGGAGAGAGGCCAGCAGAGCCTTTTCAGTGCTCACTGGGATCATGCTCGGTATCTCAGCCTGCACTCTTGGTTGGATAGAGGTGATGAAACTTTTAGCTTCAGTGCAGTGTCCCCAGAGAGGGAAGTTTAGCCTTCTCTTCATGTGCAATCCATAGCTGGTCATTGTGGCCCTCTGCTGCTTTCTACCACAGAGCAGCCTGTGTGGGACATGCTTTCTGGCAGATCTGCCACTTGTAGCCTTCTGGGCACTGGGCATACTGTTGGCTGCAGGGATGAGGGCCGCCTCACTCCACGACAAAGCCATCACAACCTGTCCAGTTCCTGAATACAGATTTCCTCTTCCTGCTGCTGCCAGCACTCCAGCTGACAAACCGTTCCCCTCGCCCCTTGCACACTTCTCCCAGCTGCTTTTCCCCCTGGATTTGCCTACCCACAGCTGTCATTCTGGGACTCAGAATGTCAATCTGTGAGTGGTGAGTGAGTAACTTTATTCATCTCAAGCTCTTGTTCAAGTTCTTCAGTGTGTGCCGGCTCTGGAAGAGCTGTTTATGTGAAGCAACACCTATCTGGTTTTGCAATGTGTGCCATCAGCCTCTCCTCCTTTGAAGGACGGGGATTTCCTACCCTCTATTGCTAACCTCCACTGCACAGGGCTTCTTTGGTCTAGGCCAGATGGCCTTGGAGGGGATGGCTCTGTTCTCTATTTCTGAATACCGCTGACTCTTCGAAAGATTGGGTTTGCTGCTCTCTCCTTGGCTTCAGAGCTGCAGCCCTTACCCAGCTAAATTCAGCTGGGGGAATTCCACCTGTAAGACGTGCAAGTAAGGGCAAAGACATCCTCTGCTTTGTCCCTGTCAAGTTTCTGCTCCCCAAGGCCTTGCTTTCTCTGCTGGTAGCTCCTACATGCAGCAGCAAGTCTGTTCCCCATGTGTTTCGCTGCAGCAGAAATGCCCACACATTTTTTCCATTGTGAACCTGGCTACATCCCTGCCAGCTCACGAAACAGTCTATTGTTAAGTAATTGTTTGAGTCATCAGCCGAGCCCACACCCAAGCAGGCTCTTTAGATTTGACACATGGAGGATTCACTACTGTTAGTGTGACTCTAGGGTACTGTGCCTCCTGCCTTGGCCAGGACAGGGACAATCAGTGCCCTGAGACGCTCCATTCCCATGGCCCTCCTCAGGTCCCAACTCCCAGCCACCACCAAGCCTTTTCGAGAAGAACAGAGGCTTAATGCAATGCAGAAAAGCTGCCAGACTGCCCCACATGGGAGCTTTTTCCTCCCTCCCACCGGTACCTTGTCTTTGCTTCGTGATGTTGCCATCTATCAGAGGTCTCTCATGACCTCCCTGTCCCCACTGTCATTACCATGTGGCACAGAGCAAACATCAGAGCTTCTTCCACAGCCAGTGCCAATGCATGTTGCTGAACCCTGTGTGACGTGTGGGATTGGTAGTCCAATTTGAGTTTGGCACATTTGCTACTCCCCGACACCAGCAATTAGAGGAGTAGAGAAGTGCATGATGGGGCTCTGATTTCTCATATGGTCATTCTGGCTGACACCACCCTTTTTACCACCTCTTTACATACTCAGACAAAGTGCTCGGCACATTTTCAGAAGAGGGAAGATTAAAAACCCAACCAAGAAAAAAAAAATAAAACACAACACAACAAAAAACAGAAAAAAACCAAAATGAATTACTGAAGTTTATAAGGCTAATACTTTATAGGGCTAGCATGCACAGGCCTGAGGCCTTCCAGATAATATAATCTAATACTTGGAGATCCCCTGATGAAAGGCACTATATATGCAAAGTGCTTTATAAACATTAATTAGTTAATGTTGAAAATTTTGCCTGGGGCAGAAAAAGAGTAAAAAAATACCAAAAATCCCCCTTCTCTGCCTCCTTCTAGTCCCTAACTATTCGAAGTTAATGATTCTCTGTGTGCAAACTTAGAGCACATTTTAATTTCTGTTTACTTCTGGGGAGATGGAAGCGCTTTTATACCCTTTATGTTTCTGCAAGCACTGCTAACATGGCTGCTTCCCGTATCTTCTGATTTAAGTTTTGTGGATCAAGACACCTCAACACCTACAGCACGATCTTTACCCCAGTGTTTGTAATAAAACTCCCCAAGCTCTGCCATAGTTTCAGCTCATCCCTTTCATTCTGTAATCACCACCCAACCAGACTGTGTGAATGTCCTTCTGACAGTAGCTTCACATTAGGCCACCTCCCCAAACCTTGGGGACTCAAGCGCAGGGCAGCTGCTGTCAGTGTCATCACACCACTCATGTATGCACATAGGGCAAGAGGCAAAGCAATAAACTTGCTAGTTATTGCAAAAGAAGGGAAATAAGGGGATCTGAAGGGAAAAATTGTCTGTTGTGTGCAGGTTGAGTTTTTTACAATAAGGATGGTGAGAAACTGGAACAGGTTGCCCAGAGAAGTGGTAGTTGCCCCATCCCTGGAGACACTCAAGGTCAGGTTGGATGGGGCTCTGAGCAACCTGAGTGAGCTGTAGGTGTCCCTGTTCATTGCAGGGGAGTTGGCCCAGATGAACTCTAATGATTGGCCCTTCCAACTCAAACGATTCTGTGATTTTATGAAGCTGTGTTTCAAAGTAGTCATGCAAAAATGTTCATGTTAAAAGTTGAACTTTTAATGATGTTTCCAGTAAGAAGAATATTTAATGATTCTTGCTGGGGAAGCATTTAATTTTTAGATAACACCTTTGGAACTGCTCAAAGTTGGTTGGATGGGGCTTTGAGCAACCTGATCTAGTGAAAGTTGCCCTTTCCCATGGCAGGGGGTTTGGACCCTGATGTTCAGTGTTTCTTGCAGTCTCACTGGGTGTTTTGCACCCACTTGAGTGAGTCGGCATCAAGGGATGAGACCCTTGGTGAAGTGCCACCACTTCCCTCAACCTGAGACATGGTTACCCGTATGAGCAAACTCCTGACGTGAGGCAGTGCAAATAACCCCTGGCAGAGCAACCATTCCTGAGGAGTGGTGAGAGCTGACTTCAAAACACGCGTCCCCAGCACAGAAGCAGGCACTGAGCCAGGGCAGCACCTGCAGCAGAGCTCAGTACCAGCTCAGGCTCAGCCCTGCCAAACTTGTCTGGGAAACGAGAAAGAAATACTGTAACAGAGGTGCTACCCTGACACTCACTGTGCCTGGGCTGTGACAACCACCGCAGCAGAGCTGGTTGAAGTAGACAGGGTGAGGAAACCAACTTCAGCCAGCTTGGCCAATGAGCCCCTGTTACCCTGCTCCTTCCTGTGAGCTGTCACTTTCCCTTGCTCACACACTGCTTCTGCTCTTACGGAGTTACAAAGGGGTGCTGGCTTTTTAGTGCTAATACGATGAGGACCTCACCCACAGAGACTTGTGGGCAGAAGGTGAGGTGATGGCTACCTGAGCATTTGGAGGAGAGGGCCCAGGAGTGAGGCAGGAGGATATCTGAGAATGGCCCCAGACCTTGGTGGCCAGCTCCTTTCCACTGGTACAAATATGGTCACATGCAGTGCTGTGACTGTAGAGCTGCTGGAGGGCTCTGACAGAGACAGGGGAAGCTGAGCTCCTGCAGATGTCTGCTACTCAGACCAACCTTTCAAGGGCTGGTGTTCCCAAGGCTTCCCACTGCCGGGGCCCAGCTCCACTCCTTCAGAGAAGAGATGAGATGTCAAACTTTTAGGCTTTGAGAAGTTGGATAATGCGTTTAGATCTTGCTCTCAGGTTGCCCTGCATGGAGTCAGGGGTTGAACTCGATGTTCCTTGCGGGTCCCTTCCCATCCAGGATATAGAATCATAGAATCATAGAATGGGTTGGAAGGGACCTTTAAGATCATCTCGTTCCAACCCCTCGGCTATAGGCAGGGACACCTCCCTCTAGACCAGGTTGCTCAAAGCCCTGTCCAGCCTGGCCTCAAATGCTTCCTAGGAGGAGGATATATTACCATCATATTCTATGATGCTATGGTCCTCATGCATCCCTCACAACTCAGGATATTCTGTAAGTCTGATTTGAGCAGCGTTGTGCTCGACAGCTACAATACTGAATCATAAACCCCATGGGTCTCTTCAGCCTTAAAGAGAAGGCCTCTTTGTATCAATGACAGCTATCGATGAAGCCTTTGAAGGATCAAATGCTGCATAGCTTTGCCCTTGTCCAGTTCAACTTTTAACACCTCTGTGCATGTAGCCACACATCCAAGCCCATCCAAGCATCCACTGCAGCAAGTATTCTTGGGGCGATTTGTCAGTACAGGAAAGTGAGATCAAGCTCACAAAGAGCAGTCACTTACTTACACACGTATCTACTTCAGACTACCTGAATGAGCTACACTGTGCTTTCATCTCCCACAGTTAAGGATGTTTAATTTTAATCCCATGTCAAAGGGAAGAAAAAAAACCTGTACTGAAGTTCTGATAAATAAACCATGCCACCAAATGCTCAGATGATCACATACTTGCTGGAAGCGGTGCAGAAAAGCCACCTTCCAGCACTGCAGGCTGGAAACACCCCTTCAAATAGATGCTACTGTAAGCTGGTGGTACACCAGTGCTGTTGTACTGACTTGAGATCGTAAAGCTTTTGCCATTCTGAGTGCATGCAATGCCAAGGAAGAAGAAAAACATGAAGCAGTTAGCAGTTTTTGATGTTCAGCTTGAGAACTCATGAAGAGCTGTGGTTTTCAGGAGCCATTCAGCATCTGCTCTCACAGTCTGTCTGCTCTGACTGGTCCGAGGTGCTTCACACTGGACACTCATCAAGTCAGCCACCAACATCTGGAAAGCCGTGATCAGAGCTGGAGATGAGGCAAGCTGACTGCACTGCTGCTGCTGAAGTTATTGATTTCCACCTCTTCTGCTTTTAAATTACTTTGCAGCGTTATCGGCTCTCCAGCAGAAAACTGGAAGTTTCAAAAGCAGAGGAGTCATTTGTAGTGCAACAGATGACAACCTGATTTTCCTGATTTCAGGAGTGCTTAGACCCTCGTCAGGCTTCCATGACAGCATCATGATGTTGCGTCTCAGCCAGGTTCTGCCAGTGTTACCAAAGCCTCCAGTCTGTGCCGCAGCAGAGTGTTTGCAATATGTATTAGGACCAAAGCTGTTTACCACCCACTGATGAGCTTTTATGTGTAAAACGTCCCTTTCCCTCTGTGTGCTGAAGCAGACACAGGTTTGTTGCTTTGATAGTAATATGAAAAACCTTAACTTTGCTTCAGGATATTTGTAACCAAAACATGCGGAATTATTACACCATAAAGTCTGCTTCACTGGGTTTTGCTGATATGAAAGGGTAAAAATTTAAAAAAAAAAAAAAAAAAAAAAAAAAAAAGGAAGAAAAGGAAGGTTAATACAATAAAGAAAAAAAGAGAAATGGGTACACTGAACACAGTTCAGATCTACAGCGCTGTATTGCCCCAGCAATGCCACCAATTCAATTTAAATCCTAAGGAAAAAGCTAATGCTATTGAAGCACTGCAAATTAACAGCAGAATGTACATCACCTCTCCAAGACAACGAGCACATCAAACACCTCTGCTGCTATGTGCGCAGACGGAAGGGGAAAAGTAGCATAAAAGTGAAATGGTTTCTCTTCCCCTGCCATGCCGGAGGCAAGTGCCAACTCTTGCTGCTGTAAACTGTAGGGCAAGGCAATGTGAGCAGTTCTGGAAAGAAAACGAATACCACATAGCAGGCAGGCAGAATGAGACAGAGGTATTTTTAATTGATGCTAGATGAACGTAAATACTTGAAGCTGGCGTTAAGCAGCACAGCACTTTTTCTCCCCATGCCAGGTACCCATTTATCTGGGCTCATAACCAAAGGCCAACATGACATCAGAAGCCCTGTGGTGTTTTGCCTTTGGGCAATAGCCGGTAAAACTGGTTTCATCTGGCAGATGAGAGTGTGAGCTGAGGTAATTGGTGTGTTCTTTTCTGCCTCAGATTCCTTATCTCATCCTGAATATTCCCATAACCTCCCTTTTTCCAGCCCTTTTGTTTCTCAACAAAAAAAATATTTACATTGAAATAAACATTGAGAGCCTCCAGATTGCATCAGGGCAGACACAGGTGCTGGCAGCCCCAGGAGCAATGAGCAAGCACAGTGGCAATTGTGGAAGAGGAGAGCAGGAAACAGGGCTCTTTCTGATGGGATGTCATACAGAGAAGAAGAGGTTTGGACAGACACCATTTGACAAAGGAGCGTAGCACAAACAAACACCTGCCACTCCATTTTTCTTTCACTCTACAGATCTGTTTGGATTATTTTCCTATATTGTTTCACAACTGAAGGATAAAAGCCATCTGAATGTGATGGCAGTGTCACGAGGGAGTCTTTCTGTCTACAACCCAAGGCTGGGAACAGCCATGGCTGCCTATTTCTGGAGCTGCAGGAGCGGTGTTTGCCGTGCAGCTAGCACGAGTTGTGCAGGTGTTGAGTGGGCTTCCTGCAGGCATCCCCACACCAACCCTTGCTGAGGAGAGCACTCGCAGAGCAAACTTGCTTGTGTGAGAATGGCAGTGAACACATATTATGGATTTTTGTTAAATGGGCTCTGTGAGTGAGGGGCATCACCTGCCATTGCTTTTGAGTTGGGACACATCCACAGGATGTACACTGTGGGGCAGCCCCACCTCCAGACAACATGTGAATGTGCCATGTAGATCGATGGGATGTATACTTCTACCTTGCCAGGAACACCTGGTCATGTAAGAGCTGCCCCTGGAAATGAGTTGAAAGGGAAAAAAAGATTTTTTCCTTCTTTCCAAGCATACTACTGATAGATAAAAATGTAGCACAAGGACTGCACGTGATGCCTAGCAAAGAAAGACTTGCCAGAGGTGAAGTCCCTGCTCTGACATGCTGGATCTGTAACCTAAGGAAAAGTGCCTTGCTTTTCAAAACGCCTGTCCTTTCTACCTACGCATCCAGCTGAAGCTGCAGGGTATTGGAAGCATGGAGGAGCCTGGGAAGTCTGGCCATGTACAAATCCAGAAAATTAGTTTTAGCCTCTCCTATTGGAACATTTTTGATGCTTTTCCCCAGCTGCTATGGAAATCACTGGTGAGGTTTCCCACTGAAGCTGAGCTGGATCCCGAGTCTGTCAACCCTGGCCTAGATTAAGAAGGAGAAGAAAAAGCTGAAGATGATAGAAAAGGGAGACTTTAACTTGTCAGGCAAGGCTAAAACACAAATCTAGTGGTTATGTTAAACAGTCCAAATGAAAATTATCCAAATGTACAGGATTATAGGAGAAGAAAGAAAACAGACGACTAGAAGGAGATGATGAAAAATGGGTTAAGGGAGGAGGAAGATATAAAAGGTGGGAAAGTGAATGGGAAAATCCAGTCTGGGATCAGGGAGAGTCTGAAGAAGATGTGAAAAGAGAAGTGTAGAGGAACACTGGTGTGAAAATGTGGCAGAAACACAGGAGCTGCTGGGATTGGGGATAGAGGGGATGCACTTGGACTTTGACATCAGGGTCTGAGCCTCATCAGCAATTCAAGGGGAATCCCCCAGGGGAGTTGAACAACTCTCTGAGCTGTTTGTGGCCTCTTGATAGAAGAAGACAGTTGTAATGGGGAAGGGAAGGTAGTTGGGTGTCCCTTTGTCCTACCCATCCTGCTGGACATGCCCTAGGGACTGAGCCCGGGAGGATACTGCAGGATCCTCTTTTCTTTTTTCTGAGGAACTCTGTAGCTTTCTACGGGACTTCATAAAGCAAGGCAGTCAGGGCAGGCCCAAGTGGCTCCTTCATCACATCCCCCTTGCTCCAGTGCATCTCCCTCCTCTTTTGATACCTGCAAATAGGGGTACCCTTGTTCTAAGGGCTTTGGAACTGACACTCCTGTGCCCCTGCCATGGCATGTATTCATCTGGCAGCAAGCAGCTTGAGAGGTTCCTGAGCCAACCCAAGAGGTGCCATGGACCAGACCATCATGAGTAGGCACAGAATGGAACTCTGTCTCCAGGTTCTGAACCAGGCCCATGAGTATGAAGTTGGGAATGTGGTGTTGGCCTCTCCTACTCTTGCTACCCTCTCTCCTCTGCTTGGGGACGTTTGGCCTTCCTGCTTGGCCATGGCCCACTTGGCAAGAAGCTCTTTTCCCTCTCAGTGCCCTCTCCCTGAGCTGGAAAGCCCGCCAGCCACAGCAGCCTTGGGGACTAGAGGAGGCAAGTGCCTCACGTTCTGGAAGCATGTTTTGGCCTTCTAAGAATGATGAAATGAGGCAGCTGTCCATTGTGGACAATTTAGCCTAATGTAATACTGAATTCGTCTATTTAATACACCCAGATGTTCCAGCAGTTAAGTGCATTACAAAATTCTTCAATAAATAATGGAGATGGGAATAATTTTTTCGTTGTTTTCTTTTTTAATGAAAATGGCAAAAGCAGTAATTTGCTACAGTACATCTGCATCAGTTATTTAACGTGACATCTTGCTGTAGTGATAATCCATCAGCATCCAGCATTACATATGGATTCATAAAAAGGTTTATGTGTGTGTTGGTGCATTTGCTGCCTGCCAAACCAATTACATACATTTTACCATAAATTATACATATTGAACTGGGAACCTGCTGTGTTAATTGCTCACATTTTTATAGGGGAAAATGTGGTCATGGAGCGATTTTTCTTTTTAAACATATTGAGAACAAGGCAGAAGAAGATGCTGTGTCTTCAGTTTTCAAAGCTGAGAAATCAATATTTAGACTGACAGTTTACCATCATTAAAACAAACAAAAAGCTCAGCAAAAACAAACATTTGGAGAAGCTTCCCTTGGTGTCTTCTCTCCTCTCTTTCCTTTAGGCACCCATGTCTTTGCTTGGAGAAGTATGAAAATACATGCACAGATGTACAGCGACTGTTCCACTGAAATGAAGACTGAATTTCTAATGTATCAACACTAAGGACAGTTTCATTGCCTTCCCATTTTGGGTCCCCACAGAAGACCCACGAGGAGCATTGGGTCGATCTTTCTTAGTGCTGATCACTTGCCCATTCTTCAGGAACAATGCCATGTAATTATGAGCCACAGCTTGACTGTTCACAGACGTTCTGTGAGTCATGCTTTAAATATAGTTTATTGCATCAAGCTCAGCACTGGAGCCCGATGGCTTTCAACCCCTGGTAGGACTGAATCCCCATTCAGTTCCCTTCTGAATAAAATGTAAAAGAATGATGTGGTCTCACTTGTAAAAGATACAAGAACTTCTGATGAGCCAGAAACAAACGGCGTAACTCAAGAGAGACAGTTGGAAGGAGAAATGCATTTGTGTCCTCTTTGGATCACTGTAGATGGAAAGAAGCATGGAAGATGTTTTCCTGCTAGTTTTTATTTTTGATATAACACAATATTGTGTTCGGAGAGACAAGAAATACAACAGTTACAGTTACATAAAGGAAGCTGAAAAGTGGACTCATTTTGCCAACACCACTCACAAGGCTCTGGTTTTATTTATCCCTGTTTAATAAGAGTTCCTTGTTGTTGCTTGGGAAAAGAGCTCTTCCTGCAGAAGAATAACATCCAAGGCACTTCCCAAAGGAAACTTTTAGTCAGCCTCTGCCACACTCACTCTCTCAAAGCACAATTAAATTTCAAGGTGAGGGACTGGATAACCACACAGAGTATATTTGTGTATTAAGAAAAACAGTTAGGTATAAATAATGGTTTTTCTGGAGGGAAAATAAAAAAAAAAAAACACAAAAGATCATTAAACTGTTTCAATTTTTTTTGTGTGTGTACTTGTTTATAGTACGTAGGATGTGTTGAACGAGAAAGAATGAAGGAAAGGCCAGGTAAGAAATTGATGTTGTAGTTAAAAAAGTTGAAAGATAAGGATTTCATGGATGGACTGTTTGACAGACAAGAAATTGGTTACAAGATCGTACTCAGAGCAGTAGTCAATGTTTGAATGTTCAGATGGAGATCAGTGACAAGTAGTGTCTCTCAGAGGTTGGTACTGAGCGAAGTGCTCTTTAACATCTTCATCAGTTACATTGACTGTGGAATTGAATGCATTCTCAGCAAGTTTGCAGATGACACCATGCTGTGTGGTGCAGTTGACACCCAAGGCACAGGATGTCATCCAGAAGGACCTAGAGAGGCTTGAGTAGTAGGCCCAGGTGAAACTCATGAGATTCAACAAATCCAAGTGCAAGGTCTTGCACCTGAGTCATGGCAACCCCAGCTATCAGTGCAAGCTAGGGGATGTAAGGATGGAGTACAGCACTGCCAAAAAGGACCTGGGGGTACTGGCGAATGGCAAGCTGGACATGAGCCAACAATGTGCCCTCACAGCCCAGAAAGCCAACCGTATCCTGGGCAGCATCAAAAGGAGCATGGCAGCAGGGTGAGGGAGGTGATCCTTCCCCTCTGCTCTGTGCTGGTGAGGCCTCACCTGTAGTACTGCATCCAGATGTAGAGCCCTCTGTACAGGAGAGACATGGAGCTGTTGGAGCACATTTCAGAAGAGGGCCACAAAAATAATGCAAGGTGTGGAACATCTCGCCTATGAGGACAGGCTGAGAGAGCTGGAGTTGTTCAGCCTGGAGAAGAGAAGGCTCCAAGGCGACCTAAGAGCAGCCTTTCAGTATCTGAAGGGGGGCTCTAAGAAAGAAGGAGTCAGACTCTTTAGCACAATCTGCTGTGATAGAACATGGGGAGATGGTCTCAAACTAAAAGAGGGAGATTTAGGCTGGCTGTAAGGAAGAACATTTCTACAATAAGGGTGATGAAGCACTGAAACAGGTTGTCCAGAGAGGCGGTGGATGCCCCATCCCTGGAGAAACTCAAGGTCAGGCTGGATGGAGCTCTGAGCAACCTGATCTAACTGTAGGTGTCCCTGTTCATTGCAGGGGAGTTGGCCCAAATGAACTCCAAGGGTCCCTTCCAACTCAAATGATTTTATGATTCTATGGTTAATGCACTGATATTGGAAGAAAGAGATAATGAGAACAGTGTTACAAAACAGGATTTTTCAGATCGTCTTTTCTTTCTTCGCTCTTTACTGAGTGGCTGTTCAGGTTTTGCCTTTGTGTGCTTTCTCAGTAACAGAAGTAGCTGTTTCATCTTTGAACAAAGCAGTCAGGAGCATTTCCTCCTCTAAGCATTGTCACTCAAAGCACTGCCCTTCTCCCTCTGTGGCTTGCTGTGTGAAAAGTTCATGCTAATCAATTCATCTGATGAACATTTTACTTGCCCTTATCCTTTGCCATTCCCATGTTTTACCATCACTGACCATACAAAATACAAACCTGACACCAGAGCTGCCAGTGCCTCTAAATGTTTCCTTTATGGTGTGCTTCTTAAACACTGCAGATTTATAGCCACATGAAGACCCTTCCATGTTTACACAATGCTCTTCCTCCCATACTCATGCTTTTAGCCCTGCCCTTGCAGCACTCACTCATTATCTGGGGAAGGCATCATTAAGTGGTGGTTGTCGGTACCCAACTCTGATGATCCCCCAGATCAGTTCTGCAGAGCACCTAACAAGCACACACTATTTGAGACTGATGCAATAAAAATAAAGTCCAGCTAAGTATCGAGGAGAGGTAAGTACTCTAATTCTTAATGACTCATATTGCAAATCTCATATTGCAGCTGCTGTCAGGCCAATGAGAGCAGCAAGCAAACAACAGCCATGAGTGCGGCTAAATCTCTAAAATTAAAGAACATGCAGCAATGTAAGCATGCATAAAATGAAGGCATGCTGCTTGAGAGATGCTGGCAAAAGACTAGGATAAAGGGTGACATTTACTACTAAGATGTGTAGAAACACCATTCTTTTTATCTCCCACCATATTACAGCCCTGTATCGTGTCTCTGGTATATCTCATGGAGTGAGTTAGAAATAGACTCATTCGTACACAATGGGCAATGGGAAAGAAGCATTTTTCCTAACATTTTGAGAAACGCTTTTTCCTATCAAAACAAACTATATCCTACTCTGAATTATTATCTTTGCCTCTGAGCTTAATGAATTTATTCAAATTAAGCAGGTAAAGACTTTAATCTAAAATAGACCTAGAGTTGTAAATCAGATGGATTTGTGCTGCTGTTAAATTTCGGTGAAAAGAGAGTTGTACTCAGAGGCATCGCTGAGAGGAAGGGGCAACCAGCAGCACTGGGTAAATCTCACTGCAGGGCCAGCGAGTGAGGAGTTGCCATGGGGTCACAGAGAATCTCATAGAATCATAGAATCATAGAGTCATAGAATGGCCTGGGTTGAAAAGGACCATCATGACTGATAAGATCAGCTAGTCCAACCATCAGCCCATGCCTGTGCCTGCTCTAGGCCACATCACTCAGTGCCACATCCATCCTTTTGTTGAAGACTTCCAGGGAACAGAATTGTACAATCATTAAGGTTAGAAAGACCAACCTGCTTCCAGGTCATTCCCATCAGCACAGCATTCATTCACTCTCCGAAGAACAACCCGAGGATTTTTCCTTCCCAGAAAGGGGAACATTGATCAGAAATGAACTTGAATGCATGCAACATGTTAAACCACCACTTTCCATGCACTGTGTTTTGATTTTTCTTCACCACTGCTCCGCTGTGCTCCCTCGCTGGATTTCAAAGCACTCAGAGCACTCTGCTCTGCAATATCTGGTTTCAGGCAAGCAGCGTGGCAGTGTGCCTGAGCTGAGAAAATATGCTTGAAGTCTGCATTCACAGGCGGCTTCAGCATCCTAAGGAAAACGCTTTGTTTTTGTAGCCTGAAAGTATGTCGCAAACATGAATAGAATGATACGCTCACTCTCCCTTGCCCTCAATCCTCTTCACCTTAGGAAAAAATTATACACTTCCAATTACAGGGCCAGTTAAAATCAATACAAAGGTGGGAGAAAACAGATCATTTTTCTTATGGAAGTAACTGTTTTCATTAATTTTTCATTAGTCCTGCTTTTGTTGTGCTATCCATCACTGAAGGAGCTGGTATGCAGTAGATTACATTTAGGTTATCGTACATGCTTCCAGGATTTAGTAGATATTGCCTGATAAAGCTGCAAGCTCTATGGTTTTAACTTACATCTATCAATAATGCATCAGAAGAGAATTTTTCTGCGCGCAGCTGTCCCTGAGCCAAGCGGCTTTCTCCTGGAATAGCAGCGCTGGTTACAGCTGATACGCTGCTGCAGTTTACAAACCTCTCATCTAAAGGCTACAACTGCGAGATGAGCAGATGTGCCAGGAGAGAGATCATCTGGGAGGGTTTAGCTCTGCTTTCCTGGTGCTGTCATTGAGATTTTGGAGCTCCTGAAGCCAAGGGTTCGCTGTGCCCTCCTGCATGGCAGCAACTGCAGCTGACGGCTGTCCTGCCATCGTGATGTGTCTTGGAGTTTGGCTGTGATCATTCTGTTGACAACCAAAGCTCTTTCACAAAATTCACCAGGGTTCTCTGTTGCTGCTTTTTTTTTTTTTTCTCCTTCTAATACCCAAGTTCTGCGGTAAGGAACTTCAGCCTGCTAAGTCCTGAGAAGGGCTTAGGGGTCCTGGCTGATGAAAAACTTAACATGAGCCAGCAGTGTGTGCTTGCAGCTCAGAAAACTCATGGTATCCTGGGTTCCATCAAAAGAGGGGTGACCAGCTTGGACAGGGAGGGGATTGTCCCCCTCTGTTCTACCCTCATGAGGCCCCAGTGGGATTACTGCATCCAAGTGTGGGGCCCCCAACACAGGAAAATGTGGAACTATTGGAGAGGGTCCAGAGGAGGGCCATGAAGATGATCCTAGGGCTGGAGCATTTCTCCTATGGAAACAGGCTGAAGGAACTAGGTTTGTTCAGCCTAGAGAAGAGAAGGCTGCGGGAAAACCTCATTGCAGCCTTCCTGTATTTAAATAGAGCTTATGAACATGAGAGAAATCAACTTTTTATGCAGGCAGATAATTACAGGACGAGTGGGAATGGTTGTTAACTAAAGGAGGGGAGATTTAGATTAGATGTTGGGGGAATTTTTTTTACCGAGAGAGTGGTGAGATGCTGGAACACGCTGCCCACAAAAGCCCTATTCCTGGAGGTGTTCAAGGCCAGGCTGGATGGTGCCTTTTGCAATCTGATCTAGTGCTTGATCTAGTGGTTGGCAATATTACCTGCAGCAGAGGGTTGGAACTTGATGATCCTTGAGATCCCTTTCAACCCAAGCCATTCTACAATTCTGTGATTCTGTGAACTGAAACATCACAAATAAATAGAAAATTGCAGTCACTCCTGAAGAGCTGAGCCAGAGGGAGGAGATGGAGACATAAGAAGAGCCCACTGTTTGTTTCATTTATTTTTCTTTCACCTGGGAACGAATAAGAAAATAGTCCCAAAGTTGTGTCAAGTCTAACTTGGTCACAGTGTTATTTGTTAAACCTATTTGGACATTTCAACAATGCTTTATATTTTCTCAGTCTTAAAACAGTGTGCCATAGCAGCTCACTGACTCCAACATCTCTCCATTCTGTAGAGGTGCTGTGAAAGGCGAGGTGGCAGCTGGATGGGAATCCTGGAGCACAGCTTCTATCCAGGTATTTGGAAATTCACCTTCTTGAGTCCCCCAGCCGTAAGAGGAGTGTGTTACTGCCTTTTGCCCTTAAAGATAGGGAGGTGCTCAACTGAAGGCTCACATGATGCTTTGAAGAAATCAGTTATGGTAGTAGGGTAAAAATTACTACTCTTGAGCTGCCTACTCCCAGGCAGAAGAAAATTAAGCTTCCTGAGCTGAAGAAAGAAACGAGGGAAAGAAAGACACAGCTACTTTTAGTTATTATCTGGCAATACAAGTTTTTAATGTGAGCCTTCCAGATCTTGAGAGGCCAGGCTCTTCTCAGTGGTGTGTAGTGAGAGGATAAGGAGCAATAGTATAAAACTTGAACATAGGAAGATCCATACAAACATGGAACTTCTTTACGGTAAGAGTGATGGAGCGCTGGAACAGGCTGCCCAAAGACGTTGTGGAGTCTCCTTCTATGGAGTCTCCTTCTTCTCTACATTCAAGACTTGTCTTGATGCCTACCTGGGTAACCTGATGTAGGGAACCTGTTTTAGCAGGGGGTTGGACTCATGATCTCTTGAGGTCCCTTCCTGCCCCTGCAATTCTGTATTTGTGTGAGATGTTTAGAAGCAGTAAGGATTAGTGAAATCACTGCTGCTGATCTCAAGAACCACGTTTGGGTTGTTTTGTCTTCCGCTGATTCTGATTTCCTTGGGGCTAAACATGGGAAGCATTGAACACCTACCTGTATCCTTGCTAAGTCTTTGATTTGAGCTGAGCCAGAGCGCATGCAGCATGGGACTTCAGCAAATGTAGTTTTTTCTTTATGCCAACGCCCAAAAAGAGCTGCATGCTTAGCACATCACCACCCTGCCCTGTAGGGAGGAGTCAGATTCAACCAGGCTTCCAGTGACTGCCCATGGGAAATACTACAGCTTTTAAAGATAATACACTGAGAACATGGTCCAGTGCAACACTATGGCTGATTGCTATGCTGTGCCTCTTTTGTGGGGCAAGCTCATCATTAATAATGAAGGTAGAAGATGAGATCTAGCCCACAGGATTTGTTATCAGCTGCAAAATAATGTATTCTATTTTAGAGGCACAGGACTCAGTAATGTATTGAGCACGCATCCAATAAATGGAAAGAAGAACATAGATTCAGGGAAAAAGGTCTTTCCCCATCTGTCAGAAGGACACCCCTGTTTGGGAGCTTGCACACGGAGGAAGCTTTTTGGGTTTGTATCAGTGTTCTCCCCCAGCATGGACATTAGCATCCTGGTTACCAGATAGCAACACTAACTCTAGCTTAAAGGTCATGTATGTATGTGCTATGTGCCTGCATTTTTTCCTTTTCCTTTTTCTTTTTTCTTCTTTTTCTTTCTTTTTTTTTGGGGGGGGAGGGTGGGGTGGGCGTGGGGGTGGGGTAGAGTGGAAGAGATGTGACTTTAATCAATGAGACATTAACAATATTAATCTCAAACAGGGGATCCCAAGTGCCAAGTCAGTTTTGGGGTCTTCGGTAACCAGGTCAGTGAGGTGGCAGCCAAAGCCAACACTGGGACTTGATGCAACATATTGATTTTTGGTGGTGGTGATGCCTTTGGACCCTCAAGAAATAATAAACCACTCAAACTCAAGTTTGAGAAAAAGCAACCAGTCTACGGGCCCTGAGGCTGTCTTGGTTTCATTTCCACTGTAAATAAACTTCAGGCAGCAAGAATGCCTACATACAAATACCAGTTGTCTCTAGAAATAATTCATAATATAGAACTCTGCAGTCAAGAAATGACAGATGGAAATAAATGTTTTTATTTCTCTGAAAAAACAGCCCAGTGGTCAGAAAAATGTTTTCCTAACCCCCCCTAAAATCAAGTTTTCCTCCCTAAAGTCCCCAAAAAGATGAACATTACAGAAAAATGCATGTGACAATTCATTTAGGTGATGGCAAAGCCTCTGTAAATTAGCGTATCAATTTTTAAAGGGTGCTGTAAAAAATTATGCTCATGAACAAAATGTTTCTCCTCGAGTTGAAATCAGGGCCTATTGAGTGGGAAAGTAAAATTGCTGAATGGGTGGCTTAGTTTTCAGAGGGAGCTCAACCCACAGTCGATGGAATCAGCGTTCACACCACAAAAAAAGAGATGACGACGGCACAGCTCCTCCATGAGAAGGGGTGGAAGTGGCATCTGCATTCCCCGTGTGCCCACAGTGGTTCTCCAATCACTGCTTGGCCAGGCTGCTCAGCTGCAAAACCGGCAGCAGCTGCTCACCGCACCGCTTCTTCTTGTTGAATGCAGCACTGCTGGCAGCGTAACATTTTTAATAAAAAATCAAATAAATTTAAACTACTGTACACGTCAAAACTACTGACCTCTGGGAAAGAGCTAACTGTAGTCTGGTTCTTTTTTTTTTTTTCCACCTCCCTTCCTGTCTGCTGATCTCTTTTTCTGAAGAACGATTCAAACACGCAGTGATAAGCCTGGGCTGTACCCAGAACCAACCTCACTGCCTCTCCGAGTCCAGCTCGCTGTGTAGCGTTTGCTGCGAGTCTGGCTGCGTTTACTTATGATCTCTGACTTTGTGGCCACACCATTATCACAGTGACATTCACGTCCAGGGTCACAGGGTGATTTATGGCTCCATTAGCAATGCACGGGCCTTGGTGGGAAGCCACCTGGCCATCCAGGGGCCACACGGAGCACTGAGGTGGCCTTGGTGCTTGTCAGCTTGAACAGGTATGGGTACAGCAAGCACAACTGCCAGCCAAGCACAGCCTTCTGCTCTGGGAGCAAGGCAACAAGTATCATAGATGGTAAAAAGTGGGGTGAACATCAAGTGAGTGCCCCTTTTGCCTGCATCTCACATGCAAGGCACCATGAGGCCAATTTTGGGGCTGCCGTTGCTACCAGCCCGACTGCCCCTCCAGCTTGCACCAGAGCCCAGGCCCATACTTGTGTGTGGGAGCTGGCAGGGCTGAATCTGGGAGCACCTCTGGGCTCAACAGATGGAAATGTGTCCTCAGGTGCATGCAGGGCTGCAGCTGGGGAGCAGGAAGGATTTCTGCAGCAAACTGTCCCCAGAACAGCACGTCACCTCATGCCAGTACTGGGCGATGTGCTGTCAGCCCACAGGACTGGCTTCAAGTTAACACTGTTAAATTCAAGAAGTCTGAAGAGATGGTAAAAGTATTTATTTCCCAGAGGTTTTTTTTTTTTTTTTTTTTAACTTTTCTATGCATACTAACAACCAAATTTTGGGTAGGAAGAGCAAGCATTTATTTGGTAAGAGGACTACCTGCTGCTGATTGAAAACAAGCACTTTCAGTGAGGCAGCTGTTTCAATACCGTGAGTAGACAGATCAGCATCACATTGAAGACCCAATAACCTGCTCATGAATCTTCATTTATGGAGCCCCCCCTTCCACCCATTTCCATATCTCAGTAGTTTCAAAACCCCATTGATAGGTGCTGCCAAAGAGCTATTTAAGTACGCCCTCTGACAAATTGTAATGGAAAACAGAAAAAAATGGTAGCTTTGAGTTATCAGACTATATTAAAAACCTTATTACATGTATTTACTTTAACAATTTCTTTTTTCTTTTCTTAAATAAATAGCAAAGTGTCATCAAAATGAATGTAACGCCGGCACCATTGCTTCAATAGAAACTTCCATACTGGGATGAGTACACAGTCATATTCTGGAATATTGCATAAAAAGGTACTTCAGAGGAAAGAAAGTGGTTGCTGGTTCATCTCATGTGGCAGAAGCATCTCCCTGCGAGAAGGCCATGTGGTGGCCTCATGGAGTTGGGCTGGCCTTGGTGGGGCTCTAGGATAGCCTTGCAGAACTCACCCATTGCCTGCTGTGAGCCACGGTGCAGCATGAGGAGCTGGTGGGCTCACTCGCTAGGGAGAAGAACATTAGTTCTGAACAAGAGAAATGAAGGGCACGAAAACAAACTGGCTGGTTAACATGCAGCAGAGCAAGGTCATTGAAAATGGAAGCTGCCTGCTCTTTAGTTAGAGGGAACGATGCAAGCGTTGTTACATCAACACTTACAAACTCAGGCATCCATTTCGGATGGGTTTCTCTGGGCTGGATTGGTGTTGTTTTTTGAGCTTGGCTCTTCAAACCAGGACAAATCTTAAGGACAGTACTGAAGGAAGACCCCAAAACACAATGCCCGCACAACGCCTGCTGCCTTCATCTCTGTGCACTGTGCCAGAGCGCAGGGAGCTGAACCCCACCTCTCTGCTCCTGCTAGCTGAAATCAGACCCTTATTACTTTAAACAGAGTTTATTGTATTTAATACATTATAAAATTTGAAAAATTGTAGGAAAGCAGCAGATTCAAACCAGAGCATCTCTACCAAATATTAATTATTCTGGCCCCCTTTGAAAAAACACAAAACAAAACGAAAAAAAAAAAAAAAACCCGAAAAATTCATTCAAAAGAAAAGTTAAGCTTTCACATCTGTGAGGGCAGACAAAACGTGTGCGACATCTGTACAAACTACATTTAAAATTTCATTTGAGTAGCTTTTCAATGCAATGGATGGTCATCTCCTGAACGCTGCCCATCCACCTCTAAAAGACAGACATAAACCTCCATATGCAAGTAGAGTTGAATCAAGGTGTGTAGACATTAAAAACTGGATGAGTGTGAAATGAAAAATGTGTTATGAGCTGTCTACGAATCCCCCCATGGTAATGGCTCGTACACCATTAAGTGGGCCCAAGGAAGTCTTAGGACACTTAATGGCCATCACAGCACCAACCTCATCTACCACTTGTTTGTCATTGCATTTCCTACCCTTTGATGTATACATACATATATATATGTATGTATGTACATACATATATGTACGTCTGTGTTTTCTTCTACACCTTGAGGTTTTTATTATTACTACTATTCCAAGTGTTCCCATATGAATTCAGGTGTGGTCTCTATATTTGATATAAATGTGTCTTTTATTCACTTTTACTTCCAGGACTTGTTTGGAGTCCAAACTGCACATGAAACGTTCCCCTTTTTTTCCTCTCTTTTTTTTTTCCTCTTTTTTTTTTCTTTTTTTTTGCATAAAGAAACATGTCCATTTTAGTCCAGAGGCTCTTGCTTTATTCGAATGACGGAGGGTGCACGAGATGTCCTTCTGAGTTCTCGTCTCAGTACGTATTCACTGAATTGGGAAGAGTCCACTCCACCTCCACACGAGCCAACAATCTCAAATCCTCTTTGCTGTAACCTCTCAAGGACCTGAAAAAAAAGGAAACAAACACCAAGGTTTAAGTAATGAGCAGACTGTCTGTATCTTCTAAAGACTAAAAAACCAACCACAACTGCAAAGATCTGTGCCTGTATTCAAACCAGTGGTAAAAACTAGAAAACTTTAATGATGGAACTAAATAATTCTCTCCAGTCACCTACTTTCCTCCATCTCCACAGCCTGAGTGTTGCTTCCAGTGGGAGGAGAAGGAAGGAAAGGGGAAAAGAGAGGAGTGGAGAGGAGGAGAGTAGAAGGGAATAGAAAAGTGAAGAGAGAAGGGAAGGTTAGTTGGAGAGGAGAAGAGAGGAGAGGAGAGGAGAGGAGAGGAGAGGAGAGGAGAGGAGAGGAGAGGAGAGGAGAGGAGAGGAGAGGAGAGGAGAGGAGAGGAGAGGAGAGGAGAGGAGAGGAGAGGAGAGGAGAGGAGGAGGGTGAGCTCATGAAACAGAAAGGCACGCACCCGTGCAGTTCACCCAGCAAGCACACAGTGCAAAGAGCTCAGGTCCTAGCACACCAGACTGCCAAAAGCATGCAAGAGCCAAGTTTTCTTCCACACCAAGATTCAACTGTTATTATTAAGTTTTCCTGCAACTCCTGTGCTCTTAACCTTACTTAGACTCTGCTACTTTTCTCTTCCCATGCCTGTGTCTTCTGCTGCCAGGGCCTTGTTGTCTCTCGCCAGTAAGAGACATGGGACTTCTGTCCAGAAGGACAATACCCCACTGATGTTTACCTGAAGTGGGGACACTTGCAGGGTTCCCTTCTGCTACCAACTGCTCTCACTGCTCTCTTCAAACACCTGAAGGCAGGGGAATACAATGTTTGTCCCACTGTGTCACCAATTAGCACACTGGCTTGCAAGGGGAGGGTTGGGGAAGATGGAGGAGCAAGTTGGGTTTTAAAATGCTCAGAACTACAAGACATGCCATGCTTTTACATGCACTGCTTCAGGTCAGCAAATGTCTTTCCAAAATACAGTTAATTAAAGAGCAGACAAATCTCAAGAAGTAGGAGGTGGGAAGAAGCCCTGAAAGAAGAACAAACATCAAAACTTCAGAGCAATTTTTGTTTAACGTGATCCTTAGCTTTTAACAACATTAAGTCTACATTCCCCAAGTAAGTCTCAATGCAAGCCACTGGAAAATACAGCAGGAGAAATTAGGTCCTGGGAAAAAATGCAATGGGTCAGGAATCCAGTTCAGCCTCAGGCAAATCACTGAGTCTACATCTCCTTCTCAAGGTCTACAAATAGTCCCTGTCCTACATCACACTGTTTTGGGGATGCGGAGATGATTATGGCCACAAAAAATGGAAGATGTGACATCATCAGCATGAGATCATCATCTGTCTTGAAGTCTATGTATGTGTTGTCATTTTTACTTTTTATCGTGAAATAGGCTTGGAATTTCTTATTTGTGTGATAAAAACATAAACATCGGGACAAATGCTAAACTGCTAAAGGATAAATTGCTTTGACAACTCTCATATAACATGTAGCTAGACACCTCTCCTTGAAATTCATGTCCCTTTTCAGTTATAATCTTGCATGTAGAGGTGTTCTAAATTTGCATTAGTCACTATGACAAAACGGCTTTGATGTTTCAATATGACCATGGGGACAGTAAGAGACAAACTGTCCAAGTGTAGCATGCATTAACCACATCTTGATAGTTCAGATAGATCTGTCCGTATTCCTATGTTGCAGTAGCACGTATGCAGCACCCCACGTATGCAGCCTTCAGCACGTGCTGCCATGCTTAGCCCTCCTCTGTATCAGAAAAGGGGAACAGAATTTTGCTACCTGGAGGCAGGACTCGGTAGCAGGAAGATGTCAAGCTCAGTTGGCAATGCTTCTTCAGGTAAGAACTTGTTCATGAGTGTGGAGCGCTTAGGAGGCACAGCTAAACCAAAGACCATCACAGAATCATAGAATGGCTTGGAAAATGACAACCCAGCCATGAAAAAGCATTTCACTCCAAAGTGCTGGTTGTGCACAATGTGCTGACTAGTTGCAGATGGGTGTGGACTTTTTTCCACACCTGCATTTGTCTCCCAGATTTTTTTAAATCCATTTTGTAACATTTTAGGAACAAATGCTACTGATTTCAGTTATTGCTACATCCTCTGCTATGCTGAACGTGATAGAGGAGGGCCCTCCCCAAGACCACAGAAGTAGACTGGTCCCTATTTGCAATAAGAAGATGTGCCACCATTTTTGTCACCTCAGCAAGGAGGAAGAATGAACCAGTTGATTTCTCCGAAGGCAGCAAGCATATGGTAACACAAACATTCATATAAGACACATTTAGGGAGGTCATTATCAAATGCAAAAGACCTGGGTAACACTGGGAAAATTATATACTAGTTTTACCACACTTGTGTTAACTTCCCCCTTAGTGCTCTGTAAGAATTCTTCACATTGCATGTCACCTGACAGTCCCACTGAAAGGCCAAAGTCCCGCCAAGATGCCCCACTTCAGGGTGTTAAAGCAAGTTTTCAATTACTGTAGCTTGTTTTGCAAAGAGATTTGGTGATGATGCGTGAGAATTAAGATGAGAAAGCAGCCATAACCCACAAAAGTAACTAGCTCAGAGCCTCCAGATGGTTTTGTTCATGGAAACTTCCCAGCAATGAGAGAGAAACACATCAGCCCACAGGAACCTGACCGGTAAGGTTTTTCCTACCTGAACTGAGTTGAGGTGGCAGTATCCGTTCAGTGGAAATCTGATGACATGCGTTGAGTCATGATTCCAGCCGGCATTGACAGAATTACACATCACATCACCAATCTCTGGAAACACTTCTTCTATCAATGACTTATCGCCACTCAGTGTAATCCTCTCACCGAGATCTGGGGCAACACGCACCACCAGGCATTCACAAGACTTTGAGAAGCGGCCACTCTCCCGGTCTTGTTTCCACCTTTCCATCTCTCCTAGCATGGGCTGAAGCTGGAAATACTTTGCTTCTTCGTATAACAAACTGTAGTCCTGAAAGACACATATGTTACTGTGCACAGTTAGGAAAGAGGCAGTTCCAATGTACTGCTTAATGTATATGGTTATTCAGGATAACATTGCTCTAGATCTGGAATCCTTCAGACATAGCTCATAAATATTGTGTAGGAAAGTGTAATAAAATAACACTGCAAGCAAAAAATAATAATAAAACCATCAGCCACTTGAAACAGACCAGCATTTGTGAGGGAAGGGGGAAGTTGCATTTGCTCATGCTGTGGAATAACCCAGGCAGTCACATCCCACTTTCCCCTCTATTTTTATAGACAGTGATGTCATAAGATAATGACCTCATTAAGCAGATGGAACAGAATTCAATCAGGATTCAGAAAATTCATCATTAGGATCCATTGTGTCTTACAGCAATACTAGCAGGCACTGTAACAGGTATAAGAATGTAAATGAGGGAGCCTGCATTGGTTCAGTGCAAAATGGTTAAGAAATTTGCATAATAAATTGCACGTATTACTGCATTTAAAAAAAAAAAAAGAATTTTTCAATACCTCTCTCTTTTGCCAACAGTATTGTTTACTACATCATCTCAAATACCAGAGCAGAGACAATACATTCCTAAGCATAGCTGTACCTGTCTGTCTGAACTTTGTCTGTAATCACATTTTAAATAAAAAAAACCCAAACATTCTTGATCTTCTAGGCTTAAGACCATGAGACAATTTGGAAAATATTTACATAGAGAAAAAGAAATACAAGAGAATTTGGTAAGGCAGTGGAATAGGAAGACCAAATAAGAAGGCTGATAACAGTCAATACAGCCCTAAATTTCAGCTACAGACTGAATACTTAATGAGCACGGGAAACCTAAATCATATTCAGTATACTTCTTACTGTCTAATGAAAAAGTAATCTAACCTATACATTTCTGAAAAATGAGTGCTGCAGTTCATTTTAAGCATTTATGTTTCAGGCGACTTGCAGCACAAGTGGAGAGGATCAGAAGTTAACATTTTTAATTTCAGCATAGCTACAGTGTATTTATGTTTTTAAAGGTCTCTGCATATATAATTTCTTAATACTGCATGGAAAGTGGCTTTTCCTTTTGCAGTATTTCTGATTACCTTCAGGACAAGAGCAGAGAGCAGCACAATGCCATTCTAAGGCTTCAAAAGCAGGGTATGACGCTTATCAGCTATTTCTAACCTCCCACATTATTCAGGTAGGTCTGCCCTTGTCACGCATGGGAGCAGTACACATCTGCAGCAGAAATTCAAAGATTGCTCTTGAACTCAACCTCATACCTGTTATGCCCCAAACACCTCAAGATGTCTCAGATATAAAAGATAAAAGACTGTACTGCTGTGTGAACTGTTCTAACCCTTCCACAGCACCACTTCTGTTCAGTTTGAATTGCTGTATGTCCTACAGTGATCCAATGGCCCAGCCAGCTACACTGATGTGCATTCATAAATAACAATTAAAATCTCTTCTAATTGCAACTGTTGTCACCAGCGCTTACTACACTGACACCACAGCTACACCAATATACCTGATATACCTGCAAGAACACAGTGTCTGAAGCTGTGCATCTGCAGGCTGATGTCTAGGTGAACTATAACAAGTTTACTTTGCTATTAAAAAAGAGAAAAGCAGACTCTTTAATAAAGATTAAATAATAAATGTACAACTATTCATCCCTGACTTCTCTAAAACTCTAAAATTAAATTGCTAGTATGCATCCAAGAATGTGGGGGAGAAAAAAGTCTATGACTTAATGCTCAAACATTACCATGTGTGCTGTTTATTTTGTCAATATTATGATTCCCAAACAATTTTCTGAATTTCAGCATGGGTGTGGAAACAGGAGTTGTTTCAATCAGAAGAGAACCATAGGAGAAGACTAGAAGGCAAGTAACCGGCAAGGCTCATGAGTAGCTGGTTACAGATGCTAATATCCTTTCTGTCTTCTTCAGTATACTATAACTTTTAATTTTCCTAGGTCAAACACGGCAAGGTTGCTCCATTGCACTACAGACAGGAGGGGATAATTTAACACTGATGTCTTTCTAGGAAAGCCTGACAGATGCTATGGCAGCAACACCACACTTAATTTTGCAAAGCACCTGAAATCAAGCGCCATATTCTAGCTGTGCCCCCTGTCTAGGACTCTGGTTTGATCACACGTCAGACTCTTGTTTTACCAAAGTACATGCAAAATATCCAAGTCCTTTGAAATCTCACCTTGAAATCATCAGGAATGAGGAGTTTCGATGTTCTTAAAAAATTCAAGATATATCTGAACATTTGCCCATCTCTGTCGATGAAATAATGCTGCTTGAGGCTGTCGAGGACGATGGGCTCCGTGCCATCAAAGAGTCTGCCGATTCTGCAGAGGAAACAAGAGGCAAACATCAGGGTCAGACCATGTGCAGCTTGGCAGTGATTGGGAAAACCTGCTGCACAAAGCCCTGTCTCATAAGAGGACAACCCTCGAGTATTTTGGGCATCTCTCTCAACAGCAGATCCCATTTAGGACATATCTTCCAATGGCTTTCCCACCAGACCCATCCCACTCTGCTGCACCAATCTCCTCCATCAGTTTCATTCTGCTTTCTGGGGGAGCACACGGTGAACTTGATATGGCTTGAAAACTGCACTCAGGAAAAGCTTTTTATTTACTTCTACTATATTATAAATTTATTTTTAAACCCAGATCACTTTTTGGATGCCATTTACTGCAGCTAACACTTAGACCAGCACAAGTGAGGGGACAGCACACTGTAG
This sequence comes from Chrysolophus pictus, assembly GCA_037305975.1. Taxonomy (NCBI): domain Eukaryota; kingdom Metazoa; phylum Chordata; class Aves; order Galliformes; family Phasianidae; genus Chrysolophus; species Chrysolophus pictus. The sequence continues at coordinate 50,953,305 of CM074577.1, forward strand.
GAATAAGCAGCTAAGGCTGTAAAAGTTATCATGTTTAAACGGGAGGTAATGATTTCACAGTAAAACCCAACTGTTTGTGGCAAGTATCAATCACCAGGCTCTAAAATAATCAGAAGAAACACCTCAGCTTTTAGAGACAACTCAGTCACTCAGAGAGTCTCCGCTTGCTAAAAATGTTTGTAACACCAGCTGCTGGTTGAACACACACTTTCTACACATGTTCCTCACAAGACCCGATTTATTTGGAGCAATGAAAAGGGCTGAAAACTGGGAACAAAACGTCAGCCTCAGTAACATGAAATGCATGCAGTGTTTTTCTGCTGAGGTGTTTGCAAACATCTCCTGAGTCACTCACCGTTTCCCAGTGAAATCAACAGCAATGACAGGTATGTCTGACTGGGAGTGCATGTTTACGTGCCTATACGTGCATGTGGAGGTATTTTTTTATTCTTCATGACACCATCCACCCCTCCAAAGAACTGTAAACAAAATGGTCTCAAAATAGCTAACTTGTGATACGTCACGTGGACACTTAGCATGAAATATTACTGACACTCTTGGGCATGATTTTAGAGCCTTGTCACAAGCTGTTACATTCTGCAATATTCTGCAGACTCTGTGCTTTCATTGTTTTAATGAAAAGGCTCATTTGTATGTAGCTCTTGTCCTAATATAGCCAATCTGATCTGTGAACCAACAAGAAAAATCCTATGCACTTTGCTAAGGAACAGCCAATAACATCAGTGTACACCAGCATGGAGCTAGGTGAGGCACAGGAGCTCTTTTTCCCTGATCCCACCCAGCTTGTGATGCAGGCAATGTACACGGCTGTCTTTTCACAGATCCAGCAAGCACAATGAACAACCATAGCACACTGTTTTCCTTTTAAAAGAAGATGTGAGTAAACAACCATTCCTCATCACCACCCTGAGGCTGCTTTGAGCCCTCAAAACCAAAACCCAAACTCAGTATAACTCAGAGCAGCCAACCTTCCGGTTCATTTTCTCATAGGATGACTTAGGTTGGAAAGATCTTAAAGCCCACCCAGTCCCCTCCATGCCATGGGCAGGGCTGCCACCCAGCAGCTCAGCTGCCCAGGGCCCCATCCAACCCGACCTTGAGCGCTTGCAGGGATGGGGCACCACAGCTTCTCTGTGCCAGCGCCTCATCGCCTGCTCAGTGAAGAGTTTCTTCCTCAAGCCTAATCTAAACCTCCCTCTTCTAGTTTAAAGGCATTACTCCTTCTCCTATCACTGTACTTCCTGATAAAGAATTCCTCCTCATTTCTCCTGCAGACCCTTTGAGTACTGGAAGGCCATGATCAGGTGTCCCCAGAGCCTTATCTTCTCCAGACAGAACAAAACCAGCTCCTTCAGCCTATCTTTGTAGTAGAGGTTGCTCCAACTCTCTGATCATCCTCAAGGCTCTCCTCTGGACCCACTCCAACAGCTCTACATCCTCCTGCTCTGGGATCCAGACCTGAACAGAATACTCCAGCTGGGGATTTACAAGGATGGAGTAGAAGGGACAATCACCTCCCTGGCCCTGCTGGCCACCCCTCTTTCAATGCAGACCATCTGGACTTCACACTTCCAGTTTGCTAGCATAAACTGCTGGCTCCAGTTTTTCACCCACCACTACCCCAAGTCCTTATCCAGAGGGCTGCTCTCGATCCACTAATTGCCCAGCCTGTATCCATGTTTGGGATTGCCCTGACCCCGGGGTAGGATGCGACCCAAGGATGCTTTGCATCCGTTTGAAATGTCACAGCCAACCCAAGCAGAGTCTGAAATGGCATCCATGACCACAGCAGGCATCACTGTAGTACACTCAATAATAAATGCTGCACAGAATACAGGTCTCATCTCTTCCTTCTCACTGGCTGGGAGAGGTGAGGACCAAGAAAGAAATAAAAACCCATTAATCTCAGCGGGCCATTAAAAATTCAAAATCAATTCAAGTTGCATGAAATCTGTAAGATATAAGAAACTGAACACATTTTGCAGAAAGATCCAAGCAGCACAAAACATTTTTTCTCAAAGCTATCCCTTAGATTAGAACAACTCAAACTTTCTTCCACTGCTACTTGTTACTGCCTGCCCCAACAGTCAAAATGTAAGCTGTGACAGGCCATATAATGCAGGCTCCTGTTCACTAGGTGGATGAGCAACATTTATGTCTAATATGGAAACATAAGGCATTTAGATTTAATTTTCCCCCATACCCAAGCATGTTGTCTTGGAATCTATCACAGAATTCACACACAAAACATATATATTTGGCCAAGTCAGTCATTACTGAAAAGTATAATTGTAATTGGTTTCTGCAGCATTACCCTAGTTCTAAATTACTGTTATAATTATGTATTTTAAAACCTCTAGGCTTTTTGCCTTCATTTTATTATTTGTTTAGGAGAAAAGCAAGATGGTATCAGAGGATGGAGTCTTCTAATAAAATCACACAGAGAACCAACACCTGAGAGCCAGTCCAGCTGGCCTGGGAGGGAGAGCCAACAAAGTGCCACTTTTGAGTGCAGCTGCTTTCCAGCAGCAGAAAAGCCCAAAGAACTGCAAGGTGCCACTTTGTCCCCTCCCCAGATTCAGTCTGCAACACACAATAATGCTCTGGGAGACTTCTGTAAATAAAATGGTAGCTTTTTTTTTTGCTTTTTTTTTTTTTTTCAGATGGAGAACTGCAAATACCTGCTTTGTGGCCTCCAGGGCAAGGCCTGTGATAACTGAGCGCCCAAATCTGGTTGCATGGCCTAAACTGAATTTGCTGCACCTGCCAGAAGAGGAGATGGAATTGAAAGAGGCACAGCAGCAAACTGTGTCCTGCCTCATTCTGCTTGCTGGGTAATATTTGAGACCCTCTCCTCTCTGTCACTCTTCATTCTTGGCTTGGTCTCATGCTGAAATTACAAATGCTTAAGTGACACCAGGCTGCAGGCGTGAAATGGGACTGCGAAGGCATGTTTCATTTACCAAGAAAAACTGGAAGATGTTTTCCCTCATCTCCTTCTAGACACCTTCAGCTGATGATTGACAAAGTTTGGTTTTTTTCACTGCCAAACACATACGAGCTGAACGGATTTCCAAACAGCAAAGTACTTTGAAGGATGCTTGCAAAATAAAGTGATAATCATATGGAGAGCTAACCAAATACCAAGGGTAAAGGATGGAAAATTGTAGTCCATTTACAAGGCAACATACTTCTAAAATGTTTAATTAAAGCTAACAGGCTGGAATTTTCTGTATATAAGGAAAATTGATGTCCCATGGGTTGAAAGTGCAACCTCCAATGAGTAATAATTAACACTGATGGCTTTAAGTATCATAATCCACTGACAGAAATCGAATGCTTCAAGGGTTGAAAATATAACCAGTGTAAAACTCAGCTCTCATCAGAGAACAGGGTTTTACTTTAAGGACACAAAACAGGTGCAGCCACAAACCTGGTGCTATGGGGGAGAAAACAAAGGTATGCTGAGGAGACCAGTGCTTTACTTCTATAAAATACTGCATGGACCCTTGTTCCCACAGCCCAGTGCTCGCATAACAGCATTTCTACAATAAAAAGCAGGGGAAGGTGACACCACTTACAGGATTTCTCAGATTCTTCAGAAATGAGTCCCTTTTGTCAAATATAAAAATACACTCAGTCTGCAGTGAGGCTGTTATACACAGCTTAAGTGTTTACAGCCTTGCTCTCTGAACATACAAATACTTACATATATTGTTATACAGAAAAAGAGTCCTTTCTTTAGTATATTCTGCCTTGGTTGACAACTTGGGAAAGAAGCAATAACTCCTTGTGCAAAGCCCTTTCAGTAGCCTGGCAGAGATGCGTGGGCACACCATCAGTGGTGTCATGGCACCCAGTCCAGGGATCCACTGAGCTCTGATACCAAGGGGCAAAGTACTCACGGAAACACATTTCTCTTCTTCAAATAAAAGATTGCAATGGCAGAGAATTTAAAAAAGAGAAAAAAAAAAAAAAAAAAGGGAGAGAGAGAAAAAGAAAGTATTTCAGTTGATGCTTTACCTGGTTGGGGCCACAGAGACAAAACGAATGCAGGTTTTCCTATCTCCTCATTACATTTACGTGGCTAATGCAAATGCTTATTTAAGACTCCAGGGTGTGTAGACAGTGAGTTTGAAGAGGCTTTTACTTTTTTTTTTCTTCTTAGTCCACATTGTCCTTATTAATTTCTTTTCATTTTCTTTCGCTGAGTGCTCAAAGGCAATTTGCATAAGAGTCCATTATAAATTAGATCTGTTTAATGGTATGCTCATCTCATGGCTATTTAATTTTACTTCCTTGTATGTCTAAATTACATAATATTGCACTCTCCCCTAGAAGCTAGTACATTTGAGGAGGTGGCCACACCAGGGAGAAATGCTGTGCTAGCCAAGCACAGACTGACTATATTTCTATTCATGTCTCAGAGGACCACGCTAGCAGTCACTACCTGCCCATCTTTTTCTGAACACCTCATGTCACTTGGATCCCTGGTGACTGAATACCCAGGAACCTTCCTAGCTCTGCATAACAAAAGTTGCTTCATAAGCATGACAGAAGAAAGTAACTTTGCAATTTTCACTAACACGTATATTATGAAAACCATAATTTAACCAAACATCTTGTTGTAATCTCTTGTTCTCAGTGCTGTTATAGTTTGTTCTTATCTCTTCCCCCTTCTATTTAATTTCAGGTTTCATGTCCAGGAGTATCAGAAATTCCTTGGCACAGACAGTTCCTATGTTATTAGAAGTGTCATGAATACAACGACTGCAATGCAAAAGTAACTGGGGAAAAGGGTATTGAAACCAAAAATCTTATTAAACCTTCTACAGAAAAGATATTAATACAGGAGCCAAAGCAGACCAGGTAAGAAGGATGTACAGGAGGAGATGTCAAAACACCAGGTCTTAGGAGATTTAAGAGAAAATGTTACTTGGCATTTTAAAGAACAGATAAATCCTAGATACTGAGTGAAAGTGAGGTTGGAAACTCTCGTGGAAACATTTGCTGAAGATCAAAGAACAGAATCATTTACACGGAGACCGCTTCAAATGTCTTATTGTTATCTGAGCAAGGAGGCAAAAGAGAGGGTAAAGACAAGTGCAAAGGGCTCGTACAACACTTGGAAGAAGTTGAGATAGGGAGGTGGTGAATAGCCTTAAATGAAGAGTAAAGCACGTGAGGAACAGAAGGACTGAGATGATGAGTGAGGTGGTATCATGAAGGAACGCATCACAGACAAAGCAGTGAAGTATGGGATTTGCTATGACCCACGTGATCAGCAGCAGCACCAGGAGCAGAGATGACAGCAAACAGATATATATCATCAAAAGAACCAGCAGTCACTGGGTCTAACCCACATGGACAAACCGACACTAATTGGAAGAGAATAAATTGCTCAACACCATGCAGTCATGCTGCAGGAATGTGACTTCCACAAGAGTTAGCTGCAGCTTTCTATTCCACAGATGAGTGTGGAGATGCTGGGACGTGCACCTGAGCAACACCTTGCAAAAGGATGTGTGGGTTACAGGAGACATGAGGGTGAACTAAACAATGGATGGCAAAGGCTCCAGAAGACAAAAGCACCAGCCTTGTCTGAAAAGGAAGTTTTCCCAAGAAAAATGAAAGCCTGTATTTTCCTCAATAAGCCTGGCTATCTAGAAACTGAGGAGGTTCAGCCAGAAGTAAAAATTATCCTCCAAAATACAACTTGTACAGCAAGTCCCTCTGTATTTTAAGTACAAGGTAGTAGATTCAGGGTGCTCAAATGTCCAACAAAAGTAGGCTAAATAATTTGGCTCTGACACAACCTCCTCCTGGGATGCTCAGGAGTATCACCCACCCAGACCCAAACATTTCTTGTAGAAATGCTGATGTTTTAGAAAGGAAGGGGATAAATACTTGGGCTGGGATGTCAGGAGCTAGTGACTCATGACCAGAAGACGATACATGTGAGCAGATGGAAGTCATGCCCCACACCACACGGCTGCAGCCAGGGTGAGGCCAGCAGAGCACCATCCCTGGAGTGTGGGTGATGGGCCAGGAGTTTCTGTTTACCAGATACTTTCTCTCTCTGCTTTGCAGATCTCAGCTTCTGGTATACCAAGGAGATGCAGACAGATAAAAGGAACAGGCTGCAACCCAAATAAGCAGCTTTTCATACAAGGTGAGGCAAGTAAGTGCTTTCAAAGCGCTTTCAATATCATGGCAGCCAAACTGACAAGCTTTAGAGATGGATGAGTGAGGTCCCCCAGCTGAGACCCTTGCCCCAATATCCCCAATACTCTTGGCAAGGTGAGGTTCCTCCTTCTGACAGACACCAAAGTGGCCGATGTTCCCCAAAACGTCACATCTATCACCAACCCTCTCAGCTGCTTGCTTCCAGCCACTGAGCACTTCCCCAAGCCCTTTTTGCTACAGTAACAGACCTTCTTCCCAACAAACCTCAACCGTGCAAGTCCCTAGTCCTCTATCTACAACACAGCACCACAGCTTCCTAGATCTACTGAGAACAGACTGCAAGTCTCGAAGCCCACATCTCCTACAGTGCTTGATATCTTGCAAATAAGTCCCGGAAAACTTTTCACTTTTCCATTGCGTATCAAAACCACTTTCCCTAAAATCACTTAAGCCAATGAAATGTTAAATCAATTATTCACGCAAACACTTTCTCCATCTCTCTTTTTTGTAACCAAGTTTTCTTGGCAATGATAACATTTCACAGAAAAAATTAACAAATATTCTCTTTGCTTGCCAAGATAATTTTACTAAGCTCGAATCCGATTTCATTGAGGTACGTTATTTATGTTTTATCTCGAGGGAAGCTGCCTATTAAGTTACTAGCAACCGTGTCCTTTTGCTTATGATATGGTTATTACCAAGTTATCAGGAGTACCTTAAGTTATTAGGGTGCAATGGCAAATTAAGTACTTTGCGTCATAATTAGCTAATAACTTTTGAATTATATTTTAATCATATTTAAGATGGCCGGGTTTGCTGTGAGTAGAGATAATGGAGGATAGGAGCAGAACTGGAGTGTTTATCATTCGATACCAAAAGCCAGAAAGCAGCTAAACTGGTGAAGGCACAACATCCCAAAGGCCATGATGATCTGTGTACTCAGAAGGCTGAACCCCTTCCCAGTTAGCAAAGTACTGAAGCAGAGCTTGTATCTTGGGAGCATGTTTAGGGAAAAAAGCAACAAATTCATTAGCTCCAACCCACTCTCCTCTGAGCCTGTCAATTTTTCTTAAAAATGTTTTGGCAGTCTTCACAGTCCTATCATAAACTCCGTAAACCTAGATTTCACAAAGAGATTACACTTAAAAAAAAATGAGCAAAACTACGAGAGACATTTCCCTTTCAAAAATGTGGGTGCTAAGGGGGGGAAAAGCACCAATACCCAGCTTTCTCGGAATGGGGGAAATTCTTTGATGGATTCCTTTGTACATCAAACCTGCCCCTCAGCTTTCATGAATTTCATCGAAACCTCTCCTAGCTCTCAGTATTTCCTTTGTACACTGAAGAATGCTCAGCATTACATTTTCACATACACATCACTGGAAATTAAGAAACACAGATTCTCCACAAAAAACATTTTCTCTTTGAAAAGTATCAGCAAAATGATACTCTGGAGACCTTGGTTAGCATGTGTACACTACATAGGAAGCACCACAATACTGCCAGCTCTGCCCCTTTTCAGCAGGTTACTTTGGGAAGCAGGCATCACACTTTGCAAGCTGGGCATCCCAGCCACTGCAAAGGACAATCACTGCCATGAAACTGTAACAAATTAAGCTTTCCAAGGGCTTCACAACTCTGCCTACTTTGTCACAAACCCCAGCTCTGACGTTTTGCTAACCGTTGCTTCCTCCAATAGGATGGACAACACACTTCCATAGGCAAGACAAGAAAGTGCATGCCCTGCTGTTTGCAGAAGTTGCACAAGTTCCTTCTGCACTGGTGCCCATTGAGACAAGAGTGTACATCCAGACGACTGCATGTCACACTGGGAGATGGTGAGGACTGCTTGAGAGAGAGGTCGCTTCTGCAGTGAAGCCTAAGTAACCAAATCTCATTAATGAATAAAAGTCAAAGTGCTTCTGAAACCTTTAGCTGTTAATTACAAGCCTGGGTTGGAAGAAAGTATTCCCAGACACACTCATTCCTCTTCTCTCAACAAACACCTGTGGGACTTGCATAGTTTGTATCACCCTCCTCAGGTACAGTTCACCCAAATGACAACAGTTTGTGCAGCAAAAGCCTGTAGGACAGATTAACAAGTTTCAGCCCTTCTGCTGAACTTGGGCTCATGCTTTCACAAGGCAAATTTGCCAGGGAAGGTGGAAAGGACGTTTAGCCTGCTTTTTAAAACGCTACAAGAACACACAGATGTGAAAGAACACATATAAAGAACATTATGATAGTAGTCAAAACAAGCATCACAAGTTAAGATGTCAGACACTGGAAATGCTTCTGCAACTTTGATTTGCAAACTGCTCTCATATGAAACCTCTTCAGGATTGGTCCATCATGACATACAGCCTTCCTCCAGCACCCTCTGTAACCCCTGGGCAGCAGAAAAGGCTGCACACTGTAGGGGACTGCAGCCCACAGGACCCCTGCTTGAGCTGCTGGAGGAGCAGAAGGAGGTCATATTTTGTGAACTTCTCTGCTGTCAGACTTGGGGGCTGATTTGCAGAAGCTCTGAGAGCTTATAGCATCAGTCGTGCTGACCACAGCAAGGCGCTGCATAACATAAGTGCTGAGAACTTGGGTAGCAGTGGCCACAAAGTCACAGCACAATCCTGGTCACAACTTTCATGTCACACCACCTCAGCCCTTTTCACACCAAGTCTTTGCCTTCAAACAAACTGCCAGGAGAGAAGCAAGAAGGCAACAGGCTAAGGAAAGATGCAAGAAAGCATGTAGGAATGACTCCTCAGAACAAGAATTGAATAATGTGCAGGAAATATGGCCCAAGGACAGTGCTTAACTGTGAGGATGAACAGGAGATGTTGATGAGCTGTTCATTAACCGAGAACCATACTGAGCACATACAGCATGAAGATGACAAACTAAGATTGCCCTGGTAGCCCTAATGGATTTATATTCCTAAAAAGCTGGCTTTAATTGCACTGAGAAAAACAGCAAGGCCAACTACACAGTAACATGTTTATGTCTCTTGAGCATTCGTGTTCTGCTTTACCATGTAAACTTCCCAGTTAACAGCTCAGATTACAAATTCCTTGAGAAAAGCAATCTAGATAGCACGCGAGCATGCACAATAGAGGCGAGGAAGGCGTGGACATACAGAATTTACTATGAGAACACAGGGCCATGCGCTGCTATTGTTCTGATTAACTCTAGCTTATATGCATTATAATTGCACTGCACTGATTCCTAGTGTGGACACCCATGTGCCTACACAGAGAGACATGTTTACACCTGCCTAATTTATTCTCATACATTTACATGTTTAACTGCTTCCACACTACAGGTCGAAATGATGTAAGCATTTCAGTAACTAGGAAAATCACGCTATTAACCAAATCAGTTGATACAAAACCTGCATGCTAATCAGTTAAGAGGACAGGAAAGTCCACCTCAGACAGCTTAGACAGTGGCTCTGAGCAATAAAAAATGCTTAATGCATAGGTTAGAAATGCCAAAGCCACACCTGAATACTCTACTGGTGGTGGGGGTGTTAAAAAGCATACAGATAACATTACCTCCATTGACAAACTTTACATGTACAAAACAGTGGCTTTATTGTTTATTAAATTAGATGCTGTCATGGTGTAATAATCCCTGCAGCCATACCAAACCCAACAGTATGTAAGATGTATTTCTGTGGAGGAGGTAAAGAGGGAAGAAAAGAATGGAGATACAGTACAGAAGCAATACAACTCTATAAGTAGGGACATGAGAAATAATTAATCAACACATGAAAACAGCATAATTTCAGCTGACAAAACCCTCAGAAATATCACACATCAAAATTAAATGTCATATCACAATATTTTCAAAGCAGGAGAGCCAGGATGCGATTCAGCTGCCAAACTGCAGGTTCCTGGTACCATTTGGGATGCTCAAGGGCATCTTTGGGATCCCTGGAGGACTGAAAAGCACAGGGAAGTCTGACAGGAACCATACATGGGTGCTAGCTGCCCACGCGAAGGCAAGAGTTTCCTGCCCACAGGATGATCAGACTTTACTGGTAGAAACCAGCAGAGCCCAACAGCCAAAATTTCCTTGTGGCAAAACCAGGTTGATAATAAACAAGACATTGCTCTCCTGGAAAGCTGAGCATTGCTTTTAAACAAGCAACTAGATGTTGCCTATGGAGTAGTCTACTGCATGAATCTATAAATTTTCATTGTTTTGTACACTAATTTGAAACCTTTCTTTAAAAAGACAGAATGGTATTAACTACACTTGGATTAAAAAAAGGGGTGTGGGGAGAAGACATCACCTAAGAGACATTTCCATACTGTATCTGCCCTCGTCTCTGGACACTGGTACAGTTGCATCACTCTCCTTGCAGCTTGCACTAATGATTGCAACTCAAAAAAACTGAACAACCAACCTGAGTTATGTGTCCACAAGGCTGTAAGTCCCTAACTAACAACACGGGAAAGACCTAACAATGCAGTTAGAAAAGTCCTGAATCTCAAAGTATCATTTTGAAGAATAACATCAGTTCCAATACAAGCATTTTCAAGGACAAACTATTCCAAAATGTTCTCTCTCTCTCTGTGCTCCCTGGAAATAAAACATGTTAAAAACCTTGCATTAGCCCTTCCACTTGTGTAACTACTTAATACTGATACTTTTTGCTCTATTCTTGAATGTAATAAAGTTTTAATTTAGCAGAAATCCAGGTGTTTTGTTTGACTTCTGATTTTTTTTTTTTCTTGCATCACCACGGGGCATAGATATAATTGTTTTCTACTATCTTTAGAGGAGATCTACAGAACCACATTATCGAAAGATGCAGAAGCCCAAAAATAGTTTGGGATAATCAAAAGCTGTGCTTTTTCATCAAAGCTCTCCACTGCCACCGCTCCAGAAGCTGCTGGGGCTGCAATAAATGGTTTGAGGCCATGTGAAGGTAAAGATCATTTTCCACACCTTTCTGAAAAACTACTTTTCTTAGAGTTCAGAGGCAGGCAGAAGCCAATTAGCACAATCTGTTGATGAGAATGTCTTTCAAAACAAGCAACGCTAACTATGAATCAAGACCATCAAACTGTACTCTCTTGCTAACCACCAAGTCCAAGAAAGTCTGCATTTGCATTAGCCATGCAGACCTCAATGAGGGAAACCTACAGTTCTTTACCACCCGCTTTTGCAGCAGCAGTGCCAAAGTGCCAAAATCACAAAGGTGATTTGTGACAGAGCCTGCTGCCTTTGAGTGACATCAACCCATACCAAACTGCTTGGACGTTCAGACCCCTAGCAGGGACACGTCCCTGCTGAGAGGAGGAAAGAGCTCTGCCACATCTGTAGTGGGGATGGCTTGTAGGGATCAGGGAGAAGTGCTGTCCGATGGCTTGTCAGGAGGAAGGAGTATTTCTCCACTGTGCTTCGAGGCCTGGTTGATCCCTGTGGGAAATCCTCTGCTAAACAACTCCAAGTGGTGCGGGAACCGCTACTGTGTCACTGCAGATGGCAGCTCCGGCTTCTCCGTAGCATCAAAGTCAGCCAATACATGCCAGCTCCGTACAGTCTGAGAACACAGGCAAAGTTAAATCCTCCATCTAACTTTGGGAGCACACTGCTGGCTTGTAATTTATTATCACTGGACACACAGAAAAGACAAACAAGGGATTTTGCTTTGACCTGTGGAATAGGAATGTTGTGAGGTGCGGAGCCCATAATGACCGCAGGGACTGGCTCTGCCCGTACTGCCCCATAAATGTTTTGTTACTACGGCACAACAACATTAGCACAGCAGTGAGGAAAATAAACCCTCTGTGCTGTGATGGATGTGCCCTCATTTCGTACATACATATAGTCAGCAACGTACTGCAAGAGACGTGACCTTTACTGGCACCGGGTTTCACTGGCCCTGTTTTTCCAGACCCCACCCCGTTTATTTTGTTCTGTGCACAGCCTCCCCAGTGGCAGCAGCCTGCAAAGAAACTCAGGCATGCAACTCGAGGGGCAGAGCCCTTCCCGCAGTGCCGCACAGCAGGGCAGAATGCAGGACCATGAGCTCCTGGCGCAGGCCTTCCTGCAGGGTGCAGCCTGGATCACACAGTGCTGCTGTCCTCCTGCAGCTTGGGATGGGACTGGAAACAACATGGCCAATTTGATTCTACAAATGAAAACCGTGCCACTGGCTTTGTGATTTTGGCACGGCACAGATGCCTGGAATGTGTTCTCCATCATTTCCTATGACCTTTCATGTTTTCAGGACTCTATCAGTAAAAAGAAGGAAGGACTCACGCCTCTTAGATAGCTAGCTATTTCACATTTTCATAGGCAATAATGTGACCTAGATGGAGGCTAAGTGCAATGGAAAGCTGCAGCCCTACCAGCTGTTTCTATTTTCAAACCAACGCTTGACACACATCCTTTTCACCTCTCCTTTTGTTAAGCCCACCAAAGAGACGCATGAAACACACCTGATTAAGGCTGTTATTTCTGTGTCTGAAGTGAAGAATTAGAGGCTCACCTGGAACCAGACCTCTGCAGCTCAGAGAGCAGCATCCACTCAGTCACGGGGAGCTGCGCCATTAATCCAAAGGGGGAAGGGGAAAGTGCAATTGTAGCTCTGCTGATGAGTTTATCTGGGTTAGCTACTAAGCAGGGAAAGGCCAGTATGAAAGGCATGGCCCAGGGCCCGGCTTTATGAGACAACAATATTAGAAGCTGGAAAAATGAGAATGCCTGACAAAAAGCAGAGCATCCAAATAGGCATTAGCCACTGAAAAGCAGCAGCTTTTCTCTTCATCCTTTTCCATGAGTTCAGTCTTCCACAGTAAAAGCAAGCAGGGAAGCATCTTTCCTGCTACCATAGCTCAGGCTACTCCACCTGTAACAACACGTTAGCAAGACTTAAGAAAAATCCATTTTAAAATAAGACATTGGGAGCCAATCACGATTGACAGCAAAATGACTTGAAAACCTAACAGATGAAAACCAATACAAAATAGCTCTATGAAAAATAACCATCTGCCTTTCAAATGCTTGCTGGTGACTTCAGTCATGCAGCTGTATCAGCAACACTTGGAGAACAAGCAAATTGTCTTATTGCTTCAAATGGAACTTGTGCTGCCCCATGTGACAAGCTCCAAGTATAAAATTAAAAAATAGATTTTTTAAATTCTGCAATTATACTGCTACTAAACCAGAATAAGTAGCAAAAGTGAATAAACAATAGGTTTTCAGGCTGGAGAAATTACCATCACGGTGTTATCTAATCTCTCCCCAGAAGTCAAGAATTATGACTAAGCCCTTCCAACACAGATACAGCCTGAAATTCTATGTCAGAAGTATGTCCAATTGCATTTGGCAACCCTTAGTCAAGAGAGAAGCTGAGTATAATTGGATGAATATTTGAAGTTTTCATTATTCATGTAGGAAGGCTAGGTAAAAAGTGTTTTGCAGTCCCAAGACACTCGAGGGTGTGTGTTATTGGGTAATAACCAATTAGGAATGTTGACAGCACTCTGCCTTTAGGATCACCGTGGCCAGTAATGTACCTGGGTGGATGTTGTGCAAAAGCACACACCCGTTGCCTACTGCTCAGTTTATTTAAGCAAACCTTTCACCAAAGGAAATGGAAGACACCCTGAAGGATGTAAGATTGATGGGTCAGCTGCATTCTGGAAAACTTTTTCTTTCCCCTCCCCGTTGCATCTGACCTCCAAAAATATCTTTTTTCGATTATTGGTACTTCTGATTACTGGAAATGAATCTGATGGCATCTGTCTTTTATTTCATATGATCTAACAAAGTGCTTATTATTAGCAGTAAGGAAACACTGACTGCAAAAATTCAGCTGCTAAACATGGAATCTGGTAAAACACACTGTCTGTGGAAAACACTGCAAATTCAGAACAGCTAAAAGCAAAGATCTTCCTGTCATGCTTATTTTTCAAAGAAAAACATACAAATAATAACTAGAGTCATGCAAAACATTTTAAAAATGCCAATACTTAAAAAGTAACAGTTGTGACACACTCACAAGAACCTGAAGTTCAGCACTGATTTACCACATGATAGTGAGTCTCACCCATTGACAACCTGACAGAACAGGGATAGAATGCACTGACAGCACATCAAACACTCATTTTTTTTTCTTTCCTCCCTTATGTTATCATTGTGATGCAAAAAACTCCCCCCAGAATCGGAAAGTTTGTATTCTGATCTAAAGCAGAGCAATTATTGTAAGAGATGCCCAACAGGGCTTTCCTACCTACACGAGAAGCATTCCAAACTTTTCCTGAACAATTTGTTTGTGTCTCAAACATGTATAATATGAAATCCATTTGTTATAAAGAGGAACATATCAGTTTTGTTGCAGCTCTCATTTTCTGGCTCGCATCATATTCAGCCTGTCCTGTGGCACTGACTGTACCACAGACGCTTCTCTGAATTCCCTGAACGCTGCCTAACTCCCTCCCCATGTATCACCCAGATGATGATGTTTTGATGAAGCACTGCACACGGGCCCTCAAGATAATGGATTCAATGGGATACACTTAAAAGATCATTTTTCTCCTTTGTTATTGACTGCATGCACTGCTCTAAGACAGGAAGGGCTTTCATTTTTTATGCAAGCCATGGGGCCCCCAGGGCCCTCTGAACTGTTTAAGAAGAATCAATTTTGAGGTGGGCAAGAGGGGCCGGTGAAGCTCCGTTTTTGGAGGCCTCCCCTCAGATCGCTTACAAGTTTGGGCAAACCGGGAGCATCTCTCAGTCCTGCCGTGCTCTGGCACGGTGCTGCTTCCCACTCTTGAAGGTCTGTGGTTAGAATTCGCTCACAACTGTAATTTATAGCATGCATATGGGCAACAAAATAAGCAAAAAAGGTTCCACAGAAGCAAAATAATCACCACCGATGGAGATAAACAGCAATATTGCTGCTAAGCAAAGCAGTCCTTGGCACTGTGTAGCGGCAGGAAACCATTACCTCGTGACAAGGTTTTAATACCCTGACATTGTTGCAATTACACCCAGGCAACCTAACAAAACAAATTCACTGTATGGCAGAAAATATTTCCAATTCAATGTTGCAACGTTTATTTTTTAATTACAGCACAAAGAATACTTTTGGGGTGTGGAAGAACGTAATCTATCATTTGCTCTGAAGTGACACACTTATGGGAAATGCTCTGTACTATAACTTTCTGTGCCACAAGTAGTAACTACGAGCAATGTCTTAGGCAAGGAATGCAGAGAGCTTGGGTGCGGTGCTGGGAGATGCTGCTTATCCCTCCATCTCTCTCCCCGCCAGCTGGAGCCGAAGGCAAGCCTCATTTTGCTGCACTGGGACATTCGTCACTCCTCTCGTTTTATGTGTGTCCCACAGCTCCCTACCTGCAACGCACCTTGCACAAGAAGGGCTTTAACAGTTTGGATACAATCTGCGCAAGAGCACAAATACAAATTTTAATTAAAAGGAATGGTATTTTAATAGGTCACTTAAAGAACAATTATGCCTACCATTTGACTGACAGACAAGTCACATTTTAACATGAAAACCCACCGGGTTTGAGGAAGTAGAATTAATCTTTGTCTTTATAAATTGATGAACTACTGAAGTATGCTCCCATTGCATTTAATATTGCTTTGGTCTGCCATCTCATGAAAAAAAATGTATCTGGATCTTTCTATTACCCTTCCCTTCCACTTCTTTTACATCCTCACGAAGTTGATTCACAAAAACTGAGTTGCCAGTGTTGCTCTCCTTTTACTGAGTGCCTGTACTGCAAAACGCAGTGGTGCGTAGAAATACAGAAGATCGGTCTGCAGTAATTAGCTTGGGTACCTGAAGCAGCTCAGCTGAGTTAGCTGGAAGCAGGATAAACGAGTCCAGGAAGAATGTTGTACCATATTGCTTTGTGTCTCCGCAGACCATGCTGCACAGCAGGACTGGGTGCAAAGGTGACCACTGCATTCCTAAATTCCCTTCAAAGCAGACCACAAGAATCAGCTCCAAGCTCAGCTTAAACGCCTTCAGACTGTTATAGGAGCCCCTCACATCTTTGTGGCAAGCAGAAAGTGCCTCAAAAAAGCCTGTCCAAATGAAGTCCAGAGACAACAGTGCTGGATCTAAGCTAACACAGACACCACAGTTGGTAATACATTATTCTGATTACCAATTCAAAGATTCAGTGGAAGAGATCAATATCAATGAGTCTCACAGCATCCTCTGAACTGCTGTTACTACAAGCGAAAGCATTATATGAGGTAGCCATAAAATATGCTGGTTGTTTAAGTCCTCTCAGGAAGCTCACCATTAACAAAAGCCAGAGATCCAAGGGTGCATGGAGAGTAATGGACAAGAAGCAAGCAACCTTGATCTGATCAGGTAAAGATCAGTTTTGACCTTTGTGAGCTTCAATTCCTTCTGACAGAGACAGAAAAATGTAGGTGAAGAACAAATGACACAAAAGCAAGGAGGGAATTCAGGTGACAAAGTTAGACTCAGTGCTTGAAGCTGAAAGGGGATTGAAGATGCAGCTGAAGAGACTGCAACATCCAGAAAGCCAAAGACTGAGAGGAAATAAAGACTGAGAATGAATGACAAAGGAGAACTAAAGCTCGTCAGATGACAGGTGTCTGGTTATGACACACCTGCATTTGAATACACTCTAAACCAGCTAAGTTAGAGGGCATGCTCTCATAACAGGAACAGGTGACAACCCCCAGGCCAACACACTATAAGGCATAACCCTTATCTGTGTTAGAAAGAGTGCAAATAACCTGAACAGTTTTCCCAAATTTCTGTACAAACATACCCCAAATGGCAAAAAGGCTTGTAAACATGAAATCCATCAGGAAAGTTGATTGTTACCAGAAAGAAATAAGACGGAAATCAGAATCTATGTCCTAAAGCTCCAAACGTACCCAATACGTGGCTAGGTGTTGATGGTGAAACTGGAAGCCAAACGTTTACTTCAGCAATTACCTACCTACCTGTATGAGACACCAATTTGCTTAGCAACTGCAATGCAATTTATGAAAGACCAATGAAGCACACATCATTTATGTAGGAGCAGGATCTGAATCTAATGCTAACAGAGAGGTTCCTGAGTGCAAGAACTGAGTACAGCAAAAGGCAAAGCAAAGCAGTGAGCCTCAAGGCTGTTACTGAGATCTAGACCCAACCAGAATGACCAATAAGCCAAATCCTTCAGTGCCAAGCAGGAAGCAGCCACCTCAGCTTCTAATGGGCTTGTCCTTATCAGAAAAGCACAACCCACAGACTCAGCACTCTTTTATTTTTCCTGAGAATTTTCTTGGCTATTTCAAATGAGAAATACTGCTTGGATGCCTTTAGGCTGGTTTATGAAGCCGTGCTACTGAGCACAGAAGTCTAAATGCTACAACAAACTGCTCTTCACTAAAACATTTCCAATCATGGAGCTGGTATCAAGTCTTGGCAAAGAGAAGACTTCTCAGTGCACAGACCTACAAAAGTAGTTACTGACATCCCTCCTCTTGTTGATTGCCATTTCGATCCAAACCATAACACTTCACAGGCCTACTGGTAAACAGACTTCTGAACCCTGCTGACGATATGGATTCCAACCTTCTTTTCCCTCAAGACAAAGATTTGCTGACTCAGAAGACTACAAGCCTCAGAAATAAGGGGACAAAACCTTTTGCTTTGTAACAATCCTGAATATACAAATTTATTCTCCTGAATTTTTCCATCTGCACTATCATACTCATGCAGCCATGGATAAAAGCATGGCATGAACCTTGTAATACGAAGTTCATACATTTACTTTTTATCAGTCTCCATATGTCCACTATCCACAGTCTTGATTTCACTATTATATTAGAAATTTGAATACACAAGCATATAACAAGTAGAAAACACCATTTTTAAACAACCAAACAACTAATATACCAAAACAATTTTAGTAACACTTAAAACATAAAGACATGAACTCGATGGTTCAGTGATTACTCACTACCAGTTACTGACCACACAATGTGAAAACCTGCTAAACTGATGATACTGTTTCTTTCACCCAGTCACTAGCCACAAGCAACGGCAATGACTTGCTGACCTTGCAAGGCAAACATAGTGCAGGACTAAGATTCAGAAAATATTCACTCCTACCAAGGTGACAGTGATGTCTGACCCGTGGTGATCATTAATTGAGACAAAGTGAGGTCAATATGTATCTTGAGTTCAATATATGCACCTAGAGATACAATTAATCTTTGACCAGAAAATACCCCTCTGAGCTCTTTATTGACAGACGTGCGTTACAAAAGATTTCTCTTCACAATATCAGTTGCAAAAATTCTATAAATTTCTTGAAATAGGCATGGAGTACACTATCACTCACTGTTCTATTTTCCCCCAGATTTGTATAGTTGGTTACAGCGACCAGAACAAAGCACAAACCAGCAGCCTAGGAGTAAGAAAGAGCAGATGACAGCATAAAAGTTTTAAACAGTTGCTGGACTAACTGTACTCCATATGGTCTTTCTGAATCAGCATTTCATTTTTTACTGATACATGCTCCTGATAATTCCAACATCGTCAGCTGTTTCTAGCACAGCTACTGGTATCTATAAACATTTACACAGAGAGTTAGCAATCTTTCACACTTTCAATCATCATCCCAAAGCACTTTACAAATTGCTTTTTTTGTTAACCTTGACAGGAAGCAACAAAACCTCAAAGTTAAATCAATTATCTTGGGCCACAGAACAAGTCAGTGATGGAGTCAATATATTTCCATATCCCAAACTCTTTCACTTACCACAATACCATGCAGCTATCAAATGACAAAATATAAAAGGTGAATAACTAGATGAGCAAGCCAGGCTAGGTAACAAAAATTAAACTGAGCCAATACCTACTTTTTCTATCCATTCACTCTTGCTAGGAATGTTACAAAATACTAAAAAAAAAAAAAAATTGCTGCCTGGACCACTCACATCAAGAAAACTGCCTGAGCTAGTGCATAACTATGTTCAAAGCTCTTCAGGGAATTGGCTCTTTACCGCCTGTAGAAGCAAGAAAACTGTACAAGATCTTTAGCATGGTGATTTAAGAAGTATTAGCTCACCAGCTTTGCTGATGCTACTCTAGTTCCATTGATACAAACACTCCTTCAAAGAAGATGAATACAAATAAGGGGACTGGAAGAAGGATGTAATAATTCCCATTCTATTAGCATTTCCATAAAAACAGAAAAACAGCAAAAAACAAACAAACAAACAAACAAAAGCTCATTAATTAGAAGATTTTGTATTTATTGTATGTACTAAGAGCAAAGACAGTGTCTTCTTTTGGAACTGTGAACAGTATTCAGACAGCAGAACCTGCCAAAGCTCTGAAACAAGTGAATAGTGTTGTCCTACCTAACTCAAGAGTATATCACTGGAGGTCCATATGTAACTTATGAAGGATAGATAAGCCCTGTTTCCAACCTGCCAGTAAAGGTCAAGGACAGTCTGGGCATTCTCCTAAGTAATTTTGTGCTATTGATGCAAAAGAAACTCTCACAAACCAAAAAAAGCCAGTGTCCTAACTAGATCCAGGTGTGTGAAATTTAATTTCCCTGAGGGCTGAGAGGGAAGATTGGGTAAGAAAACTGGGACATGAATGGATTGGTTAAGATGAAAACCTGAAATAGCCCTGGGCAGAAATTTGGAAGTATTGTGAAATGCTATTCAACAAGAACCCACCTTCATATGCAAGGAGTAACTCAAGATGGGAGATGTAGCAATGCAAACAGATGCCCCAACAGATTGTGGAAGGAAAAAAATATATAAGGCTTTTAATGAAATCTTTCAACTCTACAGTGAGAATACAGGATGTGGCAATTTGATGTTTTGGAATTATGCAAAGGTTTGTACTGTGTGACTTGGACAGTACTAATTAGAAGTTCATATACTTTGAACCTGTGATAGACCACACTGCTGATTTTGTCAGTAGCAGATATCAGAAAGCTGATCTCCAAACGATCAAAGTCAAACATTTTTCCATTTAGTCGTGACAGTTGTTTGACTTTGTCTTAGCCTGGTGCACAACACCTTTTGGTACCTACCATACAGACAGCATTAAAGCTTAGAGGTGTAGAAATGCCATCTCCAAGCGAAGGGTTTGATCTTATGCAAAATGATAATGCACTGAGAGAAGGTGAGTAAGCTGCTTAAGTTCAACAATCAGAACTAACAGGCCTGTGCTTCCTCTGCTCATAATCAGATCTCTGCTAAAACCTTAACCTGGTTTTCTCAGACTCCTTGGTGACCTTGAAAAAGGGTACTCATCTTCTCCAGAATAAAAACCATGAAGCTTACTTTGGGCTGTCAAAAACAGACTAATTTCTGAAAAACTTCCTTTGCAAAAGAAAAGCAATTAAAAATATAGATAAAACAGTGCACCCAAATTCTTAATAGATAACACTGTGTTACAAAATATCCTGTACAATCTAGTTCAAAACAAACAAATTCCAAAACCACAGGACTCCTCACAGAGTACAAACAGTATTGTTTGGTTTGCTCACATAGATGTATGCATAACCATTGGTTAACAACTGAGAAGCAGGAGGAACAGTCTGCACATGGGTGAATGCATCACAACTTACAGTCTTCTTGGGGGGAGGTGCACAAAAGGACATTTGTCCCTGCTCAAGCATTTAAAGAAAACTACTTTTTTCCCCAGCAAATTGACCTTACATTAGGTCCTCTTGGCAAATACACTGATTCCAATTGCCTCTTCATGAAGTCTAGCTCTGGCAAATTGTTTTATTCAGCTGCATGAGATCATGTCTGAGGCATGGTCTCACTGATGTCTTGGGAGATCCTGAAGCCTGCTGATGCAATGCAATGATCATATGGAATCTTCCTTGTGAGGACAGCAGGAATATAAACTAGGATCCCCTAAATTCTATACTGCTGATTTTTTTTCTTAATGAAATGTAAGCATTATTTCAGCTTCAGAAATTTTCATTCCAGGCTTACTCAGTTCAAGCCAGCTGCTTGTCTGCTGAATTGCTTCATGGTACCAGGCTTTGACCAGAATTCAGTTAGGCCTCAATGGCTTGTGTTCTTCGTATGAACATTTGAGGGAAGCCCACAGTGGTCTTTCCATAGGAAGGGGCAGGGACACAGCGTCAGCAGCAGGATGCTTTTCTAATCTTTCCTAGGTTTTCTTTGGAGGAAAGGATAGATACCTGTCAGTAGGAATTTTAGATATCAAATTATAAATTGCTTTCAGGGATCTAACAAAAGAATTATGGAAAATGTACCCTGCAAATTGCAAATCTTTACCCAGTACTAGTCAAGGAACCCTTTCCAATTCCCACTGTATTGTTCAAGAAGAAGAGAATGGAGAGGAACAAGATAGTTGTTATTAAATCCAAAAAACGAAGGAACAACACGCACTCCCAAGCAAAGTGCTCTATCAGGATGGGTCTCCTCCACACTGGCAAGTCATAGTGACTCCAAAACTGCTGCTTTGGATATCACCCTTTCAATCTCACAAAGAAAGATGACTCTGGTACCTGGCCCACAGATGAAAGGTTCATTTTAGGCTTCTGGCCCTTAGACTACATGTAATACGAGTCAGGAGCCTAATGACTTTCGTGTCTCAACCTGTTAGATGCTGGAGCCTGCAACCTATGCTTTGACTCATCCCTGGAGCAGTGCTCTTTCAGGCAAGATAATCAAGACCTTATTTTTCACAAGCAATACTTCATGTGACAGTGAGCCTCAGGAATCTTCAACTCACCCAAAAAGATCTGTGAGACCCTGCCATAGTTTTGATCTCATTCACAAATATGTTATTGGTAGAAAAAGAAGACATTAAACAAAGTTGACCAAAACTTTGGACTAGAGTAACCCACAGCTAAAAAAGTCTTTTGAGTAGAGACTGACCAGGTCAGGTTCTGAGGAACAATCTGTACTAAGGTCCAAACATTACTGGGTAATTAGTACCTAGAACTCACCATACACACACATGCACAATGCTGGAAATAAATTGTTAAGATCTCATAGACAAAAAACAAACTACAGTATCGTGATTGCCAGCTTACTGCTTCATGCCACTGTCTTGACATCCAAACAAGTTTAGTAATTGTTCTTTTGAAGCTACTGATGTTAAAAAAGAAATATCTCAAGTTCTGGAAGTGGCTGGGAATTCCAGAATCTAATAGCTGTGCTGGAATTATTCACTCATCAAGGGGTTCAAAAGACACTTTCTGTCAGAACTGAGACATAAATGCATGTCAGAACAACTTGAAACAGAATGACTATAACAGAGTTTGGATTTTCTATACATTATGTTTGAAGAGCTTTAAAATGTTTAATTTATTAAACTGACTTTGATACTAGAGGCATAGCTTCCACTTTAAAGTGTTACAATAACTCAACTGAATGTAGAATGCATTAAGTTTAAATTCCACTGTCACTAAACACTTAGGAAAGATACTTCAGTTTCTTCACTTAAAAAGAAATACGCTGCCCTGGTGAATTCGACATGGAAACAGAAGCTGCATGCATTAATAGCAACATCCTCTCCTGCTGCACTGTAAGAAGGCATACACAGCAGGAAGGCATTTCCCTACTATTTCAGACACCGTCACTACCCCAGCTACAGAGGAAATGCTAAATAATAACCAATCCTAGAAGCTGAACACAACAAGGTCCTAAGAAAAATTCTTGACGTGGGTAGGTTCCATTTTCGATGAACAGTTCAAGGTTTTCCAGACATTGCTTCAATCTCTCAAGGCAGGCCTGTGTCTGGCAATGCCTCTATTAGTTCTCTCTGCCTGGCCTTCCTTGAAGAAGTGTCAAAAGAAAGGCCATGTGTCCAGCTGTTTCTCTTTCACATGCCTTTATTTACCATTCTCTTCCTGTCACTGTCAGGTGTTAGTGTTAGAAGCGCCCCTCCAGTCCTACTTAAAACTCTGCTGACAATGCTGCAGAAGCAGTAGCAGCAGTGAAAACTACTCTTAGAACAAAACCATACTCCGTGAAGTGCACCTTATGCTCTTTCAAAAGGCAAGTTAGTGCTGTGGGATCAGGAAACTCATGAAATCATTCCCCACAACCCAGTAAAAAAGAGCTGATGGAAACAAAAGCTTAGCAAGACAAAAGAAATTATCTAAATAAATGCTTCAGCTGCGAATTGCTGTTACTAAAATAGCTCAAAATAATGGGCAAAGGTGACACTGGAGATCAGTCATGTGATAGGACAATAATTAATAGAGGGAATTAGTTGTGAAGCAGAAAAGGAGAATTGGCTTGCTTGAATTGCAGTAAGGATCTTCCTGTCTTTCTGGGTCCTTGCTAAATGAACCACTTAACTGAGATTCAACTAGAGTGACAGGATGCCATCAAGACATCCTATCATGGACTGGCATGAGTACTTCCATTTACTGTAAGATTGTCTTTAATTTCTTTAGGTCCCAAAACGAGAATTAGAAGTCTCATTGTGATGGAGAATACAATTTAAATCATTCATGTGATCATCATCCAAAAAAAAGTGATCTCAGTGCTAATAAGGTGACAATACTGCCAAATGCCTATGGCCAAGGATCTGATAGATTACACTGCTCTTCTCCCACTAATCCCCCATGTACTAATCCATCTGTCCCGTTAGACTGAGCTGTCTCCCTGCAGAAGGTCACATATCAAGGGGGCACTGGGATCCCTCTGGGTCTCCTGCTCCTATGAACCCATAGACTTATGCTGACTATACTAAGCAGAGCTTCTTTTCTGCCTTAGCAGTGCAGAGCTGAGAAAGAGAAGTACAAGTGGGTGGGGAGAAAGGGGAGCTGTGCCTTAAAATTCTTCCACCCCTATTCATATGCTGTTGAGGAAAGACCACGAAGGTAAAAGTTCTCCTTCTAGAGTTGGTATAGACTAATGCTGCAGACACAATCAACCTCTGATAACCACTTTTAGAATTACAATATCCTGCCATGTTTATCTGCCACCACCACTATGAAATATTCCCACACTATATGTTCAGTGAACCCGTTTTCTTAAAACTGCACTTCAATTACATCTACTCTATATACATACAACCCTTTACTCATGCATTCAAAAGCTTTCTAATTGCTTAATTCCATTAAGTTACCAAAGCCACACATTTTCCATTTAGAAGATATATAAAGTGAGAATGTGAGAATTAAAAGTCAAATTATGTGAAAAGTCCTAAGATGCTATAAAAAGTATGAAGTTAATGCTGTCCTATATTTTGTTACATATAACCTCATGTGACACATCTAAGAGGATACTTTGACAGCACAGGAAAAAAGGTCTCCAAAAGGCACCCCCCCCCCCAAAAAAAAAAAAAAAAAAAAAAAGTGAAAGGTTAAAAAAAAAAAGATAGAAAACAAATATCCCAACACCCCCAACTTTGGACTTAAATGCATTATTTGTACTGCTTTTGATTGTAATAAACCACAGAATGGATGCCTGGGCAAAAAACTATGGTAGAAAGTCAGTGTTCTTTACTTTGTTTTAGTATGTAAACACAGGGATCTGCAAAGATGCCATTTGTCTGAAGCACAGTGGATCAGAGAAAGAAAAGTCAGTCTCTAACCTCCTATGAACAAAGAAACCTAATTTCATTTCGAAACAAAAGGAACTAAATTTATCGCTCTAAGACAGCCTCAGGACGTCCAAGCATGAAATTGAAGAAAAGGAGTTGCCAAAGACATGCAGAACAATCTTTTTAAAGTTACCTGGAATCAGGATATTTTGTAAGCGTGGCCAAGCTGCTGGTATACATGTGCCCACCCACATCAATGTGAACTGGTGCGTTGGATTTTGTGAGTTGTGCTGGAGTGGGGATGCCTTGATTGTTCAATGGAGATGCAGGGGATCTAGTGATCAGAGGTCTTGACATATTGGGCCGACTGTCCTGTGAAGAGATAGACCCGGGTTAATGATCTTCTTGAAAACCTCGCAGAAACCCACAGTCTTCAGTCAACAGCACTGTTGTAGCCTCACCTTACCATTTTCATCTTATTAAAGCACAGATAAATCTCTGGCAGTTTTTAAAATCAATCCATCTGTAAAAGCCTTAACTGGCTGCGTTTCAAATAGGTAAAGCGTGGCAAAATGCAGCGATCGAGCCCACAAAGTAGAAATCACGTTTGATACAAGTTCCTCCTGAACACTGCTCATGACAGACGACCCATACAGAAAAGGGAAAGAAGCTCATTCTCGTATTTCAGAGCTGATAAAGTCTCCGACAAAAGCACCACGAGCCGCAGACAGAAAGATGAAGAACAATTACTATTTTCTTTAATTAAAACCCACAGGTAGAATTTATGTCCCTTCCCAAGCCCTCAGTCATTGCTATGCAGTCAGAAGAGAAATACGAACCCTCAACTCCTCCATTCTGCACACTCTTCTCTCGAATTTCCAACTCACATAGCACGGAAACAGAAGCAGAAACACCTGGACTAGTCAACCGTTCACGCACTGCACACTGCTGGACATCGGCAGCCTTTGAGAAAGACATCTTCCATTTAAAAGTTACACGGATGGCGAGAGCTGCCCCTGCGTGCCCCACATAGGCGGCGGGTCTGAGCGGCTTCCCCGGGCAGGCGGGCTCCCAAAGTGGAGCGGGAGCTGATGCTGATGAAACCAACTTTTAGTCACAAAGGCAGGGATGTAACGCCAGCAAGCAGCGTGCTCCTCGTCTGCGCGCCCGGCGGGGTGGGGCAGGGCAGAGCCATTTGCCCGAGCCAGTAAGGCAGGCTGTATTCAAAGCTGGGGATTAAAATAGAAATGCGTTCGAGAGCGGTTTTGGGACGACCGCGCTTTCTGCTGAAGGAAAGCTCCACACTGGTGGAATCTTATAGAGATGCCCTGAGAAATAAAAGCCCTTGCAAATTACGCAGTTTTACATTTAAAAGGTAAGCAAAGCAGTGAGAAGTCAGATACACTTCATCACAAAACTCTCTTTGTTCTTTCAACACGTCTTTTAGCTGCAAAATCTAATGGCTTCTTTGTAAACATCTCACAGAGCTGGGTACTAAGCCTCGCCGAAGCAGAGTTACGGGGAATCTGGACTGGCGAAGCCCTTCGCTGTTGAAAACATGTATGTTTTTCATGGCTGTTAAAAATTCAAACCATAAAGGCAACGTGAGCCAGGTAAATGTCTAACCCAAATGATTTACAGGCCAGCATTGCACAATAAATCCAAGTAATACGTAACAAAAGGCATCTATAAACCACAAGGTACTTAACTAATTTTCTTTCATATACAAAAGCAAGCTTTGGTCAAATACTGATAAAAATGAAGAGGATAAAGAAAAACGCCTAGCTTAGATGTTGGGGTCTGGGGGAGTGCTGTTTGTTTTGCTTTTTTTCTTTTCCCCGTTTCTACATAAGCAGAAGTTAATATAAATTTGCAGAAATACCACTCTTAATTACTACAATTGCTTGAGGAGGTGCCTGCAGCACAATGAAGACAAGTCCGGACAAAATACGGTACACACGCTATGCAAAACTAATGTCTGCTATAAATGCTATGTGGTACAACCACCACCCAAGATGTTACTGATCTGCAGCAAGGTACTTAGCAAAATAATGAAGAAAAAATTAAAAATGATGACTGGAGAAGTGGAAATAAGAAGGCAAGAAATGATACCGACTGAGGATAAAGTGCGCACAGTGGGGTAGGGAACACATTCCAGCGTTCAAAAGCAGGCAAACAATTTGAAAAGCCAACAAAGAAAGCTGAGACTAAAAAGAAAAATAAATTCTGTAACTTGTATGGAATAGACAGCATCACCCCCCTTACTAGGATCCTCTCTGTCAGAAAAACACAGCCCTGTAACAATTTAGCAGACCGCAGCACTGTGGAGCCTGTAATAGTTTTTCAATTGGACACATTCTCCTGTATATCCTGCCCAGGGCTGCTTGGGAGAAAATGAACAGATTTTCAGGGTTAATATTGTAGTTAGGCTGGGACCTCATTCAGCAGAGCTGTGATAATGCTGGGCATATGAAACAGGAGGAAAAGGCATAGGATAAACATCACCGCAAGTATGGGAAATAGCTCAAAAGACCGTGGGCATTTCACAAGACAAAAAAAAAAAGGTAAGAAAACAGAACTGGTTTCCAAAAGTGAGACATAACCAAGCAGCCCTGTACACAGTTTACCCATTAAAACTCCCAATAAATAAATATCTAGAACTGTATTAAAACCATTGCTATTTTATTTCACCCTCCTCCTTTTCAACATTCCCCCTTCAAGCTAACCGCATCATTCTGCCTCAAGAAACAATGCTCGAATGTTCAACATTTAGATACTAAATACAATAATCTAATGCTGCTCCAGCCCTAGCTTACAAAGATGAAACTCATTCACTACTCCTTTGGCGACCACTGTGAAATTATGCAGTGGTAGCTCTGTTATTCCACTACTTCTATCTAGTTGCCCTTGAGAAATTGATGCAGAAATAGGATTCAGAGAACTGAGTGATTAAAAAACATCTTCTGTGTGGCACATCCCACCAGCATAGCAGAGAAGATCACTGTTCAACAGGCATGGTGTTAGACCACTCTACTTAACAGATTGGAGTTAAATTGTTGTATTAGTTCAGCTATGGAGACAGTGAGTTAGGAAGATATCCTCCCTGCAAAAACATCCCAAACTATCACAAATATGAATTGAGCAAGCTTAGATAGAAAAAAGTGGTTACAGTTAAGGCACTACTTGTAAATTAAACTTCCACTAACTTGAAGTAATTACAAATACCATTCCTTAGAAACAATTAGAGGAGTGAAGGGAGTCGTAGAAACCAAACTCAGCGGGATCCAACCGATTACAAGCTATTTAAAACAGCTGGTAACCAATACAACCGAAAGGCTCCTCGGCAGCCTGCCTTGGTGTGCTCTGTCTCACGTAGGTCCCTGTGCCCAGGAAGGGTTTGTACTTCAACCATGGCTGCTCCCACATGGGAGGGAGATTATGGAGGTGATTTTCTGCCTTGGGAATTGCACTGACTTCATTCATGAGTGGGACACAAAGCACAGCCAGCGTCTGTGCTGGTTATAGGATCAGTAACCTTTCTGCTCTGCTAGCAGTTCACTTTTCCACTTGGTATCTTTCCTTTACACATATTTCAATATTTATCCTATGAAAAAAATAATAAGAACAGGAAATCCCAGGTTTCACAACACTTCCCATGGACTGAAATACTTGAGATACTTTGTAAAATATTTATCATTATTTCTACTCCAATATTTTGATCCCAACAACTTTTCAAATTAATGAGTTCCGATTTCAAACAAACTTATTGCTCAAACTACATATGCTCAAACTATATACTGGGCAGGTTAAAGATATTTAAGTCTTACAAGACACTGCAGTTTTGGTTCAGCACGCAAAACTACTTCCCTATTAGAAAAACAATTTAGGTCTCCTCTGTTTCCCTGCTGTTACTAGAGGGAGCCTTCAAATAACAAGCAGTTGGTAGGTCCAGGTCTTTCCAGTACATCTGAATTCACTTCTCACTTTCCGCGCTATGTGAGCCTTCATGTAGAGCCAACAGAACCAAAAGCAGCCTTATCTGAACTCTTCCCTGAGTCTACAAAAATCCTTAGGACCAAGAAGGCTTTCTGCCAAACGGTACTGAGGATCATGGTGGAAACCTTTTAGATCTCCTCACTTCCCTGCCTTTTTTTTCTTTCTCACCAACTCAGGCAAACAGTATTGCTAAAGAATAAGCATTTACACCCAGGCTGGAAAAAAAAAACAAAACTGTTGGACTGAGATGTGCACCAGAACATCTGGTCTACCAAAGAAGAACACAATAACCATGTCAACATGGTGGCAATTGGAAGAAATAAGAGATATCTGAAGAGTATGAGGTATTACAATGTACTGCTAAGAGTACAAAATCAAAGAGACAAAATACTCTGAAAATATTCGCTCATGTTAGGCTGCTCTGATTAGAAGTAGCTTCAGAACTGTTATTTACACTCTGTGATCTTAAGCAAAGTCATTTCAGTTCCCTTCTCAAGCCAAGAACCTTGACAAAAACCACACCACTACAAGACAACCCAACCTCACTCATTGGTGGATCAACATTCAAGTGCAAAGCATCTACTTAACTCCCATAACCAAGAGGATCATTTCAGGCTGTGGGTCAAGGCGTATCTGACCAGAGTTAATAAAACAAACACACTGCCCATGAGTCAGACCAGCTCAAGAAGAAACGGATAAATGCTAATCAGTATGCTTCAGTTCTAGTCTTTGTACCAAACTGTAAAATTATTGGATCCTCCCTGTCACAATTCAAACAATTATCCCTGCTGAGAAAGTCACAGTTACATACTTCAAACATTCTTGGACTTTTCAGGGGGAGATGAGGACAACTTGTCTCACCTAGGCAGGCCAGAAGAAATGATAATCATGCAACAGTTCATTGTAACACATCCAATCGTTATATTTTCTTACAATAGAAAGACATAAGAGACGTTTCTCTTCACAGCTTTGTATTGAGGAACCACCTGAAGCGGTAAAAGTAGTCATTTTCCACACCAACAATTTCCAGCAGAAACATCTTTGACTGTACATATCCCACTGTGTAGAAAATGAATCCAAAAGCTAAAAATCTTCCAAAGATAGAGGCACAAGGGCTTCTTCCGTCACTACATAGCAGGAACCATTCAAATCTCACAGCCAGCTGTGCTCCTTGACTCTGAAATAACAGTGGGCTGATCCTCAGGGGAGCTTGTAGGGATGCACAAAACCCTGCTTTAAGTCCCTCATGCAAACCAAGAATTAAGATGACTCTGATTTGGCTCCTGCAGAAGTGTCCTCATTCTGAGGAGACACTTTTTTCAAAAGAAACATTTCATTAAAGATTAAAAAAAATCACTATCATGTCTCACCACAATGCTTAAGCAAGTACCCTTCACTTTTTTCCAGTTCAGCAGAAACAGTCACCACAACAAAGAGGCTGAAGAAAGCATTTATTCAATATAAACAGTATCAGTACAGTACAAACAACTCCTCTGGAAGGTGTAACAAGCACAAAGAGATACAGAGGTATGTGTCTGGGAAGCTTGTTCTGCTGGAAGGGGAAAACCCATCCCTAGCATCCTCCATGGCTAGTGACAACCTCACAATGAGCTCCCTGGCTTTGGCCATGGTACGCTATGTCCACAGGGAACACCAGGTTGTAGTGGCCCCTCAGACCGCCCTGCAAGGTGGTCAGAGACCGTGCACAGCACAGAGTATGTCAGATGCTTTTCAGTCTCCTAATTGCCATGGCGGTGCCTTCTCTTCACCTTCATTCTGAAGAACAGACACAAAGAAGTGGTTCAGACCCTTTGCAAAAAGTCTTTACACTTTTTGCACTTCACACATATCAGTGCTCTTTTTTCTTCTTCTTCTTCTTCACCTTTACACTGACGGTAGCTCTCTGAGGAGATGTCTGGACTGTAGTGGTGCCATCAGGTCTGCAAAACAAAGAAGTAACGCATCACCTACCCTGGCAAAAATCTGCCGATTGCGCTGTAATGTTTTGCCTTTCATCAATATAATCTGAATGCTTTTTCCCTTGCAGCTGCAAGCTTTAAACTGCTGACTCTGAACATTAAGAATTACGTTTATAAAGCAAAACTCCAAAACAATTGTTTGAGTGCTGTGTGAGAGACAGGCCCAAAACACCATCAGATGCAATTTAGTGCCACAGTAAGTTGAGATACTAGGCCCCTGAGACTCAGTGGTGGTAGTAGAAGAATTATTTTAGATCTCTGGAGGAAAAACCTCATTTTACATCCTGAATGCCTGTCAACATGTGATGGAAGACCAAATTATTCTATACAAGACAGTCAAGTACAATAGCGAACTTGAGAAGTCAGGACGGTTTTTCTGAGACGCTGAAGCACTGACTGCAGCACAAGACCAACTACTTTACCAAGCAGCACTCTGCCCACAACCACTGCCATGTCTGCAGCACTCAGTACAATTTGCAGAAATACAGTCAGCAATGCATTTCATAACAAGGTGTGTGACACATGACTGCCTGAGAGAAGTCAGAGATACTCAGAGGGTATCACAGCCAGGGAATATGATCCAGGCCATCAAGAGGCCATCATCTTTCCTAGAGAGGCTGTGGATGCCCCATCCCTGGACATGTTCAAGACCAGGTTGGATGGGGTCTTGGGCAGCCTGGTCTAGTATTAAATGTGGTTTAATTAAACCACCTGCCTGTGGTGGGGGGTTGGAGCTTCATGATCCTTGAGGTCCCTTCCAATCCAAGCCATTCTATGAAAAGATAAAGATATGGCTGAAACCAACTCCTGGAGGTGAGATCATCTCTATCATGCAATAGTCCAAACAGCAAAGGTGACTGGGGCTTACCTGACAGGACAGTTTGCTGCTATGTCCTCCTTGTCCCAGAGGTGCTGACCCCAGTGGACCCTCAAGACGAGTCTCCCTTGCTCCATATCCTACACGCTACTCTCACAGCCTCCTCCTCTGGATGCAGGCATGGCTGGGCACACCAGCCTGTGAAGTGCTGCAAGATCTGGAGAGAACATGGTTGAATTTCCTTGGCACAATAAGTCTTGCTGGAACTTCATCTGAGTTGATCAGACCTAGAATAAACACCACAGGTGCAGAGAACCAAGGGCAAGGCAAGATCTACAGGATGAGGGATATTTCTGCTGGATAGAGAGCACTGCCTACCTGGAGGTTCAGGACAGTGAAAAGTGCCCTTGGACAAGATCTTGAAGACTTGAAGAAATCTTGAAATCTTGAAGACTTGAAAATTCCAACACGCAGGTAGACAGTAGTCGAGCCTGCAGCACACACCTAACTTCAGCAGAACAGCTCTAACCACAGTTTCATCATAGACTGACCACTGAGAACTTAAGAAAATCTCTAATTAATTTGAGAAGGAGGCTTTAGGAATAAGGGCAGAAGCTATGCTTATACCATCACTGCAGCAAAGACAATTCCAAAATCTAGTAAAAGTAAAGTTTACAGAGACAGGATTTCTCTCTTCAAGTGCCCAGAAATTTTTCTGAAGATTCCTCTAGGCCTTGAAACTGCATGCGAAAGTTTACCACTGCCCCTCAAGATATTCTATAGTTTGCAGTCTTTATGGAAGATTAACTCAGCCCCTTGCTTGTTTGGGTAAGCATAACTGCGGCCAGACCAAATGCTTCCATTTATTACATTCAAGCACTGTAAGTAAAGCTCTATACTTCTGCATGTCCTGCCCTCTTCTCGCCATGTACACCCTCTAAACACTGGTCAAGCCAGTGGTAAATGTGGCTGATGCAGGACTTGACTTAAGCCCATAACTCAAGCTGGATCTTCTGCATATATGCAACCCAACACACTATTAAAATAAAATCCATGTTAAACTTGGGGGGTCAAGCCCAGGTGCATCACCTCCTCCGGCACACAGCCTCTAGCCACTTTGCTTTCTGTAATGGAAGCAGACTTTATGGTCTTCACAGTTGCTCCTGGTTGGATTCTCACTTGGGAAAAGCGGCACTGTAATTTACAAGCAAAACTGGATTTGAAAGCTGCTCTCAATTACTACACAGCACACAGCTCCCACCCAACACTGTATAATCACAGGGTATACAACGCAGACCACCAGCAAAACCATCCCCTAACCCTTTGGGAGGATGAAGGAGGGCACCACACTGAAGGCTAACAGACCTGCTGCACCACCTACAATAGGAATGGGATGCATGCCTGCAATTTTAGACCGTTTGTTCCACTAGGAGCCGATTTGCTCTACACCAGCTTCTACTCAAACTGACAGTAACACTGATTTAGGAGTGACCAAAAGGAAGAGCAGCTCCCCAGCCTGAGCCTTCTCTAACTACATGTGCTGAGCCCCAAATACTTGAAGGCATGCATAGCCAGGTACCTTCTCTTACACTTTTGTTCTCACAGACAGAAAGTGGATCCTACCAGGTACTGCAGGAACTGCTACAAGCCACCAATTGCCAACAAATTCCTCAGCCTTAATGGAGACAGACTACAGTTATCTTGGACACATCCATGCAATTATTTTTATTTATTTATGTTAATAAAAGGAAACACAGAGATCAGGAGTCCCTGGGAAAGAGGCTGCCAGGTCTGAGTAGCCTTGCACAGTCTGGCAGCCCTGCCCACAACACTCCAGCTGATACAAAAGCCTTTGCTTCCACTGCCCTGAGGACAACTTCATTTATTTTCCTTTAAAGCTGGAAAATAGGTCACTCATTTCTCTTACCTCTATCAAACCTCAGGTAGCAGAAAGAGGGTGAATTTACCCATAACTGTATGAAAGCAAGCACACAAAGAAGTTTTGCCTTCTGGCAGAGGGCAGATGACAGAACAGTTCTCCTTCACACAAGGCCTTAGCTGTTCCAGCAGCAGCCTTGATCCAAACGCCATGGACCACTTCATCCTGGCTGCATGAGGTGTGGGCTGCCAGTGCCTTTGCAGACAAGATACCTGCCCTGGGACTCCACTGGTGCTCTCACCTCCTCCCTAGAAAAGACAGCCACCTGGGCAGCCGTCCCCAAGCTGGGAAGAGCCCAGCACAGAGCAGCCAACAGCTCCTGCTGCAGCGATGCCATACCACAGCCACCTTGGCCCTGATCAGTACGCAGAGTTCAGGTAGGAATGGAAGTGGGAAGGAGCAGCTCTGAACATAGGAATCTGCCATCCACTCCTCCCAGGTGGACGCTCCATAGGTTAAGCTGAACAAATAATTTCACTCATACTTCTCACTCAGGTCCTTCATCCACTTCCAGCAGGCACTCTGAGCACATTCTGTACAAATCTTTACGGATGAAAAACACAAGAGGGAAAAAAAAACAAAACAAAACAAAACAAAAAAAAAAAAAAAAAACAAGCAACACAACGCTCCTTCCCTTAAAAAGGGAAGAACTTCTCTTGGCCAGGACCATGCAGGTACATTTGAATGCAAAGTTAAACAACTCTTTAAAGATTGTGTCAAAATTTGAACAAGGAGAAAAACCAACTGGCTACATTCTTCATGAGTCTGCAATTTGTCCAATAATTCTCCTGGTGAGAAGAAACACCAAAATACAAGCATTGCTAAAATCCGGCTGTTTTGTTTGTGAGTTAAGATCCTATCAGCAGTACATGAACAAAGATTAGCATCTTGAATTGCAGTCATATCTGAAGATTTTAAAGACTCATAAGAATGCAGACTACAGTGGGATAACTGGAAGATTGTCATTAACTGTCAGAATTTGAAAAATGGGCCTTTTCTGCAAATTTGACTAGCAACCCCAACAGAAATAGGCTCACACTACTTTATTTAAAGTTAATTTACACTACAGTTTGAATAGCACCTGCCCTTGGGTATGTTCCAGAGGAACGTCTCCCTTTTCACAAAGCCAGGCTAACACCCATTGTAAAACTTCCAGAGGCACATTAGATGTCTGTTCTCCCCCCAGCAATTTCACCCTTAGAAGTAGAAGGAACGCTGCCAGTTACAGCCTGTGCTGAGGAAACATGAGTTATAATTTACCCTGGGAAAATTGCTGAACTGGGAGCTTCTGGTGTGGCATAGGTCTTGCCTTCGCAATCCAATGGTTCTTTTGATTCAGAGAGGCTTTGAAAGGGTGGTGATGAAAAACATAGCCTCACCCTTTGAATCAGCCAGCTGCCTGCTTTCCTTTGCACTTTTAAAATTTGTTTTATTAATTTGCCTGGGAGCAGAAAGAGATAATACTGACCCATTTGGAGAAGATGCATTTTTGGACATATCAACAGAATATTATCTACTTCACACTGAACAAGCAGCCAACAGAAAGAACCACCTTCACATAGCCTGAAGAATTTTATATCTGGAATCACCTTAAGAAAAAAAAAAAGCGCCTCTGTTAGCTCTTCCTGCCGTATGAAAGGGACAAATCCTAAGAATCCAATAAAACTGTTTCTATGAAACGCTGTAATGCACTTGAGCTCTAAGCACTCTCCAGACGTTTCTTGCAGCAACAAATAATAAAATATTCTCAGTCTGAATTGTAATTTTGAAGACACTGCGTCCACTTAGTAATTATGAGACTAGACAATATAATAGACAGATAGCTTCATCTATAACCTCACAGCAGGAAAAAAAGACACAAAAGAGTTTTAAGACAATATCTCTGTAATTATCTAGTTTACAATTAAGATGTCAACAAAACTGCAAGTTTGACAGTTAGAGTTCAAGCTGGTACAGAAATTGAAATACCATGGAAAACTGCAATGCTAAATTATCCATCCTTCACTTCAGGAAGGATGAAATGCAACACTATAGCCAAAAAGGATCAGCCTTCAAGAGTCCTCTGTTGTCGCAGGCTTTTCCTTCTCTCTATTGCCATTTTCCCTCCCAGTGCTGACCTAAGCAAAGCAGTGGTGCCACCTCAAAAAAAAAAAAAAAAAAAAAAAAAAAGTTCTACTGAAAACCTTTCAGAGTGACAGAGACCACCAAGAGGGTGAAGGAAATGATAAAGACCAAACTTACTGAAACAACAGGCTTTTCGGAAGTCCTGGTTAATGCAGAATGCAATAAGGAGAGTTTACTCAGCTCTAAAATGATCCCATGCATTTCCAGGTCTGGCTAAAAGTTTCTCTCTCCTCTTGTAACTCTCATTAAAATTATCAGCCTACATATTTCATAATAAGCAGGAGAATGAAAAAGTCCAAGCACTATCATGAGAGAAATCACCTTATTTATCATTAGCTATTTCAAAACACATGTAGGTTACTTAATACCTTGGGACAGGCGGCATAACAACATACAGGTGCTGGGAGAGGAATCAGGCTTATGTTGAAGGCACATACACGAAGTGACACAAGATGGTTGAGGTGAAGGTGAAGATGGTGAAGGGCCTGGAACATCTCCCCTATGAAGAAAGGCTAAGAGAACTGGGTCTGTTCAGCCTTGAGAAGAGAAGACTGAGAGGGGACCTGATCCAGGTCTATAAATATCTATAAATATCTAAGGTGTGGGGGGCAAGGTGATGAGGCCAGACTCTTTTCAGCAGTGTGCGGAGACAGGACAAGGGGAAACGGCCAAAAGCTGGAACACAGGAAGTTCCGCACCAATGTGCGCAAGAACTTCTTTACGGTGAGGGTGACGGAGCACTGGAACAGGCTGCCCAGGGAGGTTGTGGAGTCTCCTTCTCTGGAGATATTCAAGACCCGCCTGGACGCCTACCTGTGCGACCTGGTGTAGGGAGCCTGCTTTGGCAGGGGGGTTGGACTCGATGATCTCTGGAGGTCCCTTCCAACCCCTACAATTCTGTGATTCTGTGATCCCAGGGGCAATCCTAGCAAGCTATGGATGCACCACTGCATACAGGAGCTGAGTAAACAGCCCTCAGCCACCCAGATACTTTCCTACCCCTGCTCCATACCGAAACTCTGATGCTCTCTGGATGTTAAAGCCGTCATAGGAGGAGGTATTGCTTTGAGGCAACTAGTGGAAAGGGGCTGAAGTCCTCAATTAAACTTAAAAGGCTTCATTAATGCAGTACTTCTTAGTTTGCTTTTACCCCTTTTCTGTTTTGTTTCTTTTGCTTTTTTTTTTTTTTTTTAAGTTTTCTTAAACATTGGAAAAACACTTAGGGATGAAAAGGGAAAAGGAATGGTATCCACACAACTGTGAGGTCAAGCAGTGACTTTTTTGCATGGTATGAAGGGCAGGATTGGAGAAGAAGAGAACACAGGATCCTGCTCTAGGAGGAGAGAAGCGTGCTTGGCAAGACGGCAAACATATGGCATAGGAACAAAGCATACTTTAGATTTGGTTCATTTGATTCCATTATGTGTAAAAGATACTTTTGGATCCAAGGCTAAGAAATACAATTTTGATTATTATTGTTTTCAGACCTGTAGGGATTCCTTCAAGTAGTCATAGTAGCTCATACGATAAAAACACTCATTTGCCAGCTAATTTTAGCGCATTTTGCCCACAAGGGTGGATTAACCACAAATCTATATAACCATGTGCTGTATGTATGCTGAAGCCATCACTGCTATCGCCAACTTCATGAAGCAGCAGCTGACTAACTAGTTTTAGACAGAATGGTTTCTGTTAACTAGCTCAGCAAACTCGCAATTTCATATTAAAAGACTTCTGCTTGGTCTGACATGCAATAGACCACACACACATCCTCAGCATATCAGGAAAAGTGTCATATAATATTCATTAACTTTGCATGGGCTGTTTCTGAGTTCTGGTTTTGTGCTTTGGTTATTACTGAACACATGAAGTGCCAGCACTTGGACAACAAAAAGAACTGAATATGTCTAAAGAAGCATTAAAGACCATGTCTGTCATTCAGCAAAAAATACTTACCTTAACTTTCTCTAGCTATTGGCCTTTAACATTTCTAACACACAACATGCATTTCAAATTGACAAGCAAGAAATAAAGACACATTAGCAAACTCAAGCTAAAGATACCTATACTATGACATCGAAGCCAGCAATATTTCTATATTCTTTCAAATGACCAAATGAGACAATTCTGGGACAGCTAGAAAGAAAAAGGGCAACAGGCAGCTTTACGAAGAAAATAAATGCCAAGCTTATATTACACAAAGTTGCTTCATTTTTAAAACATACAGAAGCTACATCAGACAACCTACGGGCATGCACTGCCACTGGCAAGAACTGGATCAACCCCATGTGGAAAGAGTTCAGGTATGAAATTTCTCTTTTTGGTTGGTTATTCTGTAACTGAGTTCTTGAAGAAGTTGGCCATTGCCAAGAGGTTAGTTAGCCTAATTTAACCACTGCTGAGGCAGTAAGCTTAATTGAAATTGTTCTCATTCAAAACAACACCTGAAAAAATCTTTTATCTGTCTGGGGGGAAGACATCACCTAACAAGAGCCACAGAAATCAACTCCAATGAGCATCTTGAACGGTAATAACCAGTGGTACAAACCAGTAAGACCATGCTAACAAGGGGATACATCCTCTATAAACAGCTCAGGTCCAAAATTAACCACTCTGAACTACACCTGGCTTCTGCAACAGACAAAAAAAATACTTCAGAGAAGGATCAAGCCACAGGGACTGGGCAGTTTGAGTATATAATAATTATGTGCTTAGAAGACATGATAATTTAAGATCTGGTACCATTTTTTCCACACAGAGGAATTCAGTGACAGACCATTGCTTCATAGGCACTTCCATATCAGACGTCAATTTGTCAGATTCCCCCTCTGCTGCCATCTGTCACACGGCAACAACATGCATTACGTAGGTACTGGGATATTGGTGGGAAGGTTCAACATCTACTGCCACAGCACCAACATCTGCCTCAGATGTCACAGACCAACATCTTAAAATAGGAGGCATTACTTTCAGAGCAGCCCTCATACATCAAAATTTGTTTGATTTCCAGACAAATCTAGCTGACTTAATATAGCAAAGTCAGTTTAACTTCCAAGGGAAAAAAAAAAAGAAGGATTAAAAAATATTTTCTACACAAAGTAGGCAGGAACGGAATCCTACCTCTACCTAAAACAAAACAACCAAAACCAAAACAAAGAAAACCACAAAAAGAAAAAAGAAAAAAAAAAAAAAAGAAAGAGCAAACCACACAACAATGATTTTGAGACACTGTCTCTTATTTATCAAGGAGACACCACTGGAGGCTTTTCCCAGGCACACAGGGAACAAGACATTGCATGCTATGGAGAATGCTCATCAAATGCACTATGCAGCAGGCTCCCAACACTTAGGCTGTTCTTCACAAAAGTACTGCCTTACTGTGAATAAAAATAAAAACAAAACCACTAGCTTCCAATAGACACCTGAGAAGTGGAAGGAAGCATCACATTAGGAACACTTAACAGCTCATGAAGGGACAGTCACACACTAACACATCTTAAGGTGTTGAAAGAGCAGATCCAGATTAAATCCAGAGGATAATTCTGCAAAGGACTTTCCCTGGAAGTGGGCAGGCCTGGGGAAAAGGCCAGAAACCCAAGGACTTGATGCGGTGCCCAACCTTTGTCCAGAGAGGTGGTACAGGACACCTGCAGCTCTGTCCCAAAATACAGGGCAGGAAAGCAGGGAGACTGCAGGGTCTCCAAAAGGCAAAAACAGAAGGCAATGGGGAAGCCAAGCACGTGCTGGGAGCAGGAGAGGCAAGACAAAGCTTCCCTTGTTGGGGCAACAGAGCCCTGCCAGAAGAGAAAAGGGCAGGCTGGTGGAGGAGGCATTTAATTTGCAAGAGTGTGGAGAAGGGTGGTGAAAAACAAAAAACATTCAAGCTTTGCTTTGGTCTCTTCCACGGAACAAAAGGTTGCCTTCAGGAACAGCTGAATTGTAATGACAAAAGTAAAAGCACTTGGAGCAAACAGGAAAAGTTTCAGAAGACCTGTGATGAGCATGTAGCAGAGGGGGCAGAAATTAACTACAACAATTCCTAAATGATGGATTTGTCTCATGGCTGTCATCTTAAATCCCATTATAGACATACCCACGCTGAACACTTGATTTCTGTTGAGTGGTGCCCTGGAGCTACAAACTGAGGAGGATGAGTTAGGGAAAAGAGCAGAGTAGAAGGGTGGGATCTCTTTGTGTTTATCAGAAACACTACATCTCAGGATTTCCATCCATGCTGCCTTGCAGAGGGAACAGGGCTGTAGCCCAGGAGACAGCAAGCAGTGAGGGTATGTGTGTGTTTTACTCCACATATTTGAAAGCTGTGTGGAATGAGGTGTGGCAGTGGAATTCATAAATCCAGTCCTAGCTGGAAACAGTGGCAGGTTGCCAACCACGCCATAAAGGTCCTGTCATCTCAGCTCCAAGTAACGTCCTCAGGATCCTGATGTTTTCTCAGACTGAGGTGTGCCACAGCTGTAGAAAAGAGTTACAGTGCAGTCACAAAGTGCAACATCTGCCCCATTCACTTAAACAAAACTCATAACCCACCTCACCATGATGAACCTCACAAAGGGCTCAACACCATGTAGCTTCACCAAGTACAGCACTCCTGCCAACAGTAACTTCACCTGACCACAAGCCAGTCTGGACATTTCCATGAAGCTGAAACAGAAGTAACTGGTGATGGGTACCCAGTAGTAAGGATGGAGGCCCACCTTGCGTGACCAAGACAACGCCAACTGGGAGTGACATCAGTGGGACTACAAAACCCAGAAGAAATCAGAATGCGTGCCTAAGCTGTTATATTAGAAGAGGTTCTCAAACACAAAAAGGAAATGGAAGACAGCCAGCCAGCCAGATAAACTCTACTGCACAGATCAGAATCAATGATGACTATTATTTTTTATAAAGAGTCTAATAATACAGTGCAAATGAATTCCTCCCCTCTGAATCCTGGCACCATTTGGTACCTTCAATTCACAAAAACAACAAATCAAAACCCGAACAACTGCATGCCTTTTTTCTCCCTCCCTTCTCGCTCTTTTGCCATGCTGATGCTTGTTTGCATTATGTCTATTTTGAGCTAAATTAAGTAGGAGCAGCAGAGCTTTGATTCAGTAGTAGCAATAAATGGGGTTAGCCTGGCATTGATCTGTGTAAAGGGGCCAAAGCTGGGACTGCCAGCAGCAAAACGTGGTCAGTGAACTCTGCAGTGCAAGAGTGACCCTGCAGCTGAATTCTTAGCCCTGATTACAACAGAAATAGACTTGCTTTCCTGAACAAAGAGTATTTCAGACAGCAGATTAGCAAGAGAAAGTGCACTTATAACAGAGGATTGAGGAAACGGAACAAAAATAAGAACCACCACACGCTTCCGAGTATTTTAGATAGCTCCTAAACAGCGCAAAACAAATGCACGCCTTGCTTTGCATTTTTGTTATTCCAGTCAGCACTAGGCCCCGAATGCTAAGGAAGACACAGTTTATTGCATATCAGCTGAATAGCTTCAGCATGTAAGTAGGCAGCACAGAAGATGAGGAAAAACCATGTTAAGGACAGCATACTGGAGAAGTCAGAACATCTGCCTAGCAATCCTACAGAAAGGGAAGTCATGGTAGCTACAAGAGGCAAGGCACCCTTCATAAATCATGCTTCAAATTCAGACAGCAAATTTATATACAACCAGAATTTCATAATCCTTAGGAACACAGATCAAATCTGTTAGCCCGCAGATGTCTGGGTGTCTGTACTGTTGTGCAATGCAAAAGAGGGAGAGAATATCAGTATGTCCAGTCTCCTAACTATGAGGTTTAATTAGTGCATCCACAATGCAGAACAAAGCGCCTTGTTTGCGCTGCAGACTCCCCAATCTCAAGCCAAGCAGGGTAGGTCTGGGTCCCTGGACAGGGATTTCACTTAGGCAGGTCAGGAAGCAGCAGGACTGACTGCTGCCCCATAGGGACACCAGCTCCTGCAGCAGACAGAGGGAACTGGGGACTCACAGATCATCCCGTTTCCTCTTCTAACCAATTTCTTTCCCATGTTTCACCATGAATGCTCATTAACACAAGCATTTCCTTAGAACAAGCAGTACAGAATACTGAGTCTAATCTACTGCCTGCCCTCAGCAGGAGGTTGGAATTGGATGATCTTTAAGGTCACTTCCAACCGAAGCCATTCTGTGATTCTATGAAATCCTTACAAACAAGCCCATAAAAGCTTTCATCTCATTTCTCCCAGAAAATTCCTCTATGGATTTCTGTTGCTTGATTTAAGTAGCAAGGTGGGGGGAATGGAGGAAAGAGAGGGTGGTTCTAAGAGTCTGCTGGTGCACTGACAGTCTGAAAAAAAAAAACAAGGCAGAAATCTGTCAGACTCTGCCCTGTGTTTTAAATGCCACTCTTCTGCCTTGCTGCTCCCTATGGGCTGACTGCAGCCTTTGCTGGGGTTTGTGGCAGCTGCAGTGCCCGAGCACGGGACATGCGGTTGTCACAATGACTGGGAACTTGCTGACTGATTTATGGGAACTTACAAACCCACAAAACCAGAAGATATTTGTATTCACTCATATCCTGAGTGCTCCTTTCACCTCTCGTTGAACAGCTCCCATGCAAGTCAGTGAAAGTTTCTGTATAGTTCAAAAGTCACTCTCTGCAGACTTAAGCATTACACCGCAGTGCCCAGACCGAGCAGCTTGAGGCCAGCGTGCCCACACTCGTAACAGCAACTCCAAATTAAGCCATCATCTTAACTGGGTAATGGTTATTGAGACATCTCAAATGGATCGGCTCATTATTAAAAAAAAGGCAATTACAGTAAATTAGACTTCTCACCAGAACAACAGCCTAAGCTTTAAATTTGCTACGATACATTCCTGACCACCCTTTTTAAATGAGGATAGCTGAGGGCTCGACTCACCATCACTCAGCAAACAGCTGTGCAATTTGGGACGGCTCCTTCTCACCGCTCCTCTCCCTGGGGTCACTGCCCTGGGGCAGTGCCGGCAGAGCTGACCACGTGCCCGTGCCTTGTGCATGCCCGGTCACCAGCCGGGCAGCCCAGTGCCCATCCCCAGTGACAAGGGCAGCCCCATAAGATCCGCTGACCAGGGCTTGGTGCAGCTGCTGAAGCCCAGGTACCTTCTGCTGACTCTGCAAGGGAGCAAAAGCCTTCTGCAAAGGAGGGCAGCCGAGGGCAGCAGCATCAAGCTAAGATTTGCCAGGGCTTGCCTGCCAGAGGACAGAGTCTGGAGTTTTAACCATTTTTGGCACATTCCACATTCAGTATTTTCAGAAGCTTTCGAGGATGTTTATGAAACAACTGCAAGGTAGGCAACTAAATTCACAGCGGTACAAAGAATTCCTTCCCACATTCCTCTCCCATGCTCTACAGTCGAAATAAATGAAGATGTAGTTTATGTTTCTGTAATTACAGTTTGTTAAAAGCAGAACAGGTTGTTAAGTTATGGTAAGGAGCCCAGGAGCTCATACCCTGCTTTGAATGCCGCAGCGGTGTAGATTTCACTGAATAAAAAAGGCTGGCCAAAACCAGAGGGAATTTGCGCTCTGGTATTGTTCAGCATAAACCAATTTACCTTTAAAGCAATCATGTTAACCAAAGCGATCAATTAGAAAACGATCTTATGAGAGCAATGTCAATACATAGCACACTCCCAAGTTTCAGTTATTTAATACCAAATACCACAAGGGTAATACTGCTCGCTTGTTTTATGACGTTGTCATACCATCCATCTTCTGCTGTTTGCTTTTAATCCTGCTTTTCCCCCATTAAATACTTACAGTATTTATACAGCCTTGTAAAACTCCAGTACAAAAGAATAAGCAACAAGAACTTTCCCCCATACATTACTTCCCAACTTAATTATGTAATGCAATGTGAAAGGTTTATGCACACCAGCTGGATCTCATTACAGCTCCGTTTCTTTCT
The DNA here is from genome assembly GCA_037305975.1 of Chrysolophus pictus. Taxonomy (NCBI): domain Eukaryota; kingdom Metazoa; phylum Chordata; class Aves; order Galliformes; family Phasianidae; genus Chrysolophus; species Chrysolophus pictus. Next base: position 50,996,843 of record CM074577.1, read on the forward strand.
TTTTAAAGTGCACTTTATCTGGAATACTGAAGTCACTAAGAATTTCACTTAAATATATTGAACTGGTGCACACAGTGCTGCAGGACGCCAACTCATTAAATAGGCTCACAGCAAGTCAGGCTTGTGGACGCTTATTTTGGAATTTTAAGATGCACCAGGTACAGGTAAATATTTGAAGCGAAGTCAGGATTAAGTGATTCAGCCTAATTCAGCCTTCCCTTCCTCAGCATCACAGCAGACTGAGGAACGCTCTGCCATGTACAACAGGAATCAAGAAAGTCAGAAAGGAAAAGTTTCAGGAGACCATTGGTATCACACTCCTGCTAAGAGTGAGGGAAGTGCCAGCCCTATAAACTGAACACAATGCCTCAAACAAGCAGAATTTCAGTGCTGTGAAGAATGTGCCGTAAGACCATCAATGAGGTTGCTAAATGCCAAGCTGAACCTAGGTAAGCTTGTTGCACACTTTAGGAACCTTCATAGAATGGTTTGGGTTGGGAGGGACCTCAAAGCCCACCCAGTTCCACCCACACTGTGGGCAGGGCTGCCACCCAGCAGCTCAGCTGCCCAGGCTCCATCCAACCTGGCCTTGAGTGCCTCCAGGGATGGGGCACCACAGCTTATCTGGACTTTGGTCCTTTGTTACCACCAACTGAGACATTCCTGTTCAGTCGCGAGGCAAGAGCTGTGGTTTAATAAATGCAGAGAACAAAACCGAGCATAAAAAAAAAAAAACCCTGTGCAGTGATTTTATTTTTGTTGTATATTTGACTGTAATTACTGCCCTAAGTAGTTTAATTGTCTGGCATCTCTTCAAGTGCCTTGCCTGTGGGGAGGGGAGGCAGGCCAGTTTATGGTTTGTTATTAATGAACAAAGCACAAACAAGTTTACCTTGTCTGTAATCAACATTCCCATCAAAACAGATTGAGAAGCAAATGCAAAGGGGTCCATTCATCCCACAGACTGAACGCTATTGTGTTAATATCTGATCTTTTCATTACGAATGTCATTTATACCTCAGAGGGAAATTGGTGTTTTTATAACACCCACATGAGAAGCACCTGAGACCATCACAAGCATGCCCTCCTTGCCCATTTTCCAGTCTCCACAGACACCTGCTCCTGGTCGCTGGCCTAGGGATGGGAGCACAGGGACACAGCCCCAGGGTCCAGCCCTGAATGACCTCCCTCATGTACACTCAAGGTGAGAAAACAGGATGTGCACAGAGGCAAAATGAATTCTGATGTTTGCAAGCAAAACTGTGGGGCCATTTACAACTGCTGCGGAATGACACGCATCCAGCCCTCCTCAGCTGGAAATAATTTTTGCCTGGAGTGGAAACAGAGTGGAAGGAAAACAAGAATGAGTGACAAAAAGAAGCCTGTGCAGGACAGGATAAAGTATAGCCCCCTGCTTCATTAAGAAATGATCAGGCACAAGAAGCCATCAGTAAAAGTCAGAGAAGTTATATTGAGGAGATGGTAAAGCCAGGAGAATAGAGAAGCAAACCACTATTTTTCAGGGCAAGTAAAAACCATGAAGACAACAAAATTGGTCATTAGTCTTGCTTTTCCACTTAAATTGGTGCAGGAGCCCGTTGCTTTTAGCTCACATCCTGCTCCCAGCCCAGCAGGACACTCTGATGGCAGTGTGCTGGGGCAGAGCCACAGCCAGCTCACCACAGGGGAGCTCACCGCTAGTGACAGAGGCAGCTACTCCTCCCAGCCTTGCTGCCAGCAAAGGTGACAATTAGTGTCATTTGTGCTGGACTCCTCTGCCAGGAGAGAGGACACTCATCCACTAGGATTCCAACTGAGACTGCTACTTTTCATGTAAGTCACAAGAAAACTGCTTTAAGAGTCATGGAATGGTTTCGGTCGGAAGGGACCCATCCAGTCTCTCCCACCTCCATGGGCAGGGCTGCCACCCACCAGCCCACACCTTACCACCCTCTGAGTAAAGAATTTGTAGTTAATATCTAACCTAACTCTCCCCTCTTGTAGCTGAAAGCCATTGCCCTTGTCCTATAATTCTCAGACCATATAAGAAGCTGGACTCTTGTTTAAAAGTTCCCTTAATGTACTGGAAAGCTGCAATGAGGACTCCTTGAAGCCTTCTCCTTTGCAAGCTGAATAAGTGCAGCTCGCTCCCTCAGCCTCTCTTCATAGAAGAGGTGCTCTATCCCTTTGATGATCTTCATGGCCCTGGTGCTCCTTCGGACACACTTCAACAGCTCCACATTCTTCTTGTGCATCCAGGCCTGGGGCCCCCAGCACTACTCCAGCTGGAGCCTCAGGAGGGCAGAGAACAGCTAACAATTTCCCATTATCATTGTTGAGGACTTCCTTCCCCATCCTGCTTTGGGCTAAAATTGCTGGTGATACTGATTAACATCTCTTATCAGCTTTCTCAGTCACCTCCAGCACTTCCATCCCTAGCTCCTGAAGCACAACCTCACACCTAGGTGATGGTCACACTGGCTGCAGGGAGGTTCTGTGTTGTGATGGCTATTTCTTGTGGGCTTCATTTTCCCCAAAGCAAAACACACAGCTTTTATTCAAATTGCACAACAAAAACAACATATTCAACAGTGCCTCCAAAACAATGCTGCTGATTTGCAGCAACGCTCAAGGCATCTGCCTGCCATGGCTAAGCAGAGCAGATAAACACCTCTCCTTGAATAAAGTTATAATAGAGCGCATGATTACGCATCTTGTTACACATATAAAGCACGGAAGCAGATGCTGTAAATACTGTTCTGAGGTCTTTTACTCATCAAGATGCATAAGCAGAAACTTGATAGAAAAGAGATCTGAAAAGACTGTATAAAAGTTTAAAATAGGTTTAAGAAAAATGGACTGCTGTATGATAGCAGCTTAATTACTTCTAAAAAATTACTTGCTGAAAGCCTGCATCTAGTCATCCACCAACAGAACCAACAAGAAATTCCTGCCTTCTTGGAACTAGGACCCTGCAATTATTTCTTCAGGGTCAAAACCAACATGTTTTGATTAAGCACATCACTGAAGCATTTAAAGCTGCGATATACAACATGAACTGACTGCACAATGAGAACGCAGGCATTAACATACAGAATAGAGCAGTATACACAAGTAATTTTGGATGCAGATAGCCATTCATCGCAGGGACTAAACAATGCTAGCGTTTCACTAGAAAACCACAAGCCAGATAAAGCACAGGAGAAGCAAGGCCACAGCCTATACGTTGCATCCTATCCTTGCATCCCTGTGAGGACCCACATGCTTCCACCTCATTGCTGGAACCAGTCTGGGTGGGGGAAAGCTTTCTTTAGAAGAAAAAACCCATTGGGGTTCTCTTGAGGAATTATATGAAGAAGCTTAAAGACTAATGGGGTACATCACCAGCTTATACAGTGCTTTGATCAAAACCCTGTTTGCCCGACTTCCTCACTGAGCTTTAATAAGATGTGAATGAGAAATTGATCTGGACACTTGAGTTTACAAGGAGTATTTCAAGGAGCTTGAGGAAACTAGTTTATTGGCCATTAGGAATAAAAGCAAGCACAATGCTTGTATGCTGTGCTACCACAGTGCTGACAGCGGATCTCTTTTGGGATACATACCCAAGAATCAGCACTTACTCTGAAACAGAATTCTAAAGGCAACCACTAGTTTAAACATGACATTTTTTAAGGCTATGGAAAAAAAAATCTTTAGGTTTTGATTTCCATAAGAAGCAATAATACAGTGTACTCAATTTAAGTCACACTCAGCTTCTTGTAACTGACTTGGAAGTTGAAGAACAACAAGATTTTTCTCCCTCTACTCTACTTCTACATTTTCCTCTAGCATTTCTACTTTAAATAAAGCAAACCATTCTTTGCCACTCCCCTGGCTCTATCTTTTCCTTGATCAAATCTCGCTTCAGTGCCCTCTACACACATTATTTAGTATTAGGAAGGACAAATTTTTTAATCCTAATTTTCTCCTCTAGTTCTAGCCCCAGTTTGGAGACATTATTTCCCACCTTTTGAACTCATCTAACGGACCCAGCGGATGTGCACTGGCATACAGAAATGAAATCTAGTCTATACCCAATGGGTTACAATAAGGTAGTTTATAACAGCTTCTCACCTTGCTTCCCTTCTCATCCATATTCCTCAGTTCCAGCTCTTTTCCTTGCCCCCAAATCCTGCCCCACAGCCCAGCTGGACCCATTATTTAACACTGCTTGCTTACTTCTAGGTAGGTTGGAGCACTCACCTCTGCTTTCCTCCCCCTCTCAGGTAACAATTATATCACACCGTTGCCATTAAAGGAATAAAAAATTTTCGGACCGTGTGTTTGATTTGGAGCTTTTTGTTTTCTAAAAACAGTAGGGGAAAAAAATGAGAATGCTTTAGGTTTTCTCTACAGTACTTGTTTACGTTTCTGGAGGAAAACCCTCAGGGGCTCAGGGAGCCACAGGCTGCCTCGCTGCTGGTGCCCCATGTCCCCAGGGCAGGGCTCCGCGGTCACTGCTCAAACAGCAGCACGGAAGGAATTTTTGTTTGCTCTGCTTTCTCCTTTAAAAAGAATGTGAACATGGGCCCTGTGAAATCTAATCTACTACTATATATATACATATAGAGAGAGAAAGAGTGCATGTTTTATAATATTACAGTACATAATTGAAATATATTTGTATTATTTATGCTATGTATAAATATGTTTCATATATATAAGAATGTAAATACATACGTTTATATATAAATAGAAATATTTATATAATAAAAAGTATATTTCACAAACACATAGGTCGCTCTGAAAGTAATGCTTCCTATTTACTTCCATGGAAACTACAACAGATACATAGACTGCAATAACACTGTCTGATAGAAAAAATTCTCAGCTACAAAACGCTCTTTCTCAACACAATCACCACCATTTGTTATGCACTGTCTCCAGTGATGAACAAGAGTCTACATGCCATGCTCATAAAAATTTGCTCCAGTGGAGGTGACCCACTGTCGCTGTTGCCACAGCTGAAACGTAGCACCCACTGCCTCGCTGTGCTCACAGCCACTGGTTGGTCTCCATAAGCACTAAGCACTCAACAAGCATCAACAAATACGTGCCATGTCTTCCACACGAAGGAGTTCAATGACACACCTTGGCTTCATATGCACTTCCATGTCAAATGCCATTCTTTCTGACTGCCCCTCTGCTGCCATCTGTCACATGGCAACAACATGAAATTGAATACTGATGGGAAGGTTCAACCTCTACTGTCATACCACCAACTGTTGATTTCTTTGTGTGTGCTTCTAGTATGCTTCAAAAGTAGCAGGGATTAGTCAGCGGGAGCAGGGAGGTGATCATCCCCCTGTACTCAGCACTGGTGAGGTTGCACCTCGAGTACTCTGTTCAGTTTTTGGATCCCTCACTACAAAAAAGACACTGAGGCCCTGGAGGGGCCAACACCTCTGTCTTTGTAGTCCAGCATCAAAGAATAGGAGGCACTACTTCCAGAGAAGCTCTTGTATATTTCATATATGTAAATTCATAAATATTTAATATCATATACATTAGCCACTTCTATCTTGGACAAATTGGATTTGATCCAATGCTTCACTACCTCTCTAAAACACAACTAACATGCAGCCTCCATTCATGCTACACGACTGCAGCAGTCACTGCCGTATCACTACTCCACACCATGATTGAGCCTGCTATTATTATTCATGATCCTGAATAGATCTATTAGCAGTCTACAAGTGAATATACCACACTGAGGAAAACTGACTGGTTAAAATTCCACTTCCGAGGAATCTTTCTCTATTAAATATCACAGCAAACTTAAAAAAAAAAACAACCAACCAAACAAACAAAAAAAACATTCATTCATTCCATTCATTCAGTTCTCCTCCTCTACGCCATGCAGATACTTACTCTTGGCCATTCACATTGCAGTGTAGTGTTACTTATGCTTACCAATGCAGTGCATTAGAATGTAATTCACACTACATTTAATACTATCTGAGTCACCACATTTTAACTTGATTCGTATTTTAACAACTCTGTACTGGTTAAAATGAGCATAATCGTTCCTTGATGCTTAGGGGCATGCCTCACTTCTGGCACTTCTCAACATCCTAAAAGGAAGGGAGCAGCTTGTGTCCAGAAGTACTTTCAGAGGAAACATCGGTATCCAGGTCCTGCTTAAGCAGCAGCAACAAGACCTGCAATGTTTTCTCTGAAAGCAGCTGACAGATGCAGGTGCATTTCAACAATAATGCTTTAAATAAATAAATGGTAACCTACAAGAACTTCTAGAGATAGAAACAGAAATCAGGTTGTTTTGGAAGTGCGTCAAATGCACTAAAAAAGGCAAGCTGAACCTTGCTCTGAGTTAAAGTTGTGTCCATGTTGTAAAAGTCAAACCTTCACATAGAGCTTTGGAGAGGGAACAGTTTCCCAAGCTGATTTTCCAGACTTGTTTTGTTTTGTTTTTTTAAGACATCTAAACCATGGCTGAAGAATACACGTTTCAAGATTTCAGATTTTTCAAATCTTATTCCCACCACCATCAGTCTGTTCTACAGAGACCACACAACTTTGCACCATTCCCTCTGCCTGCAAGGACTGGTGCTTTTCCAGCCCTCATAGTCCTGGAATTTGCCAATTACTGTGTATTTCTGTGTCACCCATTAATATGTATTTTTAGAAAGACAAGGTGATTCTTCTGAGAAGCTGCATTTTCAGAGATATAGTCAGCAAAATGCATGCTTCAGCAATGCAAAAAAAAAGGAATTAGAAAGTATACAGACACTAACAGGCTACTTTACTGAGCAGTTACTTCCCAAAACCCACATGCTTACAGCATCTCTTTACTTCTTCCCACCAAAATGCACTTTCAACAGTTGAGTAGAAATGTGAACCTGGTCCAGACTGGATGCAGGGACAGTTCCATTAACTGGTGATACAATTACAGAAAAAAGGCAACACATTTCCATACCAACTTGATAAAAGCTTACAGAAAGTATCATCTCCCAAACACAGCAAACATGGTCTGCATTAATTTCCTAGCTATCTACTGTGATAGTCAAGACAAAGACTAAAGAAACAGTGCGTAAGTTTGTTTTGTGAGCGTAAAAATAGGAGCTCACACAGACGAGGTGGGCATGGGCTTCACAGCTAGTAACTCAAAATCAGAGCAAGGGGTCAGGACTATGGTATTGGACCTTAACAGAACCATGGAATCATTAAGATTGGAAAAAAACACTAAGATCATCCAGTCCAACCATCAGCCTATCTCCACCATGCCCAATGACCACGACCCTCAGTGCCACATCCACACATCTCTTGAACACCTCCAGGGACAGTGACTGCAACACCTCCCTGGGCAGCCTGTGTCAGTGCCTCACTGCTCTTCTGAGGAGAAATTTCTCCTAGTACCCAAACTGAACTTCCCCTGGTGCACCTTGAGACCATTATTGCTCTCCTATTGCTGTTACCTGGGTGAAGAAGCTGAGCCATATCTCACCATAACCTCCTTTCAAGGAGTTGTAGAGAGCGATAAGGTCTTCCCTGAGCCTGCTCCAGGCTGAACAATCCCAGTTCCCTCAGCTGCTCCCCATGAGGTTTGTGCTCTAAAACCTTCATAGCATCATCGCCCTTCTCTGAACACCCTTTGGGGCCTCAATGTCTTTCTTGTAGTGAGGGACCAAAAAACTGAACACAGTACACAAGGTGCAGCCTCCCCAGGGGGGTGATCACCTCTCTGTTCCCGCTGACTATTCCCTGCCACTTTTGAAGCATACTAGAAACACACACAAAGAAATCAACAGCAGCAAAAGATGCATATGCATACACATCCATTACACACACAAATACAGATCTCTATATATGTGCACTTAGAAACAACTCAGAGTTCAGCTGAAGGGTACTGAGAAATCACTCTTGAAGTTTCTCCAGAAATCCTTAATTTTAAACACACAAGTGGACATATACACACAGAAGAGGAGCTTAAAATACAGCAGTGTTTTAGAGAAGTCATTCATTTATGCACTATGCTTCTGGCAGAGAGATGCAAAAGTAGCAACAGCATACACAGGTGCCAATTTACAGGGCAGCCCAGGAGCTGCAGCCCCTTCATTAGAGCTCCCAAATGCAACACTTGCAACTTCACAGCCTCCCACTCCCCGTATAAAAAACAGAACTCAAACAAATGACAGCATCACCAGACACTGGTGTGTATGCTTAAGGAGGAAGGATGGAGATGGAGTACTGTGCTAGAACTGAAATGATCTGTATCAGCTACAGAAGAGTACAGACACATGCAATCAGTAAGCATATCAATTAATGAAGAATTTACTTGAAATGTACATGCCGCATCCGTGTGCTGCAACATTATTTCCTAAATTAAAAATGGCACTAAGAACAGATCAAAGCACTTGTCCTCATTAGGGATTAAGTCCCTAGCAAGTTTGAAGGTTTTCAGATCAACTCACTAAAACTGGCTGAGTGCAAAAGCATGCGAATTTCTAAAAGCCTGGAAGAGCCATTTTTCTATGTGGATAATCCCAAAATAACAACGAGAACAGACTTCAATCTCATGTCTTTCAACGTTACTTTCAGATCAAGGTATTGTGAGAAGTTGCAATCCCTTCCCTCCTCCCCCCTTAAATGCCTGAGAGGGGCTTACAAAGCATTCCCTGAAAATGTGATTATATATTTTGACTATCACAACATTAATAAATCTCTTCTACATCAGATAGAACGCAGTCACTAACACTTGTCCCTTGAATCCAAAATACGATAAAAAATTATCTTCCACGTACATATTTGGCTACATGCCCTCAATAATTTCCTTCGAAAAACAGGGTGCTTTTATTGCTTCAGAAACTGAAAAGCAAAATAATAAGGAAAAAAAAAAAAAGGATACTGGGAAAGGGATGAACAGAAGGGCTTCGAAAGTGACTGAAAATCTACAACATAGCTAATTAGGTTCCAGCTTCTAACACAATAGTGGGTGTACCATGGTCTGTTATCAAGTTTATAGCCAAGGGCACAAGACAATACAACCCCACATTCAATTTAATTACAGCCTATGGCTTGTGCAGTAGTGGTGTGTTTCAAAGGGTTTAAGCACTCATTTATTTCTACACCACACATGAAATAAGGCAGCTCGCTGTCACACAGACTCACCAATTAGACCAAACAGTTTCTGATCTCTTGCTCTCTAGCAGGAGAGCAGTGGGCAATGGGAAATCTTTTACAGGATAATCACAGAAGACTTTCTTGTTAGAAAAAAACAACTGCTGCCTTTAAGTCTGCACAGGTCCCCTTTGATGCTCACAGAGGAAGAGTACCGACTTACTCATTTGGGGTTCTATAGAGTTGCAGAAGTGTCAAAATACAGCAGTGCTTCAATGACACTGCCTTCCCTCTAACTGTATGTAAAAGGTCATCTTCATTTGACTTATATGAAATGGATCATCTCTTGCACTCTTCTCACCCAAAGCTGGACTAGGCAAGTTTCTGACTACTTCACATGATGTAAATAACTAATAGGTATCTAACTTCTAAAAAGTAAAAACGTTATAAAAATTTACATGCTGCTGGAAGAAAACACCACCTGAAACAGCTACATACATCACACCAATGCAACTAAGTTGATACAGCAACTGTATTTGACTCCAAAATCCAAATTCTACACGTGTGCAACAAAACGCCATTCTCACATCTGAGAAATTCACCCCAGGCCACCTTGGAGCACACCCTGCCCTCCTCACCAGCTGCCTCAAGTGGAAGAGAAGGAGCAGCTCCCATCCTGCACTCCAATGCACACACAGTCCCCAGAGCCTGCGTCATCTCTGTTCTGCTTCTCTTGCACTCATCTCCTACCCAATATCAGGTTGGTTACAGGGAACAAAGTTTGGGATATCCTTCCACCTTCAAAACAAACAAAACAGCTCTATTCAATGACTGGTCTTTAGAAGAATTCACAGTAACGAACAGCACAGATTGAACACTGAAGAAAACAATAGCCAAAGTTTTGCTATGGAGACTGTTAAGGACATCAGTTTTACAGACAACATGTGCTTCATCTGCCTTCCCTCCCCAGGATTTAAGAGCGGCTTTGATGACCAGCAGCTATAACACATCCTTTCTACAATTAGTGTCTTCCCACATACGTAACTACTGGAAGAAACGTTTTCCTTTCAAGAAAAAAATAAAAATCAACCAAGAAACAAACAGCCTCAAAGGCAGGAGCAATTTAATTTTTTATCCTCACTTATAAAGATTTTAACATCAGTGTTTCTTTTAGAATAGACATGAAGTACATCTTGCAAATTCTGCTAATCCACCAATGAAAGGGGATGACACTAACACCACTACAGTGGTGTAACCAAAACTAACCTGGGAAGCTAAATAAACAGATACACACACTCTCAGAAGAATTAACAAGCTATATTGCAGTCACCAGTTTCAATAGCTGCTGTACTTTAAGGAATATTGGTTCACCTATTATCCACACAAAAATAAAGCCTAGCTTCCTAACACTGCTTCCCTAAGCATTCATGATGCTTTCTGATGAGTTCTATTCTGCACACATGGATAGCTCCTGGTGATGATTCTTGTCAGAGCACTGTAACAGCTTATGCAGAACAGAAGCCTTTTTTGTGGCAGTTATTGGAAACGTGGGACATCCTCACACCAAAGATAAAGATCTTCACCCACTACTAAGAGAAAAAAATGAATGAAGAGAACTAGACTAACTTATTAATTACTTTGATTTGCTGCCATTTGTGATTTCTGTCTAATTATTTTATCATGTAATACTGTTCTAACTTCTTTTGAGAAACCTGCGGTCAGAACAAGATTTCTGGGTCTGGTCAAAGAAAGCCCTACAAAGAAAGTGTAAGGCAGTGAAAAAAATAAAAGAAAACAAACAAAAAAGCCAGCCCTGGGTTTAAACCAGCAAAAAACCACTGAAGGACTCCTCAGGACACCCAAGACAAAAGCACATCGGCCATACATGTGACATCCTCTGAACATTTGGTCATTTAAGAGCTGATAAACTCCCCACAAGCAGCCAGACACTGAGTTACAGACCAGCATGACAGAAGAATTCTGAAGTGACCCGCGACTCCCTTCACCCACAGCGGAAGCCAATCTATTTCCTTAGACCTATTTTTGGGAATTACTACTGTAGGAAGCTCAGCATGTACCAGGCCTATAAATCTCAACAGCTACCACCACATTGCAGATCAAAAGCTTAAACTTCAGCTATTGTTCATCTTTCAGTACCATGAGAGATGAACAACAGCCAAATTACATCCCTCTGTCATCAACTTGAGCTGAAACACTGCTGTCAGTGGCAAGAAAATTGCTACACTTCAGAGCAAACGGGGACTGAAAAGCAAGTTGTGCCAAGATGGCACAGTGTGCTTAAAGCACACTGCATAATGCCGCTCTCACGGCTGCAACCTAAGGATCAAGATGATCATTCAAAGCATCTTTTTCAACTCTGAAGGAGGCTCCTGCAAACCAAGTGTTAACAACTCATCTCAGGGCTAAAACTTAAAGAACACAGCAGCCACGATAAAAAAGAGCAAAAGCAGCATCCCTGTTCAGATCGTTTGAAGCTCATACTCAGAGCAAATTCAATACCTCCAGTTTAGTGCCTTCACTTAACCTTTTCCATACCTTGCTCAAGGTACTAATGCTGTAAGAATGCATACACTTGCTAAACCCACTCCGACGCCTGCTCATCGTTCTGCCACTCATAGAGCAGGGCGTTACACCAGGCTGTGGGACTGCAGAGTGCACTCCCTGGAAGGATAGCTGCCAACACAACCATCTTCGGGGAACCAGTGATATTTGTCAACAGCAGAATTTAGCACCACATGGCTTGATAAGATGCATTCAGTAAAAGGGCCCGGAAAGTCTTTGTTTATAATGAAGCAACCGCGATTAGAGAGCCGAGGCATTTCCTGGGGATTAATGACCAGCTGGGAGAGCCGATGACTGGGGGCTGTGCCGTGGGCCATTAACCCCAGCCAGCCATTAATTTCCCCAGGAAATGCCTCGGGTCCCGACCAGCGTAACTAGTATAAAAGGTAGAAAGAAAAAGTCCAGCATTAACATTTACCCCAGGAAACTATTCTGCAGACAAGATTTTGTCACATCCCAGAAGAAGCACGTAAGTTAAAACAAGCTAAAAACGACACAAGAAGAACTGGTGATTAAGAAAAAGCTTCCCTCTCCTCAAGACTTAAATTAATGAGTTTTGTAGCAAAAGCGAGATTTAGCTACAGAAGTGGCTGGGTACCTTGTTTAGCTCATTAAATTGTGAATGGAGATGAACATTTCCATATAATTACTTCTGAAACCCACACTGTCTCGTAGCCTCGCTGACTGCTCATTTTCCTTCCTGCTGCAGTTATAAGAAAACAGCACATAGCTGTGCACGCCGCCACCTGTTTGAGATGCTTCTCTTCTCCTCCCAGTCGCAGAACCATAGAACAACTTGAGTCACCAGCCACTAGTGAGAATCACAGCCCAAAAACACAGCTACACAACAAATGGATCTCTCCTCACATGAGCTGGGTGCGTTGTTTAGAGAGGTGCGGGCCATGCTGTAGGCCCAATGCCTTTGGCTCCCAACACCTTGCTGTACAGGTTGAGGGTGCATGATGCTCTCTCCATTGGGTCCCTGCATTCAAGACCTTCCTGAACACTGGACCGTGCTGAGAGTTTCAAAATTACTCTCAAGGTTGTTAAAAGCAAGCAAATGAGGAGCATGGGGTTAAAACACAGCCACAAGCTTTAGCTGATACCTGAAATAATGAGCTAGAACAAAAGCTCTGTCTGCGCACAGCCAAGCCTCCAAGCTATTCAGACACCAGGAGATCAAACCCCACTGACTAGGTCAAAGAACACACCAGAAAGGAGGGGGCATCGGTATTCTAAAGACCATGGATGCTTATGCAGGCATCCCTGGCCTCTCCCCTAGCCAGCCCCGAGGTGGCCGAGGAGCTGCAGGCACTCGATGGGGTCACTCTGTCCAGAACTGGTATTTCCACTTGGGAGCAGCTCAGGCATGTCAGAGAGCTGTGCTCACCCACAGCGGGCTGCGACCCGACCGCTGTTATTGGGCGTTGCAGGGGTGGGAGTCACATAGGGCAGCGAGCAATGAGGTTATGGCCTGAAACATGAGATTGTATGGGGCATGACGTTGGTGCCGAGATCTTATAGACAGAGCTGGAATGACTTCCAAACTTAAAGCAAAGGGTAAAAGTGTAGCAAGGCTCCAATTGAAGCCCGGTGTGCTAAGTTAGCTGCTGTGATCAAAAATCCAAAGACAGGGCAGTGCAGGGGCCAGGCAGCAGGTGGTGGGCGTGCAGGCAGAACTGGGCCTGGTTCTGCAGCTCAGCTCCACCTAATTGTGCGCTGCTGTATATTTTGCCACTATGGCAACTAATGCAACTCAAGTCAATTTGCTTCATAAAAAAAAAAAAAGAAAAAAAAAAGAAAAAAAAAAAAAGAGGATCACTGCCAGGAAACAGAGCTATTTTAAATAAACAAATACAAGATGAATGCAATTGCCATATTAACCCTCTTGTTAACTTCTGAAGTTTAAAATTACGCCCTCATTACTAGTGTGTAATTGAGTATTCTCCTGGCTGTTTCCTGCATCTGAGGTTATTCAAATAGTTCATTAGCACATCAAGAACACCACACACACTAATGATATCAGACGCCCTTATCTACTACTTTGGCCCGACTTTCAGAACTCAGAACTCGCATCTTCCGCAAAAAGGAGGGAGGAGGAAAAAATAAGGAGGGAAAGAAAGAAAAAACAGAAGGGGAAGGGGGGCAAGCAGCAGGCTGCGTGGGACGGGGTCGCCAGCTTGCCTTTTTCTTTTTCTTTTTTTTTTTTTTTTTTTCTCCTCCTTTTTCCAGTTACCTGTGTGGGGGAAACAAGAGCAGGTGATACTACAGTGGGTGAGGTGGTGCTTCTGTGCCCGTTGGCTTCGGGCAGGAGGTGAGGCAGGGGGTCGTGTTTCACTGAGACCACCACCACGGCAGGCACGGCGGCAGCGTCTGGGGGCTCGGCGGGGCGGCGGCACAGTCTTTTGGGGGAGGCTGAGGACCCGCAGGCCTCACCGCCGGCCGCGGCCCCTGCTGGGAACACCGCCTCGTAGAGGGCTCGCTTGGCCGGGGCCACAGCGGCCGCTTCCGCCTTCACCGGTGCGGCGTCGCCGTCTTTGGGCAGCACATACGGGTTGGCGGCGGGCGGCCGAGGCCTCGGCCCACCGTTGAGGGCGGCGGAGGCGTAGCAGGTCCCGCCAGCGGGGTGGTGGAGGAGGTGGTGGTGGTGGTGATGATGGGGAGCGGGGTGGTGATGGGGCGGCGGTGGACCCCCCAGCTTGGTGCCGATGCCGGCGATGCTGTTGAGGGTGGCAATGGAGACGGCGCCGATGCAGTGGTTGGTGTAGGTCTTGGAGAGCTTGGCCGCCTTGGAGAGCATCTGCATGCGGGTGCCCAGCAGGTTCTTGCCGATGGCCTTGTTCTCGTACCAGGTGACATCGCCCTCGCTGCAGTGGTCCCGCGGGCGCTGAAAGAAGGCCTTGCACAGGGGGTTGCGCTTGGAGAGGTACTTGACGAAGCTGGCGTAGGGGCAGAACTCGGTGCCAGTCTCGTACATGCGGGGCAGGTTCTCCTCGTCACTGCTCTCCGCCCGCTTTTTGCTCCAGGAGGACGAGCGCGACTTGTGGTAGGGCCCCAGCGCCTTGAAGTAGACGAACTTGCGGCCGTCCTCGTCCACCGCCAGCCCGAAGGAGTCCTCCTCCAGCTCCCGCTGGTTCTCCCGGCCCCGCGTGCAGAAGTACATGCAGGTCTCGAACCAGACCTTGTTGAGGAGCCCGAAGGGGCTCTGCGTGCTGAAGACGCTGCAGGTGTAGAGCTTGCGGAGGTCGGCGCGGGTGATGGCTTGCTTCTGCACCACCGGTCCCGCGCCCTGCTCCTCCAGCTTGCGGATGACGGCGGCCAGCGTCAGGTTGGCGGCGCGCAGCTCGGGGTCCTTGGTGAGGTCGAGGGTGCGGCAGTAGGGCGGCTCGTTGAGGTAGCGGTTGAGGGAACTGCGGATGCTGATGAGGGACGACTTGGAGTAGAGCTGTCCGCTCTTGGAACGCGCCTCGGCGTAGAAGGAGCGCAGCACCCGGCACAGCGCCCCCTTGTCCATGGTCTCGAAGTCGGGGCTCTGCGCCTTCTCGCTCAGGTACTCGCGGAAGATGCGCACGGCGTAGCGGGTGGCCAGCCGCGTGTTCTCGCTCAGCCGCGCCCGCTCGGGCCGCTGCAGCAGCAGGGCCGCCTCCAGCTCCGCGTCCTCCGCCGCCCCCCCGGGGCCGCCGCCGCCGCCCCCCGGGGCCGTCGCCGCGGCTCCCCCCGGGGCTGCCCCGACGCCGCCGCCGCCGCCGCCGCCGCCGCCGCTCGGCGTACGGCCCGGGGCGGGCGGCATGGGCTCGGGCTCCTCCTCGCCGTCCCAGTCCAGACCCATCTCCTCTTCCTCCTCCTCCTCCTCCTCCTCCTCCTCGTCCAGCAGCAGCCCCCCATCGGCTCCGTCCTCCTCCTCCTCGTCCCCCGTTATCTGCACCTCCTGGATCTCATCCTCCTCCTCGCCCTCCTCCTCCTCTCCAGCGCTGCAGTAGCGGTGCGGCCGGGGGGCTCCTCTCCCGCGGCCCGGCGGCCGCTCCCCCGCGCCGTACCCGCCGCCCCCGCCGCCGTCGCCGCCGCCGCCGCTCCACTCGCCGCCGCCGCCGCTGCCAGGCATTCTCGCCATATTGCCGTCTCCCTGCCAGTCCTCGGGCAGGGCGCATGCGCTATATTGGACCGCAGCGCTGGAGCGCTTTTGTGTTTAATGACCTTCAGCTACCGGGAGGCAAAGCCGGGCTCTTAAAGGGGCCGCGCTCCCAGTGGCGGCGGCGGGGAACGGACGGGGCGGGACGGGAGAGGCTGGGAGAGAGCGGGGCTGCGGAGACCGCGCACCACGCCGCGCCGCTCACCTCGAGGCCGTCCCGTCCACAGAAGGGGACGGGCGCGGGAAGAGCCGTCGGGCCGGGGCATCCGCCCGTCCCCCGACGGCTTGTTTTTCTCTCTGTCACCTAACACTGACTCAAAGTCTCCGAGAGCTCCCGAAGAGGAGGACCCGATGCCGAAAACGCGGAGCAGAAAGACCGCTAAACGGCAGGAGCTGAAACGGGATGGTCGTCGAGGTCCCTTCCAGCCCAAGCCAAGCTATGAGTCTACGATTATATGATACTATGATGCTGTGTCCCAAACGAGCTCCTCTGAGGAGCTGTAGTGATCCACCCAAGGAGACACAGAATTGCAGGGCTTGCAGTGCATGGATTTTCAATGGAGATCTTTTTCTTTTATTGCTCTAGTAAATGCAAAAAATGACACAATTGATATTAGCCTTCCAACCTGATTCTGTGCTAAGGTCATACACTTCCTTTTCCTTTTCCTTTTCCTTTTCCTTTTCCTTTTCCTTTTCCTTTTCCTTTTCCTTTTCCTTTTTCCTTCCTTTCCCTTTTTCCTTCCCTTCCTCCTTCTGCCTTCC
This sequence comes from Chrysolophus pictus, assembly GCA_037305975.1. Taxonomy (NCBI): domain Eukaryota; kingdom Metazoa; phylum Chordata; class Aves; order Galliformes; family Phasianidae; genus Chrysolophus; species Chrysolophus pictus. The sequence continues at coordinate 51,013,437 of CM074577.1, forward strand.
CTCTCCTCTCCTCTCCTCTCCTCTCCTCTCCTCTCCTCTCCTCTCCTCTCCTCTCCTCTCCTCTCCTCTCCTCTCCTCTCCTCTCCTCTCCTCTCCTCTCCTCTCCTCTCCTCTCCTCTCCTCTCCTCCCTTCTCCTCTCCTCCCTTCTCCTCTCCTCCCTTCTCCTCCCCTGTCCTCCCTTCCCCTCTCCTCCCCTGTCCTCCCCCTTCCCCCTTTCCCTTTCCTCTTCCCTTTTCCCTTCTCCTTCCCCTCTCCTTTCCCTTTTTCCCCTTTCCCCTTTCCCCCTTCCTTTTCCTTTTTCCTTTCTTCCCTTCAATCTTTCTCCCTTTTCTCCTTTCCCTTTTTTTTTTCCTTTTCTCCTCTTCCCCCTCTCCCCCCCCCCTTTTTTTTCATTTTCCCCTTTCCACCTTAATCTTTTTCCAAGAGTTTTTCAGCGCCACATGAGTGCAAAAGGTAATTGAACGTGTTTTTTTTTTTTTTTTTCCCCCTAACTTTAAAAAAAGATGAACACCAGGTTGACAGCTTCTGTACTTGGATGTTCATTTAATCACCATTTCCTGATTACAGGAGGTGAACTGTGTTGACAGACTCAGAGATGAATACGGAGCCAAGCATAGGAATAGTAAGTATAAAGGACGTTAAGAACTTGCAGTGAGGTTGGAGGGGAAAAATATACATGGAACATCCATATTATACACATCAGTTGGAAGCACCTCAACAGCCAGAGGGAATTCAGAGAATCGCAAATGAAGTGTTTAGGGTGCTGCGGGCAACCATAATTGGAAAGACACCCATATAACATATATACCTGTATAACCTATATGTATACGTGTGTACGTGTATGCTAATCACATAGGCATGTAAGCTACCTGTCTCTCTACATTCATAAAGATAAAATATAGCTTCCTCAGTTGCATTCCTGAAGCTTCGGCTCGCAAGCTATGCCAGGTAATGGAGCTGTGTCTCACAGCTGCCTGAGCCATACAAGGCTATCTGACTGAAGCACACCAACATCACACTTAGACCCATCACACCCTCCATTCCACATATCAAAGTTTTGTCCTGCAGAGAGCCCCGCACAGGCAGAGCCTTCCCCTGTGACTCAGGGCTCGAGGCTGGTACCAACGTAAGCTCTGTCCACACAATAAGTTTTATTACTGCTGTCAGTGGAGAAGATGTAATTACCCACAGAGCACTAATAATGCACCTGCCCCCACTAGGATTGAAACCCCAGGACTTGATTTTCTTTCCTTTCATATTCTCAGAGATTGATTTATACGTAACACAATTAGCATTCCAGGTTAAGAACCGAAACTAAAGGAGCCTTCTCCCCCTGTCAGCTGATTCACAGCACAGGTAACGCTGTAACCAAATAGTTTCAGGCTTTTCCTCACTTCTTTTTTTCCAGCTCCTCTTCCCCACCCCTTCCCCTGGTCTCGCTCCTGGCAGGCACAGAGCCCTGGACAATCAGACCATTGTCTAAAGCTCTTTGCAGCCTCATTCTCCTACAGATCCAGTGCAGGCACTCCCCCAGACATGGCTGTTTGACTTGCATCCACCTAGGGCTCTATGTTCTCGGCAGGTGTTTCATGAAGCTTCACTAAGAACTAAAATGGTGTACACTCAAGAGCCAAGGAGCAAAGAAAACCCACCAGACTTCTTGGGATTCCTTGGGATCCAGGAGAGATATCTAAAAAGGATTTTTAAAAACAGTGCTCAGAACAAGTGTGTTGGTTAGCTTTAAGGCTGACCACATGGCACGGGTTTAAGAAAACTGCTTTTTCTCCTTGTTTTTTTACTGTTAGTTTGAATACAATAGATACGTTCCTAAAGCGTGTTAATACATTTTCTAAACACAGGCTATTTTCCCCATAGAGGCAGGCAATGCAGCAACCGGTGTGAGAAATCCACAGAGACACCACAGAACCAGGAGGCAAACAATGCTCGGGACGCCTGGTAAATTCACTCAGGGAAAAAGCATGTCCCAGAAGTCCTTCTTCAGGCACACTCCAATTTGAGAGGAGCTTTTTTAGCATTTCAGAACAGTCACTTCAAACACCATTTTCCTTGTACTCTTTCACTTGTATATACAATAATTTTGGTTGTTCCATTACTTCTCGATACCAGGGAAAGCTGATGTTGACACACTATGTGCTAGAATAGATTATAAATCTCTCTTATTTTAGTTTTGTTTTTGTTTTGTTTTGTTTTGTTTTTAGATTAGCAGTTCCTATCTGGGCAACAGGAAAACAGATTTACACAACCCAACAAAGGAGACACTGATTTAGAAAGCAGCGCTGTATCCATTGCAGCCAAGCTGCTGCTGTCCTTAACGATTTTTAACACACAAAAGCTATTGCACCTACAGGATGGTCCTGTTGTGAAGTGCAGGCGGTAGCAGTGCACATCAAAGCCCCGGCTGCTGCAAACACACAGTGGGATGAAGGCAGCATCCAGCCTGCCCACACTGAGCCCTGTGTCATGACTTGGGAGCACGCTGCCGAAACGTGCTCACAGTTCTACCACAGCTTTTTGCTGCTTTTAACTCACATTTTTTTACTCTTTTACAGAAGCGATATTTTGTGCTGCTGAGGAAAGTTGATTTCCTCATTGCTCTGTTTTCCAAGCAAAATGAAGAAAACCCGAGTCATCATCTTTGCAAGGAAGCATACTTGGCAAATTAAATGCCAAGACTTTGCGAATTGCTGTTATTTGAAGTGTCAAGCAGCTGGAGCATTTTTTTGCTTATAAACAGACATACAGACGGCTGCGTTGTCAGACAGCTTGAAGAGAGTCAGGTAGTGAATTACATCGCACTGCGCAGAGGTTTTAAGGGTCTCTTAATCTGTGCAGGGTGCAGGTTGCCAGCAGGCATATTAATGTTCTATTTATCTATGTTTGCGTTTGTGTTTGTCTTTGCTTCTGTGCTGATGATGGCTTTGGAAACAAATCAGCTGCTCTGTAATGCACAGAGGTGGCTCCAGCAGTCGTGTGTAGGAACTGCTGACACTGAGCAGCCCACTACGCTGGGGACATGGTATTTATCCTCTGCAGAGAGAAAGGGCTCTTTGTGCCCGGGTAATAATGCAGGTCAGCTTGTAGTCCTCCTCAGTAAACTCTACCCTGAGGTGAAGATTTGGACCGACTAAGGCAGTGACTCAGGAAAGAAACCTCAAAAGAGAGATCCCTGTGAAACCACTAAGCCTCGTTTATAGATGTTCTTGGTCTGTGGAAGCACAAGTTTTTGCTTTTAATAGCGTTTTTAGTGCTACATAATGGAGCATAAATTAATACTCTGTTGGATATGGACTTCTCAAAATACATAATCTTCCAATAAAAGTTTATTTTGAACTAAAAGTTGGGGCTGAAGTCAAACTGGGCTGAATGAAATCTACAAATGCAGCAAGGAAGAACAGCTGTACTGCAGCACTGCTTCTTAAGATTTCTTAAACATTCCCTTAAGAAAGAAAGGAAGAAAAACCTGAAACCTCACAGTGTAACAAACACTAGTCCAGCAGTTGGTGACCCTGTCCAAACACTGGTCTGGTGGTTGGCGACCCTGCCCGTGGCGAGAGGGTTGAAAATAGATGATCTCTGACATCCTTTTCAACCTAGACTATTCTATGATACTATGAAAAATAAAATACTGCTGTTGAGACTGTGACAAAATGCACTCCCTACCTTGTTTCTGTACTGCATGGGTTCAACTTTATCTTGTTTATTCTCTCCATCCCCAGGGAGTAAGATACAGCGCCAGCGGTCTCCAAGGTGGGGCTCAGTGCCCCAGTCCTGTGTGGGGCCAGAGCTGGGGACTCAGCCAAACCCACTCATTCACAGCAGGCTTTGCTCAAGGTTGGATCCTCAAGGGATGGGCAGCAGCTGGCCTTTGGCACCGCCTGAAAAAGGGAATCTTCCTCCCACTGCCGGCGAATGGCTTCAGAGACTCTTTACACCGTGGATTCACTGTCAATATACTTTTGTTTTGACTTAGTGACTGAAATAAACTGATTATTCCCCTTTTCCACCAGTATTATGTCTGTGTCATAGTGGATTTGGAAATTCCTTTTCAGGTATTTATACAGCAAAAAATCCAGCACCAATGGCCTGTCTACTTGGATTTTCTTCCCTCGATTGAGTTGTCTCAGCCGGGTTGACACAAACCCCTTTTAAGCAACTTTAGAAGTGGCTGAGTTCAGCTGAACCATGCAGAACGTGACACTATCCTGCCCACAAGTGTCGGAGTCCCATGCAGGCTGTCACCCTGCCCACCTTGCTGCTGCTGGAGCAGGAATTCACCATCAACAAACACTGCTTCGTTCTCGTGCCCCTCTCTTCATTCTCCCCCATTTTGTTTGGTAGGATGTTGGCAAAGCTGTCCTGTGCAATTTTTGCACTTATTTTCTTTTAAACCATTATCTAGACACAAAGATTTCTGGCTCTACTAATGGAATTCCTCATTCCCTTCTCCACGTGTGAGATGCTAAAGGACTTCTAGTTATTCTGTGAGAACAGGAACCATCTATGTAAGGTCTGCATCACAGATCACATTGACTGATAAAGCATTTGAAAAGAAAGGAATATATTCATGGATCATGTGGAAGAAGAATAGAGGGACAGAATGTTTATTGCCAACTCTTACCATGTCCTCTTTCAGTCTGTGATTTCAGTCTTTATCAAGAAAAGAGCTGTAGAACAGAATGAGTCAGAATATTACTGGATGAGCAGAACTGGCTGTGCACTGGTTTCAATTTGACTGATCTTTATGCAAAAGCCCTTTCACAAATGAGTGTGTAAATTCAGATAGAAACTTGTGGTAAAATCTTCAGCATATTTCCATGACTTTCCCTTGAGGTTTGAAACCAGTGGCCATGTAGTAGAAGAGAACAGAAAGTGCAAATTGCAATAGAAAGCTGTATTTTAAGTCACAGACGGTAAACCCTAGGAAAAAAAAAAAATATATATATATATATATATATGTATATATATGTATATATATACATACAAATTGAAATGATTCTTTTCATGTCATGAGGAGGCAAAGAAAATGTACAAAGTGTATGAAAAAGACCTGATGCATTGTGTATACTTCTCTTGTTTTCCCAGTATCAGACAATACTAAAGCAGGTGAAAAATACTTTCTTACAGCTGGTGAGCATCAGTACTTTTATTAGCATTTTGCATTACAAAAAATTACCTCTACAACTGTTAAGAATGCTTAAATGCAATATGGCTTTTGTCCATCCCTGTTCTAAATAGCCCTGCCTTTTTAAATCTGTGAAAGAATAAGCTGCGCACAATCCAAATTTTCCTTCTTTAATGATCAGGGCTAAAATTCAGTTTCTTTCCACAGAACTGCAGATGCCATCAAATAAAGAAAGATCATTTAGGGAGCCCTCTGAGAGGACCTTTGCACATTCATGGACTGATTTATTTAAATACAGGCAGGTATTTATTGGATAGTAAGGATTCTACTTACTAGGATCAATAAGTGTTGTGATAATAAGCAAGGAAAAACCAGAAGTTTTTATTTTGCCTTGGATGCAACAAGATCACATTTGCTATTTACAGTGTACAATCTCTCAGTTAGCTATTTTGGCAAAGGTTTATCGAGTTATTCAGTATAATTTCCTTCCAGATATAGCACTATCACTGTGCCTGCTACAGAACTGTCCCCGCAGTTTCCTCGGCTGTTTACCTGTGTGTTGTCACACTCATTCCTGCTGATTTGTGTCACAAGAAAAAAAGAAGGTTTCAAAATTAAAGCTTCAGTGTGGAATGATATGAAGTGTGAAATCCAGACCCATTGCTTTCATTCTGGCTTTAGTGATCACAGAAACCTGCTGTAGGGCAGGAGTAATCTGCCAGAAAATTATTATTGAGCCCTGGTAACTCAGATATATGTGCAGACATGAAAATGCTGCTCTTTGTGCCAACTCTAGGTCCTATAAGAACCTTGCATGGCATCTTCCACCTGGCTTGAAAATATGCTGCATTCCACCATAAAGGAGAGGAAGTTTGTTAATTCCCAGACAGCTGTGAACAATTTAATCTCTTTCCAGACAGCCCAGCATCCCATTCCAATTGCGGAGCTTCTTGGGGGATAGAGAGTTTGAAGAGCTGGTGGGAGATAATAGGGCCTTTATTCCAAGGTCATTCTTATGAGTTTGGCCTTGACAGTAACATCTTGATAACAGGGTTGCCAATTCAAGCAGTCTCATGATAGGATTTTTGAAGCTTCCTCCTCCATATGCTGGAATGCAGGACTTGAAAATTAGGTTTTGGAAGAATAGTTTGAAGACTCAAATGACTGCTCTGTTAAACCTAGGAAATTAGCTGGAGAAGCATAGTTCAAAAAGGAGAAATTCCTGTGATTTTTAAGATAGATTTCTTATTCTGAACACCGCTTGTTGGCACTCCTGGGATTTCCCAATCTGCCTGTGAGGGCTGAGCTGGTAATTTGCCTTGGGTTTCTTGACAGAAATACAGAAAACTCCAAACAAACGCACCAGTCTCCTTGTTCTCTCTTTGGGAATACATTTTGAAGAATCAAAGAATCATAAAGAACTATTGTAAGACACTAATGTCCATTTCTCAGAACCAGTAAGTTTGCTGTTTTCTAGAAAATCTCCAAATTAAAAAAAAAAAAAAAAAGTTGAATAGGCATTTAAACCAGCTGTAGTTTTAAACAGGGTTGTGCTTGATGTAGTTTCCAGGGGAATTGCTTGGTGCTTAGCCATTTGAAAACATGGCTGCTTATGTAGATAATTAAATTAGAATTAGTGAACACAGCATTCTTTTGAAAACCTGACCTTTGGTCTTTCTGGCACACTGGTTGAAGACTGCAGGAAAACACAGCCTTTCTGGGCGTTACATATTCTTACCTCCATATTTGCTAGATGCTACATTTAGAACTCTTCTAAGAAAAATTCCCACTGATTCACTGTATTCTCAGCAATATCTATTGGATTATTCTGCCCAGTGCATGAAAGGTCTACCTTTTGTTTCAGTGTCAGAGAGAGAACTATTCCTTCCAACTTCTTTGCCAAAGTGTCATGAAAGGTCAACAATAAAAAGTTGAATGTTTGACAACTTTGAATATGTTTCAAAATTGAATAATAAACTAAGCTGAAAATAGACTAATGTAAATAAGAAACTTGAAATGAATATAGGTAATAAAACTTTTTATTTGGGTGACAGAAGAGATTTACACACTGCTAGAAGATGATCTTTTCCCTCAAGTGCATCTAAAATGTCACTGAATCAACAGACCGGTACACAGAATTGGGCAGTAACTGTATTGTGTTGGAATAATGAGTTTGAAGACAATCAGCCAGATAATGCAGAAGACATATTTCTCATGTGGAAATTATTAATTCTTGCAAAGCAGTACATCAAGAATCACTCCAAAAGCAAGAACAGTGAAAATCTCAAATCAGATCACTGGCTGCCCTTCTTCTTTCGAGTCCTACAACGAGGACTGTCCTTGTGTTCTGGATTAACACGGGATCTGGCAACAAAATATGACTTGGCAAATAGGCTGCACAAAGGAGAACTGAATCTCAGCTGATTGCAGTCATCTGAGACCTCATGTTCATCCATGCCATACTGTTTGTGCTCACTGAAAAACGTATACACCTTGGGGGACCATGTTAGTAATCTAGGTGCAAGAGTTGAAGACTTTCTGGTAGAATAATCTACACCACAAATTTGGCTTAGTTTCCTCTTGGGAGAAATTGGAACCTCCCTTGCTCTATGAAGTCAGCTGTCACTCAGCTTATTATTTTATTTTTAAAGGACATTCCCAGGAAACAGTAAGGATTCCAAGACTGCTGATGTGCCATAATTATATACGTGAGATCTTCATGTTCCCTTGTTAAGGGGAAGAATAATCACAGATTCGTGAATATCTTCTAGAAGAGAGAAGGTACTCTAGAAAATCTCCCAGGATTGCAAACCAGCCCTATCAGAGGGAACCCAGCTTGGACTCATGACAACCAGTTTGACAGAAAATTACTTGCAAGAGCATAACAGATGGAAACACAATTTCACCATGGACATTCCTCTTGAGCAAAAAAAATCCCACCCCAAACCAACCCATCAATCAATCAAACAAACAAAATAACCCACCAGAAACCGAGATCAAACAAATGGCTATATGCTTCAATATCATCCTCTCTTGATCCTTTTGAACCACTGTCCCAGTCCTATCAGAGAAGATCTGACACCATGATGTGAGGGCTGTTTTAGATCAGCCAAGGAAAAGAAGGTGAAACAAGGATGAATGACAGGAGTAAGTGGGGGCTAGTGCTGGAAAACAACAGAACATTAAGTGATTCTGAAACTGCTCTTCTTCAGGTTATGTTTTGCTCCAACAGTCCCTACATGTCACACAAGCCTGTTAGCAGTTATCTGAACCCTTATGTCCCCAAACCCATCCTTTTGTCAGACTGCGTGCCATTCATCCAATACTTTCCTGAGGAGCACTTAATAGAAGATGAGGTCTGTCTGCCTGTATTTTTCTCCCATCAGCTGTCCTAGTGCACAAAATGAGTCAATGTGGGAGAATTCCTATAGCACTGATGATGCATAGGTACATTCAGATGTATTTGTGAGCTCCATACAGGTAAAGGCTTCTCAGTAGCACCACTGAATTTGAACTTCACTGCCCCAGTGATGTGGCAGTGATGAACAGGTTTCAGTGCCAGAGGACATTTGACAGAAAGGAGGGAGGGGAGTGGGGGCAGATGTGACAGAGCCAGAAGAAAGATGCCACAGAGCCAGGCTTCCTCTGTCCCACAGCTGGCAAGAGACAGGATCTGATTCTTCCTTTTCCAGCAGTGCCAGTCCCTTGGTAAACAGCAGGAATAAAACTCATTTCATAGGGCTCTGGCTGAGGTGGTTTTATCCCCATGCTGCTCTGGGTTCTTCCTGCATTGCTAGAACCTCTGGACAGCTCTGCTTAAAATCTCAACTCAAGTCAAACCACTGGTGTCCCAAGCAAAGCCACAGTAAATTTGCTGTGCCTACAAAGGCAATACAGAATCTCTCCTTGGAACACTGAAGAAGGCTCTAGGGCAGTGCAAATGGCAGACATCTCACAGAGGCCAGGCAAAAATCATTGCTGGCAGACATGGCAGCTCTGTCCCAAAAGCGAGCATGAAGCCTGGTTTTAATGGTCCTTGATTTTCTTCTTTTGCAACCCCCAAAGAGGTATGAAACCTACCAGTTTCCTATTGTTCACTCCAATTAAACACGACTGTGGACAAATTCATCTTAGTCCCCTTGAGCTTTTTTTTCTGACTCTCAGCAGTCAGGTGCTACACTGGTACAAATAGCTGACAAATGTTGTGTGCCTGGCACTCTCCTTTCTGCTGGTATTCTTCTATGAGAAACACTTCTCAGGGAGAATCCCCAGCTCCACTGTTGATCTTCCAGGGTCATTCAAACAAATGATCATAATGCTGGTATTTGTGGGAAGGACAGGATGATCATCACCTCCTGTTCCAAACTCTTCCATTTTCTGTGTAACCCTGCCAGCCTCCTTGGGAGTTTCTACCTCCTCGCCTTGGCATATGACATGGAAGAAGAGTGATGGCACCATGGCAGTCTGCCAGCACTGATCTCTACAGATACACCTAGGGAACATCCATGCTTTCAGTCTGTGTCATGGCAAGTGTTTGAGTACAACAGAGCCCAGGCCTTGCCAGTCTCAAGTACACATAACCACAAGATGTTCCCAAACAAAGCACGAGGAAAGAAAACAAAAACTTGATTTTTTTTTTTTTTTAAAGCAGATTGTTTGGAGGAATTAACTAATCTTCTGGTTTTGAACCTTCAGATTACATTTTTTTTATGTCCTATTCCACCTTACTCTTCTCCTGTTGCCCAATTCATTCCCCCTCCATCCCAAACATAAGGGCTAAGAAAGATTGTTTCCCTCCTTTGAAATCTGAGATTTTTCTTCATTTCTGGATATAAGATGGAGTATACTGGGGAGTGAGATGGGGGAAGAGGCTTGGCAACCCAAAAAAGAATGCAATAAGCCAGTCATTTCCTTCCAAAGCATTAAACTCCACTCACCAGAGTTAGCAGTCTTTATGACAACCTAGTCAAACAGAAAAAGCAGAGGAAAAATGTCCCATGTTTCAGAACTGATGCATGGACAAGGTGCCAAATGATTGCATTTCTTCCATTTGCCACAAAATGGGTTAGCTTTGAGCTTGAAGGAGCAGGTTTTTAAGAACTGCTTCTGGGCCTGGCATCAGCACTTCTGTTGCCATAATGAGTCAGACATCAGAGGCAATACACACTAAAGGATGCAGGCCAATACCTAGGCAAATACGAGTGGGAAAGGAGGGCTAGCAAATACATGCACCTGACAGGCAAGAAGGACTCCAACCCAACATACATTTTGAAATTATAACCTCAATTTCCTGGGCTTCAGCAAATAAAAACGTATAAAAACAAAACTGATGGAAAAAAGCCTCTAGAATCTGTGCAAGGTTAATTTGCCAGAGGCAGATTTTGTTCTGTTAATTGCCATTTGCCATGTACCAAAGCCACAGACCCCAAATGCTCTTGCACATTTCCCATCAGGCAAGCAGACACAATTAAGAACATTTGAGCAGTCATCCTTACAACTGTAAAAAAGATAAATCCTTAAATGAAGGGGAAATTAATTTTTTGAGCCACAGAATCCACTGTCTCCAATGTCCCTTCCTCTTGTCACCTCTGAGGGCTGCTGAAGGGCTGTTAGATGAGTGTGAGTAGACAGCTGGCTTTGGGGACAGCTATGGGAAGGACAGTGCATTGATGGAAAACATTTGAAAATCCAGTTCCAACCTGCATGCTATAGGCAGGGACACCTCCCTCTAGACCAGGTTTCTCAAAGCCCCATCCAGCCTGGCCCTGAATGGGGCACCCTCAGCCTCCCTGGACAACCGGTTCCAGTGTCACACCACCCTCACAGTAAAGAATTTCTTCCTAATATGTAGACTAAATCTGCCCTCTTCCAGTTTAAAGCCAGCTCCCCTCATCCTATTGCTACGTGCCCTTATAAAAAGTCCCTCCTCAGCTTTCCTGTAGGCCCCCTTCAGGTACTAGAAGGCCACTACAAGATCCCCCAGAGCCTTCTCTCCTGCAGTCTAAAGAGTCCCATCTCTCTCAGCCTGTCCCTGTAGGGGAGGTGCTCCAGCCCTCTGATCATTTCTGTGGCCCTCCTCTGGACCTGCTCGATGTCCTTCTAGTGTTGGGGGCCCCAGAATTTGCACCCTGACTTAGGCTTTATGCAGTCCAGGGACATTTAACTGACAATTCTCACATATATCATAAGTCAACTAATTCTCATCTGCCTCATTTTCCCTGTTTTTACTTTCTCTTCAGCTTATTTTCCTTTGTTTCTCCAAGACTTCACCAGACGTAACTGTCACAAATAATTTACTACCTGAAATTGCAACAATCTGCTAACCAACTAATACAAATGGCCAACTACAGACCTCCAACCAACCTCTCATGCTCCTTCCTTTCTCCGTTCATAGGTTTCTTGTACCATTTCAGGATTGGCTTAACATTGACAATTTAATTAATGTGATTTTTAAATGGGAAGAGTTTTAATTTTATTCTGATCAACAATGGTACTGATAAAGTCTTAACACCAGTATTACAGTTGCATTGTTGTGAACACGACCTCCACAAGTCACATTTCTTATGAGACCACCACCATCATTCAAAGCTCCATGCAGCTACAAATGGATATCACTCCTTTTTTCTGGAATTCATCACTTTTTTCTGACTTAAAAATTGGAGTGACATGTTGCAAACTTTGTGTTACAAATCCATGTGATGTAAAAAAAAAAAACCAAAAACAAACAAACAAAAAAAAAACAAAAAAACCCACTTATTAATGCATACAGAAATCAATAACCATGCTTTAAAACCTCCAGTACCTCAATTTCCATGGTGTTAGACAACACTAAGACTATACAAGCCTAAAAGGTGAGGTCATTGCTTCAACAGGAACAAAATAATGAGGTCCAATATCCACAAAGAATTTGTATTCACATGCCTTTGTTCTGCAGTCAGTTAACTATTAACACAGATTAACTCATGCACTTTATGGATGTAGTGCCAGGGTTTCTCTAAAACATAGAGATATACTGTAAGGATTTTGAAAGACTGTATTTTCAAGATTGCATAGAGATGAAAAGCAAAGACCTTACAGAACAATAAAAATGTGTACAGTTTCTGATCAACCTTTATGTTATATGCAGTGCCTTGGTATTTGAGTTCATGCCTACCTTGTGTGATCATACATGCACACTGTAAATAGAGAGAAGGAGATAAGGCAGCAGGACTATGATTCAGCTTTGATTGTAGAATGTATCCTGACTTTAATGTGTTGAGGATTTATGGGTATCAACTGGAATATGGTAAATCTGCTCAACAAACTAAGGGTTTGACATTAACGCAAATCATCCAACGCTGAGGTCTTCCATACAGCCACATCTACCATAAAAGTTTCTTCACTAGTTAGATTAAAGACAGTGTGGCTGTGCTTCTTCTTCCTACTGCCACATTTTCTTCTGCACTTAATGATCTAATTACATTCTCTCTTCTCTACAGGGCCTTTGCCTTATTCAGTGCCCAGGATGAATGGAACTCATCAAATAGACATCTGTAGTCTGACAGTTTGTCTGTAGACTTGCCTGGAGCTCAGGATTTGTCTTTTGATTCTAGCCTTGTTTGTGCCACAAAGTTCCTATGCTACGATACTGGGATAGTCACTTAAACCAAACCAAAGTGGGTGCCTGATTCAAGTCTTTCAGTATCTAAATGCTCATTCCATACAACTGCAGCAGAACACTACAAAAATGCTAAATATTCCAGAATAGACACTTAGCAGGTCAAACTTAAGACCATTGCTTTGGATGAAGTCAAACGAAGCTTGCAAAGATATCTCTTTCATTTGAACTCTGTTGTGCCAATTATGGATGCTCCAGACCTCCTGAGGAGCTAATCTGGCTCAGGTGGTCATCTCATGCTACAGACTTGGTGAGTGATAAAGAAAGCACAGTTGCCCTAGGCCATCTATCAAACCTGAAAAGTCTTCAGACTTTGTAAGTATCCAAGCTTTTCACCTTCACATACATATGTACAGGAAACTACCAGGTGTCAAAATACAGTGTGACCATAAGTTGGCAGAGAACTGATGAGTCCAAACTGAGAAAGAATGCGATTTAATCAATGTGCTTATCTTGCACTGGTCTTGAGCAAACACGGGAGAAATTTGCTTATCTGACCAAAGCACCGGACAGATGTGGAGGTGCATTGTTTCACACTCCAACAAGGCTCGATGACCGTAGCAACAGAGTCAGCTCTGTCCAACCTGCAGAACACAGCCTGCATGAGGCCCAGCCCATCTGGCAGAGCATCCAGCCCCTGCCCTGTGCCATCATGGCAGCGGCTCTTCCCACTGAGTGGCCTGGCCCAGCCCTTCTGCACCAACCAAACCTTGGTGTGCTGTGAGGCCCATCTGGGCTGAAACCAGGGCATGGGGCACAGCATGGTGTGAGCTCAAGTCATGGCCAGTAAGGTTATGCACTTCGATACACAGGCTAAACATAGATCTGCATGCAGCAAAGAATATGCTGCCCTGTTTTCCCTTTCCACAAAGGAACTTGAGAATACGTTTGAAAAAAAATCATCAAATTTTTGGTTTATTTGCAACTTCATTTTCAGTCAACATAAATATATTAATGGAATGTATAAAGTTGCAGTCAAAAATTTGATTAGACTTTTATAATCCCTCTCTTACCAGAGAGAAATATCCTTGACTTCACAGTCACACCTTATTATTGTTATCACTTTTGGTCAGCATGTACATTTGTGAACAATTCTTTTGAAGGATGAAGTACGTGAAGAGTAAAATTTCTTCAAAAACCTCTGATTAACACTTTGAGAGCTCACTAAGAATTGCAGCCATTGCCATCAAACCAGAGTGATATATTAGTTTCACAAAAACAAGGTCACATATCCCACAAGTTGTATATTTTTGTTGCTCTCATTTGTATATGTTTTAATTCAAAAGATTAAAAATTAAAAGAAGTTCTGTTACTTATATACTGTAGCCAGTTATTTCTGTATCCTTTTTCAGCAGTGCTGAAAAATTAGGCAGGACTATTAAAAAGAGATGGAAAGATTTCAGCAGGTAGTGGCAGCAACTGCAGGGTTTGCTGAGTCCTGTGCATGTCTCTTCTACCAAGAACCTGAGCAATCTGGTATTTAGGCAATGTTGCTTTGGGAGCAGTTCTCCTCTGCAGTGTGATACAATTTCTTGTGTGGTGTCAAATTTGGTATCATTTTGAGGACTGATCTGTGGCACTAATCCAACAAGTGTAAGTGAGTCAGCGTTGGGCAAAGTTGGCAGGAGAGGTTTGTTCAGGTGTTTGTTTTCACCCTGTAGAGTAACTGCTCAGTAATTAATTAAATCCTTGTCTTCAAAAAAATGCTTGTACTAATATTCTAAACAAAGAATGAATAAAGGTACAGTGCTTCTCACTGCTGAAACATGGAGACCTTGTTCCTGTTTCTCCTTGGTTCTATATGCTTTGAGAGAGCATTCCCTTTGGGCTGGCACTCTGGTTTCTCCTCCTGACTCAGCCAGATGCCCCCTGGCTGAATTTGGATAGGCCACTCTATCTTCTGGGCAGCAGTTTCCCTCACTGCAAAATGCATCCAAAGCTCAACACCTCATTTGTTAGAGACTTTGAAATCTGCTGCCATTGAAGAGACTGCCATTATTATTACTATCGTTATCTTTCTTTGTGGTTATTCCATTCAAATGATCATAGTTTTAAATTAACCTTTTGTGTCATCTACCCATTGCAGAAGATATATATTCTCCTGAGCACAATGGGAACAGAATATTCACGGTTTCCAAGGCTGCTTCTTCAGGTAAACCTGTGTCCTCTGGGAGCCTGCTTCACTGAATTTACCCAGAATAGAGCACAAAAACACTTACCTCTGCCTTACTGCCTACTCATACTTACTCATAAATGCATGGTGTACTGAGCAACCCTTTTCTCCTCCATATGTGCCTAGGGAATGCTCACCTGCTCTATTTCAGCTTCTGAACAGGCACCAGTATTCGGCTCTTTGCGACAGTGACTTCCACTTTCCCAGGACACAGCTGCACTTCCTATTTGCCGATCAGTTTTAACCTGATCCAGTCTGCAGATCCAAGAAGTGATAGATAGCACTTACTAAAATCTTCAGTAGAACATTAATTTACAAATGTAACGGACAAGGAAATGGGGGAACTCCCCATACACAGCTAAATATGGCAGGTTTTGTCCAGCATGTCTAATCCCGTCAGGCTTTGAGCACCTCCACCGAAACCCTGAGACACTGAAGGATGCTCTGAACAGTCAGATTACCATTTTGTGGCTGGCAGACACCAGTGTCTACTTCAGTAATACTCTGAATATATTTAAAGACATGCACCCACTTGTGGGGATTATATGATCTGCCTTTGTGAACAGAAGAGGCAGTCACAATCTGGCTGTTCTCTTTTTCCCCTTCACCTTCTTACATACATATAGCAATAGGTGCTAACCTAGAAGCCTCTGTGAAAGGGTTGGTCAGAAGCTCATCATATATTACATGCTTTTCATTTTCTAGCAGCCCATGTAAGGCCATCTTGGCACTCTCCCAAGTTTGTCATTCTGCTTTTAACATTATCAATCCTGTTGGACAAAACCACAAATCAAATACTAGGCTTTCAAATGCAGTTTCCTAGAAAATACTATGGATGAGCCAGAACAGAAGCATCCACTGGGGACCCTGACTAAAAAGAACAAAATATGGCTCTAATTTCTGTTTACTTAAACCACAGAAAAATGTCATAGTTCTGCAATATCACTCTGAAGTCACCAATATTTTACCTATACTGTCACTCCAGTACCAGAATGAAGCATAGGAATTTAATCTTTTTTATTTGTAGATAAAGTCTGGCAGAAGGGCTGTGTGTTATTATTTCTTATCTTGCAGACTGAAGCATGTACAGTATGTGTGAGTGAAATTTATTTTCCTTTTCTCCACTGACATTTGTGTCACAATAAACCTTAGTTTCTCATCTAAATTATTTGCTTCTCTATAATTTCCCTGGGTGAGTCTTGGACCCTCAAGTGTTCCTAGCTGCAAAACTGCCAATAAGAGTATTTTGAACTCTACTTGTTCACAAGAAACTTGTAATCCTCACATCCCACAAATACTATATGTGCTGTAAGATGAAAGGAGCTTACTCTGCTTTCATCATGCTCTGCTCATTTTCTCAAACTAGAATTTCTCCTCATTCAAGTGTCTCTCCATTTCTTTCTTGCCCACTCCAGAAATGAAAAAAAAAAAAAAAAACCACATAGCCACATACTGAACTGAACGGTAATTTTGCAGCTGAATTTGATCACTAGAGGAACAAGGAAATGAAAATACACAACAGTGGAAAAAACCTTTGGATCACAAAATTTAATAGTTTTTGTAGATAAATGCTATGAAAGGCTCCAGCACTGTACTCCTTAAAAAAATGCATCACAGCTTTACTGTAGATCATTAAATACCAATGTGAAGCATATCAGCAATGTGTGGGATGATCAGCACTTCATGGATGGATTTCAGTTTTGCAATGGAAACCTTAACAAACAAACAAGCAAACAAACAAACAAATAAATAAAGGAGGGGACGTGGGAATAGATTGTGCTTTCACATATACTAATCTTGGGTATTCTGTCCTATATTGAAAATGTCAACACAAGATTTTCTTTCATTATAAATATCTGATAGCCTAGAATGCCTTTCATAAATTTTGCCAGAAATTTGTTAAGTGTCTGCTGTAGGTGTAGTGTTCTCTAGCATCATGTGTTGGATTTTCCAAAAATACATGTTTCAGAAGAAACACTCAGGTGAACAAAACCTCAGTTGCTATACTGATGCTGCTAGACATAGCTTTCCCCAGCTTTGTTCTGGGAGATCCCCACCTCCAGAGCAGGAGCTGAGGGGCTCCTCCAGGAGCCCTGCATGCTGCCTGCTGCACCCCGCTGCTGCAGCGCTGCCTTTAGCAGCCACACACCACATGTGACACATGAAATAAAGCTTTTAGACATTTTCCGTAACCTGATGGCATATGTGGAGAACTCGGAATATTCCTTCTCACATTTGTCACTTTCTGTGTCGTCAAAGAAGCAAAATGAATTTCATCTTCCTCCTCACAGGGCTGTATTTGGGTCCCCAAGTTCTCAGTCTTGTCTTGCCCTGAGTGCCCAAAGGAACAGACATTTTTGATTTTATTACATCCAAACACTCCGCTTTATTGTTCGGATAACTGATCAAAGTATTAAAGACTACCCTAAGGGTCTATCTGGGGGTATTCTGCTGCCATCCTTCCTAACCTCACTGCCCTTTCACTTCTCATTCTGGTGATATTTGCTTTCTATTTCAAATCAGATACGAGGTAGGAGTTTGCACCTTACTTCCCAGCTGCCAGATTTTTCATAACTATAACATTTTTCTCATCTTGTGAGAAAAACTATCAGAGAATTTCCCAAACTCTCTCTAATATTTATGTTAAATAGCTCTGTTTAATCCATGGCTTCACTGAGAGACTTCAAGGATCTGTTAGGAAATTAAGAGAGAGATGCTTTTCCTCTACTCATTTTACAACACCTAGCATTAAGCTCATCTGCAGGTTTTGTACCTCGCTACTTTGTATTTCACCCTTTCTTCTTTTTCATTAAGCTGAGATGATCTCAGTTGTAAAGGAAAATGCTTGAAATGTTCCATTCATTTGGTATAGCAGAGTAGTTCATTTCTAAGGGAACACTGCATGATTTTCTTAACAGCTCCCAGCCTTGATTAATGCCATCTGCTCTGGGAGTTTGTTCCTTTAGCATGTTGGTCCTGCAGCTTCTCTTGTGATACCCCAATGTTTGGTAGGCCCTTACCTTTAGTAATTAAATAAAATATGAAAAGAGTGAATATATTTCCAACGAGTAAGGATTAACAGGAGAACATAATGTAGATGCACTTATCATTTTTTAATAGCCTCTGCTAGCAAGTCCACCAACTCTCTTACATATTAGTATTTCTCATTTGTTTCTAGAAATATGTCTGTTTGCTTTTGAAATTTCCTCCCAGTCCTCCTGTTTCCCATCTCTCACTCTTCCTTGCCAGTTTACGTTCCTTTCTGTTGGGTTAGCCAGGGCTAGATTTCCTTTTCCTGAAGGTTACCTGTTTGGTTCATCATACTGTGTTTGTTTTTTCTTGCCTTCCTGCTTCCTTTTTGGTTTCAGGGTATGCATACCTTCTGTGATGCAATTATGGTATGCTTAAGTAGTTCCATGCAGAGGCTAAGGATTGTGATGTCTTCACTTCTGACTAGTTTCCTCTTCTGTACTTCTTTCCAACCCTCTCCTCCTTCCAAATCCAAGAAATGTAGAAGATTATACTTTAATTGCAATATAATTTAAGTGTTAGCTGCCTGGTAGATTTTGTTCTCCACCCTGGAAGGCTTTAAGATATTTTGGGTTTCTCATCCTGTGCTGGGGTGGGAGATATTTGTGTTAGCTTCTTTGTTTAAGGCTGGCACATGCTTTTATACTTCCAGATCCTGCATGAAACACAGTTGTGACACAAACAAGTGGCAAATGCAATTTCAAATAAAAGTGCTGCCAAAGCACTTTGAGGGGGAAATGACAAATTAAGATTGGTCAGACTGTTTGATGCTGGAGCACGTTTCAATAAGTTCAAAAGCACTGGCAGGGTTTTGGAAAAAAAACTGCATGTGTTATCAGGATGGCATTCTCCAGGAAAGGACGGGTTGCTCTGTTTTCTTTTTGCTCTGTGATCACGTTTCACTATGTTTGTTAAACATAGAAGCTGGGAAAACTGCAAGAAAAAATCCTGGTTTAAAACCAGCAGACACACATGCTTTGTTTTAACATCTCCTTGCCATGGTAGGACAAACTGCTTTAATCAGTTTCAATCAGCTTTGGAACCTAAGGGGAAAAAAAAAAAAAAAAAAAAAGAGGCATTTAAACAAAAATGCCAAGAGCACTGAGAAGGGGCATAATGAGAAGGCTGGAAAGGAAAAAACTAACAACTAGCCTTCCTCACACTGAAAACAGAAGTACTATCACACAGGAAGAGAAAAAGAGGAAAAACGAGGAAAGGGTCAGGCAAGGTTCTGAATATGACCAAAAAGTTTGCATATGGAGGTTGGCCATAAATGACACCAAATCACTGGGCTGCAAAGCTTCAACCAGGTCCAGTTTCCCATCTAGACGCCTGCTACAGCCACAACCCAGATTGGCTTTGGGCAAGAACCCACTGCCCTCTGCTGCACAGCAGCCAGGCAGGAGCTGAGGCACCCTTCAAGCCACATACCCAATTTGGAGGTGATGGCTGCCACTGTGTAGCGAAGGTCAGTTTGGACAGAGTTTCTTTTACTTCCCCACCGTGGTGTGGGATTTACTTGGCTACAGGTAGCTGAAGTCCTGCAGCAAGGCGACATTACATTCTCTAGACCTTGGCTTTAAAAGGAGATTTGAAAAAGAAAAGAAAAGCACCAATGTATTTTTAGGGCAGAGAAAATTTAAAAAAAAAAAAGATATGTATTTTGAAACTGACCCTTGGCAGCCTGTTTAAAAGAGCTTGAAACTATCTGAACTACACAAGGGGAAAAAAAAAGGGAAGAAAAACATGCCCAGGAGGGCTGAAAAATCACTTCAGTAATAGATGACTTTTAACTTTACATCAGAAAATGTTTGGCAGGCATAATTTTAAAGTGTTAGGGAAATGTGTGTGATAACTGCTCGGGTGAAAGAGCAAATGTAGTCCACAGTGAGATTTATCAAATGTTCATATAAGCAGTCAGAATCTGGCAGGGCCAGCTGCCGGAGAGGGGTAAAGAGGATCACAGCTCTGAACTTTGAAAATCTAATGAAGCCCAGTGATTTCTCACAGGAAATTTTTCTTTGAGCATGTTCATGTGTCGTGGGAATACTAGCGAGCAGAAGGCTCTGACAAAATGCCAGCTATAAGGCATAAGGGAAACAAAACCCTCCAAGCCCTACCAAAGGCCAAACCACCCTTTTCCTCTCTTAAAGCTGAAAGATTCTTGATGCAACAAAATCCCTGAGCCCTGTTGCATTATCCTTAATTACACAAACAGGCCTGTTAACACAGCCAGGGTTATCAAGAGGGTCTCGTAGGACCGATTCTTTTCCAAAAAGACCTGAGAAGCACTGACCAATGCTGGGACTGCATGGGAATATGAGCAGAGGCTTTAGCCAGTCAGCATCAGAAGGCAATGCAACCCGGGGTATACATGGGAGCAGAACCTTACTACATGCTCAGAAAAGGAGAGGTGGACATCAAGGTAAAGAAGGAGGTATGAGGCTAGGAGGATAACAACCAGAGGAAAAAAATCCAGCTTGAAGCAGAATTTAGATTTCCCTGGTTTTGCACCATAAATACCTGAGCTGCTTGCTTTTGCTATTCTGCTAGAGTAGCATCCTATCAAGGAAGCATATCCTCTTAAGCACCTTTTGTGGCCAAAAAAAGAAAAAGAAAAAAGTGGATTTAATAGCAGACACCTCCAAGATCATTCTCAGTGCTTGAGCCATGATCATTTTGCAGCGAGTTGACATTTGGAAATGTTTGCTTGTAAGGTTCCTTGGAGCATGGGTTGTAATAGCAGGGTACACCTCGGATCCCTCATGCCAGAAATGATGGGACACCAATGACACAGAAAGCCACAGAGGTCCCCAGACCTTTTGGGAGCAGTAGGTGTGTGCCAGAAATATATAACAGCCAAGCCTACTTGCAAATGTACCTTAGTCTTGAAACTATACATATGAAGTACAAGTGGGAGTGTGGGATACCCAGCACCTTCAAAAACTGGGCCATGTCTTGCATGTAAGAGACTGAAATTTGATTCTGTTTTTCACTTTCAGCAGAACTGTGCTGGCTTTCCGAGTCCCCAAGGACACATGAAAGCCATGTGTCTGTTTGGCCCAAACCGTTTGTAACTCATACTTTCCATATGAAGTTCACCATCAAATAACAAAGAGAAATGGCTTAATTGAATTTGTTTGGAACCCAATATCAGAACAGTGTAACAAATAGAAAACAGTCAGGCACCGTGCAATCAAACAATTAGGGAGATGTTAAAAATTTCAACAAACATGCAACTGCATTGTGGAAAAACAATCCAAACTACTACATGTAGTACGGCTGTGCTTCTATAATAATTTCCATCCAGGCGTAGAGAAACACATATTTTACTTGAAAATTCCCAGCCCCATTCCCTGGGACTAAAAGGGAAACTGCAGATCTCAGCTGCTGAGTGATTAGCACAGGGTCATAGGGCAGGAGAGGTGGAAGCAGGACTTTGGACTCCTGGTGATGTACCTTAGCCACAAAACCATCCTTCAGTCTCCTTCATGCTGATGACTTTGGAACTCACTTTAAAAGATCCAGTGAGTTGCAGTGATGGGAGTGCTAGATAGCTATGCCAGATAGCCAGAGGCAACAAAAATGATTAGAGATGTGCGGGGGTATTTCTAAACAAAAAGATTAAGACCAGAACCATTTCATTTAGAAAGGAAAACAGTAAAAGATGATAGAATTGAGGTATAGAAAGTAATGAATGGTGTGAAGGAGAAATCAGATGCCCTTCATAAAACAAGAGGGCACCTAATTGAACTTAAAGCGGCATTAGCGTATAGATGGATAAGGATATCACTTTCCAGCTTATCTCTAAGCAACCTATGGAACTCTCAGTTGCAGGATATTGATGTAAATTGTTCAATAAGATTAAAAAAAGAAAGGAATGATTATAGCTAGTTATAAATACAGAAGATCTTTGAACTAAAGAAACTACTACTTCAAAGCTCCATTTTTCTTCTGGAAGTATCATCTCCCGAGAAAGACCTAACTCTTCATATTCTCTAACTGAGTGTTACCTGCCAGAAAGTCTGGCAAAGGCTGCAGCTGATTTCTCTTATGTCCCCCAAACAGGAGCAGACCCGACTACACACTTTTCAGGAATCCTGTTCATCAGAGCAGCCTTTGACATTCAATCCTGCTAACAGTCAAAACCATATTCTCATTTTGTCTCAGGAATCTCAAACTGTCCTTGTATACATGGGCCAATACAAGAAAAAGCTTAGGGTCAGGAAGGCTGTGCTGTCTGGTTCTTTTCCCCTCAGCTCACGTGTGCAGCCACTTCCAACTTTACTGCTCCATTCTCTCTATCCCTCTTTCTCCAGAGCTGAGCTGTGGATCCATATGAGATCCCATTAGGGCCTCAACAGTGATTATTTCCTGGACATCCAGGGTGTTCATCAGCCCTTTTGTTTGTCTACACACAATGAAGCCACTACACCTAACTGTTCAGGTATCTCTTCTGACTCTCTTTAAAGCCCCCCAGTGGTGCAGCATCTGCCAATTTTCTTCAGGGCTCTCCCTAACTTCCCTACATCTGTAAGCTCTTTTTTTTTTTTTTTTTCTTCTATGATTACAGTGC
This sequence comes from Chrysolophus pictus, assembly GCA_037305975.1. NCBI lineage: Eukaryota > Metazoa > Chordata > Aves > Galliformes > Phasianidae > Chrysolophus > Chrysolophus pictus. The sequence continues at coordinate 51,036,017 of CM074577.1, forward strand.
TAACCCTCCTCTGTCAACCTAGTCTGCCTTTAGTAGTGCAGTGGTCTTCATTACTTTACTCACAGGCACTGGTTCAGGTGCCTTGACATCACCCATAAGGTCCCCTCCAATATAGATCATAAAGCCCACCTGGGCATTTTTCTACCATTCCATTTAGAATGAATCAGGCTGCTGTATACAAATGATCTCAAATTTGCCTACCAACAGCAAGCTAGGAAGTTCTGTGTTCACCTTATGTGAGTGATCCCTAGCATCACCCTTCAATGTTTAGAAAAGTGTTTGGTATAATGAGTACATAATGGGTTACAGAAATGATAACGACCTGAATTACTCAGCATGGGTCCCAGTGCTGAATGGATGGATGGACCATTGATCTCACTTAGGAAGATGTCTTAACTAAACCTTCAAGTTAACTCCTTGCATTACTTGGAAAAAAGCACACCTCATAGGGAGAGGCATCATTATTTTAGTCAGAGACCCTGCTTCACCCCTTCCCCCTCCATCTGGCAACCACGGCACTCCTACCTTCAGCCCTTGATCATGCTGGTGGGCCTGCATTTCTTTTGCAAGACACGAGATGCACAGCTCCTCTTCCATCTAATATTACCTCCAAGTTCAGATCACACAGGGAAATACTGCTGTTCTTATTTCCTAAGAGTACTTTGCCTTAACTTTGAGCAATTGTAACAGCTTCTGAACGCTTTGGTTTCCAACAGCTATTTATATGCTCTCAGCGTTTGCCTTTCCTCTCTTCCCTCTGCTCCTCTGGCAATGATAGCAGGGCCTATTATTATTAATTACTTGTTGAATACCTGCAGTGCTCTGCTATAGCAGGAGAGGTGGTCCTTCCCCAGCAGGATCTGTAAGCTGGGTATACAGGTAAACTAGCATGTAGAAAGTTTGCAGGGTGATCAGATGATGAGGAGGATGTTTTTAAGTCCTTGTAAGAAGGTGAAGAAAAGAGAAAAAGGCTCTTTGCGTATGTTTCTTTTTTAAGTCCTCCTTTCCCTGACATAGAGCATGATGAAAATTAATTATAGAAACACGGAACATCTAGAGTTGGAAAGGACCCACAAGGAACACTGAGTCCAGCTCCTGGGGGAAAGTGAATTCACAACAAAGTGAATGTCAGTAAATAAATCAGAGGAGAACAATAAGCATTAATGGTTTACTTGAAAAAAAAAATAACTACAGAGAGAGAAATAATTTTGCAGCTGGAACAGAGAAGCAATGATGGATCTACATACAGGGCAATAAAAAATTCCTCTCATGGACAAACATGCAAATTTTTTATTGATCAGAATAACAGACAATGATTGAGGACTTTTTTTCCTGTGGGAAAAAAAAAAAATCAGATACTTTTTCATTTTTCTGTCACATGGTCTTCTTCAAATTTCTACTTAACTGAAGTTCAAAATAAAATAAATTGTGTTTGCTAGTTGTGAGAAATCTCTGGTTTCAGTTTTGTAAAAGAATCCCACCACATCTGCTTTTAAAGATCTGATTTTTTAGAAGTAAAATGTATTTTTACTTGAGAAAATTAAGCTTTTTTTCCACTGACAGAACTGTTGATGAAAAGAGTGAGTCAGCCAGAGACTACTGGGACTGTGCAGGTGAGCTCACCAACATAAAGAGTTGGCATTCTCCGTAAATATTCTCCAAGCAGCTCAGGCTCTAAACACATGTTCAAAGCAGAGCATCACTCAATTGCAGGGTATCTCACTTCCAACAACATACTCCAGATTTTGTATCAGGAAGCATTCTTGGAAACAATTGCTTTCTTTATGTCCACATTTATCATCGCTTCGCCTGAGCAGATTTTTTTCTCTGGGATTTACAACTTGTGTATATTTATAAAGAACAGTCATATCTCTTTCCAAACTATACTCTGTTAAGATAGACATTCAAGTTCCTTTAAATCTTCTTTCACTCCAGCCCCTGGTCATCCTTTTAGCCCTGGTTTCAGCCCAAGTTCATTGTTCTGCAAGACAGATGCTCTGAGTCATGCATTCTGCTCTAGATTAAATTTCACCTGCGCCTTACACTGAAGTATTAATATTTCTGCTGGAATTGACTTGCCTGAGACAACTACCCATAATTTCTGGTCCAGCCAAGTACCAATGGGGTTTCACACTTCTAAACTAAAGGCTATGACAGATGAAGTCTAGCACACTGTATTACAGCAGCATGAGATAATTCAGTTCCCACACCGCGTATGTGTCTGGCAGAGGCCACCATATTCACAGAGAGATGGGACAGGAATGCCTGAGTTTATGTGCTACCAGTCACAGACCCACATGCTAGCTATCCTGTCAGTCATTCTGAATTATTAGCAAGAAAATGAAGGAAATCCCATAGATGCTTAAACCGATTCCAAGGTCTGGAGCAGAACTGAGCCACCAGGGCTGGCTGAGAGCAAATAATCACAGCTGTACAGGTCTCACCTTAGAATCCCAAGCAGAAAGCCTGGGTGAGAGAGAAATCCTTCCCTTCTTGGGATGTGGCAGGACAGGAAGGAAGGACAACCTTCTTGTGCAGTGCTACTTTTTTTTCCCTTCCTCAAAGGTCTGTTTCTTATGTATGAGTGTATTGAGCAAGGAAAGCCAGGTGAGTAAAAGCCACTACATAATTTGCCAGGATGAGCTGTCCTTTGCCCAAACAAGCACTTTTAAGGTTTGTATCCCTCACTCATACACCTCAGCAACATAAACCACCTGCAAAGCCACATTTGTGCTAACCTGCCAACCACAGTAAACTGGGAGCTTCCATTGCTGGTGGGGCCGCCAGCCGTATGAGCAGCCATCAGGAGAAGGTTGTGGGGTGAGCAGTTCATTTCACAAACACAGGCTTTAACTGAGCATGTATCAGCATCCACTTTGATTCAGTTGGGCATGGGATGTTGTTTATTTGATTTCTGGATCAAAAGCACGATTAAAATTCACAGCAGACAACTTGAGATTATTAAAACTACAACACACATCATCAATTTGGAATGTGCTCATGGCTTTCATGTACATTTAAAAAAATGCTGAAGGTATTATCAGCTAGGAAGATAGTAGTTACTGACTCCCCCCACCCATAAACATTCTCTAAGTGTATAAATACATGCAGTACATGCCTCTGGGCAGCCTGGTCTAGTGGTTGGCAACCCTGCCCATTGCAGGGGGGTTGAAACTAGATGATCATTATGGTCTTTTTCAACCCAGGCCATTCTATGATTCTGTGAACATAATTTTCCAGAGAAGAAGGAAGAGGTACCTCTGCTTGCACAAGTCGTGAAATGGACAAAATAAAAACGGAGGTCTGCATTTCACACTATTTGATTTCAGTCAGAAGGGAAAAAAAAAAAAAAAAAAGAATTTGTATTCTGTGGAAAGTAGGACACAGAATCCTAAAATACAGAAATCTGTATTTTAACACAGTAAGGCAAATTAATTCTTTGTGAAAAAACACAGAAGTCGATGGAACTATACCAGAGATGAATTTTACCCAGGCTGTAAAAAGAAAACATAAGTGCAATGTGGACCAACAGAAGAGATTCCATTTAGAGCAGGAGTTATGTTTCTGTCATAAAAAAAAAAAAACAAAACCAACAACTAACTAAATTTATTTCCTGGAAGGAGATCCAACTTGGCTCCACTGCCAACTTGGCAGTAGCGTAGAAGGGTCCAAAATAAGTAACAGCAGGCATCTCCACTAAAATTTGCTTCTGAGCATCATGATTTTTCCTCTGGTACCAGCGAAGAGTTGAACACATATTGCAAGTGAGGCACAGGAGCTTTCTGCACAGAATGTAAAAAGGGGTCAAAAGCTCTAGAATTTAAAACTCAGCTTGGGAATCGGTGTACAATCTTAAACAGCTCACACACATTCTGTGAAGCTAGTTCCCACCTAAATGTCTTCAACTTCCTAAATATACAGGCTCAAACTCAGGAGTGGGGGGAAATTAGTTTCACCAAGCTCAGTGCCTGCTGCCTCACACAGCAAGGTGGGGGTCTAATCCTTGCTGCAGGAGTGCTTGCAACAGTGGGTGCCTATGAGCTCCTTGAAGCATCAGCATCTTCCAAAACCCAGCTGATGACTAGATACACAAAAGTAAGAACCCTGTATTGTTTTAGTGGTAGCAGTTTGTACACACCAGCACACGTTATCAAATGAGCAGCAAAGCGCCATCATCACAATCTGTGCGTTTCTGTCTATTTTATGGTATCCTCAAAACGGTTCTAAAGAAGGCAGGATACAGAAAGCAGAAATATCTTTCCTTCCCAGATGGGCTCATGTGAAATTCTGCCTGACTGTGAATGGCAGATAGGATATTTTGTTCACTGCAAGAGACCCCGCTTTGAATAATGTCCTCACATTTGTTATAATCAGTGAATATTTCCTTTCACATCACATTTTCTCCATACATAAACTTGGCTTAATCCAATAAAGAGCCTATATATGCAGGTCTTCTACCCATCTCGCAAGGGAAAGGGTGATTTTTTGATCCCTGATAGTCACCCAGTTTTTCATTTCTGCATGAGATACACCCATGAGTGGCAGTCTCCCTCATGTGAAACCGTTTGCTCTCAGGTTGTTCTCAGCCTCAAAAGGAAGGAGACATCTGGTAAGTAATGCTTCTTGGAGGGAAGCAACAAAAGCTGCACCAGGCACGAGGAAATTGTTCATTAAAGAAACAATACCAAACATCAACCAGGGAACTATGCTGATGTGACAGATGAAATTGCAGCCGAAAGAACAACAACAAAAGAATGGAGAGAAAGCACAGTTCTAAAGTTTTGCAATAAATTTGTCTTCTGAATAGCAGATGTACACCAAACATTCCTCCGAAATTCTGGCATCTAATTCAGTCATGTTTAAAATGGAATTTTAAATGGTGGCGGTTTCTAAGGGACAGAGCAACACCTATGGTCTGAATCTGACTGATATCTGGGAGAATTCCACTGAAATCAATGGTTACAAGAGTGTAAATCCGCAAGAGATCTAAATCTGTCCTAGCTGATTCCAGATCTATCTTTTATTTGCTATATGGCTCCAGGCAAGTCAGTGACCTTCTTTTTATTTCTCAGCTTCTCCATCCGTAAAATGGTGATAATGCTGCTTGTAACACATGAAGGCTGGGGGGACTGGTTAGTTCTATGGCACTCTCTGGAGGTGGAAACTGCGTGGGCTCAGCCGTTTTTAGTCACCTCCACCACTTTCACAGACTATTCTTAATTCAAGTATTTTCACTCACTCGCATATTTCGCTTTCAGAACTCCCAAACTGTAAGCTGAAGTCCTTACTCAGGCGTTAATTCCATCACAGGATTCATATGAGAAAACCACGGATAAAATTCGGACCTCGGCCCCAACAACAACAAACTGCAAAGGTACCTCATGCGAGACAACCCATGCGACACGCAGTGCCATTGACTTTGCTCACATTCGTTTTTCGGAGTTCGGGGGGCCCAAACAGCCACGGCACCGGCACACTGTCAGCCGCCCGTTTCCTCGCTGCCGTTTGAGGAGCGCTCCCGTTCGCAGCCACAGCCCGCGCTGTTCCAGCAGCGAAACCGGGAGAAAACCCCAACCTGGGAGCACCCCGGTGCCTGACAGCGGTGAGAGGGACCTCTAGCGTGTGCTACAGCTGCGTGCCGCGCTCGGGGCTCGCTCGCACATCCCAACCACCGCAGTCATTTTGAATACGCGACGGGAAGTTTCGCTCAGTGCCTCCCAACTACTTCGGGAGCATCCTCGCACGGGCGCGGCTTAACCCGATCGGCATCAATTAAAGTTCCACTTTCTGACGGTTCGGTCAGCTAAACACCAACTTCCTCGGGTTACCCCGAGTCCTATCACGGCCTCAGCGCGGAGCTCCGCGCACCCCCGGCCCCCGAGGAGACGGAAAGTCGCGTTTCGGGCGAAGCTAAGAACCAACGTAAGGCATCCGTCCGGCAGTCCGCAGCCGTCCCCCGCACACCGGGCGATGCTCGCGGTGCAACGGAGGAAGCCCGGCTGCGTCCCTTCCCCGCCGCCCTGCGGGGACGCAGCCGGGCTGTCCCCGCCGTTGGGAAGGTAGAGGCGTTTCGCCCATTTCTGCATTTGCCCGAACAATCCCAGCACGCTCGCTGCCCGCGGGGCATTCTCAAATAAACTTGTATCTCGTTGATTGAAAACAGGCGGCGAACGGCTTTATTATTTTTTTTTTAATTTATTTTTATGGTTTTTTAAGATCAAGCCGCTGCTCTCTTTCTCTCTACCGGGACACCGGGGGAGCGGGGCCGGACGCTCGGGAACCTCAATCCCCCCCGTCCTCGCGGCTCCGCCGCCTCCCCCCGGGGCCGTGTTGGGGGAAGGGCCCCGGGGCCGAGCCTCGCTCGCCGCCCCGGCAACAAAGGGCGCCGCGGGGGGCTCCGGAGGGGATGCACCGCGGAGGGACGGCGGCGCGGGGGTGGGATGAGGTGCGGCGCGCGTGTCGGGGGGAAGGTGCCTCCGGCTCCCGCACACAAACACACACACACAGACAATGGCGGCCCCCTCCTGCAGCCCGCCGGAGAACAATGCCCGCCGCGCACCCCCCGCACGAAAATATCAAAATTTAAATGAAATAATTCCCCTTCTTCCATTCCACCCCCCCCCCCCCCCCGCCCTCCTCGGAGAGGCGGTGGGGAAAGGAGGAGCCCCCCCCTCCGCCCGCCGCCGCCGCCGCCGCCGCGAGGCCCCCCCCTTCTTCCCTTTTTCCCTCCTTCCCTCCCTCCCCGCCTCCCCGCGGCGCTGCGCTGCGCGGGGGCGCGAGTTGCGCGGGGGAGCGCGGCGGGCGAGGCGGCCGCGCCGCGTCCCCGCGCGGGGTGCGAGCGCCCGGCACATGCGTGGAAGCGAGCGGCGCCCGAGTCCCTCCGCACCCTCCGCTGCAAACAACAACAATCCCGAGCAGCCCTTACCTGGAACATCGGAGCCGCCAAAGTGTCCCTCTTTTTTTTTTTTTTTTTTTTCCTCCTTTTTTTTTTTTTTTCTCCCCTTCCCCCCCCCCAACTCACACTTCCGATATTTCTCTCTCCCGGCAGCGGTCTGCTCTCCTCGCTACACCAGAGAGAAATGCAATAGCTTGGCTAAGGTAGACAGAGCAAAATACAGAGAATAGTTGCTCCAGGGCTTTGAAACCCCTCAAGGCAAGGATCAGGATACAATTAGCTCATGTCTCTACCTCCAGTCTGAATCAATCTCCGAAATAAAAGTTAAATTAAATTAACTGATCACACGGGCATTAAATTGATCTCCTTCGAAACGTGCATATATATATATATATACATATATCGCGTGTAATTTTTTTTCCCGATTTTTTTTTTTTTGGTGGAAAAAACAGTCTCATTCCAGCCTCCAACTTGCTTTTTACTTTCCTCTTGCACAGAAAAGCTGATTTTAATCGTTGTGATTAGTTTTGATGTAACGTTTCCGCGGGCGATTTCTGCAAATGGATGGAGTGTTTCTTTGCCAGAAGAGGGAAAAGCAGCAGATGATGATAATTATAAGGATTGTTGGTTGTTTCTTTCTTTCTCTCTGTCTCTCTCCCTATTTGTATTTAGATCTGTCTCCTCGCTCCCCGAGCTGACCTGACATTGCCATTGCACCGAGGTCACACCACTTGTTGATTAGGATCACCTCCCGTTCCGATCGAGGGATATGTGATAATTTGGCAGCGGAGCAACACATTTTCTGTTCCCTTGGCTATATAACTTCCCAAATGACGTGTATAAAAATAAGCACATGGAGTCTGCTTTGCCCCAATCGAGTCTGAATCAGTGCCTGGGGGTGATACACAAACTCATTTCAAATGTTCAACCATGCAGAATTCCAAAAAGATTGAAGGAGTTGCATTGCATTTTTATTTTATTTTATTTTATTTTATTTTATTTTATTTTTATTTTATTTTTTTGGAAGCAGCAAAATTAAAAGAAAACAAATCCGTGGAAGCAAACCCAGGAATTTAGCAATTAGGTTCATGTGACATTGCTCACAAATGCTACTAACTTTCTTTCTCCAATTATCCAATTAAAATGGAGCCTGGCGCGTTTCCTCTTCTTCAGCAGAGAGCGTGCAGCACCCTTCTCCTGAGGAAAACAAAACCAGGGATAACTCAATCATTGGGAAATCCTTCTCTTGAACGGGGCTCCCTGACATTCCTCACTTCCCACTCCATTACATATTGCTGCATTCGAGGCTACCGTGTTCAGAAATAGATCATTTATTTTATTTTTTTTTTTAAATTATATACATTTTGTTACAGTGGGCTATTTTATCATAAACCCATGGGTCGCCTCCCATTAGTGTCACATCCTTGCAGTATACTTTTTTGAAAACTGTATGTTTCTAAGCACTTCACAGCCCATTAATTCAGGGACTTTGCTGACATTTCTTATGACGAAGACCAGGCTGTGGGGCCAAAACTGCCCAGTAAAGCCTCTAAATAGAACCAGACTTGTCCAGCAAATATCTACGTTTAGGTTTTTATTATATTTTTGTGTAGTATCTGAAAGAAAATAATGCAAAATATAACAATTGCCGTTTCCCCCTGAGGCAGTCGATGTAACCTAAGGAATGACCAATTCTCTTGCTTAAAAATACATCCAACCCAATACATTCTTTCTTTTTTTCCCCCTTTTCTCTTTCAATAGCAGTGGTCACTTCTCACATAAGAATCACATAATTTGCGACTGCTTCGTCTTTGTGATATAACAGGCACAGATATCAGAGAATCATAGAGTGGCCTGGGTTGAAAAGAAGCAGAATGATCATCTGGTTTCAACTCCCATGCTCTGTGCAGGGTCAGTATATTTGTTAATTAATCGAGAATGGCTGACAGAAATTAAAAGCAAAAACATTAAGCAGCCACACACTCACATGCCCCAAGAAATACTGAAATGTGGCTTCATCTGGAATTTTTATTTTTAATATTCTTCCCAAAACCAGGCAGCACACAGGAGGAACAGCTCCCCTCAGCCATTTGTGCCTTCCCCGCTTGGGTTTGGGCGGAACATCATCACTCTGCTCTTACTCATGTTATGCAGCTTCAGCAACTGAGTCATCTTTAAGAACTTAAAGCTGCCTTAAGAACTTAAAACCTTGAAATGCAGTAAAGAAAAGGCTCCAAGTTTTTCATCCAGATGAACTGATCGACAGGATTTGGGAGACCTGTGCCCTGACCTAACTTTATTTCAGTCTTACTCTGTGTCACTGCAGAAATCTTTATGGCTCTTTGTATGTGACTGTTTTAAATGCTTCACTGCTCTTCTCTTTCTAATAAATAAGTAAAGCGATGCCAGCAGCCTAGTACTCATTAGCGACCTGCATAATACACAGAGAAAAAATCAGGAAGGGAACAGATTTTAATTTTAAGCTTGCGTGTGGCTAATGCAGAGAACGGTGAAGAAAAATAGCAAAGCAGCATCTTTTAAAAAATCTGAAGAAATATTATTTTACCTGCAGGAAAGAGTTTATCAGGTGATGTCAAAAGACAAGACGTATTTTCCTAAGAAGCAAGAAGATGCATTTATTACTTCAAGAAGACTCATTCACTAAAACTTTCATTTCCATGTCAACTATGGGCTTAAGTCTCCCATCGCATTTATAGGGCAGGGCAAATGCTCTCTGCAAACCATACTGGGGAGATGCTGATGTCTCTATTTGTCCACTGCCATATGGTGGTGGGACTGCAGCCTCGTTCCCTTTACAGGATGGAGAAAAATATAAATGCACATGCATAAAATGGAGATACTCTCAAAGATGTCAAGGGCATTTCACCATTACACTGAAGGGCCATCTGCATCTCTTTTTACATGCAAATTAAGCATTTCCACAGTGCTTTCCAAGAGATGCAAAGCCCCTGCCTGTGCTTCTCCTGCCTTCTCCCAGCATCCAGTGCTCTCAGACCGAATTTACTACTTGCTTGGCCATGCTCTGACCTGGGGATGTATTTTTGACATCAGTAGAGCTCACTAGTCTACCCATATGGGCTGCCACATATCTCTAAATAAGTTAGTGGTGTTTACCTGTATCAATTGCTTGGAGGTAATTTGCATGTAAAGGAGAACGTATTAAACCAAATTCTTTTCTCTTTTATTTGAAGTTATGTTTATTTTTTTTTTCCCTTAAAAGCAGGTTTACATAAAACTTCATTGTGTTTGTGCATTATAAATATTTTACCGATGCTGAATAGCAACCTTAATGAGCTCAAACTGAGCTCAATATTTGATTTCTGAATTTTTCCTCAAATCATCACCTGTTCATAATTAGCTTCTGGAAATCTATAGTAGTTTTGCTGCATCATTGTCAGTGTTAACAGTTTGGAAAATTGTGGCTTCTGAAGAGACAGGTTTTCCGGCTGCTGCAGATCATACGTGTCCACTTGCTAAAGGGCATTATTTCTGATTTAGCTGTAATCCTGTCTGCAAGCAAGGACCAGGACTCTTCTCAGGAAGGCCCTCATATAGGCTTGACCTTCTTTTGCAAGTTTCCTCCTGCAGTTCCTTAAGTTTCACATGTGCAGTAATCTTGTTTCAAAAGTACTAAGAAGTGCAGGTCAGTGTGAAAATAAAAGCTGAGTGACGGTTATCTGCATTAGATAGTTTGGATGGTTTGTCAGTCATTCCTTCTTTTTAGGAAATAAATGCAGAATATTTTAAATTGCATTCAATGAGGGAGATTTAGAAACACAGTTTCTCCAGATTTGTTTTCTCCAAAGACTGCAAAAAATACTGTCAGTTTATTTTTTTCCATTGTTATCAGTAGTGTTTTGATGCAGCATTTGAAGAATTAGATTTTATTATTTAGCTATAATTTGGAGTGAATAGTGCAAAGCATACTGAGCAGTATGTAGGCTCAGCAATAGTATCCCTTCTGCACTTGTGAGACAAACAATAGGAAATCGTGCCACGGGTCTGTTGTAGGATGGTGGCTGAACTAATGCAGCAACAAACTGCCCCGTCCCTAAGGAGTCCTTACGCACCATTACCATTCATGCCACTTATGTCCTGTCATGTTTAGAAAAACAACAGAATCTCAATATTTCTGTATCCCACTTGCAGTTTCCAGCTGCTTTCCATGCAGATGCCCTTGTTCTGTGCCTAGCTGCCCAGATATGACAGCCCTTTTTGCCATGAATTACAGGAGGAGGCGATGTTTCTTCCTACATTTAAGTACCTTAGGCTCCAAGCTCTCTGTTATCCTCTTCATGGAATAAGAGCAGAGTAGTTGGGTATGTGGTTAAAGAAGAAATAGCATCACTGGAGTGGGAGGTGAAGTTAACATTGTATGCAATTTTTCTAACTGGAGTGAAAACACACAGACTGAACTACATTCTTCCCAAGAAACATCAGGTTTTGATATATCATAATCTTCTGAGAGTTTCTGGGTCCCTTGTGAACCTGTGGATACACTTACAGACTGTATAGGTAATTAAGGGACTATAGAATAGCTTCATAGAAAATCTCTCTTCTTTTTTTGGAGGACTCTTCTGTGAGTGTTTTCCAGTGGCTTTCAGTGCCCCTAGATTCCTCTACCAGCAATGGGAGCTGGAGATGCTAAGGACTCCAGGAAACCTGTGGCTAGGCAAAAAAAGGACGGGTTTAGGAGATTGTCTTTGAGCATGCAGGACTGAAATTATGAATCTTGATGTAATTGCTTCCTATGTACATTTGGTACATAGGAATATGATGCATTTATACTGAACTTTGAGAAATCCTCTGATATTCTCTCCTTCTCTCTTCCCTCCCCTGGTACTCCTTTCTGTGAGTAGCATACTCCTCTGCTTGCCCAGTGATGGCATAGAGAGGCTTTTTGAGGGGCACAACAGGACAGAACTGCAGTGCCTGTTTCTTGCCTTCAGACAGCTGTTGCACAGCAAAGTGTTGTCTGCTGCAGAACAGGTGGGAAATAACCAACACTGTAAAGAATTTCCCCCTGATGTCCGATTAACTTGTTTTTGTTATTTTATCTTTCGGTACTCTATAGCAAAACACACAGTTTATAGAGATAGTATAATCTGACTCATTCTCAGTTCACCTGGTCCAAAGCCACTTAGCTTTTCTTCACGGTCCTATTGCTTGAGCTAGAACTGCACATGAGGAGCCCTATAACACAATGGCGGTACCTTCGAGGCACCATATAAAATTTATGTATATCTCTTTGTTCATCCTTTGAGTGTCAATCTCTTGTCTTTCCTACCCATAAAAGTATTCCCTGAGTGTACCTGTATACATAGAGCCAATGCACAGAGGTATTTGATGTTGTTAAATAACAAAATGCACTATCAACCTTCCTTCCCAGATTTGGAACATTAAAAGCACTGTTCTCCAGAGTGTTATTCAACTGTACCACGAATTTCCAGAGAGGAAACTGGCATTGATGATACAGTACTCTCTTTCAGTACAGTTTTATTTTTATATATATTCTTCTAGAAAAAGTGGCATGCCAATGAAGTATCATAATAAATTGAGATGATTTCTTGGAGTATGAATTTCTATGCAACCAGTCATCCTATTCCACTAAAGAAATATTTCAGAGGGATAAGAAATACAGCCTCAAGAGAAACGCAGGCTGTAAAATCTGGATCCATATCTGTGTTCTGAATAGCCCAAAGTCTGGGAGTATATAGTGGTCTGGGATGGTTTAATGGCTGATCTGGCTGAAGAAGGAGTCAGGCTGTAAAATCTGAACATGGCTTACCTTCAGAAGCAGTCCATTTGAGGTTTTATACCTTCAAATAATTAGTCTAATTATTATAGTGAGGGATCTGCAGATTTTGGAACCAGACTCATTTCATATGTTCATTGTTGACAAAGTGTTTATTTTAAATATATATATTTGAAAGAGATATTCGCTACTGATCTACTAAAGAAGCAGAAATTGCTTGTTAGCAATTTTCCTTTTTCCAATTTTCCAAAACAAAAGTACTATGGGTTGTATTGTATTTATTTAAATTACCCCAAGCTTTCAGTGTTACGCGTGAGCTTTGAAAACCTGATGTTGTGTTGTACCTTTGATCTCTCTCTGCAGAAATGGGAATCCCCAGAAAGCAGCTGTACTTTTCTGTTTGGAATAATTTGAAGAAAGCCACTTTTCAGTCAGTGACGTTTTTTCTCCTAGCCAATTCATGAAAAGCAGCAGTTTTCCACCTCATATTGATTTTACATCATTGTCATTTCCCAGGTTTGCAAAAAATTATTGGAGCTGAGCTAGCCTGGCCCTACTTGATGGATGCGTTTATGCAAGGAGGAAGGAGTGAAATGTTAAGCTACTTGTCTACTTCATTCTTGGTTCTATATGTAGTGTGTATATCACACCTGCAGTTATACCAGTGATATTTATGTTTCAATAATGGCCCAGTACGTTGTTTTACATGAGGAACTTGTAAGCACTGAGTAGTGCTAGACAGTAGCAGGTTTTTTGGGTAGAGAAAGCAGTCAGAAGTACAAACCTTGTAGCACCATCACTATTCTTATTTGTTCCTTTTCAGGTCAAAAGTAGTGGCTTGCTAGAAGCTCATCAATATTTTAATCCATGCCCTGCTTGTCCTGTCACAGCTGCTAAGGGGACGTGCAGAGACCTACAAGTTTAAAAAGGATTTTAGTTGACTGCCTGTGAAAATAGAGTAAGTCATCTAAGGCAAAGGCTGAAAATGTCTGCCAGGGAAAAATGCCTATCTATCTGGAAAAGCTCCCCCTCTCATGCCACAGTCAATGAAAACTGCTGTGCTAGTTCACACAAGGGCAGTGTCCCCATAGATACCTCCAGGCAGCCCTTCTCTGTCCCAACCAGCATGAAACAGATGTTGAGAGAAGTCCTACCTTGTCAGCCAACCTCCTGCTAGCCTGCTTGGGCTTTTGTTGGTTTTCTTCCAGCCTTCAGTCTTTTTGTGAGTAACTGAACCCTGGAACGTACTTCATAAAGGAGAGCCTTTAGAAGAGAAAGAACATGATGATTTCCAAACAGAAATACAAAGACAATTCAGGGAAGGTGGCATGAAAAAAGCTCCTCACAAGAGCATGCTGGCAAGCAAGGATTGCTGCCAAGGCCACGTCTATGTTAGGAACACTCCCCTGACAGATATAATATCAAAGAGTGCTGTCAAAGGGTCTGGCTTGCTGTCTCTGACATAGCTGCTGGTGCAAAGGAAGGAGAAGGCTCTTTGTCAAGGTAGCTGGCTGCCTTCGTTCTCTGCAACTACACTGCCCACAAACATGAGTAGTTACTCCAAAGTGAACTTACAAAGGCAAAATTGCCGTATCTCTGTCTCCTGCACTTGTCTGCCTCAGCAGAAAACAAAACTTTGCTAATGTAGCAGCAGCCTCTCTCTTTATCCCCATGGTGCCAACCGACGGTGAAAACCAATATCCAAAATGAAAAGGGACAACCACAGAGATGGACAAAACATTCCTTCCTCCTTGCCTGCCTGTTTGTTGCCTCTTACCAATAGCTTGGCCAGGATATTTTCTCTTTTGATTTCTCTCATATTTTTAGTAGCGAACGTGTTCAATTTGCTTCTTTTAATTCAGTGGTCAGCTAACCAGTCCACTCTGATGCTAGCACAGGAGCAATCCACTCTGTTATTTCTCTGTGCTTACATGCAGATAGATGTGGAAACATGTGTGTTGTGACTGTGTACCAAATTGAAGCCAAGATGAATTCAAAGTGAAATCAGTGAGATCACAGAGGGAGTGATGCCAATGTTTATTACCTTACGCTTGTCCAAGATAAATTTCATCTGATCATCAGTCATCCCCAAATTGAGGGTACACCAGTGCCTTTTAATTCATCTCAGTCTTCTCACAATCCTCTTCAGCTACGTGGGACAATGAGTACCATTAGCAAGTGTCACTCACTCACTGTTTATTTTCCTCTGCCAACTCACTAGTGCAAACATTTGCTGGGAGTGGTTTCTGTGTGCCCCTCAGGAACAGCCCTTTCTCCCTTCTTTCTCAGCAACAGCATCAGTCCGAACTTGAAAGATGTCAGTCATCCCAAGAGGGTCCTGGGCTCCCTTGCCAGCTGTGGGAGGGGTTCAGTGTGTTCAACCTTTTGCAAGAACGAACTGAATTAAAACAGGTATAACTGGTGTCAAGGCTGGCTCCATTTCTATTTTTTTTAATTTCCTGTAGGGAGCCTTAGAATTTATTGGTCACAACTTCCCAAGAAGCAGAGTGTCCCTGCTTCCCTGGGAGAATCGAGTCAATACTCTTTCAGCTGCTTTACAAACATTGACCAACTAATCCATGCAATAGCCCCCAAGACAGGAAAAAAGAGGCAGAGATTATATGACTTGCCCAAAACCACCGAAGGAATAAGTGTCAGGCTTATTATGAATAGGGCATATAGATCAAAGGAAATACAATGAGAACTTGGGAGTTCCTGTCTCCTAGTCCAGTTTTTACAACAGAGAACAACATTTCTTTTCTACAGTACAGCTTTTACAGTTTGTTTGTTTGGTTTTTTTTTTCTTTAAGTAAGGGATCTTGTCAAAAGTTTGAAGAAAATCCAAATAAATCATCTTAACTATCCTGTGTTGGTGCAGATGACTTATGTTTGTGAAGGGAACTTGCAGGCTTGCCAGCTTTCGGGGAGAAATGATGTCGTAAGATCACAAAGGCACAACCTCTTGAATAAAGCTGATGCAACAACTTCTCTCTATGGCCTTAGCTATACAGCTATTCTTCTCTCATTTAGTTACAAAACTTTACTAACTGGAAGATTTAAGTGTCAACCTTCCTTGTAATGAATCCTTGGCTTTTTTAATCATAGTACTTCAGTGAATTAGGAACTTGCAAATAGATGTGTACTGCCCATCACATTCCTGGACCCTTTGGAGAGTTACTTAGTGCAGCATTGATTTGTATGTCCCAAAGAAACTTCATTTTTTGTGATGCCGGTAACAAAATTCCTATGGCTTTAAATACCCCAGGGTTGGTACTTCTCATTTCCAATTTGTTCTGTAAATTCATTTTACTGTGGAGATCATAGCTGGAGCTGTAAGCTTGCGGAAACAAACATACTGAAATTTCATATTACTTATAGCCCTGGTGGAAAACACATCCTGTTAATGCTTTGCTCAGGTTTTAAACATTACCCGGTTTTACAGGCACTCCCTTATGGGTGTGGTAGTACTGAGTACTCTTCTACATATATATATAGGCATATAAACATGCCTAACTCTACCTATGAGTATCTGAATATCTACCTACCAATTTAGTTAGCAGTAACAGAAAAGACAGAGTCAAGGCTATACACAAGGCTTGCACTTTCTAGCTTTTAAATTATGAGCTATGAAATCAGTACTGTATTCAGAAATAAAATAATACATTTTTTTAGAGAAAAATGCAAAAAACTGAATCATAGAATCACAGAATCATAGAATCGTAGAATCGTAAAATCATAGAATCATAGAATAGCCTGGGTTGAAAAGGACCACAATGATCATCTAGTTTCAACCCCCCTGCTATATGCAGGATCACCAACCACCAGACCAGGCTGCCCAGAGCCACGTCCAGCCTGGCCTTGAATGCCTCCAGGGATGGGGCATCCACAGCCTCCTTGGGCAACCTGTTCCAGTGCGTCACCATCCTCTGTGTGAAAAAATTCCTCCTAATATCCAACCTAAACCTTTCCTGTCTTAGTTTAAAATCATTCCCCCTTGTCCTATCACTATCCACCCCCATAAACAACTGTTTCCCCTCCCGTTTATATGCTCCTTTCAAGTTCTGGAAAGCCACAAGGAGGTCTCCCCGGAGCATTCTCTTCTCCAAGCAATTGGACAGACTGCAGAGAAAATTGCAGGGAGGTATGTAAATGTTGAACTCTAAAATAGCTAAGTTGTTTCACAGGCAACCCAAAGAATCTCTCAGACGTGCTGTCTCCTTGTCCAGCCACCTGGCGTTTCTGAGCAACTGTAGGTGACAACTCTCCCTGTACAGAACAGGCTCTTCAATGATGGGAGGTGATCTGTTTCCTGACCGTTGATTGGAGGGAATCTCACCTTCTCAAAGTGTGTTTTCTTAGCATGAAGACTTGACTTGCTAGATTCTGCTGCATGTTTGTACTTGATAGCTTTCTAATATTTATATTTTGTATGGGAGTATTCCAATCAGCTCCTCCGTAGAAAGAATGCTCATAGGAGCTGGAAGTGGATTCACTAGCTTTCATTGCTTTGTTTTGCCCTTTAGCTTGCTAATGCGTAGAAGTTTTTATTCAGATGCTATTTTATGGAATCATCAGTTGTCTGACTTAATCGGCCAACATTTACTCCTCAGTTCCTGTATCAAGTCACTGAACTGGCTAAACACTGAGGCAGAGACAGACTTAAGTCTCATGAAGTGCAATGATACTTAAGAATATTTAAATGCTTTAATGAACGGAGGCCTAAAGCTTCCATATTGTTATTACACTAGATTAAGCCAGCAATTAAAACTCACCATTTGGAAAAAATGAGTTATTTCTGACATTATTGTTTGAACAAGTATTCATTTGTGTGTACTTTCTACCTTCTGACTTGACAGAAAGACATGTTACATTCCTCCAGTACAAAGGAAAATAAATAGCTGCAAATGATTATGGTGATGCTGGTGTTTCCAGAATGTCTGTATCATGAGGTTTCACTAAAATATCTCTCCAAACCTGTCACATGTTAACTGGCAAAATAAGCTGAGCATAGATAAAATAATTGCTATCAGAGGAGGTCTCACCTGCTTATATCCACTTGCAGCATACCTGACTTTAGCAATGTTTCCTTTACTAAGTTGACAATACTTTTAATTTGGGATAACATTTCACTAGTGAATGAGATTAATACACTCAGTGTGAAAATGGAAGTATTGTTTTGTTCCTCTGTGTCTCACTGATATAAAAAAATCAACATAGTAATCATGAAATAGCTGAGATGATTCACATGGCAGAGACCTAATTAAGTGAAATGACAACTTAGTTCATTGAACTTAAGGCAGATGTATGTTCACGGACACTTTGCTTCCATAGTAAAATGGAAATAACAGAAAAATAATTTTATATTTTAGGATGCCAAAAGTAAAAGTAAGTGCTAACTGCCTGATAAATGCACCGCTGTGATGATGAGTGCAGGATATAGCCCTGCAGGGTGAAGCATCTTCACGTCTGGCTTATGTGAATGGCAGCACACCATTATCAACACCATCAGCTGTCACTCAGCACTGGTAAGATCATGCCAAAAGAAGAGATTCTTCTCGTATAAGAAAACAGCTCAGAGTGCATATTGGAAATTTGCCTCTGTCAGTTGCCTGCCACTGTTTACAGCCTTTTTGTCTCATCATTGCAGATGTTAGGGTTCGAATAGGAGTTCTCACTTGAAACCAACTATATGAAATGACAAGGAGAAACTCCCATGATCACAGTTACCTCACTGAGCAGGGACTACAGCATCCTGGATATAAGCTTGTGGCTTGCTTCAGAGCTGAGCAGAAAGAGAAGCAAGACAGGAAGTTCTGTAAGCAAAGAAAAAATGTAATTTATGCAAATGATGGTTTGAGTTGAGCTAGAATCTCTTTTCCAAAGACTTAACATCTTATAATCTAGTCCTGCTTAATCTTAGTTCTGAACCACCTTCTGTGTTATTACTGGACTAGATGAAAGAGCTCACAACAAATTAAATGGAAAGTTATAAAACAAGGGAGGTTCCATAAAATGCTCTTGTTTTTCTGGGCCAAAACCTCAGGAGGTATCAGGCACCCCCTAAAAATGAATCATTCATCATGCAGCTTGCTCTTATTTTCATTTTTGGCATCCTAATAAATACAGTCTATTTAAGGTTATTTACACAGACACACTGTAAATGAAACTGTCTGGGCTGTTTTATTTCATGTGAAAATCTGGCCCATTATTATTTGCTTAAAAAAAGAATAGGCGTGAAAAGAAGCCTCACAATCCTTATAATTTCCCCAAACGATCTTAAATTCCTCTGTGTGAGAGACATTAGAGAAGAAAGAATGAATACCTTGATCACTAGCCATTCAGATCATCCATAACACTGATTCTTTTGGAAGATGTAATATAAAAAAAAAAAAAAAAAAACAGAAAAAAAAAAAAAAACAAAGAGACTGCCTGCCCTGATCTTCAATGGAATTTACTGTACTGCGACTGTAGAGTTTTACAGTGGAATCTACAGTGTGATCATAAAACAGCCTTGTTGTGTCCTAAATTTTATGGCACGAAGATTGCTCGGAGGAATAACCCCTTTTGTTTGGCACATTGGAGCCCAGATTGCCACGACTGTGGTTCGTGTTTTGTTCATGTTTATACATATGTATATATTTTCAGTTTCCGCTCTTTTCATTTCTCTTGGAGCACTGAGGGTTGTGTATGTGCTAGTTTTAAATTTCTGCAGCAGGGGAACTGAGGAGCTGCTTTTTTCCTCTCTCTTTTTTTTTTTTCTTTCTGTTTGTTCCCCAAACTCTTCTTGCAGTTTAACAAGTCAAATACAAAACACAGGGGGAATAAACATCCACACGGTGGTACAGTGCGTGATATCACATCATTGATTGGATATACTGCATTGGAACATCACACAAAAGAGCCTGTAACCAAAAAAAATCAGTTGCCTGGAGCTTTGAGCTTTCAAATTAGGCTAAAGAGGTTCCCCTGATAACCAGCGGTGTTGAAGCTTTCAGTATTATTTAGTTGCCCAGACATCAGCAAAATTTTTCAGTTAAAAGGCCCCGGAGAGGTAGCACACCAGCAAGGTAACCCACCTGCCCACTCACTACTTTGAGATCAAAAAATCTATCTAAAAATCTTCAGTTTACCAAGCATCACTGGGAGCAAATGCAGCTTTCTCTTCTTCAACACTATCTCTGTCTGTGCAGCCTATTTTGCATCAAAAGATCCATTTGAAAGTAGAGATCCCTTAGAGCTAAATATTCTAAACTGACAGAAGAATTTCTAGTGGCACACCAGCCTGGAGCCATATTTTTATGAGGACATCACTTTCTATTTCTAAGCTTCAGTATGCACTCATGCTTCCTCATCGCCAGGAGCCATGCCACATCAAGTTGCCTCCTCCCAGCTTTTATGTTTTTTTAATGGAGTCCAGTTTGCTGCCTAACTTATGGCTATCTCCCTGATAAATTATCAGACACCTAAGTCTCTAGGATGGAGATGTCCTTGTGTGACGTGAGCCAGAAAGGGCATCATAGGTGTCATTAAAAAAACAAAACAAAAACAATGATTTTTAAATTTGATTATTCTTGAAAATCAGGAGGGATTTAAAAAAGAGTGTGAGGGGGGAAAAAAGTAAAAAGAAAGGACAATATAAAATACGCAGCCCTTAAGTATAAGCTATGACCTAGGGACAGACAAGACAGTTCTCTTCCCAGAGAGCTTTACGCTCATGGACCTGATCCTGTACTGCTTGGCACGTGTGGTGTGCCTGTAAATGGCAGCCATGCTGGACCCTGGCACCAGCAAAGCTTTGCACGACTGCCCTTGGGTCACACACTCCTTGAGAAAAGGCTCGTGACCCCTTGTACGCCTCGTTCACCTCTGAGCAGGCTGCTCTCACTTAAATAAACTGCAGTTTCTTCGGTGTCTGGCTAGAACCTGACACGTTGTATTGGTGGGTTTAGAGAAACAATAGACCTTCCTGGATTTCATACCAGGTGAAAGCACTGTGTTTACAGTAATAATGATGTTCTCTTTTATTTTTCTGATTGAAAAGACATCAGGATTTAACTGCTTCTTTGCAGTGCTAGGGAATTAAATGCTTGTTAAAATATTTTAAAGGACTAGCACAAGGTTTCAGTCCTAAAAATTCCACATCCATCAAAGAAGGTACGAATTTTTATGTTAAAAGAAGAAAGATGTGCTGTTATAAGTCAGCAACTTAAATGCCTTTATCTATCCAGCCTGCAAGACATCTGCAGAACATTCAGCAATTAAATATGCCCCCAGCTGAACAATAATGTTGTTGCTTGGTCTGCATATAAATTAGAGGGAGTTAAGGGTGGATGTTCAAGCCAGGCTCTGTTGTCAATATCCTATGCCATAAGCTGCCCTTGAAATCACCCTGGACTCAGCAAAGGGCTCTTGCAAAGGTCCTGGCCACAAGTCTCTTCCCCCTCGCCCTAGTAAAACAGAGCTCAGATCCTTGTGAAAGGGATAAATGCTAAAAATTCATCAATCTTAGATAGCTTATTAGACTATCTCTGAGCCTGCCAAAATACGTCTGGTTGGGAAGGGCAGAGGAAGAAGAGGGCTGCTCTATGTCATTTCTGAGGGTAACTAGAGGATGTTGGTATCAAGGGTTTCCTGGGGAAAAAATTGTATTATATGTACATTTTTTTCTCTGGTGCCTTCTGTGTAAGGATTCCAAAGTGTTTTACAGATACTGAAGTGTTTGATGAAGCTGCTGTATTGCTCTAGCGAGGCAAACAACCTGGGGATGGGCCATAGCTGCCTGCTCACGTGCACAGCAGCAGCAGCTGCAGTTGCTCAGGGGATGTCAGCCCTTGCTCCCCAGTCCCTCTCCTCTGCCAGAGGCCACCCCTTGCAGGAGCAGAGGCAGCAAGACAGGCTCTGGGCACAAGGACATCTGCAGCAGCAAGGGTGAGATTTGCCAGAGTTCAGCTTCCAGTACCCTGAGGCATAAACTTCTCAGATGACTTACACCTTCCTTAGGACTGTAGCACCTTTCCGCTTACATTAAATTGCCTTGAGATTAGAACAGGGGGAGAAATGAGAGAAAACATTTATCTTTGCCTGCTGGGACTTATCCTCCCATACAACAACAAATTTGTACCTGAGAAAAAGGGACTCTGGCTTGCTCGCTGCTCCCAGTAGATAACCTGGAGAGCACCAGAAAATGCACAGCTACACAGCACAGCACCTTGGATGTTGACTGGGCTCAAATATGAATGGTTTTATGGTAAAAAAAAATCAGACAGCACTTGTCACCTTTCAGCAAGAAGGATCTACTTATTCTGTACCTCGAATTTAATTTTAACAGTGCTTTTCTTTATAATCACCATCACCAAATATCTGTCTTTCAGCAATTTCATGGCAACCAACAGCTCATGCCTTCCGTTCACTGTCAGCTTCTTGGCTGTTTGAGAAGAAGCCTTGCTTGTAGCCTATTGCAAAAGCACCAGATCCGTTAGAGATGATATGATGGGATGGAGGGACTTGCAGTACGCACTCCAGCAGCCTTGCACATCTTGGTAGCAACAGAAGCTTCTGGGAAAAAGGCACAGAAATATCCAGAAGCAGTAAATATGGTAAGGTGTGCATAGGGCAACTACAGAATGTTAGCTAGGGACCCATAATGGAACACTGCCATCTTTAAAGGCATTTTTGTTTCTACAATTTTTATGACAGTTTTATGGCAATTCTGCAACTACTGTACTTCACCGCTTCACAGTGATTCCTTTTTATCTCTTGAGATTATTCCAGGATGTTAGGATGTAATATATGGAGAGAAGAGCAATCCCTGCATAGCAGGCTACACATAAAAGAGTCATATAATCAATTGCTCTGATGTCATAAAAGTCACAGTCCACTGATCTGATGTCACCGTGATGGATTGGGACTTTTAATGCTTCATTTATGGCTTTATAAAAAAGGGGAAAGCACGGTTTTGTTAAAACACATGCCATTCCTAATATGGCATTAATAGAGCTAAATGGGATGCACTGATACTTAAAAGTGTGATCCAAGTTGAGTTTTAATGACAGAATTGTGGCTATTTCTGTATGTTTTCAGAAACCAGTGGGTGAGGGCCGGGAGCAATGAGCATTTACTCCAGCTGAGGATTTCATCCAAAGTTTTAATTAATAATAAGGGAATGAAGGGTTTACCCATGACTTTGCCCCAGGTCAGGGACAGCACATGACCTAAGGAGGGAGCAACCTGGGAAGCTGTGACTGTCGCTGTCGCAATCTGCTCCTGGTTCCCTCAGGCTTGGCAAAGGAAATATCGCTGATTGCCCTTCCCTTGCTTGTGGTACCTTGGAAGAGGATCAGGGATTAGAACAGGCTGTTGCAGGTATTGCTATGGGCAGAGGTGGATGGATGTGAAATCACACAGAGGCTGTCCCCTCTCTTCACTGTGGTCAGGGAAAGCTGATTGAAGGAGACTAAGATGTGACCCCTAGTCTTCTGGTGAGATGATGCACGTGGGACCGTCAGACCATAAGACTCAAGGCATCTGTAACTCACACAGTGTTAGAATTCAGGACCAGAAGAAATGCTTACGAAATCGGGTAAAACTGCAACACATTCAGAGCAATTTGTGGTTTGCCCCATAAAGCTATTTGCAGTTAATCTCTGATCAGCTCAGACTGTAACAGAGAAGTCTAACTAAAACTGTGGTGCAGATGTCTCCCTGAGAGACACGGCTGACACCTGGCTGTGCAACCAGTCCTGCTCAGGGTTTTACTCTCCTGAGGCTGCTGCTGTTTTTGTATGTAGTGAGGAGAGCGGGGTTGTTGTGTTTTTAAGGGAGGCCTGCATCTCCCCTCCTGGCAGTCACCCATGGCTTCCCATCAGGTGGCTGTTTCTGCTCACATGCTGTCAAGCTCGGTCTTTGGCAATGCCATGGAGAGGGCCTGTGCCTGCTGGGATGGCTGAGGGCAGCTCAAGATTCCCAGGACCTACCCTGGGCCCACAGCACTTGGTTTGATTTTCACTCACATTAAAGAGCTTTTCTAAGCAACCTAAAGGACTGCAAAAATGAAGTTACTTTTCAGCAAATGCCACAGCCATGAAATCACCGAATGCTTGAGTGCTATGAGTAAGAGCACCGCTACCCGAGTTTGTGACAGGCATTCCTGTTTTTGCACCTGGCCAGGCTTAAGTCTGGAAGAAAACAGCTTGAGTCATTCCTGTGCAACAGTCTTGCTCATCCTGGCTGTGGTTAAAAGATGATCCCTGTCACATTGCCAGATAGAGACACTATCATTCTTCTGCCTGTGTGCTCTCAGCTCCAGTTTCCCTCTCCTCCCCTGTCTCCTCTCTGGCCTACCCTTTCCTTTCACATCTCTGGTCTTTATCACAAGAGCATCCCTTTTGGCTTGGGAAAAGTGAACAACATGCTTGTGGGGGCATTTAAAGCAAGTTTACTGTGTCTATCCACCCAGTGGAGATATGGGGCCACACCCCACAAGGTGTCCCTTCCACAGCAGGATGTCTATTGGTGCCTGGCCACTAAGATGATCAGAGGGCTGGAGCACCTCTCCTATGAGGAAGGGTTGAAGGAACTGGGCTTGTTTAGCTTGGAAAAGGGAAGGCTCCAGGGAGACCTCACTGTGGCCTTCCAGTACTTGAAGGAAGCTTATGAAGCAGGAGGGGAATGACTGTTTACGAGGGTGGATAGTGATAAGACAAGGGGGAATGGTTTTAAACTATGACAGGAAAGGTTTAGGTTGGATATCAGGAAGAATTTTTTCACACAGAGGGTGGTGATGCACTGGATCAGGTTGCCCAAGGAGGTGAATGCCCCATCCCTGGAGGCATTCAAGGCCAGGCTGGATGTGGCTCTGGGCAGCCTGGTCTGCTGGTTGGCAACCCTGCACATAGCAAGGGGTTGAAAGTAGATGATCCCAGGCCATTCTATGAACTATGAACTGTCAGCCTCAGGATGAAACATCTCCATCCTTGAGTGGTATCCTCTGAGTTCCCTTGGAGACCTTCTGCAGATTCCCCGGAGAAAAAGCAAAATATTTTTTCTCTGCCACGTGAATCCTCTGAGCAGAGGGCAGGATTTCCACTTCCACCAGAATTTCTTGACATCGCTGCCTCTCGCTGCTCTACATCTTTCCTGATACCCAGCGTATTTTCCCTTCCATGCTGGAAGGGAAGCCAAGCCAAGGGATCTGCTCCAGATATGTGTGCTAGTGCTCATTTTTTCACCATCAGTTTTAAAGTATCCTACGGTCCCTTTCTTTCTTGTTGAATGCAGAGTAAGAGAACTCCAATTTCATGCCCTCGGGCCTGAATAAAAGAATAAAAACAACACAATATTTGCATCTGTTTAACAGGCTCTATTCTAGAAGTCTCCATGCAGGAAAAATGGGGGGAAAAGCCCCATCACTCCAAGTTAAATGGTGCTGCTAAGAAATTACTGCAGGAAGGAAAGGCAGAGAAGAAAATTATTGGCGTAAATGACCTAGGAATTCATGGCCCTGCAATTGCTAACACAAAGTCTAAAAAGGTTACATTCTCTTGCTTCTCTGCCTACCCCCGATATCAATGAACATCAGCTAAAGGTGGCTGAAGAACCAATTTCATGCATCTACTGTAGAAGGAAATGAACTGAGCCAAGGGCAAAAATAAAATTATACAAATGTTATTATAGACTAGCCTGCTTCTGTCCTAGTTTAATTCAAATTTCAGTGCTGCAGGCTTTGCTGCTGGCAGTAGCCTTCCTGAATAAATCAACATTTGCTTACATCTAAATTATTAGAGAAACATGTGACTTTGTTTATTGTATAAATTATACGCAAGGTTAAAGCATTAACTGTTCCACTGGCTTTGTGCAGCCACACAATCTCTCCCCTCCCCCTGCCAACCTTTCTCCCCCAAACACGTTTCTGAGGACGAGCCATCTTCAGGGCGGCTCACGGCTGAATTTCAGGGCCTTTTTTTCCATTGCACTGCCCTGGGGGGAAATCATTTACTGCTGTGCAGAGCGCACAGGGGATGCGGAGTGCTGCTGTGCTGACAGGCTAGTGCTTCAGCCTGGCTGTGCAGGAAGGTTTATGGCTGCAGGAGGTGGCTGTGAGAAGGGTCTCCAGTGCCTGGACACATGGATGGGCAAGAGGGAGAAATGTCCTTCTGCCAGAACTGCTGCCTGGCTTGCTGCTTCAGCTGGCACAAGGATGCCTGCTGAGAAACAAAGCAGCTTCTGCACTGTCACCACTCTCAGCCCCAAAGGGACTGGTGGTTGGCTGCTCAGCTCTTAGATCTTCATCCATGGGGTGACAACCTCACCTATGGTCACTCTCATCTGAACTCATTTTCCATAGCTGCTATTCTTACTCTCTCCAGTCTGGTAAAAAGGGCTGTTTGCTTCCCCTTGGAAATGCAATTCAGCACTGCTGTAACAGTCCTAAGCACGGCAGCAGTATTGCTTCAAACTGTAATATCTGGGATTATTGCTACAAAGTGCTGAAGGATCTTCTTTTAAAAAAGAAAAAGCAAACAGAAAACCCCAAGGAGTCCTTCTCCTCCAAAACCAGCATCATCTCACTGGCTGGTACTGTGCTTTTTGTCACAAGTGCATCACCACGCAGCAGCTGAATAAATCTTATCCACAAACATATCAGATGCCGTTAGTTTAGGGTCTAGGACATGGAATCCAAATATAATTGTCTCCTGGGTTTCTGCACTGAAACACTATCAGGAAATTTCTGAGGCCAGATTGAACTGAGTATTTTATTTACTTTTCATTTACACTTACAAATTAATATACATTTTCTGTGCCGTTAAGGGGCCATTGTACAGTGCTGTAGTTTTATATTCAGCAACAGGATGTAATTTCCCTATCAATAAAATTGTTGTTTGTTTTCCTCTGCACTCGATTATTATGGAAATTTCACAGTTTCTCAGCTACAGTGATGTCTAGTGAAATGAGCAGGCCACTTATGTGGAATTCTTTCTTAGCATCCTGAATCTTTTCTATTTATGCTAATATTATTTCATGCTAATAGCAGACCATATTTTGCTTTGATACTATTAAAACCTGTCTGGCTTGAGTAAAGAGAACATTTTTTAGTGCTTTCTGGAAATGATCTGATGTAGTAAAACCATCCACTTTAAGAGTGTGGTTTTGGAGGACACTGCTTCCTTCACCCTTCAATCCAAAAACTGAGAAATCCTTTAGATGTAAATTAATTTCACTCACTCCTTTTCCCATTTTCATTCTTTATAAATGATAACTTACTGTGTAATTTAGCTGTGCTGTAAGGGACTCTTCTTCCAAGAGGAATTCAGGAAGCATATATTGTTTATTTCAGCCTGTGAACATGAAGTTTACAAATCTCATTACCAAATAATGGGATTGGAATTCTCATTGCAATTTTGTACACATCTCCTTGCAAAAATGTGCCCTCCTTCTCCCTCCTGAATAGCCAAAATCTTCCTTCTTCGTTAGAAGGTTGTGACAATCTGCTCAGGTTTCCTTCCTGAGCATTGCCACAGATCTCAGCAGGACTGTGCCCGCAGAACCAGAACACGATCTTTAAAGAAGCTCTAGAAATTCATTTCAGCTTGAAATGTAAACTAAAATGAACTCCATTTCCATTGCCTGAAATGTGTGATGAAAAGGGACTCGCTGATTGAAAAGAATCAGTGCAGAAAATGTAATTAATATTTAGATACTTCTAACTACCAAGTAAGACTCTTCTGTAACCACGCATTTCATGCCTTCCTTCTGAGTCCTGCACCCGAGTGGCACTGAAAATAGCACCCAGCAAAACCAGTCTGATTTCCCCATACATACCCAGTTGGGGACAGCACACATTCGTCCCGGTTCAGGACATGCACAGAGCTAGAAAATGTTGTACAGGTCTGCTGCTGCTGCCTCCCAGCTCCAACATCGGGGACAAATCTGGCGCAGCGATGCCTCCCATGTCTGACTGACAAGCCTGGGCAGCGGGGTCAGCTGGGAGGCCTGGCGGAACAGAAGGCTGTAATGAAGACATTTTCTCTCTCCTGGCTGACCTCCTGCAGCCGACAGATTTGAATAGCCTCTTCCCCAGTTGACAATATGAAATACAGGCTAGCAGAGATCAAAAGCACTCACCATTTATCTATCTCGTTATTCATGAAGTCCCCAATCACCATGGTATCTGAATGCCTCCAATGACCCGGGGAGAGTTCTCTAGGGCCAAAAGCCTCAAGTACTTCCTCACAGCAATCAAAATTGCTTCCTGAGGGCTTTTTTTCCTGCTCCTGCTTAGAATTTTTATCCATTACTGCGGATCATCATGAGGATTAAAGGGAAGATTGAATCAATGGGGCAAAAAGCTTTGGCTGGATTTGCATAAACTCTCAGCCAGTTCCAGTGTTCTAACTTCTGATCAAAACACTTATTTTAAGAGCAAAAAAGTAGGTGAAGAGAGGAATTAAAGACTCCTAGCCACAAAACCCTGTGTAAGAGCCCTGCAACCCAACAGAGACTAAACTACCATTTTAAGAGCAAGACTTGATATGTTCTACACACTGAAAATATAGGTAAGCGCATAGAAATAACTAATTTTACAGAAAGATACAGAATTCCAAAGTGGGTATTTTCTCCTTCTTTGTGATTTGCACTATGTTTTGACTGCCAGTCATACAAAGCCAATAACCCAATGCCATTATTACCAGGGCAGCAAAATGTATGTCAGATAAGTGACTCACCCAGGTCCCACTAGAAACAGATGCAGCAGCAGGTGGATGTTGGTAGGAAAAGGCAGAAAGATCATGTGTTGTAGCAAAGGATTTTAAATATTTTGGTCAGGAAAATGAATGTCTGAGCATCTCTCTCATTGGTTGAGTGTTGTCCTGCTATGCATTCATTCAGCTGCCCCAAACATGTCTGACCAACTGAGTGCCATGTATCTTGTTATGTGCAGATAGATAGTACTGGGTTCAACACATTTGTCTGAACAATGGGGACTTGTGCCACGGGAAGCATGGAGAGGATTGCCTTGGACCTCAGATGCAGCTTGAGGTTCTTGGTAGCTGTACCTGCTGGCAGCCTTGGTTAACCCAATGGCATTGCAGGGGCATCTCTGCCCTGTAGGCAATTGCATCACACCATTACCACAGTGACTCCTCTCACTCATCTTCTGTGCCAGCTGTGGTGAGCAAACACATGGAGGCACTAGCACCTGGGTGCTTGTCTACTGCAGCAGAAATCCTGATCTTCTCCTCTTTTGTGAGCATTGGCTGATAGTCAGTGAAGACCTGACAACGCAAATCTACATCTTGGCTCAAAAGCAGACAACTCAATAATACTGAAATTCTGTCTACAATGTTCATGTTTGCCTGCTACTAGGTGAAGTTACTAGAAATAATATTCCTGAATAATCAGTGCTATTAAATAAATACAATACCAACTCTAGCAATTTTTT
Organism: Chrysolophus pictus; assembly: GCA_037305975.1. Classification (NCBI taxonomy): domain Eukaryota; kingdom Metazoa; phylum Chordata; class Aves; order Galliformes; family Phasianidae; genus Chrysolophus; species Chrysolophus pictus. Next base: position 51,065,123 of record CM074577.1, read on the forward strand.
TCCATGAGTTTTACAACCTTGGATATTTGTCTTTAAGACAAACCTGGCTCCTGAAGGCATTGAATACAAATTTCAAGACTTCTTCAGAGCAAATATGAATAGAAGTAAAAAGAAAAATCAAACTAGTATTTCTCTGAAAACTATAATCTTTACATGAATTTCATGATTTCTGGAAATCCAGTGTATAATCTCTGAGCTCTTGCTACTAGCATCACTAAAAAGACCATGGTGTAGATTTTTCCAGTCAAAGACTGAAGCTTCACACAAAAGGAAACACGTGTTCAGAATCTGCCAGCAAGTTTGGCCCTTGATTTTTATTTGTAGCCTGTTCTTCTGTCCGTAGTCTTCCAATCTAAAATAAAAAATTGACCAAGAAGGTCAAGAGACTGTAAAATGGTCATTGGGTAAGACCAACCAAAAAACAGCCATTATGTCTTGGCATTGATGCTGCTAGCTTCCTCTGAGACTACAAGCAAGTCTTTTAATTGATCTATGCTCCGTTCACTACTTGTTAGCTTCCTTTTATATCACTTTTCCATTTTTCATTGGTATCACGAGAACAAATTCTTTATTGTTTGAGAGGTACTGGGATACTTCAGCAATGAACATCTTAGAGTTTCTATTAAAAAACTATGATCAAATTTAGTCAAGGGATGCCAGTATTTGCTGCTTCTGATTCACATTAAGCAGTCAATGGTTTATTAAGGATTTCTTAATTAGTAACACAGGCAACTTCATGATTAAAAAGAAACCCAAAGTAGCAGAAAAGGGAACCTCTACTGGATTATCTAATGGAAAACTCAATCAGGCTACAAAAGCTAGCTAAAAATAAAGCTAATATCTTCATCATTGACCCCAGGCAGTTGCAACAGGATAGTATTCAGTTTGTTCCCAGCAGTTTTGTGTGCTGTTTCTCTCTGATGGGGCTAGAAAGTGGATTCTGCTTGGAGGAAGATTCATCTCGTATGTGTGGGAGAATTTTGAGTTCAAATGAACATTTAGAAGGGTCATATTTCACGTGCCTACAATTTTATAAACACAGAGTCAGAGAAAAGTGGTTGCTGTCATGGAAGTACCTACTTAAGCCTTTATATAAATGTTTGAATGGCATGGTCTACAGTACAGGTCATTAATGTGACAAAGCAGAAAAAAGCTAGTTTAAAATAAATCTGTCCTGTATTGCACAAAAACTGGCAGATATCCCTTTGTTTTTCTAATTTGGGCTGTGTACGAGATTGAAATAGTAGAGTTCTATTTTGGTGGACCACTTTGAGTTTTTATCACAGAACATGTGATATCTCAGTGTAGAATAGAATATCTCAGTGTAAGCTTTTACCTAAGTATGGTATAGACATTTAAACTATACTACAACTGTCAAGAAAATGAATCCTGTATGTGATAAAGCATCCTGTGCTTCTTTGTTTGACAGTCTTTGGTCTCACAGTTGAGAAATTACAAAATAAAGTAATTCTTCCTGGGGTTTCCACTACTAATGCTAATTAACCAAATTCTGTTATACATGTTAAAGCTTATTAGAACAGTATTCTGTGCTCAAAACTATTCTGCCCACATAGGATATGACATAAATCACACACAGAGCAGTGCAAACGATAATAAGCTCCAGTGTGCTGTATGTATAAACAGTCTTGATTTTTTGGTTAGGAGCATAATGTTCTATCACATGAGAAACCTGGGCTGTGGTGTTAACCTCACCTAGCTCAGAGTTTAGGAGCATCGCAGAGGTGATATTTTCAGCCTTGGAGGGATAATGTATCATACTTGAGCACCTTGTTCACAGCAGTGCTGCAGTCCTGAAATAGGCTATCATCACTTCTAGGGGCTGATGGCTTTGTGCTGTGAGGTACAGGTGCACCTAATGCTGTGAGGAGAGGGGACGTGGGTGTGTGGAAGGACAGAATTTAATGAGGAACAGCATTTTGCAGTGGTGCTTAAAATTCCTCAGGCTTTGTGTCCCATTAAGCTCTGGGTAAGAGAGGACAAGCACAAATAGCTTGGAAATTTCATATTGGAAAAAAAAAGAAAAAAAGATTGAAATGTGTTTATGCAGCTTACAATTGTGCAGGGATTATTCAGGCAGCTTTATTTAAAAAGCATTAATTGCAATGATTGCTTCAGTGGTGCTATGCAATTACAACTTGAAAGCAAGGCCTGGCTCTTCCTGAAGGGAGCAGACAAAATCCTTCCTTGCCCAAGTACAGTGCATCAGAGGTGGGACTCTATGAGGTGCCACGAAGATACAGTCTCCAGCTCTCTGGATCTTCTGTGCCCAAGTGGACTTGACATTGTTCCTTAATTTCAGCTCAAGAGAGCCTTAAGTCATTGAGCTGTTTCCCCATGAGTCCTCCATCCATGTCTGAGTCCTCCATTCAAGGTGGCTCCATCTGAGTAAATGACCTGTTTTTTTTCTGGCCAGCTGTTAAGAGAGGAGTGATCCACAGTCCACATGGGACAGGGTTCCAGGTAGTGAATCCTAAACAAACATTAACTATATCCTACAACTGATTAAATACTCCAGCCTTGGAAAAAGATAAAACTGAAGACATATCTGTTTGTCTGCAGTTTTCTACTACATTTGTGCTAAGCCTAAGGAAGCTGCAATTACACTTTGAAGTGTACTGACTGTTTTGGCTTCTGTTAGGAGATGCCTAGGTTTTGTCAAGCATTGCATAGTGTGTTTTGACACTAGCTTTTGCAGCAATCCATCTCTCACAATTTAGCTGCTAGCAAACAGTATCACCCACCTGAAAAAAATGAAAGACATCTTTTGTGCCTTTAAAGATGATGCCTGAAGCAGTCCATAAACATATATTGAGAAAGTGGTTCAAGACCAACATAGTGTTACCTGATTTTGTGTCACTGGTTTTATGAAGCAGGAGGGAGATATGTCCACTGACCACTCTTCATTTTTCACTCAGGAGTTCTACCCCAGGTGATCAGGCTTGATTTCAACTTGTTGGGGAAAACAACAAAATCCAAATCCAAAGCATTGTGACTATGAGAAAATGTGATTACATGGTTTCTATACTAGTGAACTTCAAACACATACTTTTCTACATCCATAAAACTGCAAACAGCAGAAGTGGACATCAAACTGAGACATATCTGTTCTTGCTGTAGTCACAGAGCCTTCTGAGATATCCACAGGATGTGGGGATGGGGACATGTGTCAGAAGAACAGCTGGTAGATGTGATCAGGAAATGGATGTACATGCCAGTTTGGTCTGTGGATGGTTCTGCGGAGTGAAAGTATGGATGCACATTCTCTTGGCATTGAACTACACAGGTTAGAGACATTCCTGTCATTGTTGCTGAAAGCAGTACTCCTGCTAGAAGATGTGATCCAGTGAGAGCTGCCAGGCAAGGCAGCTGGGTGAGGTTACATTGCTGAGGAAGGCAATTTTGCTAACTGTCTAGCTTGAAGCAGATGAGGAAGGGCTTGTGTGCCCTTTTCTTGGAAGAATGGAGGTGACAACGCTTTCTGGTAGGGGCATGGTAACCCCCAGTTAGGAATGATAGTCTTTGACAGGCACAGCTGTTTGCAGAATCCATGACCTACTATGAAAACTTCAAGTGTGACTGCAAAATTAGTTAGACAGTGGCAAGCATAATATTTACAGATAGCAAAAATCTAACCAGGCTTTTAGGTGTGACAGGGGTACGGCATAGGGTGCTGTGGCTGCCACAGAGTTGCAGGACTCTTGGCTCACGAATCCTTCCTCCATTCTCCCTCTACTTCTTTCCCCAGCTCCTCTACTTCTGCCCCCTAAGCTCCCCAGCTTAGGGCAGGGTGAGCTGGAGGGGTGACCTAAGGCTGTTCTCCCAGTGCTGGCATCCAGCCTGTCTGTCCAGCACTGAGCCCGGCAGCTCTGATACAAAAGAAAGCATGCACACAGCCTGCAGTTCTGGCTGCCTGCAAAAGCAAGGGCTGGCCCACAGCCCTGGCAGCTGGAATGGAGAAGTGCAAAGTGAAAGGAACAAAGGCACTGCTTTCTTTCCCTCTTCTTTATCTATTTATTTGGCTAATTAATCTAGTTTGGGATGCTGTTTATTCCTTGGGCAGCCTGTGTCATCCCTAAGCTACAGTAACCTTGATTCAATCATCCAAGCACTCTAATAATGAGAGAGCTGTAGTTCTGCATGGTGGTCCCACACTGTGCAAACAGTAGTAGGGAAGCATAATTACATATAGTGACAGATGCAGAGCATGAACATATGTGTTAAACTTGTGTGTAGCCCACAGCCCAATAGGGCTGCTGTGCCCCATGGCTTTTCAAGGTGAATGTGTTGTAGAGGAAGTAGGCAGAGGGTATGGGTCTTAGAATAGGTCTTAAAATCCAAAGTCACAGCACTTTTCTTCTGAGAGGAGGTCTGCTTGGGAAAGTTCAGTTACCATTCATCCCTTCTGCTGTGGCACTTCTTCCCTGTTTTTGACATATTTTGGACAAATAGTGTAAAAGGGATTTTGGTAACAGCCCACTTCAGACAGGTAAGCAGGAGAAGATGAAAGATAGCATTAGCACTGAATTTTGCATGTCCTTGTATTAAAATCTCGTCTAAGCGCTGAAGTGCCTTTCTTGTGTTACCACTCCTATTTGCAACTCTTTGAAAGGGTAGATAACAGCAGGACAAAGGGAAATGGTTTTAAGTTGAGGGAGGGACGATTTAGATTGGATGTCAGGGGGAAGTTCTTTACTATGAGAGTGGTAAAGCTGCCCAGAGAGGTTGTGGATGCCCCATCCCTGGAGGTGTTCAAGACTAGGTTTGATGGGCAGCCTGGTCTAGCATTAAATGTGGAGGTTGGTGGCCCTGCATGTGGCAGGGGGGTTGGAAATTCATGATCCTTGAGGTCCCTTCCAACTCAGGTCATTCTGTGATTCTGTGATTCTGTGATTCTGTTTTGCAGATTCTACATTCTGAGTCGATCCCTTACCATCAACAAGTTAGACACCCATGAGCTTGAAAAGGATAGCATGTAGGAGTGAGAGAGGAAGAGGGAGACAAAACAAGTTCCAAGGTAATTTTTTAAATCTCTTAATCAGGGTTTTCTGAGAAAGACGTGTATAGGAGTTTCCACTGCATTGGCCACTGTTAATGAGACCACGGAGGACTTTTTCCCAGCAGGTGCAAGCCCACTTTGGGGCACTCAGCAAATGAGGATAACAACATTGCATGCTATTTCCAGCTTCAGCTACCTGCTTCCCTTCAGGAAGCTGGGCTCAACAGCCCATGATAGGATGGCCACTCTGGCTCTTGTTCCAGTGCCTTTCTTCTCATCAATTAAAAGGCTCACCGTAGCAGGACAAGCCAACTTTTTCCCTGGAGATCTATAATGTGCACAGAAGGAGAATGGGGAGAAGGTTGGGAGATTTTTATCTACCAATGGCATAGAGTTTTTTACTGGTGTAAGTGCAGCTGTGGAAAAGAGGGGGTTTATAGTTCAGCATACCAGGGAAGTGCTGATGGAGCAGTCACATGTGGGAGTAGGGAGGAAAGAAGACTGTTTATTCAGAAGGCAAATTATAGAACCACAGAAAAACATTGCTCATGCTCTTCAAAAACTCACCACCACTCAAAAGGCAACATCTGAGGTCATCTATTAATAGGATTTATGCTACAGAGCAAGCCGTCTGGAGAAGACAATAGAAATTAGTTCCAGAGCACCTTTGCTTCCTGAAACTTTTGCAAATCCAAACAGCAAACAAAAAAGTCAAGATTGCTGTCTGTATTTCTTTGAATGAGTAAACTTCTGCCACTAGGATGCTGAGCCGCCTCCGACCTATCCCAGGACATTTAGCCATCTCCCACCATCACTTGGCAGCCAGAACATTTCCCTTGGCTGCTCCTGCCCTCCTCACGCCCCACTGAAAAATGATGCCATGCAGGCTTTTGTTACAGTTTAAGAGCTGCTGGGCATAGCTCTCAGCTTGGCTTTGTTGTTTTTTTATCCATCTGCTGGAGAGCTGTGATGCTGGGTTTCTAGTCTGCTGTATGCTGGGGGAAGGAGAGGCCACATAAAACAGCTTGGTGGTTTATGCCCCCAGGCTATGTCTACGCAGCCTGCAGCAGTCAGATGTGGCCTTGCTTTGCCCATTCTCCACAGTCAACCAAGAGCCACATACCACTGTTACTCTGCTGTGCTGCCTCTAGCTGTGCAGCTTCCTGGCAGCCTGGATCTATCTGGAAATAACACAAGGACATGGTTTTTGAAGAATCTGAGGCTTGAACCCATGGTCAAGCTTGAAATCTGGTACCTTCACTAGCTTAGTCCTCCTCTCCCAGTAAAGCTGTCTGGCTGTCGGAGTGGGCAAAGAGAAGTTTTATGAGAGATTTTAGGGAGATTCTTTCCACCTAGGTGGCAGGAACAAATTCTGGACCTGCTGGAGATGTGCTGGTTTTGCCAAATGGCAGAAGACTTCCCAGATCACAGCCTGAAGGTTCATGGAAAAGAGGTACAACTGGAAATAGAAACCACATGACATGTCACCCCAAAAAAGCCATACCATAGACATGACAAAAGAGGAGTGTATGAACACAGCAAATCAGTGGTTAGCAACCAGCAGAGAAAAGAAAACAAGCAGATATCAAAAATGATGGTCTTCAACATTTTTTTCAGTGGTCTTGAATTAGAATCACAGAACCATAGAATCACTAAGGTTGAAAAAGGTCACGAACATCATCTAGCCCAACCATCAGCCCATCCCCACCATGCTCACTAACCATGTCCCTCAGTGCCACATCTACATGGTTCTTGAACACCTCCAGGGATGGTGACTCCACCACCAATTGCAACATTACTGTCAAAAAAATAATTGCAGACAGCTCTAAGTGATAAACAGTATGATTTTCAAGTGGGGACAATTGCACAGTGATCAGAATTATTTGGCATGATGGGTACATTAAAACAAAATGCATTTCAGCGCTAAGAATACAAGCTGTACATGAGGGACATGTGGCAGTCAATAGGGTGAAGCAGGGACATAGGAGTGCTCAGATAGGGTTGAGGAAGTGAGCAGGGATGCCCTGTATGGGCAGGAGCAGGGAAGTATTATGAAACACCTGATGAGAGGGATATGATGTGCTGCCTGTTTTTCTGGTACTCACACTGTGAAGAGAAGGTTGGAACCACTGCAGACAGCACTAAAGGGTCATGGAAGTAGCTGAACTATAATGTGTGAGTATGAGGTCCTTGTAAGAGAAAAAATACTGGCTGCTACATGGCTCCTGAACTAGCACTGGAGGCTGGAAGCTGAAGTTACACAAATTCATGCAGTGCAGGCTCTTAAGGTGATTAAATGTGAAATAGGGTAGCCAGAGAATTGTTGGGTCTTTTTTCTTGGTAACCTTAAATCAAGGTAAACTGGGGAATAAGTTACTTGAAATATATATATATATGTATATATGAATATGTAACATAAATGCGACAAATCTTTCATCCCAGGTAAGTTGTCAAAACTTGGAAGCATAACATATTAGGCTATTTTGTGCTTGGAAAAACTGTATCCATGGTACAGGGGCTGTGTTGTTCCTGGTAGGGGCACACAGACGTTAAGTGGGAAAAGGCTGTTACAAGAATATAGGAAATCAGATTATCGAAATCCAAGCACTTAAAAACTTTAAAGTATTCTGATCCAGGTATAACGATAGCAGCAGATTCTTCATAAAGGTGAAATTTTTCATGTTTGCCCACTTCTTTTCCAGTCTGACAAACCTGGGGCACTGGAAGCTTTCTGTTCAAGGAAAGGATCCATTTCTATTGCAGGGAAGTAATCACTGCTTCACCATTCTTCTTAACCTCTTCTGGGCTTCTGTGGTTTCTAGTCCAGGTTTCTTGTGCCAATTCTGCCCAAGACTGCCTTGTTTTTTGATGCTGAACAGGTAACATTGCGAGTGATCTTGAAGGTCAAATGAAGGAGGGGAACAGAAAAAAAGTGCCTGACTTTGCACCCAACTGCAGATTCATCAGGAAGAAAATAGTTGCAACTGGACGGCCTGTAGCACGCCAGCCTAAAGCTCACAGGCATGTGAGCTAACACATTCAGTGTTAGCACTGCTGATTGGAATCATACAAACAAAAGAAATGAGCTCCCCCCCCCCCACCGGATGCAATGTTCTATTAGCCGATATTACCATCTTTGTTTCTCCACTCCTATGCCACAAACCCTGAACATGTGCTACATATCCTTAGGCACTCATTGGATAATTTACTTGTGCAGAGTAAGGCAACAAAATAGTAATAATAAATTGCCAAGCGTAGTACAACCAGAACAAAGATACTCTGCTGCATTTCTTTCTGCTTCTTTTCCTCGGTATTTCTTCTCAGCCACAGATATAATATGAAACTACAGGTGGAAGTAAGGCCTGACACATTAATAAATCTTATGAGAAAAAATAAATAATTCATTAAAAGGAATTAACAAGTTAATAAGAGCAGAAGTGAGTTAAAATACAATAAAATATTATTAATACATCTCAGCCTGTTTCCAGAGCCTGTTTAAAGTGAATCAATGCACAATTAATGGGAAGCTGAACTCCACTTTCTGTATGATTATGTATAAGGCATATCATGCAATATCATCCAATCTACGAGCTGTTTAATCTCTTTAGCCCTTTTGAAATGAAACCAAATGTGATCTGGACTTCAGGCTGCTCAGTTACTGCGCTGATGTAAATTTCAAAAATAAGAAAAAGCGGTAGTCAGAAAATAGCATAGAATTTGTGGGAAGATTCTTAATCCCTAGAAACAGTAATTTCCTTTCTTTATAATTTTTTGGTCTAAATAGAAACTTTGAGTTTTGAACAAAGCTTCAGAGTTCTATATATAAAAAAATAACAATTTTAATTGCAATAAAATCATCACACATTTTCACACATTGTTTTGAGGGGTTTGTTATACCTATTATAATTGCAGTATTGATTCATGATGTTTTCTTTTTCTTTTCTTTTTTTTTTCCTGTAATGGGATTTCTCTGGTGACAAAGAGTTTGAACAAAGATGATTGTGCTAGGAGAAGAAGCTAAGGAAAATCCTGAAGGACAGGAAAATGAACACTGGCTGTGGAATCAGCCCATGTATATGCTATCCAGGGAGCAGTGATTTCCTGGTACTTTCCAGATTTGGAGCTTAAGAAGCAAGTCCACTAGTTTTAACCTTTTGCACCGTAATAATAGTAATGTGTGAAAATTAAGTAAATTTAGTGTGACTTCAGTTTATCATGTGTTTTATCCTTATCACTTTGCTGAGAAGGATGCAATGACCCAAGGACTTTGGATCCTTGGCATCATATGGTTACACCCCAAGAGCTCAGAGAAATTTCTAATTTAAAAAGACATCAAATGCCACGTGCTTGGTTAGAGCTTGCCTATTTGAAGAACCATGAGACTTGTCTCTGAATGTACTCACAGACCTTTATTTTGAAATAGGTGCTGCTCATCTCAAGGGCAGGGATGGCCTTTTGTATCTCAGCAGTGCTGTACTCTCTGAGGACTTCTGTAAGGGCTTGTTACTTGTATTTTCCTTTTACACTGGTGGATACTGTGGAGATCAAAAAGATAGATGTGGCAGAGGAGAGAATTGAAATCACTGAGGTTTTTCCTCTGCAGAAGAGGCTGCAACAAGAAGGAAAGCTGAGGCCAAATCTTGGCTTCAATGAAAGAGGGACATTTCCTTCTACTGTAATAAGTAATGACAGACACAATGGCATGCCCTGCCTGGCAGTGTGACAACTTGCTTGCCTCTCCCCAAGCCATGAGCATGGCCCTTCCTGACTGCCTGGTGTTGAACAGAAGTAATCCTGCCTGGCAGAAAATACAGCAGGCAAATCCAGACATAAGCTATGAAAGAAACACGTAGGTTGACCTGGTGAGTTGTGACAAACACACGGCTCCTGAGAGCAGAGATACAGAGGTAGGGAGTATGGAGACAGGAGTGTACAGCTTGTTCAGGACGTATCACCAATTCCTTTTGCACCAGGAAGGCAGTATCCGCAACAGACCTGACTGAGATGAAAACCAGGGATAAGAATGCTTTCTTGAACAATCCCCCAGCTTCCCTTCCCTCCCTCCCTGTGGTTTTATGATGTACATCTGAGAGTGATGTCACAGCCTCAGGTGGTATTCTGGATGAAGATGGTCTCTGCAAGGTGCAGTCTGAGCAGGGCTGTGTCTCCAGTGTCCCATCCACTTGACACACTGGAAATAACTCAGCCACCTTCAGTGTGGATGTCTGCAGTGAATTAGCTCTGACTGTCTCTGGGTCTTGAGGCTGGCCACAAAGGGGCTTAAAAGTCCAGCTTTTGTCTAAGTGAGGGATTTTCTACTACCTGTCTCTAGCAGCTTAAAGATTTTTAATATGGCTTGCCTCGAAGTCTAGCTTTTCACCAAGGACTTGCTCCTCATCATGCAAGCTGGGGATTTGTCTGGTCTTTGTAATTTGATGTTTCTGGGGGAATCATATATTCCAAATTTTGTAGTACTTGAGATAGATCCAATAATAAGATATGATGGGACCAGTTTGAAACTGTTTTTGGGCCACCTGGACATCAAAAGATGAAATTCTTTCTGAGCGGGAAGACAGGACTCCCCCACGCAAAGCAAGTCTCAACCCCAAATAAAGGTGCTTTATGGCCTCCTTACTTGACAGTCCTATGAAAAAGGCTGAGGATCTCCCTGCTGTCAGACATTGGTTTGAGTCTCCCTGAAGTGGTGTGACCTGGGCCAGCTTCATGGGAATTTCTTTTTTCTTCCTGTATTCATGTTGAAAACTTTCTCTGGGTTTGCCTTCGGTCCTGTGGTGCAGATGTTCAGCAGCCTGCATTCTTTTGAAAATAATGGGTTATTTGCAGAGCACTGATTGTCCCTGTTTAAAAGAAATAACCCCTATCCTTGAAAGAGAAAAAGGAAACGTATGCCTCTCCTACTCTGTCATCTCACACATTGCACCGAGGGTTAAAGGCGTGTCTCTGTCTCCTCCCCAGATGTCTTTATTAATAGCTTTCAAATATTGGCCTCCTTAGGCCATGGGCAGATGCAGCTCTGGACATGCTAGAGGCTGCATAGCACTCAAGGAGATAAGACAGTTTAGTTTAGCACAGCACGGATGATTCCAGCCTCAAGTCCCAATCAAAGAGATTTACAGCTGTTTTAAAAAGACAGTAATGTTGACTTGACTGGTGAAAGAATGCATGAAACCACTCTCAATAAAAGACCTGGTTTTAACAAGTAAATATATTTTGGAAGCACAACATATAAAACTCGATTATTTCCTTTAAAATTAGCATGGTATCCTGATTATAACGCATCAACAATATTTCTCCTTTTGGAATTAACAGTCAGTACCCCCACAAGAGATCCACATCCTTTAGTTAAAACAATTAATAAAACAGACAGTGAAACAGATCTCCTTTGTCACCATTTAGGAGCAATTTAATACTCTGTACCTAATATTTCACGATGCAGAAATCCTATTCTCTTATTTCCTTCCCGAGCCTCTCTCCCAAAGGGCTGATAATTTTGCCTTTCCCAGTCCGTTCGTGCAAGAGACCGCGCTGGATCAGGCCCTGGGAGAGGCACAAACCGATCAGATGTCCCTGCAAAGGGACAAAGACGACCCCATGCCTCACACCGGGTAGCCCTACTAATGAAGTGACCATCTGCAATCTGCATCAAGCAATTATCACTCGCCTCCCCTGACTGCCCGCCATGTGCTGGCACAGCCTGGTGGGAGGTGTACCTGGGGCGGCGGGAGTCGGGGAGAGGATGGTGTGCAGCCCTTCACTGGGAGGCACACAACCTGCTGAGCAGGCAGGTGCTGGCTGTGCAGATGTCCATGGGCGATGAAGCCTGGTTGTCCTGGTAGCTGACATCTATATCTAGATCTATCTGGATTTTTAAACTGATACAACATGAAGAATGTCACTCTCTGTTACTGTATATGTGTATCTTGTGGATACCCTTTAAGCACAATGCCTTGACCATGTCTGCCCTGCTTTCCTCAGCTGATGGATTTTGCCATTGTAATGGTCTATTGTTTTTCTTTCTTTTTTCTTCTTCTTCTTTTTTTTTTTTTTTCTTTCTTCTTCAGTTTAAATGCTTCTGGACATGATTCCGTTTAGACTACTTCACCAGTACTGTAACAATTCTACTGTTTCAACATATACTCTTAAAAACTTTGGGCTTTCTCTTAATAATGCTCAGATATTGAAACCAATGGAAATTCTGCCCTAATGTGTACAAAAGCATTTAAGGAAGCCTACTGTGCTGTGTGCTTAAACCCTTTATATGTCAGAGGGAGCTGGTTATGTTGCACTTAGAACTGCATGACAATAGGCTTACTGGTTCATTTGTTATTTCTTTTCTGCCTTACATCCAACTGTCTCTCTGTAGGTATTAAAAAGATTTCATTGTCTTTTCTTGGTCTGAAGTTTAACTACAGTGAACAGAAACTTTTATAAAATCTAGCTCTAAAAATATGTTCCCAAGATATCCCGTAAAAGGCAAGGACAGTGTGTATTTTTACATCAGTACATTCTTAAGTAGTATTTGAAACCTTACAATAGGACTACAATAGGACTAGGAGCCAGATATATAAAGAGACTGTGAACAGGAAAGAAATGAATTTCATTGAGTCTCCTCAGTGTTGCTCACAAGAGGAAACAATCAAACTGTTATGTTCAGGGGAGTTTCCAGAAACCATTGTGTGTGTTGCCCAGGGCAAGATCAGTAGATACCTCTTATCTGGGTTTTGGTCCATTTTAGCTAGGCAGCGTTCTAAAGCAAAGGCTTCTCTGTTCCAGTCCAGGGTTGAAGTTGGAACAGGGAGACAAGAGGGTGGTTCAGGTTTCAGCCCATTTCTGCTTAGCTGCGGTCCCCTGCAGCTGCTGGAGGCCTGGATGGGGTGCATCAGGACTGCAGCTGGGCTCCACTCCCTTCCCCACCTGCTGTCCTGCCTGGGGGAGCCAAGACAAGCCTTTTCTAGCAAGGTTGGTGATGGTACACTTCTAGCAACATGGACTGTGCTTTGCTTGAAGGTAGCAAAGTCTCATCACACTAATCAGCAACTGCCAGTGTAGGTTTGCTGAGAATGGGGCTGATGGGACAGCCCTCCCTGCCAAGGAGAGGTGTTAACAGCAGTCAGCTATGCTGCTTCTTTTCCTCCCACCCTCAGGTCACTGTGCAGCTGAACCCAGGAGCTGAATCTATGTGTAAGGTGGTATTCATTGCGGCATGCCTGTGCACACAAGGTAGGGTAGCTCCAGGCAAACGTCCCTGGGAGATGCTATCAGGCCCCTTGATCAAAGCACCTTTGTGCTGTGCATCCTCACATCTGATATGTCAGCCTTGTGCTTGTGCTTGTCTTTGGCACCACACCTTCATTCTTCCAAAGCCTTCCCTTGCCCACAGAATGGTATCTGGCTAACATACAGGGAGTTACAGGAACAGAAAAATTGCTATGGTATGTGGGAACAGTGGGTAATCTGTTGGGATTATACAGATGTTGTCACATGCCTTTGAAAAAGAGTTTCATTTTCTCCCTTTAGGCTGTTTTCAGCATCCTTGGTACCCTCATAGCTGAACAGAGCTGGCAGACACCATCTCATTAAACAAGGAATTTTCATTTCTCTGTTAGCCCTGCTGACCCCATGCAGGCTCATCCGTATGCTATGGATGCTCAGGTAAGGGCTCAAACAGTGCTGTGGGCCTTGCACCAGCCCTTTGCTGTAGAAAAGTTACACTAATTGTGCCAGTTTGGAATTTAAGCTAATGTAGGCATACACCCCCTCTGCCTCTGGGGTTTCAGCCAGTTGCTCATCGCTCTCTCCTTGGGAGCTGATTTTGGGTACTTGAGTTTTGCCTTTGCCAGAGCTATGTTGCACCTGTGTCATTGCCAGATCCTCACTGAGAACAAAAATATCCTATTTCCTTCACAAGTTTTAAAGTGAAACAACCTTTTTGGTTGGCAGGAGGCAAATCTTACAGATCTTACACTCCTTTTGTTCATGTCCAACTGTCTTTCATCTCCCACCACCAGCTATGTGGAGACAAAAGGTTTGTGATGGGAGAGAAGGATGAGAAATTGGGGATGATGTGGGTTGGTGGTCAGCACTGGGATGGAGATAACAATGTTAAATGCAAATAAGATTGTTAAATGCAAACTCAGCCAGTTTTCGGGTTCTCCAGCCTCACTGAATGACTGCATTCTGCCACTACATCCTTCCTTCCCCACAGCAGAATTGCTTAGGTCTACTGTGAGTTAGATGGGGGATGCAGCCTGTCCTTGCACCATTAAACAGATGCCACACTTGAGCAATACCTGCAGTCTTTTTCTCCTTCCTTCCTCTACACTCTCTTTCTTATAAATCCATTTCTGAGACCTAAAATATACAAGAATATGTTTGACCTCTCACACGCCATATTCTACTTGTACATTAACCTACAGAGAAGAACATACAGTGTCAACCAATCTAAAACATGGGGACTTCGTTTATAAAGGTCATTTCTTTAGCTTTTGTTTTTAACTGGATATGCATCATTCTCATTATCAAAGGGACTATACTTCAACAGCAACAGCTAACCCCAAATATTTGCAAGTCTTAATTCAATCCACATTTCTAGTGTCTTCAGTATGTCATGGATTAGGCTCTTGTAACTGCATTTGTCTGACCAAGAGCATCGTGCTTCAGGCATGGCTGCAGAATCCTGTAATCCTTGTGTAGCCTTCTAGCAAAGGGAGTTATCATCCTAGTGGGGGAGCTAGAAAACCTAAATGGAGAGAGACTGGTAGGTGAGGGTACAAATCAGCAGAAAGCAGTCTAGTAGCAAATTATCCACTCTAGGTGGAAGAGAAATGCAGAGAAGATAGGCAAAGATAGGGCTTTCTGGGAGTTGGTTCCTCTTCCTGGCAATGTTTGTGAAATATGTGCTTTCTCTTGGATATAGGTGTCTTTGTGATTAGTACTTTAAGGCACCCACAAGTCTGGGTGTTTCAGTTCATTAAAAAATGCAGGACTCTAATTGAATGTTTTCACCTTTTTGTGATTTACAGAATCATCCACACTTTTTCATTGCCACTAGGAGTCCAAAGTGGTGGGAATATTTTGAGAAAGATTTGCTTTTTGGGTAGCATTTTTTTAATGACTCTACAGACATATTCACTTAATGTCTAGATTTCCAGGTGCTCAAGTGCTAACCAAGCATCTGATGCTATATCCATTGCCATCACTGCTACTTTCTCTATACTTTCTCTTTTCTGCCCTAGACTGCTTTCATTAATCCTAGTCTCTAATTCTGATGATTTTTTCTTCTTTGTTAGTCCTTTTATTTTTTCTAACCTAGAATTAACCAGGCTTACCTCTGATTTTTAAGCTCTGCTTTTCTCCCTCTACTACTTGCTGCTTAGCTGTCTGAGCTTGTCCTGCTTACCAGGAACCATTCCTTTAGTGGAGAACACAGACTCCTGTCTAGAGGTTGAAGGTCTAGTGGGCAGCAGAGTACCAGAGAATCATGGACAGCAATTCTAAGTGTAAGCCCTCTTGGTGAATTTTGTTTAGCAGACACTGAGTTAAGTCCGTAATAAATTTAGGCAGAAATAGAAAAAAAAAAAGATTTAAGAAAGTGTACATTACCATTAGATGCTTGGAGTGGTAAAACTTGTTACTTTTTCAGATACAGCTCAAAGTCACAGATCTAAAAGCATATTAAGTCATATATCACAAGAGATTGAGACTCTTTTTGGATAGGGTGGCTATCTAGCACTATTCCCTTGGTCAGAATGGATCCCCTGCATAAAGAAAGGTTGTGGTGCTGGATAACAGTCTTGCAGATGAATCATTTGGAAGTCAGTGGCTGTCTGTGCATAGCTTTTTTTGCAGAATAAGGTGTCCTAAGACCTAGAATTTACTTGCATCTCATAAGGGAAATGAACTGTTGTGTTAGATAGTTCAACATCTACAATGTCAAGAGAAAACCATTAAAAAGGAAAATATGCATTCTACAGTGAATCAGCTTTTTCTAGCTAGCTTGTTACTTTTTGGGGGCAAAAAACAAACTCACTGTTGTTAGAGAGAGTTGATTCCTCATAATGGACTGTCAGAGCTGTCAGAAGTTGTGTGGAAAACATGCCAACAAAAAGAAAAGGATCAGCAGATTGAAAAGGGAGGTTGGGAGGTTGATAGCTTTTCTACAGGGCTTTGGTTTTCATTTTTGTTGAGGATTTTGAGGCTATCACTAATCTTTTCCACGTTAACACATCCCAAAACTGGCTGTAACAATTACAATTAGTCAAGGTAAGTAACACAGATTTCTTCTGCTGAGCTGCAGTATAACATCTGGCATTTGTTAACAAACAGCAAATTAGCTTTCTGATTTGTAGGGCATATTTGTCTAGAAATAGAAAGCTCAGTAATAGGGTCATGAGGTCCAACTATAAATCCAGTCCTAAAAGTAGTCTCACCTTCTTTTGAAGTGAAAGTAAATCTTGTGAAATGTTAGAGAATGTTAATATAAAACAGTAAGGACATTTATTCACTTTCAGATACTATAGCAAAACAGGAATCATCCTCTAACTGTTTGGCCAGTAGAAGATCCTTCCAACCTGGATGAGCCAGCTTTAGTGACACTGCTTCTGAGGTTGCCCAGTCTTTGGGTTGTCCTATGAGCTGAATGTTAAAGTGCCAACTGTCCCAGATGTGTGCTTTCAGGATGGAAACATCTGCCTTCCTCAGGTGAATGCTGACCATCAGTCTTAATTGGTACAGTTCAATGAACTCTGAGGGGATGCTTTGTCCTTCTTAACACATAAAATATTGCCACGATATCAAATATATTTAAAGAATCCAAATGACATCTCCCTGAAGCATCTTCAGTCACCTGAGCTATGTGCATACACTCTTCTGTCCAATCAGAAATATTTGCCATGTGATAGCTTATATCTATGTTCATTGACTTTGATGTAGCTTCAGGAGCTAACAACTTGTCTCCAGATGTCTAATTTGCTGTTAGTATTGACTGATTTGCCTACTATTGCTTTCTACAGTTTTATAGACATCCATTTCTCATCCACACTGTCTGCTATTAACATTTTATTAAACATGGAAAGACAACCTTCATGAGCTGTAGTTACCACACAGCATGTTTGTTAGCCGTGTCTGAGATGTTAACTCAACCTGGAGAGTGCCTGTGATGGACTCAAAGAGACAACATCAGCAGGATAATGGAAAATAAGATTGAAGCTTATCTGCTGTGAAAAATTAACAACTCCCTTACACCTTCTCTTTCTTGGAATTATGCAGAAAGAGAAGCAGGAGAGAAATTGGCCTCAGTTTCTTTCCATACTCAGTTATGCGTGACAGTGATGCAGGCTTGTTCCACTGTCTCAGGAGCTGATATTTGATAGATAAGTATTATGAAAAACTAGTGATACCATTTACCAAGCATAAGAGAGAAATGTTAAGCAATAGGAACAATAACCTTTATTCCTTTTATTAGCATTTATTCTTTTTCTCTCCAGCAGATTTTGACAGAAAACACGTTACTGCAAATTACAGAATTGTCATTTTTTGTCAAACTGTGGCTAAAAGTGAAAGCCAGTATCCTGTATGACAATTCTTTCCTACCTGTCCAGTAGTAATTCTAATCAACACAGTGATCAGGAAGCAATTAAACTGAGGGCATGCTGGCAGGGATATACAAACTCTTATTTTTTTTCAGACTTAAGAACAGGTCAGCTAGGCCTGTCTTACAAGATTTGCTTCCTGTGCTCACAGAGTAAAAAGGCTGATGGATTTTAACATTTTGTATTTTTACATCTCCTCTTTTTTAAAAATCTATATTCAAAATTTTAAATTAAATTAAATTAAAAGACTGGCCATGTACAGAAAAAAATTCAATCACAAAGCTCCTAATGACAGCAGTAAAAGTAACAAGAGATTAATAGAAGGGACTCACCCTTGGTTTATGCCTTTACAATTTCCTCTAATGAGGTACAATGTTGGGTAACTGGTGTCATGTATCGTGTCATAGCACATCATATTCATTCGAGGGTCTGTCATGTCACATAGTGTAACAGGAGATGACGGGTACAATGAGAGACTGTCAGCCTAGAAGCCTTTTCTTGATATTTTTTTTTCATGCATAAAGGTTTAAAATTTATAAAATATTCTAGTGGTGAGTTAAAAGAAGGAGGAAGGAAAGAAAAAGGGCAAGGAGTGAAAAATAGTCTTTACAAGACAGGTATCAGGGCAGGGCAAAAGGCCAAACATCAGAAACATCAGTCAGACAGGCAAGCTGAATCTCTGTCACCTTAACTTATAAGATTAGCTGAGCAAAAACATTGGAGCTGCTCAGAATTTGAACCCCAACCTCCGGGACTATTTAGAGTAGGTTCTGGTTCAATCCAGTATAAGTTGATTCAGCCTACACCTAGGAAACTTTAATTCAGGTGTGCATCTTCGTTACTAATTCCCTTCATGTCCAGGTCCAGCTCTGAACAAAAGATTTTGTACTTCCCTGCGTCAGGCCAGAGCTGTTGGGGCTGGAAGGGAATGGAGTCATCCTTCCACACCTGCCCAAAGGCCTTTGGCAGGCAAAGGACTCAACCAATGCAACTTGAGGCATGTCCACATCTGGCATTTGTAGTTTCTGCATATCCTGCACCCACTCAACTGCAGCTCCTGTTGCACAAGCAGTGTGCACACAAATCTTAGCAACCCCTGACTAAGCTGCTGCCATACCATACTGACATGTTTCAACATAAGTGTCAAGAGAATCTGATCAGGCATCCTGTTGTGCACTGTTCTGCTGCTCTATGAGGGCCAGCAGGGAGACAGTACAATCTAGGGATGGGGTTATATATCTCCCACCATTTCTCCTGTTTAATTCCACCATCTACCTCCCTCAGATTCATCCCACCATCTACACTCACTTCTTGTGAGACAGTAAACACTATTTCCCAAGTGGCATCATGGAGGAGACTCAGCTGAGTGCTGCAGTTCTCATGGTGATAACAAGTGTGTGTTAGCACAGCTACTTTCAGGTTATGACTTCATGGCTCAGGACATCCCCAGTGAAGCCTGAAATCAAGCAGATATTTCTCTGGGATTGTTCTTCTGGGATTTTTTTGGGAAGGCAACTTCAGAGCTAAGCCAAAATACTGGTCTATTGGGGCAGGATGCTGATGCTGACCCTCATGTTCACAGTGGTGGAGTAGCAGCCACTCTTGGGCTTCCATCCTTGTGCCAGAGGCACACGTATATCCTTACATGGAGATGTGTCATACTACTAATGCTGTGGCTATTTCTTCAGTTTTTTTGAGGGCGCTAGCTTATTGTCTGCATAAATGCTTCTTACAATGTGTTTGGGTGGGAACACAGAGATTTTTGCACACTCACAGCAACTTCAAGGACAGAACAGATTGAGAAATTTAATATTAAAGCTGATGAGTGCCAAGAAGTAGATGTGTCTTGTAGTGGTTCATTTTACTTTGCAGAGTTTGTAAGCCTAAGAACAATGTGTGACTTTCTTCTTAGCTTAAATTTGCCATGGATACTCTTCATGTGTGAGCTCAACAGTGCACATATTATAGTTCATATAGGGATGCTTGTTTACTCTGTCAGGGATTTTATTTCACTGAAGTTTGATGCTTTAATGAACTACCTACAATGTGGAGCCAAAACTGTTAAGTTTTTTAAATTGTAAATAAAACTAAATGATGTGTGCAATAGAAAATACAAGAAAAATTTAACAAGGAAAATTTGGAAACTCTATCATATTTATACTAAACCCTGAGACCCAAAAACCTCCATGGGGCTGCTCTCAATGAGTTCCCAAGACACCTGGCAGACACCACTCATCATTGGCCTCAACCTGGACAGACTGCTGTTGACCACCACCCCCTGGATGCACCATCCAACCAATTCCTTACCCACCGAATAGTCCACACTTCATATCCATATATTTCCAAGTTTGCAGCACTTCTGCATTGGCATGGAGAGCTCAGAAGGTAGCATCAACACAGAGGAGTGAGGTGTAGTTGTGAAATTACTTGAAGTCCTATGGAGCAGACTTGAAAGAGAGAGGGGAAATATTCTTGTGGGATAGACAGGTCTCATAAAATTTCACATTAGGTGAAAACAGAGGGAATTAGTGAAACTGTGATGCATAGGAGTTACTTCAGTACATTTCTGCATCTGTTGCTATGACAGAAGTTCTTCACATTCAAACTGCTGATTTATCTATGCAGAGCCACCATTTTTGCTTAAAGTGAAGTTGGCAAAAAAGGGCTGAAAACAGAATAGGAGAGACACAGCCCAATAGTTACTATCAAAGAGTGAATAATTGTGTCCTGCTGTTGACACAACAAACTCACTTAGTGATGGTATGATATTTTAGAGAGGAAATAGAGGGAGTATATATGTATTTTCCATATTTTGAACAGCACAGAAAGTAGAGTAGTTAGGAGAAGGCTAAATCAACATGGTAGTGTGCTGGCAGTTCCCTGGAATAAGGTATTCCTGTCCCCTGCATCTATAATACATTGATATAATAGCACGCGATCGATTGCAAAGGCCTGTATCTATAGATCTTGTTAAGGTAATATTTGTATTAAGGACTTTACTGTTATTAAAGTTTACTATAGCTGCTCTAAACACTGAAGCAAAATTCTACTACCCTGCTATTTGTGTCAGCTGAACTTTCCATGACCTGTAGCCTAGTTAACTGCTTCGTATATTACTTTGTATGGATCACTGAAGAAAAGCTTTTCTGTTCGATAAATATCCTTCATAGGTATTTTCCTTTTTTATATCTTTATTTGCTACTTTAAGGAAAACTAACAAAGATAAAAGATTCTTCTGCTGTTTGTTGCCATGAGTGTTATTGTGTTATTCTTCCCATTCTGCTTACGAAATAAGGAGATGAAAGATGGGAAGCAGTGTAGAATTTTTGCAGTCAATAAATAGGATATACACCTTGGCAGAAAATCCTTCCATCCTGTGAAGATGCCCTTCATTTGGCAGAAATATTTCATTTTCACATACATTTATACAGTTAAGAAACAGTATCTTTCCCTTAACTGTTTAGGCATGAAGTATGCACTCAATCAACTGAACTTTAGACCAGATCTTTGACTGCTGTAATACAGTGTACTTTTTCACTAGGTGTATCATAGTTTGTTCCAATTAAGTATTCAATTCATTGTCCAGTTCTCTTCCAGATAGATCTATTGACACTACACTTTCGTCAAGATTACATGTGGAGTTTAAAGCAGACAGAAGAGCATTACGTTGATTGATACTTTGCAATGAATTACAGATCTTGTTCCAAGAGAGTGTTTGGGCTGATCACTCTGCTCCCATCTGCCAAATATGAGTTGCTCCCCCTTAGTGGAAGTGCTCCTGGGAGCTAAGAATTGTGCATGTTGCCATAAAGAATAGGCCATCCATCTTACACTCTTTTATAAATTCGCCTCTCTATGCCACAGTACCTAATTTTTTTAACATATTTATCCTTGTCAGAACCCCAGAAGATAGGAGTGCTATTTTGATGTAATGGAGAAATAATTGAGGAGTAGCAAAAGTATGGAAATATTCAGGAGATCTGGGATGGAAAGCAACTAAATCCCCATCTCCCAGGCATGCTTCAGAGCCATGTACTCCCTCCTAACTCTTCTAGCATCTTTAATGAGTCACAGTACTTTCAGGAGCAAAGCCATAGTAACTGTATATGACCCTACTGCTTTTCATCTAAAGAGAGAGCTTCATAAACAGCATGTGTTCACTGGATTTATCTGTAGCTTTTTGCAGGTGGGAGAAACATTAGTTTAAATGAGATTCAGATTGTTAGTGGAGCCAAAGAATATATATTTTTCTAGCACTTCATAAAAAGTTATTGCAATTGAAAAATGTGGATGTTCTCCATTGTCTCTGAATTATCTAACACAAGAGTGTTCATTTGGATCATTCAACCTGTGCTAAAGCAGGTGCAAAATTTACCCTTTTGTGGAAAATCTTCCTGCTAGATAAAAACCAACAATTTTAGCATTACCAGCAGCTTTCCTACTGCTTCCTGGCAGAGGGCAAGAGGAGCAGTTCCCCCTTCACTGGCTGAGATGCCCTCTCCAGCAGTGCAGGAACCATGCTTTGGCTCTTCCTTTCTCCCAGATAATAAGAAGGCCTATCATCAAGTCTTCCCACTAAGCAATTGGTAGTTCACTCTCCTGAAGTATTGCTGCAATATATCTTTGGAACAGAACCTCATTCTGAGGCTTTTTTAGTATAATATGCTCCCTACTTTATAACCACACTATTAAGAGAGAAGGGAGAGTAAAACAGAGAAAGAAAATGAGGGACTTTGTACATCTTAAGCAAATTCCTTCCAAGAAATAAAAAATACACCACTAGATTAACCATGGTATGAAAGTTATATTGATACAGTACAAATGTATCTTAGACTTAACTGTATATTTTGTGTAACTGTTACATGGTAAAAGCATAACTGTCCATTTTTTATAATTTTATTTCCATACAAAATATGTGGGGAGACAAGTAGCAGCTACACTGCAGATATAAATCAAGCTTGACACCCCTGGAAATTACAATGGCAAATGGAGAAATGCCACACATTCTTTCCCTAAAACATACGTGCATTCTGCAGCTTCAAAAAAGAGGATTATCTCCACTCCTTATCTGAATGGGCTAATTGGGTCACAACAGTGATTTCAGCTACTAGAGAAGACACACAGCCATGTCATTATTCTCTATGCAAAGGCAATTATTTTCCAGAATCTGGAGCATTTTTCCAAGGTGATCTTGACTGCAGCAATTACTCACACAAATATATATCTGTTAATATTTAAAAGAATTTTCATCCAACATTGTTTCTTAGCCTGTGCTAGCTAACTGATTGACAGATTAAAGAACAAGAGAAAGAAATCACTGTGAAATAAAGTATGCAATGTGCATGATCAAGCCTGAGTTTGTCCAGATAGAGAAGGTGCATTAGCTTTAAGTTGCTCAATTTGGCATCATCTTTGTTATTAAACTGACACAGTTGTCAGGCTCTTGTGCCTGAACAAGCAGTCATAACAGCATTCAGTTTATTTATGAGGTCCTTTGCAAGACAGCAACTGATGCAAATCTATCAGTGTATCCATCTGTGAATCTATTTATCCATATACCTATCCATACCATGCAGTCTATGGAGAAACATCATAGACATAATAATAAGGGGGGAAAAAAAGACAGAATTCTTCACATTAGTGAAGTAAAACAGAAACTTCAGTAGGATTCTCTTTAACTGGCAAGATAGATAGATAGATAGATAGATGTGATAGCCTGCATGTAGAGGGTGACAGCTGTTTATTTTTAAAATCCCATTCAGTGTTTCAATGAAAAGTGTGGGTGTGTTTTGGTAACCGAACATCTCCTAGCCCCTCTTTAAAGAAAATATACTAGTGAGAGTGATCTTGAACCTAACAAGACTTATGCCTTTTGCTTTCAATCAAGCTTTCAAATGCAAAAGTTCAAAATCAATGTTTCTTAGACTGCCATTTAGCAGCGTGATTTTGCTGCTTTTGGTGTCAGCATCAAAATCAACAAGTGCATTAATGTAAGAACTCCAGTTCAAAGGTTGAAATGGAGAGATTCCATGTAAATCAGTACTTTTTTCATTAAACCTACTTTAAGAGTCTAATTAGGTGTTCCTACAGCTTTCTGTAAAGGAAACTAGAAAGAGATTATTTATAGCACAGAGACATAATGGAAGAGTACCACACTTTTTTCTGCTTTCTGATGTACAAATTATATCCACTCACACTAGGTGATTTTCTACATGAGGATGTTAATGCATAGTAATGGTATGATGGACATACTAGGTTCCAAGATAGTTTGTAGTGACTTGTCCTTTGAAAGCAGGGGGAAATATAGGAAGTCCTATGTGAACTGATGAATGGAGATAATTTTTTCTAAGGCACGCTTTGCCCACTTATTTGCTCCTTTTTGAACTACGCTGGTCTCCAGAACATGTCATAGTGATTTTGACTATACTATTATGCCTTTGCCCATGTCTTTTTCCATCACACTTACGTAATTTAATTCTTAGACCTTTCCTAAATAAAAGTATCTCCTCCTCTCCTTTGAAGTGTAACTTACTGCCTCTTCACTAAATTGTTTTTTGCCAGTGCCCAATAAAGCCTGGGCTTGTTCTGTCTTCCAGAAATTGCTTGTCCTATTGAACTTCTATGTAGCCTATTCAAATACACATGAACTCCTCTTAGGACCAGGATCTTCCCTTCCTACCTTCTCTGTGCACCTCAGAGAGGAGGATATTCTCTATCCTGCACCATGGTCAGTGTCCTGGCAGTTGCCCTGCCTGGTCTGGGCTCTGATGAAAGGTAGGTGTTCAGCTATGTTCTCACCCCAAGATCAGCTAGGTCCTTAGGTCCTTCCAGTGTCAGCAGTGCTGCAAGGCAAATGTTGTATGCCTCAAACAGCTACCAGAAAGTAAAAAACTTTTACTGTGAACAAGAGAGGTGGAGAGACAGAAGTTATATGGAGTTTTCCTAGAGTTTCTCTCAATCCCTAGAAAGTATTTATTATTAAATAATAGTATTACTAAATAATAATCTAATGAAGAGTCCCTTTGAACATGACTTCTTTGTCACGTACCCACTCCATCACCTTTTTCCATGCAGAAATATTCTGACCTAATATCATTTTGAAAAAGAAGAAAATAAAATTACCAGCAGTATTGAAGATGCAGATACATCATGCATTTATATCATGTTATGCAGATGCTTATGTGTTTTATTTTCAATTCGTTTCCTAATAATTCCCAATGCAGTATTTGCCACATGACTGCCATGGAGCTGAATCTTCAAAGCACTATCCATTATGACTATCCAGTCTCTTTCTAGCGTGGTGATAGGTGGTTCCCCTAGCTAATAGCTAATTTAGAGTTCATCATTGTGTGTATAATCATATAGATAGTTCTTTTTTTTCTTCCTCATGTCCCTTACTTGCATTTATTGACATTTCATTTGTGATTTTCATTGAATTTCATTTGTGATTTTATTGCTTCATCACTCAGAATTGTGAGATACTTCCATAGCTGTTTGCCTTTGCTATCCCGAATAATTTTATGTCATTTGTGGTCTTCATTGTGTTAATTTTAACATTTTCCACATCACTTCTGACTATTTTGAACTGAACAGATCCCAGCACAGATCTTGTAGGACTGCTTTTGTAAGAGCTATCCATCAAAAAAACTTGCATTTTGTCCTCATTCTTTTTTTTCTTATTTTTTCAGCCAACCATTTATCTGTGCCAAGGCAAATAGGCTTTCTTTTCTTTAGTTCAGCTTATTTGAACCCTTGGTGAGTCTTCCAACAGACTCTCTATTACGTCTACTACTGTCCCTGAGCTGTGCCTTGTAAAACCCATTCCCCACAGCATTCAGCCTAAGACCTTGGGCCTCCTTGATCTCTGTAATGGTTGAAGAAGCTCATGATTTGCAAGTGGGAGCTCTCTGGAATCTTAGACTTATAGTGATGCTGCATGGTATCAGTGCCACCTTGAAACATCACCAAGAGACCCTGAGAGATTAGGTCCAGTATATCTCCATCTGTAGGCACTTACCTACGCTGTGGGAAATTGGATGGCTTTAGGAGCAGAACACCAGCAAGGATTTCATTTTGTTTTAGGTATGTCTCATGTATCATAGGGTGCTGCTGTTAGAGCAAATATAAGTAATTCTAAGCCTTACTTCTTCTCTTGTGAGGATTAACTGTGCTTCTGAAACTCCTTGCTTGGTATACAAGAACCTGAAGGAAATGTTTGTAAGACAGAGGAAAAAATATCCTCAGTTTTAATCTGTATTCAGTAAATGTTAATATGTGCCTCTTCAACTTTCATTTTAGAGTATACAAGAATTCTGCAGTGCTGCTATCTAGAGAAATAACATATTTTCCTTGTGAAAATCTTATATATTTTTTTTCTTTCAACTGTTCTGCTAAGAGCCCCACTCAGCCTTTTCTGAATTCTTTGTCTCATTAATATGGAGCTCAAATGTACAAAAATCAACAACGTCTAGAAGGAAGATAAATTTTTACATGTGTTGAGAGTGATGGCAAGATGATGTGAATTATGCAGTCTAGCTGCTTTGGACTTCTTTGTCAATATGCATTGTACTGCAGAAACAAGAAGTTTTAAATCCTGGTAGAGTTAGTCTATTATTTTAATGACTGTTAGTTTTGTCCTCTCAGTATGACGACTGATTAGTTATTGTCTTTTTTCCAAAACAGATAAATATTTAATTGAAAATTTGGTGCATTAAAAATACTCTTCTTAAGCACTGTGTCCCACCCTGCCTCAGCTTGTCATCCCTGTTTTTAAGTATAAACATGTTTAAATATTTAAGTGACACAGGGACAATAATGGACATTTGGCCAACCTTTGAGGGCATAAACCCACACATGAGATTTCTGGGTAGGAAAAAAACTGTCATATTTCACTTAACTTGGTCTTCTATGCTGCCAACATTTTTGTATTTAAAACATCATTATATAGCTGACCTATTCTCACTGTGCTTTTCTAACTCATGCAGCAATTTAAATGAGATTTACATGGAGAGCTAGAATTAATAAACATCTACAGCGCAAGCTGAGTGTGACAACATACTGCATGCCTTCACAAAAGTATCCAGCAATGATCTTAGGATGGAGTTCCCAACCCATTTCAATTAGTTGTAATTGTCTGCATTAGCAAGGAAATCTCCCTTTTAGATAAAAGGCAACTGCATGTTCTGGCCTGGTAACCTTTCCTCCAAATGCACCTTCCTCTAAATGGCTCTTTTTTTCCATTGCTCTTTTCCCTCTGGGACCAGACAAGTCAAAAGTGGTTGGAACTATACTGAAAACACTTTCGATTTCTTTCTTTCTCTCTCTCTTTCTTTTTTTTTTTTTTTTTTTAATAGAGGAAAAGTGGTGCATGATGCCAGGATATGACTCCATTAGCAGCTTTTTCCCATGCACCTCCAGAGACGTGTACCCAAATGATAATCTACATAATCCCTTTCTGAGTTTTGTCATGAAAGCAGTGTAAGCACAAAGAGTGAATAACATGTTCAGTAATGAAAAACATGCCTTGGCTATTTGTGCACCAGGCCCCACTGCACATCCAATGATGGCCATGGGGGTCCTTCTATTAACATGGGGGAAAACAGCTCAGGCTTCAGAGTAGTTCCTAACTTCAAAGTGAATTAAATACTGACTAGCATTAGTAATAAAGAAATATGTGACTCTCGGGATAAATTCCCAGTGCCTTTGCTCCAGTTTATAGCTCTCTCATCACCAGGCAGCTGACCAAAGAGATCATTTGGTGCTTCAGTGGCTGCCTGAAGCATCTTCTGGCTTCTGAGAAACTCTGGCATTAAAGACCTCTTGTATAGAATGTCGGCAGATGATTTTCATGGGCTTTGATTTGTCTGCACCTGTGTTTTGATGTATCTGTATAACCTGCTCAGAATCAAAAAAATCAGTGCTGAATCGCTGGAAAATTGAACCTGAATCTCTTGAGTTCAATGCCCTACCTGAAAGGCTGGTTTTCATTGCCTGAGTGAGAACTTTGTGTCCTCTGGGCTTGAGTCCATAGAACAATTTATTTCCGTACAGGTTTCTTGCTACAGTCCTATGTCTGTTATAACTTAGCCAGTCATTCACACATTTCTAGAGGTGATGTGTATGGAGGTGTATTCTAAACAGCTGCACCCATATGTGCATATTGCATTGGAGGTTGTAGAGCTAATTAACACCTGCAATTATGCTGCACTTTATGCTACAGAGACATGTGGAGAGCAAGGGCATGTATTTGGCCTATCAGTGGCTTGCAGTGTATGAAGAAAAGCAGGAGTGGGGCTAACAGGGCTCCTGCATTGGAACTGTTTGCATGAATTAAGTCAATAAGGAACTATCTCAAGCTCAACCTAAAGCTATATTTTAACAAGTTTTTTCTCTTTGTGTGTATGTGTATGTACTGTATGCCTCTCAACCTGAGTAACAGTTGTTGCTATAAATACATTAGTATAAATTCATCACCTTGGTGCAAGAGACTTCATCCTTCCAGTCCATTGCAATATTTTTGCTTGCATTTTCCTGCATCACTGATTCCTGTTTCCTTCCCATATGTTATTCAAAAAGCACTTCTTTGTTCCTTTTTTTTTTTTTTTCCTTATAGCTTTTAATTTCTTTCTGTTATTTAATGCTGTAACTGTTGAGTTTTGCTGGATGTTGCAAATCATACAGCATAAAAACCTTCTGTGAGATTTGGGCTAATAATTTATTGTCATCCTCAGGGATACTTGTGTTTTTTCTTCCCATAAATGAATAAAAGCTCTTTTTTTGTTTAAAGGGCAACATTCTCTTGTGGATAAAACTTGGGAAATAAAGAAGGCCTGAATATCTTTCTAAGCCATTGATTTGCCCTGACCTCGGATGTCGCATTTGGACACTGAGTGCTTCTATTACTGCAGTGGTCAAAAGTGGATACAAAACACATATGTGTCCTCCTCTTGCCATATGTGCATAGAAAGCATTAGGTAAGTGCTTTGGATAGCCACTGATTTAATTCTAAAATCTGTTTTACTGCAAGAATAAACGGTCTTATTTTTAAAACCTTTAAGAAAAGATTAAATGAAAAACAGAGAGGACAGAAACCAAAGGCCACTCAAGTCAAAGGGGAGGTGCACCCTGGTTTCAGCAGGTTTGAAGCAGACCACACTTGCCAATTGTATTAAACAGATGCTGCTGTGGGTCAAATATTCTATACTTCAATAATTACAGTCCAACTTTTATAGGATTTACGTGATCCTAAACAAATGGCCCAGAGGAGTCATTTTCCTGTGCAAATATCCACTGAATTCATGGAGAGAAGGAGACACACATGTGCTTCACTTTCTGGGATCAGGGCTCTATTTTTCTTCCAACATCCTGATTGGAGGAGCAGTTATTTGGAAGAGTTTGACTGTCTAAATACTCCAAGAAGACTCATTGTTTTAATTAGCAGAGTCTGGGGAGCACGCTGCATCCCCCTTTAGCTGAGCTGTTCTTTGGCTGTTTGTTCAATTCTCTGGATGCTCCATCTATGAACATTATAAGCACATGTGTCCTTATCCTTACTTTAGAAGCTTGTTCATGGTTCATTATGAGCTATTAGGGAGCACACATCAAGCAATTGTTTTGGCAGAGATACAGGAATTGTTTCACATTCTGGCAGGAACAATTCTCAACTACCAAACTGGTTGGAATCTACAGCTTCTTCCCTACTCCCAAGCATGTCTTTGTTAGGAGAGTTCCTCTTTGAGGAATGTATGGCAAGTAGTCATTCTCAAAGGACTGACTGTAGCTTTAATGTGCAATTTATTTTTCCCCAACTCCACATTTCCAAAAATAGCAGTTCAAAAACCACTTCAGCACATCATAAATTCAAGAACTAGAGAGATGTAGGATGTGTAGGATGTTTTGAAGTAAAGATGTTGTCACCAACAGTGAGCTGTGAGATGAGGGCTGGCTGGAAAACATTACATGAGCAATGTTAAAAGCTTCTGTGTGGAGCTTCTACTTTAGAAATCTGCAGAGAAGATCTCCCATTATAAGGTTACTTCTCAGTTTGGCATACCATAAAATCCTTTAGCTCTAGTAACTACTACTAATTTTTTTATTTCTTATTTTTTTGTTAATAAATATTCCTCAGAGTATAGATAACTTCCATCTCCTTCCATCTCCTTCCATACCTTCCACTTTTCTCCAGGTGATTTGCTTTCTTGGTTATTCTCCCTGTGTCCCAGGCAGAGGCTGTAGATCCCTATTCCGGAGGCATTGTGATGAGAAAGAGTAGCCTGGCAAAGCAGAAAGCTACGCACTCCCTTCCTAATCATAAAATCATAATTGTAAAATTAACCAACAGGAGGCATGACTAAAAATGTATTAAGTAGCCCTGGTTTAAACTCTTGACAGTGAGTTTCCTGAGGGCAGAGGCATTATCAATGCCATTTGTCCATTTGTGTCCCAGGAACAAGCTGATTGTCTGCTGGGATCCTCTAGCAAAGTAATAATTTCTTGGAAGGCATCAGTCCACAGCACTCTTGGTCCTAAAAAGTGCTCATCTCAGTCACATCAGCTGAGGAGGAGGCTGGGGTTGTGGGGATGTTGTTTGAGACATCTGTTGAAGCACTGGTGAAGAGTCTGCAGATGTGCATGGAGGAGCTGAGGTGGCTGTTGTGTCCAAAATGTAACCACACCACAGTGGTGGTTTCTGAGCATGGCTCAGCAGAGAGGTCAGGAGCTGCTGCTTCACACTGGCCATTTGTTGAGGGGAGCCCTCACCTGCTATAGCTGACAACCACATAATAATTTAATAAATTCATGCAGTTCCAAATAATTTCTAGCAAGTTCTTCACAGAATCACAGAATCGTAAGGGTTGGAAGGGACCTCTGGTGATCATCCCTGCAAAGCAGTTTCCCTACATAGGTCGCACAGGAAAGAGTCCAGGCAGGTTTTTAATATCTCCAGAGAAGGAGACTTCCCAACCCCTCTGGGCAGCCTGTTCCAGTGCTCTTTTTGAAGTTCCTAGACCTTGACTGAAATCACTTAAGCCCATTCCTATTAACTTCAGCCAGATTTGAGACAGGAACTAGGATATTTTTAAAAGGATATTTTTAAAAGTGTAAGAAAGTCAATTCAGACTTAATATTGTTACAGACACAACAGAGAAAGGTACTAATGCCTTCAGAAGTTGCTAGGTAATTTACAGGAGCTGATACTAAGGCAAGGGGATGAGCACCTAGAGACAAATCTGATAACCTGATGCATTACAGGTTTATATCTGTTAATCTGGCATTCATGAACTTCTGCACATTGTCAGGGATGACTTCTGTGCTCCCTCTCTTCTTTGTAATGGAAAATGTTGCAACAACTGCACACAGACTTTTTCCTTGTTGGGCTCATTTCAGGCTTTTGGCTGTTTTCCTTCCAGAAGATGGAGAGGTGTAAGGAGAATGAACAGAGGTGCATGGGGATGCTCAGAACCAGGTGAACATGATCACCCTAATGCTGGTGATGTGGGAGATTTTGTGTGACTTCATTCGGGTATGGCTCCCTGCCCTGCTCAGGGTCAGATGCCCCCAGAATATTTTGGTGTGGCAAACATTTGGTCCAAATAAAAGGAAACCCCAAATATCAGGGAGTTTACCATCAGGATAAAAGGTGATTAAAATCTGCTTGAAGAGGTGCTTGAAGTGTTTAGATGATCTTATTGGTTGTTACACAGGCCCTGTTATCACAGCAGTTCATTACCAGCTAAGAAAAAGTGCAAAATAATTAGACTTAAAACCAAATACTTATGTAAGGCAGGGCTGTAGTAACAAGCACTTCATTTTCTCAGCTCAGAGGCAGAACTATTCTGTACTGGGGGAGAGAACACAGATTAAAACCAAGCCAGCAAGACACTCATATTCACAAGCCTACTCTGAGAAAGTAGGAAGCAAGGACTATGATCTGCTACTGACTGAAACCAGCTATG
Organism: Chrysolophus pictus; assembly: GCA_037305975.1. Lineage (NCBI taxonomy): Eukaryota > Metazoa > Chordata > Aves > Galliformes > Phasianidae > Chrysolophus > Chrysolophus pictus. The sequence continues at coordinate 51,096,706 of CM074577.1, forward strand.
GAGAGTAAAAAAGCATAAATGTTTTAAATGTGCATAGAGTTAATAGAGTTGAGCCAGAAATAAGAGAGTAAGTGGAGAAAGGAGGTGAGCTGCAGTTAGGTAGGCTTATCAGTAGATTAATTATCTACCAAACTACACTGATCCTTGTTTATGGCAAACAGTCTGTGTTTAGTAATCAAGTCATTAAATGTGCAAGAAAATCTCCACTTTTCGCCTGCTGGTGGTAGGCACCAGAACCTCCCAAGTTGCTGTCTTGTTTGTTAAAATTCTTGGTTTTGCTACCCCTTGAATAGAGATGAATGTAAACAGCAGGGGTAACTGCCCCCTCTCCAAAATTGTAATGTTCTCAAGAAACAGCTGCATTTGGGTTACTGTACGAATAAAAGGAATTTGTATGGTCCTCTTTTTCTGCAGTTCTCCCCAGAAGAAACTGAAATGACACACATTTCTTGTGAGAACTTCTTAAGGTCCAGGGATCTGGGCTAACCCTTTGTGTACATCTGCTCCACTGCTTCATCTAGCAGTCCTCCAAAAACAAGAGTGGGAAGTCTTCTTTGATCCAAGGCATCGAATACTGTTTTTCACATCACTCAGTATTCAAACCCTTGCTATCAGTTTGGCCCTGAGTCAACACATGGAGGCCATTCAATGTCTTCACACAAGAGATGGTACTCTGAAACTAACTGCTCACCAGCTGTAAAACCTCTCTGTGCATCAAGGTTGCCAAATGGCATGCTTTTACAAGGGTAATGACTCTGGAAAAATCTTACTTCACTGCAGTGTGCATGCAAATTCTCAGTGGCTGAAGACTTCAAACTAAAATTCAAACTTACAGCCTATTGCACTCTCTGCTGTCCACCTGTCTTGCTAGTACAAAGGTGATAGAAGAAGATGGTACTTAGAAGGAGGGGAGGCAGAGGGACTATGAAACAGGCTGGTTGCAGCAGCACTAAGTCACAGCCTCCAAACGGGGGGATCACCCCAGCCCTCTTTCAGGAATCACAGAACATATTTGCTCTGCTTCTGGTAGATTTTACTGAAAATTTCCCACCTTAGAAAAGGGGCAGTGAAAAAGTTAAAAATAATAGTAAGCCAGATGACCAATATATAATGAGATATCAAAAGCAAGCGTGACAATCTCACAGGATTCTTTAGGTGCATTTCCTGATTTTTCAGCCCGCAAGCTTTGCAGTATTGATGTTCCAATAGCAGATCCCCAAGTTTTGCAGCTTACTGGGAGCATACTGCCGGCTAATCAATATCCAAATTCTCCAAAGTAGCTCAGAAAGCATAAATTTTTGGTGAGATAAATAACTTTATCCTAGTTTGCTTTCTGTTGCATAGAGCAGTGCCAAAAAGCAGAGGCACGGGTAAGACTGTATGTGAAGATCTCAGAGCAAACACATTTTAATGGAGACTGAAGATGACAGCTAACACTAACGAAGATGAAATGCTACTACTAGTAATGCTGAACGTAGTGTTCCTCACCTGAAAATCTAGAGGCAGCTGAAGAGGAGTATGAAGCAGTTGTAGGTTGAAGCACCTTCATGCCTTTGGTACCAAAATGAGAATTTTTCACAGTCCAGCACAAAAGCTTCTCGATGAAGCCAACATCAAGTTAGTGCATAGAAAACTGCTTTCTTCTACTGCTGATCAAAGGACAGTGTCAGAAATTGGAGAAACCACAATAACTAGCAACAGGATGAGAAATAGTGGCCTGAAGTTTCTCCAGGGGAGGTTCAAGTTGGATATTAGGAAAAGTTTCTTCTCAGAAAGAGTGGTGAGGCACTGGAATACGTTGCCCAGGGAGACAGTGTTCAAGAACCAAGTGAATGTTACACTGAGGGACGTGGTTAGTAGGCATGGTGGTGATGGATTGATGGTTGGATTAGATGGTCTTAGTGGTCTTTTCCAACCTTACTGTTTCTATGATTCTATGTTTCTACGAAACTACTCCATGTCTCAGGCAAGTTTGTCTTCTCCTTGCCTCTCTTTTAGCCCTGGTATGGGTGGTTCCCTGCTCTTTCAGCCCTTATTTCCTGAAGGGGTTTCCAGCAAACAGATTGAAAAGTCCCAACTGGAGATCAGATGCACAGCAAAGACCATCTTCTCTATTCTGCATGCTCTGTTTGATACTTCTCATCCAAAGCAGGAAAGGCTGGAGAGCTACTGGGCAGGAGAGCCTGAAAATGCTGTGGGGCAGAGCTCAGCTGTGGTTCAGTTTCTGAAGCTGCATTGTTTTGCCATAGGCAGAGAGCCCCCTGGGTCTTGCACACTGGGTAATGGACCTCAGTGGAGCGTGTCTTGCAAAATGAGCACCACAGCTATTCCCTAGGGACCTATGTTTAAAAAAAAAAAAAGAAAAAAGAAAAAAAGACCTCTGTGTAAATGAAATGCTTGTTTACAGCATAGTGCTACTGCTCTATGTACAAAGCTTCATATCTTTACTGGGTTCTAATATTACCCATAATTGATAGTATAGCTAATATAGATGACAAAAAGTGATAAAGGTAATAGTATCCACTCTTTAAGATTTTTTCAAACAGCAGCCTTGACACTTAGTTTTGTGTTAGGCCCCAAAATGTACAGGGTAGTGGAAAATTAAGTCAAGTTGCGAGTTTAATAGTTGTACATAATAAAGAGAGTGTGTGCTCCTAATCTGTTACATTACCACTTCTTCATTACTGCAAATGTTTCATTAATTAGGGGTGATAATACTGCAATTTCATGTAAGTCTTTGCATCTGTTGTCACACCTCAGATATAGAAATTGCCTTCTTTATATACAGAAGTAGCTGCAGCTGGGGTTGTTGAACTTAGCATTTACAGGGAGTTAAAAGATATCCTAGAAGTGCCTCAGAACAGGCAAAAATCTGGATTTAATAGTGCAAAACAAGTGTTCAGAGCAGTTTAATGATGAGAAGAATCAGGGCAAAATATAGTCAGGTTTTCATCTGGCCTTAATGAAAAAAACAGAATGAAAGGCAGGTGAATAGAAGGGAATTTCTGGCTGTGATTTTCACCTGTGATGGTCTGCATGAAACCTGTGGGCGGAAGAAAGGGACAATGAACACGCAGTATTAACAGGGACCTTGAAAGATGCTGCTTCTCAACCTTTGTATCTGCAAGATGTTTCATCAACATTTTCATTAAAGAAAGCACAGCCAGGTGATCAAAAGAGGTGATTCTCCCACTGTCGCAGCCTCATCTGAATATTGTGCTCAGTTCTGGTCTCCACAATATAAAAAGGACGTTAACGTTCTTGAAAGCATCTAGAGGAGGGTAACGAAGCTGGAGAAAATGTCCTCTGAGGAGAGACTCAGAACACTGAGCACTCCAGACTGGGGAAGAGGAGCACAAGAGATGACCTCACTGCTCTATATATGTTCCTACAGAGGAGGGGAAGTAGGAGGGCTGGGCTCTACTCCTGGGAACTGATGGCAGGAGCAGAATGTCACAAAGCTTCCAGAGGAGGATCAGACTGGGCATTGGGAAATGTTTCTTTAGTGTGAGGGTGGTCAAGTACTGGAACAGATTTCCTAGCAAAGTGGTTGACCTCCCGTGCCTGTCAGTGATCAAGAGGCATTTGGACAATGCCCTCAATAACATGTTAACTTCTGGTCAGCTCTGAAGTGATCAAGTGGTCAAACTAGGTGATCTTTTAAAGTTCCTTCCAACTGAACCATTTTATTCTATTCGATTCTGCAGTACTTTTTTGCGCTATATTGTTACAGTTTTGATTCTTCAGGCCTCGGGACAAGTCCTGTGATTATACACAGATAAGTGAAATTTTCTTGAAGTTATTTCCAGTGCAATGAAGAGAGAAGTCTGGAAATCAATAAACAGGTTTGTATTTACAGAATGCTTATTGCATGTACAGGGGGGATCAGTCTAGCTAATATTTGGGTTTCTGCAGATGTTTCATCAATATCCTGGGTTGAAAATTGGCACATTGGAATGGCAGGAGTTGAAGATATGTTATTTAAATTAAATAAGCCAAACCAATGTAAAGAGCAAAGCAATACAGTTTCATTTTACTGCAGAAGGGCAAAACAAGAAAAAATTAATTAAAGTATATCGTATTGAGTGATATATTCTAAATATTGCAACTGTTTATTAGAGTAGGTTCATACTGACACTTTGGTGATAAGGTAGGAGGAAGAAGGGCTGCTGTTCAAATAATTATCTCAGCTGGTGAAGTCTAATGGGACAATACAATATTGAAAACTTTTGAAGTAAAAAAAAAAAAGTGTTTGGTGGTGGTTTTTGTTTGTTTTTAAATTAAGTGATTTAATTTATAATAGCAATTTCTATATCCATTAGAAATATGCAGTGTTCAGGAATTCAGAAATCAAAATCTCTTTGCTCTAGTCTGTAATACACCAATATACTGGGTAGATTCGTTTATTGTAAAATATTAGTTTTTCAACAATTGTAGAGTAATTGTGCTAATACTGAATAGGAACATCTCACCACTGTTGGAGTTTCTAGAATACTTTTGAAGCTTCCTCTAAAATAATGACATAAGGAAAATATTCCTTTTTAATCAGCAGTAGAAGCTCATACTTACCCTAGGCTTTGGAAGCTGCCAAAATAGACTACTGCTTCTTGTCATCATGGCACCTAGTACAACTCAACCATTCTCTTATGCAACATTTTTGAGCTGTATCCCCATTGCTGTCAATTTCTTGTTTCAGTAACACTTGCAAAAAAGCAAGTGGAAGAAAGTCTATGGTTGTTGCCTTAGGCCTTCTGTGGGTGTTAAATACGTGTAGGTAAATAGCTCACAAACCAAATATTCATCCTAGCTGAAAAATAGTATATGCATATTCATGCATCCTTCCTCCATGTTGCAGTCAAAAGAAAAGGATACCAGGTCTCTTTAATTTCTGTTAAGCATCAAATTGTCATAATGCCAGTCTATATGGTATGTCCTAAAAGGAGAGTGTTGGAGGGTGAAGATTTTTTCAGCGTGCCTTCATTGACAAAGGTTTCTTCATATTTCTAAGAGGCTGTGTCTTGTTACCCAGACATCTCACCGTTATGGCTATAGATATTTATAGATTTGCTGTAGCCCTTATTGAGATGGTTCAGGCAAAACAGGATTTCACTCTCTCTCTTAAAATTCAATTCATACGGGAATTACTTCTACCATTGATTTCAATAGGATTGGGATTTTATTCAAACTTAGTTTACATCCGACTTACAATAAACAATTTGCTAAATGGTTTCACTGAAGTAGAATGCAGTATCCTAAAAATAAATACACTTTCTTCCATATCCAAAGACAATAATCAGAGGATTTCAGTTTACAAATATGTATGCTACTCTTGATTGAATAGCCAAATCCAAATCAAACTAATTTGCCACCTAGCTCAAACAGGTGGGCAGGAAGACAGGAATAAGAAAGAATTGTTTTCTCTAATTTGTCAGTTATCCACACCTAGTTATAACTTGGATCACAGTTTGAGCCACATAACAGAGAAGAAAATTACAAAATAAGAAACTTAAGCCAACTTTCCTTGATTCCCAAAGGCCATAACTGAGGATCCAAAGGAATTAGTCCTAAGCCGTTATGCACCAGCTACACTTTGGCTTACATTAAATCAACCAACACTTTGGAGATTAAGATACTTCTATCAGTCATTCATAGCATCATAATGGCAGTAATTTAATTCTTTGGGGTTTCTGTAAGATCTTTGCAAAAAGCAAGTGGAAGAAAGTCTATGGTTGTTGCCTTAGGCCTTCTGTGGGTGTTAAATAAGTGTAGGAAAATAGCTGACAAACCAAATATTCATCCTAGCTGAAAAATAGTATATGCATATTCATCCATTTTATCCATGTTTATGTAGGACTGGTTTTAATTCAGTTAAAAAAAATTCTTCTCCCTTGCCCTCGCTCATCCTATCACTGAGTAACTTCTGCTTGGTGGACCTGGCCCAAAGAATGATGAGAAAGAGAGGGACAATATACATGTCTACTCTTTATATGTGAATTGCATGCCTCTTCTGCAAGTGGTGATTTTTTGCCCAGGAAAGAATACTGTTGACAGCAGCTCCACTACAGCGCCTCTTTACTCCCATATTCATTCTTTTATTTAATTCCAGAATAAGAGTCTGAAAAGGTAAAGGTCTCTCCTTCCATTCCCAAAAATCAGTAACAAGGTCAAATGAACTTCAGAACTACTGGAGTGCATGTCTCAAGCTCACATGCTCCAGAGTCCTGTCTGAATGGACATCAGATGAAGGTGAAAGTTGATTTTGTCCCATTAGAGACAGAAGAAAGGAACTCTGGTTCTTACTCTTCCTTCTCATGCTTTTTCTGGATGTTTTGGCACTCATGGTACCTTGCTTCTCTCCTTCCTTCTTAGCAGAACACTCTGCTCATGCTTGTACTGGCCATGACCAGCAGTTTCCAGCTCTTTGATATGCTGTGCTACCTTGCTTCCTGCTGCAGTGGGGGAGCAGCTCCTGCCTATGCCAGATTTAATCCAGTCTGGCATTGGCTCTTATTTCCCTGCTGATGCTCTTTGGCTGATCCCTCCTTTTTAGTCCCATTGGGCCTTCAGCAGGTACCTTCATGCTGTCCCCTTCTCCATTTCTCCTGCTTGGTTTAACACAACAAGCAGCTGAACACCACACAGCCTTTCATTCTCCCCCCTCCCAATGGGATGGGGGATATAATTGGAAGGAAAGAAAAAGGTAAAACTTGTAAGCTGAGGTAAAACTATTTGCTAAGACACAAACAGAAAAGAGAAATAACAGTGATGATGTTGATGATGAGAATGATAATAGTAATGTAATAATAATAAATATATGTATATATAAACAAAACAAGTTATACAAAAAACAATTTCTCACCACCCACTGTCAGATGCTCAACCAGTCACTGAGAAGCTGTACATCCCCCTCTGAGAACTCCCCTCAGATTTATAGTGTTTTCGCATGATGTCATACAGTATGGAATATCCCCTTGGCTAGTTGAGGTGAGCTGTTCTGGTTCTGTACTCTCCCAAGCAATTCATCCTCTCCATCTTTCCAGGTTATTACTGCCAATGAGATGGTATACAGTGATGGCGAACTCTGTACAAATTTCAGCCACATGGATCATATGCACTTAGTGCTATTTGGATTTTGGGATGACTGATTGTTGTTCAGGTCAATAATATACACTACCTCTAGTTCAACTACTTCCCTCAGATACTGGATATCACTTTCTGTGGTGGTCCACTTGACACGTAACATCATCCCTGTAAGGCTATCCTCCCTTCATGGCCAACAGGAGTTGTGACTAGAGCCATTTTTTTTGTTTGTTTGTTTGTTTGATTGCTTTGTCAATGTCCACTTTCCTTAGAAAGAGAGTCCAACTGTCTGGTTTCTGTGCCCACTAAATCCAGGCTATCAGTCCCGTTATCCCAGCATCAGAGCAGCCAGGTGACAATGCATTTGTATGGACAATGGCTGAAATCCCTCTGCATATCTCACAGACCACCTAGAGATAGGCACTGGATGGTTACTGACCCATTTATAACCTCTGCCTCTTCCTCTTGTTCTCGTAATAGCCCATATATGGAGTACCCTAACTCATCTTCTTCCTTCATAATTAAATGAGCTGACTTTAGCCTCCATTTTTTTCTGCTTGTGGATAAGGTTGATGGATATTTGTACAGGTTGGTTCTCCGGTTCAGCCACAGGGCTTGTCGCAGGGATTGGGTCAGCTGCACGGCCTGTCACAGGAGTTGGGTCAGATCCAGAGGCATTTTCTTCCTTTTGAGGGTGCTGAATTCTGTTGGATAGTGTTTGATAGTTGCGGGCCAGGCCCCAGAGCAGTGCAGCAAGCTGTAACTCTTTGACATTGCCAAGATCAGGACATGTTTTTTTAAAGCTTTCTGTTAGCATTTTAGGATTCCACACTTGTTCAGGGGTGAATTCTCCTCGGAAGTGATAATCGTGACTGATACCTGCCCATATCCTCCCACATGCTTTGCCACCCACAGCCATCCTGCCTCGGGTTAGATCTCTGGGTGGTATTTTTGAATAGTTTCTCAACCACAGATAAAACCAAAAACACATGTAGAAGACATAGCAATAAGATCATACTAGTTTGAATATCCCCGTCATATTCAAAGTTTTCAACAACTATTTTAGCTTGCCTGGAGTAGAGAGTGTACTTGAGAAGAGTTTTCATGGTAAACTTCCTGAAGTCTGAGAATGATGGCACTGTTGAGTACGAGTCCCAAGTTAAATCCATTAAAACACGAGCATATGCTATATACAAACTAGCAAAACCATACAGAAGACTAGGACAGCCCTTAGAGGTGATAAAAAAACAGATGGAGTTAAGAAAATCAACCTTGAAAGCAAGTAATGTCACACAATGTGAATGAAAAGATCAGCACTGTGACCAGCAGCTATTGAGCTACTAAGCTGCTCATAACAATTTTGTTCTAAGATATTCTGGCCGGATTTGTCATTATCTCAACCCTGTGAGCCTCATGTTGTGTTTGACAAGGACTGTAGCGACTTTACCTGGCAGGTAGCTCAGCAACATACAGCCTTTTGCTCACTAACCCCTCCCAGTGGGATGTGGGAGACAATCAGAAAAAAAATGGTAGAATTTGTAGATTGAGATAAAAACTATTTACTAAGACACAAAAGAAAGAGAGAAATAACAGTAATCATATGTATATATACATGTATATTCATATATATACATGTATATATACATGAAACGTGATGCACAAAGCAATTGCTCACCACCAGCCAGACCCTGAGCAGCTACTGGCACTCCTGTCCAACTTTCCTCAGTTTTATAGCTTTTTCACATGATGTGATACGGTATGGAGTATCCCTTTGGCCAGTTTCAATCAGCTGTCCTAATTTTGTCCCCTCCCAGCTCCTTGTGCCCCTTCAGTCCCTCAATGCCAGGACAAGATGAAAAGCTGAAAACTGTAACATCCTTGGCTCTGTACAGCACTGCTTAGAAATAGCTAAAACATCAGTGTGTTATCAACACTGTTTTTCTCCTAAAGCCAAAACACAGCATCATACCAGATATGATGAAGAAAATCAGCTCTGTTCCAGCTGAAACCCGAACACTGTCCTTTCCTTTTCCCAGTTCCTCCTTCCTCTCCTTAACTTCAGCACTGAAGTACAGTTAGCAATATACATACAGAAAGAGAGGAAGCACTTCCTTTGATTTGTCTTGCAACTGATGGAATATTTTCAAGAATCATAGAATCACAGACTATCCTGAGTTGCAAAGGACCTACCAGAAGGCTACTGAGTATCATGTATTATGCACGCTGCAGCATCTGACCCACAGATCACATTTAACATCAGGAGTCTCCAAAATAAGGTGAGGTCTATAGCTACTTCTTTAGTATAAACATACGTTTAATAATCATTGAGTGTTTTTGACACTGAAATCATTTCATCAACGTTTTTTCCCGTCTCTTTTGTTTGTATAAATATGTACGCACACATATTTATATGAGAGCAGTTAGGTGAATCCTAGGTGCAGAATCTTTGCTGATTAGAAAATCAATGCTGTCACTGGTCAAAGCTTATTCTTGCCTTCCGTGGATGTTTCTTAAACTTATTCTTTTCCATTGTATTTTTCAAGTCATTGCGTTAATCATCACAAACTTTCTAACACTTTCCAGTTCTGATTCTTTAATTGAATCTCTCCCCTGACATTATGCTCTGTGAAATTTGCAGTCATTGTTCTCCGAGTGGTTGTGCTGCTGTATCCCTGCCCACTGCTCCCATCAGGACTGTTCAGCAGAGGTCCTCTCAGATCTAGAGAATGTGCACAGCGGTCAAGGTCTGCTGCATACAGACTGCCTTGTACTGGCACCCAACCAGAACCTGTGGTGCTCACAGCTGCTGCACCTTTTTTGCCTGCAGCATAGTCTGAATTAGCATGTACTGAAAATATTCATTTCACAGATGTTCAGCTTCAAATTCCGCTGTTTGGAAGACAGACTCTATTAGAAAATGAGCAGATTTTAAGAAAGGACTCTTTCCATGGATGAGTGTACCTTTTGACTGAAGGTTTCACTTCACATTCTTTTTGGAGTCTATGATGGATCAAAAAGCCAATAACTGGAGAAGTTTATCTCATTCATATTATATATTGCTATCTCTGTCTCAGCTTATACATATACTTGTCCTTAGTAGGGCCTGAGCCCTACTATATCACCTACCCACCCACCTATATCACAGGCTATATATTAGATTTTTGACTGCTTTGGTGGGTTTGTTAGTGATACCCATAACTGTATTGTCAGTCTCTGAATGTCCTTCTGGTATAGAATCCTAAACTAAATGAATATAAGGGATTTTAGCAACGGATTCAGTGGAATCAGGACTTCACTTCTAGGGTTTTTTTTGTTGTTGTTGTTTGGTTGGTTTTTTTTTTTTTTGCATTTGGTGTAAGGCTACAAAATCTCAAAGCAGTCTGAAGATGTCTTTTACTTTCTGTTGTACAGATAAATTTTACTCTTGCCTTCATCACCAGGACAGACATGACCAGGAGCTATGCTTTGGACAGAAGGAACATGAAAGAACTGCAAAATTCTGGCTTGATGAATGATTGTGAGGAATGTTTTCAAATGTGTTTTTCCTCAAGGTTGCTGCTTCTGTGTGCAATGGCTGTTCATTTAATTCAGACAGCACCTGTCTCTGATCATTATTTTTTAGAGTTCCAGTAATCTATAAACTTAATCTAGAAAGGAAAATGTCCTATTTCCAAAGTACTCTGGTGAAATCGCACTCCTGTTTTGATTGCTCATTACTAAGGGGCAGACACTGAAGCATTTTCTTCACCAGTCAGATACAGTCTCTTCTGTGCCTTGTCATCTCCTTTCTTGCTTTTCCTAGTTTTGCAGGTATCTTTTTTCTTTAACTACTTCAGAATTTCCTTTCCGTTCTTCCAGAGAAAATTCCTGTAATATGAGCCGCTAAGGGGAGCAACCAGGAGTCTAAACAGGAATTTTACAACTTCTAATTACTGTGGGCTATCCAAAAAATCATGAAAACTACTGCTTACATGGTACCCTTTCCATAGAATCATTGATTCGCCCAGCACTAAGAATTTCAGTGTTATGACCCATTTATCTCTGACTTGTCATTACAAGTCATGAGAAGGAATGGGCCCACTCTGCTTTTTGCCACACCTCATATAAACTGGTGTAATCTACTACAGAAAGTGTGGTGGGTTGCTGGAAGTGCTTACTTAGGGTAACTAAATCATAGAATCATAGAATCACAGAATGGCCTGGGTTGAAAAGGACCACAATGATCATTTAGTTGCAACCCCCCTGCTGTGTGCAGGGTCACCAACCACTAGACCAAGTTGCTCAGAGCCACATCCAGGCTGGCCTTGAATGCCTCCAAGGATGGGGCATTCTAAAAACTCAAGATCTAATTAAAAAAAAAAAAAAAGATCGAAACCAGTCAAGATCAAACACCGACACCCTTTAAGTACTAAATTCTGCAAATTTTTAAGAAAAGGAAAATCTCATATAGCTTCTTAAGCACACAGACAAGCAGTACTTACTGAGCTCTGAATAAAATTTTCCTTTCAACATTCCTGCAATCTTGGCATTTCTAGTGTTTCTTTTGGTACTTAAGTTGTGGCTAAAGGACATCTGCGCGTATTTAAAATATTAATCCCTGATTATTTTATAAAATCAGCACTAGGGTAACATTAAGGAAGAAAGAACTAATGAAGTACTTTGGCTTTGGTGTTTCTAGTCATGATGTAAGCATACAAAATGCAAGTTTATCCTATTGAGTATGGTTATTCTTTCCCAAAGTACGGGTAAAAATAAATCAGTAATGTAAATATGTGATAACTTTATAGATCTTCTCTCTAATTTACATGTAGCTTAAATTCAGTATTTGCATTAGCTGAAATGATGGGTAATACACTATAATCAACAAAATCTTTGAAAAGCAAAATGATCCATCATCTTCCTCATTTAATATCGTAGCATTCTGACAAAAATTTCAAGTATTTTAAATGTCCTTCCTCTAATAGAATTGAAACAGAAGTTACCTCTATAAGAGATATCTATTTCACTGAATCCTGGCAAATGCTAATTGCAGTTCGTTCAGTTATACTGAAAACAATTCCTGACAGCTTTCAAACTCTGCAAATACACATTAACTTGCATCGTGAAGAAGACTGAAGCTTCTTCTCTTGCCATTACCCAAGTATGTAATGATAATGTTGTGATATTAGCGCCTCTACACCAGACTCACTTTTGGCCTCAGCATGAAGCTGTAGGCACCAGCATCTTCACAGAGGGTTTCCCATTATGGGGTCTCCCCAGTATGGGCAAAGTGGGAAAGTCAAAATTTCCTGAAATTAGCTTCTTTGATCCACCAAAAATACAAAGGAGTTTCTTCCTCAGTCAGTACTGTGTAATAAATCATGACCTCCCAAGAGGAATCTTTTCTCCCTTCCCATATCCATTACCTTCCATGTGATCTCCCATTTTTTTTCTCTCTGGAGAAAAAGAAACGCAGACACAAGCATGTAACAGTACTTTTAATTTCCTTTGGCCTTGCTCCACTGCTTTGAGTCCTTTTGCAGATTTTATTGCCAAACTCTCTCTTTGCTAATGGTTCTCCATTATCGTTTTTCCTGTATGAAATGTGTACTTGTAGAAGAGGTTGGCAGGCACTGAGTGCCTGGATAGATACGAATGGTTTGATATTAGAGGTAGTGGCTATTGAACATATTTAATCTCTCTTTCTCCATTAGCCTTTTTCATTTTCCCATCTGCTTGCACTGGGGTTGTATTTGTGTAATTCAGTTACAAAGCTCCTGCAACGTGTCTCTGAGAACTGGTGTCTGGATGAGGTGCTTTCAGTAAGTGCTGTTTGGTCAACCAGGAGATCACAGTGGGCAGCTCCTGTACCTGATCAGACAAACAGGCTATCTGCAGCTGTACTGAACACAGGTGTTGACAAAGGTAGTGCACTGTTACAGCAATTTTTGCCCTAATCAGGTTTCCCTAGCAACAGGAGTCTTAAGTCCAGAGTGACATCTTATTTCTACTAATCTTTTATTTTGTTTTCAGTTGGTAAATTGCAGGCAAGTCCTCCAACAGCTGTTGCGAAGCAGGATGGTCAATATATTCCGTTCTGATGCCTGCAAAGAAAAATATATTAGGGAACAGCGTCAACCAACTAAGACTTTTATCTCAGCTACTTAATCTGCATATTAGTTAGTATTATCTGAATAGGTAGGTGATCTTTCTTTACAAAATTATGACATACACTAGCAATTGAGTATCATTCTTCTCAAATACATGATTAAATAGAAGTACAGATTACATTACTGAGGCTGAGGTGTATCATTTACACAGGAGACCTGAAAATCTGGTTCTTATCATGTGTCTCCATAGCATTGTGGACTTCGTCATCACTCAGGTGGTTTCATCCCTGTAACTATCAGGAGAAAGAACAAAAGAAAACAGGCTACTTACTTCTCTTTCTTGTCAGCGCTAGCCAAGCAGCAGCCTTAGCTTCTGAGCACTGTACAGAATTTGGAAAGAGCAGTTAACATCTGATGAGAGACTTAAAGAATGCTTGCAATCATCTGGCAATAATTGCAGGAACGAGCTGTTATAACGCAAAACACAGCACTGCTCAGTTCACATTAGATCAGCTCTCTGTCATGCATATGTTTTACAAGGGGAACACCACAATATCTACACAGGCTCCAAATGTTTTCTGGGGGGAAGTGTCAGGTACAGATAGAAAAACTGAATGGTAGAATGTAGTTATGATTAGTTATGATACACGAGGGTTAAAAGTCATAACAGACATGTTAAAAGAGGGTAGGACATTTCTCCTGAGTTGTACTTTGCTTTGGAACTCGTATTTCTTGCTAGGACCAACAAAGCCTGGCTTTGTCTGTGGGTTTTACTTCCATAAGGCAGAGACAACTTTGATGAGGAGATGACTTAAAAGATACAGAACGATGTGGTGTATGTGGTTGTTATTTTTCAGAGCAGTGAATAAATATGTCCTTTCTTATGAGAGAAAGGTTTGATTTTGAAAAGTTCAGTGAATCTAACAGGCTTGATATTTCTTTTCTTACTATGCAATTTGGTGGTTTTTTTCAAGGAATAGAAGTTTTGGTGATTTAACACCTCAAGACAAGAGACAGAGAACTGGGGAAAAAGTTAGTATTCATCTTAATGCTGACTAAAATGAGAAATTTGTCCAAAACTGATCTCTGCTAATTTAGTTTGTGAGACAAAAGATCAATTTCATGTAATCTGTTGCCAGTCTGCAATTGAGGATGAGTTTTGGACTTCCTGAGAGCTATTCAGAAGTCTGGAGATGGAGCATAAGACAAGAAAGGGCAAATAGGAAAGGACTCAAAGCTTATATTTCTGATTGGTATGGTCTTCCAGGAACTAAAATAGCACATTTCAAGCTGCTTGCTGGTTGCTTTCTGTAGTGGGAGTCCCCTCTGGCATTTATGTCTCAAACACTCCCTTTGGCTGCTCAGCCTGAGACTTAATAAGCAAGGACACAAGCTACTAACAAAACAAGAAATGTTTCACTTATTATTCAATCTTAGAGCAACACTTAGAGCACTTTCTTTGTTTATTTAACTCAGGTAAGTGTAGTGCAGGCAAACCTAAGATAGCAAGATACATTTGTCCCAACCACAGAATGTTTTATAGCTTTCAGGCATACACACAGATCCTTAACCTAATCAGTGAGCACCTCCCTGCAGTATTCCCTACTAAGAATTCTGTCTGTTTGGTTTGTCTGAAGCTGCTCAGACTTCCTCTACTTCTCTTTTTTTAACACATTTAAATTCTCTCTGTATGTCTGCTTACTGACCAACATAACTGTCTAGAAAAAACATGCAAATCCAACCCACGATTTTCTATCAGAGAGTGTAGAACAGAGAAGCATCGTGCTGAGAAAGACCTCAAAAAGTCATCTGCTCCTTTTCCCTTTCAAAGACAGGATCAACCACCAAATCTGACAGATCTTTCCCTACCTCATTCATCTCCAGAAATACGTGTGTGTGAAACTCTCCAACGGAAAACCCTCCAAACAATACCTTCCCTATTTCATCACTTACAAATGTTCCCAGTATTTCATATGGATGTTCTTATTGCAATTTAAATCTACTATATTTCAGTCTTTAAATTGCAGAGGGCATTGTTTATATGTGTCAAACTGCCTGCCTCCTTCCAAGCCTCTCTTCTGTAGATGAAGAATTATTTAGGTTGATCAGCTTAGTCTTCCCAGAATCAAGTTTTCTAGACACCTGAGCATTCTTGTTGCTCTGCCTCTGGACTGCCTCCAGCTGGCCTATCTCCTTCTAAAAGTTCAGTGCCGAAATCTCAGAGTATTCTGAGGAGAACAAAAAAATAAATATCTACCTGAGCTTTATTGTTTGAGGCTATCATGAAGAACCTTGCTCCTGGTTGACTTCTTCTTAGGGGATGCTCCAGCTGCAGTGGGAAGCAGCTCACGGGGTCATCTTACTCCTACAGTGTGGTCTGTGGGGCTCTCTGGAGAAACTAACAGACCCTGTAGGATTTAGGCTGGCAAAAATTTCCTGATGTAGGCAGTGAAATTTGTAGCCCGTTACATATACCACTACTGATTCCAGGCTATACTCGTTTTACAGTGCCCTGCTTAATTGTGTTAGCTAGGGAGCTGTCATAGAGCAGAGCAACTGCCTGTGATGGGCATAGTGCAGAGGCAGAGGGGAGGGAAAGCCAAGCGTATTCCTTGTTTCTGAGTGCTCCCAGGGGCAGAGCTGTGCATAGGAGAGACTTTTCCTCAGGGCAGCTGGTCTTGCTTACAGCCATGTGAAATTCAGGGACAAAATAACTGGTCTGTCAAGAAATTTAGCCAGTGGAAGCAAAGGGAAGCAGCTACCAAAGGATCTTTGTACTCTCTCAGGTCATAAGCAGAGTCAGACTTTTCTCACAAAATTGTTTGTACATCCATGTCTCATTTGGGAAGAAAAGGGAAACATTCCAGTCTGAAGGAACAAAGACTTCATTTGATTTGCTGGTTGCTGTCTTGAAAGGCTCTTGTCAGGCTGACTTTTGCCTATGGGGAGAGAATTGCCATGGTGTGAGGCTTGCAGGCAGATGGCTGGGAGCGCGCACCGGGCTCAGCGCCTCCGTCAACCCAGCTGTAGCTCCCAGATTGGAAGGATCTCACGCTCTTTGCCTCTAGGTAGAAAATGTGAATGATAAGAGCCTGCCAGAAATGTCAGCTTCCGGCTGCGTGACAATTCCTCCCCAACACAAATTTAAAATAAGAGTCAGGTAAAATTGGAAATTTTCAAAGAAATATTATCTGATGGACAGTTATTAAAAGGGCATTTTCTGCAGCAAAGAATGACATCCTTTCCATTCTGACAGGAAACTGTCAACCATTCCTACTTGCCGGTGCCTCAGAACCTTTCAGATGCTCTTTTCTGTTCAGTGACTGCTGGCTTCATTCTGTGACCCTTCTCACATACTTTCTTATGAGCCCTATCCTGCTCATTCCATCTGCCCATCTTCCCTGCTCCCCTTTTCACTCTCACTGCCCCTCTGCTTTTCAAGCAAGAAAATAAAGCAAATGGAAGAACTTAGCAATCAGAGATCCTCTGATGCTAACACTGCCAGCTCAGTAATGCCAGTCTTAATGTTTTTTCCTAGTTCTTTTCCTGCAGTGTTAAAATATTAAATCACTTCTATATTTATACAATGTCTTGTATTTTGGTATTGCAACTTACACAGGAGCCACTAAAGGCAGAGGAAAATGTGAAGGGAAGGAAACAAGGAAGGAAACAAGAAGAGGGAACTTTAAGGAAGCTGTAACTGCTCACTGCTGTCCAAGTGGTATGTGTGATTGCATAGCTGACTGTGCTAGCTCTCCATCATTGCATACTGGTACCAGATCTTGATCTTCTTAGGCAATATAATTCTATTAAAAACAACCTAAAAACCTTTTTCTTTCTTCCTTTTTTTTTTTTTTCTTTAATGGCCTGGCCTTTAACTTTGTTATATTCCCCAGGAAGCATATTGCCAGCTACCCAGACCTATTAAAAGTATGGATCCTGACTAACTGTCTGTCTAGAGACATCAGGGATTGCCAATGACTAGTGGGTACTTGCTAGATCACAAGCAAGTACATGCTTGGGTACTTATCTGGGTACTGACTTGGCCACAATTTATTCTTCAAACCTTGGGCAGCCTTCTGCCTACTGACTGCATGTCATTGCTAACATCCATTGACTGTCATTTGTCCTTTCAATACTTGAGGGGTGCTTATGAGCAGGAGGGGGACTGACTTTTTATATGATCTAACAGTGGTAAGAAATGGGGAAATGGCTTTAAACTAAAAGAGGGAAAATTTAGGTTAGGTGTTAGGAAGAAGTCTTATACTTGGAGGGAAGTGAGGCACTAGCATAGACTGCCCAGGTTGTACTGCACCCACAGGTTCTTGAACACCTCCAGGAATAGTGACTCCACCACCTCCCTGGGCAGCCTGTTCCAATCCCTCACCACTCTTTCTGAGAAGAATTTTTTCCTCATATCCAACTTGAACCTTCCATGGCACAACTTGAGGCCATTCCCTCTCATCCTATCATTAGTCATATGGGAGGAGATGCTGACCCCCATCTCACCACAACTTCCTTTTAGGGAGTTGTAGAGAGCAATAAGGTCTCCCCTGAGCCACTTCTTTTCCAGGCTGAACAATCCCAGTTCCCTCAGCTGCTCCCCATGAGACTTGTGCTCAGACCCTCCACAGCTTTGCTGCCCTTCTCTGGACACGTCCAGGGCCTCAATGTCTTTCTTGTAGTGAGGGGTCCAAAACTGAACACAGTATTCAAGGTATGGCCTCACTAGAAGTACAAGTACAAAGTACAGGGGGACGATCACCTCCCTGCTCCTGAGAAGCTGTGGTGCCCCATCCCTGGAAGGCTCAAGGCCAGGTTGGATGGGGTCCTGGGCAGCTGAGCTGAGGATGGCTGCCCTGCCCCTGGCACAGGGTGGGACTGGGTGGCTTCAGAGTCTCTTCCAACCCAAACCATTCTATGGTTCTGTGATTGATCAGCACTTTTGGAAATGCTGAGGCTTTGGTGGTGGTCAGGCAGCTCAGCAGGAACTCAGTGTGCAGCCAGAGACCCTGCAGCACTGATTGCCTAATTGTATCTACATGCTTTTTTCAGTGTTTCCCAGCACTAAAAATCCTGGGCTGGAACCCCTCTTTAATAAGGTAAGAAATTAAAACTAAACTCCTGTAATTGGCCTTTGTGATTCTAGGCTGAGCAGGCACTTCTGCTGCAGATACCTTTTGTCCAGATTTCCTCTAAGTCTAAATCAGCTCCTCTGCCACCCTGCCGACACCTTCAGTAGGAATTTTTAATGTGTACACTGCAGGCCTCACCTTCTGGATTCCTAAATCTGTGTGTGTGTTTATGTGAAGCCCAATAATGTGGCGCTCAGCTTGGGGGAAGTGCAAACGCTGCATGCTGACTGGCTCTCACCCTGGGTCGAGGGGTGCATAAAGCTCGTACATGAGCTTTGCTTCATTTCCCCATGCATCCAGCATCTGCCAAACAATCGACTGCAGAAGTCACCACTTTCTGCCAGCTAGCAATACACTGTTAGCAGTAATTGCAAAAGCCATTAATAAAAGAGGGGAGGGGGTGAAGCAAGACACAAAAGGGAATAAATACTGTACATAGCCAGAAGGCCCTTCCCTCCCACACATATGATTCACTGTTGTTCCTTGCCTCACATGGGAAAATGTTGTCCTGCTGAATATGTACCTTAAAGGCAACTCTGCCTCAGAGACATCACATATGCATATTGATAACATGCACTTTGTAGTGCCTAGAGATGTTTTTAACGAGGCTTGCTGAAATGTACCAACAACTTTTTCTCTTCTCCTTCTGTGTGCCACAGATGATTTTTAAATGTGTTTCCTGGTGGTCTCTATTCCCTGTGAGAAAGTGAAAGGATGGCACAGGCAAGAACTCAGATGTCAGGAGAGAGGGGAAATGACTCTCCATCCTCCCCAGCAGTGCAGGCTGGCATGGGACCTTGGCTCTCTTGAAATTTCCAAACAAACTTTTGGAGTTGTCCACACAGGGACCAGAGCATAGCTTAATCTTGTTTTGGGGAGAATGCCAGGAGAGGTGGCTCCATGGGACTCACACCCCATTAACCCGATTAACCTCACCCATGAATGGCAAAAATGACTGGTGAAACTTCCTTGTGAGTTTGAGGTGGTGGGAAGGGCAGTGACAAACATGCCGAATCCTCCCAGCCTCTTTTTGCCTTTTGTCAGCAACACTATTGAGTTAGTATTCTTTATTTTCAACATGCTTCAAGGTTCCACTAGCAACTAAAATGGAGATTCAGAGCCATTAGAAGCATGACTGAAACCTAGCACATTATTCTGTCCTCCATGGAAAGATATGGAAATAACTAGTTGGATGCTGTAGTCCTTTATTTACCAAAGAAAATCTTTCTCATACATTCTCTTAGCTTATTCCAGCTTTTAGCTGGAATGGAATTAGGCTGCTTTAAACATCTTAGAAACAGCCCTTGTGATGGCTCGTAGATCACAATATCATTTCTGGTTTGTGGTAGATATAAGGATACATTCTTATCTGAAATTTTCTCTACTTTAATTAATAAAGCCAATTCCTACAAGTTTCTCAGCTTTGCACTGCAGAGCATAATCAGATTCATCTGTCTGTCTTAGCAGGGTATTTTCCTTTTTTTTTTTTTTTTTTGAGAAATCTTCATGTTGAATCAATTTAGAAACAGAAAATTTTAGATACAGTTTAAAATTTTTCTGGAAGATTCCTCCCTCCCTCCCACCCCCTTCTTCCTTCCTTCCTTTCCTCCTTTCTTCCCTCTTCCCTCTTGCCTTCTTTTACTGAAATAGTGAAACAATCCTTTGTATTTCCATTCCATTGACATATGACTGCAGGTGAAGTTATGATTTCTAGGTGTACCCAAATCCATAGACCTCATTACTAAAAGAGAGAAAACTAGTAGGTTGCCTCAGATAAATTATCTGTCAGCACTGTAAATGTACACAGATCCATTATAATAGAATTTTCACAGCAAAATGTCTTTGGGGGAGATCAGGTCCTTGCTTGAAACAAGCATGCACTAGTGGAACACACGTAGAGAGACATGCTCCAGCGCTCATTATTTGTTTTGAAAACACAGAGACTATTTCAAAAAATAAAACTTTCCAAACATAAAATAAAGGAAAGATGATGATTAATCTGCAAAATTTGGTGGTTTATGAGACGCCATTACACCAGAAAGGTTTGACTACATGAGTAATCATCTCTGGACCAGGACTCGTACTATCTGTATTTTAATAGAGAGAAGGATGCTCTGGGAATACTGAGAAAAACAAGGCACTCCCTGAGAACTTGTCAGTGTGTAAAGGCTGAGGAAATGGAGAAAAAGCAGTACTCCTGCACAGCTGCAGTGTCCAAATATCCTCACTGAGTACTGTCCAGCTGGGTATAATTTCAATATACCTTAGTTTTCATACTTTCAACAACCTCAGTTTTCATATTTTCAATAACTTTAGATTTCTTCTACTTTATTCTGATTAATGTGGGGAGGATCACAGAATCACAGAATTGTAGGGGTTGGACCTTGAGATCATTAAGTTCAACCTCCTGCCAAAGCAGGTTCCCTACAATAGATTGCACAGGAAAGCATCCAGGGGGGTTTTGAACATCTCCAGAGAATGAGACTCCACAACCTGATCCACGCAGTTATTCCTTCCTAGGTGTAGGACTCTACCTTTGCTGTTTTGAACTTCAACAGGCTCCTCTCCAACCAACTCTCCAGCCTGTCCATGTCTTGCTGTATGACAGCACACAGCCTTTTCGTATGTCAGCCACTCCTCCCAGCTTTATATCATCACTAAACCTGCTGAGAGTGCATTCTATCCCTTCATTCATGTCACTGATGAAGATGTTCAACAGACCAGACTTGGTACGAACCCCTGGGGAGCACCACTAGCTACAGGTTTCCAACTAGACTCAGCACTGCTGATCACAGGCCTCTAAGCTCTGCCAGTTAGCCAGTTCTCAGTCCACCTCACTGTTCGCTATCTATCCCACACTTCCTAAGCTTACCTACAAGATTGTTATGGGAGACAGTGTCAAAAGCCTTGCTCAAGTCAAGGTACACAACATCCACTGCTCTCCTCCATCTACCATCTATGTCAGTCATGACACTGTACAGTACTACCAGGTTGATCAAGCATGATTTTCCCCTGGAAAACTCATGTGAGCTATTCCTGATAACCTTCTCTTCCACTTGCTTGGAAATGATATCCAGAATAAGCTGTTCCATCGTGCTCCCAGGCACAGAGGTGAGGCTGTCTGGCCTATAGTTCCCTGGGTTCTCCTTCCTACACTTTTTGAAGTGATACTGGAGTGATACCGGCTTTCCTTCAGTGTGCAGGCACCTCTCCCCATTCTCTGTGATCTTCCAAGGATGATACAGACACAAAGGACAATTTTATCCTTTTTTTTTTTGGTAAGAAGAAAGAGGTGCTCAGTTTCAATATTAGATAAAATCCTTTGGCAGAATACGTATGCATATTCTGCAAAATATACTTCCATTCTTGTAGAACATATTCACTTGAGTGTTATTTGGTATCAGTTAGTTTCTATCCCTGCAGATATATGGAGAGTTTCCCAGCCTTGAAAGCAAAAATCAAGAGACAAGAATTGGCAGCTATTGGCACTCATTTGGGGAAGAGTTTGTCCTGTTTCTTGCACAGGTCTATATTGTTTTTCTCCTTTTAGGATTAAAAGAAGAACTCACAAATCCTTCTTTTATTTTCAGGACTGCTGGAGGGGAAGCTAAGGAAGAAAACCAGAAGCCTTAAGGTAGTGTCTGAATTAAGAGTGTGCACAACTTTGCTAGCTAGATGTCTTAAAACTAAAAGGGAAGAATAAGGAGAGGCAGCCACAGCTCTGCTGGAGAAGCCAGCAAATGCTCACAGGAAGCTGCTGGGGACAGAGGTGGGCAGAGAGGACCAGTGTCCTGGTGAGACACAGCCCCTCCACACTGCTGAGATCACACCAGTGAACAGTAAGCGCAAGCTAATCATGTATAAATTTAGGCTGGAAATTGAGAATTTTTCAGCTTTCAGATCTGCAAGCTCTGGAGCAACCTTCTAATTACAGCATTTTTAGATGAGCTGCTAATCCTAACAATAAGAGAGGTTGATGTGTTGGGCTAAAAGTATTGCTTTATGGTTACTGGGGGTAGTCAAAGACTGAGCCCTGTATCTCACAAGGTTCTTCCCTGTTCTGCATTCCTATGTTCCTAATTAAATGAAGTATTTGCTCACTACCTATCATACTAGTGTATGGGAATAAACACCTCAGGTGCACAGAAACCTCTCTGTTCTTCCTAGAGCTTCCCACTGGCATTCTCCTTCACAGTAGGATCCTTACTGTGAATGATAAAACAAATGCAAGGATTAGAGAATGAAGAGAAAATAAGCATGTGCCAGGGGGATGGTGCTGAACAGTCACACTCTTGACCGGTCTTGTGCAGGTCAATAGGAAGGGCCAGATTCTGGCATCCTTGTTCTCTCTCAACTACAAAAGGCATTTTTTACGGTATAGAAAACTGTGACAAGGTGATGCAAGCTGACTTAATTACAAACTTTCTGTCTAATCATCAAAGAAGAATTACAAAAGGAACATCAAAGGGTCATTGAGCTGTGCTCCCAAGGACTAGATGGAAGTGATGTAACTCTAGACAGCTTTACCTTGCTTTCTGAGGCAAGTAGTAGCAAGATAACTGTGACATTTCAGATAGCTTTATCATAGGTTTTTAGCTCCATTCCAGCGGGCTTTGGTTCAACTGAAATCCAAAGTGAGCCTGCAGGTTGGTTTCTAGTTTCTAAAAAAAACTTTGCCTTTTTGTAGTAAATATCATCTGTCTTAGCATCAATAATCAGAGGCACTGGAACTGCTTGATTATTGCACTTTTATAATGAAGTATGTATTTTAGGAAAATGATCTGCAGCAGAAGCTATCTGATCTACAGGAAAAGTGTTTAGATTGTTTTCTTTTTTATTCTTTTTTATTTTTTATGTTAAGGTGAATGGGCATGCTGAAGTAAATATAAAAGGCAATGAGCCAGAGGGAAAGTAGAAACACAAACACACTGCAACCAGAAATACCAGGGTGTGTGTGTGTGTGTGGCTGCTGGGCACCATTATGAACCTGTACCCCAGGACAACAGGTCATCCTAGGAATAGTTTTTGCTTGGAGCATGTGGTGTCATCTGCTTACCATCCTATGGCTCCAGGATTTATTCTGATGGAGAAGGCAGGAGTTGAACAGTGAGATGTATTTGTTTTCCTGTGATACTAGATCAGCTTTAGAACTGGAAACTCTAGCTGGTCAGTGTATACTGGGTCTCCAGTGTTGTACAAAAAATTGGTCATTGCTTTTAAATATTTAGTGAGCAGGATAATATCAAATAAGAAAGACTTGTGTGGCTGTCCTGATACAATGGATAAGAAAATAGAAGTTGAATCCCAGAGCGTTCCAGCTGTGATTCTGTGGATTGGAAAATGCTGTGAGAATGGGACCAACCTCAGCAGGCAGGGAGAAATTATTTTTTATGTTACGGTGAATGGGCATGCTGAAGTAAATATAAAAGGCAATGAGCCTCCCATCATGGGAGGGCTGTGCTGGAGCCACAGGAAGTTCCAAGGAGTTTGGGGGCAGGCTTGAGAAGTGACATGGGAAAACATCAGGTAAAACAAGGTACCAGATACAAAGGGAGAAGGAGGCATAGGAACATACTCCTCAGAACAGGCCTGATGACTGAACACTGACAAAGCAATACTCCCAAGAAGTGCTGCAGCAATACAGATGAATATGTTCACAGCACAGTTTGTGATGGATCCAGTACAGAAACACTCAGTCAACTACATATTATCTGCTAGAGGTAATGCCTTTAATCAACAACTCTGTTTGAGTTTACATGCGCCTT
Organism: Chrysolophus pictus; assembly: GCA_037305975.1. NCBI lineage: Eukaryota > Metazoa > Chordata > Aves > Galliformes > Phasianidae > Chrysolophus > Chrysolophus pictus. The sequence goes on from CM074577.1 coordinate 51,120,775, forward strand.
GGCATGAAAGCTGTTACATGTCATCAGCCTGATGACATTTATCTTCTCTTTTAGTTTTGTTCATCATTTCACCTACTTTGGCACATGGACTGCTGCTTGATGTTCCTGACATGAAGTTTCAAGGCTGTTTACTAAACATGTCACAGCACACAGTATTAGCACTTCTTTTTCACATCTCTTTATGGAAAAAAAGGAAAAAAAGAAAAAAAAGAAAAAAGAAGATGACCAAAAAAAAAAAAAAAAGCGAAGGAACCATCTCCTTCCTCAACACCACAATGCAAAGCTGAGCTGGAAAGCCACTGGTGTGGCCATAAGAGGGCACACTGCTGCTGCAGCTCCAGCGCAGCCCAGCAATACCTCCTGGGATGAGAAGTGCCAGTTGCATCCCTGCTGAGAGAAACTGTGCAGTGTCTGCCTTCTGCAGGATGTGCAGGAGGCTTGCTAGTGCATTCCCCAAATGTTTGCTTATCTGCTGGCTTCCCATTCCCCACCCTGCCTCTCAATCTTGCAATCTTTCTCCGGATTACTGTTAAGTGAGAGTTTTAAAGCTTGCAGTACTGGTGTACTTAAAGATAGTTTTTTTCTGGTCATAGCTTTAATGAATCTGGAATTTCTCAGTGTTATTGTATTTCAGCCTGTTTGCACTGCAGTAAGTGGTCATATAAAAATAGGTATATACAAAGAGATTCTCTCTTGGAGTTATTCAGTGCAGATCTCTCAGTGCTTATCACAGCAGCATTTTGCAAGAAGTCCTAGGCGTTATTTTGTTAAAAAGGTTCTGACAGTATAAGAAGTGCATACAGAAATTAAAATATGATCAACGAGCTAAAGGCCTGGAATTGTAAATCTAGAGCACAAGATGATTGCTGGTTATATATAAAGTTAACAAAAAGCAGTATTTGAAGGTCATGAACATAGTGGACACAGAGAAACTATGTAGCTCAATAGAAACAAGATATATCAAAATGGAGAGCAGATGAGGCTACCCCACAGATCTACTCCCAGCTCTGAGAGCGAGAACACCAAAGTACATTTGCAGGTAGGATGGAAAAGTGCTATCACATAAACAGTAAAAAACAATCATGTTCTGACAGAGGGACATCCCCTACTTAGTGCTTATGACAATTATCCATGTAAGTATCCAGGCGTTCTACACATTAGTGAAGAAATACCTTTACATCCAAATGGCACTTGGCATTATGATAGAGCATAACATTTTCAAACTAGAAATTCCACATATATTCTTTGCCACTACATTTCTTTTTCTTTTTTTTTTAATTTAAAGTCAGGAAGTGTATCAAATTCTAATGTCTGTTTGAAGCACACATTAAACACACTTCTATATGTCCAATACATACAGTTTATACTCACTTGTGTAAGTTCAATCTATTGGAAGATTTCCTGCATCATTGAGGAATTTCAGGAACTTGAAGAGAAACTCCTGCAGCTTGCACCTGGCTTGATGTGATTCTCATTCCCTGGCTGCCTCTGAGCTGCTTCATGTTCCCTCAGCTCCCCAAGGCTGTTTGTTTTATCCCCTCTCTAGCCAACAGCCCTCTAGTTTGAGTGCCAGGCTTCTGGGATGGAGGTAATTTCTTTGTTATACTTGCATTATTTCTAGTACAGTGAAGCACTGACCCCCAGGTTATCATACTACAGCTAGCTCCTAATAATGGAAATCTGACCTGCTGGTACAAAATACTGTGCAATAAAAAGTGATAAATGTGTGTGTCAAGGAGCAAAATTCAAAGCCTTCCCGAATAATTTGACAAGACTATTTCCACACCTCTGATTGCTAAAAGTGCCACAGCTCCTGTGTAATGTTGTCAGCCTGGTTGTTGTCAGGATGATGAACTTTCGAATGCTATGGCCCTAGTATTCTGTATCAGGAGTCCCCTGAAAATTATCGGGGAGCACTGCTTGCAGGCATCACATATTCTTAGCGCTCATACCTGTTGGTTTTCTGTCCAGCTGATTAGAATTCCTCTTGCAAAAAAGTCTAAGAGTTATGGACATCACTTTCATATTATCTTTTGGCTGCTTCCTGAGCCAAGCTCCTATGATCATGTGCATGACTTCAAAGGTATTGGTGCAAAATCTGTCGGTTTGGTTTAAATAATTCTCATACACTGCTTAACCAAGGTTGCTTTCCAGTGAGGAAAACTCACTTGTTCTGTTTCGAGTTCTCCAAGAAATAGGTGACCTGGAGCAAAATATAGGGATAACACATGCCCACTGGATCTGTGCAAACACGTCCATTTAGATAATGATGTCCCTTAGTGACAGCTGCCACTTATAAGAACATTGCTAGTGTTTTAGTTTTACTTACAGCACACATTCTCAACAGTAGCCTTGACTAGGAGAAATGGTTAAACCAGTAGCTAGAAACCCATGCAGGTCAGCACAGACTGCCGATGCTTGTAGAAGAATCAGAAACTAAAAACACACGTTGACTCTTTCTTCTCAGGATCTCATGGTCTTGGCCTGCACTGATGATAGAGGGAAGGACATGCAGACTTCTGGGAGTGAAAGTCTGTCACCTAGATTTAACAAGTTTTCTTCTTCCAAGGAGACTGACTTCTTTATGGAGCGTTCTTCAGGTGGCTCACCTTAGTTCTGGTGAGGAGGACTCTAGAACATATCAATTTGTCATTTGAATAATTTATTTTTGATTTAACTGGACAGGATACTGACTCACCCTCACAGCACAGCTTTACAGCTTTGTTTCCATACATCAATTTTAGTGAGTAGGTGACATCCAGCATAAAGAAAAATGAGATCTCATTTCTTAACAGAGATTAAAGCAACTTATTGCTGCCTCTGGGACTGTGAGCTCATCTTTTAGTTGGCCTTACTAATTAGCAGCATAAACTCCTGCCTCCCTTATGAGATTGGCTTCCAAGTGGATTTTGACAGAAGCTCTGAGTGTCATGTAAGGAATGTTCTGAGGGACTACTTAGGCTGATAAAATGAATAATGAAATGAAAAAAATGAAAAATAAAATACAATGCAATTCCTAATGTGAAACAATATGAGATAACAGCTTGCTGAGAAAAACCTTCTGAAGTTCCTGCTTTCATAATTCACCATCTATTTTGAAAACAAATTTTATTCTTAAGTGGTTTTTTTCCAATAGTTTCTTTGAATTCATGTTAGCAGGGTTGCACTGCATAGAGGACACCAACACCAGGTTTGAACTTCCAGATTTTTTGGAGCTCCCATGCCTTGCTGCAAGAACAGTCAGTGACCCCCTCGATTCCCAGACAGCATTTATTCCCAGAGTGGAGACTTCACCTGCTTCATTTTTTGCAGAAAACAACAGCACTAAAGAAGAAGGGCTAAGGAAAGTGTATAACAATAGCTACCTAAAAGTTCTTTCATTATCTGTCTGGAATCATTCTTTAAACCCTGGAGACTCAGATCACAACATTTCTGTCTCTTATAGTTGTAACAGATGATCACATGATGTTATAAAAAGCAAACAAAATGCTTTTAATGTAAATCTCATCTGGCTTTAAAAAGAGTGTGTTTTGATTCTGAGGCCAATCATACAAATGGCAATATTTTAGATCTGGAAATTAAATTACACTAAAGCTTTCCCAATGTTATTACATACCTTCCCTTCCCTTCCCTTCCCTTCCCTTCCCTTCCCTTCCCTTCCCTTCCCTTCCCTTCCCTTCCCTTCCCTTCCCTTCCCTTCCCTTCCCTTCCCTTCCCTTCCCTTCCCTTCCCTTCCCTTCCCTTCCCTTCCCTTCCCTTCCCTTCCCTTCCCTTCCCTTCCCTTCCCTTCTCTTCCCTCTCTTCCCTCTATTTAGATTGCTTAACCATTTGTAATAAATGCACATATACTATATTGTATACAGATATACACACATATTAATATAATATATAGATGTAAATATTAAAATTAAAAATGTGCATCTACAATTGCAATTGTAAAATGGTTTTAGACATTTCCTAGGTCTACAAGATTTATTATTTGAAAAGAGTTTTAGCTATGGGCTTCTACAGGATTTCCTTCTGGGCACTGGAAATCTTATTGTTATTTAGGTCCTTCTACCACATCCTTTTCTGGAGGTGGAGGTAAGAACTTTACTTGCCTGGCTCTACAGCAGCTGCTGAGGTAGCAGCCCAGAAGAACACAAATCATTGCTTTATTTGCCAGGTGCTTGTCCCCTTCTCTGCCTGTCCCCAGCTTGCATCTCGTTGACTCTATCCATGCACAACCCTGTCTGTTTTTCTGCTGTTGTGTTAAATTCACAGATGAATTCAGATACATGAAGTCCTACTAGCTCTAAATCTTCTGACCATGGAAACATTCTGCTCTTAATGATGGCAAAGGAACATTCTAATGATCAGGTAATTGTATGCTCTGAACTGATTCAGATCCATTTTGTACAAGTCAATTTTTAATACATGGCAAATCACTTGGGATCCCTTCCAGGGCTGAGGAGTATGGTTTGACTATTTCAACCACTGACTGCAAAGCTGGAGCTCACTATCTAGGCTTTTTGCCAATTTGTGGTTGGATTATACACTTTCCAATTATCCCTGAAACTTCTAAGTGATGTTTGACTGTCAACTGAAGTTTCTATTTGCTGGGATATACAGTGATAGATTTTCAGGGTTCTTCTAGAATCCAAGATTCTGGTTTTGACACCTCGAACTGCCTGAATGTGAGTTTTCTTCTAAATAATGAGCGAAGTATTGAGAAAAAGGGTGAGAAAAGACAAGACTTCAGAAAAAAAAATAGGTCCAGCATGAAATAAAGTTTATGGAAATTCTGAGCATTTTATTAAGGAAAACACTATTTGAACAACAACAACAAAGAAGGAAAATATGAACCAGAAATGCATATGCTTGAATCTTCACTGTAAAACCTCAGTAGATTCCATGGGCATACTGGTTCAATGAAGGGACTGCTGTCTATGCAGGAAATATAGACAAAAGGAGATAATGTGGTAGAGAATGCCATCAGATCCTGCAGAACAAAGATCTCAGACAGCCTGAAAAGTTAAAGCATCCTCAAATTTCATTCTTTGACAAAGAAAAAAATGAAAAAAGGACAGCAAAAGGCCTCTCTCAATGAGAAAATGAAGTGTTCTACTTAACTCCATAAAATGTTTGAGGATTCAACATGTAGAAAAGATAAAATAAAGCAAGGAAAGGAACAGAGACGTACAAGAGGGAAAAAGACCGAACTTCCACACAAAAACAAACAGATGAGTGATTTTTTCTGACTGGGGAGAGAATAAAATTATTTCAATTTGATCTTCTCTTCAACACTCAGACACAATAGCAAAAGCTGCTATACATAAACTTTCAATGTTCTTCAGCCACACTCAGTGAAAGGAATTATATTCTAACTTAGAAAGGTCAGTGGTGAACGGAGTTGGGGGATGTTAATTTACACAGTGGTAAATTAACCTAAGGATAACCACTCTAAGTATAGCATGATGAGGACGCTGAGTGATCCAGATGAACTTCTTGAACTCCATGGTATTTGTTGGGCTTTTTCAAGCTAAGAGGTTGGAGGACACAAAGCTTTCTTCTCACATTTTAGTCTTCAGGCCACAGAATCTTCTGCATCTATGCCCTAGTGATGTTTGCCTCCAGTAAATCTGAAAACTGCGCTGGGCAGCTGTGGAAGAAAGGCAAAAAACAAAAAATCCTGTGTCTGAAACATTTGTGTTTGTGTGCATCCTCGCCTGTACAGCTGGTCTGACTCAGCTCTGAAGATGCCATGCAGCTGTTCCTCTGGAGCTATACCTGTGGGCAAGCAGCAGCAGAGTCCAACATCTATGTACATCTTCCCGATCTCCAGAGTTCATTTTGTCCCTACCCTGTCATGTTTAATCATGAAGCATTAAGCTTTTTCTTACTGGATATTCATGTGCATATGTTCAGAACTTATAAGGCCAATCTACTATTGTTCCAGTTTTCCTATTGATGTTTTTCTTTCTAATCAGAGCCCAGGGACTTGCTACAAGCTCCAGTCTTTCAAAACTGATTACTTCCTTGCTGGATCCCTATTTACTCTACTGCAGTTCTCTAAGGCTGGGTTCAAATTGGTGCAAAATGACTTTGCCTTTTCTGTGAAGAGAAGGCAGGATTTATCTTGAGTACTGTGGAGCTCTGGCAAGTCAAGGCAAATGAGAAGTGCCCCTTAGGATATCTCTGCTGCTGCCTGGCCATAAGGGCAAAGTGGCAAGATATGGCAGCATCCTCTTGAAGCTTGGGGAAGTGTGCTTGGAAAACTAAAATGTCTCATTACATATCCAATGAGTCCATCTTACTGGGAAGGCAGGGAACTAAACCAAACCAAGACAAGCTAAATCAAACCATTATGAAAGGAAATTTTGAGAAAAAACAAGTGCATCTCCAGTGCTGTTGGATCTGCAGTTCCAAAGTAAAGCAATAATCTCCACAGAAGAAATGAAGCTAACCTAAGGTACAGTTGGAAAATGACAAAATATTTCTAATGCTAGAAGGTTCCAAAATGTGTAAGACAAGCAACACTTGCATAGCTCATGTGTGGAAAGAAAAAACTCATGGCAAATGATCCTTGTAAGGAAGAGCAGCAGAGCCCAGATGAGTTTCGTGTCAGTAGGGGATGGTCCTAACAGCTTTCCAGGCTGAAATCCAAATGGCTCAGACATAAGTGGAAATAAATGAAATGCTGGAATCCCAGTGGGTCATGCAGCAATCTCAAGTGGCAGCCAATCTCCCAATTTCCCAAAGGTTTACCTACCAATCTTGTCCCTTCAGAGGAGTAAATCCTGTTGCTCATTTTTGTGCAGCTCACTTTCAGATACACATGCACACAGCACAGAGTATACTGATACGGACATTTATACAAACCATGAGTTTTGTTTTAGGAAGATTCCTATCAAAAGGAAAGTAGAGATGAAACATCAGAGGAAGACCACTGCTGTGGTGAGCGGCTGGGAACTCTTGGCCAGGCATGACAAACAGTAAAAGTTCCCTTTGCCTTTCAAAAGAACCTTGAGATAGCTCTGTTAGATAGATTATTCCACAGTCTTTGTAGTTGTAAGGATTGCTTTTCTAATGAGGTAAGAGAGGTCAAAAGAAATTAATAGCCAAGATAAGAACCATCAGTCTGATACAAATAGAGTTATAAAGCTTACAATTTATCACAATCTGCGACAGATAAAGGAGTCTAAACCCAAAGGAGGGTTGAAGAGGAAACTGATATTGCGAATATCTACACCCTCAGTTCTCTTTTTAAGAAGACAATTGAGCCACAGTTTGCAATTGTTGCAGCTGAAGTGGGTGTCACTGTTGGAGCTTAGTATGAGAACATCACCCTCCTGCTGTGCTGCAATTCGTCCTGTTATGTGTCTCCAGTGTGTTTCCACAAGCCTACGTGCATGTCCTCGTGTGACCATGTCCTTATCGCATAAGTGACACTACAGTGCCAGTAAGAGCTAACTATAGAACTCTCCCTTGCCACACTGCTGCTTTCCTGTACCTCCCAGGACCTTCCTGCGTCCTAACCCCAGATACAGCTACATCCCTACTTGTCTGATTGTCATGCATGTTTTAGGAACTAAACTTTGCATTCCAAGTATGGAGCCAGGCATCAAAAAATATTATTGCTACTGGAGCCAATTTTGATGCTGAAATTTTCCATGGGAGCTGGGTCTCACAACTCAGCATCAGCAAAAGGACTCTGAAATGCCTGCATCCATTCTACCACTTATATAAAATTTTAGCTCCCCGCTATTCTATATGCGTTTTAAACCCATCCAGCAAAATCAGGGTTGAGTTCAGTGGCATAACTTTTGCTCTACTTGGTTTTGTTTTTTTCCATGAAGATATTACATCTTTTACAATCACATCTCTTTCCTGATACACAACTTCTGCAGTACGTCTAAGCAAGTGCACATTTCCAAACTCCTCAGATCTGCTATTTTCTGGATTGTTTATTTTCTGTGTATTTTGGTCATGAGCTTCAGGACTGTTGAATGTTTTCAGTGAACAAATGATGCCTTCTCTTTTTTTGGAACAGACAATTTATTTGCAATAGAAGTGTGAGATACAGTAGAATACAAGTGGGAACCAGAAAATCATGTATTATTTCATAGTGTATTCTTCAGTAGATTATTCCAAACGTAACACATGGAAAGTTTAAGTCCTATAACATTAGTTCTGATATGATGGTGACTAAACATCTCCACATTAAGCAGTATTGTGGAAAAATCATCAAACACAGTTTGCCCTACCTCATTTGTCCTAAATTACAAAGACTGCATCAGCATGATTTAAATTGAATAAGTAACAAATAATTCAGTCTGTATTTGTATCATGTCTATTTGTAAGTCATTGAGAAACTCAGATACACACAGGTTGATTTGAGAGTCAGAATGTGTGGCATTCACATCTCTCACCTTGGACAGAAAGGTTCACAATGTAAATTCTCACATATTTTATTTAGATTATAAATAGTGGGTGGTGTATAACATTCTGCATGTGTTATGCAGACTTAAACTAAAATGTTGCACATTTCAGATGCATCTGGTGTTAACTAGCATTAGAAAGGTGAAAGCCCTATTTGAAGGCTATTTATCTTTTTAGGCATCTACCATGCCCAATAATTAATAATTAAAAATAAAACTCATTTTGAAAAACTCATGTGTAAATACATGTGATAAGCCTAAATGCTGCATATGAGTCTTTCTCCTGCTTCCACTGAATGAAAAAACTCCCATATACTTCAACAAGAGAAGGGTTATGACTCTCAAATGCTGCAGGAATCTTTTTTCTTTCTTTCTTTTTCTTTTTTTCCCATGAGAATAGTTAGGATTTGGCTGATAAACTCCTCAGGATTTAGGCAACCTGAAAGGTATTTGTGTGCCTCAGTGTAACCACCTTCAGCTTTCATCCTTTCTTTTCTGAAGTCTGGGGATTAAATATTCTGAGTATGCTTGCAAATGTGCAAATGCAGTGTTGAAAACACCTGTGCCATCATGGAGGGGTATGAGACTCATCCACAATTTTTTCCAGAATAATGGTGAAATGCCTGTCAAGCTTACTGTGATTGATATATATCCACCAACATTAACCAACATTAACCAATACATATGCTAAGTGTTTTCAACCCATAAGAAGGTGATACCAGTCTATTATGTAACAAAATGTTAAATAATTGTTTTTATAATGATGCCACTGCAAAGCAACTTAGAGAAGCACATACCCTTGAAGTTTAAATCTGAGTCCTAAGGGGTGCTGAGGTGTGATGTTACTTTAATATACCTTGAACACCACGAATGGTGATCTGTTGTGGGGTACAATGGGCTTTGGTGGCAGTTACACCTAAGGATTTACTTTAGGGTGAGTCATAAACCTCAAGTCGAATGTATCTCCTTCCATAATTTACTATCTTGCTTAAAAGTGCTTATTTTGGAAAAACTGCAGTGAAGTGCATGAGAGGAGCCATCAGCTCCCCAGAAAGCTCAGCATCATTTTCTTTGCCGTTAATGACAAACTTCTCCATGAGTTTGATTCCATGGAAACAGGAGCAAACCTGACAGTTCTCACCTTCCTAAACTGGCCCATGCATGACAGCATCCTTTATTGGCTAATGGTCTCTTTACTTTATCTTCTCTTCTTTCTCTTGATCTTTTCAGGAGCTTCAGCATCTTATCTCCAATACTCTTGTTGAGTAAGGAGTTCTTCTAGGTCTGGTTCTGAGTGTTTGCCACAATTCATTAGTAAACTGTGTTTCAAGGAAAAAAATTCTTCTAATTGAGTTGGCCAGTATCATGCTCAAGCTATGCTCACCTCTGCAGCAGAATCAAACTATGTGAAGAAAACACATACCACACAATTTGTGTAAAGGACCCTTAAGCATAAAGCAAATCACAGCTTCTTATTCAAATAATACAGCACCATGTAAAATCTGCATATTATGAGTTCCTAAGGAGTGCTTTTAAATACAAAAATGCAAAAATTTTAACAATCCACTAATGCTATGAATATAATGCTCTTCACTTTACCTGCTTAAGCCATGAAAAAATCAGAATGTCCCTTTAACAAACACAGTGTTTGAAGGAAAAAAAAAAAAAAAAAAAAGCCAGAACAAATGTCTAGAGAAAAATAAAGCACAGGACAAACAAACAAACAGAAAAAAAACCCACTACTTTTACTCTTTCTAATTGAATCTATTTAGGATGATTCTTACCCATTTGAGAAAAGGCATACAGGAATCCAAGTGCCACACCTATGTTGCCCATCCCCAGGAGACTCAGTTCCTGCTGTGGCTTAACTCTTATCTGTGATCCTTGGCTCTTGCTTGGCTCTTATCTCTGATTTCATACAGCAGGTCAAATACCAGCAGGTCCCTAGCCACGTTCCTGCCCTTGAACCACGATGCTGTCCTGAGGAGTACAGATAGGGATAACCATCAGCTCTTTTACCATGCTCCGCAGGTACATGACAGGAGTATGTCTGGCCAGGAGCAGGGCTGTCACTGGGTCACCCCAGGAAGCCTGTGTGTGCCATGTGCTGTGCCCGCACAGCAGAGGCAGGAGCAGGGCCCAAATGCAAATGGTGGAGGAATCACAACTCTAGCGCTCGATGCAGGGAGCTTGTGCCACTCCCTAGCAGGGTTTTTAAGGCAAGAAAAGTGTGAAAGTAGGAGAATGAGTACAGCAGGACATGCTGGAGCTATACAGTGCTATGAGTTGGAATAGCAGAATTGCCCTTGGATCACAGTGCACAGATTTGAATTTAGCAGTGGTTTATTATCTCACTAGAAGCATCTAATTCCCTGTAATAAAGATTGCATGTAGAGCATGACAAAGAGGAGACAAGTCTATTACAGCCCACAGCCAGGACTAATGCTTTTTTTCCCTCTTATTCTTAAGTAGGCAGGAATAGCTTTTCAATTTCAAAATAAAAACTATACAATTACAGTAATAACATAATGCTCCTGACTGTTTGGCAGCTGCATGTTGTAAAACTCAAAGCCACTGATCAGAAGCAAAAGCAGTAAGTAACAGCTTTACAGAAATGTTCTGGTGAGATGATTATGTCTATCAAAATACTTATATGGGGGAAAGCCTGATTACTGATTTCATGTCCCTCAAAAACCCTTCAAGCGTTTGCATCTTTTCTTAACAACAAATAAAGCAGTCTTTACTGGAGATGTAAGTAAGACTAGATGAGCTGTGGAACAAGAGAGGATCCTGTTCAACTAGTTAGGCATCAGTTACAACAAAATGGCAGAAGCAGTCATATTTTTATCCTCTGTTATAAAAAATACTTCTCAATCAGTGTTTCAATACAGTTAAAATTTAAAAACTCTCTACATTACTAATAAATTAAAAACCCCAAATCTCCGACCATCTTGTAAGGAAGTAGGTAAGTAATTTAAACTTTTAGTTTACATAAATTCGCACAGAAATCTGTATTTAAACAAGTGCACTGAAAACAGATACGCCTTCTTTTCTTCTGATAGGTCTTATTTGAGTTATTATGTAACAGGAAAGCCTTTATATTCTTTGCATGACCTTGAGAGTCTGCTAACAAGAAGTGGTCAATAGTCAAACCCCAGGAGAATGTTTCACCAGATAGACAATGTCAGAAGTGAGCATGAAGTACTGTTAAACACTTTCTAGCCTTATTACGGTAGACTTCAACATTCAATTTCAGCATATTTACTCCTGGGAAGAGATGAAGGTAATACATTTATACAGCAAATCATATGAGTGAAATTTGATGGGTTGATCGAATTTTTTCTGGAGCCTATTAAAATATAATTTATTTCAGAGGTAGTTTGCAAGGTAGTAGTGACATACGTGAGTGGAAACAATACTCCTTCGCTTGACTTTGGATAAAATTCTTAAATACTGTTGGTGCTGTCCCTGAACCTCACAGAGAATGCTTAATGGATAAGATGTTCTAATCAAAGCTGACAACAGTCAATTAAGTGTCAGAAGAACAATCTGATAAGTAGGTCTTCATGTCTATAGGCATTTCCTGATACGTCTTATCTGTCAATCTGAATGTTAAACATCTCTATCTTCGTCTCATTATTGACTGATTTATTAAAGAAGAATGCTTTCATCTCTTTTTGACTTTGGGGTTGTTCCAGAAAGAAAGGAAGGAAAATAGTAGGAACAACTCCTAATTTGGAATAATTCATGGGGAATCCTAATTATAATGAAGTCCTAATATTCCAGTTGAGCAGATGTATGGTTTGTTGATGGTACCACACAGCTGCCTTCACCACACCTTTTAAGAAATGGTAGATGCTCAGTTTAGAGGAGATCTGTTTCTTTAATAGGTGGTAGGATATCTGTGGACTCGCTGGCAGGCTGCTCTCTGCTTTCAGTGCTCCTTGCTAGTCATACAGAAGACAGCACCTCACTTGATGGATCTCTTCCCTTCTTGTCCTCACTCCTGTCAATATCAATCACATGGACAACGCCAGGCTTCAAGATCAGGTCGTCAGACTCTACATGGCTCCTGGTGTCATCCACTTCTATGTATTTCCCTTTGGATGGCTGGGCAGCTTTACCGAAGACATCTTTGAAACGGCGCTTGAGCTCCACATCTGGGCAATAGACATACTCATAAAGAGCACCAGCAAGGACTGCTCCTATTATTGGTCCCACCCAATAAACCTACAAAGAGAGGTGGAAAAAAACATTGGCATTAGGTTCCAGAGCAAATAAAGAAGCCAGAATCTCAGAGAAGAGCATGTCACTGCAGACTTCATTCAGAAAACTTCCTGGCCCAATCATTTAAACCAACTCCGTTTTCCAGAAATGTTTGGTCACACAGTTCATTGGATTTCATGAACTGGGATAAAATCTGACATCATATCAATTTACAAGGCAGGGAAGTCTAACTACCCAAGGTTTCACAGAAGGTGATGTGGAGCTCAGCAGTGAAGTGAATTCTCTAAATTGAGGCATGAAATTGGTCAAAAGGCAGTCTCTTAGGCAGTTAATGGCATTAGTTCCATGCATTTTTCTTATCTCTCTGCTTCCTCTCAGTCTCCCATCTCTCACATGCATTTTGCCCACTTCAGAAATACTCTCTATTCATCTTGCATGTAATCATCTAAATCACCTCACACCTTTTGGGTGCAGATCTTCCCTAAAAATTCCTCTCACACCAGCACTGAGGGAACCACCAGAGCATGTACCATATGAAGCAGAGGAAAAGAGGGAGCTATGATGACATATCAGTAAGGTAGGGATGTTGTTTCCTTGATGTCTGAGAAAGATTTCATTCTACATATCTGGTTATCAACCTCCTGTAGTGGACAGGTTGAATAGCTTGTTGGGTTCTGCAACTTATTAACTATACCCAACAAAACTAAAGTTCAGGTTCTTCATCATCTTTAGTTGGATCAATCATATATACAACATTTCTTGAGAAAAAAAGGCCACAGATCTTTGTGGGGTTGGGTATGACTTGTGAAATACTACTCTGTAGTTATGTACAACATACAGTTGCTCTAGCACAGTTTTTTTCTAGACTACCAAGAGTAAGGTGGTTGAGAAGCAGCCCCATATCCTCAAAGCAAAATGGGTTTGTCAACTTCTGACCTCTTTCCAAGAAGCCTTCTCTAAATTTTCATTGTTTATTTACCAGCTGTAGATAACATACTTGTGCTGTTTGCAAGATGCAAGATTTGTTGGCAACAAATACCAATGTAGAAAACTGATCTTTCTGCATTTTTACTCCAGAATGATTATAAAATTTTAAGGAAGCAATGCCTATCCTAGTACATACATACAAGCAGTTCTACTTCAATATTTCAGACTCACGTTTCCAAAGAGTCTAAATTTGACTTTTGATCCAGAAGACTCCAACAGGCAGGCAGCTATCTTATTATCTGATCTGATAAACAAATACGACTGACACACACAACTTTGGAGGGTACCTATCTATTTTAGTATGACATGCAGCAGTTCTGTAATATTAGTAGGTGCAAAGGCCTCTCATACTAATGTCACTGCTTTGAAGGAGGAGAAAAAAGCCCAATTCCCACATGACCAGCAGAGAAAGCTAAGCTTCTCCTAAAACTTTCAACATAGTAAATTTGTTTATTGTTTACAGCTTTAGTCACAAATTACAGGCTTCCTCAGAGTATGGATAATTAATCTTGTGAAAAACTACAGCAGATTTTTCATAGGAACAAGCCACTCACTGATAACTGGGTAAATCTGCCTCAATAGGATAACTCTTGGGAACAAAATTACACATGGTATCGTGTTTGCAGAATTGGAGCCTCAGGGCCTGAAAACAATGCTATTTCTGTTATTAGCTTCAGTGGGAGCAATGTGGGCTCCATACTTTAAAAATCAAGAAAATCCTTATATGTTCTGCAATACTCAGCTCCCACAGTTAGTACCAAAAGCATCCCTGGAAGTGCTTTCCCTATGTTTAATTAGGTGAGGCTGAGCTGTGATCCATCTCTCCCTATAAAATGTTCATAAGTTTAGTAGTGGGATGCTACAGAAACTGCAACACTCACGGTCTGTTTATTAAATTGTTTCCTGCACAAACACTCCTAGTTAAGCCAATCTGCTTTCTAATCAAAGCAGATAACATCTGGTCCAGCTCATAAAGACCAGGTTGCAACCCCTTCATCTCTCGCTGTGGGCATTTGCTATGGCAGGTTCTCCCTCTGGAACCAGATCACAGGGAATCCCTGCTCTCATATTGTGTCTGCCTCAATTTGCCATAGAACCAGGTGAAACGTGAAGCCAACAGAGTTGCTTCCATAACTTCTCACCAGCATGACCTGAGAGTTTGCAATCTGCCTTGGAGAACATTTTGTGTCTTGCAGTTCAATTCTTCCCATCTCACTGGACTGTTTTGCTGTTTGTTTGTTTGTTTGTTTGTTTTGCTCTTTTGGTATGACTTTCTTCTACCCCAGTTACTCCCTTCACAAAATGGCCCCCAAGTAGCTAGATGCTATCTAGCATGCTGCCTACCACACTGCAGTCCTAGATGTGAACCAGGACTGTACTACAGTGTGTGGCAGGTCACTACCTGTCTTCCCAGTGATGGTCTTGATGGGATGTGAAAAAAATTGAGCACTTTATGAAAAAATGTGATGGATGTTCGCTGCTAGGAGGAAGGAAGTATGAAAACAGAGTTACCCATTGGTTTTCCCATTTCCCCATGATGACAGCAGGTCCAAATGAGCGAGCAGGGTTCATACTGGCACCAGTGTAGTTGATCTAAAACAGGGACAAAATGTTGCATGTTATTAGAACCTCAAGGGTAGTCATTCAGTGTCTTTCAGTCCTTTTACTATGGGAAAATCTGGAATTGCCTGGTGTCTAATCCTAACAATGGGTATTATTACTCTCCGGAGTCTTATTACAAAATTAACAAAGCTATCACATGAACAGGCAGAAAATCTCAGATCCAGCACCCTAGGCAAGAAGATCCTCCTGCTGTTTTCAAACTTTTTTGAAGTGGATCCATACAAAATATGAATAATATGTTTTAGGCCCCTCACTACAAGAAAGACATTGAGGTTCTGGAATTCGTTTGGAGAAAGGCAACAAAGCTGTGAGGAGTCTGGAGCACAAATCTTATGGGGAACAGCTGAGGGAACTGGGATTGTTCAGTCTGGAGAAGAGGAGGCTCAGAGGAGACCTTGTCGCTTTCTACAACAGCCTGATAGGAAGTTGTAGTGCTGTTGGGGTTGAGCTCTTTTCCTAGGTAGCAGTGACAGGACAAGAGAGAATGGCCTCAAGGTGCCTCAGGGGAGGTTCAAGTTGGATATTAGGAAACATTTCTTCTCCAAAAGAGTGGTGATGCATTGGAATGGGCTGCTGAGGGAGGTGGTGGAGTCACCGTTTATGGAGGTGTACCAGAAGCATTTAGATGTTGTACTAAGGAACATGGTTTAGTGAGAAATACTGGTGGTAGGTGGCCAGTTGGATTGGATGATCTTGGAGGTCTTTTTCAACCTTGGTGACTCTAGGCTTTTATGATTCTATAATACAGCAGCTATATAGCTACAGCAGCTATAAAGTCTACAGAAGTTTCCGTTTGCTTCTGAAGTAAGCATTCTGAAGTAAGCATAAAGGGAAAAAAGCTCTATTTTTCAAAAAGAAGGCATTAACTTACAGCAAATAAATGTCCAATTGCAACAGAAAATCCAATTGCTAAAGCTACTGAACCAGTGACATCACTTCGTTTTGAATCACAGCTGGCAAAAATAGTAAAAACCAGCTGGAATGTAATTATCAGCTCCACCAGGAGTCCATGGCCAGCGGAAAGATCCCCATGTACCTGGAGGAAGGGAACACAGGAGATGAAGCAAAGGTGATTTTGTAAATCAGAAAGACACCACCTACATTAATTACATTTCAGTGAATGGTATTTCGAAGTGGTACGCAGTGAAAGACAACAACAAACAAATAAAGGCACACGTTCCCAACCCTCTCCTCCCCTTCCCTTTCTTTTTTTTTTTTAATTTGAGAGCCATGGAAAATTACTGCTGGACTGACAACAGACGGCTTGCCAGTAACACCCAATGGGAACTTCAAAGTTAGACTGCAGAAGTATCCTTTATTTTTACACAGGGATTTGCAAAGGCTGCACTTCCCCTTCACTGTTGTTTTTTTTTTTTCTTGGGAGTGCTGTAATTTACTATTCAATTATAAATTCATTAATTAGCCCTGACTTAATTAATTTAAATTTCAATTAAAATTTAAGCAGTGTGCAGCTCAAGTGCATTTTTAATAAGTCCTGCAACAGGGCTAACTGATGGCATTTCTTATTAGTTTAGAACAAAGCTGAAATCTAAGCCACAATCTATTTCAAAAGTATGTCATTTTAAATTGATGTTTTTTCAATCCCCATCATAACGGCAGAGAATTAATTTCCCCTCCCCAGTCCATAAGAAAATGGCATTTCATGCATATATTATTTAAATTCTGCATGTAAATTAACATTACCTGCTGTCATCAGATTTAGGGAAGTTCTAGAAAAGCGTACTTCTATAAAAAGAATAGCTTAGATATAGTGTTGCATAAAGCCATCCCGGGGAGAGCTTTAAACCCTTTCTGGATGTTGTAAATAAACCAGCAAGCTCCTAAAACCTCTACTCGAGCTCTCTTTATTCTGTGTGACGCTGATTCTATGTTCTTACGCTCTGAGTTACTCTACTGCACGCGCTGGAGCAGAAGTGATTACCGCAGTGACTCCCAGGCCTCCCACCACACTCGGTGGTGTGATGAGGTAGAGGATGCCAGCTCCCACGATGGCTCCCAGGCACTGGGCAAGAATGTAGAAGACCGACTTGGCGAGGCTGATCTTTCTTGTGCAGACCATGGCTACGGTTACAGCAGGGTTGATGTGGCCACCGCTGATGTGTCCAAAGCACTGCACCATGGTTGCAATGCTGAGTCCAAAGCAGAGAGAGATAAGGACCATGTCTACGGGCAGTGGCTTCTCTGGTCCACCCCAGTTGATTGTAGAGCCGAGGCTGAGGAGGACAAAAATCAACATGGCCAAAAATTCTGCTGAAACAGCTTTCCAGAAAGGCTGAGTCCAGACTCCTTTGAATGCTACCATGATGCTCTCGCACTTGCACAGTCGTCCACACTTACTGGAAAGGAAAACAAATCTTCATCAGAAATCACCAAATAAGCCTAATTCTCTCCTGTAAGAGGGTTGTTATTTGGAAAGCTTGGAGAGGAGGCTCAAGGCAGAGTACCCTTGGAAGGGGGCAACACTGAACAGATTTGCTGTCAGAGCTGACTGCCCTTAAAACATTGCTGAAGTTCAACAGTCTGCAGGATGTGGGGTAATCAGTCATCTCCTGTGATAAGTCTGTCCCTGTAGCTTTGGTTCATGCAAAACAGACCCTTTATTTTTTCTTAAGTAAGTATGAAAATAAATGTATTCTTCTATCCTAGCTGACCTCTGCCTAACTAGGAGCCCTACCACTCCTAGCCCTAACACTTTCAATGGCCTGTTAACCAGCATGCCCATTAAATTGGTGGGTAACCTCTTTCTCTAATCAAATGTGAACTTTTCACAAGGCATGTGCAATAGTTCAGTAAAAAGCGACATTACAGAATCACAGAATGTCTTGGGTTGGAAGAGACCTTGAAACCCCACCCAGTCCCACCCTGTGCCAGGGGTGCTGCCACCCAGCACCTCAGCTGCCCAGGGCCTCATCCAACCTGGCCTTGAGTGGTGCCAGGGATGGGGCACCACAGCTTCTCTGGGCTGCTGTGCCGGCGTCTCACCACCCTCTAAGTAATGATTTTTTCCTGATATCTAACCTAAATCGTCTGTCATTTAGTTTAAAGCAGTTCCCCTGTTTCCTATCACTATCAGAAAAAATAAGTTGGTTCCCCTTCTGCTTGTAAGCTCCCTTCATGTACTGAAAACTGCAAGGAGGTCTCCCCAAAGCCTTCTCTTCTCCAAGCTAAACAAGCCCAAGTCATAGTCAAACAAGCCTAAGCCCATACTGTAGTCAAAACCTATTCATTTTTACAATAGAGTAGTGATGGGAGGTTGCCTTGGGATCTATAAGAGAAAGTTTATTTTTCTGAACACACACACACACAAACAAATATTTCAATTTGTATTTATACAAAGTGCAGTTTCTCCTTTCTGGACATAAGGTTAAGATTGAATCCAGCCAGGAGAATGGATGCAGTCCTAAATTTTGACATTTACATGAACCATGCAGTCAATAAAATCTTTTCTGTTAGGCTAAATGTGCAGAACAAGTAGTAGAACAGAACAACATTTTTCTGCACATTTGGTGTGTATAACTGTGTGTGGCAAAGAAAGAAGTGTCTTGGATTTTCCACTGTCTGGAAATGCTATTTATTAGTCTGCACACCCTTCCTGATGAGTTACAGTCTTGCTAGATGCTCAGATACCTATGAAAGTGGGTCACCAAAGAAAAGTTATTTGTAGTATTAATAAATTAGGAGAATGAGCCAAAAGGGAAGCATTTTAATTAGTTTCTAAGGAATGCTAACAAGATTCTTCTTTAAAAACAAAAGCAAATAAAACCTCAAGCCCCTCCAAAAAACAAAAAAAACAAACAAACCAACAAAACAAAACAAAACAACAACAACAACAAACAAAAAAACCAACAGAAAACAAAAGAAAGAATACTGCTGCTTTGGGAGCAGAATTTCAAGTGGAAGATGGGTGAATTTATGTTCAGTTATCTAAGGTAACTGAGCCGCAATGCATATTTAATACCACTTACATTAGGAAGAAGCATAAAATGCATGTCTAGTCATTTCAAGTTACAGCAAGAGGAATGGGCCATGAATTTCTTAACAGTTGTGGAAAATTAGAGAATAGCAATTTAACTCTGACTGTAGCAAATAATTTGTTTCCCTGTCTCATTTCTTATGGTAATTTACTGTGTATTTTGGATAGGCCATTTGCATTCTATCTCAGTTCTTCGGACTCTCAGATGAGAACGAGAATTACATTACTTCCTGCAAATGGTTGTTGTAAAACACTTGTGAAGTGATCTGGCAGACTCAAAACTTTGAGCAGGATTTGTTTCACTCAAGGAGAATAGAAACCAGTATGTCAAAAGTGAAAAAAATCAATACCCAAATCTGATTTTGTGTTAAGACAAACTGAAATAGTTTTTGTAAGATCTTATATTAACAGTCAGTTAATGACCAGCTATCAAGATCCAATTGTTTGTTCAAAATGGCTCCAAATGAAGCCACAGCTATTCTTACCCCCCTTGCTACATCCTCACCAACAATTCAGTTTAGTGACCTGAGTAGGTCCCAGGAGCAATAACTGTACTGAGAAGAGCTCAGTGTCCCAGAACATGTCCCAGGTGAACAGATCGTGTACGGATGAGTCATATTCTGAACCCATGAAAATAAACCAGGGTGCTCACTGGATGAGCATCACTGGAAACAGCACTCATCTTCACACCTATCTTCATTGAGATGCAACATTGGTTTTCCCAGCTCTAGCTTACACCCACTTTTGTGAGGTACAAAACACAAGCCCAATGTTATATTCCAAACTTGATGTTTGGACTAGATGATCTTAGCAGTCTTTTCCAACTTAAATGATTTTATGACTTCTGCAAAATTTACTACTACTGAAGACACAAGGACGGCACCAGGTGTATTTGGAACATGGGAGAGATGGACATGGGGACTCATGACTTTGTCCCAGCGTGCTTGACCACCACTTTCTGTACACAGAGAACTGCAGATGTGCCCAGCCAGGCACCCATGATGGAGAGCAAACCTCATGCTGCTGCACCAACTGAGATCACATGCCATCCATTCAGCCAATGTCATTTACAGCCCTCAAAATGCAAAAATGCTACATGCATTTTTGTATGTAACTCAAGCAGAAAAGTTTGTTCATCAACATAAATGAAGTTTATAATTATCTGAAATAGCATACTGCATGGGAAAAAACAAACAAACAAACAAACAAAACATCCCAAATGGTAGAACTCTACTGCCAGTCATACTTTGATAGTTAATGACCTAAACACCTATTTTAATGCTGTTTTTTTTTCTCTGAAGCAGCCTGCTTTTCTATGACATTAACACCCAACGAAACACCCAGCTGTCACAGCAGAAGTTTTCTTTCAAGCTGCACAACTTTATTCCCTACAGCAAAAATGAAAGAAAATTTAGCTCCCTCCCAACCACTCACATAAAAAAGGTTAATACAAGCTTAATAATACAAGCTTAATATCACTTGTCTTTTTTTTTTTTTTTGTCTTGGAGTCCAGGTTCTCACTTAAATCCAAAGGCTCACAGCGACTTAGAAATCAATATCGTCTCCAACGCCCACTGTCCCATCTGCACACAGTTAACTTCAAGGCTTGAGATGGGAAAGAGAGATGACTGCCAGGTCTGAAGCTGGTAAGAGACTTCCTAGCATCTAAGATTTGCCACCAAAGTTGCAAAGCAGTTTTTGGAGAAGTTGCTGCTTGGGTTGCCTTCCACAAATACAAAATATAACAGAAAAACAGAGCGGCGCTTTCAGGTTACGGTCACACATTCATTTCACGTGGCCACACTTGGAGCTCTCTGCTCTAGAATCACACAGCAGACGGTGTGTGATGGGACGCGAGGTGGGTGCCACAGCTCAAGTTGCCGTCACGGTCTAAAGAGTCTGGGGTATGGAGCAGTCTTATTCTGGGCTCACGCATTGTCTGCAGTGACTGTTACGGCTCTGAAGCCGTAACAATATAAATAATAACAAAGGCTTCCCAACAAATCCCAAACGGCACTTTTAATACTCTTTCTTCCCGGCTGATGACACTTCAGAGGGCAGAGGCACAGCCCCGCACTGCGCGGCAGCCGTGTGAGTGCGGCAGCTGTACGCGCCGGCATCTCAGACGGACGCTGGGCACCCTTTGGCACACCGTCTCATTTTCCGTTACGATGTGAGCGAGCGGCTGAGAAGGGTACCCGCGGCAGGTGGGAGGGGAAGGCAGGGAAGCCCAGCACCACCGCTTTCTGCGGGACCGGAGCTCCGCACACGCACCTCACTTTACTCTAAGACCGCAAGCAGAGAATCAAACTTTTCGGGCGCGGAACGGAGACGCTCTGCGAGCCCTCCGTCCCCACTCAGCGCACCCACGCGCGATAGAAACGTATCGCCTTCGTGCTGCCGGGCTAGCCCTGCGAGCCACCGCACCCCGAGCTCCCCGCTCCCCGGGGGTCACCTTCTCCCCCGAGCTGGGCCACCCCTCATTCTTTCTCTCCCTCCCTCCTTCCGCGGAGCGCACTCACCCGCGGCGCGGCGCGGCCGCCCGGTCGCTCATGCCTGTCCGGCAGCGCGGAGCCGCGGCAGCGCGGGCGCGGAGCAGCGGCGCTCACCGGGTGGGCGCGGGGTGGGCGCGGGGCTCGGGGAGGGGGGGGCGCGGCTCCCGAGCGGGCGACTGCCGAGCGGCGGGCCCCTACCTGCTGCTGCGGGAGGGCGGAGGGCGCTTGAGACGCTGCCGCCGGAGCCGCGGGTCATTTGCAATCATGTGAATATGCAGATTGGTGCGGGGGGTTCGCGGCTGCTGGCGAAAAGAGGGAGCCGGGGCCGAAGGGAAACCGCCGAGATCCCGAGGTGGGGGCTGCGCGGCATGGGGAAAAACTCAAAGGGCGTTCTGCTTCTTCCAGCTGCGCGCTGGGCTCACGGAAATAAAGTGTAAGGCACTCTGCAAGCAGGGAACTTCGTCCATCTCTCGTACCTATTGGTACCTCACCAGGTAACCTCACCAACAACACTATATGTTGCATAACGTAGTGTTCAGCTTGCTCCCCTTTGCAGCGTTCAGCAAAGTTTTGCCTACTGTGGGAAATTAATGGAGGCCACTGTAAAGAACTGATGAAACTATGCTGTGGTGCTGCCCCGTTGGGTTCTATGGATTTAGTATTATTCCTATAGAATCATTTGAGTTGGAAGGGACCCTTAAAGGTCTTGTCCAACTCCCCTGCAATGAACAGGGACATCTGCAGCTCAGTCAGGCTGCTCAGAGCCGCATCCAGCCTGACCTTGAGTGTCTCCAAGGACAGGACTTTAACCACCTCTGGGCAACCTGTTCCAGTGCCTCACCACCCTCATTGTAAAAAAGTTCTTCCATTTATCCAATCTAAATCTCCCTTCCTCTAGTTTGAAACCATTTCCCATTGTCCTACCACAGCAGACTCTGCTAAAAATCCTGTCCTCTTCCTTCTTATATAGCCCCCCTTTAGATACTGAAAGCCTACCCTCAGGTCTCCCTTCTCTTCTCCAGGCTGAACAGCCCCAATGCTCTCAGTCTTCTGAGAGTTCTTGTAGGAGAGGTGTTCCATCCCTTGCAACATTTTTGTGACCCTCCTCTGAGTGCACTCCAATAGGTCTGTGTCTCTCTCGTACTGAGAACCCCACATCTGGATGCAGTCTCATCAGCATAGAGCAGAGGTGCAGGATCACCTCCCTCACCCTGTTGGCCATGCTTCTTTTAAGGCAGCCCAGGACAGTTTTGGCTTTCTGGGCTGCGAGGGCACACTGCTAGCTCATGTCCAGCTTACCATGCATCAGTACCCCCAAGCCCTTTTCAGCAAGGCTGTGAACCATCCTTACCTCTCCCAGCTTGCAATGATAGTGGAGGTTGCCAGGACCCAGGTGCAAGTCTTTGCACTTCTCACCTTGAGAGAAACCCAATGAATCTACTAAACAAAAATCTGATGAAAAGACAGCCCTTTAGGCAGTAAGACTGAAGCAAAGTCACCAAAGTTCCAGGCAGGATTATTTTGTTAGAGAGTGTGTAGAAACTGACACTTGTAGGAGGCAGGCATGAACATGGAAAACATGGAACAAAATGTGTAGAAAATTCTTTTTTTTTTTCTTTTTTTTTTTTTTTCAGGTGGTTTTGACCTTTGGATGCAGTAAAACAATCAGTGCATAACTTATACGGAAAATGCTATATGGAAAATATTTTAAAGGATACGTTGTTCAAATGTTAAACCAGAATAAAACATGCACGGAGAACCTACCACACACCCACGTGGCAACAGAAACAACCAAAGTGTATTGTGGCAGTCAGGCAGCCTGTTCTGTGCATGCTGTGCTGGGTGATCTTTCTGAGCATTAGTAGAGAGTACAAGAGATGGAGAACTACTTAGGGCACAGAAACCATGGAAAATCATGGAAAACCTTCCGTAGATTCTGTTGGGATTTTGTAGATAGTACTTCACACCAGTAAAGAGCAAACGTAATGTATAATACTATCAATTCAGGATGCTGTAAACAAATTTGCACACAAGGCAATAAAGGAGTAATGCCCATGTGTTAATTGCTTACTAATTGGAGTTAATGGTACGTATAAGGTGATCATAAAGTACAGTTGTAGATGTTCCTCTTATGTTTGCCTGCTCTTCCCTTCTTTAAAGCATAGTCACATGGATACCAAAAGATATCCCAACGTTATGACAGAAGAAAAACAGCTGGCTGGATGCTTGGCATTCTTGTTTTCAATCTTTGCTTCATTTGCTTATGTCTTGATCTCAGTCAGGAAGAGAGGGAATCACCAGCACACAACCCCACTCCTTCACTGGCTGCATTCAGTCTTTCAGCCTTTGCCCTTCACAACCCATTACTGTGATTCCAGAAACTCCAAATCGCAACAATGACCTACAGGCACAAAAGTCCACTTACAATTCATTTACTCACAGACTAAGTTTTGACAGAAGGGCTGTGGGAGGAGCTTCCCACAGTATAAGGACATCAGTCAGGAAGTTCCTCTGTGTGTTCTCTTTTCCACCCCTATTGTCTTTTCCCCCTCTCCCAGCCATTACTGTACAAGAAGCCACCTTCAGTGCTCTGTTTCACACACCTGTGGGTTCCCTTGCTTGAATGGGAGGTCTTTCCTCACCTGCATTTGATAAAGACAGCCTGATCTGATGGAAGTAGCTCTGCCCACTGCAGGTGCTTGCAACTGGGTGGCCTTTGAGGTCTCCTCCAACCCAAGCCATTCTGTGATTATTTCAGCCTTTTGAACCACAGCTGCTTCTGCCCAATACATTATTTTTTCTGTTACTTCAAAAGGTGCACAAAGAGATCTCCATTTTCTCCCCAGTTTTGGAGCTGGCTGTCTAAAATCAGGACAGAGGCTGCTTTCACAGCTTTGCCCTGGCAACGCACGTGTTTGTTGGCACCTTGCAGACTCAGCTCCCATTTGGTTGTTCACAAACAATACTCTCTTAGTAAAACAAATAATTGCTTTTCCTTTCCTTGCAGATAGCACGTATCTGCTCTTTGTGGTCTGCAGAGCAGTTCAGTGCCACGCGGTGAAGTAGGAACACGAACACCTTCTGTCACTGTTGCCATTCTCATTGCAACAGAGCTTCTGGTGATCAGGCTGCAGCCACAGAAACAGACAAAGGCAATGCTTTAGGCACAAACCTGGAGCAAATCTTGCTGTGCCAATCCTGATTAAACAGACAGGCTGCTCCACTGAGAGCATAGGAGGCAATAAAGCCATCCTTTGAGGTGGCACTGAAGCACAGAGAAAAGCAAAACCAGTTTGGGGTTGAATTGGTCATTCTTGGGATTTGGGACCACATTAATTCTCTGTTATGAAACCTGACTTAACTCATTTTGGACCTCTGCTCAAGGACAAGATGTTCCTCCTGCTGCTGTGCTTGACACAGTTAAGGAAATACCTTATAAAAGAACATATATGAAAAGTGTAAAAGTGGTGTTAATGCTCCATGCCTGTCTGAGGGGGTGAATATGCAGCACAATTTCACCATGCTTCTGCTTCTCCTTCACTGAACAGCACAGCCAACTTCCTACAGTTCTTTTTAGGGCATCATGAATTAAACATCTCCCTAGGATAGTAAGCCATGGCGAGAAGATGCTGCAACACGTAAGGCACATCCACCTTCTGCACAAGGACTTCTCAGACAACTGAAGCATGCTGGGTCTGGGGTTTCAGTTTGATCTGTTATGGAGGAGAGGGCACTCTGCCAAAGTTGGATAGGAATGTACTAACAGCTAATTCCAGCTAACATAATGCAAGGGAGAGAGGCAGAAAATCTTAAAGGACTGGATTCTGTCACCTTGCTGAACTGCAGTGGGAAGAGTCCCACCGCTCTACAGTGAGTAGTATGAAGAGCCATGGGGTAATGTTCTGCCTTGTGGTCTGATCAGCTAGAGCTGAGACAGAAAAAAAATACCAAAACAAAAACTAGATGACATAATTTAGAAGCACTGTGTGTTTTCTCAGTGGCCATAGTCTTTTTCCACTTGTACCCAGAGAACAAGGGTTGCTGTCTCTAAGCTGCCACTATTAAGATCTTCAGCTTGCCCTCTATTCTGTCAGCACCTCTTCAGGCTTTCAGTTTCCAAAATTAATGAGATTCACTGGCCATGTTCTCTTCCCCCACCTTCTCGGAGCGTTCCTGCCCTTTCCAATGGGTTATGCAACCCAAGACTCCTTTGGCTACAGTGGGAGACCAGAGACTACTCAGTTTTATACCAGCCCTACAACAACACTGGGCAGCAGGTAACCACAGTGAAAAGTAACTGCAGCCAGTCTTAGGAGAACGTCCAGAAGAATTTTCATAAGTACCCGAAGTGATGGAGGGATTTGGCTTCTGTTTTCGTGGTGGCACGGACTCCTGGGAGACCGAATGCCTTTGACCTTCCTTGGCTGCTGTCAACAAGAGACCTTGAAAGCAGGCTGCAAGCCTTTCAGAAATGATTGGCGCTTTCAGAAACTCTCTGACTTTCTGTACTGCCTGGCTGAGAGTTTCGTTCTGTTGCCACTAATGAACAACCCACCTTTCTCCAGCTTATGGTTTATAAGTTTGGGCTAATCTTTGAGTACTAAAAGGATCTTACATAAAACACCACTTACTGAAATGTGATCTTTGCATATTTCTGAAGTTTCAGTTTTCCTTCAGTGTAATCTTGTTACTTAGGTCATTCATTTTGTCACGCCCTGGTATCAGCCTGGTCCAGATTTGTCTGTGGAGCTGTGTTCTCCTGACATTTAGAGCAAGAATTCCTTGGGAAATCAGTCAAGAGATTTGACATTGCTTCTGGCCTGGCTCCAGAGGGTTTAGTTTTACTCTCCCCCTCTATTTATTGTGGAATCTGTCTGTCCAAAGGCTGCACATTGAGTCCTATGCTGAAGAAGGAGAACTGCAACGGACAAAATGGCCATTCACTCGAGGGATCCATTCAGGCTGCTCATAATAGTTTTACAAGAATTTGTGCACTTGGATGACTGCTGAGTTTCCTTAGTCCTGCTCCATTGCCTTCCTCATGAGACAATTTGGACTGACTGCTTTTTCTTTGCTCTTCCCCCCAGCCTAATAGACAGCAATTACGGCTGGAAAAGCAAAACTGTGATCCAGGTAGCATGGGAACAACCTGGAGGCTTTTTGTCTTTAGAAATAGTTTAATTTCATCATGGCATGGACAAGCCCCTTGACAAGAATATGTGAAAATAAAAGCCCTTTTTCTCCTCTCCTATCACAAATTGTTGCAAAAAGCTGCATCGATGGCAGATGCAGAGCCAGGGACTGACTGGAGGGGAAGATCAGGAAGGAGCCCCAGGCACTGTATGAAGTCAGCAATGGGGGAAGCATCCCAACAAAGAGAACTAAAGTGAGGAGAAGGATCTGTCTAACTTTGATAGGTAAGACACTGACATTTGATTGAGCTCTCACAGATTTTTATCAGCACAGAAAAAGAAGTATTCCACGTTGTATATCCCAATTGTGTATGATCTTTAACATGCAGCTGTGCTTTCCTTAGCAGCTCCTCACCTCCAAATGCTCAGCTTCTCTCCTCAGCACCACTGAAGGCCTTTGGTCCCCTTCAGAAATGGAGTCCGCATCTTTTTCTCTGTGCAATTTCAATAATTTTTGATTCTATCATCAGTTGACTCATGACAGTGGTGAAGTGCTTTGTGTATTCAGCTTTTTTTTCCACCCAGAGTTAAAAATGAAGATTACCACTTTAAAAAAAAGTTACACCTAACCAGAAGACCTATATTAAAAAGATTGTATCATAAAGACCTGTATCATAAAGACTTTTTATGACGCCTAATCCCAATGTTTGTGCTGCAAGAAGTGCTTTCAAGCATGAACTTGGTTTCCAGGAGAGAAGTTTGCTTGCCAACAGCAGAGGATGGCTTATCTGAAGGTACATTTTGTTGTGGTTCTTATATTAGTTCCACCTCTACCTAATGATGCTGCAACTGAAAGGCTGTATTCACGATGCTCAAAGAATCATGGAGTATAAAACTGGATTACAACATAAAATTTTCTAGTTAACTTATAGACTTTTCATATCATTACACATTTCATTGTTTCAATAATTTATGTTTGGTTAAATATGCTTTACAAAAAGTGTCTTTGCTTAATTTAAAAACTCACAGGACAGAAAATCCACCCATTCTTTGGTAGTTTATTCACCACAATAATCATTTTCATCACCAAAAATGGTCTTTCTAAAATGAGTTTGTATGAAGCTTGTTATGCTGTTCTCTCCCAGATTAAAAAGCCTCTTCTACTTTGTTCCCATGAGAATACTTACATAATGCAAGTAACTCATCTCTTCATCATCCTTTTGATAAGCTAAATAGGCTGAGCTTTCAAAGTCTCTCACCCTAAAGAAATTCTTTTCAGGTCTTGTTTTTGCCTTCACCGCTTTTCCAACATGCTTTTAAAAGTATTTTTTTAATACTGAACTCCAGCGGGCATATCCTGAAGTGTGCCTTGCAGCACACCTAGGAATTTTTCTAGCTAGTCTTACCACAGCACCTCACTGAGGAAGCATTCTTCCTTACCCCTCCTCAAGGCACCTCAGTCCTTCTCAGGGCATAGCCTCCATTCTGTAGATAAGGTTTGTTTCACTCTCAGAAATGAAATTTTGTATTTCCTGGTATTAGAAAACATCTTGTTGAGACAAGGAACACACCGGAGAACAATCTACTGCACTCTGCTTGGCCATCCTTTTCTCAGATTACTAATTAAGGCATGTTCAAACTATATTGGCAATTATTCTATATTTACCTTCAGATTTACTTACTGAGGAACCCTCAGAAGTACACAAGGCCCTACAGCAATCTTTCAGATCCCAGCCAACAGCTACCATTACCAGTCCATTAAGTACTTTCAGAGATCTGTTACCCATGTTTTCACCCATTTAATGCTCCATGGCTAATGTTCGGCAGTAATGTTTTAAACAAATGTCTCTTAGTATTGTGGTAAAGCCTCTGGAAACACATAAACAGTGTTCAGTGCAGCAAACACTGTCAACCATTGTGTAATTTCAAAACTGAAGTCTGTCCTGTGTTGGCTTTTCTGGGAGGCAAGACTGAGTCTTAGTGGCATTAGATAGTTGACGTGTGCTCCAGTGCTAGGAATTTGTCCATTGTCCAAGCTATCTGCCATATGTAATGTAATGATAATATATAAAACATACATATAGCTTCATATCCCAGTACTTATACATATGTACTACACATACGTACCACACATACATGCAGCTTCATACTCCAGTATTGAAAAGAGTGTATAAACAGGAGGGGGAACGACAGTTTATGTGGGTGGATAGTGATAGGGCAAGGGGGAATGATTTTAAACTATAACAAGAAAGGTTTAGTTTAAATATCAGGAGGAAGTTTTTCACACAGAGGGTGGTGACACACCGGAACAGGTTGCCCAAGGAGGTTGTGGATGCCCCATCCCTGGAGGCATTCAAGGCCAGGCTGGATGTGGCTCTGGGCAGCCTGGTCTGGTGGCTGGCGACCCTGCACATAGCAGGGGGCTTAAAACTAGATGGTCTTTGAGGTCCTTTTCAACCCAGGCCATTCTACGATTCTACGATTCTACGTTTCTATGATTCTATGATTCTGATATTCACGAGATCTATATACCCACTGGAATTACATGCCATGAATGGGTTTATGCAGCATACCCCTAAAAAGACAATTTTGCTTCAGATCATTCTGGCTGTCTTTGTAGATTACAATAGTAACTGTCTTCTTAATACTAAGTATTTTATATATTCTTTTCCTTCTCTCTCAACACTTCAAATATCTTCTAAAAGCTACCCTCTGGGCCAAGTGATGTTGATCTTTCCTCCATGCAAAGGTTCTTCATTCACTGAACAAAGTGAGAAACAGGGTCTGACCATGAATATTTAGAAGTTCAAGTTTTGTTCATAAGCTTCTGAAGAAAATCTCACAGCATGTTTTTCTTGAAATCCTTTGTAGAACATTAGTTTAATTTCTGACAGTTTCATATGTTTACAGCTTGAAAAAAGAAAGGAGGTGAATCCTAATAACTTTGTGATAAGATGCTGCATTTTTATTAGACTAATAGAAAGGTTTTAAAAATCAGGAATGGCAACAGGAGTTATTCAATCTCTTTTATGATGAAAGCTGTACAGCTTTTGAAGATTCTTGTGTTAGGTTTGATTACCAAACCTAATACTTCTTGCTGCTCCCTTAAGCTTTACTGATATCAGTTTAGAGACTCGGAATGGATGGATGGATGGATGGATGGATGGATGGATGGATGGATGGATGGATGAATGGATGGCCAACATATGAAAATTGATCACTTAACAATATTCTGCCTTCAGCTTCTGAATTGCAGTGGATGTGCTTTGGAAGCTCATGCAGCCATAAGAAACTGTCCTTTGAGACCCGTACCTCTACTCCAATATTTGCGTATTTCCTGGTGGGGGGAGAGTGGTGGATGCAGTCTACAAAAACTGGATTAAATCAAGCACAAGGGGGCTTGTATTTCTTTGAAAGAAATTCATGTTTCCTTCTAAGCAACATTTTCCAGTGTAATCTTCACTACCGCCTTCTGTGGGCACCTAGAGAAGGACAAACTAGTCTTTTGCAAAGCCAACTGAGGAAAAAAAGCAGTGAGCTGTGAGAATAGTTAAAAAATTATGAAAATACATTTTTTTCCAATAGACTTTGGGGATAATAAATTTGACTTGTTTGCAGACATTAATACAGCAACTAGTCTGACACAGGTCTGCAAGGCTTACTTATCTAGAGTCATCATTCTCCTCTTTTCCTGCATCCATACTTTGAGTAGCCTTTATAGCCCTGCTACAAACTGTTTACAGTGGACTTGGGTGAGTTTTGAGGAAACAATTGTTTTGGTGAAGCCATCTATGGTATTAAATCAGTGTTAAAAAGGAGGCAGATATGGTTAATCCTACCTCTTCAAGGATACACACCAAAAACTTCTGTTAAAAATAGATACACTTTTATAAGAATGCATTCAGAGAAAGGGAAATTTCCCATTTATGGTTTCACGCGTCCCTTTTTATTTAAGCTTAACATCTCCAATACCCATCGGATTTTCAGTTTCACCATGCTTAACTGATCCGAGCAGATTGTTCTTCCAGCATCACAGCAGAACCAACATGCCAATGAAAGGGATTCTTTTCAGCTACACGCTTCATCAGCATTGGCATTGGTGAGACTTCTGTGCTGTACTTTCTAGGGGTGAAAAGGGGACAGACAGCCATACATCCCATTCCTCAGTTCTGCAGGCTGGAGTTTGCAGAACGGGCTCTTGGAACATGGCTTTAGACTTGTACACTGAGCAAATTCGGGAAAAAAAGGCACAAGAGGAACTTCCACGCAGTCTCACCATGCAATTTTTGCTGTCCAGTTTCTGAAAATTGTAATTTATCCTTAAAAGTTTCGGCTCATCCTTATCCTGGCTGCATTGTCTCAAAATACTGATGGTGTCAATGTGAAATTATAGATGACTCAGTTTCCAACATTGTGAAGAGTTAGAAAATGCATGTAGACCACAGCCAAGAAAACTCTTCTATCTCTTATTCAAGTGAGGATGCTGAAATGGAAAAATACCAGGTCTTAGAGGGGAGAATAATCACTTGAGTTATACGTGAATGTTATTAGTTGGAAAAAATGAAGAACTTATACTGAAAAGATACTAAAAGTAAGGCAATAGGGATCATAGTGTAGCCCAAATATCAAGCAGTTAGAAAATTCCATTAGAAAATGTGTGAGAGATTTCTTCAGTAATAGAGAGCAAGGAATTTGTAGACAGGAGACCGTTCTAAATAGATAATAAATAAAATAGAGATATGTCCCCACTTTCCCTTTGTGTATGGCAGATACGGAAAGTCCTTGACCATGTCAGAAGTTTGGGCATATCACTGGTTTCCTTGGATTTTGTGATGAGGCCAGAAAGAAGAAAAAAAAAAAAAAAGAAAGAAAGAAAGAAGGGGGAAAAAAAAAGAGCCTGGGAAACCCTCTAATTGTGCAGTCTCAGTGGTTTTGTTACTGCTCCAAAATAAGGGGTCAGGGCATAATAGCACTAGAAAAGCTTGGTTACTGTAGATTTTACATAACGAGTTCCCAGCTTCTCTCACTTCTCCCATTCAGTGTGTGCCCAGTTTTGCAACCAAGACAGAACAGAGAACAGATTTCAGCCATAAAGATGTCAGCGGGAGAGCTTGTTTTCCTTTGGTAAATTGCAATAAATTAAAGAAATGCCTGAGAGCTTGCAGGAGGAGAAAAAAAAATAGGGGGGAAAAAAAAAAAGAAAAACTGAAAACGCTAAAAAGAATATTTCACAATGTCCTGTATTTTTCCCCTTCCTTTTCCACAGCTTACTCTGAAAGGTATGGCTTTGGCAAAGCAGCCTCTACTGCTACCTAGTAGCAACACCTTCATTAGAAGCCTCTGTGTGCACAGGTGGTGCAGGACCCCTGGACACTTATCTGAAGGCAGCCACAAAGATTCAGGAAGAAACATAAGAGCACCTGCTGGCAGCATGGCTGAGACACAACAGTTATGTCCAACCTCAGATCTGTGCTTGCGTTTCATGATGATTTCTGGAAATGCCACTCTCCCTTGGAACTAAGCTTTTGCTGCGCTGCAGTCTTAGGGTACTTTCATCAGAGATACAGTAGTACAGCAGCAATTCCTTACCGTGCATTGACACCTCGAGCCACAGTTAACATCTCCCCTTTTTATTAGAGGTTTTCCTTCTGTCCCTTTACTTTGTCTCTCTTTTTTTTAAAAAAAAACAATAGCAGAAAAGGTGACAGCTGGTGTCAGTTGCTTGGAGTGCATTATGGCTAGTAACTCCATAACACTCCTGAAAGCAGAGATGTGGATACTACTGTCTAATTCCCCTTCTCCCAAGTACTCCACCAAACGACCTCTCCCCAAAATCTGACCCATGGGTAAGAATCAGGTGCAGTTGCACTCACTATGCCTACATAGCATACAATACTGTTGCACATGCAGCACTACTGTGATCCTTTCCTGCTACAGTTCGAGATGAGAATAGAGTTAATTAAGTTTTTAAGGACATGGGCTAGTGGGCAGGGTGGTGATGGGCTGACAATTGAACTGGATGTTCCTAAAGATCTTTTCCAATCTTAATGATTTTATGATTCTATGATTCTGACAGGACATCCTGAGCCAATAGATGAGAACTCTTTTTCAGTAGAGAGCGTATCTCCTAGCACAGACTTAAGATTGTTTGGGTCAAATACAGGACTTAAGCTGAGTAGCTTCCACTACCATCAGTGAACAGCATTTGACTAAATGTACATATTTGAACATTTATTAAAAAACACACATGCATAAATACACGTATGTGTGCAAGTTTGTAGGAAGGGAAGTTTTTAATTGCAGAACTCAGCTCTCTGAACGTAGTGTTCCTCAGATGAATGATAACTCATTCATTCACTAATATCCTACTCATATACATTTGGTTTTTCACCCAGACGGTGGTGACACACCGGAACGGGTTGCCCAAGGAGGTTGTGAATGCCCCATCCCTGGAGGCATTCAAGGCCAGGCTGGATGTGGCTCTGGGCAGCCTGGTCTAGTGGCTGGTGACCCTGCACAGAGCAGGGGGCTTAAAACTAGATGGTCTTTGAGGTCCTTTTCAATCCAGGCCATTCTATGATTCTATGATTTACAGTCCACCAAGTGCTCTGTGAGATGCCTGGAAAAAAAAAAAAAAAAAATGCTCAGCTCCTACCCATGATTTGTCAGAACGTTGTTTCTTGAATACAAATTATATGGGATGCTTCAAATTTGGAAGTCTTGAGAAATGAGCAGTATCAAGAGGTTCTGTGAGAGAAAGTAGGAGGAATTTCTACATGAAAAGGCCAAAAGAACTACATGTGCACAGATGGTGACTGACAGTACCATACTCTCAGGCAGGCTGATTAGTGCAGCCTCAGTGCCACGATAACATAGATGTGCTGGGCTGGAGCTGGCTGACACTTGACAGCTGAGAGAGAATCAGCAATTGGTTGCACCTGTTTGTACTGACATACTTAAGAAGGCAGGAAATTGTGAGAAGGCAGAGTAAAGGAAACAATAATTATATATACAAACATATATGTATGCATATATATAAAAGTGATGATAGTTTTTTCTTTGTCTCTTTAGTAAGGAAAGGAGGCTGTTTCTTCTCCATCAGGTTTTCTAATTGCATCTCTATCTAAAGACAAATATACATACTCTGTACCAATGCAGTCTCCATTTTATCAGTAGCTCCCATACAGCTATCAAGAAACTGGCTGTTAATGGGAGCTACATCCTGAGAGCTGGGAAAGCAGAGATTATCTTAAGGATTGCCAGGACCTCAGGAGGAGCAGAGTAATGCACCAGGTGATGCAGCTCTGCTGTCTTAGAGAAGTCAGGGGTTTGCCTTCATGGGTGGAATCCATTAATGTCACTTAAATCTCCCTCCTGCTTCTGCAGAGTGCCCAAGTTAATCATCATTTTATTTAGAGCTGTGGCACCAAAGCTAGGCTCGGAATATAATGCGAAGACAAGATTCTCAGCCTGTCTCTGTCTGCTCTCATCTGTACAAAGGAACCGGAGGGGCACTCTCCCCAGGTCAGACAACCTGGCACTGGTTTTATGCTGAGGCAATGCCTGGGCAGGCTTGACAGATGCACAGTGTTTTGAAACAGAGCATGCATTCTTAAGGCTGCCAACTGCACAGAACAGAGCTGAATGGTGCAGTTCTTGGCTGGAACAAAACTGGGAAGTCCCTGGCTTCTTCCATTCAATTGGAAATAAAATATAAAGAAAGGGCATGAACATCCTATGAGATAAGTTCCATACTAAGACCTTACTTCAAAACACAGCTATTTATGCGCAGAGTACAAAGCCTTTAGCAGAAAGCCATGTGGTATAATTACCATCCTTTACAGGCTTATTTTGCCAATGGGGAAACTGAGGCAGAGAGCAGGAGATGTTGCTCAACAAGCACGTGAAGTTACACAGCTTAGAGAAAATCCAGGTGTCTGAAGTCCACACCTGACATTGTAGATATAAGCAGAGCTACATCTGAGCTATCTATCCCTGCAATTAGCTACAGAGCAAAGAGCTTAGCCATTCTCTCCTCAATTGGATACATTTATGAACACCTAATTTCACTGAAAACATTCTCAATAAACTAAATAGAATCATATGATCATAGATTCATTAAGGTTGGAAAAGACCTCTAAAATCACCTAGTCCAACCATTAGTCCACACCCACTCTGCCCACTAACCCACGTCCCTCAGTGCCACATCCACACAGTTTGTGAACACCTCCGGCGATGATGACTGTACCACCTCCCTGGGCAGCCTGTGCCACTGCCTCACCGCTATTTGTGAGAAGAAATTTCTTCTAATACCCAACCTGAACCTCCCCTGGAGCAACTTCAGGCCATTACCTCTCATTCTATTGCTGGAAGAAGAGGCCAACCCCTATCTCGCTACAACCTCCTTTCAAGTAACTGTAGAGAGCAACAAGGTCTCCACCTGAGCTTCCTATTCCCCAGACTAACATTTCTGACGGCAGATCAGTTGCATGTATCCATGGCTATGGGCAGCTTTCCTTTGCTAAGTCAGTTACATTTCCTATTACTAAGCATCCCTACCCTTGTCTCTGGACTATAAATGAATTTATAGATACAGGACAAGTACATCTGTATTTTTTATGAAGTGTAACAATTTATGGCTTGATTTCAGACATCAGGTTCCAAAGCCAGATTCATTTAGTTCTGAAAGCATCACAGCAGGTTACATGGCTGATAAACTAGTTTTAACATAACAGTTAAAAATACTTATCTGATGCATTGCTAGCCTGAAGGCATGTACAACAAAGACTTTTTTTATATAACCCACATACACAATACGGAGCTCTATTAAAATATTTTCCTCTCAAACTTCTGAAAAGTGTCATATTGTAATTTTCATTTAAATTTAAACTACATTTAAAATTAAAGTGGTGATCTCCAATGACCCATCACTGAGATAGACCAGCCTGAGGCAAGAGTAGCTCCAATAATTTCAGCCTTTTGGGGGAGCTGCACCAGAGGACATTTCAGGGGGCTGTGCCGCATTTGATTGCACTGTGTCTGCACACCTCTGACTGCCACTTAGCAACAGTTCAGCTTTGGAAGAGGCAGGAATGATGGCTCTGCAAGCCAAATCCTACATGGAGAGATGCAGTTACCTTATTTGGGCAAAAATAGCAAGAAAAGGAGAAGGTGCATCTATAAAATCTAGTTTATTTTCATATCAATACTGATTCACTCAAGAAGAAAAGCAAATATGGAATGTTATCTTCCCCAAATTTTTTCTTCAAAAGGGAAGCACAATGGTGATGTTCAGAACAGACCAAACAGCCAATGGAGTGCTCTCCTCCCCCTTGAGCCCTGCCACAGACTCACTCTGATGGCTTTACAGGACACAGCTTATCCTTACAACTGATCTGCATTACGGAAGATCTTTGAGACCTTCCACTGAAGAGATGTTTGTAACCAAAAAGCAAATCGAGTCCCATAAAACAAGTTCTTTACTGTACATGCAATTGCACTGAATGCTGTGGAGTGTAATCTCATTCTGCTTTTGCATACATTCTTTTTCCGAGTAAAACATTTGTGCATAGTACTGGAGATGGGATTTTATGTAGTTACAGTGGATGACCTTCAGCTGTTGTTTTTTGCCTCACTGTCTCACAAAATATAAGCTAAGCTACAACTCATTCTCACACTTTGACCTTTTAAAATTTACTTTTAAAAATAGAGGTTATCTTTTATGCTGCAAATTATGCCTTCATTTTGTATAATCCCACAAGTCAGATATCACAGTCCCACTTCAATTATGCTAAACTCTTATGTTAATTTTAAATCATGTAACTTAATTCCTGGCAAAGCAGGCTGGTGATTTTCAAAATGTGGTTAATGAGGCAAAGTACAATCTAGATTCTGCTACTGAGATCATCTGAATCCCTTAGGTCACTGAAGATGACTGTGGAGAGGCTCTTCTTTGGAAAAGTCAGGGTTAGATTTTCAAAAAATGAATTTTTAAGTGCAGTGAGGGGCTATGAAATTTTAAGTTGAGCACACAAAAAAGTTGAATTACTTTCACTAGAGCCATAGAACAACAGTGCAGCTAAAATCATTTCACTTCTGTGCACACACACACTTCAGAAGCCTTAAGTAGCATCCTCCCTTTTAAAATCACAAATGCAAACCATACCAGATTTTCAAGATGACAGCCCAGGGACTTGATGCCTATGTCCATGGATGCTTGCAAATCAGTGTCATTTTCCCTCTCATTTGCAGAAACCAAGCATTTGCTAATAACTTCTTTCACCCTCTCAACTCAAACAATGGCTTTATCTGAGAACAGCTAGTAGACGAAATCTTATGAAACTGTACAGCTTTTTCAATACAATTACATTCCTCTCCACCCCCAAATCTCTTTCATTCTCTGGTCAGATAGGCTGAAAGCTTATCACTAAGGCAAGCTCAACATTAAGTCTCCAAAGAGCTTGTGCTTTGTAATGTACTAATATGTATTTCTCTATATTAAAGAAATAATTCAAAACATGCATTAATTCATCTCCATTCTTTATTAGCATGCTAAACTTTTCATTTGCATATGATTTGGGGAACAAATTGGTATATAAACCTTTCCTTTTTTGTCTGTAAATTAGTAATTAATTAACAAACACCTACAGCAGACAAGACAAAGCAAATATATGGAAATCAAAAGGTTGATGTACATTCATTTTTTATTCAACTTCCCTGATGACATGAAAGAACTCACTTCATGGCAAGAGAGAAGGAACCAGAATTTGAGGCACTTACCTGAAGAAAGGCATCTGGACAGTCCCATCCCAAACACTTCTGGTGTTAATACCCCTGGTCTATCTATGCACGATGATGGGTCACAAAGCAGTACTGTGCTCACTTCCCTAAGGCATCCATGTACCTCCTTGTTGGTGTTGAACATCTGCACCCCTCCAAGCCTCTTGCTGCTGATGGCTTGTGGGCTTTTTCATTCTTGTCTTTGCTCCACAGCCCAGGGAATGGGCTGGCTTTGCCACGGGTGCCAGTAGCCCCATCTGGTCCAATCTCTGCCTTTGGCTGCCCAGTCTGCTCTTATCTTTTCTTCTCAGAGCAGTTCATCCTGCTTAAGAAGAGACGGGAAGAGCCTGCTGGGCTATGCACCATAAAGGAAGTAAATAGATTTTCTCCTCTTCTGGGGAGAAAACTAAGGGAGAAACAAGCAATGAGGGTATATGAGGAAAATGGTCTCTCTCCCTGTGGGTCACACGAACCCATAATTACTCCTGTGGAAGGAATAATGCCATATATACACACAAGATAAAGGAAAGGACAGCAACAGTTCTGGTCATGAACAGTTTTTGGGAACAAAGGAAAAGGACATTTCACTTACTTGTCCCCTGATTTCCCTCTATCCATTTTGTAGAGATTTCTTCTCTTCCTGGGACATCCTGGTCCTATTTGTGCAATAAATTGCCAGAGTCTGGGCTGATGATGGGAAACTGGCAGACCAAGAGCAATCACAGCAGTTGCAATGAAACTGCTTCTTGATATAGACACTGCCATGTCCCATAGCCACCACTCTAAGAATT
Organism: Chrysolophus pictus; assembly: GCA_037305975.1. Lineage (NCBI taxonomy): Eukaryota > Metazoa > Chordata > Aves > Galliformes > Phasianidae > Chrysolophus > Chrysolophus pictus. The sequence goes on from CM074577.1 coordinate 51,159,223, forward strand.
TGCCTTAACGCTAAATATGAAGACTATCTTAAATACTGGTGCCACAGTATTCATCATTTGGTTGATTCCAGTGTAAAATTAAAATGTTAATTTCAACGCACACATCAGTTCTCTGAAAGGAGGGTTATGCATCATTTATAGTACATCAGTCAAAATAGGGTAGTGGACAGTGATTTCAGGTTGCAGGCTTATCTAAACTTACTCTGCTAAACAGCTGAGTTGCTGTGTCATTTGCAGTGTTACATATCTGTACTCATGACTATCCTCCAATATAAAACACTCAGATCTAAAAGGAGCTAGAGTCTAATGGTAATCAAACAGCCAACTCATACAACTGAGAACGCTGCAAACATCTTTAGAAAATTAGCCAATGCTTCTTTATTAATAAGAGACAGAAAGTAAAAAATACATTCAAAAAAATAGTTTCAAAACCAATTTATGAAGCAGACACACCAAAAGGAATCATGCTACTCCGAATGATTTTTTCTTAAACCTTTAAAAGAACTTCAGGTAAGCTAATGTAACATCTGGCTGTGCTACCTCTTGCACAATAATGGTAAAAGCAGCTTTTTCAGGCATTTCTCTGCAATTTATGCTGTTTATGGGTCTTTCTTTTTTGGTGCATTTTCTTGTAACTTTATGTCACTTTAGTTTATAAAACCTGCACTAAGTCAACACAGCTCCACTTAGCAGCTACTCTGTTTCCTTTCAGGGGTAGCATCAAAGTAGTTGTTCTGAATCCCAACATGATAAATATCTAATAGAAGCCTGAAGCTATCCCGATGCTATACAATTGGTGATGTATAATTGAACATTAAATAATCCAAGTAATAGAAGTCGTAGGTCAGCCGTCTCTCCTCCTTAGACAATTCCTTTAAGTATTGCCTCACTACTTCTGCACTTGTTCTCTCATCGGAGGAATGTCTGTCTTTGAATCTAGGAAACTTTAGCTCAGTTGGAGCACCTACCAGCTGCAAAAAGTAATTGGCGTCTTCTTCCAGAGTTTCAAACTTTCCTATAAAATCATAGTTGATGAGGCAGGGATAGCAGAGCTTACTGACTTGCTCCCAGTGAATGTCCATTCCTACTGGACGATGGGAATCTAGCAGATACTGGATAAACTCCTTGAACTTAACTCCTGATCCTGTTTCCAATGCTTCCTCATTTGCATTATGTCTATACTTCTTAATTATTGCCTTCCCAAACACTGGATGGTAATAACTATTTGGATGTTCAAACTTATCCCTGAAGGCAGATACCAGTCTTTCCAAAGGATCACGTACAAATATAGTCTTGGTGTATGTGTTCAAACGTGTGTATATCCCTTTTAGGTCATAACTGTCCAGTTTCCTTAGGTGCTTTCCATAGTGCACATCATCATGGGAAATATTGTGTACCGAAGTGGCAAGTCCATTGAGCACCATGAGGACCCTTTTCCAATTGGAGCAGCCTGCTTTTGGCACCTCGCAGTACAGGACCTTGTGCCTGTCCTCCACGTAAATTCTTGACACTACGTGCACCAGGTGAGTTCTCAACTTCTTCATACTGTTGTATTTCTTGCAGAACTCATATAGGAAGGACCTGCGCTTTTCCTGGATGCTATCAACATCCTTCCACTGGTCACCCGTAACCAAAGTCTTGTTCAAAGGGTGCAGCACAGGGGACGAATACACCTCTTTGAACTGGCTGAAGGGTGACTTGCTGATCTTCTGCTGGTCAGAGAGTCTACTCACCAAGGAGACAGCTACTGCACCAAAAGGGTCGGCCTTACCCTGCCATTGCTGACTGTCCATCATGGCCACCTCCTGCCTACCAAGTTCAGGAGAAATGTGCCTGCTCTGCGCCGCTTTCCTCTGTGTCTCTGGAGGTGGGAGCATGAAATCCTGCAAACATGGAAAAAACAGACCTTAAAATGCAGCCACAGCACAGCCAAGCCCTATCACATTCCAACAGAGGCACAGACGGTGGTGTGCAAGCAAGGTGCTTTATGTACTACAAACCCTATTTTGAACCACTTGCTCAATACATCTACTTTAGCAACAGGCTGAGCTAATTACTGTAATACATACATACTTGGCAATGCACAGCAGGTCTTCCTACAAAAACAAATAGCTTATACTAAATCTTTCAAGACACAGAGGGATGCCAATATTCCCAACAGGGACGGTCAGCCTACTCCATACCTTTACCCTCCATGACAGCACTGGTTGAATTACAGTGCTGCTAACAGCTTTCTAAACTGAGCCAACTGAGCCAACTGTTGAGTGAACCTGCTTTTACCACTGTGAGCTGGAATCCCTGCCCCCCAGTGGCTGCACAGCCAGTGCTGGTAGTAGGGAACCAAATGAAGGCTCCTGAATAGGTGACCTATGCCTTTGGATAGGGCAAAGTGACAGCTGACCCCCCTCCAAACAGTCCCTCGTCCTGTTCCCTATGGAAGCCGCAAGCATTGGACTGCATGCAGATAAAGCGTTTGCCATACAGAACCTCAGCTAGCTGCAGTCACAGCCAATAGAGCAAAAATAAGTGTTTTCAAAGCTTATTCCATCTGACTTATTTAAACATCAACATTAATGTCACCAATTAACTAAACATCAACTAGTGACCCTGCCAAGAATGTAAGAAGATGAGACTTTCCTCCCAAACATTTCTTCTAGTATCGCCAGCTTCCATGAAATCCACAAGCTGCAGGAACAGCAAAGCTCAAGTCTGTGTTTTGCGGTCAAATTCTCCAAATTATCATGCAAGTCGACTGAAGACATTCTTGCATCTTAACTATTCTTGTTCTCTCTTCTTGAGTGGATTCTATTTTGTTTACTATGGCTTGTACACTTTTGAGTCCTTTCTGCAGGCAAGCCTGCAGCACTGGGACAACAATAAACTGCCTGTTTCTTTGCATTTCTGAAAGGGAGGATATTGGTCAATATGTTTTTAAATATCCCATAGGAAACACCAGATAGACAGATGGACACAGACCATCTGATTTCATAGGCCTAACTTTTTTGGAAACCCACACAGAAAGATTCTTCTGCCATAAAGTGATTAAACATTTATTGGAAAGTTGATTTGTGGACTAGCAGACCCTAAGTGTGGGTTTCAGTGGATAGGAAAGTTCACAGACCAACTCAAATAAAGCTGTTAACAATTCAGAGAAATAACGTAACAAATGGTAATGCATTCAACACAACTTGAATTCCAGTTTGACATAAAGCCTATAGAAAAAACTGTCAGTTTGAAGAAAAGTTAGCCTATCTTAACACGTATTAATTTCCAATAAGAAAAACTAATCTGGGGGGTAAGGCCATTGGGTACTGCCACAAGCCACAGACCAGCAGACATTTGCTTTCATTGAATGAAGTAAAATGATTTTTGTACTGGTGAAAGCAATAGAAGAAGAGAGCCATGAAGGACCTGTACATCTAAGGGAGCTCTCCTGTGTCAATGTTTTCAGAGCTGCAAAAGGATAACAGTTCTTTCAGTTTGGCCTGATTTGATCTTCCTCATATCATCTAATTTTTGTGATCTAATATTTCATTATTTAAACAGAAGAAACACGTGTGCTTAGAGATCTATCCCTTCTGCTCTAGGATAGAAGGAGTTCAGGTGTGTGGTTGATGTATAATAACAGAAAGTAGTGCTGGTACTAAGAGAGGGGATGACAATGGCGACTTACAAATGCTACCGTAGAACTACAGACTTACAAACTATTTGAATTTTTTGACCTTATAAGTAACTTTAAAAGATGAAAATGAAAAATATGGGCTACAGAAAAATCAAGCACTCAATACCGGGCTCAGCAGAGACAGGAACAACGTAATCAAAGGTCTTAAATTAATCAGCGCAGATCTGGGGTATTTTATAAAACAGAAGACAGTCCCCCAAAACTGTGACTGGACTGCGGTACCCCAATGCAGAGAAAATTCAGAAGAAGGCAGAAGTACATAATGACTTCCAATGCTACGTAATCCTAGTTTAGCAGTCTATTTCTGAGGACATTTCAGTACAAAGACACTTAACAACCAGAATTTCAAACTAAAGCTGCTAAAATGAGCCCATTTCTTCAAAGGGAGAATTCAACTTCCTGAATTAAGTCCGTCATCCAAAGCCAATGGAAGATACTTTGGTTCCACTAGGCCAGGATGGAAGAATAAAGACTGAAAGGTGGGCGGCATGATTTCATTCCATTTCAAACAGCCCACCTGTGGTACAGGACCAACCTCAGAGAATAACCTGAGAAGATATCAGAAGAGGACTGTATTTCAGCCTCAGAAGCTGTGAATGCAGCTGTAGGAACCGCTACTGAAGGATTTTTCAAAGGATTAGAAGACTTCATAGAAAGATGGGCAGAACTATTCAGAGAAAACTCAGGAAACACCCTAAAGGGACAACGTGCACAGTGGGAGTCACTCGAAAGAGGCTTCCTCTCAGCAAGATAAGGCAAAAGAAGAATCGGGGAAAAAAAAAGCCCCAAACAGAAGGAAAAAAAAGGACCTGGGGAAAAACAGTGGAAGTTCTGAGGGGGAAAAAACTATCTAAGTAGGTAAAATACTGTTATTTGCTTCCCCTCTCCACTTTCCCTTCTCATTCAGATACATTTCCCAAAGTGAATACAACAGTAGTGACTAATAAATGTTTTTATAAGCTTCATGAGGGTTGTGTGCTTGCAGTAAATGCCAACTCTAACTTGCTATATTTAAGAATGGGAACAGATAGCAGATAATAGTAATTTTCTAAGGCATGCATAGCTATTCCACTGCCAGCTGTTTCAACTGAAAAATAAAAAAAACCAAAAACTGTTTATACACTTGCCTGAGTAACTAGGCTAGTAACCTGTGAGGGTAAGATGAATGAAGAGTTGGATCAGGCTTTGCATTTGATGAGAAACATTTAAATAGAAAGTTTTTTGGGAAACTACCTGTTCAGCTAGATGTTGAACAAGCAAAACTACCTAACACAACTCTGAAATGCTGGGAAAGGATTTAAATGTTTTATAATACCAGGCTTACATGAAGTTAGGTGCTTTCTTTGTCTTCCTTCTGGCACCAGCGGTTTTTTCAGCGCTCATTTTCTGATACCGTAGAGATCTGAACTTCCCCATGCTATGCTGACTTTATTTTGAAGAAGGAAGGTGAAAATAAGAAAATTCCAAACCAATAACCATTAAAAAAAAGAAAAAAAAAAAAAAGAGAATGTATGGCTATTACATTTACCTTCTTAACAGTGCAGCAGCCCACAAACTGATGGGCATCACCATTTTGGAACATGCCTGAACCAACAGGCAACAAGCAAATAATCCTCTAGCAGTTACTAAATCTGGTCCAGACCTTCCAATGCAAATGGTCCTACCAAACTCTTCCAGCCACGTGTTCAAATGCAGGGATGGCCACTCATGGCTTTCTAAAGAAAAACTAAGTTTGGGAACCAGTCACTTGGCATGGGAGATGAACACAGTGGTCACCTTGGATAGAAGCGAGTTCGACTTGAGACACTTGAACATTCTGTGCAGCAGGCTGCACATATTTCATCCAAGAATTAAAATCCGGTGAAGTGTTGCACCCTTATGTGGAGTGCTGCCTCCTTCGTTTGCATTAACACATTTGAAAGAAAGTTAAGAAATGGCCAGGAGTCTAATTTAGATGGGTACGCACATGACATCTGTTTTGCTTTAGTTGGGCAGGAGCAGAAGATAGATTTAAAATTTGTATTCTTTCGAAAACAAAGAAAAAAGGAATTTATTAAGAGTGTTAGTTTAATGCTTGGCTACTGGCAGGCAATCCAGTGAAGCTGCTAAAACATAAGGCAATTTTTTTAGGTCATTAACGGATTTGTTCTGTCATTTTTATTACTGAAGATTCCCTTCCTCTCCTCCATCCACAAAATGATTTTCCTCGCTGTAAAAATAAGTAGCCAATACTTTCTCTTACACACATCAAAATTGTCCTTTCCTTTAATACTTTCACAAGCCACTGAGGTAGAAAAGACTGACTACTGCCAAGAATGCTTAAGACTCATCCAATTACGCTTTGTAGTGGTTTTACAATGCACTTGTGGGATCTCATCTAGACAGTTTGCAATTAGAGCATCCTGCCATGCAAAAAAGATAATAATGTATTGAAAAGGATGACATTGCAGGGCTGATTTGCAAAGATTTAATGGCCTGCAGTGCAGACAATGCAGTGTTTCCTAAATGTTTTAGTGCTGGATCTTACTTTTATAAACAAGAGTAATAAAATTAAGTGATCCTAACAGAAAACATAGGACAGAGAACAAAGGAAGAAAGAAAGACTCTATTCTATTGTGCTTCTTTCTATGTAGAAAGAGTCTTTTCTGGGACATCTTCTCATTTTTTAAATTTACTCTGTGACTCCCTGATAAGTGAGCACAGGGAGAATACCTTGAGCTAGATCTTTAGATGCTGGCAGCTTCAGTACCAAAGGACTTAAAGGAAATATCCTCTTACTTGGATTGGAGGTGGGTGTGAGTCTTTGAAAAGGTCATACATATTTCAAGTAAATTAGATTAAGGTTCAAACTAACAAACCTTCCACCTAATTGAACAGTTAAGAAGGATTCTTCCAGAATTATAGCAGATGATTCAAATTCTATTTGAAATATGAGGAAAACATGAGGGTCTGTTCAGCCTGGGGAAAAGAAGACTGAGAGAGGATCTGATAAATGTTTATAAATGTCTAGAGGGAGATGGGAGGCAAATGGATGAGGTCAGGCTCTTCTCAGTGTTGCATAGGGATAGGAGAAGGAGTAATGGCCTAAAACTTGAACACAGGAATTTCCGTACTAATATATGAAAGACCTTCTTCACAGTAAGGGTGACAGAGCACTGGAACAGGCTGCCCAAAGAGGTTATGGAATCTCCTTCTATGGAGATATTCAAGACCCATTTGAACACCTACCTATGCAACCTACTGTAGGGTACTGACTTTAGCAGGGGGGTTGGCCTTGATGATTTCTTGAGATCCCTTCTAACCCCTGCAATTCTGTGATTCTGTAAAAATTTGGAATGACTCAACCTCTAGTATGCCAGTGAAGCCTGGAACCATTACTACTTTAAGTGTAAAAATGTGTATATTTGCTATATTCATGTACGCTCAAGTTTCCTTAAGCCTGCCAGAAGAATGGAACATCTTCAGCTTTTTCTGTGTGTGTGTTAGAAAAGCATTTGCAAATCATAATTCAGAGCGATCAGAATCCTTTGCTGCAATGCTAACACAGCTAATAAGTAAATATGCCTACAACTTTCTCATATCGTAGAAGCTGCATAGTTTAACATTGTAAAGGAATATCCTACATGATCTCCCAATGAAGAGACTGGCCACAGGTGACAGGTAACTCTGATGAGGTGCTTTGCCTTCTGTGCAATGCAGATAAACCCTAAGATTCATCACTTGTGCTTAAAACAGCTGTTCCAGAGACAGGCGCCAGTAACTTCTTTCCTTGCAGTTACTCCACTGCAAGTTTTTGTCTTACTTATTTCAGGCAGATCACTACATTCCTCGCAAGCCAGAGGTACTCCTTGTGAACAAGTGCAAGTACAGTGGAAGTACTTCTATCAGAGATGTATAATGTTGCTATGTGGTTTATATGCAATTCCATTATGGAATGAAACAACTGTACTTTGAACTTTTCACAGTTCTTTCGGCCCCTGAAATTCTCAAAAGATCAAAAAGAGTAGCAGCAGGCTTAACGTTTTCCCTGGATTAAGCTCTAGGAGTATTTCTTATGTAGAGCCACCAGTTGCAAGCCCAACTGTCAATAACAATAGATACAACATATTCCTATGAGATATATACTCCTAAATGTACTTGTAAGAAACACCATTAATATTACTAAATTAGCTTGGGGAAAAATAAATTAAAAAAATGAGTATATGAGGTGCTCAGAGTTTCCTGCAGAGACTAATGAAGAGGCAAACTTTGTATTTTGTAGTTGAAACACAATCAGGTCCAAGGGAGATACTTGTGAACACAAACAAGAAAAACTTATTAAAGTAAGAAAAAAAAAAAAAAAGGTAAGTTTTAGTTAACAGATACCAGACATTTTGAGTGCTGTTCTACAGAACAGTTTTGTGAATCAGTGACTACTGCCCCTTGAATCTATCAGCAGAAAGCTAGGCATCTCACTGCAGCGTGACTGAGAGTTATGCCAAGGGCACAGACAAAGTGAGTGAGGAAGAAAAGGTAAGAGGGAAAGAGGCTTTTTTTTCTTTCTTTCTTAATTACTCTGTTTGGTTGTGTTTTGTTACTGTTGATTGTTTGTTTTGCTTTTGTTTTAAATGTAGCATGGCCCAATGTCAGTGAATCACAGAATCGCTAAGGCTAGAAAAGATCTCTAAGATCATCCAGTTCATCCATCAGCCCATCACCACCATGACCACTAGCCATGTCCCTCAGTGTCACATCTATCCTGTTCTTGAACACCTCCAGGGATGGTGACTCCTTGCGCAGCCTGTTCCAACACCTCAACACTCTTTCTCAGAAGAAATTTTTCCAAATATCCAACTTGAACCTCCCCTGGCACAACTTGAGGTCATTCCCTCTCATTCTACTGCTGTCAAGTGGGAGAAGAGATAGACCCTAAAAACACTACAGCCTCATTTCAGGAAGCTGGAAAGAGCGATACGGTCTCCCTTGAGTCTTCACTTCTCCAAACTGAACTATCCCAGTTCCTTCAGTCGCTCCTCATAAGACATGTGCTCAGCTTCCTTGCCCTTCTCTGGACATCATCCTGCATCTTGACCATCTTTCTTACAGTGTGTTGGTGTGGAAAAAATGTGGAGAGAACCACTAGCCTAGAGCTAGTTTTGGAAAACAACCCAGATCCATGGGTCACTGGGAAAGAAGAGAGGCCTAGAAAGGCAAGATAAACAGCAGCATTACCAGGGACACAGTAGTAATTGTCTCCCTTCTTAGTAAGGGACAGAAGGAACCCATTTGTCTGTGTCCAAGAAGCCTACGAGATACTGCTGGCTTGGCACTGGGCTCCCTTCCCCTCCCTCCCTCCAAGTGCAGAAAGCACAAAGTCACCTGTGCTAATGAGGCAAGACAGTCTGCACCAGCCACTTAAACAAGCTGATTTATATGGTCAGCAGCTTGGATGAAGGAAATTTATCTCTAATTTGACTTGCCAATTCTTCTTCAAATCTGGAATTAATTCCGCCAGTTTCCACCCTAACAGTCAAAATGTGGTTTCTCCAAAACATGTTCAAAATGGGACAGATAAGAAAGATCAAGGCACTGTTAATAGAAAAAGTCCCAATTAAGATGCCATAGTTATCAGAAACTAACACAGTTTGAGTGATAGATTAAAAATTTACCAGGACAGTTGCAAGGAAGTACTGAAAACAAAAACAAATGTCCTACCTTATTAATAACAAAGAAACCACTGTCAAGGTTGATCAATGGTGATGATGAATTGATTTCTGGATAATGCAATGCTGATGCTACTCCACTAGCTTTCTGACAACAGTTTAATGGGACTTGTCCTTCACAGAGTAATTTACAGACTTGTAAATAAGTAGAGACGTTACAACCCAGACTGCCTGTGTTTAGACAGGGGCTGCATCCAATTTGCATGGAGCACTTCTCTCTAGTTGTGTAGCTAAAATGAACCGCTACTAAAGGACAAATTTCAGATCACAGACTATTTACATCACTATATTTAGCCTTAACTCATTCCTATGCAGTCACATTCATTTTGGGAACAGGTTGTTCAGTGTGTTCAACCAGTATTTAATTCTTAGCTCAGTCTTCCTCCTGTGCGTCCTCTTAATAAAATCTAAATCAGCCACTGCAGTCAGTGACCAGAAAGAACAATGTTGTGCTAAAGCAGCTTAAATAACCTGAAATTCAGAATTGACTCAGACTAAAATGATACTTGTTCAATGAAGAAGAACATTATAAAAAATACTTTAGGGTTTTACTGACTGGTAGGTTTTACTATTAGCATACGGAAAATTTAAATTTGATGACGACACTTTCAGGTAATCACAAAATATTACACATGGGTCTCTTATTTAAGTTCATTAAATAATGTTAAAGTACCTAGTTTCTCATAATTTAAAGCACAGAAGCAAGTCAAATAATCTAAACAGTACCCTCTGTTGACATGTAATTCTAAAAACCATTACTTCCAAGTAACAAGATAACTCATCTATACAGTCATTTTACAAAGAGGAAAATAAATAATGTCTCTTGCATATTCACAGCTCAAGCCAGGTAGGAATTCTGAGTACACTTGATATTTTAAACAGTATCTACTGTTTAAAATAAAGGGGTTGACACTGGAGGCCAGATACCAATATCTGTTAATCCAGAGGAATTAGGGTCCTTGTTCTGGCACTTGGTGACCAGCACCAACAATGCATCAGGAAAATCTGATTTTCCTGGGCACCACTTCTATGAAAAGATTCACTATGCATTTCTCCAGAAGTTGATCTAACTGCTGGGCATTAACTGTAGAGGTTTATTAAATCTGCAAGATCAGACCAAAACACTGGCTCCAGGAAGTGCTGTAATCACCAGGTGGGTAAGCCTCCCTCTACAGTTTACTTTTATCTACAGGAGGGATACAATGGGGGTCTTAGAAGTAGCAAAAGTTCTGGGCTTTTAACGGAAGACAGAGCATGGACTTCCTTATCTCCAGCATCACTGACTCAGTTTTCACAGATATCCCAAAAGCATTTTAAGACCTCTCAATATACCCATACCTCATGCAGTCCAATCTGGCAGGTGTGAGTTTTCCCAACGAGTTGGTCATTTCTGGGTTCCCAACACACCAATACAAGTGAACAGACTGGCTCAGTGCTGCCAACACTGGGGCACATCTGCACCCACAGAGCAACAATCCTACAGGGCACAGCTACCTGTAAGGTGATGAATGAGCAGAGGTTACTGCACACCTGGACTTGATGGTACAATTTCAGTACATCAGTTTCCTTCCTAACCTGCCCCCCACAAGCTACAGTGAAGACAGCTACTTAAAGAGTTGCTTAGATGTTTGTTTTGAGTAGCCAAATGCAGAGTTTGGATGCCTGTTAAGATTATCTGGAACAATAAAAGGACAGAGAGCGTATGCTATACCATGAAACAATGTGATTGTAAGCCCAAAAGGCTTCAAGTTGGGTACCAAAACATTTCCACCAATTACTTAAGGGAATTACTTTAGCTGCAGACATCAAGCTACAAGCAAGCTGTTCACCAAGGCATTCTCATAAGCAGCAAGACAAGCAGTGACCTAGTTCTGCAGGGGCTTCAGTCACATTTCTCTACCCTGTCTCCCAGGCCAACACTTACACTTTCTGCCTATTTCCAAGTGATAGAAGTGGTCAATGTGAATGCAGTGGTTCACCAGCTGTATTCCTGCTTGCTGGCCAACCCTCTGCCCTCTCATGAAATGGATATGGGATATGGCCTTCTGTCTTTCTTTCAGAAAGGACAAATTTTCCCCTCTTCTTTTGTAACTGTGTTGAAGTTAGCTAAAATTGGCCTTGTTTTCAAGCCTTATCTCAGGAGGATTGACAAGGAGAGAGCCTGGCAGTGTGACTGGAGAGGTTTCCCCATGGAACCAGGGGCATTTACTAGCAGAGACATGTAAAAATGAAGATGAATAAACAAGTGTTCTCCTTCCCCACAGCCCCCCCCCCCCCCCCAAAAAAAAAAAAAGCCTGTAATGTAGCGCTTTACTTCTGCATACATGGCAATATTTCTCACATTAGTGGCTGTGGTAAGATCCACAGGGATTTTTTGCTGGTAAACAGAATCCATTTCCATCTTGTCTGCAGGTAAACACACTTATCTTCCAACATAAACAAGACATCGTGCTCTTTTAGAAACAGTAAGAAAGCTTTCAAATGAAACTAGGTTCAGTCAAAGAATATTAATGTATATTCAGGCATGAAGAATTCAATTTCCCCAAAATTGCTTTGGAAGAGATGGTAAGATCTCTAGAGATCTTAAAACACTCTCTATTCAATCACAATTATCATTTTATTCAAATTAGATGACTTTATTGGTAAACAAAAAATAAATATAAATGTATATAGCACTCTACATTGCCAGATATCTCAAATCTGTATTTGTCTACATTCATACACTTTTAAATAAATTCATGTGTTCAATTTTACAAAAATAACCATTAATACTTGAGAATTGATTACAATCATAAATTACGGTGGAACAAAATAGGCTGTGAATTTACAAAGGGAATTATTTGCTGCATACTCCCTCTTGACACTAAATGGAAGGTAATATATCCTGTTTTCACAGGAGGGAACAAATTCATGTTTATCACAGGTAAGAGAAAATACTCTTGTTTATTCTGTGGAAGCTTTTTGTTCTAGCTGTCCTGTTGGTACGCGGGTCAGTAGTGTTACAGATCATCAAAACACTAACTAGTTCAACCACTGTCCTTCTTTGAAGCAGAAGAATGATTAGAAAGGACTGTGCTGCAATTAAGGGCAGATGCTTGGGCCAGAACCACAGTGTTTGGTTTGTAACTTGGAGAAAGTTTTTGACCTTCACACTTCATTTTTCAATGTCTGCAAAACAAGAAAAGATAATAATTGCCTACCCCATGTGAATATTGTGATTTCCAATTTCTGATTAACACTGGTAAAAAAAACTCATGCCATTTTACAGAGTGAGAGGGGACTGCCAGAAAGCCAAGAGTCAGGACTGCAACCCAACTTCTCAGCCATTCTGCCTTTCATTCCTCAAATCTCATGTCACTTCTTTCATTACTTGTGCTCAGTGTTCAACTTCTTCTTAGCCTGCTGCATACTCTAATCCTTGCTTTTATCACAAGAATCATCCTCAGTAAAATATATTCTTATCTACACACTGCATATATATTCCTGTTCATACAGCCCAAGCAACAGCTTAATAGAGTCATAGAATGTTTTCCTCTAACAGTATACTGAAAACGTTCTCAAATAAAAGTGTCTGCTGTTCTTGTTTGAGTAATATTCTTCCCTCATTTTTCTGAGATTCAGCACCTCAGTACTATGCAATACTTCATAAGTGAATGATTATCATGTTATCTGAACTTGAAGATACTGGCATCAGAATCAGATCCAATCAGCTTGGAAGAAAAAAAGAATTAAGTGCACTGCAAACCTGAACAAGTTTCCCTATTCAGTTTTTGTATCTGATCACATACAAGATATCACCAGAGGGTTGTGTTGCCATTCATGGAGACCTCAACATACTTGTGAAAGCGGTTAAATAGAACCTCATGAAATTCAGCAGTAGGAAACACAAAGAGCACCTCCTGGGGAGAACAGCCTCAGAGCTGTTCAGTCTGGGGAAGAGGAGGCTGAGGAGGAGACCTTACTGCATTCTTCAAATACCTGAAAGGTGACTGCAGCGAGAGTGGGGTTGGTCTTTTCTCACTGGTAACAGGTGACAGGACGAGGGGAAATGGCTGTAAGTTGCACCAGAAAAGGTTTAGGTTGGATATCAAGAAAAAATTCCCTACAGAAAGAGTTGTTAAGCATTAGAATAGGCTCACCAGGGAGGTGGTTGAGTCACCATCCCTGAATGTGTTTAAAAACTGTTTGGATGTGGTGCTCAGGAACATGATTTAGTGGAGGGTTGTTAGGGTGGTATGGTTAGGTTGTGGCTGGACTTGATAATCCTTAAGGTCTTTTCCAACTTGAGCAATTCTATGATTTTATGAACTCCGTGCCCCATTACAAGCTGGAGGCTGACTGCCTGGAATAGGACCTGGGGGTTCTGGTCCCGATCATGGGCCAGCAGTGTGCCTTCATGGCAAAGAATGTCAACAGCATCCTGTGCAGCATTAGGCAGTGCACTGCAAGCAGACTGGGGGAGGCGATTCTTCCATTTTGCTCAACCCTGGAAAGACATCTGGAGCGTAGGGTTCAGTTCTGTGCTCCGCAGCAAAAAAGAGACAAGGATATAATCAAGATGGAGCCAGGCTCCTCCCACTGGTGAGGAAGACACAAGGCGGACAGGAAACAAGTCAATGGACAGTAATTATAGCATAGGAAATTTCACTTGCATTTAAAAAAAATACGCTCTTCCTCTGCAAGGGTACTGAACACAGATTCCCAAAGAGACTGTGCAGTCTCTATTCTTGGAAATACTCAAAACACACACATTGCTCTGGGCAACCTGCTCATGCTAACCCTGCTTTGAGTAAGGGGGAGGTTGGATCAGATGACCACCAGAGATACCTTCCAGCCTCAACTATTATGAAATTCTATAAAGAATATGGAAGCATTCCCTTTGTTTAGTGGGATAAAATGCAGCAGCTCTTTTGAATCCTTTCAACATCCTAAGTTTGGGGGAACAAAGTAAGAATGAGAAATATGACATCAAAGCAGGAAAGAACCCGTACTTGGAAACCACTGTACATAGATTGAGCTTATCCTAGCTAGGTCATCTAAGGGGACGAAGAGGAGAGAGAGGAGTACCGCAGTAGACCACAACACTGAATAAGGAAAAGAAATTGGACTGAACTGTCTTTCTCCATCTTGACATGAGTTTATTATACCATATTGATACCCGATACCTGAAGAATGCACAGGTAATTCCCCAACATGGCACAATAATCTTACACTGACATTTAAGAAGAAGTTTGGTTTTTTTTTTCCACCTCTTTACTTTGGCAGATGTACAGATACTCCTCATTCAAGCCTAGGTCTATCAGGTATGCTGCTACATTACAGCACTTTCTGAGATACTGTATCTCCTCAACCCCACCTATAGAATGGGAAATCCTCTGTGACAGAGACGATCAAAGATTAAGAGAATGATACAACATGCAAGACAGTTCGCTTTGAGGAAAGAGCTCTTAAGGGACAAAAATGATTGGACATATTATGAAGCTCTTCCAACAGCCTCCTGACCCAACCAATAATTTCACCACAAAAGAGACAAACAGCTGAAATTTTTACCCAAAAGTAAACACCCAAAAGCACCCACGCAAACAACTTCAGCTTCAAAATGCAAGTATGAATATTGATAGTTTCTAGGAAGCACTAGGCAAAACCGCATGTAAAAGTATATAGAAAGACCACAACGCAGAGCAATCTGAGTGGCAAGGATGAAACAAAGCTCTGCCTTCAGACACATTTTGACTGGCAGTCTGCAATGCATTTTATAGCTGAGATGCTCACACAGTTAGAAGCACAATGTTCTGTTCTTGCTTCCTTGCATTTCCTGTAGCAGTAATTAACACATTACAGTTAATCAGGCTGTAGATTGGTACCAGGATTTACCCTGAAGTTGCAAAGGTAGTTACAAAGACTGGATGACCCTGCTGTTACACGAACATGCAACATTTAAACCACAAAAGGATGCTCAAGGAAAACCAACAAATACCTCATGATGAAAGCAAACAAGAGACAGCAAAAGCAGTAACTGTGGACAGTGGGGTTTGGAAACGGATACTATCATCATAATACGTTTATATTTTTCCAAACTTGTTTAGACTTTAGAAGGAGCTAAGAACCACAAAGAAGCAATGATCTTTAAGATGCCTGACGTCCCAAACCCCCATCTTTATCCATTTCCCATCCCTACCCTGCCTCACTCAGTCCTCAACAAGACATCTCCCCTTCGCACTCCTGTTGAGTTGTAACACCATTCATCTTTTGCAGAACATCACTGAGATTTCTGGCAGCCAGTTTAACTCAGTGCTGCTTCACTGGCGTGAAAGACAACTACAAAACTTCAAGCTGGGAAAGTACCTTATCTGCATATAAAATATCTGGTTCAGTGCAAGGAATAAAAAGAACCTTCTCAAGGGAGGTACTCTATTAAGATCAACTTTAATTTAAACCTTTTTATTGAAATAATAATAATTCAAATCATACATGCAGTGCCTCTGCAATGGCATTCAAAGTTAGAGACTTGGAAATAAAATGACTTTCTAAAACATTCTTCCACTTCCTGGAAGTTCAAAGGAAGTTTGGACTTGAGCATCACCAACTTCACTGGTATCCATTTAAAAATGCGCGTCTACCATCTGTCCCTTTTTATAAAGCTTTTTATAGGTTTATTTGGGTATAGTCTTCACATATGACAGTAATGGAATTTTATTGAAAAATTAGATGTTTGTTAGCAAACTGCAAAGAGACAGTGGCTCAGTAGTTTGAGGAGAAGGCAGTGGCATGCAGGAGAAGACTGAGATCAAGCACACAAAGCATGGGACCTAGTCCACTTTTTGCAATGTCAACAACCATCCTTTTTATCACAATCCACTTTTCCTCAGTGAAGGGCAATGCCCTTAACTGAGCTGATTCTGTCACAGGGGAACAGTACAGAGTTAGATCTCCAGACAGCCAACCACAACCCTGTCAACGTTGTCTCAAGTTGTGTTTTAAAAATACAACTGCCCCCCCTTCTGGCCGATAAAGACATCCCAAAGTGTTTTCGCAAGGCATTTCAGGCTAATTTTCAAATGCAATTTAGTTTATAAATGTTAATTAGGCTTATTTTAGAATATAAACTTCCAGCCAAAGCACACAACTTCCAGTAACTTTCAGAACATTTTTACATTTATATAGGAAAAAAACAAAGATTATTCTCTTCTTGATGGAATGCTAAGTTTGGGGCTAAGTACGTCCATTCTTCAATTATTTGAGACAACAGGGAGCTTCCAACAGCTCTGATGGAACAAAACTATGGTTATTACTTGATGTTGCAGGAGTAGGCTTCTCACAGGCTTCCAGATTGGCAGGTCCTTACTTGGTCAGGAGCCATGCCAGCTCAAGACACTGCAAGTGAGTGACATTTGTGCAGTGCTGTGCCATGACAGGGGAAACAATGTCAAAGCCAAGATGTGCACAGCTACCTTAGACTGCCAGTCACCTAGTGGGTTAGTCCTCCACCTAGATCATCAGATAATGGCCAGGTATGATGCCAATGCCTCAACTGATGGCTCAGAAGGAAGATTACTTAATGGAGGGCTATTGCACAAATACTAACATTTTAGTGATTGCTTTTTAAGCTACTTATAAATAAATTTCACGAACAATACAAATACCCATTTATATACATTCACTTACAGCATTCAGTAAGAAAACATGGACCTATGAAATTATAACACACCATTTCTTTACAAGTCAAGTGTGACCCTAGCAGCAGTGACATCTCAGACCTATTCTTTCCTTTGAGATCAAAAGGGACAGTGATTTTGCTTAATTTACTGTTCCTATGCACTAGCTGTCAAATATAACAATGCTCTTCTAAAAAGTTACTCATAGGTGATGCAGTAAGAAGGACAATATAAAAATCACCTCCCCAAATACTGTCACAGTTTAGTGAGGTCTCAGGCAAATTCACAGCAGAAATGAAAACCTAAACAAAGACACCATTTACATGCAACAAATTTCATACCAATAGTTTTCTGGCTTTTTTTTTTTTTTAAGAAGTACTAGAAAAGTATTGCTTATTTGAAAAACAAACAAACAAACAAAAAAACTGTGCTACAAAATTTGACAATAGTAGACAAATTATCTATAGCCTCTGAACTCATCATTAGCACAATAAGTAGATGCACTAAACTGTTTAAATGGTAAGGCTTAGGTTTAAATCAGAAAACATGGCTACTCTTGTGAATGTGACATCTCTGCAGAGTCAGGAAATTGTCTGATCCATGATTCTCTAACATACCTATGTAGTTAATATCAGCCAGTCCTGTGAAGTTCTCCTCTCTATAATTCCTACAATTCCTCTACATGAAAAATTAAATTACAAAAAATATGGAAGTGTCAAAGTACCTGCACAGTTATCTGTTGCTGCAATTTTTCTCCAGACACTGAAAGACAAAGAAAATAATTAGTCTGACATATTTTAATGAATATAACATACACACACAAGAAACACTGCAATCAGAAACAACGAAGGAAAAAAAATTGAATGTTATAATTAAGAAATAGAGTTTAACATGTACAAACAACTTGTAACTTCTAAATGGAAATCCATCTTAAGTAAAAGGAAAAAACAAGCTCCTCGTAATCAAAATGTCATAAAAATGAGACTGATGCAGGTATCCAATTTTGCTAATCCTGTACCTTACAAGGAATTACAACATACAAAATGAAGACAATACATTTCAAACACACGCTATGAAATATCTTAATTAACACCGTGAGATGCACTGCTGCACGTATACATGCCTGAGAGACTGGCAGCATCCAGCTCAGGATTTGAACATCAGAGGAGAAAAGCAGATTCTGTTGTTAACCTAAGATAAAATTATGCGCCTGTGTCACGACTGAGGTTAGGCACCAGCTGGCTCAAGGGAGAAATTCTATTCTGGTAATATCCACAAAGTGGTGAGCTGAATTACGTTCTTGCTTCCTTATCCTGGCCTTCTGCAGCATTCTTCAGTGTGCTCCTGATGATGTGAGCAAACCGAAGACAGAACATTGCTCTCCTACAGCCATCTGTGACCCTAGCAGCAGTGACATCTCAGACCTATTCTTTCCTTTCAGTTCAAAAGGGACAGTGATTTTGCTTAATTTACTGTTCCCATGCACTAGCTGTCAAAAAGGCAGCTGGTATCAATTACTCTTCCTCTGCTACAGGAGACCATCCACACATATTGGGAAAAGTCAGGAATTTCAGACTGACCTATCCAGTCACACATACACCAGAGTGGTTTTTGTTTTTGTTTGTTTTTAAGTAATAATGATAGGACACTGTTTACAACACATTAGTAACACAATTAACTGCCAGGGGAGTCTGTTTCCACCTAACATGGATGGCTGCCTCCTTCAGCACAAGAAATGATGTTCCATTTCAACAGAATTTCTTTGTGCTGATGTGTCTGGCACAAGACAGAAGCTTTAAAATGAAATGAAAATATTTGAAGTATTAAAACACGCTCATATCTAAAGGAAAATGTTCTCCACTTCTGCTTGCTGAGAATCCTCCTATTTTCAAGGAAAGCAATACAGATAACTCAGATAGAAATAATTACTTCAGGCTATGTTGTAAGATTGTCATGATAATTATTTCCTGCATGCTTCTGTTCTGCTTTTGTTTGCTAAATATAAAAACAATGCATTTTTTTTCCTCATCAAACAAAAAACACCACCCAAAAAACCACTGTTTCGGGGAGAATTCCCCAAATGTATTTTCAATGAGATCATCTCTGGAAGTAACAAAATCGATTCTTGTAATTCATTTTTAACCAAATAGATTGTTGGTAATAGAAGGAGTATTTGTTTTTAGCATTCTGTAATGATATACAAGTTGCTAGGAAAGCACAGTGCTTGAAATCTCTGGTTAGATCAACACTATTTCGCTCAAAGGTTTGTGGACTTTGAATACTGATGCTTTCCTGTTTCCCAGTACATTTGTTTTTAGGCTATTTTGATTCACTTTAAAGGAATTTTAATAACTTTCTATTGACAACATGGACAGCTGGTCTTGAGAATTAGTGAAAATTCACTTGCTGAGTGAGGAAGGAAGTGACATCAATGAGTTTCTAAAGTCAGCCCAGAGGGAAAAGAGCGTTCCGCAAAGAGTAGCCTTTCATGCCATTGCATTATTGCCAGTGATGCCTCAAGATGCAAATTGCATTTTCAATCAAACTTGTGGTTTCTACCTCAAACAAATACAAAAATGAACAGAAAGACTGGGGAAGCCCTCTGTGGGCTCTTTTGACATGGCTAAGGAAAAAGTGAAGAAGAATTTATGCAGTTCTTTATTCATTCTTAGCTCTCTTTTTCACCAATTTAAATACCACAGTTACAAGGAGAAGAAAGTTGCCAGTGACTCTATATGATACAATAGCAATGATGACTTGGGATAAACAGGACAGAGATTGACTAGGCTGCTAAGGACAACAGAGAGATCAAATTCAAGGTCACCAGCAAATTGAATATTGTGTTTCCCATTTATTCAACAGATGATCCCTGTCGTCATCATGGAACAACTGTGAATTTGGAACAGTCAGCAGTTATGCTCAGAAGAGGCTAAGATCTGTAGTAACAGAGATGCTGCAAATTAAAGTGGAAATACATTGGCACCATTATTTCAGGAAGCCTGCAAAGTCTTGCTGTACAAGTACTGCACTTTTGTTTTAAGGAGATAATCCAAAACAAACAAACAAACAAACAAACAAATAAATAAATAAAATTAAAAGTGAAAGAACACGAATGCAATAAACACTATCTTCAATTCAATTCGCTTAGCATGAATAATCTCTCATATCCCTCTTCCTCACTGTAATAGATGATCGTTAAGCTTAAGAGATATTCTTTAAAGAACAACAACTATTAAATAGAAAAGCCCATCCACTATTCAGCTTTTTTTTAAAAAATAAGTTTTTTACAAAGCAAAAGAACATTAGCACCACAGCTTTTAGCTGACAACTAACAGCAGGGCAGGAGGAAGTTCGGCCATTGAAATAACCAGCATTTTGTCTGTCCCACTTTTCATTTGCTTTTCATTTTTTCAAGTCCACAGATTTCTTTAGGATGACTAGTCACACTAACATGGGTTTTACTTATGGCACCCTCAACTTTTACAAGGATGTTTCTGTTCAAGTGCCTTATGATCACTTGTGATGATGGCCATTATCCACTTGAATGATTCAACAAGTTCCACTAGAGAACAAGGTCCAAATTGAAAGGACAGTGCAACCACACACTGATAGAACTGGAACCATCAGAATATGCCAGTCAGTCCCAGAGGCAACACCTGCATTACTGTCATGACATACATATGATTCTTGAGATTTGCCAGACATTTCATTACCCATAGGCTTTCAGATGCTAAGTTCAAAATTTACAACAGCTTTTCTACAGCCACTACAGACAACTGGGCAATTTACAGCTATTTGGAAATTTATACAAAAGTTGTCCAGCAGACAGTCCACGTAGTCCATAGAGACACATCTTCTACAGCACAAATGGGTCATCATTCTCCCATGTTTCTCCTGAAACTTTTTTTCTTTCTAGCAAACTGCTCCTAACTCAGCTCAGTAGAGCTATGTGAGCAGATTTGACAATGTAAGCAAATCATAGATGACTACACTCCACTGTTTACTGAGTCAAAAGATCTGTATGCACCAGTACAAACTGCAGTTCTTATTTGCTGAGGTTCTGCTCTCCTGTCACACTAACTGAGGAGAAACTGGTGCAACTGAGACAAAACACTTGTTGAAACCTGGAAGTGGAGAAACAAATCTCCCTAAATTCATTTTTAGTGATTTTCTTTTGTCTTACTAATCACAAAAAGCATAAAACAATACCTTTACATGGTTTGGGGTGATTGAGACAAATGGCTTTCTTGGGCTAACCTCAAGCTGTATCACTTCAGGAAAAAAAAATTACAGCAAACATTCTTTAAAAGATTTCTGTGTATTTTCAACCACTAATTAGTACACTAATTCCTGTTTCCAGGGCAAGTTGGGTTTTTCTGGTTTTCTTTTTTTTTCTTTTTTTTCTTTTTTTTTTTTTTTTGCTTACTTGTTCTTAAACAGAATGGTAGAATGATATCTTACAGAAAGGAACAATGTACATTTCGTCATGCAGGTGACCACTTCAAGACACAGGAGCATGTCTGAACCAATGCTGCCATGAGGAACTGCAACACGGACTCCTCAGCTTTACATGCCCAATCTAACTAAGGAACAGCACATAATTATGCACACTGTGCCCTGCTTACCTTCATACAAAGGAATGTGATATTTGTGCAGGTTTACAGATTAATCTGCTGTAATTCCTTTCAATGTTAAACTTCTTCCAGCTCAAATATAATTAACATCACCAGGTAGAAAAGATTGATTGGAAATATGAGTACACTCCAACAGAACAAACAACAGCTTGATGCTATTTCTTATGTTCAAATAGTTGGATACATTAAGGATTTTTGCAGCATGTTTGTTCCCTAAGTATATAGCGAAGGGAAAAAAAAGTTTCATTTCAAAAGGCAAAAGAGTACAACTGCATTTAATTAGTGTAAAATCCCTGAAATACGCAGATCTGCCAATTTATATGACGTGACTGCTGCAAGTCCTGGCAACAAAGGATATGGTTTCTTTTCTTTTTTTTTCCCCCCAAATCAAATTTATTCTTTAGACAAGAGGGGACCCTCAGCCTTGCCTTGAAACAGCCACATTCATAATCTAGAGCAGCCATATTCACTTAGCTATGAGGGGAATGGCACTAAAGGAAATCAGTTTTAAGATGATAATTCAATATCCTAACATATATACATATATATTTATTTATATATATATATTTTTTCCCAGCTCATGATAGAAACACTTGCAGCTTTGGATTTTGCTTTATTTTTATAGATTTAAATAAACACATATGCAGTGTATTTGGTTATGATTCTCTCTACTTCCGTTACTGGTTTCTTAACCTGCTAGAGCAATGAAAGGAAACCAAACCATGCATTTGCAAAACTTTCGAAGAAACTTCCAATGGCACCGGAGCCCGAGAAAAAAACACTTGGATTTATTTTTCAGACTTGTAACTGAGAAGATGTGACCTTAACAGATTACCTTCTGAACATACCTGTAACTTGGCACACAAAGATTAAAATACTCAGGACAGAAACATGCATTTTCCTATAATTTAACTGTTGGTTCTCTAAGACATGCAAGCTGTACAGCTCCTTCAGACAGGCATCACATTTTCCTCCTAATACGGAATTCAGAAATGTAAAACCGTTTTGTTACAGCACTGCCTTTAAAACATTGGTTAGCTTAGTCTTGCACCTGTGGTAATTATGCAACTGACTATGATTACAGTGGCCTAAACTGTATTAATCACATCTTCATGGTATTGCATAATCCCTTCTCAGCTGTCACAAGGCCAACTCATAAGTTGCCCTGGCAGTGAGAAACATAAGAAGAAATTCCAGAGGAGAGTGACAAAGATGATCAGGGGGCTGGAGCACCTCCCATAAGAAGACAGGCTGAGGGAGCTGGGCTTGTTCAGCCTGGAGAAAAGAAGGCTGCGAGGTGGCCTCATTGCAGCCTTTCAGTACCTAAAGGGAGCCTACAGAGGGGAGGGGAATCAACTCTTTGAAAGGGTAGATAACAGCAGGACGAGGGGAAATGGTTTTAAGTTGAGGGAGGGAAGATTTAGGTTGGACGTCAGGGGGAATAATGATATAAATAATGATATAAAAACAGATCTTTGTCAGTCTCTAATAAGGATGCAGAACTGTTCTCTAGGAGGTTCAGAGGACCTCAGGAAACTAAACATTTACAAAAGCCCCAGCAGTCCAATGTCTTATGCTTATTACCATACATCATTCAGTTTCCACCTAAAAAGTCCTATCAAAAACAAACTTGAAAGGGAAAGAAAAAAGTTCCTGGACTGGCTAAGAAACATTAGTGTTAATAGGATTGAGGGCCTTAATTCATTAGTTCTGTTGTGCACAAAAAAGAGGGAGAGGTGCAATTCAAATCCATTCTTCACCCAAATTCTGCATTAGCTAACATCGTGTAACTATACTTACAGCAAGGAGATGGAGATGTTAGAATGTAAGTTAATAAAAAATGTGAGTTTTACCTACCCTTTATCTCATCAACACTGACAAAAATTTTCAAATGATACAAAATTATCAGTATGGTTACCAATGTAATTACTAGGCAGGCATATTTATCAGTTTTCTTCTAGCTGATTATATTCTATATTTCTAAGAAATGAGAAAACAAACGTTTGACACGTTTTAAGGATGGAAGATTTGACATGATGGAAACATGCCAGACAACATATTTGTTTTTACCACCAACAAAATATTGATATCATGCTTTGGATGGTTTCAAAGTCAATGCTGTGTATGTTTTCATTGCCTGTTTGGCATTCATCTAGTATATACAATAAGAATAGCTGGTTTCAGTTTTGTTTCACAGCTTACTGTGCAACTGCTTTGAAATGTTTTCTCTTTTATCTAGCCACTTCATGAGTTACTCAGATTCCTGCTCTGCTAAGAAAGCAAATGGAGCAAATCATAGATTCCTACTCATCCGCAATTATGCAGGTAAAGATAATTATGGCTTAGAAGGCACATTTCCTCAAACTTCATCACAACATGTTCCAGATACTAAGGTAGAAAGTGCCTTAGTTCTCACACTGCAAGGGCTGCTGGACTCCTGTTTCGAATTAGATGGACCACCAGCCTTTACTTCCATGTTGCTAGCTACACACAGAGCTTTATTAAACAGTGATTATCTAAAGTATAGATCAAAATCTGTTAAAATGTCTCCGACTATGCTACAGTGTTGAGCTCAACTGCTGCTGCGGTTACCTTCCACAAAGTAGGTTCCTGGGCTTTGACAGAAAAGAAGCCACTTCCTCCTGTCAGCTGGTGCTTTTCCAGTTTCCTATATTAAGGCTCTTTGTGTTAAATGAGGGATAGGTGACTTCTTCCCACTGAAGGGAAACTATCTGACGTTTACAATGTGAGCAGCTTCTTCAGGTAGAAGCTGTCACAAAGGAAAAGATCATGGAGAGCAACTAGTGCATGCATCTGTGTACTCATGGTCCCCACACAGAAGTAAGAGCCATGGACATCTTAGTCTCTAATACACCCTGTTTCAATGCTAGACAGCTGAAGCTTTGCACTGCACTGACAGCACGGCTGAGACATTAGACTGGCTTTGGTTTTGAGTCCTGTTTCATTTTTGTCCACATTAAGAACATATGGCAGTTCCCACCCAGATGAGGAATGTGACTGAAGCTGGAATCTGCAGTCAAATTAACTATTTTGTGGCAAAGACAGGAGGCCTCATGAAATCCATTGTGGCATATCCTAGAGAAGATTAGCTGCTGCTTTTTCAGTTGCAGTGAAAATGAGTGGATATCCAGCTGTGAAGCTCATGGTGCCCACCTAATCTTAATTAGAATGGCCTGGAAATGGCATATGAAGATGAGGACACCAGTACCAAAGATGAACAACACACAAGCTCCCATAGGATTATATACACAGTCTTTTTTTTTTTTTCCTTTTTTTTTTTAACTCACTTTCTAGGACAACTATACCACAAACAGAGCTACAGAACATCCCTGATCTGAACCAGAAGCAGTGGCAAGCAAGATGAGCAAGCCCAAACAGGGATGGGAAAATCCAGCTCTTTGGCACTAATTACAAAGTAGAATCCCACAGCAAAATCTCAATGGGAAGCCCTAGTCTACAGTTTCTGTATTTTAGGAATAAAAAAGAGATGAATTGTCTATACAACATAAGGCCAGGAAGTGACCAGCTGAGAGCAAATATTGCTTCAATTTATTACCCATTCTAAGTTATGCCTACATAAATAAACTGTACTTGTTAAAATCTGCCACTTTTTTTGTTTAAGGTCTAAATGTGCCACCATAAGGCATGTTCTTAGTATGCTGGCCCCAAATAACTTCACTGAAATCATTCCATTTCAAAGTAAAACATTCCCCGATGAGAATCTAACACTCACAGAAAGACAGTGCTCACATTTGCAAGAAGGATTACATGCATGAGAACTAGCAATTAATTAACGAGTGATGAACTCAGAGGAAAAAATGAGAGAAAGAAACCCTTTGAAACAGAACCTTAACAACTGGAGAACAAAAAATATTCTTTACAGGATAATTTTAGAGTGAAAGAAAACTAGGAGGAGAAAGGCAAAGAGAAACAAAGCTTGAATATAACCTTTCCAAATGCACGGCTCTGCATTAAGATTGGTCAGATACAAAACAAAAACCTACAGCAATCAGTTGCTGTAGGGAGTACAAATTTATCTATGTTTTGTATAACTGGAGTATGACCTTTTGCGACCAACTCTAGTGCTTGAATTTAGCTATAGTTATTGAAAGTCATTTGTTAAAGGTTATCCATGACTGAGCACGTAATACGAATCCAGGATGCACACAGATTCAGGTTAGTGCTAGTCAAAAGAAGTTGGGAAGAGAGCAGAAGGACAGGAAGCTCAACCACTGCTGCAGATTTGGTTCTCAGATGGATCTGGACAGCTTGAAAACAACGTAGTTGATTTCTCATATGTGAATTATTAGAGAATGCACAGGTTTAGCACTTGCCACTCATAACTATGCTACAAGAAACATTACCAAATAAGATTATATTAACAAATAATACTTATTGCTTATTGCAATTTGAATCAATTGCTGATGACGAGCACTGAAAAATCTCTTCTTCCCACTTTCTCCATCCTACGAAGAGATCAAGCTAGCTCAATTTTTATTATTAAGAAATAAGGCCCTCAGATTAAGATAGGGTTCAAAGCCAAATTAAACACCTATTTCTGTCTTTCTGCAATGGACAGCTTTAATCATTTTGGATGGGTAATATTTTAAGGTGCTCCTGGAAGGAAGAGACTATAGCAACATACACATAATCCTCAATGAGAAGAATTCTGTAAGAACATTTCAGCCATGCTCTCTGGGCACATTCTTCAAATAAGGAAATTCAAACTGTACCCCCTCCATATTGAAAAGACAGCGGACTAGGGAATAAATAATAATAATCCATGGGTAGAAATCGAAGAAAAATTGTGAGAGAGACCTGACAGCAATTAGTTAATCTTATGGATCTTATGAGATGACTGCCCTACAAAATCCCAAATAAACTTTGAAGGCCAGACTGCAAAGGGTACACTAGTGCTACATGACAGCACATTAAAGCTTTTGAACAAGTAAATAAATAAATAAATGCTCTATGCTTACTGCCTTTAAAGAGAAACCTGCAGCTCAGGGTTGTAATTCAATCCACCACTAGCTTTTGCTAACTGAGCAGCAATGGAGTGTATACTGCATGTACTGGCGCTAATTGCAACCGCCTCCGTACCCACAGGTGCAGCACCCTGATTCTCCAAGCCTGGTTTGGCAGGAGCCTTTTGCTTGCTTCAGAAATCCTTACTGAACCCCCTCTGTGTGCCATCCTTGCTCTGCCAACTCTGGTATTGGCAGCACTCAGAAGCAGATAGCGGCAGGGGTGATGAAGCAAGTTCAGTTGGAGAAGTAATTATGAGAACTGATCTCATGTATGCCACTGAAAACACGGTTAATTAAACACACTGAAATAATGGCAGTACGGTGGCATCCACCTCCCTGAAAACTGCAAGTACCCTAATGGCAAAAGCCCAAATGATGCACTCTATCAACTCCATCACTCAGGAAGAGGCTAAGGAGGTGTTCTAAGGCAGAGCCTACCTTTTTCACACACAGAAGGTAAATTGTTCGGCAGGCATTAAAACCACACCTGCAGGTTTTGCACACACAAACATTTTCTGCCCTCAGAATGTATTACTGCTGCTTGCAAAGGACCATATGTACATACCCAAAAGCTAGTACCTAGTACAATTCATATCAATAAAATGTGCAGGTGCAGTTTTATGGAGACCTACAAGTAGAACATAACCATAAAGCACGCTGGTATTCATGCAATCACTCCAAAAGTAGTGCCTCCTGTTTATTCACATGGAGACTACATCAGATACAAAAAATACAATAATATCGTTTGATAGAGGAAATTCTCATCTACAGAACACTGTTTTTTAACGCAGTGACCACAACTAGCTATGCATTTTCATCTGCAATGACCAAAAGCCTGCATGCCACACTTGTAAAAATCTTCATGGCCATCTAGAATGTGATTTGTCTCTCATGTCTCTCCATCACTCCTGAAAGCAACACCCATTGTCCCACTGCGCTCACACCTGCTGGTTGGTCTCCAGAAATGTACAGCAAACACCAATTAATGTCAGTAGGTGTCATCTTCCCATGTGTAGGAATTCAGTGGTGCACCTTTGCTTCATACACACTTCCATGTCAGATGCCATTTTGTCAGACAACCCCTCTGCTGCCATCTGTCACATGGTGACTACATGTAATGGAATACTGGTGGGAAGGTTCAACCTCTACTGCTGTACCACCAACATCCACCTTTGACATCATGGGCCAACATGTCCTCAGAAAACGAACTAACAAGTCTTCCTGTTTGTCACTGTAGGATGCCACATTCCAGGCACAACCAAGAGAGGCAGAACTGAAATCACAATGACTGACAGACTACTTTAAGTGTAATCTATCCTGGGTGTGCATTAATATGGATAGTGAAGATGACAGTCCAAATCTGAGCGCAAATTTAATGTGTCTTCTGCAAGGGTGAGAAAGGAATTACAAAAAAGTTCTTTATATCACGTAACTAAACTAAACTTTCATTCATTTTATGAATGAAAAAATTCCCATGTCTATTTTCTCCAAAGGACTCTATTCTTCTTCAGGCTTTATAAAACAATTCTTTGTGCCTGACACGACTCAACATGTGAATTACTGACAAGCAAGTACTAAATGACATATTTATAATACGATGCCATTATTCACATACAAATTACTTATTTCTACTGAACTGAGCACTCAGGATGAGACATTTTTCTTTCCTTCTGGCTCAAGAACACAGCCAACATTGCATTTGATTATTAACAAAACCTAGTATGTTATTGGCTTATTGCTAACTGCAGGGGCAAGGTCTTCATGTGTTTCCAAAGATGAAGGGAAAAAGGCATCTTTCTATTTAGTTTATTATAACTATGGGTCCCTATCAACTCAGGATATTCTATGATTCTATAATACCTAAATAAAGAATGTAAAAAACAAACAAAGGCAATGTGGAAAAATTCTCTTCATATTAGAAGATATACTGGACTGAAGTAACTCAAATTGTAATTACTTAAATAATTAGTGAAAGGTAAAATACTCAATTTGACAGGACTGAATTTCCTGCCTTCCAAGGAATCTAAAAAAGAAAATGTGATAATTGAGCATCCACACCCACACACCCACACGCAACTTTTGGATATTGTGAACACATTAACCTTTTGCTATAATTAAAGTGATTTGTGTACATTGGATTGTTTACAATATTAAGACTAGGTTCAAGTACTGCAAGCGTAATGAGGAACATATTAATTTTGCATCCTTACGTTGCTGGCAGGGAGTGAAAACCAGTGAACAGCATTTTTAAATAGATGGTTAATTAGATGTATAGCTGGAGACTCTGGAATAACAGAGCTGCAAACAACTCAAGAGTTTCAGATTTCTTCTGTGTGTGTAAACATATCAGTGATGTCTTTATTCCTGTAAGTATTTTTAATCTCCTTGAATTACACATAACTAGCTACAAAAGTCACTGGAGGGGGAGAGAGGAGAAAGGAGGAAAAGGAAAAAAAAAAAAAGGAAACACGTATGGTTCCTATTGCATAGCATGAAAGTTAAATACAGTAAAAATAA
This sequence comes from Chrysolophus pictus, assembly GCA_037305975.1. Classification (NCBI taxonomy): domain Eukaryota; kingdom Metazoa; phylum Chordata; class Aves; order Galliformes; family Phasianidae; genus Chrysolophus; species Chrysolophus pictus. The sequence goes on from CM074577.1 coordinate 51,188,461, forward strand.
AAACAAAAAAGATCACTGGAATACTGGAAGCTGGGCTAACTTATCATGGGAAGATGCCACACAGACACAAACAGTGCCAGTCATGAAGTAATCCTTCAACTTTTTTTTCTTTTCTGATAATAAATCAATTCCATTAACACATTGTGGCCTCAATGCTGGAAAAAGAAAATCAAATAGTAACACACCACTACCTCCTCATACTCGACATACAAATGATCTCAGCAAAAATTACCACTCCAGGCAAGCTACAGACCCACAGCTTTGCTCAAGGTTTGGTTCCATGACTAGCGTTAGCTGCTCAAACTCTGCCAAGAATGGAGAGTGCCGTGGTGTGCTTCTCTTGCTCCACTGTGACAGTACTGGTGCCTCACTTCATGTGGTAAAGACATCAGCTAAAAACCCTCATCTTGCTTAGTCGGTTGATTTTCCATCATATCGGCTATGATCAGCCCCATCAGCTCTATGGATGGAAATGTGTGGCTAGGGATAGCAGAGGGGGCAAGGAGAAGTTCCCGTCTGAGGAAGCTTACGCATGGATCAGCATAAATCCACTGTAAATCCACATCCTCAGAGCCCTCATCTGTTCAGCTGCTACTGAATCATCCGGAATACTGATATTTGTCACAAATGACTGAACAGTTCAGATGAGCAACAATAACAAGTCTCTTGACTGCCTGCTATTTTCCTCCAGGCGCTGCATTGTATGGGACTCCATATCTTTCTTCTCCTACTCAGACACACTGTCTATTTGGATTTCCAAAAGGTATTTGATAATCTCTCACATAAGATTTCTTACGGAAACCTAACAGGCATGGAATTAGAGAGAACATCTTTGCGTGGATTTAGAGAAGATAGGAAACAGAGCATGGACATTAATAACCATCTCACTGCGAAAGAAAGGCACCAATAGAGCCCTACAGGCAGCTAAGGAAGGAAAAAAAACTGTTCAGTATGTTCTTAAAATCATCTGAGGAAGGGAGATGACAACATTTGCCGATGATATTAATTCCACCCTTAAATAAGGGGTAGAAACAATGGAGATTAAAGAACTTTGGACAAATATAAGCAGGTAGTCAGGTTTCACATGAAATAAAATTTCTGCAAAGTGATGCTAAGTAGAGAAAAACATTTTTACTTAAAAGTAGTGGGTGCTGAACTGAGTGTGGAACTCTGCTACTCAGGAACAAGATATTGGGGTGGTGAGACTCCTATATAAACATCAGATCCATGGACACGTTCCTATGTGACCTGATCTAGGTGTTCCTGCTCTGGGAGGGGGATTGGACTAGACGATCTTTCAAGGTCCCTTCCAATCCGTGATATTCTGTGATTCTGTGATGCTCAAAAGTTAGATAGCAAGTTCAAAGAATCATTAAGGTTGGAAAAAATGACTAAGATCATCCAGTCCAACCATCAGCCAATGCCCACCATGCCCACTGACCATGTCCCTCAGTGCCATATCCACACGGTTCTTGAACACCTCCAGGGACAGCAACTCCATTACCTCCCTGGGCAGCCTGTTCCAATACCCCACTACTCTTTCCGAGAAGAAATGTTACCTAATATCCAACCTGAACCTCTCCTGGCACAACTTGAGGCCATTCCCTCTCATCCTATCGCTGTTACCTGGAGGAAGAGGTTGACCCCTACCTTGCCACAACCTCCTTTTAGAGAGTTGTAGAGAGCAGTTAAGGTCTCCACTGAGCCTCCTGTTCTCCAGATTGGATAATTCCTGTTCCCAAATTGAAGACTACAGGAAAAACAAAAAGGAAGTGTTGTGTTACAATGTATATACACAGCTGCAGTTTAAGTAGTTTAAGCAATTCTGATCCTTCCACTCATGTGAAGAAGAATGCAACAGAAATGGAAAAGAAAAAAAGAAGGTAAAACGGTGGATTAAAAGGACAGGCTGGGTTACAAGGAGCAAAACCTGGAAAAGCAGCAAACAAGAGGAGATATGATAGAGATCTATAAAATCACAAGTGACATGGAAGGGGTGAAGCAGAGCTGACTGTTTACTGCCTCTTCTAAACACAGGGCCGGGGGCACCCAATGCAGCAGGCAGATGGCAGGTTCAGAACAAACGCAAGGAAGCAGCTCTCCACTCAACCAGGAAAGGAAACTCAGGAACTCTTCACCAGGGGATGTTGTGGCTGCTGAAACTTTACATGGATTCAGGGGATGACTGAACAAGCTGAGAGATGAGAAATCCTTTGAGGGTTGATAAGCAAACAGAAATCACCTCTGGCACAGGAAGTCCCTGAAACACGAACTGCCAGAGTTTGGGAAGGCAACATGGAAAGATTTCAATCTGCTGCTAGGAAATTGAGCAAGGTGGAGTTCAGGTCTGATTTAGTATTGCTGTATTTATGTACCACAACAGAAAGTTTAAAAAAAAAAAAAAAAAAATTGTATAGACCCTGGTTTCAAATACTTCAGAGTCTGGAGATCTCCAACTTTCAAAATGTGGTTGGTAGGGTCCACCATATGCTCAGGTGGTGTCAGCCTGGCAATGGGAGGGGGAAGTCATGTTCCTTATCTCACACAGCTCACAGTGGGGGCACATCGGACAACCACTGAAATAATTATTGTGCTGTTTTCCACCACTTAGATTCTCTGCACTTGTATAAATTGTCTTCTGGACACCAAAACTCTAGCAGTGGAGAGGCCCAGTAACAGCAAAGTTCCAAAGACAAGTTTCCAACAGAAAAGAAGAAAAGACAGACTGAGTATTAAAAGCATTATGATCTGTGTGCAAAGCTTAGCGATACACAGCAATTTCCAAAATTACATAGAAAGATATTGAGAGCAAGGGGTTGAACTGCAGTACCCTAAACCACACACATACACCAGATCATTCTTCTAGGTTACATTCTAGAGATGCTGAGTGTTTAGGAAGTATTACAGGAATATTTATATTTACCACTTGTCAAATCGCTGTTTTTCTGGTTTTGCTATCCTGGAAGTGGACTAAAATAAATAGAGAAAAACAAATGAGCCTTTTTGAGAACTGAGAGGTGTTGTTTTTTTGTTCATAAAACAGACATCCATTTAAAGATTGCAAATAGCTCATCAGTGTAACAAACTGTTTAACACTGCTTCCAATTATACAGCATTGATTAAATACAAGTATATCTTAATTAAGCTGTTCCTACAGTACTGCTCTGACGGTTTTCCTCTGTCTAGAAGAGAAATTGAGTTTTTTGCTGTAGAGTTTCATTTTCATGGCAAATAATGCCTCTCCATTTATTTAAAAATGTGAAAAATACAATACACACAAAACATTAAATATCTCAGTTGTCTTATGCAACGTCAGGAACGTCAGCTCTAAACTTCACCTGCATGGAAAGTTTCCAAATCAATGCCTGTATTATTTACATGCTGATTCTCAAGGAGGCCCACTTTTAGCAGTTTAAGATGTTACAACTACAACTGCTGAGTTGTGTTAATGGATTGTGTGAGTACTACCAGACTATTCTAACACGAAGTACAGGTACCCTGCTATTGCAGCTGAAGATCAGCCATGGAATTTGCCAAGAATGAGCACAATGGAGCAGTATCCTGAATGTTAGCACCTAGTGCCCTCTACCTGCTTCACTTAAAATGCATGAGAAGCAAAGCCAGAAAAATTCATTTTGTAATTGTTCAAAATTCTTTCAGCCTCATAATTAAGCTGACCATAGTCAATTTTGTCAATTACTAGAGTCAGAAATGCTATTCCCTTTTAGACTGCAAGCTACACGAAAGAATGCGATTTCAAAAGGTGCTGACATTTTTTTTTTCTTGAATACTTTTATCTTGTTTTTGTAAAACTTAGTTCTAAGTTTCCTCTAATAACATTCAATCACTGTGACTGTGAATTCAGATGCCCACCTTATCTTTCCAGGAAACATAGCAGAAGCCATGCTGCAGTGAAGTTCATCATGACAGGCGTAGAAAAAAGAATTTCAGCTCATAAATCCTGGTCCTGTAATCTAATCCCTGCACTGAAACACTTATCTGGTCATCTGAGCTCCTGGCATATACTACAGACAAGCAGATCTTGATGCCTGCACAGATAAGTCGGCACCATAAAAGACAAAGTTTCAATGAGCAGACATCCAGCACCGTGAATGGATACTTGGGAAAAATTTGCCTGGGTAGCCTTGACCTATCGTTCAGCCAAAGCAATGCTACCAAAATTCGTAATTACCATGGCTGACTTACCTTTTTGATTGTAAACCGTGCTCAAGATAATCATTTTAAATTCCTTAACTATAGAGAATCTGTATGAAATCTCTTTTCTTTTTACATGCTAACCGCTGAGTTTTAATGGTGGTTCCCTCTGAGCTATGAAACAGAATGTGCGAGTATGCGAAGGGACAAAACCCATGCAGAAAGACCTGATCTCAAGTCCATGTGTGCAGAAGGCAATGCACAAGATGTCCCTTAATCATAATCCCGAATCAGGATTCATGTCCTTTACTTGTAAGAAATGATTCTACAATAGATTGTCATTATTTTCTCCATCTTTTCTCTCTGTTGTAATTTTAATATCCCACCTACAAGTCTTACAAAATGTACCACAAGAGCATTGCCTCAAAGGAGATAGGAGATGCAGGGAAATACCCACACAGATATTTAGCAAAGTATTTTTGAAACTTTTGAAACCACCTACATCTCCATGTTTTATTGAAAGCATGTTTCCAGAGACTTTATTTGAGGCAGTTCAGTTTAAAATATATAAAGTGAATAAATAAGTCACACTTCCAGCATGGTAGGTCTTTGTCATTGCTTTCTCCCCTTCCCAGAGCTCTGTCACCAATAGTCTTCCATTTCTGTCCCCTCCTGATTCCAGTCCCACTCAGGTTCCCACCTGTAACAAGCACCTCTGACTCCACCCTCTCACTACAGCAAATTCATTACATAACTAACTTATTAGATTGCCAACAGCAGCTAAAGCAAAAACAAGTAACACCCAACTGAGGCCTTCTATGGCCAGCTCCAGTCAGAAGTTGAGGACAACGTTGACAAACAAGCCCTATAGCACAGCAATAGGACTGCATGCCATGCTTGCTGAAAGCATGTGTAAACCAATCCTTGCATTCTGCACGCCTCAGCATTGCAACGCCTGGCCAACGCGGTTCCCGAGTTCTTCATTCTCTGTGATTGGCAGTGACAGCCAGAAAAGTACAGCAAAGCCCATCAGCTTGGAACACCCCTCAGAGTACTTTCCAGCTCTCTGTGATTGTTTATCTATCAGAGGAGAATGGAGAAAAGCAGTCCCATGGCAAATTCATACAGGCATGCAACTGGTAGGTAAAACGTGTCATTTCTTGACACAAGCCCAGCTTTACTGGCATATGGGGAGCTGCCAAAGTGCTCATGTGTGGCTGGGCTGCCAGCACATATTGAGCATCCCATCAGTACCCGTGGGGATAGGGTGAACCTGGGCGGTAGCATGAAGCACCAAGTACTGTAAACCCCTGTGCTATCCAGCTGGCATGCTTCCCGACGGGTACGTGGAAAAAATAAGAGCTCTGATTTTCTTTCTTTTCAGCAAGAGGAGGTTTTGCATCTCAAAGCAGAAAGATTTTGGTGCTCACAAGAAATGTAACTGCATTTGTGATTATTTTCTCCCCTGCTGCTAAATATGATTATTTGCTCCACTTCAGTTTTTAATAATTAAATTAATACTAATTGAGCAGCCTTTTGGTGTATTTTTAGCCTGAGCTCATTATGTATGTGCTAAATCCTGCACACTGCAGCCTCTCCTTAGCCTTACACTTTATCCCCCAACCAGGAGGAAATATTTAACTGCAGATCCCTGTCATGAAACTCAGCTGTGTTGGCAGCGGCAGATATTTATATGTTCACACTGTTGAATCAACACAAAAATCAACAGGTATTTTTAAAGATACTTTGAAGAATGAAACTTGTGCAAAACAAGACTGAAATCCCACAGCTAATTCTGTGACTAACTGCCCCCTAGTGACAAAGTCCAATCCCAAATAACTCTCAGCCACTTCCAAGCTGTAGAGAGTCCTGATGATCACTGTTTCAAACTTTATTTTAAACCAGAAAATGAAGAAAATCAGCCCTGTCTCAAACAAACAAACAAACAAACAACAACAAAACTATTTATTCAAAGCATTACTCCAAATGCTTCAATCAGACCTTCCCTGCACGGGTAGCATCAAAGTCAATGTAAATATTCCTACAACTAAAAATTTTAAGTGAGCTCGGTTTCAGTGTTCAATGAATTGACATGCTTCTGTTGCTCCTAAGTGCTGTCCCGCTGAGTGCTGCAAAAGCAAAAGGAAAAATGACCTCTGGGCCAGTCCTGCAAGCCTTGGCACTGGATGCAAATCCTTCACCCTGCACCCAGGCACACCTCAGCCCAGAACAGCTGCCCAGAGTGCATGTACACCAAGGGCTTTGCTCTGTACTGCTGTTCATGAAGGTGGAAGCTGAAGGTTCATTAAGTGTTCTTAATGCAGAATTAAAACACATACACACCCCCACACATTTCAGACACACAGGTAACCAGATCTGGAGATGCTGCTTCAAAACTATTCATTGCTATTCTGTACATAAGAGTTCTCCCATTTTTTTTTCAAATGTTGACATTGTTTGGTGGTTGTTTTTTCAGTTTGTTTGTTTTTGTTGTTTTTTTTGTTTGTTTTGTTTTCAACATGAAGACTCTCACAATGATAATTACAGTTCAGTTTGTAAAACAGCTCTGAGCAATTTTTGAACTGATCACCACCACCAACAGCAGAGTGAAGTAAGTGACTGTCCCCCTTCTTCATGAAGCCCCATCTGTAGTACTGAATCCAGGCCTGTGGCCCCCAGCACAGGAGGCATGCAGGGCTGCTGGAGTGGGTCCAGAGGGTCATAAAGTTTATCATAATGCTGAAGCACCACTCCTATGAAGACAGGCAGAGTGAGCTGGGCTTGTTCAGCCTGGAGAAGAGAAGGCTCTGGGAAGACCCCACTGTGGCCTTCCAGTACTTGAAGGGAACTTAGAAAGAGGGAGATTGACATTGTACATGGTCTGATAATGGCAGGAGAGACTGGGAGACAAGGGAGACTGACTTAAAACTAAGAGAAGGGAAATTTAGGTTAGATGTTAGGAGGAAAGTTTTCATTCCAAGGGCAGTGAGGCACTGGCACAGCTGTCCAGAGAAGCTGTGGTGCTCCATCCCTGGAGGTGCTCAAGGCCAGGTTGATTGGGGCCCTGGGCAGCTGAGCTGCTGGGTGGCAGCCCTGCCCACGGCACGGGGTGGGACTGGGTGGGCTCTGAGTTCCCTTCCAACCTAAGCCATTCTATGACTCTATTAATTGCCTTAAGTAATTCTGTTTTATGGTATGCTTTCATATCTTTAAAAAAAAAAAAAAAAAAAAAAAAAGCATGGAATACATTTTTCTCTTGTTCTGATGAAGTAATTAACCTTCCCATATTAATTTGGTTTGCTGCACTCACTGTCTTTGTGCTACTTTAGTCCATGGTGTTAGTAAGAAAAGCAGTTCTCCTGTGCGCTCACAAGTTACTGTAACACTGGGGTTTTCGTAAAAGAAAAAACAAAAACCAAAAAGCACACAACTCCTATATTCTTCTAGAACATTAAATTGTAGCCTTAAAATACAGCTTTTCAATAAGCAATTTCTTACAGAATACAGCTCATAAAACATACATGGAGAAAAAAAGACATATGGCAAAAGAGACAAATTGTTCAAATGCAGACAACATAAAAATGCACTGAAGTAAGTTCAAAACTCCTAAGGAAATTGTGCCTAATTAAAAACAACAGAAACTAGAACAAGGATGCTGTAAAATACAATGTAACCTCTTAGATTACCATCAAACAGGATATGCTTTTATTGTTAGTACCTATCACAAATTTTAGCAGAGTACTTACATTGCTATTCACTCAGATTCAACACTGGCTAATATGGATAGTATAGACTGTAATACCGTGGGCTGTAAATGCATTCTAGCTGCCTTCCCAAAGAAAGGAATAAATCGCCCTTTAGTATTCTCAATCATGTCAGAAAATCCAGTGCCTTCTTAAGGCTAATAAAAGCAGACAAGAAACATGCTACTCTTACTCTTTCATGAGACAAAGCTCTCCAACTCAGTGGCTATGAAAATTTCTTCTGAACATATTAAAATGATCTTAGGGCTCTACAGAAACCCTGCTCATAAAACCTAAAGAAGAAAAAGCTGGGATAGTTAAAATTAATACATCATAAATAAAACATGCCTTTCAGTATATATTAAGTGACAGGTCTCAGAAGCTCCACCACCATGCACGCGCTCACAGAGCAGTGAGAACACATGCAATTCATTAAATCCACTCAAGTGTGCAGGTTCTTCCTGGTGTTACTCATAATTGAAACATTTCAGTTTTAGTTAACAGAAATAAACTAATTTAAAAGTAAAACAAGGAAATTAGTCCTGTGTTTCTGGATTACAATCCCACAGTGCCTCCTACTAGCCATATTCAGCCTCGAAGGGTTTCATTAAAAAAAAACAAGTGTGGTTGAGGGGAGCTGTGGGTTTTGAATGGGCAGATAGCTTTGTGGACAGATTTCAAACATCTTTTTTTCCTCAAGCAAACAAACAAACAAAAAGAAGTCACAACTTGTATTTCAACCATATGCCTTGAAAACGTACTTTCTTCCATTAAATAGGCAACAGACTCTATCCCCTAACAGGTCCTCAGAGAGAAATGCTTTGCTTGCAGCAAGAAGCATGGTAAGCACAGTGTGCCCTGCATGACATACTTTTCTAAGGAGACAGAATGGGTGTGATGGTCCATCCTTCACTGTCCTACTGTGCCTCCTCCTTCATGCTGGGCAAATGGAAGAACTATCCTTAGCCAAAAAACTTCATCAAATGCTCTGACCCTGTACAGGTCCCTGCCAGGCACTTTCACAGCCTTGACGTGGTTCTGGCACTTCCCAGTCTCAGGACGTTCTACACAAAAGGTGACAGAGCACTCCTAATAGCATGGATTATTTCATTATATCATAAATGAAAGGACTCAGATTTAGATCTCTCATCACAGGCTTGATGTTCACAAGTCACAGGTATAATCAAAAGTTCTGACCCTAGTCCCCTTGTTACTCTACACATAGCATGAAATGGTTTTGTTTGCAGAAATGAGGGAAGAGAAAGTGCAGGTCCCTACTCCTGGTCTGTTGTAGTGACTCACCCAACGCAAATTCCACCTTGAAAATGACAAGTCACAGCAATACATGCAAGACCCCACATGTGCACATCTTATGAGATTAGGCTACACTTAGGAGCCATGAGTCCCAATCCACTACATGGGCTGTACTGCTGACCAGGTAACACATGAATCACAGACTCATTAAGGTTGGAAGAGACCTCTGAGATCATCTAGTCCAACCATCAACCCACCCCCACTGTGTCCCTCAGTGCCACATCCACACAGTTCATGAACACCTGCAGGGACAGTGACCGCACCACCTTCCTGGGCAGCCTGTGCCACTTCCTCGCTGCTCCTTCTGAGAAGAAATTTCTCCTAATATCCAACCTGAACCTCCCTTCGCGCAACTTAATGCCATTACCTCTCATCTTCCACGTGTTTTGCATACAGAGCTGCTCCTCCTTTTTGCCCTCTAAAAAATGAAGATAAGACTACTAATTTTTTTAAGTAATTTTGAAATCTTTTTACAGCATTACCAAAATAAAATTATTTGAGAACTCAGAGATGGGACCACATGTTCTTCTTTAATTTAACTGTTGTTCCTTTGCCATCCGCTTTTGGATGGCTGCTGGAGAGCAGACAACTGCACTCAGCAGATTTTCTGTCTGACCACATGCTGCTTGTTATTGTTGGGCAAATAAGCAACCAAATTATATGCTTATATAAGATCGTGTGAAAGCTATCCCAGCACAATGTCAGATGAGGCAGTAGAACATTATTCTGGGCTGTATGTGATGAATTCCTGAAACATAATTCTGCTTTATTTCTGTTAGGTTATTTCAAAGTATTAAAAAAACCAACCAACCAAACAAACAAAAAAAACTACCCGTAAACAAACATTAACTTCCTTCTGAAGATCCCAGTTCCCTAACAACCTGGTCTAACTTCTATACAGTCTTATCTCTATATATCATTACACAGTAACATTTTCATGGTTTGCACAATGAGGCAAAACAAACGCACAGATTTTTATCATGACAAAGAATTGAGTTTACCTAGTTTACCTAAGAGTGGGGTTGTAGGTGATGTGTATCAGTCAGATGGTGGCAGGAAAATACTGCTATTCTGTTAAAAAGCTCCATCTCTTAACCCTAGGAAAACTAATTATTACTACTATTATCACCACAAAGACAGCAACGCCAGGAAATATTTACCAACATTTCTACAAACCTTTTTGACTTTTCATTCAGGAAAATACATTTTTCTGAAAAATAAGCCAGTTAAAATAGTTGCCATGTCACCGTTTAAATAGTTTCAGCTCCAAGAAAAACACACTGAGAAGTTTATACATACCCAAGGTCCATGCAAGCATCAATTATCAAAAAAACAAGTAAAAGTTATTCTATTAATTTAATATTCACATGGTATAAGTAATTAGACAAAAACTTCGAAGTTTTGCTCTTTGGCTCCTTAAAATCACCCTCATCTATTCAAATAGCAGCTTACCACCGGTAAGCCAGAAATAAGTGCCATTACTACAACACACCAGCAAGGGGAGTAGTAACACTTCGAGAATTTCCCTCTTCAGCAACAGCAAACTATTCGTAAATGCAATAATGTACAGAAAATTGATGCTGATCAGTATAGGTAGTGGAAAGAACACTTGTTCTACTGAAAGACAGAAATTTAACAAATCAGAATCTTTAAAGGCTATTTGTTTTTGAAGAGAACGTGGAAGCACACGTACACAGACACAGATCAGCCCTATATAGCACCCAACAAAAAAAAAATCTCTCAAATTTGAGACTGTTATTTCAAATATATATATATATTCTTTTTAAACAGCAACGACTGTTTAGGAAGAACTGATATTTCTATGCGAAGGCTGGGAAGTTCTCGAAGCTAAACTGCAGCCACTGGTAAGGACAGCAGAAGTTTCTAAAACCAGGATTTCACTTCTAGATGCCATAGTTCAGGGCAGATAACTGACCTGGCACTGCCACAGCACTGTACATTTTCTAAATCCAGGCAGACTCGTCGTTTAAATTCTCCCACCAAGGTCTCTCCAGAGCTTTCCATATCGTGATATGGAAGAAAGAGCCACAGCATCCCAGAGATCTGGTAGCAGAAGAAAGAACACTGACACCATATCACTCTTCAAATCTATACTACAGTAAGATTGACACCATATCACTCTTCAAATCTATACTACCGTAAGATAGAGACACCGCTGAGCAGCAACGCTGCCTAGCACAACCACAGCCCAGACACTGAAAAGCAGAAGAGGCCATGTCCAAAGGGGGCATTTGCTGTGTCAGACTGCAATGCTGAGAAGTAAAGCACCGGGCTGCATTGGTTCTCTGATACATCACTGCAGCCAAGGTTTCCACGTTCACTGAATCATACAGTCATTAAGATTGGCAAAGACCACTAAGATTATCTACTCCAGCCGTCAGCCCATCCCCACCTCTTCCCCTGTTCCCCTAAAATGCTATGACTTTATAAAACCTGTTGCCTGAGTAGGTAGCCAAAGTATTGAATCAACTTGTAAATACCCAAGTACTAAGATGTCCTAGGTACTAATCATGAAATTACTATGCATGATAAAATTCAGAATAGCGTTTTGCTGTAATTGTGCATAATTTAACTCAAAAAAAAAAATAAAAGAGGAGTTATATTTAGGTACAGAAGAAAGAGGTCAAATTGATGAGGGGGAAGAATGCTGTCATTTTTGCTAGACTGATACAGAAACTCTTCATCCAATGCAAGAGTTCTAGGATGTCACTTCTCCAATGTGGAACTAGGGACAGCCCATCAACAAGGTGAATCTGATGCATGATCTGGTATTCTAGAGCCATATTTAAATATACTCAGCTTTGTTACTTAAAAGTGTATATACAAACTCATGTGTTTTAGCCATTAGAGGCACAGTGTTTTATAAGTCCACCGTACAACTATCAGACAAAAGCAATACGAAGTTTTCCTTCCGATAAGAAGAAATGAAGCTATTAAATCAACACCACCACCATTAAAAAAAAAAAAATGAAAGAAAACAAAACAAAACAAAAAAACACAAACACATGGTCTCAGCAACTTCCTAACAGAGTTTTTAAAGTGAGTATTGATGGGCTCAACTCCAGGCCTGACTTGAACAGTTTCATGATTTTCTCTAAGGGAATATAATGTGCTATACAGGGTGGCATCCATCCTTAACACCTCATAGCCAAGACAGGAGAGGCTGCTCAGAACCTCCTAGCAAGTTGGGCTACCCAGACACTGAGCCTGGTATGGTTGAAAAGTTTTTCAGCTAAGCAACACTGTGTCTGAATTACCAAGACCAGATGAAGAGAAGTGTAGGCAAAGGAGTTTGAAGGTCTGTGCCCCACCATCAGGTTTGGCCTGTGTCCTCCTGAACTCTGTTAACAGGGCAGCAGCCACAAAAGTCGTGGGCCTCTTCCAGCAACACTCACATGACAATTTCACCCTGTTTATTACTACCAACCCAAAACACATATACATCTAAACCTTTACGTGGCAGAAAGCCAAGAGACAAAAGAAAAAAAAGAGCCATCAACCATCCTCAGAACTTGTGTGACGGGGAAGAAAATCTCAGCAAGAAGAGCTCTCCGCTAAGGAGAGCTTGTCCCCTATGAAATGGGGCTGAGAGCCTAACTAATGTTCTCCAACACTACCCTGAGCATATAATTTGTTGGGACAGGATCAGAAATTTGATGTGTTAGTATCAGGAGTGAATGCCTTTTTCAAGTAGTTGACCTCAAAAAGAGTGCAAAGAGCAAAGAAGTTACTGTAAGAAACTGCTTTGATGTTAATGCAAATGGTCTGGTTTGTTTTATATCAACTCTAGCACTTGACTATCAATGTCTAGCTTTCCATGAAAATACTCCTATTAAACCAAAAGCAAAAATTAAGAATAATGTTTGTTATTTTATGTAAGCCAATGAGCAGAAAAACGCCTTGATCTTAAAGAGGCAGACTTCAAGACATGTTGCTTTCAATGCAGATGGATTACAAAAACATGAGGATGACTTTAAAACCAGTTTCCAAACTTGCCTAGATTCCAATTGGGTTGGCAGCACTTCTAGAAGAAGTCAACTGAGTGTATTTTTCCATCATGCACCTTACCAGCTTCTGGAGACTAAAAATGTAATTAACTGATTTTGAAGATGTCTGGAATAACCTATTTTGACTTGGTTGGGAAAGGTATATGGTACCTTATCTTTACCACAGTCCTGCCTAAGATCTCAACTGCAGCCTACATTGAATTGATTCATAGATCACATTACATTCACGTAGACCCAAAAGGTTTGTTTTTGTTCTGAACAGATGTCAGCTTTAGGCATCGTGCTAATTGATTTCACCAGCACATCTCCAGTTCTACCACAGACAATCAGTTCTTTTTGCAAATACCAGTGTGGACCCCTATGGCCTTGCTGAGTCAGACTAGCACAGGCAGTTCCGAAATCCTGGATGTGAAATACAGGACTTGACTCCAGACCCAAATGTGCTAATTCTTTTTGCCCATTTCCATCTCCTAAAAATTTAGGCTTTCTATGACAAAGATGGTGTCCCTGTTTCTCTGTACTCTTCTTTTTCCTTATCTAAGTAAGCCTGAAAGCATAATTCAACTTGCAAAAAGAGAACAAATACTCAAATTCATTAAGAAAGCAAATACATAAGATGTTGGACAGAAATGCTACGAGATGAAGCTGTACAATGAAAATGAGCACAGCTTTTTGTCTTTCCAACATAGGAAGTAGAAAGACTGCTGCCTTTCTGGACACGGAGTTTGCATATACGTGCCTTAACTTTTTCCTTTCTCCTTAAGGTAGCAGAAAATTTTGTCTCTAAATGCCTTCCCATCTGCTAGACAAAATTCAGATTGTCTTTGTATATTTCAGAAAACTGATGTATTATCAAGAATCTTCCTACTTCTCAGTTGAATGAGAGCTAAGTAGAAAATACTTCAGGTATCCTGGAAAATATTAGGGATTTTTCAAATTTTTTTGCTCCAAAATACAAAGAAGAGATTAAGATTACAATAATTTTTTAACAAGAAGGCAATTGTGAGCAGCTGAAATTCTCAAATAATTTCAAAACATTCTGGCATTTTTCATAGGCTGTGGACTCTGACGTATTCAGAATAAAAAGGATCCTTTTATTCAGAAGTTGTCAAAACAGTAATGTCAACACAGTTCTCCAAAGAAATGAATTTCAATAGAGAATTCATGTGAAACTTCTTTTCCACACTCAGTTTTATGGTTGCACATGCTCAGCATTTCTTTCCAAAGGAGAATATTCTGTCAGAAAGATCCCTGACTTGCTCTAGGGCTCTGTTTTTACTTGTATTTTAGCAACAGGAGAACTGAAGCCTGAAAAGATGTTTTTCTATCCCAAGTACCGTAACCATCTTCCTTGGGGTCCTGCTGCCTGTGATCCCAGGCCCAGTACTGAAGTCGCACAGCTGTGTTACCTTGGCTCAAACTTCTAAGAAAACTGCTAAGTTGTAAGGAAAGGATGTGAGAAAGTGTGCAAGCTAGAGCTGTGCAAGATAAGAATGGCAAAACTGCAGACAGAGGTTGAGCTGTGGATGGCTGCCATCACAGGATGCAACAGGAAAAACACTGACATGAAAAGATAGTAAGCATCTAGGGTTTGGAAAAAATGCAGCATCTTAACTGATTCTTTATGTCCTTCAATTTCTTGAACAAATGAGTATTTAAAAAGGCAATGCACGAAATAGAAAAGATAATTGACTGAAATGGAAGCTTAATTGTGATCTAAAGTATTTGTTCATTTGTATAATTTTAATTCCTTTTCCATTGCTAAAGCAGATATACACTATATATGAAAAATAAAACAGTGCTTAGTATTATCCTCAAATAATTTTTCCTCTATGCTTTTAAGTATCAAGGGTCTAATCTTATCTGATCATTCTCATATTTTACTGCATGATCTATCCTATATCCACATTTCATCGCTTGGAATGAATTATGGTAAGTCTGTACATCTAGTGGCTTAATGATATACAGATTTTCAGTATTATTTTTAAGCTCTTTACAATACAATGTGGCTAAAAGCACTATGTGACAGATGCTATGGAATCACCAAATACTTGAAGATTACTACACTAATTTTCCAAGTGTTATACATATCCACATGGGCTTGCTAATGATTGTGGTGCTGCCCAAATTGTTGGAGGAGATGAGATCCTGCAGGAACAAGTCACAGGTGAAGGTTGGGGACACTGACACCAAAAAAGGTAGGTCCTCTACCATACCCAACAGAGTAGTCGACAATAAGGACACAAACCATTTAACCATTTAATATATGCTAACCAGTTCCCCCACTGTGAAAGACAGGTGATGGCTCTTGATACATGTAGTTTACTTACAACGTATTTTTCTTTAGTGATTCTTTCCTGAATAAATTCTGTTTTGCTTTAGGAATCCAACTTATCACCAGGTAAACCAGTCATTTCCAAAGCCAATTTACTAGCAGAGAAGATGGAAAAGGACAAACAGAAGGACAGATCAACACCATGCAATCCAGGTCCCAGAGATGATTAGATGGGAGAGTGCAGTTTTCATGGCTGAGCTGGCAATGCTGCCTCTAGTCAGGGCTCTGCAAGAAAAGAGCTACCTGGAGGATGTTCAGGGAATAAAGCACCTTCCATTTGGTCAAGGGCTGATTAGAGGAAAGAAGAACATGGGAACCATGGCATTTATTAGAATCCTGGCCCTAGGCTAGGCTCAGCTCTGCACTAACAAAAAATTTTATTTCATCTGCTCGCATAGTGTCAGTTCAAGAAGGGGGATTGCTCTTCTCTTGAATGTCCCAACCTCTCTGAATAGCCATGACCAAAATGAATACAAACAGTCCCTTTTACTTAATAGTGAACAGGAAAGACTTTTTTCAAAGTACGTTCAAGGCAGTCACTGACCACTGGCAGCTGTATGTCAGAACTCCATTTGATCTTAAATAGTGTCTGATTCAGTAGCCTTTCCAGCCTTAGAGAAATAAAAAAACTAGTCCATGCATTAATGTACGCATCAGTTTCTTAAGAAGCTAGAAAAGCCTAACATTTTCTGAACTTCATCCGAACTTCAACACACAACACACTGCAGTACTAAATTCATAAGACATGGCAATAATTTCCTCCAGAATTCAAATGTATGCTAGAGTTGGATACTGAGCTGGACCACATCAGTTACAGTACTGTTGATGCAACAGTGGATGATAACTGGCTTAAAGATCTGAAAAATAAAGGAAAATGTTCACACTAAGTTACTACGTTAGACACCTAGTTGTTTGCATTGCTCTTGAACAACTGCTTCTGCTGGTGCCAATGGAGACTATCACAAACAAATCTTATGTTTCACAACTGAAATTGTAGAAGTATATACTACTACTAGGTATACTTCAAATAGAAAAGAGCTATTTGGAAGTCTTTACAACTGTTCAGAAGTCTTTACAACGAATTACTTTACTTGTGGCATTAAAATGATGGATAGTCTGTAAGCAATACCCATATTTTACTGTTTCTTCCTTTTTTTTTTTTTCTAAATTCATGCTACACACAAAACTAGAACTATATTTTCACACTGGATTAACTTTATTTGTTTTCAATCTGCTACAGCTCAATCTAAAAGATGTGCAAGAAAATAGTTTTGCTTTTGTTTTGGCTTAGATTTAGATTTAAGAAGACAAGCAGCAGCACCAGTGTGAGACATATATAATAGAGCTTAATTACATGTCATGCAGGCTTAATTACTAGAAGTGGCAGAAAGAACCTGCAACATTTCCTCAACAGAGAAAAATTATTAACCATGTTTGCCAAACTTTCAGTATAGAAATGCTATTAATTGCTGTCTGTGGTATTTTCTATTTAGGTTGATACAAACAAGGGCTCTAGGAAAGTAACGGCTCCTATTTTATGAAGTTGGCCCACAATGTCAGAGGTGGTTGTTGGTGGTATGGCACTATAGGTTGAACTTTCGCACCAATATCCCACCACATTTTGTTGCTGACTGAATGGCATCTGACATGGAAGTACATATGGAGCAAAGGTGTGTCACTGAATTCCAGAACATGAAAAAAATGGCACCCACTGACATTCATTGATGCTTGCTGAACATTTCTGGAGACCAACCAGTGGATACGAGCACAGTAAGGCAGTGTGTGAGTGTGTTTCAGCAGTGGTTACAGAATTATGTTCCCAAAACATATTTTAAAAAAAATCAGTTCTGTGTTTATTATTGTACCACAGACTCATATAGGCTTTTTTTCCAAGCCACTTGTAATGCTATGGTATGCATTCAACTCATGTTACGCACTGTATGATTTATAAGAGAATTATTAGCCTCTGACTAATAGTATTTTGAAGATACAAATTCCAGAAGAATTGAAATCATTATTTCAACATTAAGTGGCAATCTGTCAAAAAATCATTCTTCCAGGAGTTACGATTTTAACAAGAAAAGCAGTATTCACTGAAAATATCCTGACAAAAGACTTCTGAGCAAACCTAATCCATCCCTGCCTGCTCTGATGGCATTTAGTATGGGAACATTCTGCAGATATTCTGCTTTATTATTGTTAACATCTCTGAGTAACGGCTCTCCAGAACCAGTTATTCAGCCTAAGCTATTTTCTGGTCATTCCTCATAACAAAGCTGAGCATTTTCACTGTGTTGCAGAGAGTGTGCATAAAATACTAACTACGTGCTGACACTTCCCCTTTCATTGTAGCTGTTCAAGAAAATAGGTGTAGGCGCATGGGGAAGACCACCAGACATCTGGCTCTGCTGTAGGGTGGCACACATGGTGGCCCAGGAGCCGATGAGGACAGGACTGTTTTGTGGGTAGGAACTTGGGTAGCACTTGCTATATACGACGCTTCCAGCCAGCTGTTTGAGGGCTAGACCTGTACTCAAAGACTTTAGAGTGATGGAAGTTATTCAGATTATCTTCCTGCACTCAGCACATTTGATTCCTTTCTCTCAGTGCAGCATGGGATGTCTCAAGCAGCAAGACATTCAGCAACTTTCTTAAGGAAGGTGTTCAATAACTTGCTAAACATTCCTGATAGAAAACTAAGCTCCCTTCAATTTAAGTATTCCTGGCACTCAGCTGAACACTACAACTACTCCTCAGTCATCCAGTCACTTAAACTACTATCCACTACAGCTTTCCATGACTACAAGCATTAGTAGCAATTTCTCTACTGCCTCTAAAAAAAAAAAAAAAAAAAAAAAAAAAAAAAGTTATTTCTTCACTTCTAAGGTCTGAGCATTTCTAATATATACTTGAATTTGTCTTCGGCCTAGGACTCATCTCAGTAGGTGTCAACATTTTACTTCTCTGCCTTGCTGGCATTTTTGACAAGGGTAGGGGTGAATCAATAGCATGCTGAAAAGATGCTGTAATAAAGATGTTAAAGAATGAAAACTTGGGCTTAAATCTTAACTCCTGCAGAGCCTCGTTAGTACAATTCATCCTGACTCAATCCATCATTGCTCATTATTTACAGTCCTCCAACTTATCCAGAGTCCATATGCCCATGTTTATATTCCAGGCAACATGTATTAGTTATTCGCGAGATGGTATCAAAAGGTTTACTAAAATGCACATATTATATCACTTGCCTTTCATCTGCTTATTTTGTAATCTTATCAGAAAAGTAAAAAAGCAATCTGGCTAGATTTATCCTTTCTAAGCCTTTTTGTCTTTTTGCTTACGATTCCATTATTAAAGCTAAGGAAAATAATCTTCTTTACTCAACTTCTCATTGTATTTACCATTTGCCTGCTTTTTATGGTTCCAACTTCACTAACTCTTCCAGACACTCCCAAAAATGGACTTTGCAAAGGAAAATGTCTGCACTGTGGGGATAAGGACTATGGAAAGAAGCCCAGAAACAGAAGACAAGGTGCAGCAAATTTTGTTCCTAAATCTGCCTCTTCTGACCTTAGTACATTGCATGTGCTAAAACTCAATTCTACAGCAAGAAACACAAATCAACCAACCAAAGTACTTCAGTATTCCTTTAACTTTAACCACATGAAAAATCCCTCTTGGCTTCAAGGTCTACTGAAGTATCACAAACTAAGCACAAAATTTACAGAAGGAAAAAATCAACTGCAGCAATTCACAAGCCTTATTTACTAGCTCTGAGAACCTACATCCTTTAGACAGATGAGGCAAGAACACCGTTGCCACTGAGCTCCTTGGTCTACACTTGGCTCTGCATCAGCAAGTTCTTCTCATGCCTTTTTTTGTTATCCCTCTTGGTCAGCACTCATTCATTTTCCTCATCTTTATTATTTGTTGCTGGGTTCCTGAGCTTTGTTGTTACCATTCCCTAAAAGGACACCCTGTCATGGGACCTCTCTTTTATATTCAGCCCTGACTACTAAATTGATAGGCATATAATCCCCCGGGTGCACCTGCAAATGGCAGAAATTACCGGAGATGTTATACTCTACACTGCAGACTAGGTTGGAGCTCTTCATCAAGCAAGACTAAAAGCACAGGAACTAGGGGGTCTCTGTTTTTAATAGGTACATCAGACTTTTCCCACAGCATCTTTACTCACTCAAATAAGACTGATAGCCGAGAACTGTTTTTCATCTGTCATTCTGAGAGTCCCACTACACTACTGAGTACAGTTAGAACATCTTTCCTTAAATGTATTATCCCTGAGTCAAAATAACTCTCCCCAGCTATAAAAAAAAGCCAACCATCCCCCAAAACCTTGCAAAAACCCCCATATACTGCCAGGAGTCAAGGACAACATCAACACACTATTATCATACCCTGGTAATGTGATGCTGTTTCTCAAATGGCAAAGGAACAGTAAAAGATAATGAATCAATTTTTATCTGTTGATTCAGTTTCATGTGAAACTATTTAAATATCCTCTTCTGTTGGCAGTGGAAGGATGATGCTGTCATATACCAGTTACACTCTCCAACAAAGAAATAAATTGTCAGCATCAAGTGCAAATGATTGGAGGTGTTCAGCAAAAGAAACGTATGAACACTGCTGAGAGAGGAAGAGGGGAAAGGCTGAAGTGACAAAGAAGCCTGAAGAGATTTGACCCTCAATATTAAGACAATTAAAAAATTGTAATATTAACAATCATGATAAAGAGATTGATCTAGAGGAAAATGCATCCAAACAAAAGGGAGTACAGTGCAAGAAACAGTTGAAACAAAAGATCACTAAGCAATAGCTGATGAACAAGTAATGATAAAAGAGGAACAACAGCCTGAATTGCACAAAAAAGCAATTTCAATCACTGTATTTGCTTTCTCTCTCTCTTTTTTCCCTCTTTCTTGTATTAAATAAACCACTCCTGCTTAGTTCAAGAAAAAGAAACATATTTAACATTTCAGACATCCATTAAACTGGAAATTCTGCAAGGCCATACAGCAAGACCATGGGAATGCAGAACAGAATTCAATGTATAAAATGGATTTGCTCAGACTTCTGTGAATGTCACTGATCTCCACAAGAATGAAAGTATTAAGATTAATGATTGCATTGTAAGCATTACACCAAACAGATCTAGCAGATGGATATTAAAGAAAGCTGTTCTCATTTTGCCTCTAGTAGCATAACTAGTAGCATGCTAGTTATTCTACTCAGTTTAGAAACTGGATCACCTGGTTGATGTGGTGTCTTCTCAACAAGATCAAACCCCAAAGGCATTTTGCAACACGATGGCCAAATCTACAATCGAAATATGGGGACACCAGTTTCACTGATGGAATTACAAAGCACATTACTGCAAGTTAGAGATGCATGCTAAAGTTTTGGCAGCTGAGGTAGAGGGCAGAAGGAGCAAAAGACAGAGACACATCCATTCTAAAATTGCCAGAAGTACTCATAATTCTATCTTAACTTTTCAGCCAAACAGATTTCCTCATCCCTTTGAATTCTGAAAGAAAAAAAGACCCCAAACTATACTCCACATAAAAGCCTGAAACGTTGCAGCATTATATACTTACCTCTTTTGCCTCGAATTCAGGGAAGATTTATAGCACTTTCAAAAAGAGGCTGCTACAGGGTGTCTCAGTTTGGTTGCAAAATATACTGAGGCATTCCAGGTCACAAATGACTTCTGAAAATTTAGACTAGATAACGTGCAATAGACATGCATAATTACTCTTTCCTGAGCCATTACTCAGGGGACATAGAACTTTATTACTGTTTCATTGAGAACTATTGCATCCACCAATTCAAATACAATGAGCTATGGGGAAGAATTGCATAGGAATGTTTTCATATCCGGCTGCAGTCATTTTAATGCTGTGTCTCTTCTTTACCCTCAACATTAACTATTTCCTCCTTTTAGAATTGTTTTGCTTATGTTATGCAACAAAATACTATGTATTTGCAAAACTGTACATGCAGCTGTTCTGTTACTTACATTCCATCTTAAAACTGACTGGTCGGAAAATGAAGTTTGTCTGAAAGCAATCACTTTTTTATCTCATCTCAGTTTACATATTCTATATAAAAGCCTCTCCCCCATGACCTAGAAGTGTGATTCTCCAGCAAATTAAGTGCTTCCCTGAAACTACAGCCCAGAAAGGGGGTTTGTAGTTACACTATTTTCTTGTTCCGTGGTTTTCAACCAAATTCTACAAACATATTTAAAGGCAGAAGATACAAGCAAAAACAGTTGACTCAAGCTAGAAGGTCAATATAGCTGGTAAACTGCTGCATGAATAGTTTCCACTGACCAGAAGCTGTAATTCTTGGAGAATAAGTAATGAGCTGAGATACAGGTCAAACTAGTTCTGTGGAAAGCCTTTGTTGAATGTTGTTTCAAAGAAGTACCAAAAGTTTTTTGCATAACCATAGCTAGGCTAAGTTACAAGCAGAGATCCAAAGAGATTTCATTCAACAGAACTCAAGAAAATAGGCCACCATCTTATCTTGGGTAAATTAGTAGCATGACTTACAGTAATTTCAAAAAGAGGAGTCTCAGACTTCAAGATTAAAGATATTTGTTTCCTAATCAGAATTAGGAATTGTTCACTCCAACAATTCAAGAAGACATGCCAGAGAAATCCCTCAAAATTGCAGATTTGTGGTCTGTTTAGAGGAAAGCGAAACTTAAGACTTGATCTCATGTTTGTGTCATCAATGTGCTGCCAGCTCTCATTCTTAATTATGCTATACTGAATATAGGCAACAGAATGAATGCTTACTATGCAACAGTCAGCTGCAGGAGGGCATTTTAGCTACCAAAGGCTAGGGCAACCCTCTGAGGTACAAGGCTGCGTGTCTGAAATACTGTTCCACAACTACGCCTTGCATGGTAACTGAGGGTGGCAGCTATTGCAGAAATAGACAGCAACCTTCCTTCAAAAACAGTCTGAACTCTATTAAATAGACCTGCTTCCTAACTCAAAACAATTTTCATATTTTGACAGTACGTACAAAAGATGAACAAAAAAGGAAATTCCTTGTTAAAAGCTGGAACCCTTTTCCTTGTTTCAGTAACATAACCTGAGATCCCACTGGACAGGGAAGAATCAAGCTTTGATAAATAAGTGAAAACTGAAATGACTGCTGGTGGTTGTCAGCCTATGAACGCACCACGATAGCTGCAAGGAGTACTATCAGCAGTTAATTTACAAAATATTTTCCATACAACTTTTGTAACACTGTGCCATTGAACAGCAAATACAAACACAGTCCATCTTATGAACGGGAAAAAACAGCTCTACTGATTTTACACAGAAGATAGTGCACGATTGTTATAATTAAGTAATTTGAAAATAGAAAATGCAGGTTATGCAGGTTTTGTAGGGCAGGACAGCAATTTGTGCTTCTGCATTGTAATAGGTTATTTCTCCTCTAAAGGCAAGTGTTTATGATTTCATGCCAGTCCATGGGATTGTCTCAAGATAACTAGATCTTCTACATTCAGCATATAAATAAGTGCATTTCTCCATTTTACTCCTACACAAATACCGATTCCCCACTATTACAAGACGAGCTTTAAATGAATCCATATTCACTGTACTCCCACTGTGCCCTTTCTTTATACAGAATGAATACAAATCGGGAAAAAATTAGGTGTGCATGACCAATTCAGATTCAACACATTTTGAGTGCATGAAAAGTATTTCCAGTTTTATATATGTGTCTATATACATATATACATAAACACAAAAGGCATTTGAATTTTTGCAAACAAAATAAGAAAAGTAATGCACTAACATTTAGCTCAATGTCCACAGCAACTCCTCCTTCATTCCTCAGCTAGAAAACCTCCATTATAAGCTTAAATAAATACACAAATCACTGGATACAGAATTATTATTATTAGTTTTTTTGGGTTTTTGTTTTTTCTTAAGTACTGCACTTAAGTACAAATACACAGTACAAATAATCATTTCAGACCTAAAAGCACTGGTACGTTTCCACAGAGCCATTAACTGTATATTAAATTATACAACATTTCATTTATACTACATTTAATTTTAGCCATAATGGCCTAGTAATTACTGCTGATTGTTTCTGATCTCTCACATATGAAAAAACATGGCTGGTAAATTAGTGATGATAACCAATAATAAGAAGCATGGGCATTTATTCTTTCTCTTGGTATACCATTTAATTGTTAGGAAGAAAAAAATAAAAAAGCTATTTTGCTTTGTATTTTACTCCTTAAGGCAGATCTGACCCATTAAATATATCTTCTCTTTCTCTTTTATTTTGTTACCGAAGATCACAGGATATTATCCTATTTTACCTTTTCTCTCTCACTGCACTAGCAGGCACTGACCAAGCAATTCTAAATTTGCTTTCACTTTCAGACATTTATCTGCATACAGTTAGGTGAAAGGTATTATTAATCATATCCTGTTGCTAGGCTACCTGGAGATGTTCATTTATGCTTAATGTTTCCCTTTGTTAAAAAGTGCCAAGAGGAACACAGATTTGAGACAGGAAAGCCACCTTGCAATAGCTGAATTTTTTTTTAAAAAAAATCAAGACTCTCATAACAGAATATAGATTAACAAGAAAAATAAGAATAGCACAGTCTACAGTTTGCATAGTACAGCTTCATTCACAACATGTACCTTTTGGATAACAGATATACAATACAAATTAAAATCAAGGTGAAAGGTTCAGCCGCATAGCTACTGGGATGCTTTAAAGACACTAGTGTTTTATTAGAATTAGTTTACAATGAGAACATTAGCTAATTTTCGGTGTAGTGAACTAAAGCTTCCAACATTAGAAAAAAAAATACCACATATGTCTAAGAAAATTAGAATAGTTTATGTTTACTGATATAAGCTTTATACCTCTACGTAGAAGTCTATACTTATTCTACAGCTTTACCCAATCATACCACAAGATATTCATTTCACACATTTTATCAAATAAAACAACTCAGTACTCACCTGCCCACTTGGCAACCACCTACTGAAGGGGTAGCACACAGACACAGTCATAGACATCCTACTCATATATCTGTCACATCTAGGAAAAGTTACTAATGGCTTGAAGTGGGGGGTTTAAGTGACAGGCTACAAAGTCCTACAAGATGTAACTTAAATGGCTCTTCTTACCTAACGAGCACCAGTAGTTCAGCTGAACTTAAAGCATGAGAAAACGTTGTAGTACAAACAAGGCAATGCATTATTTTACTGCGAGACAGCAGGATGATATTTTTCAGTTGTCCTAAGGTCTTTAATAGGACCTTCTGCCTCATCTGCAAAACTGCAAAAGGTCTCATTTTTACTGCATGAAATTAACAACAGTCCACATTTCCCTCCTCTCTGCTTCAGTTTGTCTACATGGGATTAATGGCAAATTTAACTTCCTGATGTGCGTATCTGAAATATATCACTCCTACTGAGTAGATTGGCTTAAAGAAAAGACCTACTGAAATAACTTTCTAATAATTTTAGAGTTCTGATACCCACTGCAATTCAGCTGGATGAGAATAGGTTCCATCCCTTTAGGACCTCTTTCCATCGCTAATGACAGAATTGATTAATTTAGAGTTTATCAATATTCAGTGCATATTTACATCTAGAAATTTGGGCTGTAGTCCTCAAAATCAGGCAAGGAGCCACAGTACATGTGCAACATTACAAATCCATAGCATCCTAATTCGGCGTTCTACTGAAATGAGAAAATTCTGAATGTCAGAGCAGGCCTGCAAAACTCTTCTATTTCTAGGGAAAATAAGCCTTTGTCTGTGCATTCTGACCTGAAAGAGAATTTAGCACTTGGACAAAATGACAGTAACCAGTGCTACAGCATTTTTTATATAAACTCCTGAGTTAGAAGCTAGTACTGTCATTATCACAGGAAACACACTTGCATGCAAACAGTACCATTAAAATCGTAGAGAGTAGTCTTCGCACTGTATAGGATAAAGAAACAAAAAATAACCTTCAATGACACCAGACCCATTCTTACTTCTCCTACTCTAAATTTGAGTGCCCTCCAGAGTAAAATGCAAGCTGTTCTCTTCTTGATTCTTTATGTTAAAAAATGGATGCTGAATGCTTCTGCAAGTATGGCATTACCGTATGGCATTCATCTCTCTTCAAAAAAACAGTACAAAAATTTCTGTAGTTGGAACATTAACTGTTTTTTTCAGAGTTTTGATTTGTAGTTTTTTTGCATGTTTTTTAACACATTATTTTCAATTAACTTTCATTTTGACCTTACCTTTACAGAGGCAGAGACATCTGTATTCAGCGTTTTCAGAAATGCTAAGCACTGAATTGCTGAATGTCTAAGTGCAGGTTTTTAAAAAGTGGGCTTCGTGTCATTTTTGGATTTTGAACCATCCACCAACTAGTTTGAAGCAAGCAAAGCCTGTTTTCATCAACATTCAATTACATATTATTCTTAAAGGAAAAATAAACCAAACAAAAACATCAAAACATTGTTCATCACAAAGAAACAAAAAGTCTGTCAGCATATTTCTGGCACTATCTCGGGTCTAAGATTCCTAACTGCAGATATGTCTTTCTGTAAGAAGCCTGAAATGAAGCCAGATAGGCAATGCTGGGGACTAAGTCAGTGCCAGTGACATCACCATGAAAATTTTGTTGTTTGATCAAGGAGAAATGACTTCATGACTTTAACTGCAGCTGCTGAGAACTCAGCATAACAGAATCCTTCTGCCACTTGTAATTGGAGAGATCCAAGGTGTGACTGCAGATTATGCAGAACCATTTCTGGACGTGACAGCATAAGTCCTCTTTTAAACTTTAAAAACTCCAGCTAACTTATAGGCATCCAAATTCAGCATCAAAAGCACAAGGCTGGAGCCTTTTTCACAGCACCTCATTTGCTGCTGACTTTGATTATGTTCAGAGACTACAGTTAGTGAAGTATTCACCTCAGTTCACAGTCAAATGATATCTGAGGAACTTCAGGCCTTTCTGCCTGACCTCAGTACCAGGAAGGTCACAGAAAATAATACTGAATGCAAGCACAAGGCATGTGCAGGACAATCAAGGGATCAGGCCTAGCCAACAACGGTTCATGAAAGGCAGGTCCTTCTTGACCAGCCTGATCTCCTTCTTCTCTGACCTGCCTACTAAATGAGGAAAAAGCTGTGGTTACAGTCTACCTAGACTTTAGTACAGTCTTTGACTCTGTCTCCCACAGCATTCTCCTGGAGAAGCTGACAGGCTGTGGCTTGGATAAGTGCATTCTTCAGTGGGTAAAAAACTGGCTAGAGGGCTGGGTCCAGAGAGTGGTGGTGAATTAAGTTACATTCAGCTGGCGATTGGACATTATTGATATTCCCCAACATCTTTACTAATGACCTGGACCAGGGGATTGAGTGCACTCTCAATGAGTTTGCAGATGACATCAAGATAGGAGGAAGTGCTGATCTACCCGAGGGTAGAAAGGCCCTACAGAGGGATCTGGATAGGCTAGATTGATGGGCTGAGGCTAATTATATGAGCTTCAACAATACTAAATGCTGGATCCTGTACTTAGGCAACAAAAAATTCCAGGCATCACAGGAGGCTTGGAGCTAGAAAGCTACATGGAGAAAAAGGATCTGTAAAAAAAGCCAACTGAACATGATCCAGCAGTGTACCCAGGGCCAAGTAGGTCAACAGCATCCTGGCTTGTATCAGAAATACTGTAGTCAGGAGGACCAGGGAGGTGATTGTCCCTCCATACTCAGCCTTGGTGAAGCTACATCTCAAGTACTGTGTTCACTTTCAGGCCCCTCACTACAAGAAAATGTTGAGGCTCTGGAAAGCATCCAGAGAATGGCAATGAAGCTGTGAGGAGTTGGGAGCACAATAAAATTTGAGGAGCAACTGAGGGAACTGGGGTGTTCAGTCTGGAGAAAAGGAAACCTTTTCGCTCTCTACAGTTACTTGAAAAGTTGTTGTGGTGAGATGGGGATAGACAACTTTTCTCAGGTAACAGTAACAGGATGAGACCAAATGTGCCAGGGAATTTTCAGGTTGGATATTAGGAAACACTTATTCTCCAAAAGAGTGGTGATGTATTGGAACAGACTGCCCAGAAAGGTAGAGTCATTACTCCTGGAGATGTTCAAGAAACGAGGAGATGTGGCACTGAGGAAAATAGTGGGCATGGTAGTGATGGGTTGATAATTGGACTAATTATCTTAGTGGTATTTTCCAACTTTTATGATCCCATGAAATTCTCCAATATCAATAGCATGGAAAACACAGAAAGAGGTAGAACGTTTACTTTAGATACTGACATTCAAATTCTGAATGAAAACATTCAAGACCTGTAAAAAGCTACGACTGGCTGCCTGACAAACACAGCAAGGAACTATTTCACTTCCAGGCTCCATACCTTCATGCTGAGCAACTGTCCAGCAGGAAAAAAGCCCTGAAAATTTAGAGGAGGAAACCAGATATTTAAATATAACCAGGTTATCTTTGTTGTTGTTGTTGTTGTTAACACAGATGGAGCAGCAATTTTAAAGAACTGAAAGATTACAAGAGAACTGAATGATGTCTAGCACATGATCAAGAAAGTCAGACATACTCAAGAGCCCTAAATTATTAGGGAATAATAATGCTGCAGAAAGATTTGCTACTTACCTAGTTTGGAGCTAGGCTGGGTTATCTCCAGTACAGTCAAGCGCCTATTTATAAATACAATCTAGATCACAGTGTAGTTGCCAAGTATCTAAATCCAAACAATCCTTCATATGTATTCAAATGTTTGGGAGGCGGAAGGTACTTAAGCATATACAAACTCACTCACATCACTCATCCCAAATAAAAGCTCTTTTACATACTGTTATATAATGTTTATCACTAGAGTAAAAGAAAACCTAAGTTCAGTGTTTTTAAATCTGACAATTGTTAACTTCATTGTTAACTTCAAAATAACCAAACACTTTCACATACTTCATCACTGACACTGTAGAAAGAGTCATATTTTATGAAGACCTGTACCTCTGGCATCAATGGTTAGGGTAACTTAGCTTTACGAAATAGCTGTTCCATCCATGAAGATCTATTTGGTTTGAAGTCTTGCAAATAACTGGTACTGACAGTACAGTATTTTATTATTATTTTTTAAATCCATTCAGGGAAGAACAGGTTCAGTTTTGTTTTGAAGATCAAACATTTCTTCAGAGAGAAAAACACCTAGATCAAACCAGGCACTCCTTTAAGTTTACAGGAGAACACTTTCTGGTTTGGTAGTTCTGCTTTGATATTAATGTTTTGTAGTAGCACTACTCCACTCTGTAGCCCAAGTTACTTTTCTCTTTTACTTTTGATTCCAGGTGGGTGGGAGAGAAGAAAGAAACCACCATTCTTCAGATGAGATAAAGTCAGGCATGAGCTTTCATCTTTAACTTATGACAGTTGGTTGTAATACAGGAAAATTATATCAAAATACCCAACTTCTAAGAGTTAAAAAGAATAGCTGTGAATATAGAAGCTAATTTTATTTTTGAAGCCAGTAATAAAATCATTCTGGTAATCACACCTCACAAAAAGTAGAGGTAAAAAAATAAATTCTTGCCATGTCTGGTGGCCTGGCTATCACATCTGCCACTGTTACCACATGAAGTGTAGCTCTCCACCAATTCTGGTGCCTTAATCAAGAGCATAAATGAATATCATGTTGCAGGATGGCCAAAGTATCATTAAGGTTCTAGGATGAGAAAGGCAGGCAATAATGCAGTAGTGTACTAGTGTTGCCTGACATTATTCAGGGAAAACAAAAGAAACTTTTCATGAGATTACTGCTACGAAACACGAGAACTGAGACACCGTATCACACCTGTTGTAGTACCATTCAAAGAGGCAAGCACTGCATGCTTCTGCACAACATGAGAAACCCTTAGAGTAGAGAGAATGTTTCATTTCACCACCTCCTCTCAGGTTTCCTTAGGTTACCTTGTCTTCAGAGAAGGCTATGTGATATCTCATCCCTCTTTTCATCTCGTCCTTCCTTTTCTGAGTTTCTTCACCCATCAATCCCAATAGTCTGTACTGGATAGGTCAAGTTGAGTCTTGAAAAGCCAAATAACTCAATTGCCAGAACAGTGGGCAATTTACTCAGATACAGGCTATAAATTCACAAATTTTTCCAATGCTAAGTTAGTGGCAATCCTCACACTTCAATAGCACCATGCTGAATGAGTAGGAAAAGCTAAAT
This sequence comes from Chrysolophus pictus, assembly GCA_037305975.1. NCBI lineage: Eukaryota > Metazoa > Chordata > Aves > Galliformes > Phasianidae > Chrysolophus > Chrysolophus pictus. The sequence continues at coordinate 51,218,316 of CM074577.1, forward strand.
ACAGCTTTTATTGGGAATAGGTTGACTTGTTTATAGAAAGGTACCCTGATGTTTCCATACAGATCTTTAATTCATTCACTAAAATACTGGTATAGTTGCTGGTAGCTGTCAGTAAGAGATTAGAGTGGCTGAGACTGAGAAGATTTCAAAGAGGTGATACCCAAACTGCTTTCCCAAAAAGGAATAGCCTTGTCAGTAGGCAGCACTCTCAGCAGGGCAAGGCAGCCAAGCAGATAACAGAGCTAGAGTCAATACACTACTGGGTTTTAGAGATACTGCCTCCCACACCACCCTGCAAGAAGAACTGGGTCCTAGAACAAGGACTTTTGAAGAATTACATCAGCTCTTTTCAGAATGCTCTCAGAGTCTTGGAGGAAAGTGCTCTAAATTACAGATTACATTCTTACAACACTTTCTGTTACTTAAAATGAAGAACACAATATACACACACATAACAATGCATGTTTTTTGCTACTGCTAACAGAACAATAAGTTTCACAAAATAAATTTCAAATTCAAATTAGTTTTAGAGACCTGATGTTAATTTTTAAATCTGTTCCTGTGTTTCCTGTACTAACATACAAGTCTCAGTATGTTTTTAGTACTATAAGTCAACACTGCAGTTAACTCTGCCACAACAGAGTTATTTTATAAATATTAAGACCAGTTTTCAAAGTACTAAACATCTCTGCTAATATTCTGTTGTTCTGTATGATTCTTTCCTTTCTGCTCAGTCACTAAGCCTACCAATTTGCAAGGCTGTCTCAACCCAGAACTCTTAACTAATTTCTACTAATTGTTCTATTATATTTAACCAGTTCAGAGGAAATGTGTCTTGTTTAATCTCACAGCTGGGAATTCTTCACAGGCTTACAACTGAATAAATTTATCCTGGTTTTGAAGGCCCCAGCTATGTTAAAAAAATCCATAACAATTGTTATTAGGTTTTGTAGTTTGGGTTCTTTTTTCCTATTTGGAACTGTGTAGCAGTTTCAGACCAGCACTTTGTTATAAGGAACCCTAACTAAAACCATGCAGAATCAGTAAACAGTACTTTACTGAACAGTACAGGTTCAGTAAAGGATGTTCGCCACAGCCTCAGAATCCTCAGATACAACAGAAGATCATTTCCTCTCCAGCCAAATAACTTTCTCGCACATTAAATGAGATCTGTTTCCTATAATAACAGATGCAGTGAAGCCTTTCTTTGTGTACATGCTTTGCTTACAAGATTCTTGTTTCTCCTATAATGGACTTCCAGTCCATTCCCCCCAATGTCTGCTGAGCATACAGAGGGGCTTCAAAGTGTCCATGTCTTACTAGTTCTGTATGCAACTTGATGTATCTCAAGGAGTTCCAGGTTCCTGCAGACAGGAATAAGATTTCAGCTAATAACACCAGTGTATTTTTTGTAACTACAGTGCATACCCATTTTACAACAAAGTTCAGATCTTGACATAATCTAAGTTTGAAAATTTGAAAAGACGAGATTTTCCTCTATCTTAATTGAAAACTGTTTTTCTCAGTTAGTTTGTCCTTCTCAGTCTTTGTTATATTCATACTTTTCTTCATTTAGAAAACTCACTCCACCTGAATTCCACTCTGGTTCCAACTGACAACATTGCTCTGTACTTTTTCGTCCGAAGAACCACTGTTCTTCTTGCTCCCAAGATCTGGCCTCAAGATACTATATTTGGTCTCTGATGTCCATGTACTGTTGATACCAGAATAACTGAAGTACGAACCAACTATTTTAATTTAAGCTACAAGCATATTTGTTACTAAGAAGCAGAAGACAGTAACAGATTTCTTCCCCATTAGAAAAAAATAGTAAAATAAATATAAAAAAAATCTAATTATCTCTAGAGTCCAGTACAAACATAGAAGTATTAGGATATACTTTGAATCACGCTTTAGATTCAATTACTGTTTATTGCAAACATGAAGATCATGGTATAGTCTATAAATTTTCAAGATTTTATTAAAGTAGCACGATCACTAATTTATTGTTATATTATCACTGTTACTTAGCTCCAACTACCACCCCCCCTCTTTCTACAGCATTGCAGTTTCACAATACTTCTGTAATACTTTGGAAGTTAAAGTTTCGTGAGAGTCAAAAGCATGACTGGAACTTCTGATAAAGAATACATATTTCACATCACTAAGCATGACCACACAGTGAGTTACACCAACCTGTACCAAAAAAAACCCCAAGAAATAAAATAAACCACAAGCATTTTGTGCTAAACTCATGGAGATCTGGAAAGAAAAATTCAAGAAAAATTAAAAAAGAACATATCCCATCTACTTCCAGTGCTTTAAGATCTTACTATTTTTACTGGCTAAAGGGACAATAAATTCTGTACAAAAAGATAGCACACACACGTGTGCACACATTTTCACATAGCTGCACTGATACCAAGAGCAAGAGCAGCAAAGCACAGCCCAGCTGTTTCAAACAGCTGACGGAATTCTTCTCTTAGCCAAAATTAGCTGTTTGCCCATTTTCTGAGTTAGGACAGTTAGCTTCCCTTCTGCTTCATATTGTAGACAAAAGATATGAAAGACTGTAGAAAAGGCTGGGACTAATTCTGTGGGGTCACTCTGTCTGAGTGGTGCAAGGATAATGTACAGAAAATGCAGAGCTAAAGAGATGTCCTGTTCAAACAGAATAGCTGTTGCAATAAGCATCGTCTTTTTGACTACAGTACTTTGAAAGGGTAACAAAAGAAGGCACATACAAATAGCTGTGCTTTGTATTTTTGGTATCTGTTTTTTCCCCTAGTCTTATTATTGGTATAGCTAAACTCCTTTTTCACTTTAGCTTGTACGGCGAATACTTTCTTGTAAAGTATTTCTGGTAGAAAGCAATATCCTAGTAGTAAAATATTACTACACTTATGTAAAAGCAAGAGCTAGTTTGAGGCTCTTGGGTGCAGATAAGAGAAGCAAAGGAAGTTAGAATGCACTTAAGCGAACTTGCTCTTCTTTATTTATTGATGTCGCTGGGTTCTGAATATTTTTCTTCTCCCACTTTAATATACCTTATTATATATAGCTTCTGGAATGAAAATTATAAAAAAAGACAAACCCACCATTCTGCCTGAGGGATTGAAAGAGGAATGGGAGAATGAAAAGAAGGAGTGAGTCTGTCAAACACAGATAAGATTATGGGTGAGACTTTGGATATTGCATGAAGAATTTAGGAGCTTTGTCTTGAGAAGGTATATTCTTGGTAATCAGAAACAATATACATTTTTCACTATCTTCGCTCTGCTCTTCGTCCCTTTAGAACAATCCTTTATTCAAGTTATCAATTTACGTCTTATGTATGCAAAAGACACAAACAAGCTCATACATTTTTCTACATCAGGCTTTCAAATCATCAAAAATACCTCTATTCTGCTTTTTAGGAAAAGCAAAGGAAACGGAGCAGGACAAAATCTTGTTATATGAAGAAGTACTCATACACTGTTAGGACTTAATATTTAAGCAGTTTGGATCAGGTTGATTAATATTACACCACTCTCCCAAAACCACTGTTCTGTTAGGAGGACGGGATATGATACCGGAATACAAGACTATAACTTTTGCCTATGTTTCCAGTTTAAATGGTTGAGGAAACAATCAATTGTATTTTTCTCCTTTTGGTCCTTAAATATGCGAATACTCCAGTAATAAGAGTCTTAAAGATGTTGACACACTATTTTTTGAAAGTCTGTTTGAGAATATATTAGACAAGTTTTTTTCTGTTTAATAATTGAGCAATGCAAAATAAGTTTGAGGTTTTTTAATTTGGTTTTAATTAGTTAGATGTGCAAATACATATTGAGACAGGAAATTTGAGATGGTGAAAAGAATTGGCTTCTAAATGCAGTAAACTAAATATTCATGCTGACATACCAGTGACTGGCAGTTCTTCCAGTAGGATAAATAAGAAAAGGATACATACAAGTCACATTTACGCACCACCTATCAGTTTTCAACCCCAGGTACTTGTAAGTGATAATGACCACTGCGCAGAAGTAATTTTATCTGACTAGACATTTTGATAAGATAAACAAATTGGTTGTAAGAACCTTGTAAACAATGAAAACAAAGCATAGTTTAAATCTTGATAAATCATATCTCAGAAGTTTATTCAAAATAACTTCAAAAATACTGAGTCACCAAGGAATATAATAAACAGAATTTAATTTGTCTGTGAGGAAAGTTCTCCCTTTGTAAGCAAGTGTTGCCAAGAGCACCAAAGAAATTTCCTCTCAGGTCATACCTAAGAAGGTATGCCCCTTGTAGTATAGGATTCAAATACCATACGAACCCCATAAAGTAGGAATTGGTATTAATCCCAAGTGTGTAGACAGGGGATTGGGGCATAGAAGTTTTACTTTTTGAAGGTTTTTGAAGAGATCTAGGGTAAGTTAGACAACGTATTATCACCCACTTCATCCAGTATCTTGGTTAAGAAGTCATCTTCTCTCCCACAGGAAGGGAAGGCAAAAATAGTACGGTCATAAATCTCTCAATTTGCTGTTTACCAGGTAAGCTCACCCATCGGAGGAAAGTCACATGCTCTCATAAAACATGAAGAAGCTTTCTGAGTGTATAACAGCTGAAAGAGGATCAGGCATTCTATGTATCCCTCACCACAGCATTTTGTATTGCAAACTTATTGTGCATTATTTTTCCTCACTGTTCACAGAAGAGCATTTATACTTCGCTGGCTCAGTACTTGAGCTGGTATGTGAAAATGATCTTAAAAAAACATTAACTACAGACCATAGAAAGAGTTAAGTAAGCTGAGTAACCACGGAAGAACCTAGCAAACCTTTGCAGTTCAATATAACCTAGCAACATGAAACCTTCCTTCTATTCTTGGATAGATTTCCTTTGCACACCCTCTTTAAAATGTTTACATAGCATGCAAACCGTAGTATCTCTGGGGGGTACTCACAAAGCTAATTTTAGGCAGAGGAAAACAGCCTCTTTCCAGACTCTCTCTCTCAAGCCATTGGAAAATCAGCAGCTCCAAATGAGGCGGTCAGAAGAGGATAATTAAGCTGGATTTGTCATTGCAGCCAGCAATCCAACAGGAGAAAAAAGCAAAACACTTATTTTGAAACTTTAAACCAACTGCCTGCTCTCAACTCATTTTCAGCCTCACTCAGACAGATGTTCTCAGTCCTTACAGTTAATGCATGCCAAGAACTACCAGCTCTGGCCCAGCCCTAGCCTAAACCATTACACAACACTAACCTCACTGGCACTTTACTGCAGAAGAGCCCGAGACCTGAAATTGTCCTGTGGGGCAAAGAGAAATGTACCCCTGTCCCCCAACCACAGTAGGCAGTTTCAGACTATAAGAACTACAGAAAAACTTTTTTTTTTTAATGATTGGGCTTGTAAGAGTAACAGTACATACCAGAGCAGTTGCAGGCAAACAGAACCATCCATTACAGGACTACACCCAAATGCCTTGATTATGTCTTAGTGACAACAGCCACGTCATGCCCTACATGGTACTGAGCATCTGTTACAATGCTTTATCGCTCACATGCAAAAAACCTCAAATTTTTCTGACCACAAATGAGCTATGAAAGTGGTCTTATTTGCTTAAAGCATGAAAAGCATAACACTGAAGTAAGCTGACATTACCCTCATTTCCATAAACCACTGCAACTGCTGACAGACATTTTGCAATTTAAGGGGGAGAGGAATCAAATTTATACTGGCATTTCTACTGTCAGGCAAGAAAAGTACTCAACATACATAGGACTGTAGTCCCATCTACTGCTTGTCACTGTATCAATGAAAAGCAAGTTGCATGTGTCACTTTTTCTTATTCATTTGCATTACGCATGAGCGTCTTCTGAAAAGCTATTTTATATTCAATGGTGAGCCATTATTGTTTCACTATGAACCCACAAGATAGGTTCTACCAGCTGGTCCATTTGCTTAAAATTGATCCACAAAACAACTGCCTGTGCTATGAGAAAGATTAGATTATTGTATACGTATATACCTATGCACACACTTTTTTCCTACAGATATAAATATGTATTTATATTTATACACACATATACAGAGAGATATTTACTCTAAACAAAGTGCTTGAGCACCTTCAAGAAAACATTCAGCACTCATATACACTCCTTTGCATCTCTTAATCAGACAGTTACTAAAAATAAGACTTCAAGGACTTCTTCCAAAAGAAAATTAATTCTCAAAGAAGGATATATTTTGTTACAAGTAAAAGACTTCTTCAAATCAAAACTACATGAATGAGAAGAGGTTTTATATTACTTTCTAAAAGCTTCAGAATATTTGATCAGCTTTGCTGATTATTTCATCAGTGACTGAACAATGCCTTTTTCTTACTTTCAGGAACTGAGTTAAAAAATACTTCAGTCCCTATCTTACAGTTCAAACAACATACACAGTACAGTTTCTATCAGAAAATGCAACTTTGTAGAATAAATTGAAAACAAAAGAAAGAATTTAAGTATTGACAAAAAGAATCTGTAATATCAGAGTTTCCAACTTACGCTTCAATAGACTCTACACATTTTACTCACAGAATTCTGAGCCGTCTTCATCTTAAATGAAAACTGAATAGACTGCTGTCGCAAGGACTCCTTACGAGAAATCATGTGAGAAAGGACAGTCTGCAAAACATTTGCTAGTAGTCTCTGAAATAGCTAATCAAAGTACATTTGTCAAATAAATTACATGATACATTATCACTTGCCTTCTCACCCTTAAATTCAAATAATAAAGATCTCCCATGTATCAACATGGTTTCAGGGGACTTCGTTACAGTCAGTAAAAATCTCAAGTACTCTTTTGAAGGAAACACTGACATAGCAATTTTATTTTTCCATATTTAACAGGACTTGGTGTTCAGCTACACATCACGTTTTGCTCTGAATTAAAAAGTTTCATAAAAAGGTAAACTTGGATTAAAAATAATTAAGTTTTTTATTTGTATTACATTTTTCCTTGAATTAAGATGAGAAATAATCTTATTTATTTTAGCTTGTACTTTAATAAAATGGTCTTTTCCAGCAAAAATATCCTAATGAAAAGGAAACCTGAACACTAATACACTAAGTGTTATTTGGGGAAGCAAAGAAAAAGACATGCTTAAAAATTCTAAAAGTATGTAATTTAAATGTTTATGCTTTGGGGAAAACAACAAACAGAAAAGTGAAAGTGTCTATGAAAATGAGTCTCTTGCCTCTTAACTATAACGTCTTTGAGACTTCCTCTGCCCTACACAGGCTTGTGTTTTTCTGCCTGTGGTTATCAACAGTATGCTACGTTGCCTCAGATTATTACAGCTACTTCTTTCTGTTCACACACCTTCACGTCTCAAAATAGCATTCAACACTGACCATTTGACACTACTGTCATTTTCCTTGTTGACTGTTGGATAAGACAGGAAAACAGTTTTCAGTTGCTAAAGTTTAGGCAGCAGTTCCATTCTACAAACATTTTTGCTATTGTCAGATGCTCAGTTTCTCCATGATGAAGAAGTGAGTTGTCATACCTATACCCACTAATGACAGACAGCTCTTCGGATGAAATGGCAGTAGGTCACTTTCTTGAAGCAATGGAAACTATAATGGCAGGAGGTTCACAAACACTGTTTAATCATTATTCTGTTCCCAAAGGTGTTGCAGCTGATTGATACGCTAAAATTTCATTCTAGATGATGAATAAAAAAAGCTATGCTACTATCAGGCCCAGTAAATGTTTTGCCTAATTTAAACTGTCAGCTTCATTTCTAATTACTGTGTGAGTAACATTAACCAGATGTGGCATTCAGAACACTTGGTGTTTTATATTTAAAAAAATCCTCACATATTTCTTTCCCTCTCAATCTTACACATTAAATATGCATAGTTTCTCAAAATCATGGAAAAATCCATCTAATCAAAAACTAATCATTATTTCAGTCCTGCTACTGATCCCATTGGCAGAGAAATGTTATTCTGTTACTCGTATTTTAAGAATGCTAATCATCTTTCTATGGAAGAAGTGCCTAACACTCAGCTCCCACCCTGCCCAAATGTCCATCAGATCTGACCTTTTCTTGTATAAATCTCTTTTACAGTTTATTGGCACTGGTGGGAACTCAATTCCAGAACAGCTGTGAGAACAACATTCTGTACATTACTATTAATTCCTCAATAGGTACAAATCCAACAGGAAACAGCCTATCATTCTTGACCTGCTGCTCTTGCTAGAGAAAAGCATAAAGAAAATAAGGGAAGTAACAAAGTAACTGGGATCTTCTGATGAATCAGTCACCTTTGAGTCACCTTAACATATCAAGATTGGTAAACCACATTCATAATGAATGAACAGACGGCAGAATCCATTGTTAGCAATCCAGTGATGTCACACTTTGGTGAATACTTCCATAAGATTACACAGCATCAAATAAAAAACACTATGAAGAATCTCCGAGACTCTCAAGCTGGGCCCTCCTCAGCACAGGAATCACAGGGAAAAGGCATCGGTCAAGACACCACTGCCCTGAAGAAGGGCACCACTGCAATTCACTGAAGAAAGAATAATCCAGGGCTATTTAACATATCTCCAGTTTGGAAAGCCTCCAATTGCTAAATCACAAAGGGCAAAGAAAATTCTGAATTACCATTGTAAAACTTGCCTTATATATACAGACTACTCTAGGCACTGAAGCAGGAACTATACACTTAGCTAAGAGTATCGTTAAGCTTCACCTTGTTTAGTTTTTTTTCCACATCTGCCAAGAAAAATTAGTTTCATCAAAATGCTAGTTGAGGTACTTGAAGACAAAAGTGACATACATTCCTCATTCAAAAGCTTACTTATGAACTCCTTGATTACACTGTTCTGTTTAGGAGTCTTTTTTTGCTCATCTTTGACCTGTCTAGTTTGTCATTATCTCCCAAGGGCTCAGTTACACACCACCAAATGTATTTCACCTTTTCTGGCCCTGCTTTTTCCTCTCTTCCACCATTCCTTCATTTCCCCTGACCACAGTACCATTACAAGGCAGTGCTTCATACAGAAATCCGTACCATTAGTTTGTATTAGATGATTTGGTGTCAGATTAGATCTCCTACCCTCACAACAAATATTGTATTAGTAGCTAGAAAACATTCAGATAGCGCAGTTTCAAAAGAACATATGAATGCTCAGATAATTTAGTATTATATGAAATACAAACATGTTTATTTGCTCTGTTTTATTGCTATTTAAGATCAAAACATGACTACTTCTAGCAATATAAATACCCCAAAACATCGAGTCCATGTCATGAACACTTGTACGATGAAACAAAGGTCAAAGAATAAGACTACTTAGAAAGTAAGTTGGGGACTTGCAAGAGCATATGCTGAAGTGCTTGTAATTGGTCAAACATTGTTTCTTGCATTAGTTTCTTCCAGGTATCTGCAAGGCAGGAAGAACCTGGAAGAAAACTGCAATATCACAAGTTTTGTCAAGGCAAAAAAAAAGCAACCTAGAGTTTTGACCAGGTTAGTCATAATGCATGACTAATATCAATTCTGCATTTCCCACCCCTCAGGATGGCTACCTGTGCAGTGACAGCCCTCAGTCACTGAAATATGATTTAATAATAGCAAATTTAACTAATAACCAGTGTGTCAGAAACAACCAATGCCAGAAATATTTTACTGATAGGAACTGCCAAGAAATAGTCAGATGAAAGTAATATATAGTCACAAAAAACATTAACATGTACAATAAGATACAATTGCATAAAACAAGTTTAGTGCATCTCTCTTGATAGTAGTCATAAGAGAAGTTAGAATAAAGCAACCATATTAACTGGCTTGCCCTCATTTCCAATCACTGAAGAGTAAGAAACCATTCATATTTTTTTCTCTGCCATTTTTGAAATCTCTCATTTTTCTTGTTGTTTGACATGTATGGTAGAAAAAAATAAAAAAAAATTTGACATATTTGCTAACAAATAACTTATTATTGAACAAGATTAGCAATTCTTTTTGATTTTTTTTTTCCATGGATCTTTGGTCCTTGCAGGTTTTTATTTTTCCTTTCTTGGGATACACAATGACAGCAGAAGATGGTAAGACAATCTTGAAAGAAAAAGTAAGGGAGGAGAAGAGATGTTTCTGCAGCTCTGGAGTTAGATATTCCAAGTCCTCTTATCCAGAGGAAATATCTAGTCTTCAAGAAGAAAACAATGTGAAAGGATAGCAAAAGTTTCAAAACAAACGACTGCCCTAGTAATTAATAGGAATTTCTTATATGGATACCAGCCTACACGGATTACTCCACTTTAAATACTAAGATAAACCTCTAGCATTCAAGAAAGGCAAACATTTGCAGAAAGGCAAACATTTGCAGCATGGCCATTATAGACCTTTTTTCTTCTTCTTAAATTGACTTCCAACTGTGATATAAACTAAGTTTTATTTACAGCATATTAATGCCAGCCACACACTATGTGGCATTTGATAGCTGGAGAGACAAGGATGACTCGACTTGCCTGGAGTACCTTGAACCAACCCATCACTCACAGCATCTGGCAGCTTTATCTGTGCTATATTTATATATACATCAGTCCTAAACCTGATGCCAATGGAGCTTCATTATACTGCATGATCAATCACAACTTAAGAGGTAGCACACCTCAGCTATTTGCAGATTAATTCTACCAGAAAGGAATTTCTGCTCAAAGGTTAAATAAATCATGAAGTATTTATACTTCACTGCAACTACTTAAGCCTTCATAAGCTCAGTCTCATCTGCCTGTTCATCTACAAAACAGACACACTGAAGTGCAAAATTAGGAAAGAAAAATAGGTTAAAATTAATTTTGCCATCTGCAAGAGCAAGGCAAATAAAAACAAGATACTGTCCATATCATTTTTACATTTCACATACACTTTGTGCAATCCCTTTCACCTCAGCAATGAAATTAACATGAAAGTCGGGGCAAAAACGGTGATTGAGACATGTATCATCTCATTTTCAAAACTGACAATGAGATCAAATAGAAAGAAAAAGGAAACAACAAAAATTGTTGCAACAAAATATAAACTAAATGTTTTCGTACTTCATTGGATATCACTTAACTGGGGGCCAGTCAGCCAACTCTCACTCTAATGAATTTGCTCCTACAAGTAATTTCTTTAGTGATTAGGACTCTGTTCATATCAAATGGGCTTGTATTATTGCATCAATTATTCAGCCGTTCCCAAAGGAACAGTTAAAAAAAGCCAAGAATTAAATTCTGGTCTCTCTGCCAAACTGCCTGTCTTCCCCCCCTCCTCTTCTTCCCTTTCCCGAACTTCACCGAACTATCACAGAACATGACAATTGTTTCTTCTCCAGTATTTTACACATTCAGTGATCTCTTAGTGGACTGCTAGTAGGCAGAAAAAGTTAGACATCTTGAGAATCTTAAACCTCTAAGGAAAGTTGAGTTTTTAAGGAAAACTACTTTCTCTTGCTTTTGTTAAGAACTGTTCTGCAGAGCTACTCAGCTTGAGTGTGTCTAAGTGGCTTATAAATCAAGTATAAGTTCATGGAGAGTCTCAGTTCTTTGACCCTACATCAAGAACAGAGGAGCAGCACTTCCTGGTAAACGCATCATAATTCCTGACCACAATTACAGAATAATCTTAAAACGATGACATTTAATGAATTACGCGCAGGATATGGTTGAACTACCAGGCTGCATTTTTACACACAATTCAAGTGTCATGACTAATGTCAACAGTTCATAAGACATTAGTTCTCAATAGTGGACAGAGCATAATGTGCATCAGCAAGTCTTTAAAGAACAACAAAGAGCCAGAAACAAGCATAAACAAAAATAAAACTAATGCATCAACGTGCATTTTCTTCATGTACCATGCCATGCTTCATTTGAAAAGTGTACTGTAATTCTTTAATATACTGTAATGTTTCCCATGAATATAGTATTTTTGCAACACAGGTTCCCCTGTACTATTTGTCATTAAGTGTGTTGTTCCCCTCTCCCTTAGGAATAATAAAATCACTTTGTTTAGATTAGCATAGCAAAAAGTGAAATTCTATTGACTTCACTTTAATAAAGTTTCTCTTACAGTTGCTACCATAATGAGGCCAAGGTCAGGAAGAAATCTGGGAAGCAACAGGGCTCTAGGATATTGGCTGTGGGAGCTTTTACTTTCTTCCACCAAACAGCCATTCTTTAATTAAGAGCTCCAGCTTTTCTTACTCCACCATTGCCCTGAAAGCCATCTACAAGGCACATAGCCTTTCCCAGTCAGTCCCCACCACCAAGAGCTCTATAGCACTGCACTCTGTCTCTCTCAAGAACATGGACCTGATGTTGTGCCTCTTCCTGCAGAATAGCTGACCCTCCCACGCTGCTTGCATTACACACAGCGCTCTATTTCCAACCTTCCTGAAAGGCTGTCAAAAGAAGCTGGCTTCCCACATAGTTGAAGATAGTGGGAATCACACTGTGACTCACAGCTGTGCAGGGGAAACACCACTCATATGCCACAGCAAGCAGTCCCCTAGTAGGAGACCCAAGGTCTCCACCCTAACCCAACAAAGCAATACCCTTCTTCACACTCAGGCTGCCAGCCCAGGCAGAAGTGTGTCTGAAAATGGTCAGCAGCTGTGTGTGAGTAGGAATGACAAAAAAATAAGGCTTTGGCAACAAAGCATTCCAGAATAATTGTGCTTCTTCCTTGTGTCTGTCTGCTCCTCTTCAAAGTTTAAGCAAGAGTATACAACCAAAAGTCAAAAGATAAAAGTGTCTTTGTACACAATATTTACTATGTTTATTATTTCCCATTAAATGCATTTTCTTTCCCTAACCAAAGTATTTTATGGATCAATGGTGACCAGACACTGATATTTGCCTTTTTCTACTTAATACACATGAATGCTTCCAGCTGCAGCTAACATAGCTCGTGCACCAGATCTCCCTGGCTGATCATCATCAAAAGCAAGAGCTCCCAAGCCCCCTTTTTCATTGCAAATTTACTGAGAAGTTATAAGCATATACCTAGGGCTCAAAACTACATGACTCCAGATAATCCCAGTTCATTTGAGCTGTTTCAAATTACAAGCTGAGAAACTAAATTGAGATTGTAATTCATGTGTAATAGGAAGTATTATAAATCCTTAACTGCTTATTCATCTATGCCCTTACACACATACAGCTGTAAGAGCTATCCTATTGCTAAATTCTAATTGGTACTGAAATGACCTGGTCCATTCTGATCACATTAAGTATAAAATCAATTAACAGCTCCTCTTCTTTCACCTGGCATTTTCTCATAGCAAAATTTAATATTGATTCCGATTATTGTTAACCTCAGGCTGCTATCTTTAGTTACGTTTCTGTATGTTTCTCAGTGTCCATGACACACAGAAGCAGTCCCCTGAGGTGCATGTCAAATTTTGTGGCTATTAGGCCAACATCCATTACATTCTAAAGCAATGAAAGTCTTTGCCAAGAGACAAGTACTTCCCCTTGCTATCTCTATTTGTCAGGAAGAAACTCAATTTTCCTAAACCCATGGATTCCTTTACACATACACATAAAAATTAAAGCAATAGGTAAGGCATCAGAAACCACATGCAAAAAGCCAAAGCATTCTAATAATGTTAGCACGCAAAGGAAAGACAAAATTGCTAGGAAAAACTTCAGAATCACCTTTGAGGGCCAAGCTCCAAGACACCAAAGATCAACTGGGTAAGGAGAGAAGTAAACAAGTCACAGTACCCCTAGCAAGATGAAGTGCCAGACCTGAGGTGCCAGACTGATGTTTGACTACTCAGATTAGGGGGGGAAAAAATGGAAATGGATAAAACAATTGTCTCTGGCCCACTAAAGCAAGTTCTGAAAGCAAAAAAAGAACACTAACGCAACATTTAATCCCAGAACCAAGAAAAGCCTGGAGATCCCTCTGAATTTTTCTTAAGCCACCACTTATATCCAACTGGCCTACCGGAATTCAAAAGAATCAACCTTGCTGGTTCTCTGACAGCTGGACAACATCTGGGCACAGAGTAACAATGCTCAGCTACAAGAAAGGTGAGGGTTGAAGTCTTCTGGGAATGGTGAATTTCACCTTATGTGCCATTAGATGAAATATCAGCAAATAAGGCGCAGATATACTTATCCATACAAGAAAGTGCTTTCTTTCTTTTTTTTTTTTAAACAGGGACTAAAGGACAGTGAGTTTTTTCCCTGTCCCCACACTAACTTCTACCATCTCCCAGCAGTGTTGATAACTGTCATGTCATTGTCCCGTACAGATGTGGGCTCATAGGAAACAAGAGGATTAAGAGACAATTGTGCTTACTCAGCCTGAATTTGCTAGAGCTGTGAACTTCACTGTAGATTTCAGCCAGGATCATGCTATGGAAAGCTGCATGGTCAATATCAACACAAAATCATCTGAAACAACAAAGCAGTGACGGACAAATTCTATTTGCTTCCAGGTATCACACAGTTTTGCTAGACATCAATGACGGTCTTGGACTTTGCTATCATGGGGAAGTACGGTGAAAAAAATCATTTTTAGTTGATATGAGTTGTACTGGAAGGAGTAAAAGTTCTTAAAGAATAACTGAAACAGATCATATTTTCCAAGCTGAAAAACACTATAGCCACTTGCTGCCAGCTAAGGCTTTCCAGGAAGGTTGCTACTGCACATCTTTACTAAATCAGGATCAAATCAGTCAAAATCCATACTGAATGATGTGCCTCATATTTTACCCTCTATGAAGTTAAGCTGATGAGCGCCTGGAAATAACATCATCTTTATACAGAGCAACTTTAAATACAGCATATTCTGCAATCCTTAATTAAATGAATATTTCCAGTCTTAGAGCCTTTAAGCTCATTTGCTCTCTGACACTGATTTTCTATAGAAAAGAATGCACTTCAGAATTTTGGGGTTAGTTTTATTTCTGGGCTTATCATAGTATCAGAGTCATATAATAGTTTGGATTGGAAGGGACCTCAAGGATCATCAGGTTCCTACACACCATGCCATAAGCAGGATTTCCAATTACTAGATCAAGTACTAGATCAGGTTATGTAGGGCCCCATCCAACCTGATTTTGAACACCTCCAGAGATGAGGCATCCAAAACCTCTCTGGGCATCCTGTTCCAGCATCTCACCACCCTCTCGGTGAAAAACTTCCCCCAATATCTAATCTAAATCTTCTCTGCTTTACTTTAAAACCATTTTGCCTTGTCCTATCACTATCTATCCACGTGAAAAAAAGTTGCCATGTTTATAAACTCCCTTTAAATACAGAAAGGTCATAATGAGGTCTATCCGCAGCCTTCTCTTCTCCAGACAGGACAAACCCTGCTCCTCAGACTGTCTTCATAGGAGAGGTGCTCCAGCCTTCTGATCATCTTCATGGCCCTCCTCTGAACCCTCTCCAAAAGCTTGTCTTTCCTGTGCTGGGGGCCCCAGGCCCAGATGCAGTACTTCAGATGGGGCCTCATGCAGGCAGAGTAGAGATGGACAATCCCCTCTGTCACTCTGCTGGCCATCCCTCTTCTAATAGAACCTAGGATACCATCGGCCTTTCAGCCTACAAGTGCACGCTGCTGGCTCATGTTAATTTTTTCATCTACCAGGACCCCATAGTCCTCCTCAGCAGGGCTACTCTCACACAATTCTTCTCCCAGTCTGTATGTGTCTGGAATTACCCTGACCCATGAGGTTATGCTTTGCTGAACCTCGTTAGGTTCACAAGGACCTATCTTTCAAGTTCATCAAGGTCCTTCTGGATGGCATGTCTTCCTTCTGCTGATCAATTGCATCACTCAGCTTAGTGCCATCAGCAAACTTGCTGAGGATGCACTCAATCTCATCAATGTTGTCAATAAAGATGTTAGAGTACCAGACCCAAGACAGACACCTGGTGGACACCGCTTGTCTCTATGTTTGGGTGGAGACTGGTGACATTGACCATAACCCCATCTGTGACCATCTAACCAATTCCTTATCCACCAAATAGTCTATCTTTCAAATCCATCTCTCTCCAATTTCTCAGTTGAAGGATGTGGTGAGGGTCCATGTCAAAAGACCTGACCTTGCAGAAGTCCAAGTAGATGACATCAGCTGCCCTCCTTTTATCCACCAATACCATCACTCCATCACAGAAAGCCACCAGCTTGGTCAGGCACAACCTTCTCTTGGTGAAGCCAGGCTGTCTTGGGTAACCCACTCATCCTTCATGCACCTTAAAATGTCTTCCTGGAGGATCCATTCCTGGATCTTCCCAGGCGCAGAGGCGAGGGTCACCAGTCCGTGGTTCCCAGGTTCTCCCTTCCCACTTTCTTATGAGAAACTTCAAGAACAATAAAATCATTCACCAACCAGCATTTACTGATCCTAATCCATCTTTATTTTTTTTCTTCAAGCCAGTAATGAGGAAAGACATTGTATTCTAATAAGGGTAAATACTGAACATACCCAGTCTCACTGATCGCTAAGGAAAATTTGCTTTGTCATACTGGTGACATTCTCCTGATGTTAATGTGTCATGCAAACTACCCAAGATTTCTACAACGAACATTTCAAAGGTACTAAACCAACTAGATTATCCATGATTAATACCCGTTATTGAGCACTTTCTCATTTACAGTCAGACTCTCCAACAAAACTTTGATTTTTCTGTAAACGTTTGCCTCTGTAAGTCATTAAATATGAACTATCCTTTAAGCCACAATCTTGTTCCATTTGAGTGAAGTTTAAACAAAAAGATTAAAAAAAATCAGCCACACAGAGACTAAATGGTACCATGTATCGCACACACATTCACACACACATCTGCTACTTAGTATGTCAAGACAAGGAAGAAGTTTCATAGATTCAAAGTATCTCACCAAGTTACTAAATGACCAAATGAGATCTTGAGCTACCAAGGCTAGGAAGGAAAGCAAGGGAAAAAAAAGCCCACTTTCACGCTGAGTAGCGCAGATATGGTCTGGATAGCTATCAAGAGCAGACTGAACTGACACAATTCATGCTGTTTTACGGGATGTCAATTTTTTTTTCTTAAAATGAGATTTTTTAATGACAATTTGAGCAAAGCTTCTTCAGATTCTTCATAGAAATGAATGCCTCAGCCTAAGAAATGGGAATGCAGTCAGAGCGATGAGCCTACTCAGCAGCTCAAAGGGCAAAATGTTCCTGTGTCAGAAAAGCAAGCAGGCTGCTGAAAACTGCCTAGTCACTCATATAGTACTGCAAAAAATTGTAGGCAAATTCAAAAGAAAAGTAACAATACTTACGTCCTGCAAAGGAAGAAGAAAGCATGTACAAGTAAACCAATATCTAAGGTGAAACAGCTGCTGAGAAAAAGAAGAGGCAAACTTTCCTACCCTCAGGAGCTAGATACCGATGGGAAGATAAGGACAGTGCAGCATTTCTCCATATGAGTTACCAGTCATACCGCACCACATGAAACATTGAAATAGTTCCAGATAAGCATGAAGTTAGTAAGCACACTCCACAACAATGAATTCCAATACATTTACTGAAAAAAGAAAGAAAAGAAAACACTCATCACACAAGTCTACTCACAAAAATATTCAATGATAATTTAGTACTAGCCAATCACAGAAAATCATACCAGCCTCCAAAAACAAGCTTTCAAAGTACAATATCAGAAACCCTATCTTAAAAGTATAAATCACATCTATAACATAGCTGGGTTAAAACATGTGTCCTATGAACACTCACATGTCCTAATTAAAGAGATTCATAGTATAAAACTCAACATCAGTTCTGGAAGACCTATTAGTTTGCTTCCCCTATTTGAGATTACACTGCTGGAAATTATTAAGCATGTAATAAATAGCTTTTTTTTTTTTTTTTTTTTTTAAATCAGTTGACACAGTATTTAATGCTCCTAGTGAAGAGCATAAAACAGTATTGAAAACTGTCCAGTAAAGCAGTAACACTTAGTTGGTTTCATACCAATTTCATTTCTGACTATGAACATATATAAATAAATATTTGCATTTCTGTTGTAGGCAGAACACACGAGTACATTTTACACTATCAACATTGATGTCAGTGATATTAGCCTGGTAAAATATGTAGGTGTTGATATCCATATCCCCAGCCGCCCTTGACATGTCTGCTTCCTACCATGCAAGGAGGTGAACTGATGACATCCAGCAGAATGGGATCTGACATCCAAATATGGATTTATCATCCTGTCTCTACGCACTCCATGCACAAAGCCAAACCAAGATACTTGTCTTATCACAGTTTGCTAATGTCTCTCTAAAAAAACAGAAAGGACCATCATAGAGCTAGGAGCTGCTTTTCAGAATGATTTTTTTTATTTTTTTTTTTTAAGGGCTAGAGATGACAACCATGATTAGAATTAACCTGAGGAGCACAAGCATCACAGGAGGGAGCAGAAGACATGGCATTCCTGTGCTGAGTCAAACCTTAACTACTTTCTGCTTCACCAACCAAACACAAACATGATTGTTATCTGTCGTGAGCAGGGCACCACACAAATGGAAAACAGTTCCAACTACAACACAGACTCATGGCATAGCAACTGAGAAACACAAGGAACATTTTCCATTTCTCAGTCGAATATCAAATCAAATACTTGCAGATTTAAACTCTAGCTATCTTGCAGCTGTGCAACTAGTGATACAGTTAAAAAGACAATATAAAATCCTTATACAGATACTTGTCAATCTGTGCTTCTCCAGACAGCT
This sequence comes from Chrysolophus pictus, assembly GCA_037305975.1. Classification (NCBI taxonomy): domain Eukaryota; kingdom Metazoa; phylum Chordata; class Aves; order Galliformes; family Phasianidae; genus Chrysolophus; species Chrysolophus pictus. The sequence continues at coordinate 51,237,083 of CM074577.1, forward strand.
CATCCCCAAAAATGCCACAGTGCACAAAAAATGTCAGCACGAAAAACACAGCAGAAAAGAGTGGAAAGTGCCCATAAACCAAGGCATAATGTGAATACAGAAACATGTTTCATTTCATAGCAAATTTAAGAAGCACCAAGGAAAGGAGGAGAAAATCATTAGAGAATCGTGCTGTAGAATGCTTAGAAGAGGTACAGGTGTTTGAAATAAAAGAATAGCTCTCTACATTCTAAATTGGAAGAGAAACAAGCAAGAGCAGACACCAAAGAACGACTTTTTTTCATGTACTTTCTGATATGCTTGACCTATCCACTGAAAAGAATGCCAAAATTCATTGTTTAGATTCTGACGAAGTGCTGTCAGAACAACAGTCCATTGACACAAAAGGGCACAAAACTGCAATCATATTTTAAGCTCATGAATGATTGTGTTTTTTTCTGATAGTTTCTATTTTATTATTGAAATATATACATACATAGTTTCCATGTGAAAACAAGAAAAAGACTCTCTATGAAAATTATGGCAATATAATCAAAGAGAAAACTTTCAAAGGAAGTATCTGTTTGCCCTAAAGAACACAGTATCTTCTAATTCCCCCTTTATTTCTTCCTATTTCTTCTTAACAGTCCATACGTACAGAGAAAAGGAAAGCGAGTTTGTGCGGGAGGAAAACAGAAATAGTAATAGCAAGCACAGCACAGAAAGAAAGGTTAACTACAGGACAAAAGATGGAAGGAATGTAAAGAATGTCAGCAAGTAAATAAATCAATAATCTACAGACATCATCTACATTCCTGAACTACCTTGAAAGCAAAGATGTCTGCCATTAACATTCTCAAGAACAGCACAGATTTTCCAAGGAAGACTCGCTCTTTAAGGTCTGCTTCTGTCAACACTTGTCAACACTCAATTACACGGGAGCCTTTCCAAAGGGATCCCATACTACTTCTAACAGTTTTGTTAAAATAAGCTTGTAAATACACTAGTAGGTTTCACAGGGTTCTTTTCTGCGGCCAGATGTCTTTAACTTTTCATCAATTACTTTGATGCAGGACTAACATGTATACTAAGTAAGTTTGTGGACAATACCAAACTGGGAGATGTAGACTCTCCTCAGAGTAGCGAGGCCCTGCACTTGACAGATTTGGGGGTTGGGCAATCACCAACTGCATGAAGTTCAGTAAGAGCAAGTGCTGAATTCTATATCTGGGACATGGCAACCCTGGATTTACATACAGATTGGGGGATGAGAGGTTGGTGATCATCCACATGGAACGGGATCTAGGAGTTCTGGCTGACAGCAAGCTGAGCCCAAGTCAGCAGTGTGCTCTAGTAGCCTAAAGTGCCAACCACATCTTGGGGTGCATTAGGCTCAGCACCGCAAGTGGGCGAGGGAAAGCATTGTTCTGCTCTGTGCTGCGTGGCTTCACTTCAAGCACTGGGTACAGGTCAGCATGTCACAATATAAGGACATAAAACTATTAGAGAACATCTGAAGGAGGGCACAAAGACGCTGAAGGGTCTGGAGGGCAAGACAAGTGGAGGCTGATTTGCTCCGTCTGGAAAGAGGAGGCTGAGGAGAAGCCTCTTTGAAACCTGCTGCTCCTCACGAGCGGAATGGAGGGGCAGCTCTGCTCTCTGGTGACAGCAATTGGACCCAAGGGAATGGCATGAAGCTGTGTCAGAGGAGGTTTAGGATGGGGGTTAGAAAAAGTTTCTTCACCAACAGGGTGGTGGGCATGGAACAGGCTCCTGAGGGCAGTAGTCATAGTACCAAGCTGTCAGAGTGTAAGCGCTTGGACAGTGCTCTCAGACATAAGGTTTGAATTTTGGGTGGTCCTCCACAGACTCACTGATCTATGGGGATTCCCTCCAACTCAGGATATTTAATGGTTTTATGATCAGCCCAGAAACATTAAGAAGTGAACAAAATTGTGACCACTGCACTGTATTGAAATGCTCAAAATCAACATCAAGTAACTGCAGGAATAATGCACTAGAAATCTCCAACTATCCTTCCCTGAACTAAAGCAGAATTACCTTACCAGAGCCTACCAGCTCATGCCAGATAAAAATACAGATCAATGAAACCAAAAGACTAATGTGATTCTATGAACATCTCTCTTCACAATATTATCAGTATATTTTAAAGAAAGATTTTTTTTACAGGGGAAATAGAAGTTAAGCAATAGAGGCAAGAGGACATAATAAGCAGTACTTCTTAACTAGCTTGGAACAGACCATATTTTTAGGGAGGGAGAAGAAATAAAAACAAGTGCTACAACAGAGGCGTACTAGCAAAGCAAACAGTAGGTGATGAGGATGTTACAAACATCCACCCTATACACACTTCAAGGGTGCTTACTTTAGATTAACTGAGCATGTACTGGGGGCTGAGGAGAAAGCTGACAGAAAGTCAACTGAGTAACGTAACGCAGATCCAGTACCAATACACATTTAGCTGAAGTTGCAACATGACTCTGATGTGACATATGACAAAGACTCACAAATCCAGTATCTAACTATCTCTAGAAATAACAACGCTGGGATGGGATGATTCCTTATGAGTGTTGTTACCATTTTTGTTCACATTAGAGTAGTGCTTTTCCACACAACATAAATGTATAAAAAGCACACATCCACAAAATCATTAAATAAAACTACTTCAGAAGTGGACTTGCTTGACTTCAAATACACACAATATGCTTATTTTTTGCAAATGAAGCAGATATGATTAGGCTCCTAGAGGCCTCTTCTCATGTATGTATGAAATACAGTTATTAAAACAAATCTGTCAATGTCATTCTACTGCCACACAGGGGGGACTTCTTTGAGTTGTCCACACTTACTTAATGGACTTCCCAAACACCTTTTAAGCCATGGATGCAATCACTTTATCAAAAACAATCAAACAAAAAAAAACACCAGAAGAAACCCACAACCCAGAAGCTTACTATACCTGTATTCTGTTCTTCAGTCCAGGCCTGCAGATACATGAAGAGGAGTAGACCAGCTACTCCAAACATCAGTAGCGACACAAAGACTTGTCGTAGGTTCATGACCCTAACAGAGGGCTACTTCTCAGCTTTCAGAAAAATGCATGGCTCATTTTTCTGCAGTCCTCAGTGTGCCAGCATCTTCTTCAGTGCCTTCTCCAGACTCTGACCTAGAATAATAAGATATGCAGTCAGTTCTTATGTTACACCATCATTCTCCAACGAAGACTCTGTAAACAGCACACTGTATACAAGCGGCAGCTCTTACGAACTATTATTTCCAACACGTAGGTTTTTGTTGATGTTCCTGACAATATTTCTACCCCATATGGGATTCAAACAGAATTCTCAAAGTGCCTGCGGCCACCGCTCCACCTCCACACTGCTTGTCATCATCCGCTGCTGTAATGGAGGGAGTTTAATGCCCTGATGAGCTGCCTGGGAAATTAATTGATTAGCTTTTCACCCAGCTATATTATGTGACATACAGAAGACTCAGGTACCCGATTCTTGCCACTCACTTCATTGGAAACATGATCTTGCCAAGAAGAAGTAATTTAGCTAATCCTGTACGCCTGATACAAAAGGGCCATAAACTCAGTTTATAATAGAATATAGAAGGCACTGCAGAATATCAGAGGCAAGTCATTAACTTGAATCAGAACATGTTTAGTTTGAAAACAGGTTACTAGAAGCTCAAGAGCAGTTGTTAAAATTAGGCTGCAAAGCAGGAAGTAAAAATAAATTGAAATTCAACACAATAGGACACTCTTGTAATGTAAATATCTGATAGAAGTATGCAGTAATCTGCAAATAACGTAATGAAAAACCTAGAGCTTCTAAATGAAGATGAGATACTGAAAAAATACTGGAAATAGATATTAAAAGAACTGAAGCACAAGTACATTCAAATAAACAGAAAAATAAGATATGGGCACTTAATAGTTATTCTGAAATGTAAGAGTATGGTGCATTCCACAAGAAAAGTTCTTAGTTCTAAGTAACTCAGCACTGCCACATCTATAATGGCTGGGCCTCCCATTAAAAATGGCTGCTGAATAAAGATAGTTAACTATGTTTTCTTAGAGACAAAGGATTTCAGGAAGAGCAAAACAGCATTCACAACTTCACAGAGTATTTTCTCTCCTTCCAGTTCTGCCATTAAAATTATACAGTACTTTGCAAAGCAGAAACTTGCCTGTAGAAAGTAATCAAAGCCCCAAGTATATCACTTTACATGCAATTTTCCTGTATAAGATAGATAGCTAGGCATTAAGAGAACATAAAAGCTCTGTATGAAGTTTTTTGTTTTTTTTTTTGTATGGTCAAAGTACTTTGTTTGAACCTAGGACATTGTAGGCAAGTTAATAGTTGCTTTATTCCCTACAGTTCTTTCCACCTTCCTTCTGCAGAGATGCGATTTTCTCCACATAATAAACCAGTTTGCAACTATTACAATACATGTATGTATTTGAAGGAAGTAGTGAAAACTGGGGAAAAGGAAAGAAAATCCTTTAGGGAATTATTTGTCAAACAACTTTGGAAAAAGTGGTAGTAGTGGAGCCTCCTTCCAACCCATTCTTCTTTAGCTGGTACCACTCTGACCTCTTCCTACAGCACCCTCAGCATTCTCAAACCTGCAGTCATCCTCATTTAGGTTTACCCAGGTCGTCACTCCCAACTTTTGCACCTGGTATCAGTCCTGTAGCAACTACACTGCTTACACACCTTCAGAAATCACTCTGCTGATAAGGAAATGACTTTCCAGCAATAAGCAATGCTTTAAGAGCCTTCAGTTAAAGGAACAAGAAATACAAAACCCTTCTGTTTTTCTGTAGACAAAAAATGTGTTGTTCCTGTAACAGGACATTGACAGCATCTGGATTAGGGGGGGAAAAAAAGAAAAAGTAGGACCTGTAGGTCTGAATGAGTGTCTTTGAAAGAAAAAATAGACTGCAGGTACCTAAAAGTGGAAATCCACTACAATCACAGCTGAATGCAGCACCACCTGCAAACCATGCATTATTAACATTTGGATGCACAATAAAAAAAAATCAGGAGCAGTACCAAACAATTAATCTGTTAAAAATAAAAATAGATGTTTTTCTTCTAGGGTGGTTTCTGTTTTTAGAGGATAAAAACACACTTTTATATGTAACTATCCCTATATATTGTGTATATACACATCCATACTACAAAGGAAAGGTAAGCACAGAAAGAAAAAGAAATCACTTCTGTAGACAATCTATTCCACCATCAGTCATTGCAATTATCTTTGTATCAAGTTTTCATGCTATTTGCAATTAGTTCAATTTATTTAATTTATATAAAACTGTAGAATTTGTTTACACGTTGTCTAAGTTTTAAGACTACTTTAAATAAGAATACTTATTTCAGCATTGGTTAGAGACATATCAAATCCACACAATTTAAAGCTATTCTGCTACCTCATAGTATTTTGAAGATCTTTCAGCTCGAATAAGCAGTTTAATTTATTTAATACGGTGATTTGTAACTCATATATGAAAAAATGATAGCAGCATTAAAGAAGGCTGTATCCAAAAGTCTACTAGTAGAACTTGAAAAATGGCCACACAACTCTGACAAATTTGCTCCTTCAGCACTAAAAAACCATGGTCATGGATAACACTCCCTAGCATCCTGGCTAAGAGAGAATATCTGCAAATATTCTTTCATCAAGATTAATGCTCCCCTGTGGCTGTGAGAGAGCAACAAACAATTACTTTCAACCTACGTATTTTCAAAAGAGATTAGTCCTATCCACGAGAAGCTCCGGTATCCCAGTTGTAGATCTTACTTCCTTCACTCCTAGTCATGGCTCTATTGGATGACAGCTTGACCTGCTGGGTAGGATGCTTACTCCAGCCTAAGAAACTGCTGTGTCCTTTTCTCCTATGCTAAGATTGAATCTTACTTTAGCTTAGCCACTTCCTATCTCTTTTGGAAGTGTGGACCCCAATGTACTACCTCTTAGCTTGAACTTCAACAGGGCAACATTTTATGGATGTTCTGACTGTTTGAGATAACTTGATACATACCCTTTTTAATTGCTGTACAGAGACAGGGAAGGCAGCACAGCAAGCACACATCTCTGTTGGCAACACATTTCTTTGCAGCAAAAATTAAAAAAAATTGGTAAGCTTATAGGCAAATTTAATGGAATTTGGATTCCTGAAACCCTTAATGTAAGATCTCTGCACTTTTCCCTTTCATGTTTCAAGTCCAGCTGAAATATACAAATTTCTGTATGTGGCTGACACAAACACTCAAAAAAGAGTAAGAGTTCATTTCCCTGTTTTGGCATGCTTCTTACATCATCCACTTTGCTTCACCTGGCAAGCAAACACCTGCAGATGAAGTGAGGCATCTCCAGCACTCAAGTAGCTCTCTGCTATTCCAGATCAATGCCAGCAACATTGGTCACAGTACATATGGCTAACTTAGTACTACCTTGCCACTATTCCACCCGCCATCTCATGGTTCTGAAATTAGAGACACAGAAATAATAGATTGCCTCACAAATGATTTATCTTTTTTAATTCCCCTCCGTTTTTTTCCCCTTCACATGAAAAAGATCATCAAATCAGCGGTTAGTTAACCAGCCAAAAACTGGTAAAAAGCTAGATGCTCCTTTTTGTGGTCAAAGCATTCATACTACTGTGGGTTACCACAAATTCCCACCCACTCAGCATCTCCTTAGGCACACCTGAATTAATAAAAGGAAAACAAGAAAGAGCACACAAAGGCACAACCCTTCACAGCCCACCCACATTTTCTTCTTTCCTCTTTCCTTTCCACCCCAAACAGCAACACTTTTCCATGGAGCATCGTGACAGGAAAATTTTGCACCAAGGAACGTCCTGCTGGACATCCGCCCAGGCTGCTTTCAGCACAGTCAGCAAAAGGAGATGAGGGTATCTTCTCACTTCACTGCTCCCCCTCCTCCCTCACTTCTCATGTTAACTTGTGTGTGTACTTCACACACATCCTCTAGGATCACCTTTCAACTCCTCACACCCCCTTCATCTGGCTTCACAACACAAGGTACAGCCTCAGCTCTTGACAATGCTTGCATAGTTCCTTGTATCAGGTAGTGCTACTCCTCATTCTAGTTTATCCCAGAGGCTACTAGGAATAAATATTCAGCATTTGCTCTTCTCTCTCTCCAACAAGTTACACAGAGTATTACAGTTGGGTGAAGTCGAAGTCTTTACAGAAGCTTGGATTAACTGCGTAACCAGATCAAGACAATAAAACTCAGTGCTACTGAGCAAATGTGCAGGAATGAAAAAAATCCATAACGTTGCCCTTCCGATCCATAGGAATCTGCTGGGAAACAGAAAAAGGTTAAATATCCAGCAGGCCTCATTATAGGGTCTAAACAGAGGAGCAGTGCAGCAATGAATTTCTCTCTCGCCTCATGGCAGCCTGTGTTTCAGTGACTGGCATTGCAGAGGGAGATGCTCTGTCTAGGCCCACTGGTACTGCTGACACTTCAACAACCCCTTAACTTTCAGAGCCACTGATAGGAAGGCTGTGTCTAAGCGTAACTGAAGACACCATCTGGCCTGCACGACTTTACAACTAGCAATAACAGAAGATTACTACCTAGCAACCTCACAAATCAGGTTAAGATAATTTTGTTATCGAGTGCCACAAGAAAAATAATGGAATCTGTCATATAAAATATGCCTCTGAAATGTATATAATGAAATCTTCTGCATAAGAATGCATAGGGACTTCTTATTAAAGATGAAAACTGCTTAAAGCGTGCATCCTTCCCTTACCCACCGAAAATCCAGAAACAATAAAGCCCTTCTAAAAAACAGAAAGGAAACCTTTACAACCGAAGTTTCAAGAACAATCAGCAATTCCAAAAATCAGCATCACCAGAGCAACTTCCCACCACTCAAGCCACACATATTTAACATTTTTCTACTTCATTCTCCCTTGTTACATAGCAAACTTCAGTGCTGTTATAGTAATTACATTTTATTAATGCATTTTATAGAATAGAATGTTATACAAAATGAGGAACATGGCACAGTAAATAAGTTCTGCATTTGATTTGGCCATTTTAGTGTATTTAAACCAGTTTCTCATTACCTCTTTAATATTTTGCCAAAGAAAAATCTCTTAACAAAGCAGTGCATATAACATGTCTCATTTTAACTACCAGGGCATGTATTGGTTTCTGAAGCTATTAAATTGCTCCACGGTAATAACATCAGGTGACTGAAACCAGTCCATGGTACCCGCGGTACTTCTGAGATCACGCAGCAATTCAGTTACTTACTGGTCCTACTCATCAACCATAAGTCCTCTTGAACTTCAGACCATACCAATTTAACCCACAAAGTAACTATGCAGATAGCTCCTTTGCAGGTTATTTTACTGCAGTTGTATTAATTTTCTTCATACAGGAAACTAACACAAACAAAGCTTTTTGTTTATGACAGATAACCTGCGAGCGTGTAGATTAGCTTACTGGCTTCATGAAACATTTTGTTTGCTTATGAAGAACTATGAAGAGAAGATACTCCAGTAATACTGATAACAGTGGGTTTGGGATTTCACCAATTTACCAAACATTCACTGTCAGTGGTTTCATTCTATAGATCAGGACACTTTCTCATTGCAAAAGAAGAAAAATGACAGAGCTTGTTTTTTCTAACAGCTCCCAGTCAAGACTGGGGGACAAAACTATTCCTGAGCACACAAAGACAAGTTTGGCACACTTACCTCTTACCTGTACAGCCTGAAGTCAGTGCATAGACCCATGAAAGTCACCTGGAAAGTTAAACAGAATCAGGGCTTGTGAGGCAGCAACTTGATGACTCCAGGTATTCTAGAAGGTCTCAAGATGGACTTTTTCCTCCCCTCTTAAGATGGGAAAGATAAAAGTGATCTTGTTTCAACAATCTTTCTTTCTTTTTCTCCCCCCATTCTCATGTAATGAAATTATGAGATCTTGTTTATTGACTGCAATGAACCAGTGTTACCAGCGTGCCAAAGAGACTTGCAGCCTGTCTGTCCCAGTCACTCAATTCACTCCTTGAAAACGCACAGACGACATAATAGATTTTTTTTTTTTTTTTAAATGTAACAGATATGCCCTGAAATCCCTATTTTTTGTTGTGTGAGCACTGCGGGGAGGAAAAGGAGTCAGCAGAAAAGTTGCTTCTCCTGCAGAGCGCTCCGTTGAAGAGTAATAGGTTTCCGCTAAACTTCAGGGTACGCTCCAGAGCTTCGAGCTCCTACAGCGACCCTCCCTTTCCCCGTAGGGAGACAGCCCACGGCGGCTGGTCCCGCGAGCGAGAGTCCCTCGTTACGGAAAGACGGCGCACCACGAAAAAACCAGGAGCGGATGAAACAAGCCGTCTGCCCCGGGCTACCACAATTTCCCCCAGGTAAAAACATACCGAGCTCCGACCGCCGCACTCCTCCCGCACCCGTCGGTGAAACGCCCAACACCCCGGGGCTGGGCGGCAGCGAAAGCAACGCGAGAGAAGAGCCACCGCTCGCTGGGGCTGGGAGTAAAACCCCCAACAGGTCCACCCGCGCCACCGCCCGGGGCGGAGGCCGCCGTCCGCCCCGCCCCGCCCCGCCACTCCCCGGCCGGCCCGCCCCCGCGGCAACCCCTTACCTGCCCGCCTCAGCGGTGCCGCGGGATGGGAGTTCTTGGAGGTGTGTCTGCAGCGAGGCGTGAAGTTTCACCTCCAAACTTTGGGGCTGGGTGGGCTGCGGTCCTCGCCTAAAGGGGAAACTCAAAAGCGCTTTGCGGTTGATCCGTGCGGGGGCAGGTAAATTTAGCGTTTGCTCGTCCGCCTGCCCTGCTGCCAGTGTCTGCAAAGCCCGTGTCATTACGCGGAGAGCTTCTCGTCTTTCCTGCCTCAGAACGCCTATGAGATTAAGCGCTTTGCTAACAGGTTTTGTTTGCGGTTACACATCCAGAGGTAGGCTCTCCCAGTGCCAGCAAATACACTGCCAGGCAGAGGCAAGTCATAGCTGGAATTAGCTACTGAAGCAGGAAGGATTCCAACGTACAAACTTTACTGTCACCTATGGGAAACAGGATGACAGAGAAAAATAATTGAGTTTACTAACACTTTGTGCTTTGCAAACATTATCAGCTTATTGTTGCAATAGTCCAGACGTGTAGATCAATAATATTGTGTATTTAACAAACGCACTGCTTTGCTTACATTTCTTTAAGGTCATTCTCTAGTTCCTGCTAGCAATTGGGTAAGCACAGAGAAGCTTTGGCTTTCCAGAGCTGTTCTCAAACCACTTTTATCCATCTCTCTCCCTTTTAGGCTTTTTGCTGCAGTGCTATCTAGAATTACTCCAGCGTTTGCCTCTGGAATGCTCCTTGAGTTACTGCCCCACCATTTTCTTACGGCATAAGCCCTTTCTTGGTTTAACAGTCACATAACTTCACATTTTTACACAGCACCTTTTATCCTAACAGATAGCAAAATGTCTTGTAATGACTTTTCTAACCAGCCAAGCACACCCTTTGGTGTGAAAGCTGGACTTTGCCAACCAGCTCAAGACAGTGGTTCAGAACAGGCAGTAAAGAAAAAGCTGCATGCTGCTCTTGTTTCCAGGAGGCACTAAACTAAGCAGAGTGTAATTACCCCAAACCAGTGCTCAGACACTGGGGATAACACATGTTCATAGAGAAGTGCTCCAGAATCTGAAGCAGCCAAAGACAGCCAAGACCTGTGCGGTGAGTTGTTCCTTATGGGTTTCCAATCCAGACAGTAAACCAGCCTGCTTCTGCTTAGTCTGGATGGTGTGATTACATATAGCCTCACTTGAGATACTGTACATTTTTATTTAACATAAGGATCTGCCCAGTTTGGGTTCATTATAGAGGTTAGCAGCTGAGAGCAAACCCAGAGAGCAACGATATTTCCTTCTTATTCTTTAAAGGCGGCCATGGATCCAGTATTAAAGTTGTGTTGAGTAAAGACAGTCGCTTACACTGCCACACCTGCAGCTTGCCTCTCTCCCTGGTACCTATAAACAGAGAAGAAGGAATGGAAATTAATTTAATGGCATAAAATGCTCATTTCTTGCTAATTCCCATAAGTAGAGCACATTTCCCCTTTTAGACAACCTGGCAGGAATGCAACACAACGGCAAGCACATGCCCTGACAAAAAATACAACCTCGGATTAAAATTCTACACCTGTTAGTCCCTTGTGGCCAGCAAGATTTTAGAGAAAAACAACATGCCTCCTGAATTTTAGTTTCCTGAGGTAATATGCTCCGAAGGTTGCAATAAAGGTCACTGAAGCTTCTCATAAGGATATACAGATTAGTCTTCTGAGTGTTGTAGATTTAATTTCACTCAATAAATACACACTGAAAGCATATTTCTTCGGGTTGATCAGATTGGCTGTATCCATCAACTGATTAAAGTTATATATAACACTGAAAGTATCGGATGTCTTGGTGGTGGGTTTTTTTTTTTTTTTTTTTTTTTTTTTCAGTTAAAGGAATAAACTAAATGCCTTGGGATAAATCCAAATCTCATTTTACAACTCAGTAAAAAAAAAAAAAAAAAAAAAAAAAAAAAGTATGTTTAGTTTATATATGTCTTTTTCCACTACAGGTTCTTCCAGTACAGAAGGCATATTCCAACTGTGGATTGAAGCATCTTTACAAGATTAAAAATTCAACATGCAGGTGAAATTAGACACTGGATTAGGAAACTCATTAACTACATAAATGTAATCGGCACCTTCTGAAGCCTGACGCATAGCAAAAAAGAAAGGAATCACAAAAAGGTGGCGGCTGTCTGTCTGAGTCAGTTGAGCTGGTACGGAGCCAGCACCTGCATCAGAAAACCTACTCTTGTCAGGCTTCTGAATGCTTCTTCTAGGCACGTTTCCTGCACTCAGGAGCTCAGTGGTTAAAGTAGCAAAGTCATCTTCTGATAGCAGTGAGATGGTGGCGGGGTGGTGGTGCTTACTCACAGTAACGTGAGTAGTCAGCGCAGTTACAGAAAAGAAATAACAGGTCCTGACCTGAAAATGAAACCTGCTGAAAATTACAAGTCATGTTGCTGAAATAAAAGCATCTTTACAGTAAGACCAATTTAGGCTCTTTAAGCACATTTTCCATGTTTTCAGCTCAGCAGTGACAGCCGTAAAGGAAAGCTTGGTGTGGGGTCAGCTTACAGTTACACATCCTCCCCACACTTCAGTAGCTGCCCCAGATCCCCTGTGGGTATCTGGGACATATCCCACTGCCATGTGTAACAGAAACCAGGTGTGCCATTGCTGTGAGCTGCTGAGCAAACCTCCACTCTAACTCAGCCTTCCATGCAGCCCAGTTTTCCAGTTGGTATTTTTTGAAGTTTTCAGCAAAGCTAACTCAGCCTCCCAGATATACAAATTTCAAAGAGTCAGAAGTCACTGATTCTTATTTTTAAGAAGACTTTAATATAAAATCCATTACTTAGGCAGCAGATGTGAAAAAAATTGTGCCTGTTTGGCCTGATCTTTTTCCTAAGAGGAAGGATTAGACCTTTGGAGATTTCTAGATTAGGCAAATTCGTTCCAAGTACCACTATCACTTACCACAGTGAATTTCAGGGTATGCCACGTCAGCACTGTCTGTTTCAGTGGTGTGGGCTGTATATCAACACTGAGCTGATTAGAGAAACGTTTGAAGATTAAAAGCATTTTATCATAATGAAGGTGTCTTTTGCTCTGGGGCACAAGCCGTCCAGCAAGTAGTTCTATTTTAATTCTTTGAGCTGTTTTAATTTTCAACTAATTAGCTAGAAATATACCACCTACAACATTCTTTATTTCTTGGTTATGAGACTAAAATTTGCCTCTGCAAAGTATTACTATGGGACATCTACTTGTTTCTTTAAAAAAAACCAAAAACCTGATAGCAGCTTGGTATAAAATTCATTTGCTCATAACTGCTATACTGGGGCAATTAATAAAACCTTTCAAAGTTGTGTGCTCATTCAAAAATATTAGGCAATTCAAATTGCCTGTTCTTCAGCTATTAAAAAAGTTTGATTTTTTTGAAGTCTCTAGAAACCAAAAATGTCTCTACTTAAACACTAAAGTGAGTTACCAGAGAAACTCTTAAAGTATGATGGGCTCCTGCCTCAAAGGCCAAAAGAAAACAGTAGTTGCAATCTTTTTGTTGAAGGTTAGTCCATTACCTTACCCTAATTCTAAAATGTTCTTCAAATGGCAGCTACTATCCTGCCAAGTGCTGCACAGCTGAAAAATGCTTCGGGATGTCCTGAAAATTGATTTTTTTTTTTTTTTGAAAAAATAAAAAGGAAATGTGTTCTGTATTTAAAAAGCTACGAAGGCTTCCAGTTACAGGCATGCCTGGGAAAGTTAAGAGTAGCTCCCATTTTTTACTCTCCTTGTGCTAGCACTGGTGAGCAGGGCGTGTATATGTTTTTGTGTTATATGATACATTTACAATTTAGATCAAAGTATATCCAGTTTTGCAGGCTCTATCCTTGCAAGTTTTCAAGTCAAGACTAGATAAAGCCCTGAGCAGCCTGGCCTGACCTCATAGCTGACCCAATCTTGTGCTGGAGGTTGAATTATGGACTTCCTGTGGTCCCATCCTACTTGAGCTATTTTATGTCGTATTGTTGGATCTCCTGTCTGAAAATCAGGAGGACAGGTTTCAGTAAAAATTACTTCTCCCTACTACTGAACCACAGACTACAAATGAAGGAATAAAGTCCTTAATCAAGCATCAGAAGGTTTTCTGTTCAAATGAGGTTTGTAAAAGGAGAAAGTTCCTCTGAAAAGCATCGCTTTTGTGAGGGGATTCCGAGAGACAGCAGCTTTTCCAGGCCTTTTGGACAGTGACTGAACACCGTGGTGTTTCAGTTATTGGTATTGAGATGTTCACGCGTAATTAATAGGGAATTTTTTAACTGTTTGATTTAAGTGCCTTTGTAAAGATCTTAAAATATATATTCTTCATGCTTTTCTTTAAATTTTGGCTGATGGAACAGTAAAAGTTAGTGACCATCTTCACTGTGGAATCTATATTTCTTAGCTACAAGTGGCTGCTCTTAGATAATATGCAGATTTTAAAAAAACCTTCTTAGGAATATTTCATTATCTTCTCTGTAATTACCTAACATTGGAGAAGTAAAATCTAAATATTAAGCTCTGGTCACTTGACATGCCCTAAATGTGAGACAAACAAAATTCTTTATCTCTCAACAGCACTTTTGGTAGTAGAAAGTTCTGCACTGATTCAACATCTGTTGACAAGCTGTCTACATAAATTGACAGAGAAGCAAACTGATACATGCAGCTAAGTATGTCTCCAAAGTGATTCACAGTCTGTTGAAACAGGATACCACGACATCAGACATGTAATTCCCATGTTATTGTTCCTTTTTCATCCTAAGCCTCCTAGAATACCTGGAATAATAAGAAGAAGTACAGTGATATGACAGTCTGGCAGCTGAAGCATAGATAAAGGAAGATTGAATGAAATAAAACACTATATAATTTGCTTAACCAGTATTGGCATTGTATAATGTTGAAGGTTTGCATTGCTTATTAGGACCAATAGACAGATTCTGAACTCATTCGGACAGTCTGGATTCAAGCATTGCACAAACTATGACATTATACTATTTATGTGTCAGAGAAAAAAGTCACTGAGAAATTCTGGGGCAAATGAAGTTGGAAAGTAGAACAAAGACTAGGTAGATTGACAACCAGACGCTGTATAGTAAGAGAGGGACAGAAAGAGAACTACAGGTTTTATATATATATATGTATTTATGTATATAATATACTGAATCATATGTGATCAAGAGTCAGTACCGTCCTATGCTTTTGCACCTTCTCAAAGAGGAGTTACCTAGGCAAAACTAGAGCAAATATACTGTACTAGAGTAGGATACATGCTAGTCTAAGTTTTGGAAGCAACGTAATTACTCATCACAGGCTACCTTTTAGCTCTAAATTGGGATAAGTATTAAACAAACAAACAGAAAAAAATGGTTTTGAGAGGGTATAACCTAGAGGGACCTATTGTTGCCTGAATTCTGCCAAAAATATTCTCACAGCTGGCTTTGTTAGATGGAGATATTACTCTGAGACAACCGTGATTGCTCTGGTGGGCCATTTTCTTATAGCTATAATCTTTTGGACTAATTACTATGCTAACATTGCTCAGTCTGTTGGCAGTATTTGGTGGAGTTGACCACCATGTGGTGCTGAATAAAGCTGCGTGTCTCGTATTCTTCTCTCTCCTCCTAGCTGAATCGTTGTTTGGAATTACGTGTGCTCCTGGTTCTGAGAATACTTTTAGTTAAGAGTGGGAGACTAGATGGATTAGAGTGTCAGCAGCATGCATGGGCAATTAAGCTCTGTAGCTTCATAGTAGTTTAATCAAGCCTTCCATAACTTTGTGCACTCTAAGGAAGAGAAGTCAGAGAGAACTAAATATGCCTCTAATGTTGCGCTCTTAGGAGTGGAGGAGATCTGGAAAGAGCTGTTTCAGCTCAGATTGGGAACTGGGTTGGAGCTATTCTGGAAGCAGGGATGATGGCAGAAAGTTCTCTAACCTCAGGAGTTTCCCTCCTGACATGTATTCACAGCCATATTTCCTGCCTCTGGGCTCCACTGCTGCAGAATGCTGTGAAAGAAAGCACAAGTGAACAACATGCTGATGCTCAAGGATTGTAAAATCTTAGTAGATCTCACAGGTTTCCTGGTAATTTCCCTTGGCTCAGTTCAGATCAGCTGTATATAAATAATGCTTTCCAGGTTGTAGCTTCTCTCTCTCTCTACTAATTAAGTTTTTGAGGAAGGCTTTTCCTAAAAAGGAAAATTTTCTTTGCAACTAACTTAATTTTCCCATACTGATTTCATGTCTTTTTCTTCTCATTCTGTCTCCAAAGGACACAGAAAGCACATTAGCTTCTTTGTGGTAATCTACTGCATGTTGAAATACTGCTTCTTATGAAGGAAACCACTGCATAGTTTCTCCAGATTGTTCCTCTAATGGGGAAGCAGTCATCCTTTAGCCTATGTTTGAATTCTGCAATGGATTTGTCTTATTAATGAATTCAGTGCAAGCTACTGTCTTTTCTGATTTTGTCTCATTGTCATCTAGTGAACAAATGTGGTTTTGCCAAGGATGTTTTCAATGACCCATTCTCCTAGTCAAGTTTTCCTTCAGACTTGTGACTACTGAGTTTACCTTTTCCAGACAATATCATAAGATTTCATTTCTAATGTCTTTGGAATAAAATTTAAGAATACGTGATAATTAACTTGAAACATCATGACCTTCCACAGGAGCATTTTCCATTGCTACAGACTGCTGTGTCACATCTGGAAAGGAAAACACAATTTATAATCCTATTCATAAGAGAATCTAAAATAATTTTAGCATTCATCTTTATGAAGGAAAAATACCCATGTGCACAATTAAACATTTGCTAGCTATCAGTGAAACTGTAGCATGTTCTTGATTGACTTTCCTAGTAGACACCAGATCTGAAATGCAATGATTGGTTTTGTTTATTTTAGCTATTTTATTAAACATGCTTGGAAATTTCATTGATTTTGGAAATGGAAAAGCATAAGTATTTTTGTTAGTTTGTTATTTTCAGGATTATCATAATTACTATGAGAAAACAGCTAAAGAATAAACAAAGCAGCCTGTTATTCTTTTGTTTGTTTTACAAACAAATGCGCTGCTTCATAATTATCCCTTTAAAGCTAAATGCTTAGGTACAAAACACATTGTTTAAGACAGCTTTACATTCATAGTGGCAAATATTTGATAGTACATGTAGAACTAAACCAGATGCAATTATTTATTGTATTGTTCATAAACTGCAAAGTTTCTGTTGAGTAGAGGTTGAAGATTTTTTATTTGAGTGTTAGACAAGAAATGTGGGCCCCACACACACTTAGCATCCTTAAACAAATATCTGGGAGTTGGAACCAGAAGATCTTTAAGATCCCTTCCAGCCCAAGCCATTCTGTGATTTGTATATTACCACTGTCCATGTTTTCCAACTACACCTACCTTACACCTGTTTTTAATCATACATATTAAGATCAACATGTTTTCCACATATATACATGATGTTGCATACACTTTCTACTTATTTGTATTTGTGAATCTGTTTTGAATTTGAAGGTCAACCAAAGAGAACTGAGATTACATCAACAATTTGAATTTATAGGAGTGAATTAAAATATCAGGAATTTTTTTTTTCCTACTCTCTTTCACTAACTTCAAACTCATGTTAGGTATCCACTTGCTGCTTCTGTCAATGTCATAAGACTGACTGCCAAGCTGTGAGTTCAAAACAAAACAAATGGAAATAATCAGGATTTTCACAATTGTCTGTTGTAAAAAATCCCATTTGATAAGTAGCTCACAGGGAAAGCTTTGTTGGCAAATCCCACTGGTACCTTGCTGTCAAGAGGATCCATTCATTTTAAATTTCAGAACCAAATACATTCTCTGTTTGCAGTTTGGATTTATTAACCTAAAAGCCCAGAGCTCCACAACATGAAACTTGGCTCCTGTTGTATCCACAGCCTGGGCCACTTTGGAGTTTGCACCTGTGATTGCTCCTCCTGCACCGTAGGACTTCAAGAAAAATAACTGTTACATCCTTTTGTCCCAGTGGAGTAGCCAGCCAGCTGCCAGCTGTGAGACAACAGATTTTACAGAGAACTCTCCCAAAATCATCAGCAGGGACTAAGAAGAGAGAACAATTCAGGCTCCCACTGAATCACCAGTCTTACTCGCACCAACTGCCAATTTATGTGGTGTGTGTGAGTTTGTGTAGGGAACAGAAGTTTTTTTAAAGGAATTAGTGACAGTTACCAAATGAATCGGGGTAGTTTGATTTCAGTTCGTCTTTTCTGTCTGACTGCTTGCAAACATAATTCTAGCATATGGTTTTGAATATAAGGTAAGATGTTCCCCACTGAAGACTGGAGCAAAAGACTTACAAGCATTTGTTTGGGTCACCTTGTTTCTAGCAAGTGTATGCACATGCTCCAATACAATGCTGCAGCTGCAGGCTACGGATTAAGTTTCCTTTCTGCCACACTACCAGCAAAATGGGGCTTCTCATTTAGCTACATCAGATCATGTTTTGCAAAGGTTGAATCAACTTCAAAAATATGTATGGAATTCACCTTATGACAGAAATGTATCTTGTATTCAGCACCTGCCTTCATTATCCTGCATTCTCTGGCAGCTGCCTGTAAAGATTACATTATGTAGAAAAAGAGACCTTAAGCTGTCAAAGAAGACTGAATGCAATCCTTTAAGAAGATGTTGGTAGTATGAAACCTGGTCATTTTCAGTAAGTGAATTACAACACCTTTCAGGTATTACACTTGTCCCTGAGCATCCTTTTTCATTTCTGTGTTGTTACAATCACACTTTCTGCTTCAGGAAGCTCTTTTTTTTTTACCCAGTCCTAGTATTAGTAAGCCAGAACTGCCACCATTACCTCTAGCGTCTCCATCACCAGAAGATGGAATAACTTAATAGGAAATCTTCAATATCAACTACAGGGATTTTAATATCTCTATGTATACAGACAAAATTAGTTATCCATCCATTTCATGTACAGTAGCTCTGGGTAAATGGGCAAGTTGAATATTCACACAGGATTGCTCTCTTCTTGTCAACAGGCCCATGAAGACCGGTACTTCAGAACATGAAATTTTCCTCTAAATGAGATAAGAAATAACCTGTTTTCCAGGAAAACCAATATTCACACTTGAATTTGAGATATTAATCTTATACTAATGTGGATCAACAAATGTCACAATTGTGATTTCTACTGTAAATCAAGTATTTACATGCAGCTGTTGCGAAACATGGGGAACATGACAACAGTAGTAGCAGTTTACTGGGAGAGTGAGAGATGACTGTGGGTAATCATATGACAGTAGTAGGTTTTGTTCTGGCGTGTCCATGTTCTCCTGCATGAGCATGAGTAACTCTCATGGTCATACTGCCAAAAACTTTGGACTGAGAGTTGTGGAGGCAATGATGGCTGTGGTTCACACTCACCACCCCATCCAGCATCCTACTCCATATTCATAGAAGCTGGGTCACATTGTTTTCACAGAGTATCCAACAGCCACTATTTTCTTCCATTTGAGCATATCTAGATCTTTATCTGTTTCTTCCAGGACTGTTTCTCAGGAGGAGTGTAAATCCTGGTGATGCTATGATTATTTAGAAATACCCTTTCGCTGTTGATTATTTAGAAATACCCTTGTTCAAACAGAAAAAAAAAAAAAAAAAAAAAAAAAAAAAAAAAAAGCAGTTCTTCAGGCTGTCTCTGAAGGAGCAGAAGCTGTCTGGAAGATGGTGTTAATGAGTCTAGAGTTTCCCATTACACATATCAGACCTTGATCAAGTAATGTGTGGGGAAAGGATATTTTACCTATAAATAGTGTGAGAGCCAACCCCACATCTGTATATCTCTGCCAGGACTCTGCTGAAGCTGATGGGGCAGCTCCAGGGTCAGCTTGTTTAGCAGAGCCCCACCTAAGAGGCTGGTGTATGCTCAGGCGGGTAGTGGTTCTATCCTGAGGCCAAGGTACATAAACGCATTTCAGGAGCTTGAGGAAGAAAATTAGTGTGTGAACATGAAAACCTGAGGAAGGAATGAAGAAATTAATTATCAGACCAAGGGAAAAACAAAGGAACAAGCAGAAAAACAATTAGTAGTTGAAAATGCTCTTGAGTCCAGTAACCTCAAGGAATGCATTGAGCTAGTAACTGTGGTTGCTTTCACTTAAGGCAATTATTGGACATCGTATAAACTTTTTTCAACACAAGACAGAATTGTTTATGTGTTAGGAAGCAACCATCAATAGTGAAATTAAATATCTGAATGAATGCAGGAACATGTTCTAATAAAACATGAAGGAAGCAATCAGGGAAGACAATCAGTCTTGTCAGACTGATATTTAGCAGTGATAAAGAAAAGAAAGTCTGGTGCCAATGTACCTTCTCTTTTGCAAGCTGAGCCTATCTAGCATAATATTAAATGGCAGAGACTCATAAAGTGTTTAAGAGCTTCTCTGCAGAGCTGAAGAAATGTGTAAGACTGAGGCTTACACTGGATTATTAAAATGCTTTACTCTTAATGCCAAGTCAGAGCACCTTGGGATCAGCAATAACTTCCTGTGATTCCCCAGACCAATGCCTAGTCACCCAGTCGACCTGAATGGGAGCTGCTAAGTGATGCTCAATACTCTGGCGTAAAGAAAAGCAAGACCCCATCCCTGGAGGTGTTCAAGGCCAGATTGGATGGGGCCCTGGGCAGCCTGGTCTAGCATTAGGTGGGATGATTGGTGGCCCTGCATGTGACAGGGGGGTTGGAGATTCATGATCCTTGAGGTCCCTTCCAACCCTGGCAATTCTGTGATTCTGTGATTCTGTGAAGACTTGGGCCTGCCCAAGACAGAAACACTGAACCCACTTGTCACCCATTGCTTTGTTTCCCTGCTCTTTGTGTGCAGTGATGGTAGTGCCCAGCTACAAAATATTGCCTTGCTCTGGGGGTCCCTGCTGCAAATCTCCAGGCAGGCAGCTGAAAACAAGGTTACTGCTTGCAATTGCAACCTTGCACTCTACCTGGGATGGGAGTAATACTCAGCAGCAGAGTATGCATGGCCTCTGCCTGCTTCTATAGTTCAATAGATGGAGAAGCCACTAAACTCAGCTTGCAGAATTGAGAAATGGATATTTTGCTCTATCACCAAAACTGTGTGCAGATGAACTGAGGATCGCCTTTAGATCACAGAAATAAAATCTATTATTTAGTGTTGTTTTTTTTCAGGTCAACATGCAGCCTGTCCCTCTCTTTTCTCATCTCTTTTCTGTTTATTTTTTCCAGAAAGTTGTTTGCTTGCTTGTTTTCTATAATGCTTAAGAGCTGAATTTCAGAAGCTAAAATTGGCAGGCCTTACTCAGAATGCCTCCTCAAATTATTAACACTCTTCTTTGATGAAATGGCTTAAGATAGGTAGCACAAATTGTTTGCACATTATTTCATGTTTCCTTTAATACTTTCATTATAGTTGTTAATGCTCATCTTTGATGAGGTGGTTCAAGACAGGCAGTACAATATATTTGCCCATAATTTCATATTTTTTCTTTGCTTTTAAGTAGGATTCTTATTTAAAAAAAAAAAAAAAAAAAAAGAATTTTGTGCCAAAACTTTACTCTGTCGTATGTTTCTCAACAATGTTTCCCTGAAACCTCAGATGGCCATTTGCAAGTTGCATATTTTGTACTTAATTTTGAATGCCGTTCTTTCACCCTATTTCCTACCATGGGGTGGTAAGCATTTTAGATACTGCCTCCACACCACTAAGTCAGTTATAGAACCTTATGTAGTTTTAGTATATGCCAGACTCCGAGTCCCTGAAATGCCAATGGAATGACTTTTGTGAGATGACATCCTCAGACTGAGTCTTTATATTTACTTTAATGGTTATCATAAGTATTAGAACACTGTGCCTGAATTTTCAGTTTGCATGAAGAAATTTGCCTCCATCTCTACCTCTTTGTTTTAAATTGACATTTTTCCCAAATTGATCAGAACATAAAAATTGCTTACATGATCCAAATTTCCATGGTCAACATATAAAAAACCTCAGAATGATTATAGCTATGGGAGATCTGTGTGTGCTGGGTAGAGACACAAAGAGGGAATGTAAGTGAAAGATGTAATTAATTGGTAATCTTGAAACTATAAAACAAGTTGCCTCCTAATTTTACAGAATGTAACCATCACGATTTATGATTTCTGCCAAACTATATATTGATTTCTCTGTCTTAGGAATCAGCAGCTTTCCCCGCTGATTGAATTCTAATTATTCACTCCATAATTACATCGATTTTAACAGACTTCTGGACAATTTTGTACCAGGCTGGTTTCAAATTACACTTAATGAATTCATCATGACTATCAATGCAAAAACTCCCATCAGTATTTCAGCATACTGAAGTAGAAAGAAACTTCTTTCTTCCTATTGCACTCAGCTCATATTGCCCTCAGCTCATATTGCACTCACCCAGAGCAAGCAACTGGCCCTGGATTCTGCTTCATGACAGCTCTTGGAGAACAGGAAGAAAAGGTCAGTTGGTTTAGTTTGTTTAAACACAGTTGTGAGTATATCTGTAGCAAACTGTGATTAAATCCATTAGAATCATAGAATCATAGGATATCCCGAGTTGGAAGAGACCCACAAGGATCATCAAGTCCAACTCCTGGCTCCACACAGGACCATCTAACTAAACCCTGTGCCTGTGAGCATTGTTCAAATTACAGAAGTTAGTATTTTCAAGCAGAAATTCAATCCTTCTGTATATTACACCAAAGTCAAGAAAATCTTGCATCTGCCCTCTCCAAAATATATGTAATACATGCCAAGTCATATTAGTACTGGTTATACCAACCAGCAAAATGGGGCAGAATCCCCCTCACATTCAGTGATGCTCCACATAGCAGTGCTGCCCAGTGTGACAATGTCTTGACTGTCACCAAGCTTTCCTGCTGTTCCCAGGGTTGCTCTATTTGTCATTCTTTCTGCCTCATACAGATATAGGCATTTGCATAAATCAATATCGCAGCCCAACTGGTTTACAATTAGCTCTAGGGAATCCTATTTGGTCTCACCATATTATTTGCATTTCCTCAGAGAAATGGCTTCCTACTCCTTTGAGTTATTGCTATATAAAAGAGCATTCAATATCCAGTCAGGCTGAAAGCTGTTGATTACATTCATCAGCTTTAATAAGATATGTTATTAGATCTTATTTTCTTGAATTATCAATAGATCAAATATATGATCAATGGCAACCTTCAAATATTCCCATAATAATATTTTTGGAGATCTTTTCATTCAAAAGAAGCTTTTACAACTAAAAGCTCAAGCTCTACTTGCAGGCCGTCTTTAGGTTTCATTATCTTTCATCTAAAGTTCATTATTTTGGGTGCAGCAGTTCTAGTGCTAAATTTGGTTGAAGTGACAAGGTCTCTAGAGGTGCAGATCATATCTATTGCTTTTATTATTGTAACTGTATCTAAATTTCTGGACACAGTAGTTTCAGGCTGGTGTCAGGCTGAGACATAGGCGTGGTCCTGTCCTCTCCCACCTTCTCTGCCATGAGAGAGAAGCAGGATGTGCAGAGCCCAGCCACGATATGCTGTGTCCTCACCCCATGCTGCAAAGGTGTCTGGCTCCTGCCCTGCACTGCTGGACCTTCAAGGCAAGCTTGTACCTGCTCTCTGGTGAAAGGAATACACCTTCAGAGGTATAATTTTCAGAGTAAATGGTATAGTGGTGGGTGTGCATGAACAAAAAGAAAGAAATGGAGAAAAAAATGAACCGTGATTTCACTGCACATTTCTACTGGGCATTCAAAATCATCCACTTAGCACAAATACCCATTCTGGAAGTGGCAAGCCTAAGTTTTACTGCAACAACAGGTCATTTTCTTTTCCGATTGGGAAGTGAATAATGAGTTATCCTTCTTTTTCTCTGCACTTGTAGAGAACAATTCCAGTGGGCAAGAAGGATTATTCTATATGTTATTTTCTAAATTATAAAGCTCTTCATGAAGATGAACTTCCTTATGGTCTCTGGCAAACTGTCCGATAAGAGTAGTAAATTTACTGCTCTCTACCAAGAGTAGCAAATGATCTAAAGATATGTACATCATCTCTTGAAGGAGAAAGCAAATTAAAAGAGTTATTGAAACCCAAAAACTGAATGTTTTTTTCCCTTTTAGGATAAACACACTGAGTTAGGGTTTACTCTGGACAGCCTGAAAGAAAGCAATCTGCATAAGTAGATAATATTTTATCAGACAGTGAGAAAAAGATTCAAACAGAAAGTTGTTTTGCTTTATTTTTTATGGAAACTAAAAAGAACAAAATTACTGGACTGTTTCTTTCCCCTTAAAGTCGTCTTCTTTTTTTTTTTTTAAGTAATGGTGAACAGATGATTCCTTCAAACTTCACTTGCGATGAATTCAAGACAAGATAATATCATCATCCATCTTCTTGATGAACCTCATCATCTTATCTTCTGTCTGAATCCAGGAGAAAAACTGAACAAGCTATGCATCTACACTTTTCTTCATTTAAAAATTACAGCTGAAGGTTAGAAAATGTTTAAGGTCAAACTTCTAAGCTGCCATCTGGATCTCATTTAACAATTGCCAAGAACATCTGCCACCAACACACGTACTTAAGTCAGAACTTAGACAACATTACCTTTTTCTTTTAAGGACAGAAACTTAGAGTCATGTGAGCATCACCTGAGATGCTTTGCGGTTGGTCATCAGAACTCAGTGCAGATATAGTGCAGTTCGGCAACTAGTGAAGTTGTTATTAGATAAAAACAGTTTCTAAAAACAAATTAACAGTGTTCATAGTCTAAAACCACCGTTTCTGGAAATAACAGTATCATTAACATCTTTGGAAGACACATCAAAATTAAGGAATAGGGTGGGGGGCTTTGGCGTATGGTTTTCTGATGAGGAGGACTGGAATGCAAACTTCTACTACTGCTATTGCAGCTGCTCCTCTGCTGTAGCTGCAAAGAAGGCTTCAGCTCTCAGATAGCTGAAGGCCATGTTTTTCAAAAGTGCTGTAAGTGAAATATGAATGTAGACATTTAAGAGATAAAGAAAACCTGTCCTCAGAGGTAGGTATAATATTCTCTGAGTTTTTATGACAAACATGAAAGATATAAAAATCAGAGAAACACATGGCTTACAAGATCTAATTCCCCAGAAAAAGCTCCATATATTTATTCATATTGTAAGACATAGCAAATCCCATTAGCTGTTAATTCCTTACACCGGGGAAGTCATTTAGAGTTTTAGAAATACTTTAAGGTTGCTAGTCTTTACTCACACAGGTGAAATCCTAATAGCAAGAAGTAGATTTTGTGAGAATACCTTTATCACTAAATACAGAAGAAATGTCTTTTGTTCATGTCCTGCAAGGAAATCATCCCCTCCAAATGATGGACATGACATAAACAATATCTAGTAGGATATTATGAAAATTTTAACTAGGAGGAAATGTTTTACATGATTGCATCACTACTGTCGTGATTTGATCAGACAGGAGAGATGCTTTCAGACATGCTTAGTGTGTCAAATTTCTGTAGTTTGGTAAATGTCGAGCACTGGATTATTTTTCATAGGCAGCAAAATAATGCAATTTATTATGTATTTAGTGATTCATTTAAACTACTCAATAACTGATGTGTGCAATTCAAGATAATTCATATGTATATTAATAGGTATAATAAATAATTTGATTCCATTTACAGAACACTGAATCTGTACTTTAATAGTATCTAGAAAGCAGAGAAAATTGAAATGATTGCTTTCATTCAATTGACAAGCTGTGAATGTGACTGAAATCCCCACACTGATTGCAGATCAATTTACTTTTGAAACTGAGAAACACAAGTTATGCTCCGTGTCTTGTTCTTTATAAGGTTTTTAAACCACATTACCTTTGTATTTTAACAGACAGCGGAATTTAGTCCTTGTCAAAAGGATGGGAGATATATAGGAACAATAGTGTGAAGATTCATGAAGAGCATTGTGTTTTGTTTTCTTTATGACTAAACATATATTATCATACTGATATATCATCAATTTGGTTTTTTTAAGAACCTTTGTGCCTATATGAAAATGAAGAGAAAGGTTTTTGCAATCAAATCTCCAACAAAGCAACTGTTTGCTTTCCAAAATTCAGAGCATTGTTATCAAATCCACTAAATGACAGACATTGAGTGTGATCCCTAGTATGTCTTACCTTTCCAGTTCTATCCAAGAACATTAACCAGAAGAGAAATCTACCACTGCTTTGAATATGCTTTTACATTTTTTTCTTGAAGTCTAGAAATTGTTTATTTTCAGTAAGATCTAAATATTTTCTTCACTTTTGAAATGCCTCTAGTCTAAAAAGTCTGCTCATGGCTGAAACAGAATTTATAAGCAGGCTGGCTATCATGAAAACACCTTCTCACCTGAACAAAATTAATATAGACTGTCACTGAATCCTCAGTCTGCTGAATCTTGCTGGAATAACTTTTCTACATTGTGAAAATTTTAAAAGACCCTCTACACTTGAGAATGAATTGGTAGGGGAAAAAGTGGTAGATCTTCACAGAATACCTGAAGATGCAAAGCAAAATGCCTTCAAGACTTTAATTACAGTAAAAGAACAGTGAATGTTGAGATTTATGGCAAACTAAATTTATAAGTTAGAAAGCCTAGAAGTTAAAGCTGACAGGCCAAGTTTACAGGATTTTGTTTAACAACTTGCATACTCTGAAATAGAAAAGAAAAATCATGTTTTATGTTTGGCATAGAGCAAGAGAAAAATATGTCTGAGCAAAAATCTGCAGAGGAGTTGTGTGTAAGAATCTGGTCACATTGTTTTTAACACTTTTTTTTTTTTTGCTGAGTTATTTTAATTATTATTTTTTATTTTGCAAATAATGCCATAATTTTCACAATGCTATAGGAATGAACAAAGTTATGCCTAGCTCATTTGTTTGTAGTTAGTAGGCCTGTATATTTGCTGCCCACGTCTGCTAAACTTGTATGGTTGAAGATATGTAAAAAATAGTCAGTTTAGTGTATTAATGCATGCCTAATATCAGCCAACATCACAAGTTACTGTGCAATACCTTCTTTGTCCCCCTGCAAAATGAAGATGATAGTACTGTTTACATTTACTTTATCTCAGTGCAATATTGTGCTCCTTAATCATGTCTCGCCATGCAAGTACACTTAACCTTTGGAAGTCCTTGAGGAAAAGAAAAAGGCAAAGGAAAAGCAAGATAATGTGAAATCAAAATATATTGGAGGAAGAAGGAACTTTAAACCCGGGGCAAACTAGGATTGGTTGGATGTTTTTGAAAGAAAAACATCATGTGGCCAATATTTTCCCCTCACTTTTATAGAAGATATTTATAGTTTTTAATAACTGCAAAGATTCATACTCAGCATATAATGCCGCGTGCTCTGTCGTGGCTGTAATGCTGACAATGCCATAAAACCAGCATTACAATACCTCAATAGGAACATATTGTTGTATGCTGTATGTCACATGGAATGTGGCCCCCTCCTCTGCCACTTCCCCACACCCTGCGGGTCTTCCCGGGCTGCCTGGTAGCCATTTTGTGCTTCTCAACAAGTGACAGAAACATCTTCCTTTTTCATTTCACCTCTTTCCAGCCTACATACAGCTTCTGCTGTCATCAAAGGTGAACAGACCTTTGGAGAAGGATGATGCAAATCAGGAAGGGGATGGTCAGCCCATCTGACTGACAGCTGCTAAGATTTTGAATATTCCTGTCCATCACTAGGGAGAGGATCCTGGGGAGATAACCCAGTTTGCGAATGAGTTTCAGCTGAGCAGGGAAAAGAGGGAGTGGAAAAGAAAAGCAATGAAAAGAGACCATGGAGTAATGAACAAAGAAGGAGAACTTAGAAGGAAATTGTAGATTGCAAGAAATGGAGGGAAAATGGAAAATAAATTGACTAAAACGTAGGTTAAGATGTCTACAAAAAGGAGTGAGGAGAGAAGGAAGGGAAAGGAAAAGGAGGTACTCAAAGTTGGTTTGAAGAGTTAGCTGACACTGTCAAAAAATGTGTAGCATCAGGAATTTCCCAGAACTCCCCAACTCTATAAAAAGGAGAAGATAGGCAATGGCTGAAAGAGCTGGTCTCAGTTTAATTAAATGTTTATTTAAGTCTAACTTATTTGAAAATTATAATTGGTTTCCCCTAGCAATGCCCTTAACCAAGCCCCTCTCACAGTGATCTTTGAAAAGCAGAAAACTCACAAAAAATCCCAGTTGGCAACTCTTTTTCCCTGAAAAAGAAGTTTACTGAAATCTTCAAAGGCAAGGATCAGGCATAATTTTCTCTTGAGTAAAGTTAACTCTGCAAGTAAAAGCCCTTCCAGGCAGAACAATGTACTCCAGCCATCTGCAATCTTGGCCCCAGACCTATGAGCAGGAGTGATTGATGGTGCTGCCCATGAGGCTGGGGGGAGGATCAGTCCAGTTCTTCTGTATAACCCATCCCTACTCATGGACCACTAATTGTCCAGCTGTGGTACCACAGGATGCAGTCTATAAGCAGAGGATATCCCCACAGTAAGAACAAAATAAATGAGTTTGCACAGTTTCATTCTGCAAAGGCTCCCACTGCCCTTCAATGTTAGTGGAGATGCACTAGCAGGTAAAACACAGCATGCAGTAAATGTATACCTGAGCAGTGTTGTTATTCAAAGACCACATAGCCAAGCTTAACCGATCATTTCTTGGACAAAGCTCCTGCTCATGATCATCAGCTGTAAAAAATTTGTAGAATGACTAATTGCCCAAGAGCCAAAATGGACAGCAAAAAATCTGCACGTATCTGATACCAGGAAACCATGGACCTGATGTTCTCTAAATATATCCTAGGTGGGACACTGTTACACTCAGATCACATGGCCTTTGTAATTCTGGCATTGGAACAGACAGAATAAAAGGTCAACAGAAAAATAAAAAAGAAGACAACAATAATGATGTAAAAATGTATTTGAAGTCCTGTCTTTAGCAAATATAGAGTGGGGCTGGCTAGGAATGTTTAGGAGGAACCATTTCTCAAAAAGAAGAATCAGTTTGTTAAAAAAAGCTCTCAACAATAGCATATCTACAGTTTCAAAGTGGAAAGAATTTCTGGTTGGAGTACATGTAGAACCAATTATCCATTGGCTATAGCCCCTGCTGGAAGGAGGAACAGAAAGTCTTAATACCTTAATTCTCATCAATTCAACTCAGAAAGGAATGTTCAAACTCCTGGGCTACAGTGTGTGACATTTTGAGGAGAACATTTAGAGTTGGACATCTTACTCCAGCTCCTCTGCTTTATTCTCCTTTCTTGTTCCCCATCCTACCCCAAACAAAGCTTGGTAGTTATGGCACTCTTCTGGGATGTGCATGGCAGTGTAAAATAGGATGTCTCCCTTGCCACTGAGCAGATACCAAAGACCTTAAGCATCACTCTCAGCAAAACCTCTTGGCTAGAAGAAGATTCACGTTCTATCACTCTGTGGTCATTAGCAGCTGAGTTCATAAGAGAAAGTTGAGTTTTCCATTTCTAAAGAAAAAACAAATGACTTGCATCTGAGTCCAGGACCTAGGCAGACACAAATAAACAAAGTATAATTTTTTAATATCAGTTTAATTGCACATTTCTTTTAAACTATAAGACCACCTGGATGCAATCATAGCAATAACAACAACAAATCAATGTTTATGAGGAAATGCAGTTAAGTATTAAGATCTAATAATACATTGCCTTGGAAGTAGCTGTAAAATTTTTTGTTTCCCTTTACAAGCAGAGTGTTACGAATGCCAAGAACCAACAAGTGTCTAATATTATTCTTCCCTAGATGAAATGAAAAGATATTGATTTCTACCAAATAGATTCCCTAATATGTAAACTCATTATTCTAAGGCTTAGAAGAATCATATACTTTTATTTCTGTACTGAAGACACTCAAAATAAATGTTTTATGAAAATAAAGTGTTGTGTATGCTTCTTGAAAAACCTACCAATATATAAGTCACCTTTTCACACAGTGGATATATATATTCCTGATTTTGCCTAATACTTGAAGAAT
Organism: Chrysolophus pictus; assembly: GCA_037305975.1. NCBI lineage: Eukaryota > Metazoa > Chordata > Aves > Galliformes > Phasianidae > Chrysolophus > Chrysolophus pictus. The sequence continues at coordinate 51,266,855 of CM074577.1, forward strand.
GAGCGTCTCTAAACATTAAATGGTGCAAGGTTATACCAGTATGATAACATCATGTGCTGTTGTGAGGTTGCATTTCAAAAGCAGATCTCCTTGCTCTATACTCTATCGCTCTACACTAGCACAAAAAGCACAGAAGAGAAGTGGAATAGGGATGAATCAGATACAACAAACCTCCTTCTACTGGAGTGTATCTGCAACTGACACCTAGAGGTTTCTCATTAAGTCCATCATTGTTTTCTTTTCCTTCAAAAGGGAAACATTTAGAAAGATTTCAGAATTTTACTACTAGTCTTTCAGTCATCTATGAGGTCATTTTTCCTAGTTAATGGAATAAGAAGGAGGAATGCCCCAAGAACTGCAGAAAAAGAATTGATACTGGCACTGTTTCCAGCCTATCTGGGGGCAGAAACTGTCAAACACCTAGATGACATTCTGAAATATTTTCCAATCGCAATCCAATTGAACCCTTGAACTACTTTTCAGAGTCACTTGCCTGTATCATAAGCATACCAGGAAATCCATGGCTACATCTAGCTGTTTCTATACACATAGACTGGGAGAAACTTCTCAGACGTAAATGTTTTAATTTTAGAAAGATCTTGTACTCTTCTGTCGCTGTTTTTCTTCTTCTTTTGCTCAGACTTATTTGAGGTACAAGCTCATCAGCTGAAATACATTTGTTCGAGAGGCTTGACAGTGGAAACTATTGTTTCATATCTTCAATTTTCCAGAAGCTTTGCTTTTTCTTCAGCACATGCATATTGGAAAAGAAACGTCCTGAGTTATCAACTGCTCAGTAAAGGACAAAGAACATCTCTGTATCAGAGAACTATACAAAAAAGTGAAGAGAAGAAACAGGTTTTTTATTCATTGCTAACCAGAACAGCAAAAGGAGAAGGCAGCTTTGAGGGTGGCAGGAAAAGAAATGATCTGGTTTGTGATGGCCACACAACCTAGTTAGAAAAAAATGTATACTGCAGTTCATGTTAAATAAAAGCCTGTTTCTGCCTGATACTTGGGAGAACTTGTTCATGAGCACTTCATTATTAAATAGTGTTCCTATGGTGCAGCCAAGTTTAGAAAGGTTTTATTTAACATGCCGTTACGGCAATTAGCCCCAGGGAAAGTTCAGCTTGCATACTCAGCTTTTAAATATGCCTTAAATTTATATTTATCAACTGAGTTCCACCCTCCCCTCCCCCCAGTTATAAACTTTCCCTTTTCTCCTCACCTCATAGCTGCCACGAAGCTTTCAACCCAATCCCTTTTATCAGCACCCACTCTGTCAGAGCCCCAACCCACCTTCCCTCGCAGTGCACCAGTGCAGTACCTGTCCTCAGGAAGAATGGCCTGTCAGGCCCCACGTGTCAACGTGCCACATCACCACCGCAGGAGTAAGTCGGTGATTCTGTCACGGTTTTATGATTTTTGGTTATCAGTATTCCACAACATAACATCATGTGGTGCGCTGGGAGTTAAAGTTTTTAGTTATTTTTGGGGTCCCTCTTTCCCTTTTCTGGAGGCGTGGATTTGCGAAATCCCTCCACCCCACTAGTCATGGAACTGGGTTGAACCAGCCCATAAACTGTTGATTCTTCTGCAAGACAGGGTGTTAAAAGACAGAAAGGAGGTTGAGGATGTTGAAATTCAGTTTCTAACTCTGCTGTGTCTTGAGGGAAGTCATTTAGTCATTACTGTATCTCAGCTCTACAAGTCTGCATGAGGACAGTATTATTAGCTTTTCTCCATCTTGTTTATTCAATTCATAGTAGATGAGCTATCACTTGCAATGTTTATTTACAGGATTTAATACACCTAGGGTCCAGCCTATCCTTAGGTGTCCAGAAACAACTGTTCCTCACAAAGCTCTCTGACCCCCATGGCTTTGATCAGGTCCTGGTGACAAAGTAGGATTGACACACAGTGAGGCAGAGGAAATGAGCTCTGGTGACTGAAGAATTCTGGTTTTAATTTTGCCAGGTTATCTATCATCTTAAAATACATAAATAAATGATTTAACGTTCTTCAGGTTTTGACTGCATGTCAGAAGAATAAGGAAACAAACATTCCGTGTTGACACAAATGCTGGTGTGGCACTGCTGTTCTGCACTGATCACGAGCAAAGTGCTGGAGAAGATGTACCTCGAGATACTCAGCTCCTGAATCCAAAACATAGTTTCTATTGTCCATACCATTGCTTTTCCTTTCCTACTGTCCATTGCAGGAACCAGAAATATGGTTGTCTGAGCATTTCTAAAGCTACTGTTTTTTAACTCCGCAACTGAAATTAGGTCCTTTTAACAATATTTTTTGGGTATGCATTTTATAGTCATAATGAACTGTGAGTGTTGGAAAATAAAATTATTTCAGAGCCTCTGCTTGTTGTACATACGAACAGTGAGAGGCTTAGGGAATGCCATGGCCTGAGTTTTTAAGGTTAATTTTGCTTTGAATTTTGCAACACATATGAAAAATTAACCTTTTTTTTCTGTGTGCATACTCCTTTTGTGCGCCATGCTGAACATACATTTGTTATACTCTAGCTCAGTACAAATCACAGGGAAGTCACGCTACAGTGATATCAGTGAAACTTTTCTCTCAGGTAGCAACAGGACTGGCCAAATTCTTAGTTGCTGGAGGCAAAAAAAACCCAACTCTCTATATATGTATGTTTGTGTATATATATAGTTTTATTTTCTACCAATTACACTGTCTAGCATAAAACCAAAGCCAACCGCAATAATACTTCCAGCAAATGACTCAATCTACAAAACCATCACTCCCTGACAGTTTCAACCATTGGATTTTTTTTTTTTTTTAATTTATTGGTTAACCAGTATTTTGACCCACCTGCTATAATAAGTCTCCATAAATTAAAATCTGAATATTTCCTAATCCATTTTCCCAGCATTATTTCATTAGCATTACATCTCAGCTGTTAAGGATGAATGGCTGCAGTTAGAAAAAGAAAGAGGAATTTCTAGGGTTTCACAAACACTACCCAACATACAGCTGCAGTCTAAGATTAACTGATATCAGCTTGACCTCCTATCTGCCTAAAGGAAAATGATCAGATAGCATTTGGTAAAGTTTATGAGATGTTGTTTCTACTGGGGTGTATGCAGGTCTTTAATTTCTTGTAATTTATGTTGAGAAGGCTCCCTTAGGCACACTGCTTTGTCCCAAAAGCAATAGCGAGTCAAACTTCAAGCCTATGATCTCTTTTTTCTAACATACCTTTTGGAATGAAAGGAATGTGAGAGAGTACAGTGCAAGTGTGGTGAACAGATTTTATGGGGCATAGACTAAATGGGGCAGTCATGAATAAAACTGAAATGGGTTATGTAAGAGTAAAGATAAGCAGCTGCTCACAACTACTTCCTCAGTTGCACAGAGCTCAGTAGAACACAATTTCATTTTATTGTATTTAATTGTATTAATTTTTATTTAAGAAAAATTATGATGTGCAATGTAGTTCGGAAGAAACAAAAATTCTGCTCCCTGATCTTAAACCCAAGGATCTATATCACATTTGAAACTTGTTTTAACAAATTTAATGAAAAGTACAAAGTTATGCTAGAAAAATAAATGAACACAAGCTTTTGAACTCAAACTAGCTTTGATCAAGAGCAAACTTCTATGAAATTTTAGGAAACCACTCATATATTTTAGTGGTAAGAGCTGTCTGGTTATAAAGAAAAATAATCACATCTGCTTTTCCCTCACTGAAGTCTTGAAAATAATAGGGAATGGCATAGTGGCTGTGAGCATTTCATAGTTCCGAGAAAAGAAGGAAGTATTTCTCACTGATTTCTAGTGACCCCCTGTGGTAAGCCAAACTCAATTGCTGAAGGCTATGTCATCTGGGTGAGGTCCACCATGGCCTGGAAAAGTCTTAGGAGTTGAATCTGACCATCTCAATGAGTGTGACATCTTAGGCTGTCCAGAATCCAGGAGATGATCAGAGTTCAAAAGGTGCTTTTTGTGAGAAGATGTGAGAAGATACCAGACTGAGCTCTACTTACTGTAAAAGGATGTAATTCTATCAGACACTCTGTAGTGACAGCCTAATCCATAGGCAGAAATTAAAAACATTTATGCCAGTCACACACACACACACACACACAAATTGTAGGATGAAATTAGAGTCTAATCTATATACTTTTTATATTGCATTAATGTGGAATATGATTGTCCATATAAAGGTCTTTCCAAGCTTATTTCAGCACTGAGATGAACAGTATTTCAAAGGAGGGAGCTGCCAGCATGCTGGGTAATTTAGTTTAGAATTCAGCATGAAAGAGAGAAGACAAGCTATATGAATGTCTTCAGGTAGTTCAACTTTTAGATTTTCTAAAATACACATTAAGTCCATCTGTAAGACCAGAAGTTTAAAGAAAGTTCTACTGGAAAAAGGATTTATTAGAATTTATGCTCACTCTCAAGTACTTACAAATGCTTCATAAATTGCATATTCACTACACAAACATTCCTTCAATTGGGAACAAGCCAAGGTTCTCACTAGTTCCATTTGTCCTAGAAATAAAGCCACTTGCAGAAGAAAAATGAACTAATGGAAATATTAAAGAGCATAAAGCAAATTTTTTACATAGAAAAGGTACATCTGGATCTCATATAATTCATATACCTAGAAACTGTACGTTACAAATTTTGTCAGGTGACAAATGAATAGCTGAAAGGTAGTTATTGGTTATTGATGAGGGTAAAAATCCCTATAAGGTGTTCTAAATCTCATGTCATGTTTCCCCAGTGTTTGCAAAAATAAGAAGGCTCTTTCCTTATCTAACATGCCTTCATTGCAGTTGGTGGTTAGTTACATTAGTCGGGAATCTGTTACAGGTTATTTAACACATATGGAATCAAGTCCATTGGCTCAGTTAGTATTGTTGTCATTCTTCCCCTTCTTACGAAAAAATGAGAAAAAAAAAGTTGGAATTATGAATAAATTTTATGTATGTTGGCTAAACTGACAATGTACTGTATATATAAGCTCCCTTTTCCATGTGTTTTTACTTGTTCCATGTTCTTCCCCTTAAAATTGCTTTAGAAATGTCCTTGAAAAGTAAGGGAAAAAAATGCCATTAATATTTTGGGTCTCTAAAAACCAGACTAAAAAGACAGTAAAAACAACCTTACATGAAAAAAAAAAAAAAAAAAGTGAGTTATAATATGGGTTTAACAGTGGTTAGTGGAGCTTTCAAACTTTGAACAAAATAACTGGGCAGCAAATTTTGCAAAAACACCTAGGAAAAATATTTATTTAGATCTAAGTGAATCTGGCCCTAACCAAATCTCCCTGTCTTTCCATAATAAGGAATGTACTCTTGAGAAACATCTTTCAGTTTAACTTTTGGACATGAGAATAACATAGTCTTGCCTGATGGACCACCAACAGTGTGCAACATGGAACTTCTGGCACCAACAGAAATGGGAAAGTTATGTAAACGAATGGATTCTTCTCCCTTGGTTGTAGAAGTAATATGATTACAAGTTTGAGAAAATCATCCTGAAAAAAGTTTAATCGATCTTGGGGTACTGCCCTGAAAAAATTCCATTTTGCCTTTTCTGATTTGAAAGAAGTTTCACTGGAAAATTTCCAATAGTTCCACTCACTGAGTAAAACAAGCAAGACATTCTAAAGGTATGTGAGCTATAAGCTTGGAATCTAGTTTTTTACTATTTAAGCCAGTCTTCAAAAACAGTCCCTAAATATATTTATTGAAATCATAAGATTTATGGTTATGATCTCTATGTTTTCTTAAGTTTATATTCAAAATATCATTCTAGAACAAAAAATTCATCATCCTCTTTTCCCCTTTGTGTATTTCATCATCAGTGCCACTTTAAAATGCTTCTGGACATTTTTGGGAGGGGTGAGTTTTCATAACAGTTTAGATATCTGAACAGATGTAGAATTAGCCAATGTTGCAAACTAAAACAAGTTATATACTGCAGACACACTTGTCACAAAATTCAAATATGATATTTATCAGCTTTTAAATGAGAACACAGCCATCAACTTCAGCTCAATCTAGGATAATGTAATGTTTGCAGCTGAAGAATAGCTGATTATACTTACAGAGGTGCTTGCATTTAATGGCCACATTTTCCAGTCTCATGGTACAACAGCAAGAAAAAATCTTTCTTTCTCTCATATATGCTAATTTATAACAACAATTATTATGATTTTTATATCTATACAATGCTGCCTACAAAATATTTAATACCTGAGCAGCTGGTGCAACACGGCTGATGCTTACTAAATGAATAAATATTTTGTCTTCTGTTTCCCCTGTGTACTTGCATCCATCTGTTGTCTTGTGTCATTTTTGATTGAGGCCTAGAGGCATGATCACAAAACAAATAATGTCAATTTTGTTTTCATTACTGGGGGAGCCAAGAACCCTACTTCCAGGCTGAGAGCACTTTGGTCCTTGGTGCTGCAAAGAGATGCTTTTAGCTTAGACACAATAAAAAGCCACGCATTAGGGTGTGCAAAAGTTAGCATGAGAAATTTAAATTGGTATTCATTACAGGACAAATAGTTTCATCAAGTGTGCACTCTGAGTGAAAGCAGATTTACCAAGCTGGCAAGGGAAATGTTAGTTCTCCATAATGAATACTGTAATTGAAGCGTGTTCTCCGGGTCAAACAACAGGCGAGCATCTGTTTCATGTCCCAGACACCACGTCCTTGCTGTGCCTGCAACCTGCCCTCTCTGAGAAAGTAGTTCTCAACTCATGCAGAGACCACAGGGCCATGTTGTACGTGTGCTTAGCCCTCAGCTGTGCTGAAAATGTGTTGGTGAGGGCAAACATGGTAGAGTTTTCATACACAGGAAAATAGAGTTTCTACAGACCATGTAGTAACAATTCAGCAAACTGAGAGTGAACGTATTGAAATCTGACTTGTCTGAAAGCAATCACTCCTCTTTCCTTTGAGATAGAGAGAGATGGAGTTGCAGAAAGAGTAAGACTGAAAAGGACCAAGAAGTGTACCTGGTGATTACAGATACCCAGGAGACTGTGCTCCAGTGTGTTTGGATAGAGCACTTGAAAGTTCCACCAATGTCTTTCCATTTGGGTAATGCTTTCTAAATCTTGGTCTCGCTCATCTTACCTATGTGACCTACCTTTGCATTATGTAATTATGAAGAATAACTTAGGAAAAAGTGAGAGGGATTTTGTCCCAAATGGGAATATTCTAAGATAGGTCTGTTCCCAATCTCATAGACTGTGAGTTCAAGTTTCTCAAGAAACATCTTGGAGTTGTCTGTCTGCTGAACAAACAGCTTCAGGGACAAGGAGCGGCACCCTGAGCTGAGTGAAGTAGATTGTCCCTGACACCTCTGTCAGGACAAGTTTTTCTCAAGAGAAAGACATGATCGCTTTCTCTTGCAACCACATAAGAAATCATTCAGTATGGCCATATTTGACAACTAAAACAAATACAGCTATATTCAAGAATTTCAGTTAAGTAACTCAGTATCATAGAATTTTTTTGACGTACAGTTGGAGCTAATGACCCATTTTTCATTTTCTTCAATCCCAAATAAGACATATTAAACATTAATTACTATCTGTTCAAGAACATACCTCTGAACTTTGAAGGCCATTCCTCCCGGAAAATAGAAAAGGAAAAAAGGGGAATTTTCTCATATATCCAGAAGATTTATTCTTTTTTGTAAGATTACAGGCATGAGTACAATCCTTGCTGTCAGAAATGGCTGCATGTCACATGTATCCAAGTAGTCTAGAGCACAAAAATTAATGGAGCAAGACAGTTACAGCCAAGCACAAAAATTATTTGGGAGAAACTGATCAAACATCTACTTGATAACTTCTATCCTCTGCCTTCCCTTTCCTTCTAACATAGCAAGAGATCATGCATTGGGCCTTACCTTTGGCTAATTATTGAGATGGAATTATTTCTGTGAAGAAATCTTTTTTTTCCTAGTTCTGTTTTTATTCAAATAGTTGTGGAGACATTGACTCCTGATCATTTCTTTGCTATTAATTAAAGACTCTTGGATCATGGATGGTTTCTATCTCTTTCTCTCTCTCATTCTTTCTTTTTCTTTTTCTTTTTCTTTTTCTTTTTCTTTTTCTTTTTCTTTTTCTTTTTCTTTTCCTTTTCCTTTTCCTTTTCCTTTTCGTTTTCCTTTTCCTTTTCCTTTACCTTTTCCTTTTTCTTTTTCTTTCCTTTTCCTTTTTCTTTTTTTTTGGTAGCAATCTAAGTAAATTAATAAATAAATGCTTGATTAGCCAATGTAGCAGAGGTACTCCTCTGAGCTCTTCTTGCACCACCTGAGTGAGTCAAAGCCTAGTGGTGAAGCCAGACCCAGATCCCTGAGATTATTATTACTGCTCCAATAGCTTCTACCCCAATTAGGATCAGAGCCCCAGTGTTCTAGGCTCTGCATATTACACAGTAAGAGATACTTGCTGTCCCCCAGAGCCTTCAGGCTGATATGAATAACAAATGAAGCCAAAGGCTGTTCTGCCGTTCATTGGGGAAGCAGACTGAGTGGTTGTGCTCTGCGGATTTTGTGTGAGAAGCATCTTCGACTGCCAGCATTGCCAGCCTTTGTCTGATCCCCCCGGAGCATGACTAAGAAAAGGGGAAAAAAGATAGAAAGATGAAGATAAAGTCAGTTACAAAGTTGTATATTTGATAGAAAGCTACATGGGGAGTAAAAACAAAATTACAAAATGACAGGACACAAATGCAGTGGGAGTTGGGAAAAGATGAAAGAAGGAAGGAAATTGGATAACAATAGTGATCAGAAAGAATAAAAGCAAAGACAAATAATGACAAGCAAGAAAGAGGATTAGAGTTGAATGATGAAAGCTATGGAAATAAGGATGGTAGCTGCTATCAGAATTACAGGAAGTTATTTTATTTAAGATGTCATTGTTAGGAGTCTGAAAATATATTTTTTTAAACATAGACAATCCTGAAATGAGGAAGATTTCAAGACAAAAGAGGCTTAGGGGAAATGTACAAAAGCTACAGAGAATATGTATACATGGCACTAGCTGCTTCTGGACTTAGTTCAGAATTGCCTGGATCAATGTAAAAGAAACAGTACAGCTTATGTTAGCACAAACTTTCACATAGCCTACACAGTCCTGTTAAAAAAGTAAGGAATTATAAATTGCCATTTGAAAATACTCTTAGATGCTTTTGAAAATTTCATCTGAGCACGATCCACCGTCATGATTTGCTGCTTTCTTTTCAATTATTTAACAATGTCAATTTCTGTGCAGGGGAAAAAAAATTGCTTTGTCAAGAATATCAGCAAACTTCCTTATGAATAGTCGATGCATGTTGAATAGCATCATTTCTGGAGTTTGTTTTACAGGGACTATTTTGGCTGACTCTTGGGATTCCAAGCCTGAATGCATGCTAGGGCCAACTGGTATCAAGTCTTCAGCCTGCCACTCTGCTGTATCTCCTTCTCTTGATTCTGTATATCTGACCTAAACAGACATCCAAGAGGCTCTTGACAATATGCTACACTTACATTATATAGCACTGAATGTGTTATTTAGGGAGCAGGTACCCGAAAAGCCATTTGTCATATAGTTGGAATGAGGGCAGTGAGGACAGAGAAAGACAAGTATGCCACCAGGTTGCCTGCCAGGACAGGAGAAGAGGAGCCGTGGGAGTCAGGATGTAGATAGCATTCTGGCTAGGTACAGAGTCTAGCCAGTTGAGTGATTTCCAGCATTATGTGTTTGCATGGAGAGATTCTGGAGCTACTCAAGCTGTCGTGACTACAGCACTGATACGAGTTTTGCAACACCCAGGTTCTGTGGTGGCTAAAGAGACCTGCCAAATTCATCACTAGGAAAAATTAAAGAGGTATGAATCACAGCTGATGTACAGGCCATTTAATTTAAAGAAGTCCCACCAAATATTAATGTTATATCCCATTTCTGAGTTCAGTAAAAAAACACATTTCTCTCATTCCTTGTAATAGTGCCTTGCTTTCCCTATCGAATAATATTCTTTTGTTTAATAGCAGTACAAGTGTGCTGCTAATAGCTAGAGTACTGTTAATAGCTAGAGTCTGTAAAGTTTGTAACACCTGAGTTCCTAAATAGGATTGGTGTACCATGGTACCTTGTAGCAAGGGTGGTAAAACAAGCTTAGTTTTTCTGAGGATTATATTTCATAGGCTTCCTTGTCATTCAGGCTATTCAATTTAGAATAAAGCTTAAATTTTTAAGGCTTGACTTGTCCAAAAGTGGTGCTAGGGTTTTGGTAAATAAAGGGTCTTATGGTGCAGGACAGCCATACTTCTGGGAACTTGGGGATACTACTGGAGGGCAAGATGGACATGAGCCAGCAATATGCCCTGGCAGCCCAGAAAGCCAGCTGTATCCTGGGCTGCATCAAAAGAAGTGTGGCCAGCAGGTCGCGGGAGGTGCTCCTGCACTGGTGAGATCTCACCTGGAGTGCTGTATACATATGTGGAGCCCTTAGTATAGGAAAGAAACAGACCTGTTGGAGTGTGTCCAGAGGAGGGTCACAAAAATGATGCAAGGGATGGAACACCTCTCCTATGAGACGGGCTGAGAGAGTTGGGGTTGTTCAGCCTGGAGAAGGGAAGGCTCCAAGAAGACCTGAGAGCAACCTTTCAGTATCTAAAGGGGGGCTGTAAAAAGGAAGGGAACAGTCTCTTTAGCAGGGTTTGTTGTGATAGGACAATAGAAAATGGTTTCAACCTAGAAGAAGGGAGATTTAGATTGGATATATGGAAGAAGATTTTTACAGTAAGTATGTTAAGGCACTGGAAAACACTGCCCAGAGAGGTGGTGGATACCCCATCCTGGAGACAAAGTCAGACCGGACAGGGCTCTGAGCAACCTGATGTAGCTGTAGGTGTCCCTGTTCACTGCAGGGGAGTTGGACTAGATGACCTTTAAATGACAACTCTATGATTTTATGATTCTTTGACTAAAATGACACAGTAGGAGAGAAAATATCTGCAGACTTTTTTAAGCCAAAGCTCTTGCCTAGATCAGCTCACAGAATGAGAGAGATCTGGCTGGAAAGAGATCCATAAACAGCAACTATCAGAGCTGGATGGAAAAAGATAATTCCAGCTTGGGGAGGATTTCAATATTTGATGAGCACTTTCATGCCCATTTAAAATGAAAGCTCAAAATGTCAACGTTTTGCTTAGCCAGACTCCAAGCTCAGTTTAAAATCCTGGGCAAGATGCAAACTGCTCCTGAAGCACCAAAAATTCTGAAATAGAAACCCTGATGACTAATTAATCTTTCATGTGAAAGGCTTTTCTACCAGGAAGGGGAAGGTTTCTGAGGGCAGGCTTTTTGAAGCACAGAGCAGCCAGCCTGGCATACACAACCGGAGGCCAGCGGTGAAAGCTCTGCTGTAACAAGAGTTTCTTCCAGTGAACCCCAAGCCTCCTTTGAGTATGACCCTGTCTCTGATGAAAGATGCCTCTGTAAGCCATCGGTATTCAGAAGGAACCATCTAGAAACTGCATTCCTTTCCATTCAGAATCCAAGGCAGTTACGGAGAGTGCCATGTTTCATCAGCATAAATAATTAACTGCAGAAGAACATGTAATATTCATAGCTGAAAATCATTAAACAAAATAAGCTGGGGAAAAAAATCTTGAATGTGAAGCAATCATTTAGCCACAGATTCAGCTTAGAGCTTCTCTTTTGTTTAATTTAATTATTATTTCTTTAAATCTATTCACGGGCAGATGTTACCCTGCAAACTCACACAACTAATTCCCACATGCATGGCAGTCAGCCTGAGGTTTAGCCTCTTACAGTATTAATTAACATCATGAGGCACTGTTAATGTTAGTGGACAAAATCAAAGTGAAGAATTTGTCCTGCTTGCTGAAATGGGGATAAAAATGGGTCAAAAGAGCAATGCTTTTCAAGCAGCCTTGTCTTCTTGGCTGTATCACACACTCTCAGGTTTGTTCCTTTATGAGAGATGAAGAAAAAAAGCTTTTCTCTCCAAGCGTGCACAATGGGAGCCTCTGAGAACTGAGGTGTTAAAAAGCAGAAAGGACCCCAGCATCTCCTTTGGGATTTCCAAGCAGGAAGACAAGACAGTGTTTCCATGTAAGAGCCAGAATCTTCTCAGCAAGCAGTAACATCCAGAGTTACACGGCTGCTCTCACTGAAGAGGTGATGTCAGGGCAAACCCTACAAGCTGGCATTGTTCAGCTCATGGCCCGGAGAGCCATCACACACAAATTAGCAGTGTCACATCTCACTAAAGGTCTCATTGTCCTCGTGCCTTTCTGACATCCCTTCTCTCTTTCCCTTCTTCTGCCCAGAAAACAGGCTCAGCCTGAAACTAGCTTCTGTGAAATGGCTACTGTTTTGACAGTTGGGAAGATAATGTAGAAAATAAGAGGGAAAAGTGCAGAGACAGAGTAGTCGGAAATATCTCTGCTGGCAGCTGGAGGTGGGAATATTTGATTCTCTGGGGGTCTGTGGCCTGCTATCTGTCATGAAGCTACACAGGATCTGAGTTTAAAGGAGAAAATGTTCCTTTTTCCACTTGTCTTTTTTATTTCCTTTTTTTGTGGTTTTCTTTGTTGTTGTTTTGTGTTGTTTTTTTCTTTTCCCCCTGGAATAACTGCAATGACCCGTGGTGTCATTTGCATGGAAATGTTCAAAGCTGTTCAGAAACACTGCATTTGCACCACTTGTCCCTGCAATGCTGAGGAGCCCGTGCAGAGGGAGAAGACTCTGTATGCCTGAGTTGTAAAGCATTTCCTACTTGAAGTGATAGACATTATTCTCTTAAACATGACTGAATGCTGCAGCCCTTATAAGTACAGACATCCAGGGCCTGTAAGCTGCACTTGTAACAAAGTACTTCACGCACAGAGTTTGGAGCTGAAGACAGATTTTGAGCCTTGCAGAAGCCTCCTCACAATACACAATACAAAAGCTGTTCTCCTGGCATAGATGGTTGTTACCCTGGGCCTTGAATGTGGCCAAACATCTGTCAAACATGCAACTTAGTGCATCTTAAGGTCCCTTTTCTTTTATCAAATGTATGCTTTGGAAAGCAGGTGTAAAATCTACACAAAGAGGAATCTTCATTCACTCTCACTTCACAGTTATATTAATGTTTGTTTATTAGGCACTTCAAAAGGCTGGAGGGGACTGCACTAAAGCACAACAAGAGTTTATGCACTTACAGGTCATATACAGTTCTATCATGAAAGGTGCAATCATACGAAATGCCTACAGTTCTTTTTCTTTTTTTTTTTTTTTTTTTCAGCAAACTGTCTGTGACAGTAAAGTGAGAGGTCTTTTTTCATTAGCTAGCCAAACATCAGACCCAGATGTTGAATATTTTATGCTTCCATAAGGGAGTTACAGACACATATATGTTTTTCTGTTTCATCTGCAAGGTTACTCAGTCTTTAGAAACAAACAAGAAAATTTGGATTATCCCCGGGTGCTCAACTGCACTGTGTTGGGACAGTCTGAATTGCATGGAAAAGGATTTCTGTTCGGTTTTCAATGAAAATCATAACACAACCTTAATGATTCGAAGGTCACCAGTGTCTCCATGGCAATTCTCAAATATGTAAGCAGGTAGTCAGTGAAAGCTTTCAATGAAATAATTTTAATTGTATCATTTTCTTTTCCTGTTTATCCATTCCTTTGTCTGACTCCCTGTGCTGGGCTGCACACTCACACAAGCTGTGAGGTCTTTAGGGCACAGTGCCTAGTGTGATGCACACTTAACAGCATTCTTAGTGCTCACTTAGGATAAATAGGTCATCTAGCATGCTGTGTGCATGCCAAGATGGTGAACGCTGAAACCTCTGGGTTGGTTTACTGCCAAAGTAGGATTTTAGGACAGTATTAAGTAAGTAATGTAAAATGTAAGAAAAAAACCCAAAACCAACACATATTTTCCTTTCTGGGAAAGAAGACAGCAAGGGGAACAGAGCAGAACTCTGGGTGGCAGTATATATTGTAGGTAAAGAACAAACAACCGAAATAGATGCATCAAACCTATGTGTGCTACGAACTGATCAATTAATCTGGCAGGAACCAGAGCTCTCTATTTCTACTGTCAAGATCTGAGGGCATAATTACATGAGCCTCAGCACTTGTAAGGATGTTCAACACAGTCATGAATTTATTAGAAAACAAGGGAAACACATTTGCATACTGAGTTCATATTTCTAGAGGAAGAAATCTATGCACTATGCCAAAATAAGAATTTAAATGATCTAATAAAAATTTTGAAATGTTATGAATGATTTAATAACATCATCAACATTAGCACAGATGGCTCACCATGTTGGTGTACCACTCTGTCTGTATAATGGGGATGACTGAGAAATGCCACACATCTCTATTACACAGTATTACCCTGGGTGCCAGCACAGTGTACTACTGAAGAAGCTCCAGTGCCAGAGCATGAAAGTTATCAGTTAGATTTCAGCTGCAGAAAAAAGAAAAAAAAAGAAAAAAAAAGAAAAAAAGAAAAAAAAAGAAAAAAAGAAAAAAGAAAAAAAAGCCTTGCTGATTTATAACTACTGTCTTGTTCAGGAGAGAACAGAAATTAACTTTGGTCTTCTCTGGGAGACATATACTCTACAAAGTGAACAAAGTAGACTTTTCTATGGAGCATTATTGCTAAAAACCTTTCTTTCTGAGAAAAGGGGGATAATTATCAACAAATTCCTCTGAAGCTACTTGGTTACACAATACAGAAAATTAATAGAGTTTGAGTGCATTGATATCTTCAGTATGACCCAAGTTGCCATTGAGGGAAACAGGTTTTTCAAATGATGACTAGATATTCACTGAAATTTCTGAGATTTGCAATTGCTAGTAATTGACGAGATGATAATGAATGTGTGTTTAAAAGAGAAAGTAAAAAAATGCTGTGTTTAGATCTCTAGCTTGATTAAAGATGCAGTCTTACAAAGTGTCATGACTTGTGCTTTGGAGAACAGGTTGGAGAAGCAGGGATGGGAACTGATCACAGGTGCAAATATATGAAGGCTTCTTGAGCCAAGCCTGCCACCAAAACAAATGTACATAAAACTATGCTTAAAATCTTATTAATAGAAGAGTCCTGGGAGTCATTTGAGATCCATTCTTTTCTTACACAAACAGTGGTAGCAAAGATTTGGCTGTCTCAGATAGGATACAGCAGAACGCATGTACTTTTTAGAAAATTTAAATGTATCATTCACGGTTGGCATATGGCAAAGATCAGAAGATCTTTACACAAAACCTGGGAGCAGGCAAATGTCCTTCCTGTTTCAGTCTGCATTCCAGATTGTCTAAACAAGCAGAAAATTATTCTTATTTTAATATTTTATTCAACACTGCCTCTTCTGGTTTCATTAGAACAGGGAATTACCATAAAAAGCAAAAGAACAAGAAGAAAACTCTGCTTTCCCTTAAGTTCTTGGCAAAACTGTCACTGATTTTGAGAGGAAAGAGATGTGATCTTTTTCTGCAATGCTAATCTGAGTCCTTGCAAAACAGAAGATTTTGAATTTTGCGCTAGGACACATCTAGTGCTATCAGGCCTCCTTTGAAAAAGGAGTGCTTCAACTGCTGTTACTCTGAGCAACGGCACTTAAACAGGTTTGCTTCTCATACCTTTGCATGTTTCAAGGCTGAAATAGAGTGGATCTTGGTTAAACACTATTCAGGGCACCAGGGTTAGCTTGCATATGGCAGCCATCACCCCTTCACTTTCATCTCCCACTCACAGAGCGCCTGCTTTGTTGACTTTCAGTAGAATGAGTGATCCCAACACTTTACCAAATAGAGTGCATGGTGAACCCCCCCGAGCAGAGAACCACAGGGAACATTTGCTTTCTATAAGAGTTTCTCTCTACCAGACAGTGTGGCTGGAAAAATCTTAGTATGACAGGAAAAAGCACTTCCATCTCAAAAGCACTCATGCTTAGTAGGAGCTTAGGACAGCTTTGACAAGTATAGGCAAGACACAGTATTGTGCATTAATTCACAATAGTTAGCAAGTTAACTGTTCTGACATAGTTTAAAGCTGGTACTTGACCTACTTTAAAGGCAGCTGTTGTCTTGTAGCACATGGGAGCCTTGGAAGTCAGATAGCTTTTATCTTGGTGCCATGGATTGTGGTTTATGTGTTGTCTCTTCCTGACAAATGTAAAAATCAGGTACAGAGTAGTGAAGAACTCTCCATGAAGTCTAAAGATCCGTTATTTATCAGTGTTTATAAGTGCCCTTACTGTATATTTGCTGTGCTGTCATGGAAACAGTCATTCAGCAGCCAATTAACTGCAAATCGAAGTGATGCTGGATAAGAAGGATAAGCATATGTTAGAAATGAATTCCTTACCTGTTCCACCTTAAAGTCCCCCAGATATTTTTTATTCTTAAGAATCTTATTTGTCATCATCTTTTTGGAGAAATACAGAAGCTATGTCATAAATTCAACAAAGAAAGAAAGAGCTTTGTGAAGTCTATGCCTTCATACAACCTGCATGCAGTGGACTGTGAGTGACTTTAAAAGTGAAGTTAATATAATGACTTCATTTTTTTTGCTTTGATTGTTTCCCAGCCCTCACACACAAGCAGTAGATTACACCTAGGGATGGGTGCTAGCTCTTTTTCATATGGCAAAATGTCAGAATAGTGCATGCATTGTGCCATCCCAGTCCTACACTCTGCTCCAAAATTTCAGGAGACTTGTCTGAAGCTTGTCTGTGGCTGTGGTTTCATAGTAGACTTGGAGGTGCAATGGCCCTGCCTTTCCTTCTCTTCCCAGCTCTTCCCCAGCTGCATCTTTGCTCTGCCCCCGCGCTGGCATAGGTGTGCATCTCCCAGTGATGTGAAGGATCAACATCAGTTTTATTTTCTTCCCAAACCTGGTCAGATGAGCATCAGTACCTCTGCATACCAAATAAAGAGAATAAGTTACCTGGAACAGCATCTTTTAAGCTCTCTCAACTATCTAACTCTTAAAGAAATGTATTACTCTCTTTATCAGAAAACTGTTCTGTTCCATTCCCACAGTCACTAGAGTCAGACTCTAAAGTTACTCAGAAAATAAGAATAAAAAAGAACAAAATCAAAGCCTGTAAAGATAACTCTTCTTGTACCATTCTTAAATCTGATGAAGAAGGTGAGACAATAAATCAGTGTTACTATATGTGAAGACCTGGACTTTGCTGCAACTTTCTCTGATGACTATGGTCAAAAATATGGCTGATGAGAGTAATTATTTATAGCAAGCATAGAAACATTGCTAGTTAGAACTCAATAGGTGTTGTCATCACTTTAACAAAATCTTGTGAGCGTGATACCAATTTGGAGGTGTCATACTGTTGCTTGAATTGTAGAAAACTGCTGGTTTTTACAGGTACCAAGAAAATGATCAGAGTAACAGCAGTAATCAAAATGAAGGAACCCTACAGAAATATAATGACTACAGGCTTGTTGGCAATTTTTTCCTTCCTGCGCCTGTCAATCCAAACAAAGTGCATAGTAAACAAAAATCCATTATGGCTGATAGGTACAGACCCAGTGAGAATTTCTATATATCCCTTCACTCATCCAGAAGTACCTAGCCTTATCTGTCAATTATCTCTGGTAATTAAGAGTCATACAAAAAAACTTTTAAAATATCACTTTGTTCTGTGAGGACTATCTATGGAAGCATCTTGGTTTTGCTTATGCTGTTGCTGAAATTCAGTGTCCATCACAGCCACGCCAAGGGCCCTCATCCATTCAGAACAAGCACAGCTGCCTTAATTATTTATCCATACAGTATGTTAATTCCTGTAATAGCTTGTTTTCTTCTCTGAGTGAGTAGTATTGATGGAATATAATTAACTTATGCCCTTTTGTTTTCAAGTACTCTTCCACTAAACTTGCCTTAACTCATGATGAAGTTTCCCAGTGGCAATCTAATATAAAATATAATACTAATAGAACAGCACCACTTTCCTTCAGGAACAGAATAGCGTAAGTTATGTCCCTGAAACAAGGTTCCCCTCAGCTGGACCTTTTTGGATCACCTTAGTCATTTCCTGTTGTGTCCCACAATCTTTGTCAAACGACCTCCACTGATGCTCCCTGCCTTCAGAAACTTCAGACATCTGTGTCACTCTTTTATCAAACAACACAGATGCTGAATTTATTCCAAAAGGTAATTCAAGAAGTCTCTAGTGACTTTATACGACTTTCAAAGCACTAAAGATATTAGGCTCATCTAATCTAAGACACCAGATCTATAGCTCGCCTCTGATTCAAGAATACTTTACAACTCTGAAGCCTTGAGGTAACCTAATCATGTATGGATGTGTGCAAGTCTGTGGGAGCCACAGCAGCCTTAAACTTTGGTCTGGATTCTTTGTAATGAACCAGTCTGTGAGCTTGCCCATTTTACTACTGTTACAGTAACTTTTTCACTTAATCTAATTTTATCACCACTTTTTACTTGAATATGGTAAATATCAAAAGAGATAAAAATGTCATACATCTGCATTTAGTTCAAGAAAATATTCTATTTCTGGCAAAATTGTGGTATTTTTATATTAATCATGTCTTGAGATACTTGCAATGATGATTAGTTATTTATATGCTAACTACTTTCACTGTTGTTCAAGGTTAAGCATACATCTGTTTTTATACAGTTTATGATCTCACAATCCATTTTATCCTTATTTTTAGAAATAGGAATTTTAATAAACCAAACATTTTTTTTAAAAAGCTGGTTAACTGTCAGGGTTACTTGTAGGAACATGGAATTCATCAGCTTGTAATGTTGTTGCTGTGCGATAACCAGTGCCCTTGGAATATTCTCCTTTCCTTTGAACCTAGGCAGTCTGTCACCAGCTTTGAGCTTGATATGTGAGAATATTATTTTAGGATTTATTGTAATCCTGCTTTCAGAGATTGTATTTTCTTCCTTGTTCAAATTAGGCTACAGTGCATCACCTCCCATACCACTCCTGCTGCAATTAGTTTAGATACACATATGCCAAATCTGTGACCTGATTGATTCATAGGATCATATAATGGCCTGGGTTGAAAAGGACCTCAATGATCATCTAGTTTCAACTCCCTGCTATGTGTGGGGTCACCAACCAGCAGACCAGGCTGCCCAGAGCCACATCCAGCCTGGCCTTGAATGCCTCCAGGGATGGGGCATCCACAACCTCTTTGAGCAACCTGTTCCACTGTGTTACCACCCTCTGTGTGAAAAACTTCCTCCTAATATCTAACTTAAATCTCCTGTCACAGTTTAAAACCATTCCCCCTTGTCTTATCACTACCTACCTTCATAAACGATCAAACCCGCTCCTGTTTATACACTCCCTTCAAATACTGGAAGGAATACGCACACCAGAAGCAATTCAGTTCCTTAGCTAGCAAAAAGTAGGTCAAATGGAGCAAATCGAGGACACTGGACACGTCACCGCCTGTCTCTCCCCTCTCCTTCACAGGACTGCAAGATGCCATTCCTGAATGCATTGCCCCTTGCAGCACCACCTCTGAAAATCAAACCCGACGGGTTCCCCGGCGTTTTTTTATGCCTTATTTAAAACACTAGGTGTCACTCGCATCCTCCTAACGCAGCCTGTTGAAAGTCAGGAGCCCATCAAACCCTGCTCCCTGCGTATTTGAAGGTATTTGCAAAGCAAGCATAGTGCAAGCAGCTGCCTGGAATAGGTATCCGCATGGGAAGCAGCAAGAGGGGTGGCAGCCAGCTCAATTTTTTGATTTTGTGCTTTCTTATTGGTCTCAGACAGAATGTATGAAGCAGGGAAGAGCCATAAACGGGGATGAAATTTTAGCTCTGCTGTAATCAAATCCAAATGCTGCCAGAGGTTTTTACAAAAAAATGACCTTAATCATAAAATTAGTCCGAATAAATGATCTGGGATATTTTTTCTACCTATTGGGGTACATTTTAACAAGTTATTTGCACCGAGTTTTATATAATACGCTTCAGTGATGTGATACAAGTTCAGCTTCCGCACAGGTTTTTCTCCCTCTCAGCAAGTCTGTGGCTGCTGAGAGCAGCAAGGACTGCTGGCACGAGCAAGGTAAACACAAGCAATGTTCAATGGTGCACAAGCAGGTACTTTTCAGTTTTTATGACAGCTCTGGAAAGATTTGAGGCATTCTCTTCCTAGCACCTACTGCCAGACACTGGAAGAGGCACAGAGTGAAATGCAGACTGGCAACAAGCAGCACAGCAGCTGTCCATCAGTGAAAACGTCAAGGACAGCAGCCAGGCATGGGTGAGAGTCTCTCTAACATTTCCCACTTGTTTTTTGCTTTCTTTCTGTGACCAGGAAGTTGGAGATTTGCCCCCAGAATTTGAAAGCATTCAAAAGGGCACACAAATGGCTGAGCTGCAGCCTGATCTGCTGTACAAGAGCTGGGTATCACGGACTGTTGTAATGATGGTCTCATTTAATGGCTACTGAAAGTGTGAAGAACAATTAGAAATGTCAAGGCTAGCTCAAAGGTGCTATTTGCATCTATACAGGGCCCATCACACCCAGCTTCATAGAACCACAGAACGGCTTGGGTTGGAAGGGACCTTGAAATCTATCCAGTTCCAATTCCCTGCCATGGGCAGGGCTGCCACCAAGCAGCTCAGCTGCTCAGGGCCCCATCCAGCCTGGCCTTGAGCAGCTCCAGGGATGGAGCACCACAGCTTCTCTGGGCAGCTGTGCCAGCGCCTCACTGCCCCCTGAGTAAACAGTTTCCACCTAACATCTAACCTAAATCTCCATCCAAGATCCACCTTCACAACTTACACCTACCATGGCAGAAGGCCCTCAGGCTCCTCTCCATCCAGTGGAGGTTTTCTGCTCATTCTGGACAATTCTGGGCATCTGGGGAAGGAAAGAAATAATTTTCACTTTATCTTATAAAGCATCATTCATTCCTTTACCTTAAGAAGCACATAAAGAACCAGCCACATTAAGCCAAATGGCAGTGAATTAAAACTCTCAAGAGCTGCTTCATTTTAGAAATAGATACACTCAAGTCTCCCTTTCCCTCCTATCTTCATCTCCCTCCAAAATGCTGACTCCCCTTCAAAATGCTGACTAGAACTATGTTTCGTACTGTGCTCTAAAGACCCACCACTGCTGGTCTCAATCTAAATACTTCCTACCCAGGACCAGCAGTCCGTCTATGTTGCCGGACTGGAACTGTAGTAAAAGCATAAAGGCAGAGCCCGGGTCATCTCATTCTGGATAAGCATGCAATGAAAATGAGTAGAAAACATATGATGCCATTTGAGATAAAACTATCCAAGGATAGAATCTGCAAGAAATCCTCTATTTCTGAATTTTTCAATCTTCCGTTGTATTTTCTTTGTGAATGAATTTTCCATATAAAAAGCAGAGTTGTTTTGCACAGAAATCAACCAAGTAAAATTGTTTGTTTAAAATAAGTTACAAATTTATATAGTGGATTATTATATATCATAGGATTTTTACAAATTCAATCAATTTTATACATTTAAATGTGTTCCATATAGCAGGCATACTATGCTTTGTTTTTCCTTTAGAACTAGCCAAGCTTTCTAATCAAAGGGAATATGCTCTTATTTAATATTTTGCCAATCTCTTTGTTCCCCCTTCCTAATGTAGAGATTCTCTTTAACAAATTTTTCAGACTGCCAAGCACTGATATAGCTAACAAAGTGAAACATTTGAAAATCTAATGCAGCTTTCAAGGATGATAATGCTCACGTGTGCATACTTCACAAAACAATTTGTTTACTTGTCTTGAAGAGCTTATCTGGTCCTCACCGTACTGAGATGCACACGCTCAGCAACATTCATGTCCTGTCTTTCACAAGAAAGAGATATTAGCCTAAGTTTGTGGAAAGAAAATTTCCATTGAAACCCCAATGGCAAGGAAGTTTCGAAATACGAATATCTTTCCTAATCCCATCTCCCCACATTTAAATCTCTCTCCATGCCTTAAATTTGTTTCAATCATTTTCAGAAGTTCTGTTTTAGCAGTGGCAAAATCAGAAGAGTGCTGTCAGCAGTACATTTATATGAACTGCAGTAAGCACTTGCTTATTTTTGTCCTAAATATTCCAATTTCTTAAGTGTCAACTGAAGTGTTGATTCACCAGTGGTGCATACTGCATAAAGTTTATGTTACATATAAACTTTATCTACCTATTCAGAAGTTTAATAAGACAAATTATTAAAAAATTAACCATCGTTTTATTTTATATATTTCAACATTATCCCTGAAATGGGGTATGTTACATTACTTTTAATAAAATGTCTTAATCAGAATATTTCATTGATTTCTTCAGGACAGAAAGATGCCCCAAATGTATTTATAATTCATGTCATAACTACTTTAAGTAGGTAAACAAACAGTTGATATTCTGGTGTCCAACAGCTACTACTGCATTCACTAGCAGTAGTAGCAGTTCAGGATACTTTGAGGAATCCATGCTAGGTTCTGCTACTTACAGGATGAAAAGGGTGTATGATTAACTTCCAGGCCTGTTGAGTCATTTATTCAGTATTTCTGCAACTATGTGGGTTCTTCAAAAGGTGTTGCAGCTTCTTCTGTCCTCATCACCATCCACACAGTTAGCTCCATAAATCTTTTAGCCTCCATGCTTACAAACAGATTAGCTTCTTTGCCCTGCAAACTAGGAGACAAACACTTCAAATATTTCATTATCAAAACTACAAAACTTATTGCATCCTTCCTCACAGCCTGGCTTATTAGCACACCCATCTGTGTGGTTCAGCAGCCTGTGTGATTAGCACATCCGTCTGCTTCAAGTCTGTTGATTACCCACAGATCAAAGTCCCACTTGACTATGGCCATTAACACCTTTCAGCGCAAGAATATAATTCAGAATGAGACTGGAAGGTAGGAGAGCTAAGAATCTGTTTGAGATAACTGTTTTCTCAAGGAAAGTCCCAGTGCTTAAATGGTTGGCAAGCAGGTACAGAAGGGTCTCAGTGCTATAGGATCTGGGAGACAATAACTGTGGTAGCTTGTTCAGTCTTCCAAGAAGCAGAAGGGAGGGGCTGTTTTTTTCTCTTATATTCCACTTCAATATGTTGGGCACAAACAGTATTTTCCTTGGGTGAAATCTCTTGTGCTTTAAACCCACCTTGCTTTTTGAAGCAGGACTGCACCATAACTGAGCTTTCCTGTTTGACAAACGTGACAAAAATTTGCTTTTCTCACAAGATTAAAATGCTCACATTGGCTGACCCTCCAACTGTTTTAGTTTTAGAATGATTTAATACAAATGATAAAGAATTTCCTGTCATTCCATTCTCCAGGGCAGCCACATAATAACATTCGTTATGAGAAAGTTAACTATTCCATTGCTTTTTAAAGTCAGATATATTGATTGCATAATTTTCCATTTGAATCTCTTTGGTGAAGTTCTTTTTACAGAGAAACACTATATCATAAAAAATGTTGACTGAAGTGAATCCAAGCTCTGTATGCAACACAGGGCCCGAGTAAGAAGATAAATCTTTCTGGGTTATCATCTTTTTGTTCTCACATTTCACTGAAATACGTTACCCACTGTGAGAGAGGAAAAGCCTCAGGGGTTCTTGATATTTCTCAACCGTGAATTTCCAGCTACTTGCTGTATTTATGGCTACATTATCAGTCTTCATCAGGATGCAGTAAATACCTTTGCAGAGGTCAGTATCTTGGATTTAGTTCAATTGTTATTTTCAGTGGTGATAGAAACTTGACTTAAATCACTCCTGTCATGTACTTGAGACGCTCAACTTGTTCCAGCATCTGCCTCTCCCTTCTCAAATGAAGGACAGATTCCCTGACTGGAACCACTGAGAGAGAGAAACCCTGCCTGCCCTGCTACCCTAGCAGCTCTCCTTTGGGGTTTCCTGTTCCCCAGCACTGTTCTGATCCTTCAGGGCCCACAGATAATCCAGTAATTTCTGCTTTATCATCATCTTCTTGTGGCTGTCAGTGTCTCTGTCTGCAATATTATACCTCCTTTCTTTCATTTCACCTTTTCTTTTTTTGTGACTTTTGCCCCTGAATCTCTTTTATTTTTAGCTTCCTGTTTCTGTACTACCAAGCTTTCTATTCCCTTACATCACTGTCCCCCATTTCCAAAAGACCTTGGAACAATACAAAGAAATGAATGTCTCTGAAGATCCATTCTCTCCCATGTTTTATATTCAAGTCAAACCTGAGGCTCAGTTTAGTTGGGCTTCAATACTGAGCACCACAGTACCTAGCCATGCACAATTTCTGTAACATTATGGTTTTCAAATTCTGCATTACTCAGATTCCTGCCATTTTCTTCTGAGTGAAAAGTGATGCTCCTTACAAGGACTTTTCCCTCTTTACACACCTACGCCTTCTACCCACCTACACATGCTTGACTCCTATATTTGACACAGACCTGTAATTAGCCTAATTAAACTAGATAAACATGTCCCCTTTATAGAAATAAATTATGCATTTCTGAAAAAATGGACTGGGCTGAAACGTGACCTCCCTGAGTCATTCTTGAACAGAGCAGGTGTCATTTGTAAAAATGCGCTCACAGTCTGCCTGCCTGAGATACAAATCTTCCTCCCTCTCAATCTCTTAGCTCTTCTTTTCTCAGTCACTTGCAATAGTTTCAAACTCAAAACCAAAGTCCTTGTTAATCTCCACCTAGGAGAAATACGTCCATAGTCCCTGTTCCCTCAGGGAACTGATACCCCCTTCACCTTATCATAATGCCTCACTTTCACTTGATCTTGACTAACATTCTAGCTGTTTCCCATCAGCCTTAGACAGGTTGCCCTATAAATAACGTTTTCAAACTGTACATCCATCTTTCATCTTGCCATTCTCTCCAACATATTTCTAGCACAGTCTAATCCAGTGCAGAGAGAATCACATTTCCTCTCTGTCCATATTCCCTCTTCTCCAAGGACCACTGTTCCAGCAAGCGCACAGCTCTACTGGCTCTGCTTGAGCTCTCAGGGTACAGTCTCCTTCTCCCGTTACTTTCAGGAAGTCAATCAGCTCTACTTAACACCTGTTTAAATACCACACCTGGCCTGTAAGAGTAGAAACCGTCAAACTTCTTTCTGTCAACTTTCAGCTTGCAGCCCTCTGCTAGGCATCTTGTCTGAGCTATCAGAGTATCACAGAATCATAGAATGGCCTGGGTTCAAAAAGACCTCAAAGATCATCTAATTTCAACCCCCCTGCTATGTGCAGGGTTGACAGCCACTAGACCAGACTGCCCAGAGTCACATCCAGTCTTGCTTGAATATCAATTGTCCCAATTGCATTTTGGGGTTCAATAACAAACACTGACTTTATTAAGATTTCCTTTTCTATATTCAGTCATGAACTTCACAGTCTTATCAACCATGCAAACTCAGAAAGTTAGCATTGCTTCTCTCTATGCTTATCGCCCCTCTTTTTTCTGCCCTCTTCAAATTATATTTATTTTTCCTTAACTTCAAACCTCCATCCCTTTCCATTCTTCCAACCCTTTGGCTAAACAAAATCCGTTCACTGTAAAGGAGGAGTGATATCTTCCTCTGCTGCCTCTTTTGTCACAGGATTTCCATTTGTAAGAATTTTGTACCAATTGCAATTCAGAAGAAACCTCTATGTGCATCTAATATGACCTTTGCTATACCTAACACTTACAACCATGAAATATGCCTGTATTCAGAGTGGATTTTTTTAGAAGAAGATCCATATTTAATTTTAAATCTTTCCATTAATATAGAATTCACAAGGAAAACATCGGTAAATTGACTCACAATAGCTGAGAGTGTTTTCAAATCCCACTTCCATCGACTAGATCTTGCTGTGCTTTTTGCTGGAGAGCAGAGAGCACTGTGTCCTCCAAAGACAATTCCCCCATTAGTCTTTCCTTAAAATAAATCATCCGTTGCTACAATTTTGTCATCTGAACTTCCAGTTTTCTATAGCACTTCATTTCTGATATATACATGATACTACATACATAGAAAAGAGAAATTTAGCACATTCTTTTCTTTCCCCCTTCCCCATCATGCTTCAGCTGCATATTTTCCTTCCTTGTTTATAAAAATGTGTTTTTTCTAGAATGTTCTTGAATCTTCCCAGTTAATATTCACATGTTTATGAACTATATGTGAGTCTCAATTTAACTTCATCTTTTTTTTTAAAGCTGAAAATTCAAATGTTTATATTACCAATACAAAATTTATTCTATTTTCCTGTAACAAATGTTAACATGTTAGTAAACACTTTGCTTTGAAGTTACCTCCAAACTTGGTCTACTAATGAATCCCTCTTTGTCTGTCAAGATATAGTCTAATATAGAAGTCCCCAGAGCTGGATACAACACATTTTGATTTAAGAAACTGTCATCTGTAACAGTTAAAAATTCCAAGGACATTTTATTACTGGCAGCATGAGTCTAGCGGTACAAGCTACTCAGATGGAAATTCCCCATGATAGAACACTGTTTTTTACACGTATTATGGACAGATATTTAAGTTATTAGTTATTCTCTTCTCTAGAGCAGTGCCTATGGCACGCTGACCTTAGCTCTTTCTTTTAGGGCTCTGATCCTTAAACATTTATGGGGTTTTGGCTTTTATGGGGCCAAAGCTTTATATATCATCCCCATTCTTACTAAACTCAGGCTCTGGGTAGAATGCCATTATCTCTGAATTTCTACATTTTCCAGCAGCCTTTCCTCAATATTTGTTTCCTTGCTTCTCTTCCCTATTACTTCAAAGACAGACTTTTTCTTATTTAAAGACTATTCTCTGTCCTTTTCTGCCCTATTCCCCTTCTCATTTCTCTTCAATGCTTTATTCATTCAAGTCCCTGCTACTGCACCAATAAATCCACTTCCAGTATACTGGGTCCATAACACCTTATCACCTCCATTTCTCCTTCCTCACACATCTTTTAGATGCAAGATTCCCCACCACTTTCCCCATTCAAATTCCTATTCTCTCCTACTCTCACTTAGACACTGTCTAATTTTCTCAATTAGACCGTGAATTACTTTTTGTTCTTCCTTTCCGGCTACTTTCTCACCAATAACATTGTTCTTTTCATTTTGGATCTCAGCCACTTTTCTCTTCTTATCCTTATTCCCAAATATCTTGCTCTTTTACAAATTCTTTTAGATAACAAATTAAGATAAAGCCTCTGATCAACACAGGGAACTTGAATAGGAGGGGTTGGAAGCAACATTAAAAAAAAATTGTTTACCTGCAGCTTGGAGACCTCCTGTTTTCTCAGAACTGAGATTTCCTGAGGATCTCAGTTGTACCAAGGTCAACAAAGATATTCTCACTGTAAGATTTGTCAGAGAAAGTGTTGTTATGAAGTGTTGTCCATCATTTACTGTGGGCAAAAGAAGAAACATCATTGGTTTAATCCTTAGTCCTACCCTTGGTTGGCCAGACAAAAGAACAAGGATTCCATGCTTATAACACCACTGGGGAGAGGGTATAAAAAATCTATGCTTTTTTTTTTTTTCTCCTTTAGGCATTATAGAAAAACTATGTACCTTGCTTGAAGATTATTTGTGTTAATATGATTAATAACATATATGAAAAAATTAAATCTATAAATTGTTTGGTTCAAACACGACAAACGTAAGTATCTTTGGTTCCAAAGCATTATTAAAACAGTAGAAAAGTAATAAGACTTTTATTTCCCCCAAACTATGAGCATTAATTTGGAAGTGAATACAAAATACAGACGGTAAGTTCTAATTTGAGACAGAATAGAAAAATAACCAGAATCTCCTACAGAGTCCCTAGTGACTGAATGTGTGAAATTAATCACTGACAGGTGGAGAGGACAATTCTCCATGCAGTGTTAAGCTTCCTATTCTCTGAACGACAGCCAGTTAGAATAAGAGAGCCAAAGATAATAAGAGTTGCTTTGCTGCATTAACTTTCTGATCACCGACCATGCACCTGCAGCAAAAAGAGGTTTGCCCAAAACCTGAACTGGGAGTACATCTTAAATAAGTATATATTATCCTGTACTTGCATTTCTCTTGGAAGTCTTCCAAATGCTGTCACCATCATTTGTTACAGCCCTGGACAAATTTCCTTCTCACCGGCATTCACTACACTTGAATACTTGGTGCAGACATGGAATTCATGGGGTTTGGTCTCTCTGCTATTCTTTGTAAGGTTCTCATTCCTCAACTGCAATACTTATTACTTGGGAATAACCTGCCTTATGAGTGCCCTTGGTTCATCTTCCCTGTACTCTAACGTTCTGCATCCCTGAGACTTTCCATGAGGTACTTCACTGTCCTTGCCAAAAAGCTTCACTGATATATTTATCTGGAGTACTCTGAAAAAAGTGAGTGTGGAGGCATTAAACAAGCAAATAAATGCAACAGCCCATTTCAGGTTCAAACAAAAGAAGATGTATCGAGCTATGGAACTCATTGCCATGGTATGGTCAGCATGCCAAACACAGTGCTGCCATGCCTGGCACTAAATAAAGTCAGGAGGTAAAAAACTCTTGACCAACAAGCATTAAATACAAGCATAAAACAGTGGTCAAGGAAGTCTCTGAGCTGCAAATCACTGGAGATTGAGGTAATAAGCATTACTGTTGCTTTAAAACATTTTTTGAAGTATCCAGCATTGTTCTCTGTCACACCAGGATAGCGGTATAGATCAGTTTTTGCTCTGAGTTAGAATGGTTGTGTTCTTATGATATAAAATGGCAGGGATTTTGCAGAGAAATATCTGCTTCAAACAGTAGCAGAAAAAAAAAGATTTAGAAAATGACAGATAAGCCTAAGCAAATCATTGCCTTCACTTCTGCATGGAAACTAAGTGCCTCCTCTGTTGCAGAGGAAGGAAGATTTTAGTTTAAGCTTTCTGCCTTTCTTTCTCTCCTCAAAATGGTAGATTTGAGACTCTTCTTTGTATGTACCTCAGTATTTTGCAAGAATGAAACCTCCTTGTCCAGCTCCAAATGAATGTCAGCTGCATGAAGTCCTCCAGCCTCTGATCAGCTGCTTTCTATCCAGCTCACCTTGAGGAATGCACGTGAAATGAGGGGGGAGGCACCCTTCTCTGCAAGGGATGAGAAAGACTGCTGTGACACAAAGTAGACATAAATTTAGCTGCAAACTTAATTCGTCACACTGAGATACATATGGTTTAAAGGAATAATGCCACCTAAATAAAGGTAGATACTTGTAAGGAGAAATGTGTCAAATGCTGGATGGACATAATCCGGCCAGCAGCTTAGAGCAGGAAATGAAAGATAAGCGTCATAGACTGCAACTGCCAGGCAAAAATATTGAAAGCAGCAGGTTTTTTTTTTTCTAGGTGGGAATTAGCTTTCTACACATGCTGCTAAACATTTGAGAAGTTTGGGGTTTCATTTCTCTCTGTCATGAATAATATATAAACATACATGTGAAAATTAATTGTATTTCAAAGTCATATAAGACACATAAGATTAATTAAAAAAGAAAACCCACACTGTTCTATAAACATGTTTTCTTACTGTGTTTCTTATCCACATTTTACAGTACAGTTCCATGTCACACACATGGCAGTATTTAAAATCACAGCTAACACCTTCAGAAGCTGATAAGCTTGTTTCAGTGCTGTCAGCTAAGTCCCTGTACCTTTATCTGCAGTTTGCGTATGCTGTGAAGTTCAGTGACTGCTTACCTCATATTCACGGAAATATTTCAACATCTTCTGCAGTTCATCCAAAAAATAATTTCTCAGGATCGCTGCGTGTCCTGAAGCAGGATTAAGCCAGTACTCGGTAGGGCACCAGTCATTCTGGTGGCCTGACTGCTTTCATCTTTGTTTATTAAAAAAAAAAACCCTCTCATCTGTAAGTATGTGAAAAATTCTTATAAATGTGAACCAAATGCCATGTAGTTTTCTGAAACTACAAGAAATTTACAACATGTTCTCTGAAGTGTATGGTTTCCTTTGTCAATCTTTATGGACAGTTCATTCGAAGACCCAAGTATTCCAGTTATTTCACTGCTGTTTGATTGCAAAGCAGAGCCATGGTTCACCATTTATGATACAAAGAATAAAAGAACTCTCACAATTCATTTTCCCATCCGGTCTAACTCCTCTATTTGCTGCTGCTATCCTAGCTGCAGTGTAATTAGCTTGGCTCTCCAGTCCCTGAAGATAGCTTGTGTGGGTGGGTACTCTGCTGCCACCTGCTACTGCTGCTTTATCAGAGAGCTGTTCCTGAAAACTAAAACTAATGTCCTCTGAAAGCTGGAATGAGATTCCCACTTTTTGTTGTTGTTGTTGTTGTTGTTATGTGGGAACGGAGTGAAGCAAAGGTAAAAGGGAGCTTCCCACAGTATTATTACAGTGACAAACCATAGCAGAAGGAGAGCGCTGAGTAGGGCCATGTCCTCTGTTGGTACATGCTGGTGCCGTTTCATTTACCTTGGCAGAGTCCATTCATTGCATTTGTAGATCTGGCCATTGAAAGAGTCTGTAGAACTTTAAAGAACAGTTAGTGATGAATAAGTAAATTTGCTGCCAACTCTTTTCCTTTTGATGAGGTTTTTTTCCTAGTGTACATTCCAAGCATGAACAATGTTTTAAATTTATATTATATGTCAATTTTTCTTTGTTTGTTTGTTTTTCTGTTCAGCAGTGTGTCAGCATGATATTTTTGATGCAAGTCAGTCCCTGCCTGCACTCTGAGCTGCTGCACCTTAAGCAGTGATGAACTCCAGGCTGATTAATGCTGCACTTAGCAGTGGAACACCCAAATCCTATGACTACAAACATGAATGGAATCTGATGTGTGTCTGTACTGCCCTGAAAAGCAGCAGTTTTAATTGGGTAATTATTATTTTTTTTAATTTAGTTCCAATAAAGAGAGTTTCTATATTCGGGCTGAATGTTGTTAAATGTTAATGCTGCCCACAATGCTTTGGTGTGCTTCTTTTCATAAACTGAACAAAGTGACTGTGCTCTCTTGCCAGCCACAGATTTATTGAGGTATGGATTACACATATTAAACACAGTCATCAGGCCACAAAGGTTCCATCACAATCTGCCTACGAGCTAACATCATTAAGAGGCAGACTTCATATATCTTCATGACTGATACGCTGATCGTTCCCACTCCATTGACTAATGAATTGACACATGCAGTGTTCTTCAACATTCGTGTGCACACCTTTGATTTACAGCACTGAAGTATGAGGCTGTAAGCTCTCGGATGCTGATGAATTCCAGACAGCACTTGCATCTGGCTGACCAGGATGCTTCTCTCTGAGGAGAGCAGTGTTTGCATCCCAGAATTGTACAAAATAAATGTGGTGGGCTTCACTCAGTCTGCTGTTTCACCTCCACAATGCCATCAATGACTGCTTGCCTTCCTGAACCAAATCCCCAGCTGCTGTAAATCAGTGCACACTGATTTACGTCCGTTGAGCTATGAGCAGTGTGTCTTAGCCTTTTGGTTTGTCTGCTTTTAAGATACATCTGGGAGCCACCAATGCACGCTCACTCCCAGGGTTTGTCAGTGACAGGGAAAAGGACTCAAGAGAAGGAGAGTTAACTGATTTCTGCCCACAGTGCGCATCAGTCTTGCCACCCTGCAGCTGCAGTGTGAAAAGGATGGCTGCTAGCCTGATGCTGCCTCTGTGAGCAGAGGGGGAGAGAGAGCCTGTGAGAAGTTGAGTAGTGAAAGGTGGTTTAGTCCAGAGGCAAAGGTGGTTTAACCTGCAGGACTAAGTGGCTGGCTTCAGGCTCGTGTTTTGCTTGCAGCCTTGTATTTAAGTTACCCACTACGCAGACTGACTACCTAGTTCTAATGACCAACATGAAATAAAGACAAATGTCAACACTTTGGAAGTTGCCATCACATGGAGCAGCCATCTTCTAGTCTGCTACTAAATCCATGCGATAAAACAAAAGAGCCATTGCAGGTACCATCAATTTCGTAAGCAGGACAGGGCAGGAGCAATTGCTTGAATGCATCCTGAATGAAAGACTGAACATAATTTGTAGTGGGAGTCTGTGGTGTACTGAGCAAAAATAGCCAGCAAAGACACTTCCAAAATTAAAATTAAATAGGAAATTCTTATTTTATGTGACAAATAAACCATAATTTTAAGAAGTCTGATAACAGATGCAAAACTAAATCATCCAGATTTTCCCACAGGGAGATATATTCTAGTCTCTGACACAACATTTTAACGGTGACTGAAATATAGTACTTCTCATAGATTCTGGGATTGTTTGTCTGTTTTTAATTTTGAGATGCCTCCTATGGTTATTCAGATTTCATATCAGTAAGATGTCATAGATTTAAACCTTTTCAATTGGAGAATTTTGAGATACAGGCAAGTTCATTCCTGCTATTCACAGGGGAAAAAAAAAATAATGCAAAAAACAATTAAAACAAAAACCTGAGCAGACAGTCTAATTAACCTGAGGAAAAGAAAGAATTCTTTTTAGCTCACTTACTAAGATGGTCACCTCACTTAAAAAAACCCTAGCAGACTTGTCACATGACTATGTGTCTAGTCACACTGCAAATAAGGACTGTGAAGTGTGTCACTGAAGACAGAAGGAGTGACATCATTCATGCATTTAAGGAAATGTTAATAGTAAGGGTTGTCAGTTCCACATCCCTTTTAAATGAGCAGATCTATAACTACATTAAAAATATAGGAAACCATAGCAGAATTTCTATTAGTTGTCTATGTTCTGATTTTGTGGACAGAATCAAGATGTTAAAGAGAAACTGGTTGTTGGTGTTTGTAGCTGACAAAAGATGAGGCCACAGAATGACAGCAAATAGTTATGCCACAATGGAGATTGTTATACTATTTGCAATCAAAATCAGATCATTTTTCACAGCTGCTAGATATGAATGTAAGCTGCTTCCAGGCATCTTTAATTTATATGACTGCGACTGGAAAAGCAAATAATGTATTTTGATACTCTTCTTAATAGTATTACAGGATAAAATGTGTCACAGGGTGACAATGTCCTTTATACAGCATTGCGGCACCAGTTGTATAGAGAGTACAAAAGCCTTTCCTTTTAATATGTAGCTCATATTATCCTTCATTGTTAATACACCATACTTATTATGCTGAACTGTGTAATAGAAAGAAGGGATTTAAAAATCTAGGTAAATTAGAAATCAGATTCTTGATTCACAATGCTGACCGTATTTCCTCGGATAATCTTCATGAACGTAATTGTTGGAAGCAAGATTGATGTGGGGGATGGAGCTAAATTTCATCATGAACAAGGAGCAGCTCAGGAACTACCTTGAAAGTTATTGTGCAGCCTGGAATGAAGAAATGAGCCAGTGTTTGCGAGAAGAGGAGAAGAAAGAGAGAGAGATGCAAAGTACTGGGAGGAAGATCTGCTCTATACCTGCAATCAGGTGCAGTGTGGGACCAGCTCCCAGCAGAATGTGGAAAGTGAAAAAGCCTACAGCCAAACCAAGCTGGTCTGTTCACCCACTCACCAAAAGGACTGATTGAGTTGCACAAGAAAAACACCCTGTTATTCTTGCCAGCAGCTGCAATGTGATTCTCAGAGGAAAAGCAGCAGCATAGAGAAGACTTGCAGACCATCAACAGCAGGACGTCATCCCTGGAGGAAAATGCCAAGTGCTTCCTTGTACAGCAGGAGCCTGGATCTGTTCCTACACGGAAGAGATCTGCTTAGAAAAAAGGACCAGCAAGCCTTGTGGGGAATGGATCCCTAAAGAGTAGAAGGAAGAACACAACAAGCAGATATTTTACTGAAGAAATCTTTTCATTTAAATAAATTTCCACAAGACGTCACTGTTTTTATCTCCTTTGTCAACGTTCTTACTTGGCCCCTGGGAATCTTGCTGCATTGGCTTCCAAAAACTCTCATGTGTCCCAGATGTCGTGAAACACTACATGAATTTTTGTTGAAAATCCCTTTGCTGAATGCCATTTACCCATCTTGAATTTCCCATTTCCTGCTGTTCATCTTGCCTTGAAAAGTTCTACTCAAAGAAACATTCTATTTTCTCCCACTCTGCATCATATCTGCTTTCTCCTTCACTGCTCTCTTCCCTCAAAGCATTGCAGTAAAGAACAAAAAAGTTGTTAGTGTTGTCAGTCTGATGTTCCAGGTTGGAGTAGAAAGTGGACAAACTCAATATTGCTCAAACTACATAGCACAATGGCTTTTTCCTTCTCTAGGAGGTATATAAACTCCTTCACAGACCAAAAATATCTCCATGGGGGTGTGTGAAATACACAGGCAGCAAAAGAAACCCCACATAAAGAATTAAAAAGTTGTGCTTACGTTGCTTGTTCTTATCATGAAACAGAGGTTGGATTCCTTTGTGTAAGCAAACTTACAGAAATAGACTGCTGTTCAGTAGCCTATCAACTGAAACACAGCAAAAATTTGTAACTCTTTAAGTTTTCTGTGAAGCATGCAGGGTGTTCTGAAAACATAAATCTATGTGTTCAAATACACCAGACTGGCCCTTCCACATGTGTCTCAACAAACATTATATGCAGCTCTCTTTGGATCTCCCACAACACGAAGTGCACACTGTTATTGTGACTTCTGCACAGGCTTCTTCCTTCTCATTAGCTCCAATTTAGAGATGGGAAGAGAATAAACTGCAGGCAAAGTTTGATATGAGATGACAAGGCTAATTTTGGGAAAAATGTTCCTTTACCTTCTCCAGTTGTCGGATTTAATATAAAGCAAGAACAATGTGCAGATAGTAAACATAATAGCCTCCTAATTATATTAAATTACCTCTCATGAGCTGCCCTGCCCTCTTGTCAAAGTCCAGGAATTGGCTTTTAATGACAAATGTGAACCTTGGTGGGACATTCTATATTGTCATTTAGTTCAGCAAATGTAGTCCAAATTAGTTATATAGGTGTAATTAGATGCTGAAAAATAATTACCTTGGCCTTGCCATTAAAAATTTCTTGCTTGTATCCCCTTGTGATCTATGAACAAATTACTTTATTAGGAAATCATTAGAGCTCAATTTGTCTCTATATACTACAGGCATCAATATTCATTTATCATAATGGTACCACACATTCTTGCCATAAATTCATACAGCTATGTAGACAGATATCAGTTTCGAGTTGTTAACAACCTTAACTAAAAGACTGGTTTTACATACTTAGATGTTTTCCTTAGGCACCATTTTCCAGCAGAAAAATGAGCAAAAGTTTTAGTGTTAGATCATGAATTCAGGCAATCTTTGCATTTATGTACCCCAATACGTCGGAAGAGCAATTCATATGAGTGCTAATACAATATCCAAGTTTGTGTCTGCTTAAGCAAACTATCTTCTCAAGACCATGAGAACAGACCATACTATTTTCAGAGCCTTGAGAGCATCCTGCTTGGAGGATTATTTTGGGGCCACGTCTCAGAGTGTACAGATGAGAGCAGCTCAGTCCTTCTGAGGCAGTGGGGAGGCATGCACAGATGCTCTGCAGGACAGCCTGGCCAGGACTGACCCATCCCATGGGAGCTGCTGGCTATTGCTTAGCCATGACCATGATCTCAGAGCCCGCTGCAACTTTTATTAGGCCTCTATTTCTCTGCAGATTTCTCTGAGCATTGAAAAAGCAGGCTGCTCCAGTGCCCTTGATGTGGGGACACAGTACAGTTTCAAGTCATATCTAGTAGTTAAGTGATTTATTGACTATTAGAATTTACAGAGCAGATGTGAAAAGGGAAGGAGAGGATTAGTCAGACCCCAGGTCACCTCCTGCTATAAAATATGTTCCCATAGTTTAGCTTTTAGCTTTCACACAAGCGCAGGCTCTCACTGAAGTCTGTCATTGCAGGACTGAATAAAGGTCCAGTTAATTCTCTACAGTGATGGTTGGATATTTACTCACTGTTGAAATGAACCAATATGGAGCTGTTGCCATCTTTGTACTCCTCAGAGCATCACAGATACCCATACTAGTACTCTGTATACTAGAACTTCTGAAGTTCCATTTTGGTGTGTATATGCATATGTGCATTTTTTATATTTTATAATGTGAACATTTTTGTGGATTTTAGTATGCCACAAGCCCTGAAGAAGAATTTAATTAAGAAGATCATATAAAAGCAACAATACGCCCACAAAATTCATAGTCACTTCAGAAAACAATGTCAGTAGTGGATTTTTCAAAATTATTGCTTTAAAGTTGAGTAAGACTGAGATTCTAAGCTTGCTTCCTTTAACTTCCATTTCAACAGGTACAAATTATCATCTCTTTCCAGTTATGAAATTCTTAGTCTAGAATATGTAGTAATTTCACAATGACAGGCAGCTAAGCTCCACTACACCACTCTCTTAATCCTCATCCTCAAAAGGATAGGAAGAGAAAACACGATGAAAAACATCTCAAGAGTAGAGATGAAGACAGGTAGATCACCCACCAATTACAGTCAAGGGCAGAACAAACTCAGCATAGGGGAATTAATGTAATTTACTGCCTACGATAAAGGTCTAGAGCAGTGAGAAATAAAAGGAAGCTAAAACCACCTTCTCCCCATCCACCCTCCTCTGTCTCTTCCCACCAAATAGTACAGGGGAAGAGGACTGTGGTCAGCCCATAATGCTTGAATTCTGCTGGTCCTTCATGATTACTTCCTTCCCTCACTCCAGCATGGGGTTCTTCCCGAACTGATTCCATGAGAGCTTCCTATGGGCCTCAGCTCTCCAAGCACTGATCCAGCACATAGGGTCCACCCTTCAGGAACTGCTCCAAAGCAGAGCCCTATATGCATCAGGTCCCCCAGCCCTCCTGCTCCACTGTGGGCTGCTGGGCTCTGCTCAGAGAGGGCACTCCTGCAGCCCCCCACTACTAAAGCCTTACCACATAAGCCCAGTACAGAATCATAGAATCAAAGAATCATAGAATTGCTCAGTTTGGAAAAGATCTTAAAGACTGTCAAGTCCAACCGCAACCTAACCAAACTACCCTAATTCTAACAACCCGCACCATGGACCACTGGTCCCTGAGCACCACATCCAAAGTTTTTAAACACATCCAGGGATGGTGACTCAACCACCTCCCGAGGAAGCCTATTCCAGTGCTTCACAACCCTTTCTGTAAAGAAGTGTTTCCTGATATCCAATCTAAACCTTCCCTGGTGCAACTTGAGGCCATTTCCCCTCATCCTGTCACCTGTCACCAGTAAGAAGAGACCAGGCCCTGCTCTCGCTGCAATCACCTTTCAGGTATTTGAAGAGAGCAGTATAGTCTCCTCTCAGCCTCCCCAGACTAAACAGCCCCAGTTCCTTCAGTCGCTCCTCATACGGCATATTCTCCAAGCCCTTCACAAGCCTTGTTGCCCTTCTTTGGACCTGCTCCAGCACCTCAGTGTCCTTTCTGTATTGAAGTGCCCGAAACTGAACAAAGTAATAATACAGAATCACACAGATCCTGTAGTCAACACTCCTGCAATCACTGCAGTGTTCACTCTGCTTTGGGTCTCATTCACAGCTGCCAGAGTCCCAGGTTCTTCACTCAGGACCCCTCTGAATCCTTCTGACTGCAGCCGTGTCATGAGTACCAGGGCTGTTCAAGCTGCTGAGAAACGGATACTCAGCTGGGAGCAAATGGAATGCTAGACTCCTTGCAAAGCCCTTGCACATACCTTAAGGTGTTGAAGTTGTTAAAGCAGTGAGAAGACAGTAAGTGTCTCAGACCAATTCCCTCACACAACAGGAACAAAAGATTGAAGTCATCAATATAGTTTGCGTAAATCAACTGAATAGGCAGCTGGAAAATGACAGCTACTTATATTATGAGACTTAAAAAGAGAAGATAAAATATAGGTGGATTTTTATCTTTTGGGTTTATAAGGCCATGTTTGATGGACCATGAGATCTTGGTAGGCTTTATGGGCCTAATTCTTCCCTGGGGTAACTCTATTAAGCTTGGTTGTCTCCCATTAGGATGGTTTGAACCAGGAGAATTATGTATGCTGCAGCAGTAGTGTGAGGTGCTCTGCTTTTAAGATCTGCCATGCCTCAGCTAGTACATTAATTCCAAGGCCAGGAAGCATATATTCAAAACTGCAGAAAGCAGCGGAAAGAACAGTGCAGTGCAGAAACAAGAAGATAACTGGTGTTCCCAGCAAGCACACACTAAACGGCAACTAAAGTGCTCAATTCTTTGCTTCCTGCAAACTACATCTTCCAATTATATTAATTCTTTTATCATTTCCTGCCTGACATGTTCCCCCAAGTCAAACCCCACCAGAGTAACCAGAGCAGTGCTCAGGATGGGACTTGGCTTTGCTTTGGGGAAAGTGTCTTTAAATGTCATTCTGTCTTGCTTTAAGTTATACAGATTTTTCTTGTTTTCTGATCTCCTCCAGCTCCAAGTTCAGCCTGAAAGAGTGACAGCTATTCTTGAAGCTGACTATTACTCAACAGCTGTGTTCAGGGACCCAAACTGAAAAGAAATAGATCACCCTTTCAGCCTCTGAGTGAATCATTTTCAAACTAAGATATCCTGAAAGCATTCCAATGAAGGTGAGAAAAATCCTATACAGTGATTTAAACATCTACTAACAATAGGCTTTCTTGTACATGGAATATAGGCTGGGAAACATCCCTCTGAAAGGTTTACTGCCTTAAAAATTATCTTTGCTTTTGCTGACTCACAGCAGTTAACCAACAATACATAGTTATAAAGAACTTTAAGTAAAACATGGGATGCTTAAGATGAAAAAGATGGAGTAACATGACAAATGTGGAATAAGTCACTGGGATTCTTATTCCAGTTGCATTTTGTTACTGACCTTGCTGAGAAGACAGAGATTTTGATTTTACAAATAAAGGTTAAAATAGAGTGACTTGGAAGTTTTTTTAGGTCCACATTTTCTTTCACTTTCACCTACATTTTTGTACTTTTTTTTCAGCGTGGGGATACAACTAGTTTAGATGTCTGGTCCTAGCAGTAGGCACAAGCAAATACCGAGAAGAAAAAATACTTTGTGCCTACAACATACATCTGTGCTCTTCTGATAGGTAAGGAATCAGCACCTTTTGTATTGAACCGGGCTCCTACTAGTTCCATCTGTTGACCGACAGCTCTTAAGACAATTAAGAGACAACACCTATCCGTCTTTTCTGTGTCAGCCATGTCAGGATGCTATGGATCTTTTTTGTCTGTTTTTCTGGGCTGCTCAGCCATTCTTTGTACAGAAAGATTGTTACTTGTCTGTGATTATCTATTTTGAGGTACAAGAATCACACAGTTGATTTTTCATAGACCTAACGTATTCCCAAGATCTTGCTGAGAGTCCATCATTTTACACTGGAGTGGCTCTCCATCTTAATTGAGCGCATTGATCTGTATTTATCTGAACTGAAATTCAATTTTGTTGTGTTGTTCAGTCTTGTAATAATCCTTCAGAACTCTTCCTACAATATATGTGCATTACTAAGTGGCATAGTTCAGTAAGAACTCAGAATGAAACAATTATAGAGTGAACCAGATGATGCTGTGAATCCAACATCCATATATATGTTTGGGGTGTATGCCTCGGAGAATACTTGAAACTAACCTGAGCATGTGGATAGAAAACTAATTAGTAGTCAGAGTGCATCTTCCAGCTTATTTTCTCCTAAGCTGCAATCTAGATTGTGCACTCAGAGACTTCCTGACAACACATGTACAGCCCAGTAATTGAGGATCATAAAATTTGCTTCAAAAGCACATTCCTGACAAAAACTAAAAGGCTAATGTGGGCACTCCTCTAATCTCTTCTCTCCCTATTACACTGAATAACTCCGTAGTATCAGCAAACTTTATACTTCACTGCTCACCATATATTCAATGTTATTTATAAATACATTGAACTTAAGATGTACTCCCAAATTCATCTCAAGATAATACATAGCTCCTCCTGCAAAACAAACATATTTGAGGATGAGTCAGCTTTATCTACTAACCCTGCTGGAAATAAAATTATTTGGGCCATGAGTTACGTTTGAAAGTGCCAGTTTCAGCTGTTAGTCTGATATTTACTTTAACTCTCTTGGGCTAGTCTTTTTGTTCTCCCACAACATGTCAATCCACATCATTAATGACAAATTGCCTGAAAGAACTATCCTTCTTTCCTTAAACCTTTCATAAATAGCAACTATTTTTATACACATCCTATCACGATCCAAAAACTCCAGAGACAAAATGTTTATTGCAGCCTTACTCAGGATAGAAACAGACTCCTAAAGACCCCTTTATTCCTCTCTTGCATGTTGTTTTTCGGCTGGATGTGTTCCTCACTGTTGGCTTACTATTTGGGAGAATAAACAAATGATGTCACGCAGATTCCACAGCAGAGATGGGGTACATGTGAAGTGGGAATGAGGGAATAACAATACAAGAAGGAATTGAGGACATCTTATTGATGAAGAAAAACCTATCTAAATATGGTCTGAGTTACATTCATGTTTACTAACATTTCTGAAAGTGCTGATAAACATTTGGTATTCAGGAAATTATTGGTATTGCACACTGCTACATACCAATCTATTTCAATCACTTCAAACAAGAGTTCAAGATATGCCCTCTAGCTTCTCAAAAAGAAATGAATGCATGGTTCAGTATGACAATATCTTAAAAATATTAAAAATATTATAGCATTTA
Organism: Chrysolophus pictus; assembly: GCA_037305975.1. Classification (NCBI taxonomy): domain Eukaryota; kingdom Metazoa; phylum Chordata; class Aves; order Galliformes; family Phasianidae; genus Chrysolophus; species Chrysolophus pictus. The sequence goes on from CM074577.1 coordinate 51,307,571, forward strand.
ATCCTGGAGGTTAGAAAGGCCCTAGGAGTTCTCTTGTCCAGTCTCTTGCTCAAAGCAGGATCAGCTCTGATAAGATCACATTGCTTAATGCTTTGTTCTGGTGGAACTTGAAAGCCTCCAGAGATGGAGACTGCACAGTAGTTTCCCTGGGCATCCCATTCCATTGCCTGACTGCGCTTGTTAGGAATTTTTTTTTCCTTTCATCACACGTCAATTGCCTTTTTTTAATTTATACCTATTGGCTCTCATACTCCCACCATGCAATACGTCTCCGTCATTTTCATTACTTCCCCATAGGTACTGGGGAACCACTTCTAGGTGCCCTGGAAGCTGTTCCAAGCCTAACAAGCCACAATTCCTCAGTCTCTGCACAGAGAACAAACTCCAGACCATGACTTGGACTGGACTTCCCTGAGACAGCTCCATTTTATTAACATCATTCTTGTCATGGGAGTGCCTAAACTGGAAAAAGTGTTTCTGGTATTTTCTAACATAGGCTAAGTAAATAATGAGTTACAGCAATACTCCTGTTATACTTTGTTAAGCACAGTCCACGATGCTATTAGTCTTCCTTGTTGCCAAGGCCCTCTGCTGGTTCCCATTCAGCCCACTGTTCACCAGAACCTCCAGATTCTGTTCAGCAGAGCTACTCCCCAGCTGCTCAGTTCCCAGCTGTATCACTGCATGGAGGTAGTCTGTCTAATCTACAGGACCTCACATTTCTCCTTCCTGAACATCATGAAGTCCCTGTTGGCCTTCAACCTGTCTATAGCCATCTGAAAGGCAATTCTGCTACCAAACATATTGACTGCACCACCCACTTGGTGTCATCTGCAGATTTTGTGATGGTGCATCTCTCCTCCTCCGGATCTTTAATAAAGGCATTGAACAGTAGTGTTCCCAGCACAGAATCTTGACCTGTAACTAGTGTTCAGGTACAGCACAAACCTTGTCCATGTCATTGTCCATGGAACTACTGCATACTCTAGTATAACACTGCATAGCATAACAAAACACTAGGTTAGTTTTCATATCCAAATATATATTTTTCTAATCACAACTAGATTTATGCAAAAAAGTTTTTGGTATCTGAATTTATGGACATAAATAAGATGCTGTGCTGGAATGATTTTCATTTAACAGAAAAGGTCATTCAGAAATGCTATCAGAAAGCTTACTCAGGAGAGCACTAAGTTAACAATATTTATTTGTCCTCGTGCCTTTGTATAAAGTCCTACTATGTGAACTATTAAATAGAAAAATGTGGTAAAAAGGTGATAAATGTTGAGAGGCATCAATATCAGTATTATTAGTGGAATAGCAGTAATGCATAAAATCAAGTTATTCTTATCCTTACTTAAACATTTAACACTGAGAAAGAAAAGTAGAATGAAGAAAAGACAACTGCTGATTTCTAGGCAATACATACATATGAATACATGCACTTTTTAATTAGATGGCATAAAGAGATTGAGATGAATCAATCTGGAAAAAATAAACAAGTTGAAAGCCATGTTTTAATTTTAGAATGAATCTTCAGACATTCAAGAACAGTTGATTCTTTCTGTTCATTTCATATCCTAGCCTTTGGCTGGGAGCTGAAAAACATAAATACTGTACAAAAGATTTGGGGTTGGGTTTTTTTTTACTTGCAGAATTAAGTAACAGTGGAAGTCTATGAAGGAGGAAAAGATGTTTAGAAGTTCATGCTCTGTTAATATTTTAAATGCAGTTCCATGAAGTATTAAAACATGTTTCTAATGGACTTTTATGAGTAACTCAGGATTTTTTTTCCTACACACTGTGACACAAACAGCTAAGGAGATACATTTCTGATATTTCTGATGAAGCACACTGTATACCTTTCCAAAGGCATGAAAGTACGAGATTTTGCCATTGCTGAAATTTGCATCTATGTGTTTTTTTCTATTTCTTTTTTTTTTTTTTTTATAATATGTATATATATATAAAATAAAAAATAATGGTGACAGAACAGGCTTAACTTCAATAAATCTTTGGTTTTGATGAACAGCCTCTTATGAAGGTTCTGCTTCTGCTATGTTGTTAACATAAAACCGGATACATTCCATAGCTGGAAATCTGCAAATATATATAATAACAAAGTTTTGACAGGGAATGCAACTTAGATTTTCTTCTCTACTTTAGAACTAAATTTGTGCAAACCAGAATTCAGACAGCTCAAGACTGTACTCTTGGATGGGTAATTGAAAGTAGGATCTCAAAGAAAAATTAGTGAAATTCTCTTTTTCTCATCTTCTATACTTTTAATAATGTAAGTTTTAGTATGCATGACCTTGGTTGCTTTTGATGCATTGTAACTACCTTGTATGGAAAATATGATATGAAACTTGCTCAGAATATTTGGTTTCCTAAGAGTTTTAACTGGTTTTGCAATGCATCAGTAGCTCTCCATAAATGATGGAAGTAAATCCTGTTACTTGAGAACATGATAAAGGTTCAAGATATCATTGCATATTATAACAGCTGCTTTTTGCAAATCTTCAGCTAATTTACCTGTATCACAGTTACAAAGGAGACAGACACAGTAAAGACAGTTCATGGGAGAACTGAAGAATCGGCCCAAAGACTAAGAAACATGACATACTGAAAAGATTTGAGGTCAGTTCTAGAGAAGAAAAGACAGAGTGAGCATTTCTAGATATGTTACAAATGATGAAAGTAAATTCTATCCTCTGAGTCCACTGGTGCTGGGGTAAAATGTAATAAGATTAACTTTCAGCAATTTCACTGCAGCCTTTTAACTAAAAAGACTTGTTTTAGACATCAGAAAATACTTTGTAACTAACAAAATGAGAGTCTAAAGAAATACAATGCAGATGGAAATGGGACGTAGGATGCAGAGTCACTTCGACTGTCTCAGGAATGGAGCAGTTGACATCTCTGCAGTAGTAGTTTAGGCTTTGAAATGAAGAAATGGGGATGATGATTTTTGAAATTCCTCTGGCCACATGTTCTATGGTTTATATGTCTGGCTACAAAATACTCTGGAGCTGAAGAGACATTGGAAAAGCAAATGAACATCCTCCTCCCGTCCCTACTCACCCTCTCTAAAGTAATTCCCTGCCCAAACTTTGCTGAGTATACATGCATGTTTTAAAGTATTGCTAGACTGACACCCTCTTCTGTGTTTGATTTGATTTTTACAGATTGCTGTGATCAAATTCTATTAACCACAAGTGCTGAGAAAGCACTTTAAAGCTTTAATGCACAAATACACCTCGAAAGTGAATAGGAAAATTCACAGGAAATGCTGTTTTCACTGGTAGACAGAGTTGTATGACAAATTCATTCATTCAGTGAAAAACCTAAGGTGTAAAATTACTGCTTTAGATCACAAGTCATAAATAAGCTTCATGAAGAAACCATAGGATCAAATGTGGGAGGGAATCTTCTCTTGGACTGTCTACAGAAACAAACACAGTGGATAGATTTTTCTAGAGTTTAGTATGTTAAATTGTTCACTATTTTGTCTTGGTTTGTTAGCTGTCCTTCAATCTTAGTACCCTCTTTATTCTCAAGAGAATGAGAATTAGAGAAAGTATTTTGAGTGGGTAAACCTTATGGGGAAGAGCCAATTTTATTGTGACTAGATAAATGAGGCCAGGAAAAAGAGGGCAATTGGGTCATCTTTCTCAAAATGTTGACTCTAAGCAAGTCCTATTTCTCTTTTTGTCACCTGTAATGAAAACTGAAGCAATAACTTTAGTTACTGTGCAATGAAGAACACCACTGGAAGCCCAGTATGAATTAATGAGGAATATGCTGTGCAGAAAGTGGTGAGATCCATATCTGTTACAAAGCTCAAACTCTACAAAGCACAACGAAACACCCTACCTTCAGAAAGTAGCAGTCCTGCTACGGCTACTGCCTGCATTCCAGCAGAGGTGGGTACTTCCTGGCCTACTACTCCCCCATCTGCTCCCCCATCTGCCAGGCAGCTTACCTTTCCTGTCCTTACCCCAGAATTGATTGACAGGCATTTAGCTAAGGCTTCAAAATGCAAGTGGCCAAAGAAAATTCACCCCTTTGTGTTTTCTCACTGCCTTTGACAACAGGGAGAGAAGAACATGCACTTATGAACATGTATTGTTATTAGAAGAATGGAAAGACTGCACTGGCAACTGTGATGCCTCTGAGCAGGTGCTGATTACTATCCTACTTAAAAACATTTGTTATTCAGCTGTTATTCTGGAGGACTCTACATGAACCAGAATTAATTTGTGGTTGGGACAATGCTTGCAGAATGCTTCATATGTTGAACTCATTTGCTTTTTAACATACCAAGGGTGCAGTTTTAACTGAGAGTTATTTTAACACAAATTGGAAGAGAATTGAGACGCATGACAATTGGAGGTCTTCAACAGTCAGTCAGGAAAGTCACACTACTTGGTAACGTTGAACTACTCAAAAACTAGTCTATAGTGCAAAAGGCGCCTGTTCTCACAAAACCAAATAAGCCAATATTGATGGGTACATAAACTGGCCTCTTACCTCAGGTTCCTGGTTGTTCCCATCAAAGAGAAATGCTATTAGGAGACACGGTTTCTTGGGCACTCTCCTTGTTAGAATTCTTTTGCCAGCCCTTTCTTAGGCTTCAGCCATTCTATTTGGAGACATTCAAACACTGTCTTTTATGAACAAGAAGAAGAGCCAGGCAAGAGTTTTGCAAAGTAGTACCTTGAGGAAATCACAGAATCGTAGAGGTTGGAAGGGACCAACCAGAGATCATTGAATCCAACCCCCCTGCCAAAGCAGGTTCCCTACACCAGGTCGCACAGGTAGGTGTCCAGGTGGGTCTTGAATATCTCCAGAGGAGACTCCACAACCTCCCTGGGCAGCCTGTTCCAGTGCTCCGTCACCCTCACCGTAAAGAAGTTCTTGCGCACATTTGTGTGGAACTTCCTATGCTCCAGTTTCCGACCATTTCCCCTTGTCCTGTCTCCACACACTGCTGAAAAGAGTCTGGTCTCGCCACTCTGTCCGAAAATATCACATGCTACTTAATATCACATGCAAATATCACATGCTACTTAACCCGTTCAAGAGGGTGAGGGGATTTTTTGGGTCCAGTTTACAAAGCAGTGAGCAAGTAGAAGCTTTGTATTCAGTCTAGCATGATTCATACACTTCAAAAGAGACCATTTCCTTTGTAAATTGTTTTGAAGCTCTCTGCTTTCAGAACAAAAACCACATTTTCAAAATGCTCGTGAAGTGGAACTTATGTCCTTAGACACTAGTCCAATGCATCTGTAATGAAGGACTTGTCCCTTCATCACTCATGCAGTGTCTTTTCACTGAACTACAAGAATTCACATCAGGGATTTTCCTTGATCTGTAGCGCTGCCTGTGCTATCCTTACTATCAATAGTAAATAACATCTTTTTATTATTATGAAAAGAAAGACATTTTGAAAAGATTGTGTGACCACCACTCCCGAAAACACACCTCCAGAGGGACATATTGCTGAATTTTCTCAAAAACTGAATGTGTATGCATGAGCGCGAATGAGAAAGATACAGGGAAATAAATACATTTCAGTGTCCTAACTTGGGAATTTTAGTTGGCCTCCCAAGTCCTCACCATTAATAGGATTGTTACTCTCAGAGATTTTGCATTCAGTCCACGTTGCAACCACAAGACTCTTTGAGAAGCCTTTCTTCATAGCAAGGCTCTCACTTATTTCTTGGCCTCCACAACTGTTTCTGGGGAGGATGGAAGCAGACTTCTCCTATTGGAGGGAGGCAGCTTTAGAGGCAGTTTTAGAGAAAGACAATCTCCACTTTATGTACCTTTACAGTAGAGAATTTTTACATACACAAGAGCCCCAGAGGCAGTTAAAAATTTGTATGGAGATCACAGTCAGCACAATCTCCGAATTATTATTTTGCCTGTCTTCCTTATTAAGATCATACCTTACTGACTAAACCCATTATTATACATTGCAGGCAAAACAGCTAAAGTTGTGTCAAAACAGCCAGCACTTCTCTCAATATAAGAAGAAAATTAGTTTTGCAGTACTGACCAAGACAACTGACAAACCACTCTTCCGCAACACTTGCAATTTGCAGAACCATAAGCTGGCACTGCTCCATGTAATGATCATTTGCTGTACAGTATGCATTAGGAATAAAAAAAAAAAGTAAAAGCAACAACTCTTCACCTTCTCCGTAAGCGATGTAAATGGAGAAAATAAATAAGGAATTATTGATGATGCTTATATCATTCATATTCCTGCAGAACAACAGTGGTGACTATTGCATTCTCTCAGTAGTCTGTAGAGATACACATCTAATGTAAGATACAGCACTTGCTTGAATCGTCTTCTGATAAATCAAAGCACTGTTACTGCTTTTAGAGTTGCCATTAAAATATCTCCTCTGGACATGAGTACTCGAGTTCTGGTTCCCTATGCTGTTACCTGAAGTACTGATAGGTGCCACAGAGGGCATAACAAAAGCATAGCACACATCATCGTAACAAGCTGACACAAGATTGCTTCAGATGAAGGATCTTTTCAAACCTGATGCCTCCCAGGACACCCACTAATAGCTGAGACAGCAGAGATTTAATCTGACTTAAAGAAATTGGACAGAAACTGGCTTGTGTGCGTATCCATATGTCTCCGAGTGCATGTGCAGTGCTATGAGATGTCACAAACTTCTATTTTTTAACTCAGCCATAAACATTTGCTCCAGGCAAAACACAGCACACGGTGTTCCACCCAGGGAAAAATTTTTGTTTAAACAAATTAAAAAATATCAATTTGCTCTTTTTTAAATTTATGAGTGCCAATATTTCTTGCTCCCCTCTTCTAATATCCACCTACATGACTCTACATATGACTCAGTAGGGATTTGATTTATTGGAATTAATTTGGTAAGTGATTAGTTCATACCACGGAGTAATGGCTTCACACTATTTTTCACAGGGGGAAGGAAAGTTGAAGTAGTACAGCTGTTAGAATAGAAAAAAAACTACTGTAAGGGCAGAGTGCCTGTCTCTTACAATGCAGGTTTTCTTAGGATTGTGTGACCTCCTCTTTGCTCACCCCTGTACAGAATGGCAGAGGTTAATTACTGCAGGGAAAAATCATACCTATTCCAACAAAATATCATAATAGGAAATTGAACCCAACAACATGGGATATCCAACTCCTGGCAATTAAAAACTCATCTAGATTTGCTATGATGACGTATCTGTATTTCCTAACTCTGGAGAAGCAAAATGATCTCAGGCAGTTTGCACTTTTCTGCCTTTCTGCTAGACATCAGACACAAAAGAGCTGCATTCCAGCAAGAAAGGGGGAAAAGCATGTATTACAAAACAGAAAAAAGTACTCAAAAAAAATGGAGAAAATACAGGTGTGAAAAACACCTAGCACTCGTTTGACAGTCTTTGTTGTTAACCAGAATGAAGATGCAGCAGATCTACACAGTAGAAAGCCATCTCTGTTTTACCAAGCCCTACAGTCCTGCCCTCCAAAATAGGGCATGGTTCCTTAGCTCTAGTAAAGCCTCCATCTGGCTAGCACTGGTTCTTTCTTAAGTGAAGCAAGAACCATTGTTAAGGACTCACAAGATTGAGTTAATTAATTAAGCATTCTGATTTGTTGTGGATCAGCCTGATGTGAATCAGGCTAGGAAGCCAGGAGGAAAAAAGAGGTGAGATTTTCCCTTTCAGAATACGTGAAAGGGTGAGTCAGGCTTACTTACAATATATTCCTCCAGTTTAAAGAGGCTGCTGGGTGTCAGCTTTTTATCAATTCAGAGCTCTGTTAATTAGAGCTGCCACTAAAATATCTCCTCTGGACATGAGTACTTGAGTTCTGGTTCCCTATGCTGTTACCTGAAGTACTGATAGGTGTCACAGAGGTCATAACAAAAGCATAGCACACATCATTGTAATAACAAGATCGCTTCAGATGAATGTGATGAATGCACACACCTCTGCTGGGAGGTGTGGCTGCTCTCTGAGATGTTGTGTTTGTGGAACCTTCTTTTTACTTGAGTGTCAGTTTTCTGTCTTGGGAAGGGTGGTGGTTCATGTAAACTTCTGAGCATACAGTTCTATAAAACTGTAATATTTGAAACCCTTTGAATCTCAATCACAGAGATACTAAAACTTTCTCCTACCTTCCTTTTATTATCTTTCCTTTTCTAATATTAAATACCTTCACAACCCATAAGAGGGAACATCATTTGCGAGTCCAGTATTTATTAATGGCAGGTATGTTCCCTTGCAGAATTTGTGAAGCTCCTCTGAAAGTCACCTCTTTTTGGAGAGCAAGAGCTCCTTGCTAGGAAAGGTCTCAGCATCCTCAGCAATAGGCACAGCACGAGGAAAAACTCCTGTCTGCGTGCACAGCTTTCCACTCATGCTTTTTCAGCATGGGAAAGGAGACTTTTTGTATTCTTCCATCTCTGAGTTGCGCTTGGGCAGGGAATCGTAAGGACCTTTATTGCTCATGGGCTTCTCAAACACAACATTGCTAAATACATCTTAAATTGCTGGAAGCCTGTGAATGCTGATACAGATGATGGACAGGAAACTTCAGTGAAGTTGCCTTTGTTTTTTGGTCTTTGAATTTTTGCTGATCATAATCAGTTTCATAGTCTGACTGCAACTAAAAGGGATTATTTCTTTCACTCTGGATTTTAAGGATGAGCATATTTGTTCAGAGGATAGAGGAGACCAAATTAGAATGTGCTAGTGGGGCATAATAAATTCACAGTAATTGTGTTCCTCAATTCTTCAGACACCATCATCTGTAAATATTCTGATCCCTTCATAGTTAGCTCATTTATGCTTCTGTCCTTACTGAATTAACCATTGTCTTTTCTTTCATGCTGTCTCCTGAGGGAAAACCCCTACTAAATCTTCTTGGTTTAATTCAATTAATTGGCATATTGTCTGGACTTATGTTTCCCCTCCTGGGTCTTGAACTTATGTTCCCTCAGTTCTCAAACTCCTTAGCTATATTTCTGCAGCTTTGACTGACAACTTGCTTGATCAGAGGACAAAGCATGTGATTTCATATCTTTTACTTCCAGGCTAATGTTTAACAATGTAGTCAGTTTATCAGTCAATTTGTTAAGCCAGGGTGAGAGTTCTCCATTCTGAAGTCATCACAAAAATCAATAATAATCAATTCATTTATTCTAGCTACATTAAATTATTATTAACTGTAATAATTAAAAATAAATAATTTAAAGGACCTCAAGCCTGTGCTGATTTATGAATAGTTCGTGCTTTTGTCCTTTGCTACCAACTTTCACATTTTTAATCCTTTTCCAGTTAATGAAAGACAGCAACTAAATCATACTGCCTTTTCAGTGTGAAAAATTAGAGGGTGAAGGTTTTGCTTTCAGCATAACTTCTTCACTTTTATAAGCAGAAGAATGACTGTGCAGAAAGTATGAAGCATGAAGCAGAAAAAAATGTAGTTTTGATGAAGCATTATTTCTGCAGTAAGAAAAATGGGTTGAAAAACATAGACTTAATACCACTCTTAGTCAATACATTTTATGGCTATAATAAACTGAATTAATGATACATTGAGGACATTTTGTCAATGCGTTTTTTTTTTTTTTCTCCACAGGACACACAAAAAAACATAACAACTTCACCACGACTTGCTCACAGGAATTCTGTCAAGCTATAGCTTTTAATATATCTTATATACCTTCAACCAAAAAAAATCAAAAAGTAGGACAAAAACAGAAGTATCCAAAGCAGCGATAAAATTAAGCAAAAGCTGAATGATCATGTCACTCCCAAACATAACCATTCTGGTATCTCAGAGCTTTCCACACATCAACATGTCCCTTATTTTGGCAAAAATTTAAGATGCAGATTCCAAGGTGAGAAGAACTAGATCAGTAAAAGCTGTTCTTAGGACACAAGAAGAGTTTGATGTAGAAAATAGTAGTGCCCTACCATGGTATCTTTCTTCATATCTGTTCCTTTCTATAGCAGGACTCTGACAAATATCCATATCTATATATGAAAATATACGGACTAGCAAGAGCTGCTTTAATTCAAAAGAAGCCAAAACAGAGAAAACTGTTTGCTTCATATTTCATAATTATAATGACCTGTCATTTAATCAAAGACTGCTTTCAGATCTTTCGTCTGACGAGTTCTCATTCAACACAAGACCTAAGGAAAAGGTGACTAAAACTCCATGAAAGCTGTTGATGGTGTAAATGGCTGTTGAACAGCTTCAAAGAGAATTTTACTGTCATCGTATATCCACTTCAGGGTATGTCTCATGGCTGTAAGCATCCATTCAAACTTATTGAAAATTGTATACTACGCCATGTTTCTCTTTAGAAGTTTTTTTTTTTTTTTTTTTTTTAATTCACGTTAGTCTAAGAGCCATCCGGCTGAGCTCACTAAGGATCTTGTGCATTTTCTTGTTCACAGATGGTAGCAGCTAGATTAGAAACAGAAGATATTCCTATCAAAAGTTATGCATTTATCTTGAATCTGATAGTGATGCAACCTAAATAAATGATCATAAGTGGTTTTGCTGAGTTTTGTACAAAGAGGAAAGGATTTTAAAGCATTCTTTTCAGGTGTTATTCTCCTTACCTAACTTACTAAAAGTACTGATTCATAACTTTCTTAGTTATGAACATAGGTACATGAAATACTATTAGTTTTAAACAAAGGAGACCACCAAACTTCAGAAGTTAGTCTAGTCTAGTCTCTCCTTCAGAACTACTTCAAAATAAGAGCATATTTTTTTTTTTTAAACATAGTTTGAAAACTTGCGGGAAGTGACATCATGGCTTATTGTGTCTGTATATCCTTGTTGTCACAGACAGCATTTGCCCTAAATCCTTAAAATCCATAAAACTTGTTCAAGTAGTTTATATGCACTGTCCATTCTGGAAGGCTACATCTGAATTCCAGCCCTCTGCTCTTCACAAACTAGCTCATTTCTTCTCTGAATACTATCCTTGTCAGTTTACTGGTGGTCAAGACAACATATCTTTTCTCATTACAGTTTGAAAGATAAGGATGTTTCTTCACATATTTACTGATTTGGCATTATGATTCCTCTTGTAACAAAGAGATGTGTTTCTTATGCTACTGTGCCATGCTTTCAGTATATGCATGCTGCCAGTGTTGCCTGAGAGGAAGGATAACAGAGGTACCATTAATATTTTTCATTGGTTTTCCAAAAGGCTAGCATTCCCCCCATAAATGAAGCAGTTATACCAGGATAAGTGGCATATTTAACTGGAAAATTAGTAATTAATATTCATACAATCCACTAGATTGAATGATCAGACACAGCTGTAGTTTGAACCTGAGTTATAACAATATAGTGGTACTTCATTCCAATACATCTTCTTTTGCTTCCTCACCAGAAAAGGTATACGAGTGTCAAGATTTCTTTTAGTGACTACAACTGCAATCTAACCTCTTGATACTAAAGACTTAGGTATCACTTTAACACTCGACCAAGGGCAATTGAATTGCTGTGGCATTTCAACATGTTTCTGCTCATTGGCTCAGCTCCAACAGCACTTACGTGTTAGAAAGTCCCAGTTTTGCCATGATGTATTTAAATTGTTAAAAAAAAAATTAAAGATACCTTTACTGTACATCTCTGCCATCTGAAAATATTAAAACCTGTGCAGAAGTCAGAATCAGCTGCTCCTGCTTTACTGCTTATCCACATCTGCATAAGAATACCTTCAGTACTATTCTTCCTTCTCCATTGCTCAGTTTCTGTTTGAAAGTTCCATGAAGTCTGAGTTCAATTAAGGCCATTCATGTAATTACCTCATTGTGTGCTTATGCTTTAAATAGAAACACAGATGCCAGACTAGGGCCTTCTAGTTATCTGAATCCCAATAATTTTACTAACATTGCCAAAATTTGAACTCTAGTTATAAATCTTGATTCAGTAGAAGACAGGAATTCAGAGTTATATACAACCCTTAAAAATGCAATGTATAATGTTACTCTGGGAAACATCAGATTCTGGGGAAAAAAAAAATGCAAAGGAAGTAAATAGAGAAAAAGAAGAATATTTAAAAATTCAAGGTTAGAAGGGGTCATAAAAACACAGTTCCCTATTTTGTCAAGCCTAACACATAAAATAGCCAACATTTCTATCTATATGTTCTTTCTGGAAAAGACTAATTGATGCTACTTTGAGGGTATCCAAAATTTCAATCAAGCCAAATCTCTTCTTGTTGTTGTTACTACTGCTTTCATGCTCTTACAATAAAATCTGTCCATGAGAATTTTTAGGCTTTCCATGTGGAACAGCTGCAATATGACCAAATAATAAAGCCATAGTACTGCTTGCCAAAAAGCTCCAAACTTGGAAGTTAGACTAAGCCAATAAATGATAGATTATAATTATTTTTAAGTAGTGTTATAGCCTCACATCAAACAACAGATAATTACTAAGGACATGAAAAGTATGCTGTGGTACTAATGTATATTAATCACATAAAGACTAATGTACGCATTCCTAGATATAAATGATATAACAATAATAAGATTAATTCCTTTTTTGTTAGCTGGTCAGTAAATCTAGTTTTAAGAAATACTAATGCATATTTATCCACTGGAACATTATGCTATTTTACTATTTTGTTAGTTACTGCCCTTAACGCATAAAGTCATCCTACCTTTTAAAATGCCAGACACTATCAGATAGCATGATGCCGTTAAGAAAACCAAAGAATACAAATAGGGGGCTGAAATTAATCTATTCTAAAAACATTACATTTTTTGCTACTTGTTTCTGTAATTGATGTTAAGAAAGTAAGAAGTATTGAATGGGAATATCATAACTTTTACCAGCGTCTGGCAAAACAGCACAAAGACAACAAATGTTCTTTGATCATCTTGTGGGGGCTGGAGGATTCGGGATAATGATTAACAATTACAAGACATTTAGAGGTAATTTTTCAAATCGTATCTAATTTACCATAATCTATAATACATAACATTAAAAGATAGTTCAGGCTGGTGCTTCAATCCTTGTTCAAAGACAAAACCGGTGAAGGAAACATTTTAGTAAAGAAAGAATCAATGCCCTTTTAAGTAGAACAAAGACTAAAGAGTAGTTAGCAGCATGGTGACTACCCATCAATCCAGAGAGCGATAATGAAAGCAGCCCCAAAAGTGGCTGTAGTTAGAAATGAGGAATGCGCTGTCAGGATGATGATGAGGGCTGACATTTTTCCTGGCATTTTAGGCATCGGGAGAATGAGACCCTATTCACAGGATATGAATGTTCACTGGTGTGGTGTCTACTGTTGTGGAGGGGTGGATGCCCAGCACATTTGTGTTCAGCAGATACCTATCATCTCCCAGAGTGTGTCCTTACAGGAGAACAACTGAGTCCCACCCCATCATTTTCAGATAAAGTAATATCACACTAGGAGATCTGGCTGCAGACTCTCCAGTCGTGCCAAGCAGTGAAGATCTCAAGCACCTTTACAACATTTCAGACTGCTTTTTTTCTGGTAAGAGTTTCATGGCTGTGATAAAACACAACTTCCAAAGACCAAATTGGCAGAAGCCAGCAAAACCAGACTATTGTGACTGTGGTTAATTATCCATTCCGAATTTACTGAAGCATTAGTAATGTTAAAGGGTAACGTTAGTAATGCTTGGGGAATTGAAGTATAAGAGACCAAAGCTGCAAGGTGCAGCAAACATCAGAAAAAAGGAACATGCTGCATTTTACAAAGGTGCTTAGCACATTGCAAGATCAGGCCTTAACTACTCCAAAGGCCTATGCTTGGAGGGACTATCAACACTACACAATGAAGCAGTACAGTGTCTGCTGGCCAAATCTGTTCCAGAAACCAAAACAAAAATAATGATGTCTGCAAAGCATTATCATCATACCACGTGGGTACCCAAAACACTAATCTGTTCTTTGCTCACACCAGCTTTTGTTGATGACTTAGGACCATTGCAGAGTTTCTATACAGGTTGTCCACAGTCCTAAAAAGAGAGGCCACATCAGTGCAGAAACTAGTGAGAGTATCTAATCTCAACCTGAAATTGTTCCACCCTTTGTCAGGACTCTGCCTACTCCATCATGAAAGGACTGGGGATTTTTATTTAGTTACAAATGTGCACTGGCAGGCTTGGAGAGCATGTTCCTATGCTTCTCTCCTTTACTCTTAATGAATAAATGGAATAACTCATGTTGTGGAAGTAAGCAGTCAACCTGAATTTTAATGATCTGGGGACATTCTATGAGTTCTGTGGCATGGCATGTTTTCTGAAGTGAAAGCTTATTTTCATATTTTTCTCTTATCTCTGGCCAAACAACTTCAAATCATACGATGCAAAGAATCCTGGGTAAATGACTCCTTTTGAACAGGGAAAGTTAGTAAATATTTCTAATATAACAGAAGATGTTGGAAGAAACAAAGAATTAATTTCCAGTATTTCAAGAAAGGGCTTCATAAGTATGTATACATATATATAAATTGTAGCTGTTTATCTACACAGGAATATTGTCACTAAGGAAAAAAACTTCGCCTATATGATAACTGCTGCTTACAATTCAGAAAGTTACTGTGTAAAAAGCATTGTGCCAATCTAGAAATTCTTGTAATATCTAAATCAATGTCTTTCAGATGTCTGTGCAAGGAAAACAAAGCTCTAACAACTGAACAACCAAACATCTTTTCATATTAATCAGTAGGAACTTGATAAATTCCGTTGATGTGGAAAATTAGCACCTTTGCTTGTTTCCCAGATTTTGATTTCATTTTGGACACTTGGTCGTGAATTATAAGTGCTGCCTGGCTGGATGTAACTATTTCAGTTGAAATCCATTATATCTTATAGAATTATGTGCCTTGTTAGGGAAATGCTAGTTATTTCCATTTCAGCATCTGCACTGCGGTGGATCTATTATTAACAGTGAGCTCATTAAAAGAATGAAAGAATCTGATTTGTGTCTTTGGGTTGGGGGTTACTAAGGCTTCTGCTGAAACAAATAAGCTGGCTGTGCTGCTTCCAGCTGACACAGCTGTCACGAATACCTCCACCGCCACTGCATTGCGCGGGGATGCTGGGCTACAAGGCCTTGTAGCCATATGTAAACAATACAGCACTGATGACAGGTTTACAACACTGGAGACAACATGTGCAGCTGTTAGCCACTGGTTTTTATAGTGCAGAACAAATGTTTCTCGATTTGCAGACGTTAGGCATGCAGCCTCTGCGGGAGCAGGGAGGAGGGAATATGGATGGCTAGCAGCTCTGCCACACCAGAGAAGGGACTGAAGGCCATGCTTCCTTCTCCTCACCTCCTCCTCAGTGGAGGAGATGGGATTCCTGTCAACAATGCACATATGTTTTGTGGTGGGACTGAAGGACTCCAGAGAAATAAACACTGTGACAGGAACAGCTGATGTGGGCTATGCCTATGTCAGCAAGCTAAGTTGCAGCAACTGTAGAACGTTTTAGGGCGGAAGGGATTGGAAGGGATCTCAAAGATCACCCAGTTCCAACTCTCTGCTGCAGGCAGAGTTATCGACTGCTAGACCAGGCCACCCAGGGCCCAATCCAACCTAGCCTTCAACGCCTCCAGGGACTGGTCTTCCTGTTCCAGCAACTCACTGCCCTCTCAGTCAAAAAACTTTCCCCTGATACCTCATCTAAATCTTCTCTCCTTTAGCTTAAAACTATTCCCACTTGTCCTATCAATATCTACACATATAAAAAAGTGACTTCCCTCTTGTTTATAATCTCCCTTTAAATATTGGAAGGGAGTAACAAGGCCTCCCTGCAACCTTCTCTGGACTGTTCCAGCCCAGCTCCATCAGCATATCTTTGCAGGAGAGGAGCTCCAGACATCTGATCATCTTTGTGGACCTCTCCTGGGCCAGAGCTCCACATCTTTTCTGAGCTAGGAGACCCAGACCTGAACACAGTACTGCCAATGGGGTTCACATGGGCAGAGGAAAGGGGGACAATCCCCTCCTCTTCCTCCTGGCCACCCCTCTTCTAACACAGCCCAGGATACTAGGAGCCTTCTGGGCTGCAAGCTCACGTTAAGCTTTTCCTTCTACCAGGATCTTTAAGTTCTTCTCAAGAGGAATACTCAAAGTGTTCTTCTTCCAGTCTGCATGCATGTCTGTGATTGCTGTAACCCAAGAAGGACTTTCAAAATAAAGCAGATAGGAAAGCATAATGCTGTAATACACTAGGAAGAAAGAAAGAAAGAAAAAAGAAAAAAAAAAAAAAAACAACCAGAAGGAAAGAATCTGCTTACCCTTAGAAGGCCTCAAATAGACAATAAGCTCCAGCTAGATACCCTCACCTCCACTGCCAATGCTTAAATGAGGTCTGGGAAGATGTGGATCCAGGCTCCACCCCTTCCAGTCACTCAGGTCTATCGTGTGCACCTGAGCTCCCCAAGCTTGGCCCTGCCTTCCCACTAAGGTGCTCAATCACTATTTCAAGCTATGACTCAGCATTTCCACTGCAGAAGGGATAGTAGAATTAGGAAATTCTATCCAAAAGTTCTTGAGTGTGAGAATATACAAAGTAGGAAGACAAGGAATAACGACACCTTGCCTTATCCTTGCCTACTTAACAACTCAGTGCAACTATGTGCAGACCGCACATAGACTACATATTAAAACAGGTAGGAAACACCAAAAGAGAAGGAAATTAAAAAATAATAATTTCTTATCTACTCATACTCATCCCAAAACAATAACAATATTTTATAAATAATTATTACACTGTCACACTCCTGTGTATATATGTACATTATATTAATGTCTCAACTAGCCAAGCCATGTTAAAGTACATCTTTGTCAGCAATGTAATTTTAAGCCTGTATTGCAATATTTGCTGTCTCACATAACTTCTAGTGACAGAACGTTTCTAGCTAATTAATAATAATGAACATACCAATAAACACCTAGGTCATGATAACTCAGTAGCATGTGCTAGTAAATAAAATGCTCTGGGACCTGTTTTCTAGCCTCACAGGCAGTGTCACTGCATAGTTTGTGCCCTAATAGTCATCTTCCACTACACTGTTTGGGACCGTTTGATGTCTTCAGGACAATACCTGACCGTTACTGTCTTCTGATCCCAGACTGGCCCTGCATTGGTCAAAATTATACAAAAGGATTATATGAAAATATAAAGAGTATCGTGGGTCACAGTTGTGAGAACGTGCTTGTCATGTTTAGAATATCAATATGGATGTAGTTTTAGCACAAATTGTAGTGTTAAAGCATTAGCTGCTGATTCCATTGGACAATAGACTGCTATGATATTCTGGAATTCCCTTTTGCAAGGGAAGCAGTTGGCAACACAGCAAAGAGATGCAAGATTTCAAGATACAACTGTCATGAAGACTTTCCAGATAAACAAAAAGGATTGCTTGCTCACAAGATAATGTAACTACAGAAAATAGAATATCTGGGAAAGCTATTGCTTATTTCAATCTGCAATCATTTTAGAAATTGGAAAATTGATCCAGACTGCAAAATCAACTATTTGCGAAAATCTTTTCTTGCTTCTTCTTAGTTATGGTGTTGCTATCTTCCACATTGATTTTTTTTTTTCCTATGAATGAGAAGATCTGACAATTTGAGGAGCTTCTGGAAACATGTTTTCTTTAGTTTATGTTTTCAAAAATGTGCTGAATTCAAAATTATATTACTTCTTTTATTTAAAGTATCTTTTTCTTCCAGGTAAGTTAAATTTTTACACCCTATTTTTGCTGAACAAATAGCAAATGAAAACCTCAGAAGCAAATGAAAACAAGCTTGCAAGCTTGTTTTAAAAAGTTTTTTTTTTTTTTTATCCCGCTAGATTTTGTAAAGAAGATTAAATCTCACCACATGACTATAAAGAATTGCAGTGTGATAAAACAATATTCAGCAAGAAATTTTAATATAGGCCAAATGATTACACTGTGATATAGCCAAGGGGAAATCATAAAGGGAACAATCTTGATTTGAGGGAGAAAGATCTGTAATTGCTGTATTTGATACTTAGCAACATGTCCAGATGACTGGGCGACACATTTGAGAGAATTATTCCATCATGTGGCTTTCGGGAGAGCTGTTATTTATGGCATTCCAAGGCCTTCATCCTCTAAGTTTAATTTTTGAAGTTGTTCATATCCTTCTCAATATTGGTTGTTTTTTTTTTTTTCTGTAAGTGCTGGAAGTAATGACTATTTATGACATATCCTACTTACACAATATCCATTTTGTCTTCTAACAAGGTCATACTATTGCTGTCTATAAAAATTGCACATTCTTGCCACAAAAAGCAGATGCAGCTAGAAAGAGAATTTCAATTCTGTATAACCATTTACATGTGAGAGGTACATTTCCACAAATGACTTCCAGCCTACCACACATGCTCTGCCTTTTAACTCTGGGTGGGGTTTTATAGCCATCATAAACTTAATCCTCTAATAGATAAAAGCCTGCAAAAACAGATGGATGATGAGATTGATGATAGTGCTCTACTGCAGCTGCCCTCTCTTCCTTCCCCAGTGAGTACTAGAAACTGACACATGTGCCCATATGGAAGCATATGAGAAGTTTGCTCCTGTTTTAACTCCATCTGCTAAACAGGTGGGTTGTTAGTTATCCATGATCCATCCTAGTGTTGCCTCTCACCACTGATGACTGCTTTGCAAAGCGGGGTGTTACCCTGCATCTTCTGAAGCAAAACCCCCATCCCATCATCCATTACAGATCTGAGCTGTAGAGCAACGTGGTGCTTCCTCTTGCCTGTTCTCAGCTTTAGCGTGGCCACATGCTGGTAAGCACTGCGTGCTTATCATTTTGTACTCAGATAGGCAGACTGGATAGGATAAAACAAAGAATCAGGTTCTGTAGTCTCACTTTAAAGGACTCTGCTGAGAAAAAGAGGTAAGATCTGCTAATGGTCCTCTTCAGGGTTTTCCATTCACAGCACTGTGTTTAATTCAAGTCATGTTATACCCCCCTAGTAATGGCTTTGTTACTGTAATTACCTCAGATAGTGATTGTACTTCATATTCTATTATTTGGTTTGCAAAAGCCAGACAGATTTTCCATGCTGAAGTCCCTTTTATTCCTTATTAGTTACCTGATCACAAATCCCTTCATTTGAGTTCAGATTTTATACTTAAGTTTTGAAGTACTGAATATGGATTATTTTTCTCATTCTTGTTTTTATTATTTTTAATAGCTTGTTCTTAAAAAAACTGCAACATCAAGTCATCCACTGATGCAATCCGTGACTCACAGACACCTTTTCTGTATTTGAAATGAGCAGTTGAAATTATATATTAAGAGATGCCAATTAAGTAAGTGTTAAATTGGGCATAAAAATAATTCAGGATACTATAGATAAAATGAGGAATATGAAAAATGACAGATGAATGTTGTAATCTTTGCAATACTACTGAATGATGATCAAGAAAAGCAAAATAATGGCAGAGCAAAAACATAAGGCAGGAAATATGAACATTCATATCTGCCTGAAATTAGAAGTAGAAAATCTATGTCTAAACATACAGAAATTACTTAGATGCATCAACTTTTCCATTGCTTGCGTGTTGGTATTATCCCTGATCCCAGGTACTTTTCTGTTTTATGTTCATGGATTTGTACACAGCAGTACTGCTTCTGTCAGATTATTTCTGGGAGTCATATCTTCTCATGCCTTCAGCTGAAATTTCCTATCATGTCTTTATCTCTTTCTGTCTATTTTATATTGTTTTGCATCCTTCTCAGATAATCATTCCCTACCATGCAAAGGAATTCAGTATCTCTTTTCAGTTAAAGGAAACAAACAAATAAATACAAAAAAACCTTTTTGCATTGAAATGTAAATCCTCAATCATATCCACAAAACTCACCAAATAGTTTGGATATTAAAATGGAGCAATACACTTAGTGAGGCAGTATACACACTGCTTTGGTGATTCATCTGTAAGCCGACAACCCTTCAACAGTTGAAGCGGAGCACAGCGCTCTGTATTTACCAGCCTGGAACACATCACAGCTATATCCTCCTCTAAGTGGTTCAGATCCTGCTCCAAATGTTGGGTTGTAAAAGTTAGCATGGCTAGGGAAAGCAATGACCCTTTTGTCAAGGGAAGACTTCAGGGGAAGTTCCCAGAAGGCTTCCAAACGTGGAAGGAGCACTGTGAGGTAAATCTTTGCTGTTTTCCACTACATACAGGACAAAATGTATGAGATATTGGCAGGCTTAGAGAGACTGCAAGGTATGTGGACACAGACCAGTAGCCTCCAAATTTTTTTGGTCACACATCATTATGTCCTGGTTTCAGATGAGATTTTTCTGCTTAGTGCCTGGTATGATGCTACCTTTTGCCTTTGGGAGAAAAACAATATTGATAACACACCAGTGTTTCAGTTGTTTCTGAACAGTGCTGTGCAGGATATTTTGTCTTCTTGTACTGCCCTACCAGCAAAGGTGGGGGGGAGGGGAGGGAGGAGGGGTAATGGGGCACAAGGAGACGTGAGGTAGCAGAACTAGGACAGCTGACCTAAACCGGCCAAATGAATATTCCATACCATATGGCATAATGTGAAAAAACTATAAAACTGAGGAGAGTTGGTCGAGGGAGACAGCCACTGTTTAGGGTCTGGCTGGACATTGATCGGCAGGTGGCAATTTCATCACTTGTTTCATAAATATATATTATATTGCTAATATATTATATTGTTAATATATTATATTGTTATCATTACTATTATTATACTTTTTCTTTCTGTCTTAGCAAATTGTTTCTATCTCAACCCACTAGTTGTATTTGTTTTCCTTTTTTTTTTCGTTGTCTCCTCCATCCCGCTTGGAGAAGGAAGTGAACAAATGACTGTAGTGCTTAGCTGCCTTACAGGTTAAACCACAACATATTAACAGTAACAAATGTTTGACTGTGTATCTCAATATATGTATGTTTCTTAATAAATTACATTTTCTTACTGCTGTACTAATACATAATGTACAGTATCAAATATACATAAAAATAAAAAAAAAATAAAGTGATGGGATAGATGAAATAAATGCTATTTTAAAATAGTTTATTTAGAAATATTCATATATTTTTACAAGAAATATATTATTACTTCACCCCAATGGATTGTCTTCCAAACATCCTGAGCTGTATAAACATCCCATTTTGGAGACCACTGCCCTAGATGGTGCTGAGACAGGTTAGGTTTTTTAATAACAAAGAGGAATGTTTCCTCTTCCTGCAAGATGAAGGTTTTAGATCAGGAGAATAAGTAGTTCAAAAAAACGCTACAGGAAACCAGAAGCAGAATAGCACAGGCTCTGAAATCTCCCTTTCTTATCCTCTCACAACAACTCTTCATCTGAGGAACACAACGAAGAATTTGCACATATTTTGTTGCTCCAAAGTTACCAAGAGTTATCTTTCTTAATTATAACATGAGGTTTATTTTAATGACAGAGCCATATAATTAAACTACTTTCTCTACAGTATAATGAAAATCTATAAAATGTGTTCAACAGTTCAGAAAAACCTAGTCATCAATATTCAATGAATGCTTAATATTATTTTCTATCAATTTCCCTCACTTGGCTCTAGTTTGGTATTAGGGAATAGAAAATTTCTACAGTTGAAAATCACTATTCCACCTTAACTAGCTTTTTCTACCAAAAGGTGAGATGCCCCTCTTCCTTCATCAAAAAACCTAATTAAGTTGTACAATTTGTATGCCTAAGGAAATTTGAGGATGTAAGGCCACGATTCTTAAGCAAGCCTGTCTAACTTACAGAAATGACCCCTTGCATACATTATAAGGGAAACTTGCATACAAATATAAAGAGAAAACACATTTCAATATAATTAGTGTTCTTATATGTTCTGATGAATCAAACATTTTCTTAAAAACACATTCCCAAGCAAAGGTTTTTTCAAGACATTCTTGAAAGCCTTGTACAGAGTAAATTCCATTTTGGATCTATTAAACACTGGAAGACTGTCTTTTTCTATGGAAACACTGTACTGACTGTTGCATAAGAAGGCTTGTATAGTCTTACTATTGCTATGCTCTTGTTGTCTAGAAAACCTTTATAACTTTGAGAAGAAACGGCTTGAAATGAATAAAAACTGCAAAGTCCAAAGTGTCACCAGAGCTCCAGTAATATGCCAGTTTTTTCCACAGTGAACCTTCATGCTTGGAGCTTATGAAATAAACAGTGCAGACAAGCAGCTTTTTGCTGTGATCTGACTTGCAATTTGCACCTCTGAAAAAGCAATATTCTTTTTTTCCTTTTCTTGAGTCCTTTTAATCAACATGTCTCATTCCACCTCACGGCTGGCACCTCTGCTGCAAGAATCTAAATTTTCATTAAGATATGCTAAAAGTAATATAATCTCCTAATGAACCTCTTCACACACAGAGAGAAAGAGAGAGAGAGAGAGAGAGAGAGAGAGAGAGAGAGAGGAACAAAAAAAAGCCCTGAAGGAAATCAATTATTCTACAGTATTTTGTACTCTGCTTAGAAATGTGTGGTTTGCTGACCTAAACATGAGGGAATGGATGAATTATGAGCACTCACATAGTTATCTGCTAGTATGTTGATTAAAGGTTCCCTGGGGCTCCTGAGACCTGCATCTTCTTGGACCATGAACTTCATATGTTGTACAATGCATGGACACCCAGCTGCCAGCTTTCCCCAAGTCCATTCAATCCCTATCCTGTGACACGCCTTGTTGCACACCCACTCAAGGGCAGCACCCTTAGGAGAGGGCAGCTTGAATGAGGCATCTCTCAAAAGAACACTTATTTCATCTGTCTTGCAGGTTTCTCTTGAGAAATCACCAGGAAAGAGCATTGAGGGATGGGCCATGAGCCAGAGGAGCTGTTTTGGCAGACTGCACAAACCCTGCAGATCACAAGCCGAATCCCTCCTGATTGAAACAATAAAGCTGCTTAGGATTTACTTTTATTCTTTCTCTCCAGTATTTTCTATCATGTTACAAGCTGTGAAACCACTTCATTTCTTATTTACCAGATGCTAGTTCCTGTCTTATTTATGATTTGGACCAAGATTTATATGGAGAACCACTTGAACCCAATTAAAAGTCACAGGAAGGAAGAAAAAAACTATCTGAAGTGTCCTGAGAACAGTTTTTATTTTTATTATTATTATTTTCTTTTTCAGTGGAGAAATATATTTTCACATTTAAAACTAGTTGACTTTTTAAATAATGGAAATAATATTTCCTGGTGAATTGGAGGGTGGTAGTTCTTTGCGGTCACAATTTTGCCAAGTATTCAGAAGAGGTAGCAGATCTCTTTCTCTTCTACTCCCAGTTTTGGGGAGATCTGAGGAGGAACATCAGCCTTTCTGCATTTTCAAATCTTATCTGGCTTCCCAGGTTTGAATTAAATAATGGATCCAAAGAAATGCAGTGGAATGAAAAAAATCATTCTCTATGTCCTTTGAAAGAGGCCAGTGCTGTCAAAAGCCCATTTAGCACTTCAGCATACTCTGGTTCCAGGTTCTTAGCTGCAACAACCATGTGTATAATGTTAGGGTTGTTTCTGACAGCAAGATGAGATTTCCCATAGAAAATATCAGCTGAGACCTTGTCATTGCTTGCCGTATTTTTAGTTCATTGTACAGAGCCTCACTTTTAACGCAGGTAAAACTAGGTATTATAAAGTATGCATTTTCTTTTACTTTGGTTGCTTTTTTTCTAAATCTACACTTCAAGCAGTTGACACATTTAACAGAAAGACTGGCCTCCAAATTGAAATTGCAGGAAACTACAACACTGAGGCACACAGACAAGCTGCAGACACAGCTTGAATCTGAAAGTAAGACTAGCTGCATCTGTGGGTTAATATCACTTGGCTAATTTATGCCTTCACAGGCAGGACTAACTAACTTTGCAATTTCATTGCATAGCATCTGTGCAACACTGGACACCAGCTAGAAAATCTGTGTGATCTCTTACCCCATTTTGCAGATTTAGTGACTTTGGTCCCAGCTAGCTGCAGGTATGCAGTAAATATGCTCTCTGTCTGCTGCCAAGCATCTGTATAGACTTAAACATCTGTAGAGCAGAAGCTTAAAATGGTTGTGTAATATAATGAACAGCAGACTATATAATTACTCTTTATTTGCTTGTAAAAGATTAGTTACTAAAAGAATTGCATTTTCTACGCACCAGAAAAAAAAAAAAAAGAAAAAAAAACCTGCTTCAATTAAATCGGCAAATGCACTTGCATTAATTCTGCCAATGAGAATATAATTTCAAAGTGGCCAGGGTGAGTGTAAGGACAGTGAAAATAGATTTTCTTTTTTTCTTCTGAGGAGCTGGCAGTAATACAACAAGCCTTTGCAATAATTCCTAAGAGTTATTGATTTTGGAGCCAAAAAGAACCATTGCATTAATCTGGCTTGACCTCTCGCGCAGCAGAGGATTTTGCCCAGCAAATTCTCCAATAAACTCAGTAGCATTTTACTTAGCTTATGAAGACCTTAAAAAAAAATATATATATATAAATAAATTTTAAAAAGGCCTGAAATAGTGAAGGAGCTGAAATCTGCAAGTTCCGTTCATGATGTATAATAAAAATAAGAGTGAATTTGGTATTTCTGGCCCAGATTTATTCATGTGTCACATTTAGAGTCTGCCACATTTTCACAGAACTTCTGAATTTGGCTCTGTCAATCATAAAAATCCTTCCTTTCCTGACTAGTAATGAAAAAAACACACTACATTTAAGACTCATTTCTTCTGGGGCAATATATGTGAATTGTGCTAGATGGAGCAAGCAGAATTTAACATCTACACCAAGACTCTGGTGTGATATAAAAATGATCTAGATTGATCTAATAGTTCACATTGCTATCTGAAAAAGAGAAAATAGCAGAGTTAGAAAATGTGACTAATGTACTGAAATACAGCCATTCACCTGAGCGTGCAGAGAACATGAAGCAATAACCCTAAGGAATAAAAGTCCTGCATGCAGCTCTGCATAGCATGCCCACTCAGAACTGCGGAGTGAAATAGGAGAACATGAGGCTTTCATTTTCCACAAGTTCACCAAAATAAGTCACGCAATTAGTAGGCTACAAATGTTGCTACAACTTTGTCTAGTGGAGGATACAAAATAAAGGATCCCTCACACAGTTCCACTGCTGTTTAGATTGGTCATCCCCAATCCATCCCCACTCCTGTCATTCAATGAGCAAGAGATGGTCAGGGAGAGAGCCAGAGATAAATTTTGGGAAGACATGATAGCAGTCTTTCAGTATCTAAAGGGGATCTATCGGAAAGAAAGGGACAGACACGGTCTGTTGCGATAGGATAAGGGGAAATGGTTTCAAACTAAAGGAAGAGAGATTTAGATAGGATAATATGAAGAAGTATTTTAGAATAAGAGTGGTGAGGCACTGAAACGGGTTGCCCAGAGAGGTGGTGGATGCCTTGTCCCTGGAGACACTCAAGTTCAGGCTGGATGAGGCTCTGAGCAACCTGATGTAGCTGTAGGTGTCACTGTTCACTGCAGGGTGTTTAGATTAGATGTCGTCTAAAGATCCCTCCCAACTCAAATGATTCTATGATTCTATAATATTTTTTGTTAAGGCCTTCTCTTCGTTCAACTCTGACTTTTGATATGTAAAGAACTTTAAAGCTCTATGGAGTAAAATAAACAAATTAAGTACTGCTCATAGATTCTTTCCTCCTTCTGCTCAGCTTGGAAATGATCTTTTTTCTCTATAAAATCTTGAAATTTGGATTGACAGAAAACTTGGAGGGAGAAGACCATGAGATGGGGCAGGATCCTGCTGTAGCCTGACCTGTCCAAGAACTCCAAGATGGTGCTGGAAGTACTGCACAGCCTGGGCTTCAACTGAGATTTCCCCTTGCTGAAGAAAAACAAAAAGCTGCTGTCAGAAGTGTTTTTTATTTGTTCCTTTGACATGAGTCCCTCATGACATACAAATATCTGGAAACTCTAACAGTAGAATAAGTAATCTGTGAAGCTCAGAAGGCGCATTTAGGTCTAATACTGTAACATAAGCATTTTTGTTCATTGCAGAAGACTGTGTTATGTATATTAGAGTTCTGTAAATTTCTTAACAGTCCAAGTAAATTTAAAAATCATTGCAAGAATCATCAGAAGAAATAGCTTTGCATTTAAGTCCCACCTTTCAACTAAAGTGGATGTGTCAGCTGAAGTCGTGTAGAGACAAACAACTTCTTTACAGGATATACATAAACCTCAAGAGAATATTTTCAGCACTGGAAACTATGAGATGGTATTTCAGTGCCCTGCAATATTTGATAGCTTTGATCTGTAGTATCTACAACAGAAAAGATGCCAAATTATTGAAAGCATGAGAACTAAGGTATAAAATTTGAGTGTGTGCACCTGTCATGCATAAAATACATCTTTTTGGGTTCCAGTTGGCATTTGAACTAGAAGAAATACATATCTTTGCATTCCAAGCTGCCTGTACACTCAGTTGTTGTTATCAGTTTCTCATCCACGTAGGCTCTTTAGGTATTGAGATATGCTATTCAACTGAGATAAGCAGTGAAACACCTATACATATGAGGAAGCCAAATAAATAATGTGTCTTTTGTTCAGAACAAGTCAGTTAAAATGCTTAACTCTTGAAATGTGGAATTCAACTACAATGTTTTTTATAATAAATTCTCCATACCATTTAATTTCCACATTTAAAACAAGACTACCGAAGCAACCATATTTTATCTGCTGTATATTGGATTTCTAAGTCCTATCTCTTCCTGGTTTCTGGATTTTATGACTGTTACATTTTCCATCTCCCAGATGTCATCAAGCTGACAAGACATATTTTAAGGGCTTGAAGTGGCTACTTCACTTCTTTCTAACAGTTAAGATGGTAGTTGCTGTGCATGCATATGTCTAAAACTAGTGAATTGTATGGTCATATCACAACATCACTTATGCCTCATTAACCACTGGTTCCAGCTGTCAGAAACATTTGTTGGATTTGAAAAGGTAGTCTAAAATGAGAGAGAATTGTTATTAATGATACTGAATAACTAGTACACCATCCCTCTCCAATGATGGGAGTCTCCTGCCATGAGGAATTAGGTTTGAAGAATTTAACTCAGTGATTGTATAAGATGAACCTACTATAGTTTCATGACACTATGACTTCAGAAATATTAGCAATTAAATAAAAACAAGTAAATAGCAAAAACTTTCTTTATACTATTTATAGGTATCATTGTAAACAGAATACCCTACATACCAAACCCATTTTAGGGGCTTAAAGCTTTAGGTCCTCGTAGCACAAGTTGGTTCCCTAGTGATATTTGTGCCCAAAACCATTGGTAGCAGATAATGGCTAAAGACTAATGCATTCATTATTAAAAATCTTATTAAAAAAAAAAAAAAGATATTTTATTATGATAGGTGGATCTCTGGTGTCATAAAGAAAGAAGATAGATGAAAGGACATGATACAAATTATGCTTCTTGGTGCATATATTTTTTTTATAAGTAGGATGCTGCCACCTAAGAGGAAGATAATTTATAGTAATCAACTCTGCAAACCTTGCTCCTGTCACTGCTGTTGCTCTTTGATAGCAGATGAATAAGAAGTACGAGAAGTGGCAGTAAAGATGCAGTAATTCCAGTTTAGCAGACATATACCTATCTTGCAGGGCAAGACTGTATTGTGAACTTGAAAATAAGCTACATTTTCTTCTTCAGACTTCCCTTTTGAAAGTCAAAATTTTCTTCCTTTAAATTATATATATATATATATGTATACAGACACATATAACCCATGTTTGAAAATAACAAATAACCTCTGTATGAAAATGTAGTTTTATCAACAGTAACATTCACACCTATGCTGGTATCTACCATGGCCAGAAGAGTGCATTGTGCTGTTTCCATGCATGGACGGGGCCTGGATGACCAGAGTTAACAGACTGTGTAGAAGTATAAATGTGGTATATAACATGCTGGTATATATTTGCTTAAATAGGCATTACTGATGTATCTAAGATCATATCTGTTTAATGACAGAAGAATATTTTATGTTTTAATGCAATGATCCCTGTTTTTAACAGTTATTGTTTTATAAAATCCTGCAGTCCAGAGAACTCTGGATGAGAGTTAGTGAGAGTTTTGTATAGACAGGGATTTGGGGGCTTAGCTCATGGTAGAAAATATGACTGATGTGAGTATGAATACAGATTCATTGATCTGTTGATGATAGTATCAAAAAACAGCCTGACACGGGTCCAGTTGGCAGATACCGACATGAGGATACAAGAATATGGACATTTATCTCCTGGAACTTATATGTCTGCCATTTGAACCAGCAAGGCTGCATAACATGCTAATGCACTTGGCCAGGGCAGCAGCCAGAAGCATTACCATTCAGAGACTTTGAAATGAAACACCCTTCACCCTGTTTATGCTTCATGCATGATTAAGAGCTGAGAAAACAAGCTATACTGGTGTGACAATCTGTCAAGGAGACCAACCTTTTGTACAACGACAAAACAAACTTCTAAACATATTTTCAATGTGAAACCTCTTGTGTAGCTGTTTATAGACTACTACAGGAAAATTATATTAAAAGGACATTAAGGTGAAAAGTCAAAATCCTCAAAGTCAGAAAGTATTGAAATTCTGACTGTTTATGAAACCAAAATTTTGTTCTTTCAGTAATACTTGTTATAAGTTATATCTTTGTGTAGGACACAGGCTTTCCTCAGGGCAGAGAATCAATGGTGCTCACTATTTGAGGAGCTCTTTAGTATTTTGGTTTATCATGTACATGCTATTCAATGCTGCTTTGTACTCCAGCATCCTTTACAACATGTCACAAGATAATAGGATAATTCAGACTGGACAGGACTTCAGAAGTTCTGTGATTCAGCTCAAAGTACAGACTTTCTGGGTAACCTGTTCCGCTGCCTGGTTACCCTCTCTAAAAAATCTTTTTCCATAGATCCAGTCTAAGCCTCTTCTGTTTCTGCACATTCCAATTGGCTCTTGTCCTCCCACTCTTACGTGCATAGACTGACACTGGCCTTTGGAAGCCTCCCCATGAGTGCTGGAAGCTGCTGTTAGGTTCTCTCAAAGGAACCTCTTCTCCAGTCTGGGCCACTCCTGATCCCATAGCAGCTTCTCACAGGGCAAGTGCTCAAGCTTCAATTGTCCTGCTGACATACCAAATTCATTACAATGTATCAATGTCTTGGGGGCCCAGAAATGGACACAGTACTCTAAATGTTGCGTAACGACTGTTGAGTGAGGAGGGACAGTCACTTCCTTGGATCTACTGCCTTTTTTTCCTGCCTGCATGCCTTCAAACCTTCCAGAATGCCTCTGTCCATGGTCCTCTTAACTCATGAACTAGCAAATAATCAATATTCCTTTTTTTGTATCATTGAGTACATGGCGCTATTACTCATTTACTGTATGCTACCTAGTTCTTCTGATTAGAGGTATGAGTATTTCAGCATAAAGTTTTCTGCAAAACTCGTATCTGTCACATATGAGTATCAATTCTTTAATCTCTGTAGCCTCCAGGAAAGGTAAAGTGATGGCTGTAGAACTGTGCTGATTTGGAATTGTCTCTGCTGATTTTGAACTACGTTTGAAATGCAGAAGTTGGAATATTCACAGAATTTACCATTACGTAGCACATTATACATTCTGATAACAACTCTGAAAAGTTAGTTGGGGCCAAGAATAATCTCGGAGGCTAAATTTGTGCACCCAGGAAGTGAGAAATACATACCAAGAATTATTCATACTTTCAGACATCTGGCTTTAGAGCTGTCAATCACTATCCCTCTTCACTGACTGCATGAAGAATTAGGGTTCCACATTTCAGACAGTTGTGGAAAGTTTGGCATGATTTGCACCACATGAGAGTCCCCAGTAGACTTCCGTCTTGCAAGGGAGCACTGAAAACTACAAAAGCACATAACTGTAGTCTGAGCCTCTCTCACAAAATACCACCGTCTGCCATACATCAGCAGGCATCTTACAGGTACTAATTATTTTCAGTAGATGGTCCTGCCTAATTGCCTGAGTGTAATCCAGCCATCCACTGAGCAGGGCAGGGGACTTGGGAGATGCAGTTCATGTATTGCACATATCATGAGGCAATTAACGACAGTGATATAATGTTTATACAGAATTCTCCTGGATAGTCATACAGTCATTTTAAGTATTTGACTGGCAACTTCAGCAGCAATCCTATCAATAAGCTTGAGAATTTATTTGCTCACTTAGGTAAATATTTATGAAACACTAAAAATGCCCAAAGCATAATAGCACATCTTAGCTGAGTCAGCAGATTCAGATCTTTCTTAAAGCCTAAATCACCACCAACGACAAAATGAGGTACATATCTGAGATCAGTGGGAAGGCTGTCAATTATATGGAAACTTAAAGGAGAGAGTCAGAGGGTCAGACAGAGAGACATAAGGGTACAAATGGATTCAGAGTTGGGGAAATAAAAAGGCAGCACTGAAGTAATTCATGATACTGTGCAAGACTGAGTTGAAAACATGGGTCTCAAAGGAGCCAGAGTCCAGCAGAAATCTGCCTGAAGGTAAGATTAGGATTCAATATTTGGAGTAAAACTACTTGAGGAAAAATCCAGGCAGATTCTTGTTTTACCCAAGCCATCTCCATAGTTAAAAGTTATTCATCTCAATAGCAGTGCTGTCCTGTGTCCATCAGTAAAGAAAAATTTGCATACTTAAAGTAGCTGGGAATTTATTGAGAAAATGAGACAAAGATAAGCATGTTAGGGCAAAATTAAATTAGGACTGTGAAAGTGTAAGCTCATTCTGGCTACAGGCTAAAGACTGTTGCAACAAATTTTCATGCTTGAAGATTTCCTTTAAGAGTGGTTTGTGATGGATCTCATCTTGCAAAAATAACATCTGAGCCAATCTACAGCTCTCAAAGCTGGCACCATGGTTAGCTTAACTTCCCCCACTCTTTTCTAAAATGAGCAGCTATGAAGTTACAGAAGAGATCAAAGCATTATTCTTCTGTACTAGGCACTCCAACTACCAGTGAAAAATGAGGAAAAAACATATGCACTTTACTAAGAGCAGACTAAATTAATTGAACTCTACTGACAGGTGGCAGATAACAAAAGGTTTATGAACTGAGGACAGGACCCAAATCCTCTGCTGTTACAAACAACTTCTGACTGTCCATGTCAGCAGCGCTTACAGACAGAAATGTCTGGGACATCAACTCATTAGGAATGCTGTTTTTAGAAATGATAGAGAATGTGTCCATAATTTAGTTCTACAGCACTAGAATGGATGAGGCAGTTAGGGTTTTCAGGATCAAAGTATCCTCAGATCACCTCCTCCACACAAATTACCATGCTTATCAATGGTGCTTATCAGTTCTTCTACAATGAATTTAGGTGCTCTCCTCATATCACTCTTGAAAGAGCAGAAATGCATCACTATGGAATAGAATTGGCTGGAAAAACTGTGATGAAATGTTTCTTACTCTTGAATTTGGCAATATAAAGATGCTGAATGAAAACAGTTCAAATTGAGCTATATTTGCACAGCTAGGTAGTTTTTAGCCTTTGTGAAAGTTTGTGATAAAGAGATTTCTTAAAATTCTGATTTTATGTGAAATTCCTAATAAGAAATAATATGCACCCTCCTGTTGTGAATAGCTGCAGTCTCTTTAAAGGAAGAATCCATCAGACACCTCTTTGCAACTCATAGGAGGCATCAGGTAAACACATTTGGTAGGTATTACCCAAAGGTTAGTTTTCCGTGTTTAAATTTAATTTCTCTTACTGGCCTGAATCATTCACAGAGATATATGTGATGCATCCTGGAGTCTAGTGAATAAGAAGAGAGAATTCTCTCAGAGAAGCTGAAAAATAAGGAAAATTAAATTAAAGTGGCTGGGGGGAAACCAGCAAACTGCTCTATATTTCTTTTTTTCCTACTCGGGAGATAGCAAGTGTGTGGATGTAAAGCTGTTTAGGCTCCTTTACTTGCTGAAGGTAAAGAAAAGATGACTTTTCTCTCTGGCAGACGTACCAAAATGCTGACAGCACAGTGTATTATTCATTTGCAGTGTATGAGTCATTGCCTGCTGTGTTAGTCAAAGAAAATTATTGTGACCAAGGGGAAAGGTGAAAAATAGTACAAAACAGAATTATAGACCTCTGTGTACCATACTTTATTATCAAATTTACAAGCAGCCATGTGCCAAGACAAACAAGGAACTGACCCATAGGACAGCAGAGAACAAGAAGTAGTGGTTTTGGCCCACGGTTATATACACACTTGTGGTCTTCATTTCTTCTCTCTAGCATCCCAATCCTTGTGGGTCAAAAGTTTCAAAATAGAATGCAGAAAATTGGTCCTCTAGATGTATTGCACTGTTTAAACCACAAGATTAAAAACAGCCTGGAACAAATGTACCATTCCCTTATAACATTTCATCTGTAGAATTCAAGTGTTATCAAACAGGAAAAATGCCAGTGAAATATTGCTGGTTCTTAAAGGTAGAAACCAGAGCTTTCCAGCCCTGCTCAAAAGCAGTTTATAGCTAAGCCAAGAGAAGAGCTCTGATGTCCCAGAGATGAGAATTGCTCACAATGTATGTGACACCCCCATTTTCTACTGATGGATTTAGTTCTTGCATAAAAGTATGAATTCATAGAATCATAGAATCGTGTGAGTTGGAACGGACCCTTAAAGGTCATCTTATCTAACTCCCTTGCAATTAAAAGGAACACCTACAGCTCAATCATGTTGCTCAGAGCTCCGTCCAGCCTGACCTTCAGTGTCTCTAGGCACAGGACATCCACCACCATCTGTGAAACCTGTCCCAGTACCTCACTATCCTTATTGTAAAAACTTCTTCCTTGTATCCAATCTAAATTTACCATTTCTTAGTTTGAAATCATTTCCCCTTGTCCTATCACAACAGTCTCTGCTAAGGAGTCTGTTCCCTTCTTTCTTATAGCTCCCCTTTAGATACTGAAAGGCTGCTATCAAGTCTCCCTGGTGCCTTATCTCCAGGCCAAACATCCCCAGCTCTCTCAACCTGTCCTCACTGGGAGGTGTTCCATCCCTTGCATCATTTGTGGCCCTCCCCTCGACACACCCCAGGAGGTCCATATCTCAACAGAATACTCCAGATGAGGTCTCACAGCATAGAATAGAGGGGCAGGTTCACCTCTCTCGACCTGCTGGCCACACTTCTTTTGACGCAGCCCTGGATACAGTTGGCTTTCTTGCTTGTGAGGGAACATTGCTGGCTCATGTCCAGCTTCTCATCCACTGTTACCCCCAAGTCCTTTTTGGCAGGGCTGTTAAGATATCGAGGTGGAGAAAAATTGGCTCTGTGCTAGGGCAGCTGCTTTCGAATCCTGTAAATTTCAATTTCTTCCCTGAATTTCTCGTTCTTAAGAAAGCCCCTTGTCTATTTTATATATATATATACATATATTCTTTATTTATACATTGTTATTTATTTATATATATTTATAGAGAGAGAGAGAGAATAGGGCTAAAGATAGCTTTTTAGCTCTCAGACCTTCCAAGCCTATGAGGTACTGAGATACTCTGAAAAAAGCGTTGCTTAGAAACAAAAAGAAAAATCAAAGGTCTCTAATTTTGCCTCTCATGGTGAGCTTGGAAACCAAAGCTGTACTTTGAGACCAAGTTTTTCTTTTAATGTTTGTTCACAGACAATATCCAGAGCAGGACTGTGTTGTGATTTGCTTTGAATGCCAGGTTACACAGTAGCAAGCGCTGCATCTCAAGCTGCTGGCCCCCAGCTGCTCTGTGGCTGCACAGCCTATCAGTGGTGTTACTCCAGGTGCCCGCTTGCCAGCTCTGGAAGTGCTTCTGAACCTCTTAGCCCTCCAAAGAACTTCAGCAAGCTGAGCAGAAAACAGCTGCTACCAGGAGACACTGCACTGAGTAGGACTCTGGTTTAAATAATTCATTTTGGTAGCAATGCATAGGTGGAGCAGTCATTCATTTTCTTGCTTCATAGTTTTTCCTAAATATTTTTGTAATTAGAAGGTCTACAAGACTTGTTCCTCGGCGAGTATACCTACTTTCTATTTCTTCTTGCAAAAGTATAACATATGTACAATCATTCAATACAATTTAACCCTTCAGCATCCTCTTTACTTCAACATACTCCATTTCTGAACTCTCCTAGACAATAATTGATCTCTCTTTCCATGAGAAATACTGTCTGTGTATGCCTCAGCAGGAACTCTGATTTTGACAGAAACTTCAAGAAACAAATAACTGTTCTTGACCTGGCAGCCTTTTCTGTGAAAGTGTTCTCATTCCTTCCAAAAAGCAAAGCTAGTGAAAAGAATATTTTTCTAGCACAAATGTTTATTGCAAGGCTGTGCATTATTGAAGGGATCTAAATATTGTTTTTTTCTGGTAGGTTGCAAATGGGAAAGCCTTCTTATTCTAGTGGCTAATTCTGCCCTAGATCCTGTTGTTACGAGTACATATTGGGAGGCATGTCCTTTATTTTCTCTATTCCCTGAGTCTGATGAGCTGTGAGATGTAGGAGACAAAGTGCCATCAGGGACTATCCTATTGCCTGGGTAATGGTAGTGTGGAGACAGAGGAGCTGTGTGTTCAGCTGAGCAGGGATGGTACAGCTTCCAGGAAATAAAGGCACTGATGGGCACGGGATATGTGCATATATAGAGCTATAGAGATGGTGAAGAGTCTGAGGAGAAGACATATGAGGAGCATCTGAGGTCCCTGTGTTTGTTCAGCTCAGAGTGGAGGAAGGTGAGGGGAGTCCAGATGGCACCTCACAGAGAATGTAGGGGGAGTGCTGAGCTCTGATCTCTGGTGACAGTGACAGAACCTGAGGGAACGGCATAGAGCTGTGTCAGGGAACAGTCAGGGTTGGGGGTTAGTAAAAAGTTCTTCACCCAAGCCTGGTGGGCATGGAACAGGCTGCCCAGGGCAGTGGGTATGGCCCCAAGTTGCCAGAGTTCGAGGAGTGTGAGGACAATGCTCTCTATTAGACAGTCTGATTTTTAAGTGGTCCTGTGTGGAGCCAGGAGTTGGACTCAATGATCCTTATGAGTCTCTTCCAACTTGAGATATTCTATGATTTTATGACGTAAGTGCACCTCTGGGCAAGCTCAGGGCACTGGTCATGGGTTACAAGAAAATTCTGTCAGTTTCAACAGTTGGTGCAGGAACAAGGTCATGTTCCTGCCATGAGATTTAGCTGGAAGAACAAGAAATGCAGACACTGGGTACATATTTGTCTTTAAATAGCAAAGCTGCATCAATAGAAGTCCGAAATCTTCCACAGTCACAAGGGATACAACTAGAAAGAAAGGTGCACTCACTCACTGTTTTGCCTGTCCCGTGGGATGTGCGATATGCACTGGCCACACATTGTCCCCATGACAGGAAATGTCCCAGGTGTGCAGTGTTTTACTCATCCTATTTTTTTCAGAGAACACAGCTGGGAGGAAGCTGTGGTGTGCTCCTGTGTTGTCACTGCCGTGAAGCTTGGGACTATAGATGAGCTGTATAAAGCACCTGCTCTGCAATCTATATGGAGGGGCAAGGTCTTCCTTTTGACAGCAGATAATCTGTGCACAGCCGGCTTTCTCTTACAGCCTGGTGTAAAGATGACCACAATGACCTTACTGAGCTATGTAAGATTGCTTAGCAGGGGAAATGGAATGAGTTCATGGCTATAACTAAATTTCATTGTGATAAAGATGGTTTCACCTTGGAAAAAAATCAAGAGATCCTAAGTACAATATTATGTGATGGAAAGATTGAAATACACATGAGTTGTAAGGAGATGAATACCTCTGAATTTCTCAGGTAGCTTCCAATGGACTATTTACTGAGAAACAGTAAGAGTGAAAGAGCAAAACCCCTCTGGCCTTCTTTTGCAGCGTCTGATGCACGGACTCAGATGTGAATGATCCAAATCGTTTATTACAAGTTCTCACATCACTTATATACCTTCACAAGTTTTCTTTTTCTAGCTTTCCCATCCACCCCTACAACTTTCCCACCCACCTTTACATGTCAGCAGAGCATTCTACAAAGCACTGTTCAACCGTTCATGCAGGCGCTTATCCAGTCACAGCTGGGAGACATTCTTTCTTCTTCTAGAAGTGTCCTTGGTTCTCATGCTGTTTATCTTGCTCCACAGCTGCTGCTCTGAACAGTTTTTCTTGTATTCCCACATTTATGATTTTTTTTTTTTAATGGCAAAACACATTTTTTGGAATATTGAACATGAATGCTCAACATGTTATCAACTCAGAACTATGTAACAATCAAACATTTTTTCTTTTTTTTTTTATCTGTCTATAGTCTCTCCCAAATTCCATCTCCTCACCACTCTTTTAATATTCACAACCATTCCTCACTCTCTGTTTATTACTTGCCCCCTTTTTTACCAGCAAAACTCACACTAACCTGCTCTTCAAATCTGTGTCCAAAAGCTACTGGATATACCTCCAGTGAAACTTCCACCCTCAGGTATTCTCTAGAATCTAACAGGTGGAGAATTCAAGTTTTACCCACAAATACTTTTAGAATCATAGACTTGGTAAGATCTATGTCCAGGTCCATTGCAAAGGTTTTTCAGTAGCCATCAGCTCTACAAAGCATAAGAAAGTCCGAGGGAGTCATTGTAGTTTATTATTCTGAAAAAACCCAAAGTGAAAAACTACCAGAGATACTTGCGCGTAGTGCTCTGACTTAAAAGGATGGTGAATTGATTCTCTCCCCTGAGCAGGCATTGTTAATTTTCTTCAATGAAATTAGTGACAAAATAATGCTTTAAATGTGCTTACATTTGGAGAAAGAAGCACAGATGAGTGATTGCACTGCAACAGAATCCCATTCTCAGTTGCCTCTTACACCATTGTTATAGAGTTTGATACCACTTGCAACCATTCATTTACTCCATTCTATCTTATTCTAAATTAACCACATCTATGGTAGCTAGAGTGCTCATTCTGAAAAATTTGCAATGTAGGTTCACTCTCAAAGGTGAAGCAACTGAGATCTATCAGAGCAGTGACCTGCTCTGAAAAGCCAGCTGCTCAGAAGCCAATACTTCCTCAAGCTGATGACCTTCTTCCTGCTTTTCTATCCCCCATGTCATGCATCCTCTCTCTCTGTATTTAAATTATGTGCATTTCAAGTCTATGTATGCATTCTTACTACTATTGCATTAGTTCATTAATCCATGTTTACATCATAAGTGTATCCCAAGTAAACTTTAAATTCTAGTTTCCAAGGATTGCTAAGAAAGGAAAGAGATGGAGTCACACAGACATATGCACTGAATTACCATTACTCTGAAACTATGGCTATAATGCTGCACTTCGATTTCATATTTTAAAGGAATTTTTAATTCTTCTCTGCTTTCACTGTCTTTAGCAAGCCCTCTCAAGCACCGTGCAATCTTCTGTCTCTCTGTAGTCTTCAAGTATTTCAGAGTATCAGACAGTGCTAGCTTTCTCATTAAATCATTCTTGGAGGCAGCCTAGTCACAGAGGAGTACTGTGTAGTCTATGGCAGTTCTACAGGTATTTTAGCTTGTTTCAGTACGGATTCCAGCCCACTTTATCACAAAAACAAAAGCTTTTGTTGCATTTTTCTTAGAAGCATAAAATATTTTGTTTTCATAATCAACTCCAAATTTCCATTTAAAAGTATCACAAAATATGAAATTGTTAGTTATCATCCCTCTTCACTTTACAGTTTCTAAAATTATCAAAAGGAACCAAATATTTAATGGATAGCTCAGCAGATGAATAGATAAAATTAAAACAAAGGATATTTCCTATTTAAATAGGAATGGTAGTACTTGTAACATGGTTATTCATAAGATAGTTTTTCAATATCAGAGGTAAGAGAATGAGTGAAGAGCAGTGGTGTTCATGCAGACCTCTCTGTAAGGTGTATTTCTCCACTTTAGCTATCATTTACAGGTTTGCCTGTAGCTTGTTTCTGTCTTTTCTATTTGATTTCAAAAATATCCTCTCGCTTTAAGCATAGCCTTCCCACGCATTGATGACCTTTTAAATAATTAAAATGCTAACAGTTCATGTGAGCTATTATGCAACTCACTCTTCAAAGCAGAAGGAAAAAGACCAAAACTGTGATATAGAAAACTTGTCTGTGCTACTTGTTTTTGACTTGCTTTGTTTTTCTGACAGGCTCTGTTTGAGGAAAATTGAGACGTGTGCTTTGTTACTGGTTCAATGCTCAGAAATGCTTCAGTGTCATGTCGTTATTCATCGTTTCTGTTTTGATCATTTAAGCAATCTTTTCATGTTGTTTTCCTCCTGGATATATTATCTGACATATAACAACAGAGTGTTCATAAAGCTCTTTGGTGCCTGTGGGTACATACGTAGCTGATGCCTGTTTAAATGGCAGTTTCACAGCCTTTGAAGGTATGCTGCATCATCTGAATAAAAGAGAAAAACAATTGCTGCATTAGAAAGCTTAAGACACTCTTAAAATCATCAGCTCAAAACAGTGACATAGCCTGGGAGGAGAGGTAGGATCTAGGCAAAGTACAATGTCAAATGAAATATCCTGGGCTTACGTCTGACAGCACATCATTGATTTGGTTACGTATCAAAACAATAGGAGAATAGAAACTGATACATTTAAAATGAAATAATCCTTACTTTGGGAAGAAAGTTGGTAGATTTAAAAACCAAGAGATAAAAAAATCTCTTCGCTTGGATAAATAAGTGGAAGTTAAAACCAGGATCCTGCAAAATAGAAAAAATTTTCAAAAATGCTAATACAGCTACACTATTAAAATCAACAGGAGGTGTCAGTGCTGCGATTCCTTGGTTCTATGGTGATGAGAAGTGGTACATGAGACATACAAATGCATAGGATTTGGCAAATAAACCAAGATTATCTAGAAGATTTTGAAAGCAAAGCAAAGTTAAAATGTATATTGCCTTTTAAATTTTATATATCTGCACACGCATTTAAGCTTCTACAGAATCATACAAATCAAGACAAGAAAAATAGGATTAATTCTAGAATGAACTTTATTTCAGAAACAGGTATTCTCGTTACATATCACCAGGACCCTAGTTTCGCAGTATTACTGGTGAAAACACCTTATATCACACAGATCAGACCTACACAATCTCTGACACTGATTTTGATAATAAAACAGACAACAGTTTTGCATGTTATATTTTTGTTAATTAATTTAAATGTTATACATACTTCCATATTAGTTTTTGTATTTTAAATTCTACTTTCACCTTGCATCTTTCAGGTATGAAAATGCCAAGCCTGTGCTACCGTAAAAATATTATCTAGCTTCAGTGTAGCATTTTGTATCACAAAAGAGACAAACAGCATTACCTGAATTTTGCAGGAAGGAAAACACATGCAAAGAAGCCTAACCATGCAAAGTTGCTTAACCAAGTCTATTCACAAAGTGGCAGAGTTTCAATGGAATCCAGTGGTGTTAGTTAGCACTGTCCAGTATAAAATTTCTGTACTGAAGCCTCTTTAAGAGTTCACGTTTAGTCATAATTATATTGTTATTATTATTAATGGTAAACACCTAAAGAAGTCAACATGAGATTGTACACTACATGCAGAGAAAAATGTAATGACATCAGGATGTAAGCACACTGTTTTAATATTGTTCTGAAGTGGCATTAATTTAGTTCCCATGAAAAAAAGAAGTTGAAAATTGAACTAATGATAAATTCCTCAGTCTTTATTCTTTCCCGTGTAAAGAAACTGGAGACCATATAACACAAACACGATGCATGTCCCAGGAGAATTTTCTTGGGTGAGAAGACTGGCTGTTCTTCAGGGTATTTCAGTGTAACCTCAGAAGTTATTGCATTAAAGGAAAATGCTAGAAAACTAGTTAAAGAACCTCAGCAGCTGAGGTCACATCATTCTGTCCTATCTTGTAACTGTCCTGCTGCTTAGAATATTATCCTACAAAATGAGATGTGGCATCTCAGCCAGGATTTCCTACAGAAGATACTCCCTGAAATGACTATAAACCCCTAAACAGTGGTGGATGCTTTCCTCTTTCTCTGCTTCAAGCAGTGACAAAGTTGTCATTCAATTTATTAGGCACCTGTTTCTAGATGCCCAGCCTGCTTTCTGAAGGATGACATGGTACTCTGGCCATCAGCAGGTTTTTAAAAAGTGATTACATTTGAGAGAAAAAATCACTTTATGTAATATATGAACCATTCTAACTTTTAGGCTGGAAGAAACGAAACAAGATTCATTTATTTCTGGGCCATATTCCCCCATACTTGCTCTAATAAATCTAATTGTTAACTATAGCTTATGGTTCTTCTGCATATCTGGAATACAGGATAACCTGTTTTGCTTCAGAATTTCAAGTAGAAAAAAATGCCAAATTTAAGGTTTATCAGAATTTAGTAGAAGTTCTAATCTTTGCATTTCCCCCCTGAACTGTGAAGAAGAGAAAGAAGACAAGAAGCAATGTTTTCTCAGAAACAAAAAAATAACAAAATAAGCCCCACCAAATGAGCCCTCCAAACTTTTTCTCTATATTAGAATCATCATAAAATCATAGAATGACTCGGGTTGGAAGGAACCTATTAGCCTGAAGGTGCAAGAGGTACGCACTATTACTTCTGAATTTAGTCTGATAGTTCAATATAAAGACACTACATGAAGTTCTCATACCAGAAAGTTATAAATGTTAATGTTAATGAAATGTTAACATCTGAAATGTTAATGAATTGATTTTGTCTAAAAAGATATTAATAAATGATATATAGCACTGCATGTTCCCAAACCTTTTAATTCCAGTCCATAGTTTTGCCTTACACTTCAAATTGTTTTGACTTAATCATCTGTATTTTCAGTTATTTGGGGTTGTTAAATTTGCAGGGATTTTTGCATCATAGACCTTTTTGAAGTAAGTCAGCGTGTATCTCTGGATCTATGACAGTTGAATATTTTTTCCCATGGAGTTTTATCAAGTCTAGTACTTAAAGCACAGTTTTTCAACACTTTACTCTCTAGAAGGTTTCCATTGTCCACAGTTCTGTGCTAGTTCCAGCAAGCTGAGTTATATGTGCTTGACCTTACCTGCAGCTCCCTAAAAATGACTTATTATCTATCTTGAGGTCTTCCTGGCACATCTCCATAGTTCTTTTTCCCAGTCCCACCCCTAAGCACTTTGATTTATCAACTAATTATATATTTAATTTTGTTTCCCACTTAATCAAGAAGTCTTAGCAACATACTTCTGGTTATCATTTCTCCATGTACCAAATCTGTCAGAAGAAAAGTTTGAAGCAGGTGTCAAAAAAGTTCAGCTGGGCCTGTATCAGACATCAAATACTTAATGGTTTCTTTACTTGTGTTCTTTACTTTACAGACCATGAAACCAAGCAAAAATCATCAGATTTAGTGAAAACAGAAAGCAATAAAACACTCTGGATAGGCTTAACTCCTGATAAGTACTGCACTGGTAATGTGCCAGTCTGTTATGTATGTGTTGGATTGCATGGGGGAAGATTACTCAGAAAAAATTTCACTGTTTTTAATTTGGTTAAAGGCAGTAAATTAGAAAATTCATTTCAAGATCAATATTGAAGCAATAAGCTATTCAGGGTATAACTAGATTTCATTTAAGTTACAGGAAACAAGAGTCGATAGATTGAAGAACTGATAAAGTCATTAAAACGTTGAAGTCTTGAACTGTGTACATGCAGAAAAGCATGTGAAACAAATTTATTGAAGGTCTCAGTGTAAAGATTCTTCAGTGACTTAAATGAGCTTCATATGTTATCGTAAAGCTCTCCCAACTCTTTTGCAACAAAGTGTATTTTGTTGCATCTACTTGCTGAGATCTCATCCAGTAGAAATATTTAAGTTCACAATACAATTCTGGGCAGTCACTTCTTCTGAAGCTCTCAGCCTCACAACCCTATGGGCTGGATGACACAGAGAAGAACAGCGAAGTAATTAGTTTTGTTGATGTCATTGCCTGACATTAGATAGAGCAGGGATGGGTGTAGAGACTCCTTTTTTAATGGAAGGATTGTTACCTTTTGGCTGCTTTTTTTTTTTCCCCTGGAGGAAAGGAAATTTGCTGTGGTTGTGTTGTCAGTCATTAATGGATTGGTACAGTGTGCAGTCAATTTTCTAAGCAGTGTTCTGTTTTGTTTTCTGTTCTTGCCAAGATTCCCCCTTTAACCTTATCAAAGCAGCTGCGTTTCTTCAGCCTATCAAACTGAGCCATGTCAGCATCTTAAGACAGTTGCTGTTGATACGGCTGAGCAAAGCTGAATTGGTCTTACAGCCCTCAGGACATCCTGCACAGCATGTGTGCTCTATATACCACCACTTACCTGATTTAAAGTTCAGACCTTTCTAGCTCGCTGTTGGCAAGGTAAAATGTTTTGTGCCTCTATGGTTATTTATGATCATTCTGTTGCCACAAACGCTGTCCGAATAACCTTAGACTGTATGCTGGAGTTGGAAAAAGAAGACAGAGGTGACATCTGTTGGCACTGAAAGCAAAACAGATAACCAACCGGAAACTACAACGATGAAAACAACAACAAAAGACACAATTCAAATCGAGATTTACCTATCTGAGAATGCTGCAATAAAGCAAGATTAGCTACATTAGAGAACAAAGTGTGGTTGACATGGCTTTCCACTACTGTCCACGAGGAATTTGACAAGCAAATGGCAGTTTTCCAAGCTGTTAAGCACTAGTGTT
Organism: Chrysolophus pictus; assembly: GCA_037305975.1. Taxonomy (NCBI): domain Eukaryota; kingdom Metazoa; phylum Chordata; class Aves; order Galliformes; family Phasianidae; genus Chrysolophus; species Chrysolophus pictus. Next base: position 51,350,442 of record CM074577.1, read on the forward strand.
ACTGCAGACTTGAATGTATAATGTGTATCTTTCACTAGCAGGAACACATGGTGACTGTAACCTATAGATCACAAGAATTGTGTCCTTGCCAATGTGAGAAAAATAAGGAAGGATACTGAGAAATAGATAATAGGGTATTCAGAAGTGTTCAACATCACCAGGTCATCAGGAGAGCTCAGCCTCAAGGCAATAATTACTCATCCTATTTATTTCCTCAAAATGTGCGTATCTCTTAATTTTAAGTAGGGAAAGAAAGCAATATTCTCTTAGAACAAGGAAACACTTGATTTCCAAGAGTTTCCAAATGCCTGCTCATGTGTGTACGCATTAGTTAGCAGCTATTTACAAAGTTGCTCCAAACAGATGACAGTTTGATAACTATCAGTGGTGGGCTAATTTGTAATGCAATTACTAGATCAGTAAATGCAAATATTAAACTGAGGTTTATTTTTGCTCTGGGAAAAATGAATAAATATATAAACGTGACCTATGAAACGGGCCATTGACAGCAGAAAAAAAAAAAGATACATTTTAAAAATATAGGACCAAAACCTCAACACAGTGTTCAGTTCTACTGGAGGATGATGGGCTAGCAGAAGCCTGGTGCTATCCACTGAGTGGGACTGCTCCTTGTTGGAGTTGCTGGAGTAATGCTGTTCTTCAGCCTTTCAGTTCCTCTGTTACTCATGGCCCAAGACTGTGGAGGCCAAACACCCATGAGATTAACAGAGCAGTTTCCTGTGGCTCTGCCTAGCATGGACCATCTCTGCTGGGCCACAGAAAAACAAACAAGAAACACCTCCAGCCACCAGACATCATATACTTTGCAGAGTCTAAATAATTATTAAAGAAATAAAAAGAAGCAACTTTACAGGAAACTTCATATACTGCAAAATCCTATTTGTATTACCACAAACAAAAGCCTTTCCTATAGCTGTCCCTGGCAAGGTCTCTTGCTATTTTTTCATGTGTTTTTAAGATGGATGACTCCAGAAACTCTGTTTGTCAACTGAGATGTGTGTGAATTCCCCACACAACAGTTAATTACCCTGACAAATTGTCCATGAAAGTTATTAAGTTATATGGGAAATAGGTAAGGGAGCCTGGATTGTGTTTTTGTGCTAGAAAACTCATATAGCTTGGGAAACAGACTCGAAAACTTGGCAAGTCTATTCTGTGACTCAGTGAAAATAACTGATATAAAATCTCAAAGGGGAACAAAGTCAAAAATGGAGCTAGTAGCAAAGAAATCTTCTCCTTTAAAAAAATCCAGGGGAGCTGGGGGGGGGAGGGGGGGGGGAGAGAAATGAAGAAAAAGGAGAGAGAAGGAGAGGGAGAAGGAGAAGAGAGAAAAGAAAAAAGGGGAGGGAAAGGGAAAGGGAGTAATTATCAATAGAACAAGAACTAAAATAGATTTGAGGATTTCTTCTGTAAAGGGAATTCTCAGCCTATGCTAATGAGAACACTGTAATGCCAAAGAACAAGTATGAGCAATAGCTACTATAATATCACCATCTTATTATCAGTAAAACAGGCTGATGATATTAAACAATTTGTTCATCTCTCAAATAATGACTTAGTGTAGCATTCTGATTTCAGAACAGGATTTCAAAAGCGTTTCAGACCTCATTTCCCATAAGAGCAAAAAGAATTTTCATTTATATATTATATTCTTTTACCTAAAAATCTGTATTAATCATCTTTCACTGTGCTTTTATTCAGAGTCAAAGAACACACTTTACCCCTTTCAAGGAGCATTTCCACAAAAGGTTCAAGTACAAGTCTATTAACTTGTATGAGTGCAAATGGTTGGAAAGTAATTTTATTTGTATCTACATTGCAATACATAGATTGAGATGATTTCAAAACCCACTAGTTGCAGATTTTTTATTAAATAAAAGATACATTGAGATGATAAACTTTCCTGTTGTCTCTTCCTTACTTACTCAACCAGAGCAGGAAGCCAGTCAAAATTGATGATGGTTTGCAAAGTAATTTTATCTCTGACTGCAAAGATAGTGATTTCCTTAGTTGTCACTTGTTGGGAGCTTAGAGGCAATAATAACACATTCACTGTATCTCCTTTGTTTGTTCAGCCATGATACTGAGCTGTGAAATACCCCACAATCTAAAACCGCTGCCAGTGTATTCTGTGCCAAGCTTTTCCATATGATACAGAAGTAAATAACAACCAAAATAATAACAATAATAATAAACAAGTAACGGAGTTATAAAATTATTTATTCCTGGAATGTTTAGAAAATAAATAAGAAATTATGGCATGTGAGTGCATCAGAAAACAAAAATACTTTTTTTTTTTTCTTAAAATCCAAAATCGTATGTGTAAGGATTTGTTTATTTTTCCATTCAAAGGGGTAAAAGGCCCTTTGGGGCAGCTGAATGTTATATGACTTGCATAGGGACAGCATTAACAGCCAAATGAATCAGAGGATGTATAGGACAGATGCTATTGGATAGATTTGCTCCCAAGTGTTTTCTGGGATTACAGTGAACCTACATGATTAAGGTGTAGAGTATATATGATTTGGATATAGGTATTGAAAAAAGGCATGCGGAAGAACAGTTGAACCAGCTGGGATTTCCCCATATTAAACTGAACATTTTGGTCAAGCATAGAGCTACTTTCTATTCTAGTAGTGGCACTCCTACTTGATAATATGGAGAACAAGGAAGAGGGTACTTGGAAGAGGCAACAGAGGCACAACTGCAAAGAGTAATCATGCTAGGTCATCTTTCCACACTCAGACTCCCAGAAGAATGCCCTCAAACAATAAATCCCATCCTTCTTTTTCCCCACACATCTTCTGTAGTACCCAGCTACTGATAGCTGGTGAAAAGCAACACTTCGGTACTACTCCATTTGTTACATAATTCACCCCACAGAGAAAAATGAGTCAGTGAGGTCAGATCGAAATATGCTCTTCCACTGCAGTATCAGCTCAGATGTCTCCATGTTACCCTCTCAACAAGAGTTAAAATATTTGTAAAACAGAAGAGTCAGTCATATGTGAAGTGTTTTCTTTTTCTTTTGCCTCACATTCAACCCATTGGAAATAACATGCTTATCTAGAAGAGCTAGAAATAAAAAGTATGCCTGGCACCTTTCTTTTTAAAAGGGTTAATAATAAATGCTTGCAGAATATTTTGTTTATAAAATTTTATTCTTTTTCTTCCCACATGTATATAGGAATTTTTATTATGATATTTTCTAGTTTGTGGTAAAGGGTGAAGAGATCAAAGGAGGACAGTATATAGTAGCCTTGTATCCTGAAGTGAAATCATGATTCAGTTATTAGCTCTGCTACTCAGAAGCACACATGAACTAATGCAGCATCTATCCACTTTGCCTTATCTATTGTGACAAGCCTCTAGGGGGCTGATCCACATGAAATTCATTTCACATCTCATTCATTGAGTGCCTGGGATTTGAAATACCTTTCTGCTCTTCTAGGTTTCAATAAGATACACAGCACAGACTTGTTGCAGAAAAAAATGTAAGAAAGTAAACTTCTCCATAGGGATTGTGCTTTCAAATATCCTGTGATGCCACTGGAGATGCACTGACATTCATTTCAGAAGTTGTGTACATATGTACCTAGGACAAGGATGGCTTAGAAAATAATCACAGATTTCAGACCAATGGAAATATATTTTCTTGTACTCTGGATAAGAATGAGGTTTCTATCATATAAAGTAGAAGATTCAATCTGAGATTGATGACACTGAAACCAAATCTTTTCCCCTTCCACCAACTAAAAATGCCCTTCCTTAAAGGAAGTTAACCATTTAATATTTGACCATTCAAGCTTTACTTATGTACAAGTTCTACTAATGGAAGCAGTGCAAGGAAAGACCCAAATATTTGTCCATAACATTTCATATCTGGTAAGCAAAAACACTACAGGAGAACAGTATGGCTAGACAAGCTAGGATTTTCCTTCAGTAAAAGCATCATCAGGAAAAACAATTTATCTCCTCCTTTCCCTCTTCCTCAAACAACTTATCCAAAATATAACTGCTAGAACACACAAATCAACACCTGCAGCAGCTTGTAGGCCTGAAGGAAATGGGAAATTACTGGGGTTTTTCCTATGTATGTGAACAAATCAGTGACTATCAGAAACAGAAGTGTGTGGTGCTGGGCCAGACAGAACAAGGCTTTAGCTCTAGGGAATTCACCTACAAAAAAAAACACACCTAAGGGAAGACTAATATGAAAGTTAGTTACCTTCACTCAAGAGAATGATATATTTTTCAGATTATTTGTGTGTTTTGTCCGCCAGAAATTGTCCCTGGGAGTAAAGGAAGAAACTGTATCACTCCATGCTTGGACTCACTTCACTAGAAAGCTAGAAAATCAGACTTACTCTTGGTATTACTGGCTAGACTAATTCTTTCAAAATACATTCATTTGATGAGTCCAATTATTTCTTTGGTAACAAGCATTTCAAACAAGAATAGGATTACTGCCAGCCTGTAGTTAGGAGTCCTAGCAAAAGCTCCTAAATGCACAGCATTTTCAGTTGAGAAACCAGCAAACACCATCTGAGTTACATTGTTTAAGAAAAGGTAGTTAATAAAGCTGAATCCTGAGATTATTAAAAGATTTCAGTGACAGCTATGATGTAGTCAGCACGGAGAAGGAAGTAAACTTGGTTCTATCTTACCAGCTTTTCCCTTTACAACCTCAGCTTCATTTTGTCACCCTGGGTCAAAAGGAGGCTTCATGGTCATAGAATTCACAGGGTTCCTGACTGCCCTCCTCGAACCCCAGCTCTTCTCCACTCCCATGTAGAGCCCAGGCTGCCAATACACGTATAGTGACAGCAAAAGGCAGATTCTTCATGGAGCTACCTGCACCAAGTCTGTTCCATCACCTGTATTTAGTTTGAACCCATCTGGTTCCATCTCCTCACCTACTACCGCTTTCTCACCCAGGCTGCTCCATTTAGGAAATGCACAGAAATTAACTTTAGACCTCTCATAAGTTCAGCTGAAACTATCCTAAGAACTCAACAGTTTTCCAAGGAGAGGTGGAAACTAAATCAAAACCAGGCCAAAAATAATCCTTAAGGCACCACAGAATATAATAAGCAAAATGATATCAGGGAAGTCATTTCTTTCAGTGCTCAAACTAACAGTAACAAAGATAACAGTATCACAGCTGGAGAAATGTGATTTGTCTGAGGAGTTTTTCTAGAATCCTGAAAATAAAACATTCTGAATACTGTTTGAAATTCAAATGAAACAAAATTTAGATGGTTGTGAAATTGCTTTATTTCTTATTTTCAATATTGATGAGCATTTAATTAATTCTTCTACTCAACTTTTTTACATGTAGTACACTGTTATATTATTTTAACATTCACAATATTACATCTAATAACGTGCTCTATTTTTTAAGCACGAGTTGTCAAAAGTGTCTTATTGAAATGAAGCAGAAAATGCCAATCTATATCTTCAGTCTAAATCAACATGCACTCATGAGCTCTTGCCAGATTTTTCTCATTTGGTCTTGTACAATTTCTTCCACAGCTCCTAAATTACTAAACACTGGAGAATTTGTAAATAAAGAAACTTAATAAAACCATGGGACTCATTCAGACGTTTTTCTGCTTAAAGCAGCTTTGTGTTTCTGAGTCTCTGTACTGTTTGTTCACTCACACACATTGTTTTCTAGTTTTGGTTTTATAAATCAGTGGTTGGTGTTGAAAACACTGTTACTTTAAACACTTGTTCTGGGATTATAACCTGTATCTTGTAGTTACTTTGTTAAAGTGTTCTTAGGGCTCCTAGCTTGCATACACAGATTAACCTGCTGCTCATTATATGCAGTGTTTATTCATTGATGCTGAGCTCATGATCTAGTTTAAATATTGGTTTCCCTTCTAACAAAACACAAGTTTTGTTCCCAGTGAAATCACATTTTCTTCATGAAATAGCACTGAATCAGCATGAGGGTACAGTGTAAACTGTCAGAAACATACAGATAGTAAATATAATTTGTTTTAGATGTTTGTTGACATAATATGCAACATCTATACCAATAGCAATGAAAAGAACAGTTAATTATTATTTTAAATTGTTTTCTATTGTTTCTGTTCAATCCACACACAACATAGATGTGATTATTAAAACAAGAACTGTGTAATTCTTAGTTTTTAGTCTGAAAAGATTCATTCCAATCTCAGACATTCCCTCAAAACGCACCTTGAACTGAACTATATCCAGTGACTGTTTTTTCTGTGGAAAATGCAACTCATAAAAACATACATAAACATTACTTTAAAAATCTCACTAAGAACGTGTGTTCTACCAGCGTATAGCAAATTGAGAACCAATACAGCTTTTCATGCAAGGCACACAAGGATGACCATTTCTCTACAAAATATGTATTTACCTTCTGAGAGTATAATCTAGCCCAAATTATCAGGGTCATGCTGTGACTGAAACATGCAATATTGGAGAGCACAGTTTTTGTGTTAGCAAGTAGAATTTATGCTGCCTTGAAATTTCCAGTCGCATGAATTTTTTGTTCCTTCTATAACAAACTATCAGATAAAACACATTGGTTGTTGGCTTTATTATCATCAGATATTTCTGTATTTAAGCATTTTATGTTTGTGTTTTGTTGTTTTATTTTTTTTTCTTTTAAATCCTTTAAACTATAAATTATGGGGAAAATGTAATGAAATTAAAATATGTAATATATTAAATGTATTATTCGTGTAATATGAAGAAATACACATTCAGATAAGTGGGGGGGAAAGGAAAAAAGATTTTTCACACACCTACAAGTTCAACATCCTGATCATTATGCAAGCCGCTGAGTGATAAATTCTTTAAAGCCTAATATTTTCCCTTATATGGAGTCTTCTCCTCCATCTTGCTCAAAGTATGTTACCTGTCAAATGCACGAAATAATGTCTATCTTCATTTTTCATCCACAGTATACTACTTTGTTTAAATGCACCATAGAAGGAATACTATTTAAGCAGGGGGTCAAATTCACCTTCTAAATCAGGTGTTTCACGTAAAAAAAAAGAGAGCTGCAGATTCATCAAGTGCAGCAAAGCAAATTAAGCTAAGTTATAAGGCAGTTAACCTTACTATAAAAAGGGCTATCATAGAAAAAAAGATATGAGTGCTGCTTCAAAAGTAATACCTCTTATTTTTTTACTTTGACCTATGATGCCAGAGTCAAATGCTGGCGGTATGGCCGTAGAGGTTGAAACTCTCTGCCAATGTTCTGTTACATTTTGTTGCTTTGTGATAGCAGAGGGGCAGTAGTTTTGTTGTACAAGTCTTGCAAGGAAAAGTTACCAAAACAGGGACCATCCCCTTACCAGCAAGGTTGCACTTGAAAGGGGTTCAAGGTTTTAGTGCTGCCACATGTGCTCTCATCTCTATTACAAACAATAAAGTACAAAAAGGCAGGTGACCCTGAACCAAAATGTTTGCTCCCTTCTGTGTGAAAGCTACAGCAGAGAGGTGGTTGTTTTTGTTTTGAGCTTACTAATCCAGAGAACACTTCTACATTCAACATTAAGAAATATCAGCATAACATAAGCTTTTCTGCCTTAACATTGCAGGCTTCCTTGAAAGTCTGCTCAGGCTCTGATTTTCCAGTGTGGTCTGCTGCTCTCAGTCAGTGTCTTGAAAAACAGACCCCAAAATTATTCTGTTATGATTCTCTCTCTCTTTTCTTCTTCTTTTTTTTTTTTTTTCTTTTTCTTTCTTTCTTTTTTTTTTTCTTTCTTTTTTCTTTTTTTTTTTTTTTTTTTTTGTGAATATATGCAAGGCTTAGCTTAGCCAGTGAAGTTTAATTAGATAAACCCACAAATTAATCACTCAGATTAAATTGCTTGTATCTGTCTAGCACTGTGATATTTATTTATAGAGCAATTATTATCAAATGTCTGAGATAAAAGCTTTTAGACTGAAAGTACTGTTATCGTTCAAATGCATATTTGTATTTTTCAGACCCCAAACCTCCAACTATGTTTAAAGCCACAGTAAGACTCAAAACAAAGGAAATAAATAAAACATTAAGGTTGAATATGCAATCATGAGATTGTGAGCTCCTTGGAGCAAAGGCTTTGCTCCTTGAAGTATCTTGTGAAGTGTCTAGCGCAGTTGGTATTACTCAAAGTAATTATTATCCTCTTAACGTAAAACTTTCACATCATATTTTCTATATTTTTTTGTTATTTTTTTCTTACATTTTTTGAAATATTTCTGTCAGGCCCAGAGGGCTGTAAGGCAGCCTAGGAGAAATTCCAAGGCTCATGTTGTTAATTTACATGTTAAATGTTAATTAACATTTGAAGAGAACTCACTGCAAGACCACTAGAATATGTTGCTGCCTTAAGGTGGATGGAAAACACTGAACCGATTTTTCTTTGTACGGGTTCTGACACAGACATTACTGCATTAACTCATATAATAATACTTCAGGGAATTTTCTCATGGTGATTCACATTTTCTAAAGTCTTGTCCAGTATTCCCTGAGGATTCCCTTCTTTTTTTTTTTTTTCTGACAAAAATGCAAGAAGTTTTATCTCTATGAGATAGTCAATTAGCTATTGTGAGTGTCTTGGCCCAAATTATGGCCATTTCAGAATGCCTGCTACATGTTGAGTTCTATTGAAAGCTAAGCAGAAACAAATTTCAGTTTGAGGGGCTGTTTTTAATAACAGAAGACAACTCATAAAATTGCCATGAGGCTGTAGAGTATAGGAATTTGGGGAGCGAATTTTTTCCTTGGTTTATAACTGTTCTCATTCATAATTTCATAACTTCATGAGCTGAGATGGCCTTCAGCTTCAACAGTTTTCTCTGGCTTTCCGATATTTCTAAATCATATATTATTTAATGTAATCTTTTCTATGCATTTACAACTCCAGATTGCTTACATAATCCATATATTCAAATGATTACATATGTTAATACACCTAAATTAAGTCACTGATGTTAGCTTACAGAGAACTAATTTGCTGATGAGCAACATCACCAATCAAAACTGTAGTCTTTGCATTAGTTTTCAACCAGGGTCTCAGGCTCCTCTGTGGAGCTGGGTAGACCACCCTTTGACTTGAATTAGTTCAGTAACACAAGCATGAGCCTTACAAGAGCTAGAAACCAGATACCTGTGAATTACATTGCCTCTAAAGAAAAATGAAAATCTCAATTCACTGCCTTCTCAGAAAAGGATAGCAAGAAAAACAAACAAGCAAACAAAAAAGACCATGAAAATATTTGGCCGTATTTACACAATGGCTGCATGTTTTTCATAAACAATTCTAAGTTTTCAGGCTGAGGACATTTGCACACATTGATGACACCTTGTTCAAGGAACCTCTGAACATGATAGAAAAATAAGCCAGGCCATAGAATATCTTAAATAGTTGTCCATACTATTGACCCTATTTGTCAACTGAAGGGCAGACAAATGCAAGCAATACTGTGATCCTTACAAACCCAATTCCAGCTTCATATCAAATGGCTTTTCCTTAAAGCGTCAGCAAAAGGATATGGACAATAGTGTATGGAATTTTAAGACTGAGATTTGAACAGACCATGGTTGCATTTTAGACTTCTGGAAACAAATTTCATTGAATTACCTTGGCCTTGAACATTAGAATTATAGTTTAAATTGTATTAAGTGAATATTTGCTAGCAAACATACTGAGAAGATGTAAGGGTGCTCAGAAGAAGCACATCCAATACATTCACTAAAGTGGGACAGCACATGACGGGACTCGCTATAGCAGTTTCTCAACTTCTTCTGTAACACCCATGACTTTAGAACTGGAACTTTCAGCCTAATGGGGAAAAGCATAGAGGACAGATTATACCGCCCAAATAGGAAATCCTGTCGAAAACACAAAACAGAAAAATATTAAGTATCTTTCTCCTTCAGGGAGCTTGCACTTCCAGCCTCTTAAATAATTTAATGTGGGTTCTTTTTGAAAAAGGAAAGAAAGCCTGTGTCATGTGCAAATGTACCTTTGTATCCAAAGTATCAGAGATTGCCCAAGAGTGCAGAAAGACAGAATATTGCTCATTTGGTCAAGCAGATTCTGGAACAGCCAAGCATTATGCATGATTTGGAGGGCTATCATGCTAACTGCCAAAAAAAGATATAAGTTTGACCTCCAGTCACTTTTATATCTTGGAAAAGCTTAGCATGATGACAAACAGTCAAATTGAGAACTGCTGCTCATAGTGCCTGCCTTAATCTGTTGATAATCTTGGACTACTTTTCAGATCATCTTCAGTTTAGTGGCTCCTGTCAAGCTATAAATAAAGGAGATCACGTGGAGATTTCTTCCACCAGTCATGGAGATGTCACTTGTTCACTGACTAGCTGGCAGATTATCATGGCAAATCTGCTCACTTGTTGGAAATTGTGCCTGTTGCATTTCCAATCAGCTTCCCACTGACTGGAAAAGGGGAAACATAACCTTCATTTTTAAGAAGGAAAAAAAATATTCAGGGAACTATAAGCCAGTCAGTCTCATCTCTGCCTGATAAGATCACTGAGCAGATCTTCCAGAAGGCCCTAATAAGGCACATGGAAAATAAAGGTGAGGTGAATCGTGGTAACCAATATGGCTTTACCAAGTGCAAATCACGTATAACAACCTTGGTGGTCTTTTATAGTGGAGTTACAGCATCAGTGAATAAAGGAAGAGTAACTGATGTCATCTACCTGGACTTGTGCAAAGCATTTAACACTATCCTGCATGGCATCCTGGTTGCCAAATTGGAGAAAAAAGGGTTTGGTGGATGGACCACTGGATAAGGAATTGGCTAGAGTGTCACACTCAGAGAGTTACAGTCAATGGCTCAATGCTCAAGTGGAGACCAGTATCAAGCACAGGGACCAGTGCTATTTAACATCTTTGTAGATGACATGGACAGTGGGATTGAGTGCACTCTCAGCAAGTTTCCAGATGACACCACGATGAGCGGTGCAGCTGACACACAAGAGAGAAGGGATGCTATCCAGGGGCACCTAGATAGGCTTGAGAGATGGGTCCATGCCAACCTCATGAAGTTGAACAAGGCCAAGTGCAAGGTCCTGCACCTAGGTCAGGGAAATCCCAAGCACAGATACAGAGCAGAGAATGGCTTGAGAGTAGCCCTGAAGAGAAGGATTTGGGGGGGTCAGTTGGTGAAAGATTCAACATGAGCCAGCAATGTATGCTTGCAGCCCAGAAGGCCAGCTGTATCCTTGGTTGCATCAAGAGAAGCAAGACCAGCAGGTCAAGGGAGGTGATTCTGCCCCTCTACTCAGCTCTTGTGAGACCCCAGCTGGTGTACTGTGTTCAGATCTTGGGGCCACCAGCACAACATCAGGCTGTCAGAGCAGGTCCAGAGGAGGGCCACAAAGATGATCAGAGCACCTCCCCTACAAGGACAGACTAAGAGAGCTGGGGCTCTTTAGCCTGGAGAAGATAAGGCTCCAGGGAAAACGTGTAGTGACCTTCCAGTACCTGAAGGGGGGGCCTACAGGAAAGCTGTAGATGGACTTTTTATAAGGGCATGTAGTGACAGGATCAGGGAAAATGGCTTTAGACTGGAAGAGGGTAGATTTGGACTAGATATTAGGAAGAAATTCTTTACTGTGAGAGTACTGTGACACTGGAACAGGTTGCCCAGAGAGGCTGCAGGTTCCCCTTCTGTGGAAGCACTCAAGGCCAGGCTGGATGGGGCTCAGCATCCTGGTTCAGAAGGAGATGTCCCTGCCTATAGTAGGTGGGCTGGAATTGGATGATCTTAAAGGTCCCTTCCAACCCAAACCATTCTATGATTCTGTAAGTGACTGGTAATGCACTTCAAGAATGAAAAAGAAGACACCAATGTGCCAGGGATCTCTATATAAAAATGAGAAATATTTGACAGTAGAAAAATATGTTTGTAGGGTTGTTTGGTTCATTTTTAGAGAGAGAACTGAAATCACAGAAGGCAGAGATCACTAAAACTCTTCTGAACACAGATTAACTTGTAATTCACTTATTCATGCATGTGGGAATACAGCATCTCAGACCAACTTCCTTCAGCAATAATGCCATTCACGCTTCTGCTCCTATGTTTTATTAAAAGTCATGGGATTGAAAACCCTCCCAAGTGACTGCTATCCCAGAGCTGAGATGTAAGAAAATGGATTGCATACTGTACCTCAAAACCACAGTGACTGCATTTTTAGGAAAAAAGAGATCAGTTGTAATGCGACATGTCTTCTCATGGGATATACTAATCCTGCTCAGAAGAATTAGCTTACTTGACTCAATTGCTCCTTTGGGACTTGCAAATAATGCACATCTAAGTGATACATATTTGCATGGTATCAGAACAGTGTCATTTATGCTTTTAGGTGTTCCATACTGTAAACTCTAATTATAGAGAAAATTCTAGTCACATTAACATAACATTATACAAAATTGCATTATACAAAAGCAGTAAACACTTTAGAAGGGAAGTAGTGAATTTAGTTTTGTTTGGTGTTTATGTATCCTCTGGTCCTGGACCATAACAGTAGTTCCTAGACATTACCTGTATAAATAAAATGAGATTTGGAGAATACAGCACTTGTTCATCAAGTTTTTTTTCCTCCTTGCCCTGAATAACCAAATTAGCCATGTAAATTATGCAGAACTCTATCCTTTTGCTTTTTTAAAACTGTCTCAATGCTTCTGCTGCTCTTACTCCTTTGTGTAGCGGCTGGCAGGTGAGCAGCCCGGTAATTTCTAATACAAGAGATACCACTCAATGTGAGCAAGAGTATCAGAATGGGCCCTAAATAACAGAAGAATACCATCAGCACTTAAGCACTCTCTGACCTAAGCACTTCTATGGAAGGCCATGTGAAAAACAGAAGGACACTCACGAGTGTATTTCATGAGAGACTGGGAAGAGCAATACAGGGGAGATAATCTCATTCTTCAGGGAAAATAAGACAGGTTGTTTGAAACAATGTACCCTTATCTGCTTTAAGTAACCTGTAGTAACACTCAATTTAACAAACGTTGCTTACTGTAGGAAACTTAATTACTCTTCAGACTACATTCAATACAAAATTTCTCAAGCTGATTGTTTCAACTGAATGTCAATGTGTTATGTCCTAGCCACTTCAGTAGAAACTGTTGTGTAGCAGCCAAATTTCCTTCTGCTCCATAAGTGGCATGTGCTGAAAAATTAATGAGCTGCTGCATTTTGCATCTGCGTAAATATCTTTCATGTAAACATGCATTACAGATGATCAATGTGGCCTCCTTTGTGCTGAGAACAGTCAGCAGTTTTGACTGCATGAGCTGTTCAAGAGTGTTGTGAGCACACGGGGGTTTAGAGGTGATTCTGCAGCAGTTTATACTGATCTAAGCCTACTCCAGCTGTCCCTTCCTTCACATCCCCTCCTCACTTCTGCTTCCAGGGAGGCTCTGCCCCATCTCCCACCCCTCCAAGCAGCACTGACACTGGCACCAGTGGTGTATGGACTTGTGGCCACAGAGCATCTGGTGCTTGCACTTCTGAGCATTGTCCAAGCAATTAAGTAGCCAAATAACTACTCTTACCAGTGGTGTCCTTGTGCATATTGAATCCAATTACACATAGCTTTAAGGCCCTGGGGATGTAGGATTATCAGCACTGCCACAAACTGAGCCACATAGATGCTGTTTCAGTGACTTGTGGGGAATAAACGGAAAAGATGGGTAGAACTTGTGGAAAAACAGAGGAAGCTTTTCAAGACTTTAAGTGTTTAGCAAATAGGTTTACACTGTAAATGGATACATTACTAGCCTTGGTTAAAAAAAAAAAGCCTTAATTAAGTTTCGATCTATAGTTTGACCACATTTAAAGTCCTGAATTTGTAAGAGAAGTTGGCAGCATGAACAGGAGCCTTCTGCAATGAAAACTTTTTGTTTTCAGAGGACTGGTGGCTTTAGGTATTGATCAGTAGTCAAAGCAATCAAGAGGTAATGTGGTACTGAGTTGAGCCAGTTTAGCTAATTCACTAAAACATGAAAATCTGAGTGACTGGAGGAGCATATTTGGAAAAAAACTTTGCTTACTCTGGAGCAGAAAAAAACAAATAGCATCTTGAGTCATACTGCTGTGCTGCTAATGCTTTTCCTTTGCTTCTTAGCAATTTCAGCCCCATTTGTCTTAAGTTTGTGGTGATCTCACTAATGGCTGAGAACAATGATGAGACACATTCTAAAGTGTGCAGTGTGCACTCAAAACTCTTCCTCATTTTCCTTCCTACAAGAAGTATTTCAGTCTCTAAATTGTTAAAAAAACAGCTGCATCTAAGATTAACTAGAGCAAAAGGCAAGACAAAAAGATGTTGGATTTGGAGCTCAATTTCACCCTAAATCTCCTCTAGAAAGAAGCAAACAGCTCAACAGACTGTCTGCCCACTGCTCTTCTTCCAAGAACCAGGCAGTGCCCACTCAGATGGGACCTGTCAAGTGAAGGAAACTTCATGTTAGAAGACAACATCAGCAGGCAGGTTGCTCCCCAGGTCAGTTATCTGCCCAGCAAAGTTTCCAGTAATTGCAAAATACGTTTCTAAAAGGGTTTCTTGTATTTTGCATGTCACAACTTTGACATGTTAAGTAGGGGGCAAAGATCAGAACAAACATGATGTGCCCTAAAGACAAATTGCTGTCCAATTCTCCTCTAGCTACAAAGTGCTAGCAACAATCCTGAATTCTCATCAAATGATACGCAGACAATACATGCTTCTGTATCCTCAACCCTGAGTCTATCATTCATAGAGCAATTGCAAAGTTAAGTCCAGTTAAAAGAAGGAATCCAGGACTGTGAGACATGAACAGATGACAAACTGAAGAAATTTGGGATTCGATAGCATGCCAAGTGCTCTTACTCAGAAATTAATTTTGTTTTGATTTCTGTGTCTACTTCTGACAAGTCTTGCTGCAGCTCAACTTGCTGGCTGAAAACCCACTGCTGCCACCCGGTGTTACTATATCAGCATTGACCTGCGTTTAGCCAGAAGCAGCACCCGCCTTAAACAACATCAGCAGTATTAAGAAAGGCGTTTACGGCTTCTAGTAGGAGAGAATAGAAAAAATGGCAATGTACGTACGTATTTAGGCTTAACATGTATAATCCAGGCATAGTACTGTGATGGCCTCAAAAAAAATCTAGGAAAATGCAGGAATAGACTTGTTGTTCAGCTGTTGATAGGGTCAGTAGATAGCTTATTTCATTTAACTGGGGGAGGTCACAGTCAAGTATACTAAATGAACGTACAGAGAGTAAATAACAATCAAATGCCTTTTTAAGTTCAGATAATCCACTTTCTTTCATTTCATGAATTTCCTTTAGGATTGCTACTTTGCTAACAAAAAGTAACACATTTGTTACAGCCTAGGGAATGAGGTGCAGGTTGAAAGGCAGATTGAGAAGGAAAACACATTCATTGAGATTTTCCGGTTGATCAGTAATATTTGGGACCCTAACCTACCTTGCACTCTACTCTTATTGTTTTACCCAAGATAACTGAAGCCTGCATTCTGAGTGCAGCAGCTGCTTGTGCATGTCTCTGTTTTAGCCAGAAGACTTCTCTCAAGACAATTCACAATGCAGTATCCATTAAAACGCTGTTCTGTTGGGACCATGTTGTGATTGAGTCTTCTGATCAGACCATCCTCATTATTATCAGTTTTACTTTGAGTTATCCTTCTGTGACAGGTTTGGTTTCATTTTGTTCAGAGGAAATCAAGCTAAACACTCTTGTCAGGTCCTCTGGAGAAAAAGCAATGCAGAAATGCAAAAAGTGAGGAAAAATTCAACTCTGTAGGGCCTGTCTTATTTTTCTTGCACAAAATTTTCATTTGATTGCTAACTAGTTATTCCTCATGCTAGAACACAGCTCAGGTTGCAACAGAAACATTCATTACCATTTGAAATGGCAGGGGCTAAAGCTTGTGAAAAAAAATGAGAAAAAATAGTAGCATATTCGGACTGCATTAGACGCTCCCTGTTCCTGGAATTTGCAAACTCTGTCACTAAATATGACAAAACCACAGTGGAAACAGGTGGCACAGTTTGGGGTAAGATTTCCCCAGCTTAATCAGACTGATGCCCTCTTGCTCTTCCACCTGGTCTGATCTGGTGACTCAGCTTCCCTTCCCAGTGACTGGCCCTTCCTCAGTTGAATCAATTCACTGTCAGCAGCAAGAATGTACTCATTGCTTTGCTGTGTTACCTTTAGCAAGATGCACTGGCCCATAGCAAGGAGTGTGTTTCATTTTTTTCCAGCAACTGTTTTGGCCTTGCCTGTTAAGAAATTAATCAAGGAAGATATCTCCTTACGAAAGCTTGCATAAGCATAGCTATCCTTCCAACTCCCTGTATCACAACAGGACACCGCAAACTGCACATTCTTCTCTCCAGTCAAGATGGGGAAAAAGAACTGCCACTGTGGGAGCCCTCTTGTTGTAGGCCTTGTGATCCTGGAAGTAGGGCAGTCATATGAAAACAGAAAACATAAGCCATTTGGAAGAGCTAAGCAGCTGATAACATAGCAGCCTATGAAATGGCTGAAGATTGCAATAACTGAATTCTATATTAGTTAAGCTGATAATTTGTAGTGACAGAAATCGTTGTCTCCTTAAGACAGAATTTGTTATCTGTCTTTTTTTTTTTTTACCTAAGCTGTCACTAAATTGGTGCCACTCTGGATAGACCTCTGGTCATCATCTGATCCAGACTCCCTTCATAGGATGGCAAATGTGAAGTCAAGTTTTCCAGGGAAGTGTTAAACATGACTGAGTAAAATAAGGGAAAAGTTGTAGGAAAAAAAAAAAGATTGCCAAGGAAAGATCACAAATATTTTAAAGCTATTATCTAAGTCACTGAAATCTTATTTAATCAGCTTCTAGACGTGAATGTCAAATAGGACCCTAGGTAACACAAGAGATCCAGTACTAGCAACCACTAGCCTAACAGACAAAGTTTCAATACTGGATTGAGAAGGAAGATGGCCTTTCTTCCTTCCTCATTCCAGTGGTAGCCAGCCCCCAAACCAACCCATTCATGCAAAAAAAAAAATTAGAACTTGAGCAGTGATCTCTAATTGGATAATCTGAGCTTCAATGTAATAGGAGCTTCCAGGAAGCTCCTATAAAAGAAATAGCTAGGGCTCAATATTCCAGTTAAGCTTTCAATGAAAAAAAATATTTCAAGCCTTCCTTCCATAATGTTGAGATGTTAATGTTTGAACTGAACCTCTACTATATCTACAAATAAAATTTCAAAACAACATGAATTCAGCATTTTACAAAGAAAATCCACATTTTGTTTCACATAGGAGGAAACTGAGACCCAGGCCTATATGTCTTTCCTGAGACCACAGTAACTATTGATATCAGAGTGTGAATTTTGGTGTCTGAGTCCTTGAAAGACTGAAGGAAATGCCTTAGAGAACTCTCTTAAACTAGTTCTGCAAGAGAAGATCCTGGCATTAACAAACTTAAGTTCTGGTCCCATCTCAAGTCCCACCCACTATTCAATTTACCAGCTCTTTATACTATTTGCTTAGAAGCCCAAGTTTGCTCTTCTAAAACAACATGAAAAATTATTTAAAGTTAGTCATTTCAGAAAGAAAAATCAACAGCTTATTTAATCTCTCTTAATTTAGATTTTATGGCTGAACTTATATTGCATAACAGTATCTCTCTTTGAAGATATAGCAAATTAATTAGCAATGAAGAGCAAATAAAGTGTTAAGAGAATTTGAGCACAAACAGTAATCTCCTCTTAAATATCTATTATTTCTTTATCGATAATAATTATTGATGATGTAAGAATTACCTGAATATAAAAATATACAAGGGGTGTTCAAGTAAGAAGTGCAGCATGAATTCATACTAGCAATAAAAAAATTCTTTGCAATAAAGAAATGATCAGAAAACTATCTGAAATCAGTTTGTCTTCATGATCTATCAGAATACATAAAAATGCAGTAACATTCTGTGTTAAGCATGGGGATGTCAAGTGTGCTCTGAAATAATTTGAAGATCTTTCTGCGCTTCACTCAAAATGAGGGCATCTAACATTTTTGGCACTTGAAACCCAAATCAAGTTGAGGAATAAGAAACCATTAAACTTGTAGACATAAAACAGTGGACCACCACATTTACCCTACAGGATAAATAACGAGTCTGACAGGGCCCCAAACTGATTGGTCTTTGAATATTAGGAACTGTTAAGCATCATCTACATATTCAAAGTTTTAAGAGTTCTGACAACGTGCAACTGTCCGTGTAACGTTTTGATTCACCAGTAGAGGCCACCACACACTTCATAAAATTATCAAACCAGTCTGGCCAATTAGTTTATTCATTCTGAAGCCAGGTGAAAACCATGAGCTGGATCCCAATGGCTGCTCTAATACTCCAGAAGTGCCTGCTTCTTCAGAAGCTAGTTTTTCCCCAACCCTTTTTCCTTACTTTGTCCTACAACTCACAATTTAAACCCATACTAGATCAAATTCAGTCTCAAAAGCCCATCTCAGCTACCCATTCCCCTGGATTTCCAAAACAGCTCCACAATCACTTCCTGCAGGTTTCTTCAGTTTATAAAACCACTGAGGATGCAATACATCAAGGCTTTCTTCATGGTGTGCCCAAGTGTTCACAGAGAAAGGTGACAGTTCCTTCTTTTCAGAAAATGATGTACAATAAAAACCCAATGTCAAACCATGGATCAAATTTGTTTCACATTTCAAATCCAAGCTGGAGTTTTTTAGATCCAGTGATAAAAAAAATTCAGTTTTTCATGTTTGTTGATCACAGAACCTTCAAAGGGAGGGTCACAATTTCTCTTGATCTCCAAGTAAAACAGCTTTCTGAATGTACACATGGAAATTATATCTGCATTATGTTCATCCATGCATACCAACATCTATGATTATTTCTGATCTTATTTCCATTTCAGAGATGTTTGCATCTGTACAAAGACTCCTATTTCAAGGTTTAGCACTGGTTCAAAGTAAAGAAGCATTAAGGGGAAGAAAAAGGAATTTAAGACAAATAGAACCAAGATATTTTGAATTTCACTCTCAGTTGAAATCCACATATTGAACTGCAGTCAAATAACTAATTAACAAATATAGGAAAAGAGATTTCTTTTTCTGTCCCTTAATTCCATCCTTACTGAGTCATTGTCAAAATCCTGCTGCTGGTGCCAGCATGCCAGAATAGTTGGGATTTCTTGCTGACAAATACAGTACTGCTAACATACTC
The DNA here is from genome assembly GCA_037305975.1 of Chrysolophus pictus. NCBI lineage: Eukaryota > Metazoa > Chordata > Aves > Galliformes > Phasianidae > Chrysolophus > Chrysolophus pictus. Next base: position 51,369,746 of record CM074577.1, read on the forward strand.
AGCTGTCTCTTCTCACTGGAAAATGTAAAAATGCAGATGTGTCCAAAAGTCCAGAAGACAGTAAGACAGGGCCCCTCATTCATTGAAATATCCTGGCAGGAATCCTGTGGCTTCAGGAGACTTCCTGTAATCCACTAAAATGCTCTTTCAGGAGGAAGGTACAAGTATTCTGTTATTTGAAATATATAACATACATGGAGATACGGAAGCAGTATTACTAAGAGCAAAGTATGTCTATGGTACTGAAATGCCAGATGAGATGTCAAGAACTGAGTGGGGAAAGTATTAACAATGACTGATAAAGATGGTAGACAGTTCATTAATGCTGTTTCTATGTAGAATTATTCTGAAGATCAAGCTAAAATTTTATGATGTACATCCTCATATTGAAATAGGGATAATGCATTAGGTATTAGAATTTCTGAGCCACAGTACAAAACATGAGGAATATCTTCTCCATAGACAAAGAACAGCATGATGTGGCCTCATTCAAAGTGTCATTTAATTTATGCTTTGAGGAAAAAATGCAAAACAAAGAGTAAATAAGTATTTTAACAGCTTATTTTGATTTCACTTCAACATTTATAACTCCTTTGGTTTCCACGTAGAATGAATCATATGTACCTACAGCAAAGGTTTGAATGGGCCTGAAGTCTAAAAGCAAACATAGTCTGTACACACACGTTTTTCTTTCACTTGTTCTATCCAGTAAACATTATGTGCTGTCAGAAAAGGGAAAGGAGTGGGGTGACTTCTGCTGCTGAAAACAAATATTTAAGCAAACTTCAACAATTCCTGAGGGTCAGCTCTGAAAAACAGTGGCTGTTGGGCTTAAAGCATCAGTACCTCAAGTATGATTACACTTCTCTCTTACTGTGAATGCAGATGTAAGTGGGCAAAGGTTATTTTATTTGAGAACAAAAAAAAAATTAAGTACAATGAAATTTTAATACAGAAAATAGCTATATCTACTTTGTTAATTCCAGTCATCTGCTGTAAGAGAACTTTATCTTATAACACTTTTCTCAAAGCTAGGAAGTTCTCTCTCTAGGAAAGAGTTTTTCCTCTCTCCCTGGATTTTGTTGACTTTTTAAAATCTCTATTCTTAATGGAACAGGGGTGCCAGATCTCATTTCTCTTATCAGAAGCCAGCTACTTATTCCTGGTCTGAATTCTGCTTCAGTGCCAGAAATTATCTTCTAACTTTCCTTCATTCTCATTATTTTCTTCTGTGGATAGACTTCCTCAGTCTCATTGATATCTGACATCACGCTTCTGTAAAACAGGGACTTAAAATATAGGAAGTAGCTCTTAGATCACAGCAGTAGATCTTTTCTGAACATGTTGTAGTTTCCACACTTCACATAGGAAAGCAATAGTATACAACTTTTCAGATAGACTCAGCCAGAGTCAGGCACAACAACATTTTATGTTGTCAGAAATAATGCCCCCTATTCATATACCTGATGTATGTTTTTTTTCCACAGCCACATCTTACTGCTGCAGATCCTGATAAGCAGCATTTAACCTTGATCTTAGGTGTTGTTACAATTAGTGACATATTTCTTCATTATCTTTGATCTCATTTCACTTATTTCAGACCTCAAGGTCTACTTTCTCCTGTTCATTAGGTTCTGTTCCCCCACCATGTGCTGTTTTTACTTCTGCCTCCCTATATTCTGTCATCCCCATATACTCTTCAGCAATATGTTTATGTTTTTGGCTTTAGCCTAGTAAAAACTCAGCTTTGAGGTAAACCACAGATCACTTCTATACGATCATTACCATTTCAGAGCGCCTATAGGCATAAGCAAAGAAAAAAATATGTTACAAATTCAGTTGTTGTCATGGTGGCTGTTAATGCACACAGACTGTGTGTCATCATGTCGATATCTGAACAACCCTAAGTAAGTAATTGTATTAGAAGAAAACTGAGAAACTTAATTCCTGTGTATAATCAATGAATATACAGATGTTATAATTATGAAATACACCAGAGAGTTTGGCTAAGCAGGTTATTATACTAAAAGAGAATAGATAGAGTGCTTACCCTTGTCCTGGGCTCACTGTAAAACTCCAAAGGAGGGATCTCCAGAATGAGACCCTTCCCCACTGATAGTCAGCTCTTAAATGGGTCTAGGAGAGGTGGAGCCAGGTTCCAACCCTTCCAACAGGGCAGGTGAATTGCCTTCACCTGCTCCCAGGTCCGACTCATTGCTCACCTCAGGTGATCAATCAGAGGTTCAGGCTGTGACTCAGCAGTTCCCATACATCCTGGCACCAGCTTACAAAATAATTTGAATTCTCTCTCCTTCTCAACACCTCATTAAGCCTTACATTTTTGTCAGGCTTGACAAAAAAGATAAAACAAGATAGCAGAAGCCCACACCTAAATAATAAAAGCCTCTAAAACTAAACTCTTGTGTATGAGGCACAGAAGATCAAGGAAGAAAGGAAATGCATATAGATATGCAGTGTATCTCAACAGAAGATTAAAAAATAGGTGTTCACAAGTCTTTACAAGCTCTCCCATTCCCACAGTTTAAAGGACTTTTTAATGGCCTATGTCCACAAAACTTAGTAAGATAAGAGACCATAGAAGAAGAGAAAGGAAATATTACTAAAAATATTCATGCCCATCACTTAACCGTAAAAAAATATCTATTACAAGTCCTGCTATTAGATCCAGCTATGACTGGTACCCATCAAACACAGGAGAGAGGGACTATATGGAAGTTCAGTAAGCTAGATGCAATACCAAATAATTTAAATCCTACCAAATGAAGTTTTCTATTTCTCCACTCTGAGAAACTCACCTAAGTTGTACCTCAGAACTGATTAAATACTTGGTTTAGACAGATATGCATAAACAATCCCTGTCATAGTTCTGTACTGCAGAATCTTCCAAGAAGATATCTGATTGCTACCAGAAGTGGAAGAACAATTTTATTTTACACTACAACTTGCTTTGAGGCTGGTTCTATTTTCCTATCCAAAAAATAGTAAACACTACATTTTAGAAATAGGAATAAGGACCAGTCCTGAAAATATTAATACTTGTCACTCTGGTATATAAGTAGTACCAGTGACATTGTTGAAGAACACACAGTGAATGCCCTGCCACTGCTGGATGCCATACAAAACTTCAGGAAAGCCCTACAGAGAGATCTGGGCAGGCTGGATTGTTGTGTTGAGGCCAATGGGATGTAGTTCAACAAGACCAAGTACTGGGTACTGCACTTTGGCCATGACAACTGCAGGTAACATTACAGGCTTGGGGCAGAATAGCTGGAAGACTGTGAGAGGAAAATAACCTAGGGCTGTTGGTCAACAGTCAGCTGAAAACAAGCCAGCTGTGTGCTCAGGTGGCAAAGAAAGCCAACAGCATACTGGCTTCTATCAGAAATAGCGCAGTCAGCAGGAGCAGGGAGGTGATCATCCATCTGTTCTCAGCACTGGTGAAGCTGCACTTGAGTGGCAACAAAGCTGTGAAGCAGCTGGAGCACAGATCTTATGGGAAACTGGAATTGTTCAGTCTTAAGAAACTCGGGGGGAGACCTTATTGGCTTCTATAATACCCTGAAACGAGGTTGTGGTGAGATGGGGCTCTTCTCTTAGGTAACTAGCAGTAGGATGAGAGGGAATGGCCTCAACTTGCACCAGGGAAGGTTCAAGTTGGATATTAGGAAAAATTTCTTCTCCAAAAGAATGGTGAGACACTGGCACAGGCTGCCCAGGGAGGTGATGGAGTCACTGTACCTGGAGGTGTTTAAGAAACATGTACAAAGGGATATGGCTTAGGGGGCAATACTGGTGGTAAGTGGATGGTTGGACTAGATAATCTTAGAGGTCTTTTCCAACCTTAATGATTCTATGATTCTGGCCCATAAGCTAGCTTGGAATTGATCTGGGCTCATACATCAAAGCACAAAGAGAATGAAAGTAGCAATTTCATTACTATGTCTGTCAAAAGAATGTATTAATTGATCCAAGTTCTTTACCATCTTTAATGGACTGAGCTGCCAGAGAAAATTTATGCCTCACAAATTTCAGTGAATTACAGGTTAGGATGCTCAACAAACTTGTCAGATGAAAAACCATATTTTTACAGTGAGACTGATGACTAAGGTTAACTCCTTCAAGTGCTAAAAAGAAATCATGTTATATGAATATCTTTAAAATAAAGTTGTTTAAAAAAGTTTCCTTCCTATTGCATCTTAATTTAAGTACTGTTTCTTCAAATGTAATATTTCCTTGTCTAATATCTCAAACTCTTCACACTTACCCTGAACTTGCAAGCTCAATGAACTTCTCACATTATTTCACACTGTCTTACATGCTATTAAATAGGTGAAGATTTTCACTTAAAGCATTGCCATACATATTGACAATCTGTTAGAGGGGCCGACATACAGAGATGGATGTCACATCTTGCCCCTTGTCCTTGCATTCACAGCATCAACTTTAATCTTTAAAGATAAATTCAGTTTTGTCCACACATTCAAGATCATGAATTTAACAGTTACCTTAAAGAATACACATGGGTGCTTTTATGATCATTCCCAGGTATTTTCTGTGAATCAGAGCTCATTCTACAACAGTAATTTTAATTAATGTAGTTAAGTATCAGGAGAACTAAAAATAGGCTATTCTCCTAAAAAGGTAGGTTAGATTTTTAAAATAAAACAACAAAGTTATGCATTGTTGCAACAAGCCTCCACCATGAATCAAGTTTGAGTTTTCATGGCAGAACATACACTGCTGTGTGAGCTCATCACTGGAATACATCATGCCTGATGAATACGATCTCTTTACTCATATTTTTCAATAAAGCATTATGAAGTATCACCTCAGTTTTAAAAAGTATCTTCTGTGATAATAAGTTATGTGAAATGGTTAATCTGCTTGAGAGTGGGAAGGCTTTGCAGAAAGAGAAGCTGGCTGGATGGAACAAGGCGAATCATGTGACATTCAACAAGACTAAGCAACAGGTCCTGAGCTTAGATTGTAACTACCCCAAGCAGCATAGGCTTGAGGGAGAGTGACTGGAAACTTGTCCAGCAGAAAAAGACTTGGTGCTGGTCAACAGCTGGATGAAAACGAGCCAGCAGTGTGCCAGGTAGCCAAGAAAGCCCATGGAATCATGGCTTGGATCAGAAACACTGAGGCCAACAGGATGAGGAAACTGATTATTTTGTTGCATGTGAAACTGCTGAGCCTGCACCTTGAATATTGTATTCAATCTGAGTTTAGGCTCGCTATAAGAACAATACTGAATTGCTCAAATATGTCCAGAGAAGAGTAACAAAACTGAGGAAGGAACTAGAAAACAAGAGTTATGAGAAGATAATGAAGGAACTGGAGTTCTTTAGTCTGGAGAGGATGAGGGGAGACTTCATTGTTTTCTACAGCTATCTGAAGGGCTGCTGTGCAGAGGCTGTCAGTCTCTTTCCTTACATGGTACGTGATAGAACACAAAGAAAAAGCTCCAGGTTGCACTAGGGGAAGTTTAGATTGGATATCAGGAAGAATTTCCTCATGGAAAGAGTGGGCAAGCATTGGAATGGGGTGCCCAGGGCAGTGGTGGAGTCTCTGTTCCTTGAAGTATTCGAAGAAACAAATAATGACGGCACTAAGGATTTTAGTGGTACCAAAGGTTAAGTGATGAGACTTGGTAAGTCAGGTTATTCATTATGCTTGATGATCCTGAACATCTTTTCCAACCAAATGATCTGTGAAAATGAGTGAATTCAGGATGACTGCTTGTCACTGACACCAAAATCCACAGGCAAACAGGCAGACACTGATACAATAAGGACTATTCTGTTCAAGGATTTAAAACTAAAGAAAACCTCTTTCAGTTTAAGTAGAAACTACATTGGGTGCCAATAAAAGCAAGGGAGCACTGGATTGATAGGTCTCTTAGCTGCCTAGTTTGGAAGATGTGCAGCTGCATCATAGACCAGTTAAGCTTTCACAGAGGTGCTTTGTTATATCCAAGGAGAAAGGATTGCAACAATCCATATCACAACGAACAGAAACTTGGATTACAGAAGTTTGGTTCACATCCAAAGTTCAGTTTCTTGCTATCCACAGGCATTCCTTACAGTAACTAAAATAAAAATCCAAGAATGGAGCAAAACCTAAGATTGAATCCAATACTGTAACCTGAACAAGGGATAACAGCAGTCTACCAGCTGAGTCTACGCATGCTGTTTCTTTCCTTTCATCAAAGTGGCATCTCATTTTAAGAAGTTACAGCTCATATTTCTTTGCATCAAACTAGGCTCTTTTCATCTTAAATCTCATTTATCATTGCATTAGAAGATCATTCATATTTGACATTTAAGACACTATAAAAGGATGTTATCTTCTGTAATGCAGTATTACATGTATGCTTACTGAGAAGAAGTTTAGAGAATTTTCATTCATTGGCATTTAGAGAAGTTTTCCAGGTGAGAGCCACACAGGAGGAGATAGAGGAAGTTCCAAGCAAAAAGCTTCAGATTTTCAGATAGGAGTGTGCATAATCAATGAATATTAAGATGTTATGATTACAAAATAAACAAGAGTTAGGCAAAGCAGGTTATAATAACAAAAAAGAGAATAGATGGGACACTTACCCATATCCTGGGCTCACTTATGAAACTCCAGCAGAGTGGATCTCCAGAAAAGATCCTTCCCCACTGGTATTCAGCTCTTAAATGTGTCTAGGAGAAGTGAAGCCAGGCTCCAACCCTTCCGGCAGCACAGGAGAATTGCTTTCACCTGTGCTTCCAGGGCTGACTCATTGCTCGCCTCAGGTGATCAATCAGAGGTTCAGGCTGTGACTCAGCAGTTCCCATACAGAGTAAAATAAGACATTTAGGAAGGACAAGTTCTCCTCACTCTCTCAATCTTTTAGGTAAGTCAAATGCTTCAGGTACCAGATAAGCTAAAATAGTGATAATACTGAGGCTTCATCTGTGATCAGGTTGTCCATCAGTGGCAGAGGGCTCTGTCTACACCTCAGTCAGTTTGAGACTTTACCAGCAATCAATGAAGCCAAACGTAGAAAAAACCTAGACTGCTACCATCTCCTGGTTGTGAAGCAAGTCTGTGGCTATGGAAGGCACTGGTGTAAAAACAGTGGCTTCTTAATCAGAAGCTGGGACAATCCTTTAGAAACTGTGCAAAACAGTGAAGAAAACAAGCAAAACATGGATGGCTTCAAGCCTATTGTCTGATCTGCAAAACTCTTATCTTCTGTTTTAATATCATTTTTCTGCGAAGCTGAGAAGACCTGGGGTTAATCTGAAAAGCAGGAAACCCTGATAGCATAGCTACAAGAAATGAGCCAGTGAAATAAGCTGTAATAGATATCCGAGTTTTCAAAAGTGACAATGAGAATTCATGAGCCCAACAAGAGAACAACATTCCCCAGACATTGAATTACTGTACTTTTATTCCACAGCATTTCCAATTAGCATTTCTGTCCTGGGTTTGAAACTAAAACTGCAGAGCTTAAAACAATGACTGCATCTCAGCACATATCAGCCTCTGTTTATTGGAAAGTCTTCATGAATTAGATCTGCAAGTATTTTTATTGAAACCAAGCCCTAGGTATCTTTGTAGATTTAACTCTTGGAAAAGCAGTTGGGCCCATACCAGACAGTCATTTTCAACTTTCATGCTTAGTAAAGTGCTGAAACTGAATTAGCACTAATGCTTTTCCAAGGTTTGTTAACCTTGCTTGCTCAACAGCTGCTCTCCGTTCATTATAAGGCTGAAAAGGAGCTGTAACTGCCTTGGCATTGCCAGGATTTGGGGAGCAGTTCTCTAAATGCTTCTGAACAGTTTTCTTATCAGTGAAGGATGATTGGCAAATGTCAGCAGTCTGAGGCCTTTTACATCAAGCAATGATGAATGCCACAGACGTACAGTAAATAGGGCTGCTGTGAAATTTAATGGCTGCTTTAGATGCTTCGTTTCTTATTAGAAAAGGTCACCCATTGTCCTAGCTCACATGATTAATGTGGACTCCTGTATCTTTATGGGCTATTTCTACAATATGTGCTTTGCCAGTGACTGTTTGTTCGTCAATTCAGCCTATTCCAAGGTTTACTACTCAACATGAATTTAGATTTGTTGTTGAATACAAGCATTTTTCCAGCAGGCTTGTGTAAGCTGTCCTACTGGGAAGAGGCTTATGTCTGGGGCATAAACAATACCTGTAGCCCACTTTAGTACAATTTGCTCCAGTGGGATTGCTGAAAATCATGTTTGCAGAGCCATTTAAAATAAATAAATTACTAAATCCATGCATTTCTCTATCTGCTTTCTGTGAATTTGAAACAAGATTTCTGTTGTTGGTTTGCTGTTTTCTTTTTTTTTCCTTTTTTTTTTTTTAATGTTCATTATTTCCCTAAGGTTTGGACAGCTTAATGCCACCCATACAAAGAAAGAACATTAACAAGTTCGAGTTTCCTGCTTCCAAAGTTTTTCATCTTACACCTATGAGCCCAGCACTTAACAATAAGCCTCATTACTTTTTAGGGATATTGAGCACTGAAACGCAGAACCTTTTTTCTAGCAGAAATGGACAAATGACTTTCAATAAGACCTCAGGGATACTCAGAGGCAAGGTCACATTCGATTTAGCAATCCTAGGACTCATATCTCAGTTAAAAGCAGTTCATTCTTGATCATACATATTTAGTCTCGATGTCCTTTATTCAAAAGTACAATAGTGGACAGCTAAATGGGTATTCAAAAAAATAGAAGCAACATGTCAGTCAAAAAGGGAAAAGTATAATGAAATTAAAAGCCATGATTTCTTTAAACTGGCTGAATTTCCTGAACAATTGATATTCCTTAACTTATTCCTTGCTTATTTCATATTTCAAGTAAGGCCTACTCTCCCCACAGTCCTTAGATATGAAATTGTTATCAGCATTTTGCCCTTTAATTCATGGGCTTTTGAGAGGGAAGGTACTAAACAAAGAAACCTAAATGACTGAACTACATATCTACATAAGACGTTAAACTGTATATACAAAGGTATATGTAATACAGCTCCATGCACAGAGTAAAATTTACCAATTTAATGACAAGATAATTAATGACAGGTTATGCTTTCAAGCACTGGAATTATTAAGATATACCAAACTCATGAGCACTTTTAAAAAGCAGGTATTTGTGTAAGAATGTTCAGATTATTAGGAAATAGAAACAGGCATGAGACATGTTTCATGCATATTAAATCTGAGTCTGAAGCTAAGAATATGCAGTTTGATTTTGCTTCAGAGTTTCAAGCCCCAAGTTTTGCTTAGCTGCATTTATTGCTGTAACTGCCCAAATACCCCGGTCAGTACAAGCATAAAGCAAAAGAAACGTTTGTCAGCAATTGCAGGCTTTTACCCAATATTCTGCAAGGGTTTGCGACTGTGTCTTCCACTAAAATGAGACCAGCTTATGTTGGTGTACTGAACTGCTGAGTATGAATAACAATTATTTACCACAATTTAAAGACATTAGGAAGTTGTCAGAATCAAATCAATTCTTGGTTAAGTAAGGTACATTAATAATTGCCAGTTGATGAAACTAATATGGATTTTATTTTAAATGGAGAGAGAAAGAAAATATTCATCATCCTTGTCATTTTTATGGAGTTATTCAGAGAATAAATTATTGATGATAGGCACAGGACTGGTGAATAGACTGTAGAAGTTTAGGTACTTGTCAATTTAAGATGTACGAATTCAATCAAATACAGAATTACAAAAAAATATGTGCAATGGCTGACAGTTCTTTGTCAGTGAAGAAGAGATACAAATGATTTGCACAGAATCAGACAAAAACAGAAAGGATCTATTTCAGGATTCTGCACTATTTGGGAACATGAGAATCTCCAAGGCTAATCAGAAGATATTACCAAAAAATTATAACCTCCTGCGTCTTCCATATTTTCCAAGGTGACCTGCAATACTTCCAGTTTGAGTACTTGTGCTTTGGCTTCTGTACTTGGGAAAACATTGCACTTCGTACAAGACTACAGTGCACATCGGAGGATGCTGTGCAACCTGCATTGCCACAGGGAAGAAGACCTCATTCACAACTGGAGCACCAGTTGAGCTTGCAGGGGATGAGAGATGGCAGATCTTGGGTGGCCATGTGCTCTGAAGCTGTGTTTTGACACTTTGATGGGTAACTCTGCAGGTGAGTGAACAAGCAGCCTCTGCTGAGAGGAAAGAGATGCAACTACATTGATGTAGGCCAGTAGGAGTGTTTTTATTTTTCTTTAATAATAATATGTGAGGGAAATATTACATTAGTATTAGAAATAATTTACCTTCAAATGTTTCCTTTCTATCAAAACCTCTTGAAAGCTAGGTTCTCTACATTTTGGGCTATACGTTGGTAGCCATGATCTTTATTTGAAAGATAGCCTCCCAAGCTAATTTTGTTTTTCATCTGTGCTTAATAATTAATGTTATAACTTGTTATAATTTGTTTGTGAAGTTATGTTTGTGTGACTCAGATTTATAATGCTATGTAACAAACATAACTTTTGATATTTGGATATACTAGAAGTGATCCCACTATTGACATCTTATATGGAACATTTTCATGTGGCTATGACGAATGACAACAAACTGCTCTTTGAAGGGATGTATATATATATGTATATTAATATATATATAAACACACATATATGTATTGATTTAAGACTTCGAGTTGCATTCAGCAATCCAGAGACACAGGATTCTGTAAGCTTCCTTTTGAAGCTCTACAAGGTTTTCTTTTAGAACTGGAAATACTGTGTTCTCAATGCTAAATTAAAATTGTGACTTAATTTTAATTATGTGCTAGCTCTGTAATAAATACTGAGCGTTGAGAAGAAATTTAGACTTATTTTTTTTGGAAAAATGAATCTGAAATTACAGCTTCACTTTTATCCATTGACCTCCTGATAGATTTGAGTAATATTTTACTGTAAAGAATCGACACCACAAATAGTGCGTTACATTCCAGTACATTTCAGATGACAGAATGGAGATTTTTTAAACCCAGCTACAGATCTGCAACTGCATTCATTTGAAAATATGTTTTCATAGGAGTTTACCATATAATGAGAAAGATTTAAAATTTCATTTGCACAAATGCCATCAAAATGAGATAGTAGATGCTTGTCAGTTACAAGTAAATAAATCCTAATCCTTGAGGGGAAAACGGGCATTGGATTATCCAGCGCTGTAGCTCACTTGTCATCCCTTGGATAAACTGATGATTAAGGAAAAGCACTTTGTAATGCATGGTTTAACCCTGCTGATTTCATTATAACGATCTGAATGAGATACATACGATGAAGTGATTAAGACTCATGAGTCTGTAAAAGGGGAACACAGTCTATAAAAGGAGCTCTGGTGAGACATCTCAACTTGAGACCCCAAAGATACCTCCATAGTCTTGTTATGGAAGAAAGTACTACGTTTAAGAGTCTAAGGAAGACTCTTTTGCTGTAGTGGGCTGTTACGTTATTTAACTTATGTGCTTGGTTCACGACTGATTACAGTGACAACAAAATAAATAGGGAAACCATGTGCCCTAGAATCAAGATTTTCAGTGAACTCCCACTCAAATTTCAACTTCCTGCTTGAAATTCTTCTTCTTCCTAAAAATCCAGAAGAAAACCATGTTAGTTACTCCACTGGGTGCTCTTTTTAACCACATCCTGCTGCAAGTATTCCATCCTTCATCCAGCTCTCTCAGAGTTGGAAGAAAACATAACTAAACAGTTTGGAGTATATACTGGGCTCAGGACTGCTTGTTCCAATCTCTGGTCATACCAAAAATCAGGTCCTTATGCACGGGAAACCAGCAGCAGCACATGTACTGTGGAGCAGGATGGCAGCACAGCTGCAGTCCTGTGGATTGTAATATTCTACTTACGGTTTCAAGTTATACTTATGTCAGTTATGAGATCTGCAACTAAGTTTTTTTCTGTCAATTTTTCTCCAGCTTCTGCATAACTGGGGGATTTTAAGAGGCCCTTTAAAAGGCAATTGTGGAGAGAAAAAGCAGAAGTTGCCCAGGGAATGGGAGACATGGATGAAGGCAGGGGAATAGCTGGCGGGGGCTTGGATTATAGTAGAACACCTTGAGGTTCTAGTAGCATCATTTTCAGGTGGGACAGACTTTTTCTTTGTGAGCTCCACAGAAGAAAAACCACTCAAAGATGTGAAAGCAAAATTCCTTCCTGAATCTGACTCACCTCTTGGTCTCATAGAACATCCATTTCTATTTTTCTGTGTGCAAATTATTATCTGTCACAGGGTATGCATTCTCCTGTGACAGATTTTTTCATAGAAAGAGAATTTGCACACTGATATATTTTTCACTTTTGGGGTATATATGTTGTAGGGCAAAACACAGGCCAAAAGCATAACTTATTCTCTTGCTTTATATACACTTCTAGTAATTTCAAAACCTGTCAACCTTCCCTACTTTTATGGTTGTTTTTCATGCAACTTTTAATTAACAATAACTTTTCACATTAAAATTTAATTAATTTTTCCCCCATAGTGAATCATTGGTCAACAATTCACAGCAAGTCTTATTAAAATCCAATGTAATTACTCTCTACGCATCCTGAGAACATTACAAACATTTGGTTCTTATGGTCACAATGATTAAAGAATTGAATTTACTGAACATTATTGTTAGAGCTTACACATCCACCAAGTCAATTGTATCTGTGCTTTGTGCTAACTTGTAGAAACTGCACTTCACGTACCCAAGCTACTGAGCTAAATCCTTTTTTATCAGATTGGAATTGGAAAGGACTGTGGAGTCTGTAGGAAAATCTGTAAGTGCCATTCTTCTTTTTGTTCTTATTGCTTGGATTGCTGATTGCACTTTTCCCTGGCTGCCTCACTGGATTTTCCACCAGGGATTTACAACAGCTCACCATATAAAGAGGGAAATAACAAAATAATTAATGACCCATTGGTGCCTGCCAATTCTGAAGAGGCTTTTTACCTGGGGCTTTCAGTATTTCATAATTATTTGACACTACTGACTGCTTTTGCCAAGTCCACATATTTCCATAGCCTGCTGCAGAGTGCACAAATACATTCCAGATTCCAATTATGCACCAGCTCTGCCCTACACATAGCTCTTCCACTCAATTTACGATGGTCACAGGTATTCCTTAGGATTCAGCTTGCACTGCACCAATCAACACATACCTGCCATCACTTCTTGAGTGTCAAAGGCTCTTTTTGCCTCCTCTGTCCCTTCTCTCTCTCTCTACTTGCACATAAATCACTCCTACGTTAGCAGTACAAGATTTTTGTTGTGATGTTTCTCAGACGCCAGTTTTCAATAAGCTTAGGGCAATAAACAGGTAAAAAATTAATTAAGACAAAGATCTTTAGCTAACACATCTAGGAGCTGGTCTAAATTTATAAAGTGAAAGCCCTGTATAGCAAGATAGTATTAAACATACAAGAGATCTCTCTGGCATTTGCTTTCCAGATATCTTTTGAGACAGAAGGAACTCCACACTGCCAGTGACTTCCAGAGTCTGAAGGCAGATTGCATTACTCTTGCTTTCCCTATCAATCATAGGTGCTGCAGATGCTTTCTGCTCACCTACCACCCAGCAGGTGTTCCCAGTGAACCTGCTCTCCACTCCAGATGGGCTTGATTTGAATTAACTGTGATCTCCTTGGCACCAGCGAAAGTATCCCTTTGTGCAGGTGATCAGAACAGCTGAAATTTGGTTTATAGAAATGAGGATATACAATCTCATCTCCTTTCTCAAGTGACGAATCTCAAATGTATTCACAGTCCCCTATACTGACAACAACATATTATTTCAAAGAGTAATCTGATAGGGAAAAAACAAATATATTGAGACTGTCACAGTACTAAAAAAAAAAGGGAATCAATATGTTTCCCATACAGAACTAGTCACCTGTTTCTGGAACGTAGATGCAAGGATCTATTATTTGATCAAATTCCAAAACTGACTAAGAAGTAACAACAGCTTTGACTTCTTTGGCCTCTTAAAGGAGGAATCACACTAGAATTACTGACAACTGCATGCACAACTTCCTATGAGTTCTTTCTTTTAAGGTAAGGAAAAATATCTTTCCAAATTTTGTCTAAATGCCATTTCAACAGTCTAGTCTCCTGGGGCAGAATGATAGTGCATATATGAAAAGACTACTAAAAGATGAAGGAAAAAAAATAAGGGAACTGCTAAGTCATGCTGCTACGAAGCTTTATTGCAGTTAAGGTCTCACAGAAACCAGCTGCCGTGGGAAACCTTTACAGCAAGGTTGAGTGCTTCTTGTTGTTGTTTTCCTCCTCACCAGTGCTTCAGCTACCACTTATGAGATCATTTCTGACCCAGAAACATAACAAAGAACTGCACTTGGACAGAACACAAAGAGGAGGAAATGCAACAAGGGAGGACAAGAACAATTCATAACATACTGTGCAATTTTGCACAGTGATGTGACTTGGATCAAGGGAGTAAAGTTTGTTGGGAGGACAAGGAGTTGAAAAGGGGATTGTATTAAGTATCACATGATGTTGTGATTTAACTTGGCAGGTGACTCAGCACCACACAGTCTTTTGCTCACTCCTCCCTTCCCAGTGAGAAATGGGAGACAGTCAGGGAAAAAGAGTAGAATCCATGGGTTGAGATAAAACTATTACTAAGGTAGAGAAAAGGAAAAGGATAATAGTTACAACTGTATATATGAATGCATATAACAAATGATGTACAAGCAATTGCTCATCACCCCCTGACCAATGCCCAGCTAGCCACGCAAGCAGTGGAAGAGAGAGATGAACTTCCACCGCCTTCAAAACTCCTTCCACATGATGTTATATAGTATGGAATATCCCTTTGGCCAGTTTAAGTCAGCTGTCCTAATTCTGTTTCCTCTCATCTCTTTGGAGACTTCATTGGGAATGGAGAGAATGGACTTGGGTCTGTACAGCACTGCTTAGCAGCAACTATAAACATCAGTGTTTTATGAACATTATTTTTCTCCTAGCACCAAAAACAGCATCGTACCTGGCACTCTAAAGACAACAATTCAACCCCAGGTGAAACCAAGACACATGACAAATCAGTTGCTACTAGAACCTTGAACAAACTGATTATTATTTTTTTCCCCAGTATCACTTATTTAGACACAAAATCAGCTCACATATTGGCTGGAATTTTTAGTCATAAAAGAAAGAAAGAAAACTTTTTCTAAATCACAGGTGAGATCTAGCACACGCATTTGATAATAAACAGAAGAACTAGCACTACATCTGAGGACAGACAGAAAAGTGAGATGACAAAAGCCATGTAGAACTAGACAATAACAAAACGGACAGTTTGTGTGGTTAAGGTAAGAGTTTCAAAGTTGTTTGCTGCTTGTGTGAGCTCACAGTCCTTCAGCAACTTGCACTTCCAGTTTTGGAAGTTACAAGACAAAAATCACAACCTACAGCTTCAAGTGAGAATGCACAAAGCCACTGTTAGGCCAACGTAAATATTCTGATGTAGAAAGTCTATTCTTCTATGTCTTCCGTGATGGGATTGGTCTTTTCTTCCAGGTAACAGCAATAATACAAGAGGGAATGGCCTCAGGTTACGTCAGGGGAGATTCAGATTAGATATTAGGGAAAATTTCTTCTCAGGAGTGGTGAGGCATTAGAACAGGCAGCCCAGGGAGGTGGTAAAGTCACCATCCCTGGAGGTGTTTAAGGAGACGGTAGATGTAGTACTTGGAGACAATATTGATTGTAGGTGGATGGTAGGATTAGATGATCTTAGAGGTCTTTTCCAACCGCAATGATTCCATGACTCCATATTCTTTAAGCCAGGTGAATCTAACACACAGCACATTCCAGCTGATTAGGTCCTCCTTCATATGCTTTTTGGCATACACATGCTTAGAAATGCTCCCACGGTTAATTTTAATGCCTGTCACGTAAAGCATTAATAACAGAATTCCACAATGCTGCCAATACAGTCAGTCATAAGCCACATGGTTATATTGCTAAATACTAAATGTAAATATGAAAATGGGATTGGAGCCTACCTGGCTCAGGATTGCTTAACATGGAGCTTAGCTTCTCTTCCTTAGAAGATGTGTAAACCCTTCCCTTCCCATCTTTGTTGGATAGGTAGGTAAATGCACCCTGTAGCACCATTGAGGCAAGTGCTTGTGTTATATCCTCATGAGGCCACAGTGAATCTTTCGAACAAGGAATAAATGACAGCTGCAGAAACAGCAGAGCAAATGTAAGCTTGCTACTGCAGTATTGTTATGGTGAGGATTAGTATTTATGAAAAGTCTATAAAGGTTTGTCATGTTAGTAACTAGGCAGCTGTGGAAATATGTAAGAATCCCACACAGATTTTTCAGTTCCTGCCAGCTCACAAAAACAAAGCAGAGAAGTGAAGCACAACCTAAGTGATGTGGTAAATCTCAGCAAACATGTTCAACTTTATGGCCTACTTCATGAAGGAGAAGCTCCAGAGGTTTGCAGTCATCAGTTCTCCAAGCTGACTGGGTTGAACATCACTCAGTGCTCCACTGAGGGAGCTCTTGCTTTAGCATTTGCAAGCTGGAGAGCTGGAATGATTTCAGCACACAAACTCTCAGACACCACTGTCATGCCATCATCTTTATTCACAGCCTTGAGGTAGCAGCGATCCAAGAAGAAAAGCACAAGGAAAACTGGAATAGATGAAAGAAGAGGTTACTGCTGAACTCCAGACTTCCTTAGCTCCCTAATTTCCCACAAAGTTCTGCAATTGCACCTTTCCCCAGGTAATGTGCGCATAGCTACCTACCTATCCACAAAACCATAAGCTTTTTACTGATGTACCTAAATAAATACCCAACAGCAATTCTTAGTTGATTGTTTGATTTCCAATGGACAGAATGTTCTCAGGAGCTTATTTGAATGGGTTTCTCAAAGAACTGCAATCATGAATGCTGGCACCTGTGGTTCTCCCCTAAGAAGTGAGCTTGTATTCAAATGATGAAACAAGACAAACAAAAAGAAGAGACTCCTGTCTGTGCTTTTCTCCAGTAGAACAAAATAAACTGATGACAGATGGTAAACACATCACTTAGGCAGTGTGGAAAGCTGCTCTCAGGCCAAGGCTGTAAATGAAATATAAGGCTCTGTGGAACAAAAAATAGAATAAGAAGCTGATGATTTTTCTGGGCTGTTGTTGATCTTTCATTATTTTTGTGAGGAAATTAGAACAACGTTCCCAATATTGAATTCACTAAGAGGATTCATTTTTTCCTTTCCTTTTGTTGACTATGGACTTGAATCAATTTGTAAGGCATTATTTTTAATTTCCTGATTTCAAGACATTCCTGATTTCAGGACAGGTAGCAGAAAGTATAACTACATAGCCTGAAATGATTCTAGGATATCCTGAAGCATCACTGGGCTACTGTGTATTTGTTACTTTCTTTTAATGAAGTCACTGCAATATGAATTCTCCCATTCAGAGCAGCGAAAGTCTCATTACATCCTGTGATAATTTAAGCCTGGCTATTTATTTTTAAGAGTTAATATATTGCCTCATTCTGCATTGCTCTGCTTCTTTTCTTTGGTCTTGATGACTGTCTGTAGTAGTAATTTAGTTCAGCTGTTTCACTCCACAGATCTATTCCTACCAGGCTGTGCTCCCAGTAAAGCAGCAGTACCCAACACCAATTGTGAGATTTGTCCCAGTAGTTTTATTTAGCCTGATCTGATACTCTGGGCCAGATTATGTTCCACAATGCACTGCCTATTTATTTTTCAGATCTGTTCAATCTGTCATGGACTGTGTCTACCTTGTTTATTATTAGTGGGATTGCTTTACATATTGTTTCCAAATATGTTACAGACTATAAAACAGTTGCAACAAATGTGTCAGAGAATGTTCTGTGATTCTTCTCTCTTTCTCTGCTGAAGAAATTTTTGTCTGGACAAGAAAAAGTCTTTAAGGATGTTTTTATTCAGGCAAGGAAAACAGTGACCAAAAGGTTGGATCGGAAAAAAAAAAAAACAAACATCAGATAAACTGCAGCAGAGGGCTTCAGATAAATTGCAGAATAATTACAGTCAATAACTCATTATTCATTTTATTTTTGCCAATCTAGAGGATTTTCATTGTACAACAGTAAGATAAGAGATTCCAGTTGGGAATTACAGGAAAGAAGACAGGAAAGATAACATGTAGCTAACCAGACTGTAAATAGTCTCAAAGTCAAGCTGCATTAGCAATAACCTGACAGTGGAACCACATTAGATTATACTAAGACAGTGAGAGCAGCACAAAAATGCCCTGAATCAATCCCATGTACCTGTCTACCCAACTAGAGGCTAAGCAGTGACAGATGTAGGGCAAGGACACATCCATCTCCCTTGGCATCTCCCAAGCAGCAAGCAGCCCTACCCAACCACAGACTGCAAATAAAGTGTTTCTAGACTGGGAAGCCTGGGAAGCTGTTGGGTGAAGATCTACATCCCAGTCCTCCTCAGGCACATTACAGAACCTTCCAGCAGTAAGGACTGACGAAAGCTAGCAAAGCAGCCCTGTGCGTGTTCCCTGGTATCAGAGTGGATTTCTGATGTGTCTGTGTCACAGAGGGCTATCACTGTTGTGTGGCTAGCCAGCAGACTTACAGATTTTGCTCCGTGACCCACTGTAATGCTAAGCCTAATCACATGGCATGTGCATGCAAGACCAGACCCGGAATACTCTGAATTTGACCAAGGCTTTCTGACCTTCATAGGGTGCATGAACTTTAATACAGCTCTGCCATGAAAAAATAAACAGATCCACACTACTATCTGGTTTCTAAACAAGCAAAGGGAGAAAATAAACCCATGTGTTCTTTGCAACTCTGAAGCCATGGTGAGGCAGTGCTTTGCATTTTGCAGGTTGAGCACATGCTCTCCACAGGAAGACACCCAGCAGTGCCTATCCGTACACAAACCCTGAGGCAGTTGCAGCCTTTGTCCAGTCATGCCCATCTCCCCAAAAGTGCTCACAAACCACCTCATACAAAGGAGGGACTTCTCATATGGGTTTCTTGCAAAAGTATAGATACATGACTTGAAAAATTCCTACTGGGTTAGCAGAGTGGATTAAAACTTGCCGATTAAATTCTGTAAAAACTAGTAGATTTTTACCTCTGACTTAGAAAATTCTTTCAACCATAATAGCAATAATGTGTGTGAACTTTAAATGCTGATTTCATTTTGGGGTCCACATAAGATAACAAGCAAGGTGAAGCGTAGACTCAAAATTGTTAAGCTCTTTGCAAATCATGCAGGTGAGTTACAAACAAGACCTAAGTATAAAACTGGCTGGGGAAAACAAACAACCTGTATTCAGGTGAATTAATAATAGTACCATTTCTCTCTGTGAGGATTTGTCTTGTATACACCAGCTTTCAATACTGTTCACAGAATCATATAATGCCTTAAGTTAGAAGGGACCTTAATGATCATTCAGCTGTGGGCAGGGCTGCCACCCAGCAGCTCAGCTGCCCAGGGCCCCATCCAACATGGCCTTGAGTACCTCCAGGAATGGAGCACCAACAGCCTCTCTGGGCAGCTGAGACCACTCTCTGCCAGCATCTCACCACCAATAACCCATTTCTGTTAGAAAAGTTAACAGAAAATCTTATTAGTAGCCTGGATCATGGAAAAGATGGTCCTTAAATCTACAGGTTACACCAACACAGAAAGAGTGAAGGAAAAAATTCTGACAAAGTAGTAATACAAAGTGGAAAAAAAAAAAAAAAGATCCATTTAATTAAGGGACATTAGAAGCCCCAAATTAGGCAGAAACAATCACCTGCATGAAGGCAGTTGGTGAACATCTGGACAGGTGGGCGTTCTGCAGAAAAAACTCTCAGTTATGTGTCACATCAGTAAGAACCGTGAGGCTGTTGCCAAATAATGGTGATTATGATGATAAAATAGCATAAAATAAAGTAAATTCTGCAAGATGACATTTTTATTTTCTGCTCAGTGATTATAAAAATTCCAGTGAAATACTATATTCACTTTTAGTACAAGTTTTTAAAAAAGGCAAAAAACACTGTTCAAAAAGGGCAAAAAAAAAAAAATCAGGGAAAAAAATATGCAAATACTAATAGTTGCAATAAACAGCAAATACAAATACCAATAACTGCAACTCAAGAGATTTTACATAGACATTGGGGAAAAACTTTCTGGTGGTAAGTATAGCAAAGCACAGGAACAGATTGCCTCCTATAATAAGTTGGCATCTGTTAGCTAATGATGTAAGCGCAGTTGATCCTACTGTGGGTAAAGAGATCGATGGGATGATCTCTTGATTCTCTAATTTTGACAAAGCACTGTATTAAATGTACATTTAAGAAGAAGCAAAAAAATATTACTGGATAATAATGTTCATATTTCATTGTATAGCTTAAACTGCGGATAAAATCAAAAAGGGACAAGTTTTCCTTGTTTGGCCTCCTGCGACTATTTTGTTTTATGATCATTTAAAGAAAAAAAAAAATCAAGCACAATGAGATGTTAGTATCTAAATGACTCCAGCTGTGTACTAAAGCTCACATCTTCCAGGCAATAAGTAAGGTTCCCACTTTGATTACTAATGTTTGCACGGTGACAATTTATCTGTTCACATGACCATAATCTCACAATGATGGAAAGCCAATGGAACATGAAGAATAATGGAAGACAAAGCACTGAAGACAAATCACTCACTTCAGTTGTTCTTTTTTTTTTTTTTTTTTTTTTTTTTTGAGATAGAGCAGGATATATGTGTGTATGTGTAACTATAGGAAGTAGTTCTACGCATATGCCCATGCATGGCTGTGTTCATGTTGTACCAAAAATATGTTTTATTTTACCGGTGTTAGTTTTGTTTTCTTGTTTAAGGGTTTTAAAAAAATTCTGGCTTTGCATCTTTAAAGTGTTTTACGTAGCTCATCCCAGTTTGAATGTGGTGGTCACAATACCAGTCTCTCATCCACATAGGCGGAGAAAATTTTTATAGGGATGGCTGCAAGTGGTTCTCTAAGCAAAACACTCACTGAGCACACACAGAGGTGGTCTTATTTTAAAGCCTTTCTTCATCTTAAGCCAAAGAAATCTTCAGCAATTGCTATACGCAGGCCAAGCTTTCATCTTCAGCTTGTTGTGAAATATTAAAATACTAGAAAAACATAGGGACAATATTTGGATAATGGATCATACTTTTCAACCTGAGGTAACTCAAAAGTTTGGAGGAATCTTGCTCAATGTTACATCCAGTAAACAGAATATCACCTTTCAGCACAGCCAAGAATGGAAATGTTCAGCTGAAAATGTAAACACGTTAGTAACTTATGAATGCAAAGAGAGAAAATGATACCGTTTTGCTATAAAAGTTCAAAATAACCACTGAAATGTCTCTAAGCAAACCTCAAATCTTCCAGTCACTTACCATTCTAAACACTTTCTATTCACCTTGCTATTAGAAATGAAGAAACAGATTTTTCTATTAGATAGTTTCTCTTTTAGAAAGATTCCAAAATGCTTTATAGGCTCATACACAGCAATCAAATACAGCCACAGAGCAAAGCCACTTTCACAAGTGCACAGATTGCATATGCCATTTTTTTCTGAAAGCTTAACTAAAATCCAAAGTTACAAACACAGTAATAGCATGGGTTATCATGAGGGGGCCTGGACGAACATTCTGTTACTGTGACATGGAACTATGGGCTCCAGGGCAGTGACAGGTCATGTTCTCAACTCGTGTCAAGGATCTCTTGATTAAGAAAATAGTCAGAATAAGAGATCATACAAAATTTCCTGGCACTTCTGGTGCCTAAGACTTCACACAAAGCAAACTTGCAGTGGGATGCAGATCTTGTAAACCACTCTGTGTATCTACCTGCTGTGAACAGATCATAGGATTGAGTTGGAAGGGACATTCAGAGGTCACCTAGTTTAAACCTACAATGAGCAGGGACAACCACATCTAGATCAGGCTGCTCAGAGTTCTGTTCAGCCTGATCTTGAATGTCTCCAGGGATGAGGCTTCCACCACCTCTGTGGGCAGTCTGTTCTAGTTCTTCACTACCATTATCGTAAAAAACTTTTTTCTTATATCCAGTCTAAAAAATTCTGACAGAGTCACAAAATGGTGACATCTGTCTCTGTGGCAGGTTACTACAAAATAAGCTGATGGACAGCTCCATCTCCAACAGTACTCACTGCTGCATCTGCCCAGATATGTTCCTCCCCCGTGAGCCAGGGAGGTGACTGCTGGAAGGGATCTCCAGGGGTCATTTAACCCTACCACCTGCTTAAAGCATGGCCCTAGCCAACTCTAGGTCAGTACAATGATCTAAGATAATATAAAATCATTACACACCTGCTGTAATTTTCCTTCTTCTATCTCTCAAGTTCTTTGTCTCAGCTGGGGGTCTAAGTTTGCCAGGAACTTCATGACTACTCAGACCTGCAAAAATGCGTGCATGGTCACCTGTACTATACGCTGCAGCCAGCATTCATGTTCATCATAAGAGTCATGTGTGTGATGAAACAGAAGGGCAAGAATGCACCTCATTAGTGGATATGTATGCATAGCTTCTCAGGTATGCGGAAGAGACTGAAAACTTTCACACTTGGACGTATAAGGCTGTCAAACTGACCTCTTAATAGATTGGCAGGGTTTGTATATCATTCACTCATTTTATCATCTTTATTTGTTAGAGCTTGGATCTCTTTCTGATTTGTTTGCTGGTCCTTGTTTTCAAAGGTCAGTTCAGCTAGCATGAATCATATTCAAGATTCATGGAATTACAGTCCCCTGTAACACTGCCAGGAAAACAAGCTGAAATACAGCATAACAGCCCTAGCACTAACATTTATTCTTTACCAGCTATTTTGGGGTTTATCTCTAATACTGCCTGAAACTCCTATTGCTACTGCCAATAGCGAGAGACTCAAATTCTGGTGTGCAAACTCTCCAATCTTGAGCAGTAGCTGTTGTTCATCCATTAACTGTAGGTCTTGCTCATACTGTCCCTTCATGCTTACTGAGTTCTGATTGCTTTGGCTGAGTGTAACAGAGAGATTGTGGCTGTTATCAGTAAACACTGTCGATCAGCTTATTTGTTGACTTTGGTGCAGAAATTCACTGGCTTGGCTATACGCAGACCTGGTAGTGCATCACTCTGTAAAACAAACGTGTTCCTCCATATTTTTCGTTTTTGCTGCCAAATCTCATCAATAATGAAACACTGTCCTGGTATGTGATAATAGAAAGCAGCGCATAGGCAACACATTTAGTAGACAGTATTTTGTTTTTTCATTTTCAGTTTACTACCAGCTGTTTCCAAGCAATGGACATATCAGTGTTTACCTTCAAATTAAGAGAGATAACTGCTTGGAATTTCACCACTAGATATGAAAGCCTTGTAGTAAATATACTGCCTTTGGATATGAAGTTTAATAAGCTTAGCATGATTGCTCTGTACCATTAGGGATTAACTTGAATACTGCCATATTTCTAGATATAGAAACATTTGTCCGCTAATTGCCTGTTTAACATTGTGTATTAAAAACATTTACTGCAGCCTGGCATTAAGTTAAGTAAATACTGTTTTCCCTTCCTCAATGCAGTTACCAGCAGCATGTTTCTCTGGCTCACTAAGGACAGTCTGACTGCAGCCCCACAGCCCGTTGAGTAGCACACAGACCTGCACAAGTGATAAGCACTGAGGAAGGAGGGGCACAGGAACTGTCACAGTGCCAAGGACACCCAACCTCTTCCTTTTGCCATGAGACTCAGGTCTCATCTTGGCCATGATATTCCCTGCTAAGGGTAACTTTCCATGTTTAAAAACCATTATTTTTCCTTTTAGTGTTACCAAAGAACACTGCACAACCTTAGTTACGTTACTGTTCCCTTCTTTTCCAGGCACAGAATCATATAATGGCTTGAGTTGGAAAAGACCTTTAAGATTATCCAGTTCCAACCTCCCCTCACTGTATACCTCACTGCGTCCAAGCTTTCCTCAGAAACGTTAAGTGCCAATTTAACTGTTCCTTGGGGAGGGATTTTTGTTCCTAATGGGCTTCTCAGTCTGGTCTGGAATTTGGAGTCAGTGTGGTAATGTGATTGGGCAGTTTGTTTTATTTTCTGTAGCAGAGATTTTGCCTTCCAGATAGTTTCTTGAGACTCAAAACTATATATAGTACTTACACAGAGGACTCTAGATGAAATTGGTGTATTTTACTAACATCAGAGGTAGTGGAAATGGAAAAGCCAGATCATGAAGGAGCATCATCTCTGCATGACTCTCAGTGAGTCAGGCTGAGTGCTGCGGAATGCTGTTTTTCCTCTTTCTTACATACTTGGCACAAGCCAGGAACGCCTATTCTTCAGTCAAACTGCACCTGGTGGCATCTAAATCTGTATATGAAACACCCTCACCTGATTCATAGGAGCACATGAGCTCTTTCACACATATACTTCTAGCAGTGTTGCTCCCCCTAGGTTCCTTCCACATCTGCACGGTTCCAACACCCCAGGGTTTGCTGACAATCCACTGTGCTAATATTGAGCAGTTCCTTCTGCAGTAAGTACAGAATTTCGCCAGATCTTTTCCCAGCGACGTTTAATGATAGTTAAGCCTAAATTTCAATACTCAGAACACATTGCAATAACAAGTATGACAGGAGCAAGGGCAGAAATTGGTTTAATCACGTGGAACATTTTACATGGAGGAACAGTCCAATGCTGTTTTGACAAAGCTAAGATAGCATTAAATCAGATGTTATCTTTGTTTAGAGCTAATGAAATCTATTAAAATCCTGCTTTACATAAAATAACATTTTCCTATGACACGATATCTGCTGTTGGATGAGTTCCACTGTGTTCTTTTATCAGAAAAACCTATCCCTGGATTGATCACTTCCAATTTGAGCCACATTACTTAGCAGACATTGATTTTATTAGTCACATGATGTTAGTTCTATTACCCAGATGAGTACATATTCTACTTGAGCAACAGAGCTTTCCTGGACAAAATGTAATATTTGGTTTCCTAGGACACCTTTAAATAAACTGCTAAAATTGCTTTTCTACAAATGCAGAGAGTGAAATTATTTTACCTTGAATGTTCACAGAAATAAAAAAAAAAAAAAAAGAAAGAAAGAAAAAAGGCAGAATGTACACAGAATGACTTGGGTTGGAAGGGACCTCAAAGATCATCTAGCTCCAACACCCTGGCATGGGCAGGGTTGACATTTGCAAGATTAAGCACTAGATCAGGCTGCTCAGGGCTCCACTCTATCTTGCAATGAGTGAGCAGAAATTGCTTTTACTGTCTCAAAGTCCAGGATTTCAAATATCTGTTCTTTCTAGATTAGAAGGGAAAGAAATCCCAAACTGGGATGAAAAGGAGGCCTGAGCACATGGCAGTGAGCACGTCCAGTTTTGGGAGGTTATCCTGAGTCTCAGGTCCCTATTTCTTAGCTCCACAAAGCAAAAGTATTACAGGAAGAACTGAGTGAACAGTGACAATACAGGCAGCAGCATAGGGTTATATTATTGATTTGAATTAGTACTTCAAATCCTGAAATTTTAAGTTGTTGGTCCTTGTCTCACAATAGGGGTACTGATTATCCATATGATTTGTTATGGGTTTTTTTTCTACTTTTTTTTTTCCTGAAATATCTACTTACTCCCATAAAAAGAAAATTAGTATAAAAGAAGGAAAAAAGTCCTGTCACAAGACAATTTTGCAGAAGAATTCCCTGAGAGGCCACTCAGGAATAAGCCAACCTTTG
The DNA here is from genome assembly GCA_037305975.1 of Chrysolophus pictus. Taxonomy (NCBI): domain Eukaryota; kingdom Metazoa; phylum Chordata; class Aves; order Galliformes; family Phasianidae; genus Chrysolophus; species Chrysolophus pictus. Next base: position 51,395,603 of record CM074577.1, read on the forward strand.
GCTGCCCTGCTGGGGCCTCCACCCCTTCAAATCCCACAACATAAATAGGATCATGCTTCGGAGATGTTTATATTGGATGCATTTGGCCAAGTCTTGCTTCAGGAAGTAGATTAACTAACAGGTCTGTCAAGCAGATTTACAAGTCTTTAAATTTATATTAAATGTGTTGGCATGGTGCTATAAATGCTGAAGTGACACATTTTCTACAAGGTGCAAACCCAAAGGTCCTTAGCAGGTAAATGGAGAAGATGTTGTAAGACTAGAAGTAATCCCACCCTCCCTAGATATAAGATTTAATTTAGTTATTTCCCAGTTGCTCAAGCTTTCCCTGAGGATTTTGCTGAGATTTGTGATCCCCACACCTACTCTGCACAGCTGTGATGTGTGCTCCCAGAGCTGCTGTGTTCTGGACCAGGGGGAGCTCAGAAATGGAGGAGCTACTACCAAGAGCAAAGTGGTTATTACACATGCATAGGCATTGGTAAATGAGAGGATGCTATTCTAAGAGGAAGAGACTATGCATTATGTGTAGTCCATCTTATTCCCAATCTCAAGTTTTCAGTGGGGTTTTTACCATTCAGTCCTGAGTAAATATCAGTGTGGCAGAGAAATCTTCATATAGAAGGACTAACAGTATTTTTAAATTGCATTGCACACAGATGGCTTGCAGTATCAGGATGACTCTTCACTTTAAAGACTGCATAAATTCAGCCTCTCTCTGACTCAGTATTTCTATTCATCCACAGACAAAAAGGTCACTACTGGTATGAATTAATAAGGAAATACTCCACACAGCAACCATTCTACACATTCTCATTTAGCTCTAAGTATATGTAAGCCATGCTGACACCTCTTCAATGCAAGGTTTGACTCAAAAAAAACCCACACACCATTAATAAAATGTGTTATTTCTTAAATGAGGAAATTTCTGGCCATAGAAATCAACTAGAAGCAATCACTTCAAAGAGTCCACGTCCCTGAATAAATACACATATGCTGCCATTAATGTAAATGGATAATAAAATATTTTCACAATGTACAACAAAAGAAAGCAATGACAGCGCCTTCTACGTCAATATAAACATTATGGAGCAATAGAAGATAACAAAGAAGGAAAATAAGCTCATCCCTTCCAACAACCAGTAACAGCTCAAGAGGAATGCAATCTTTATCTAGAAAGATGCTACTCCCTTGGATGCTAACCCTTAAAAGAGGGTGAGGAGAGGTAGATTCAGCCTCCACCCCTTCCAGTTGCTGGGGTGCATGACTTGCACCTGAGCTCACGGGGTTAGCCATGCCTTCTTACCTGGTGCTCAGCCAAAACACAGATCATGTTCTATCTCTCAGCAGGTCTTAACCTCAAGCTTTTGTTGCACGAGCATGACAGTCACTCTAGCTACTCTGGAGTAAAAGCTGCACACATTCTGTAGTACAGATGCTGCCATATCCTTCGCACTGCTCCCACAAGATGAAGTGAATAAATTGCTTTTGTATCTTATCTGTGTCCACATCTGTGCCATAACAACAGAGTTTAATTTATTGGCAAGTGTAATGCAAGCAGTGTTTGCAGCATGTATGAACTTCTCTGGATCAAATTTCATTTATAAACTGACATCAGTATTATTTCACAAGCAACTCCACATGAATGAATTAACTTAATGTTGTGTCTAAAGCTATCACTGATATTTGAGGTGAGCATCACTGTGCTATCAGGGACAACCAGCAGTGTCCACAGGGATAGCTGCAGCAGTTTAAATGAAAAAAAAGTGGCCTACTGAACCACTATGACTTGGATACATTGAGTTTCAACATCCTTGAATTATGTATTTTTCTGGAATTATTCAACGTGAGTGATACTAAATTGACAAAACATACATCACTTCTGCCAGTAAAACCCTAGTACTGTCAGTTATGATCTTTATATCTTTGTTATTACATTTCAGTCTGGTCTGCTACATCACCAGAAACCACCTACTCATTGTACAAGACTCAGCTGTAGTTACAGATGCACACCATAGATACAGTCACAAATTGGGTCACATTGGACCTTTATATTCAGAGATCTCTGCCCACTCTTTTTGGAAGGAGGAACGCTTACACCAGCAGGGTTAATGTCTGTTAAAGGAAGATGTTTTTACAATTTGTAAAACAAAATATTCAGGGCCAACTGCCTTAAAATAAGGAGGAAGAGAAATCTGAACTTTCCAGCACTATCGTAGGTTCTCATTGACTTGGAGAGCATGAAGAACTCAGCTCTCCCTCAAAGTAAAAATAAAAAAGAGAGAAGGGAAGGGAAGATTTTCTTTCACATTTCCTTACTCACGTAGTCATGTTTCAAATGAATTCTTGAAGAATTACAGCATTTAGTTAGACTGGGCTATAACCAAAAAGAAAAAAAATGTCTTTCAGAGCATCTCTTCTGAACAGATTCCTCACCCACGTGCCCTTCCAGCCAGGTGACATGGTCAGAAATGTTCTGTGAGGGCTTTCTCCCACTGCCATAGCCCCAGGACCAGTGGAGGACAGAGGAAGTTACCCCTAGGGACGTGGACAGAAATAGACATTTGCGTTTAGGGTTTTGTTCTTACTAGCATGAAGATGCCTTTGAGGAATAAAGCCTAAATTACACAAAAGCATAAAAGCAGATCTCTCTTTTTTTGTCTGCAGGTACTTTCATTTAAAAAGTTCATGCCTGCTGCTTGCAGAGGCCTCTGTGCAAATGAGAGCCTGCCTTCCCACAGCTGTAGCAAAAGAAAGAAGTCTCAAAGCAGAAGTTTGCATGTTAATTTTAAAGCTCCTTGCAAAGGCCATAGAGATAGCAAAACTCACATGCAGAATATTCGTTTCTTGTGCATGTTTGCACACAGACTGCATGAGCAGCCTGATGAGCGCATGTGCTGCCCTGGGCAGCCACAGCTGCATCCTGGTGAGAAAGCCTCACAGCAGCTCTAACCTGGCACCACAGGCAGACAATCCAAATGCCAGGAATTTCACGGCCTTATTGTGAGGACTGACTCACATGCAGCTTACTCAGTGCACAGTATGGATCGTGTGCTTAGATTTGTAAATGTTCCAGCCAAGATGCTGCTGTTATAAACAAGTAAATACAGACAGGCAGCTTTCTTCTGTAAAATTATCTCCCCTGACTCATTTCAGAGCTCTTTTGTCACGTCAAGCCCACATGCCTGGCTGTCTATTCCTCAGGAGATGGGTGAGAGTCTCTTCTCTCAAGAACAGTCTTAGAATAAGTGCATACAAAGTAATTCAAAGGAAAGAAAAAAAAATTTCCAGCTCACCTAAAATCAGACTTTTTAGTTAAATATTAATCCTCTGCAATTATCGTTATTTCAGCTGACTCAGCTACTGGCTATAAACATAAATGTTACCAAGAGATGTTCATCTCCAGGATGGTCAATTTAACTCCACAAAAGATCGGAGTCTTGCAAAAGCACAATTAGAATCACAGCAGCATTTAATAGAACATAAGAGAGGAACTGCAAAAGAACTCCCAGTGCTAACAAGCAATGCTCCTTTCACTGAAAGAAGGAAATCTACTGCGGATCACACAATTTGAAGAACAGGACAACAGACGGAAGTTCTCTGATTACTGCTGAGCAAGTTTCAAGGTGTCTCTTCAAGGCAAAACCCAAGAGATAAAAGGTATCAGTTTACTTATATCAGAGACACAAAGGTCAGGAACTTTCTCTGCTAAGGCTTCTCCCAGTGTCAGGCTGGTCAATGGCTATGAGCATCCCAGAGCACATAGAAGGAGCTAACAAAGTCAATCACATTCCTTGAAGGTAAACTCTGTTTGGTTCACACCAGAGGTTGAGACGCACCTCCAAAGAAATATACACAATTAGACATGTCACCAGGATCCCATTCAAGGTCATTTGACACTTGAGTCTGGCTCCTCAGGCATACATTCATCCTCTTCTTAAGCTGTGTAACAGTTTAGTCAGCTCAGTGAGATGACCAATATATCTCAGATTTTCCCTGCAATGGTTTCTTGTCAGTTATGTTGAATGACCTGACTAACGTTGGAGGGCAGTATACAGTGATGCTGTTCTGTTTTACAGTTGGAACAGACAGTCAGAGATGATACGATGCCTTCAGGAGTCTGATGTGATTGAAATCTGCCCATATTCGCCATTGTAATAATGAAAAATAAAATGACAAAAAATGAGAGCTCTGATCAGGGTATATCATAAGGACAGTAGAGTTAGTTACATCCCTGATTTGTGAAGGCAGGGAGGACTGGCTAATACACTAGTGGGCATGTTGCTACCTAGCTAGCAAAATACAAACCCTGCAAATGCTGTCATTAAAGAAAAGAAAGAAACATAAACACATAGTCTAAGTACTATCAAGAGAAGAGAAATACTGAGGCAGCGTCAGTCTGATTGCCACCAGGCATGGCTTGACGTTTGTGGAGAATGACATTGTGAAATGCTCTTGAGTAATCTCGCTTTGGCATGGGGGAGAGTTTTCACATTTAGCCTAGAACCAGTTACTGAGCTATTTGCACTCACTGCCACAAGAGTTTCTGTCAAGAGGACAGCTGGGAGCTTTGGCAGGAAAATGCTTCTTAAGGTGCCATTCAATAAGAAGTACATGATACAAGTAATCCAGCTTCTCTGAGTTGCTTTAACTGTAGTGAAACCACTACCAGGCTTGAGAACACAAAGATGCTCTGGATGGAAAACAGAATTTTGATGAGACCAAAGGAGTATCCAAACCAGCGTATGGCAGGAGAAAAATGTGTGTGTTTTGTCCTGCATGACAAGAATGAGTTACTGCTTGAAGAAGCTTTCTCCATTCTACAGCTACAAATTGCAGTAAAAAAGGGAGATACAAATATTTTAATGAGTAAGAAACAGGAACTATGCTTGATTTTTGTTTTTATTTTTTTAATTAACTCTTTGAAATAAAAATCTTGGAAAATTGTTGAAAGGAGTATTTACAGAAATGTCACTGTTTTGGAGATAAACAATCTACTGCTTGGTTTATATAAATCCCAATATCTCATTTTTCACTAACGCTCATCTGGAAAAACTTTACTGGTAATAATAAAAAGAAGTCAAGGTACTTCCTATGTGGTGTTTGGCGAAATGATTTGATCAACCCTTTCATGCTATTGAAAATGTTTTCCTTGGCTTTTAGCTACAAAACCATCAAGGTAGGCCTTAGTGCAAAAATGTATATTTTTAAGCATTGTAATGTACAGCCCAGTAGATGTGCTTAAGTGTTAAACACTTGCTTATATATTTCTGCTCAACTGTGTCATGCTGGAATGTTATACAGCACGTTATCTGACTACACTGAGTTTCATCTTCATCTTCAGCAAAACTTTCCATGCATTTGGATGCACAATCAGGCTTTCAGATCAGATTGCCTGTTTTCTGCAAAAATTATTCTGCAGAAGTGGGAGGAGCACAGCCGGGCATGTTAGACAAAGCCTTGCATTTTAATGCTCCCTCTCTTCCAGAGTACTTTTACTTGGAGGAACAAAATAATCTACAAAACATGCTTTCTATTAAGACAATGAAGTCCTCCTTGCTTCATTTGCACAACTTATTGAAAGTTCCTCAGCTAGTGCTGATCACATATTGCCTTGTTGGCAATCCAGGTAATCTGATTTGCTGCTGAAGGGATACAAATGGATTGTAAAATCCCCAGATTTCAGGTGTCTGGCTCATAATTTCAGCACTACCTGCAAGCTATTCACTAGCCTGAGTGCCTCATCAGTACAAGGCATTAGTTAACTTCTCAGTTATCATCCTATCTGAAGAGCATCAGATGACTGCTTTTTTGAGGCACTCATCCCAGATGCTGGCTATACAATTCACATGCTTATTGAATATACTGTCTGGCTTTTAAAAGGAAAAAGCATTAGGTTATATCTGCAGATCTGTAACAGTGGGAATTAAATGTGTGAATCCTACCACCATGCAGAGGGGCTATGTAACTAAGTACCTGTTAAGTGTACGGAAAATTTGAACTAATCAGGCCTTCACAGAGAGGTACAATTTGCAGGGGGCACTCAGTACAAAACATATTATGACTTTTCAGGTTCATTCTCTCTTCCATGAATTTTAGACTTTTTGCCTTAGTTCGACCCCATCCTGCTATTTAAAGGATGTTAAGGGCTTTGTTCATTGCCATTCTCAGCCCATAGCTCCCATCCCATCTTTCATCTCTGAGAAGACAAGAAAAAAGGGAAAAAAAAACCCTCTCTGTCTTCTGTAGAGTCATGCGGCCGATTCTAACGCTTTTCTCAGAAGTGTCTCACCTGGGATGTTTTTCTTGCTCCCCTTCTACTGATGTTGTTAAAGGTCTTTGGAGATACTTTTGTTTCATCCTTCTGTTCTAGTTGAGCAAGGGTGATGACATACCAGCTGAAATGTCTGGAGGCTTGTTAGCAAAAACCCTGTCACTGGGAGGGATCAAAGCGTTCTTGTGCGGAGTCCTTAGGGCACAGATCCTGGCAATACAGCTGGACTCCGTGCAGCCTCCACATGGCCCACTGTGACAAGCAGCTGGATCCTCAAGCTACCAGACAGAGTCGCGTTCTCAGGATGAATTGTATTTCACAAAACCAAGGGGTAAAATGAGCATCGTTACCAGAAAACCTTGCTTAATTTTTTTGCAGTATTTGTTAACTATAAAAAATGGCAAAAAATATGTTTACTAAGAAGAAGAAAGTGGTTCTTTTCACTGAATAAAAGAAGACAGAATGAGGACTGGAGCAAACTCATTGTGGCACATCAAATTTTTGAGCAAGATGGGAGCAGGGAAAAATTCACTGCAATGAGGCCAGCCCTCCTTGCTGATAAGTACTGGTTTTAAGCTGAAAATAAGCCTGAGACTGACTGACTTTCAGATGTATATGCAATCATTGCAGCCTAGCTGGAGGATGACCCACAGACGCAAGCTGCCTATACATCAGTAATCAAATAATTGACTGGCTGACAGTTCAGCCCAGTATCTGGCTTCATGCCCCTGCCTAGACAGGAAATGGCATTTCCTGCATCTTGATAAAGCAGATGTCACTTTGTTCCTCCAGCAAAATACAAGGCACTGGGGGCATCTTTGGGAAAGGTTCCTTCCCACGCATGCAATATTGGCCAGTTTAAAATATTCCCTGTCTCCCCCATTCTCTTCCTGTATAGTTTTATTAGGTAGTAGCTTTTAGCAGGCTAGAAATTCAGGGGAAAAGCTTGTACAACAGATGATGTCCTCATATCTGACTAAGTCTGCAGCTGTGCTGCTTCTCCTCACTAATGCTCCTGCTACATCCAGGCTATGTCCTTCCTTACATAAAAGCCTCAGACTCTTCTGTTCCTATGATTAGTTTTCAGCTGGTTTAATTCGTTGGACCAGCCTACGTCAAAATCAAAAGAAGCCTCATGAGCGAATATGAGGAAGAAATGTGGGAATATCTGCACTCCAGCCTGTACATCCTCAGCAAAGTTGGGAGCAGGATCCCAGCAGACCTCCATATGTAGCCTTTCCCGAGAGGAAGGAGGTAGCTCAGCTCTGGCTCTCTGGAGGAAATCACAGCACCTCCGCCTTGCCAGAGCTTACTGTCACAAGTCTGCTTTGCCAGGATGCATTTGGGACTGCAGAGGAGATGTTCCCTTGATTAAATATAAAGAATTTGCATTACCAGATTATTCCCCTAATCCATCCAGCTCTGCATTCTGTCCCTGACAGCAGCCAGCACTGCTTCTTCAGAGACCAGAGTAAAATCCTCATTATAGGCAATTTTACAGCTAATAAAATCCTAAAAGCCTGTACGCAGAAAAATCCCTGAGGTTTTCACATTAGGAGTTTGCCAGAGTTAGAACTGAGAACTGACCGTAGGATCTGGTCTAGCAGAAAATGTCAAACTCCTGTTATCCGCAGAGTTGATGCTACTAATAAACAATGAAAACACAGAAGCATAACCAGAGTTATCTGTCAGTAACAAAGGCATATCCTTAAATAATATCACCCATAGAATTACATTCAGAGGAAAGAAGAGTGCATCATCAGTGGCTGTCTCTTCCTCCCACCTGATGCACAGATTTCTGCAATCATCTCTGCAGGATGAGCACTGCGTGCAGGAGTTGGGCTGCAAAACCCCTGTGTAATCTGTCAGGCTGGTTGCAGCGTTTGGTATGCTGCAAGGATACCACACTGAACTTAAGGAGGCAAAAATCAATTCATAAACAACTTTTAGATTTGATAACTATCCAAATGTTCACCGCTTCGATGAAGATAATTGAACTTGCATTCATTTCTAAAATCTACAGCCAGGGTGAAAATGGGTATTATTCAATACCTCATCTCTCAACGGCAGCTGTAAATATACTGGCTGATCTATAAGGATGGCTTAGATTTATTTTCTTTGTATTGTTTCTTCAATTAGTTCTTCATTGCCTCTTGCTTCTGTTACTCTCCACATCTCCTTGGAAGTAGTTTTAATTTACCCAGTCCCTGTAGTACAAGCATGTCATATGTTCATACCACAGCCCGTTACCACCCAACATGAATGCAAAAGGCTCAAGCTTGTTATGGGAATTAACACACGCAGGCAACACCAAACACTGAAGAACTGCTTTGGAAGGCAGAAGCAAGGCAAGACCTAGCAAGCTTTTCATTTCTTATCAACGGAACTGACAGAGATTTCTAGGCATGCCTTTGGACTGAACAATTGTTTAGTCATAGTCTGTAAACAAGGGACAGATGACTTCTGCAGGGTCAGGAGCAACACCAAGCACTCCGAATATTTAACAACCACACCATTCCTGAAGAAGTGAGATTGATCCATGTCAGCTGTGTCCAAGCCAAGTGCTACACATACTGGCTCTGCCCTGGCTGTGTTCCTGCCCCCTCCTTTGCTCCAGGACTGATCCCCATACAGCTACACAAATAACTCATCTGGGGGGGTGGAGGGGAGAGGCTGGAACTAACTATAAAAGTAAAATAAATGTTACAGGAATATTCACTTGTTTCAGATCATATGCGATGGCCCTACAAGCAGACCTGACAAAAAAAGGTGGGATCATAGATTTGGGAACAAAAGAAATGAAGAAATCAGAGAAGCCCTGTTTTAGACTAGTTTATGTGGCACAGCGTTATGTTCTCACTTGTTTCAAGGGATTTACACTACTTTTGGTAGGCTTGGAGATTTTAAGATATACGCCCGAATCCTTGCATGTCCCAGTGCTTCGGTCCCTCATGCCTCCATTGGAAAAACAAAATGTACACCTTTGAGGGAGGAATCTGAACTGACTTGAGCCTCTGGTAACTCTAAGAAGAAAGAAGGGCTCTGGGCTTCTGGTGTCCCTGTACTGGAGTGGGCCAAAAAAGGTATGGACTGAGCCCATGCATCCCAGTTCCTGCAATTCCACTTGCCTAGGCACACCTACAACCCTGTGCATACTTAATTACTCCATATTTTTATTTATAAATTCTCTCTAATACTTTTACTGACCCATCCACTAGAGTAATTTGCCATCCACAGGCTGCAGAATCCTGGTGCATTCCCACGTTTATACTGACAGAACGAGCAGCAGATCTACCCATTCAGGCTTCTCATTCCTGTTCCCACATCACTACTTCTTTCACATGGCCTGCAGGAGAGGCTGTGGTGAAGTGGCAGGGCCAAGCAGAAGGACATGGCACTGCTTCATCTGGCTGCAGTACTGAACACACATTGCTTGCAAGCATACAAGAAACAATAGCCTAAAAAAAGCAGGCATACTGCTGAAGACTCAAATGTGCTGCCTGAGGATCTCCCGTTCCTCTGAAAACATTAAGTGTTCACAGAATAGAGGAGGCTGTAACACCACAGCAATACACTATCCTATGTGTATCAGTGCTGCTTCAAAGAGGAGGAGAACAACTGCCATCTGACACAATGCAATCAGACCTCTGGCTTCTCTGCCATGCTCTGGGATTTAAGGTCTTTTTCTTTTTTTTAACCTTCAGTACTCCTGCAAACCTAATCTCTCTCTTATCCTACACAAGCATGTAAAGGTTAAGCCTGAGTGACACAAAGTTCATAGAGAGGCAAGCATCTATTATTACTTCTAAGCACCAAAAGTCAACTTGTTTCTCTACTATCCTCATGTTAACATTTCACCTTTGCTTAACACAAAAAGGTTCTGCAAAGCAGGACAAAAACACGCTGAAGCAGTTGTATTACCTGCTAGTCTTGGGTACTGCATGTAAGGCACAAGCAAAATGCTGCATCTTTTCTTGTGCATTAACTTGATTTGATATAAGTCACTATGTGGGAAACAAAGTGATTGTACGGGAAATACAGAGATGCATCCCTTACCTGTTCCTCTCTAACCTACAGGCTGATAAACAACACTTGCACGGTGTTTTATTACTGCCCAGAGATGGCCTAAATCCTGGATTAAACAGTCATGGACTGAATTGCAGATTGCAAGACATTCCTGTTCAGCCCAGTGCTGCAGATACCCTGTCACTTCTGTTTAATGATAAACGCCTTTTCTGCTTTGCATTGTGCTACATGCAAATATACATATATAAATAATAAAGAAAAACAGTAAAAAAAACCAAAAACATTATGGGTGCAAATTCAACTACTCAAAGATTAAGAAATGATAAGCTTAAGAATTTCTGTCCTCCTTCCACATACATTATTGGCATCACTTATAAGGCCACATGCTGTTTTTTCCAGTGAAACCTGGTGCCTCACTCAGTGCAATAGATGGTGCCAATGCACAGCTGTGCAATATGTTGTTTCATTCCCTGAACCTACCATGCCACTCCAGGCTTTGCTTAACTGTACACTAACCAAATCCTTTCCGTCCGCATAAAATAATTTATCTCTTGGTGGGCTCTGCTATGATGCTCTTCAATATGCCACTTGAATGCTTCAAAAGCAGAAGTTAATTTGTCTCTAAATTATAGAGGAGTTTGTATTCCCACCATTTTCAAGACGAGAAGCAGATGAAGTGATGCTGCACCTAGGAAACACAGCAACCCACCTAAAGATGCCCCTGCACCTCATTTCCTCCCATCACCTCCCAGGCTGCACTGCATGCCCCTCTCATGCATGCAGAGGTGGGCACCCACCCTAGAAGGGCTGGAGGAAGGCAGACAGCTCGGCTGCAAACCTCTGCAACTATATTATCAGCAGCAAACACCACCTCCTCCAGGTTTTGTTGGACTCAGTGTTCTTCCAGCTGCCTGTCTCTTTTATTTCACCCTCAGGTCTCAGAGCAGCCTCTCCTGGCCTCGCTAGATCCTTCTCTGAACTCTTTCCTTTCTACTGTTCCTCTTTCCTCTTTAATGAGCTTTGTCGGTCCCTCAAGCTCATCTCAGGCTTTGCACCTCCCTGTTCTCAGGTCTCATCCTGTGCCTCTGAGCAGCAGGGGGGATGCTGCACTCTCCCTCCTTGCTGGACTGCTCCCCAGGTGATTCTTTCCAGTCTTTAGTGAGTCTATATGTCATTTAGTGTTACATTCTTCCTCCTGTTTTTAACTTCCCATGTTCCTAATACTAACATTTGGACACATTTTCATATATTTTCCAGATAAAGCAGCTGCTTTTCTCCATTCTGAATCTGTTTTATTTTTCAAATTAAAGAATATATATATATATATGTATGTTCACTGTAGTATTGTGAGAATTGCATCACTCAAAATAAAAGAATGCAACCAACAACCTTCCTCAAAAAGCCAAGTTGCCCATCAAGGCCATCACCTTCCCCCTGCCCACAGTTTCTTGTGATCTCACCGACCAACCCATCTCCATTCAGACCCCAGCTGCTCCCTAGGCAGCTGCACTGCAGCCCCATGGCATATTTTTGGGCATGGTGTCAGCGTGCAGCCAGCAGCTGTGCATGCAGCCTGGTATGGGGACAGCAGGGCTTCATCTCTCCTTTTCCTGCTGTGAGCTCAGCTCACTTGTTAGACAACTGACTGAGAGGAGCATGGTTTTTTTGTTTTTTTTTTTTTGTTTTTTTTTTGGTTGCTTTTTTTTTTTTTGCTGATAAGGACTGGAGCAGAAAGAAAAAGAGAGAAGAAACAACTGATGTGGGGAGGAACAGAGAGGAAGGATCTAGGGGAAATAGAGGCAGAAGAAAGTAAAACATAAAGCCCACCTCAAATTTCTAGACAATATCATAGCCTACTCCTAAGCCCTGCCTATCGCCTCTCACAGCAGCTGATAAATTTCATTAGAACAATAATGAAAAGAAAAACAGGGAAGGTTGGAAAGCTAGAAAAGCAACAGCTTGAATCCTGAGAAAAGTCTGTGCTCATAACCTGGTGCTTCTCTCACAGGCTGCCTGCTGCTAGTGCTCTAAGATAGCAATAACCTTCCCCACATCCATTTGTGCGGAAGCTGTCTAATCCAGTCAGCTCAGCACAAGGAACAGGCTGCGGCACCCTCCTCCCCCTCAAGTGTGAGCATTTTGCCTTCCTCCTTCACGTGGCAACAGCAAGATCTCAAAGTATTCACTTAGTCCCTGCTTCTCTACCCAGGTCTCAGAAGTCATATTTCACTGTATCAAATACTAAACACTGGATGACATTTAATTTTCAGCACAGGTTATGTACCATTGCAGAACAGCCATCTATAGATATAACACCTTGAGATGTGCTAGATACCTGAGCAGCACATAACCACACATTTAGAGGAATACCATTAGCTAGCCATCCAACTATTTAAACTGAATTAAAAGCAGCTTCAATTTTCACACTTGCTCCCAAATCTCCTTGCCAATTTGCAGCCTCAGTTTTCTTAGACACTTTTATATTAGTCTTCCTTCTCATTGATATCACCCTTCTCAGAGTACAAAAACTGCAATTTAACAAATTAAAACCATCTATTCGGGGAGGAACAGTGTGAGTGATCATTCTCACACATACATGGCACTGGCTGCCCTCCATTTTGATGGGCCAAAGCCCCATTATATTGTTTGGAGCTCACCTCACTGTGAACATCTGAAGCCTTTAGAGTCCAAACAAATGCTCAGCCTCACTTCAGATTTCAAAATGCAAGCCTACTCAGGGGTGCATCTTATCTACAGCATCAAGTATCTCAGTGCACATGCCCACACCTCCTTCCCCCCAGAGTAATCCTAATCTTTCTGGCCTCAGACTTCTAAATAGAGTTGATTCTTTTCCTCATCTCCCAGGTAACTAGCAATAGGATGAGAGGTAATGGCTTTAAGTTGCACCAGGAAAAGTTCAGGTTGGATATTAGGAAAAAGTTCTCCTCAGAAAGAGTGGTGAGACAGTGGCATAGGCTGCCCAGGGAGGTGGTGGAGTTGCCATCCCTGGAGGTGTTCAAGAACCATGTAGACGTAGCACCTGGGACACGGGTTAGTGAGCATGGTGGGAATGGGTTGATGGTTGGACTAAGTGATCTTGGTGGTCTTTTTCAGACTTAGTGATTCTATGATACATGCAGAGGCATCCAAAGAACTTGCGATGGTCAGCCCTTGCATGCTTTTTCTGCTGGTGAGCTTCTGCACTAATGATTTGAGCCCTTACAACGAACACCAGCTGTGTTTGGGTCAGATCAAAAGTTCAGCGAGTCCAGTACCCCCTCTTTAACAGGAGGAGATAGCAGATGTTCATTATAGGCTGCTATCAGTTTACATTAATATGCCAGGCTGCACAAATCACAGCTGAATCCTCTGATTCATTGTCTGTCTTGGAGGGAGCTGCCCTTGTTAGAACACTCTCTCCTGCACTTGGGAGTAGTTGCAGTGGAGAGAAGGTAATCTTTAGCTGCATTCTTCCACATGTTTTAAGTGTGACTTCTCCCTTTTCAATCATAAACTGAGCCAAGCCTGCAAATGGATATAGATATATAGCTAGACTCATTCCCCTACTCCTGGCCCCAGAAATGAAAGTATTCCCTCTTAAGCTTTTTGGATAATGTAGATTTAGCTAGAAAAACAAAATGTGATTGAATGCATAAAATAAACAGTAGAATTTTAAAAACAGATATTTTTTTTTCATATTTGTGATATTGTTCATATTGCCATACTGTGCATGTAGGTACTCCTTGGAACTATAAGAAGTGCAAAAATATTAGGTTGTGATGGTATTTATAACTCTCCCCTCTTAGAGGACAGTTTTACACATTTGAAGGGGTAAGAAACCTCTAAGAAATTCACATGAATTTTCACAGTGGAATATAGGCCATTGAAGCACAGCTTCCCGTACAAATAGGCACTATCATCTGGAAATGCAAATGGACAGTTTGGATCAGTATTTTCTACTGGTATGGAATGGGAATAGCTTAGTTACTAGCAAACAGTAGGACAGGTTAATATTTTGACTTTAAACTCATTAATGTTATGAGCAAGTAGCGCATCTTTAGCACTGGGCCTGACACCATCTCCGCTTTACTCTTACTTCAACCAGACCGATGGAGAAGTACAGGAGAAAAACATCAGCCAAAATGTGAATGCGGTATTAGATAAAAAGATTTCAGTTAAAGCTACATTTTTCCAAAAGTACCCACACTCTTGTAATTTGCCTTCATCATCAAAATACCAGATGCTTGGACAAACACAAAAACTCTCAATATATCTCTGAAAACTATTATTTCCCCCCATTCTGATATCCTTGCATCCCATTTTTCCATGCATGGAACCTGTTTTTTTAGCCAAACTCCCTAGTAAATTAAAAAATTATACTATTTTTACATATGTGTAAATAATGACGCAAAGTAATGAAAGTAAGGGGCTGAGGGACTCCAGTGTACTCCAGTTTTTAAAATCCATTATCCTAAATTGTTGCAGCATTTTAATTCCGTATACTCCTTCTGCATTCTGTGTTTGCAGAGTTGCAAAAAGAAAAATACTTAAAGGCAAAATTCATAACAGCAATGCACTGGAACTACGGCCAGCTTTTAAAAAAACATTGTATAATTGAAAAGTTGTAATGTAAAAGCAAGTAAATGAATTGTTGAAATTTTTTGCATGAAACATTTATAGCGAAAAGCTCTCTTCCATAAAGATAGATGGAAGGGCGTCTCTCATATGCAAAAATAAAACAGTTTATTTGTTTGCAAAGCTGACATCCTTTAAGCATGCCTCTGGAGAACAAACTTGGAGACAGAGCTGCAGAAAGATGCAAACTTGACTTGCGGAAGCATTCCTGCATCCACGAGTGACTTATGGGAAGGGATGGGGAGCCAAAGGTGGCATTGAGACGTAATGAATTAACCTGCCTCCCCCCATCTGAAGAAGCGTAAACAAAAATCAAAGGGATCTTTTTCCCAACGACAACATGGTATGCAAGGTCACATGGCCTAATATTTTAAGAGGATTATTGCTAAATCTCCACAAACTTTGAAATGGCCCAACCAAGCCTGCGAGCTTTTCAATTTAAATGGGTGCGCAGCATGACTTCTACAATCAGCTGGAATTTGGCAGGAAGAGTTATAGCAAAGTGAACTAAAACAATTCAGTCCTGCAGTGATAGATTTTACAGGGTATCTGTTAATTTGGAGCTGTGCAGGAGGTGGAAACAAAGTGGGTCACCGAAACAGCTCAATACTCGTGCACAAAGTTTGTACAAAAAGGAAAAATAATCCTTGATATTTATTATTCACCAATTCAGGAACACAACTTCTGTAGTTTTGTTTCATTTCCAGGAGAACTGCAAGCACCCCAGCCTAACTGGAGCATCACAAACCACTTAAACAGCACCTCCATCACTCTTCAAAAAACAGTTCCCTGAAAAAATGCAAAGCATACAGGAGAAAGCCCTGTTCTGGATAGTGAAGAACAGCCTTTCACCAAAACATCTCTATCTGAGCCTCAGCCATTATCACATGCAAGATGCATGCAGAGTAAATCTATTCACCAGATGGGGAAAATTGCTAATTGTCCTGTAGAATCCAGCCACCAGCTGGCAGGCAGCTACCATCATGCGAACAAGAAGCAATCCCAATAACCACACATAAAAATAGCAGAACAACATGCATTCAACCTGAACCATCAATTGTCGTTAGGGGCACAGCTGACAAAAAAAAAAAATCTGCTCTGAAAGCAAAGCCTGTAAATTCATCTGCCTGTGTTTTAGGAGCACTGCAAAGCATTTCTATGATAAAAGCTGTGGTAGTAAAGTAGCCAGGGAGCTCCATTCCTTATCATGTGGATGGCTGCCCTTTGAAGCTCAGACTTGACCCCCCACGTCTGGGGAGATATAAACATTTGCTTTCCAGAGCTGTATATCTCAAACATCGCAGTACTGGGTAATTACCCAGGAGCTGGATTGCTGCTGCATAGCTAGAAAGTTTGGAAACATTTAATAGTTTTGGTGGGAGCAGAGAATCCTCCTAGATCTTAAGAAGATTTTCATTTTCTGAAACAACAAGAACAATTTAAATCATTTACGGAAAAGACTTACAAAGAAGAAGCTGATGAATCTGATAGCTCTGTACCTGGCATCCTTTTGAGCAGAGACGCAGCTTTCCTTTTCCTTTGCCACAGCTGATGCTTTTTTTACAGCTCTTGCATGCCCACTTTCTTCCAGCCTTCTTGTTGCTTCTACTAAAAGAATTGTTGAGTTAGCCCAGGTGCCATTGGGTGCAATAGAAAACTCAGTGGTAGAGACAGTGAATTTTTCAGTAGAAAATGTGAAGAGATTTAAACAACCACAAGACCAACTTGAATGTTGCATGCATGCAAACTTAGACTCTCTCAGAACCTCTTATGAAAACAAAAAAATTATTTCGCTTCAAAAGTTTGTTGGATCTTTTTTCTTTTTAACGTTATTCAGTGCCAGTGTGTTTGCAGATGCTTCCCCTGCAAAATACGTACGAGGCAAGAGGACTGGGAACTGCACAGTAGGCTCAGAGTTCTCCAGCTGCAGTTCATTAGATCAGATCTCTCCTGTACACCTGTTTGTCCCTGAGAGGTCAAAACAGAACTGGTTTGGTTTTTAAGTTTTTTTTTTTTTTTTTTTAATTAAAAAAAGCACTCAGGGAAACTGCATTTTTAGAAAGCACAGTCAAGTAAGCAACGTTCTACATAACAAGCCACTTTTAAGCACCTATCTGAAGATCTTAATTAGCACATTCTGCTGTTAATTTCACATATCCCCTCATTGCCTTCAGTATCTTTCTGGAACAATTTACAGGCAACTGCATCTATGTTTAAACCCATATCCATCTAGGCAGGATATGATTATGATTATTTATGATTAGTTCTCCATGCATTCCCACTAGATCAGCGTACAAATGCTGAAAAGTTAACTCCCTGCATCCTTGCCTCAAAACAAGCACCCCAGCACCCTACGAAAATAATGAATTGTTCCTCCCAACAGGCCATTTCTAGATGGTGGAGTTTTTTTTCCTTTTCTAATTCACTATTCTGCCCTGTATTCTTACACTGAACACCACTGGCTCAACTGCAGAACAGTCCCAAGCACTATTTACCTACAGTCTCAAAAATCAGGTGAGGAGACCATGGAATCATAGAATGGCTTATGTTGGAGGGGACCTTAAAAATCATCTAGTTCCCACCTCCTGACATGGGCAGGGCTGCCAACCAGGCTGCTCAGGGCCCCATTCAACCTGGTCTCAAGCACTTCCAAGAACAGGACACCCACAGTTTCTCTGTGCAGCCTGTGCCAGTCTCACTGCCCTCTGAGTAAAGAATTTCTTCCTAACATCTAACCTAACTTTCTCCTCTTTTAGTTTAAAGCCATTCCTCCTTGTCCTATCATTATCAGACTGTGTAAAAAACCTGTCCCCTTCCTGCTCGTAAGCTCTCTTCATATGCTGAAAGATCAGAATGAGGTCACTCCTGATTCTTCTCTTCTCCAAGCTAACCAAGTGCAATTTCTTCACCCTTTTGTCATAGGAGAGGTGCACCAGCCCCCTGATCATCTCTGTGCTGCTTCTCTGGACCCACTCCAAAAGATCCCTCCTGTACTGATTCCAGTGCCCAAGCTGCTTCTCTCTTACAGAGCAATATATCCTTCTGTACACAAGCAATACTGTAAACTCATGTTTAACATTTCCTGGACAATCATTCCCCAAAAGAAATGCTGTGAGGCAGCGCAGCATTTCTGGCAGTCTTCTTTCAAACTAGTTATTTTCATATGAGTCACATGAAAATAGAAAGACTTTTGTACCTTGGACACCACACACTTACAGAGCAGTCAGCATGGGTTCAGGAAAAGCAGGTCTTGCTTGATCTAGCTGATCTCCTTCAGTGATCGAGTGACCCGCCTGAAGAATTCATTTTCTTCAAATTAACAAAGTGAAACATAGTTCTGAAATGTTTTTTGTTTGTTTGTTTTGTTCTTTTTTAATTGAGATAAGAGTAAACAACAGTTTAAAATGGTAACAGCTCAAGAAGTTTCCAAAATTCTGCTCATGACTGACATGCAGGGAAAGGCTGTTGACATAGTCTGCCTAGACACCAGCAAAGCCTTAGATGTTGTCTCCCACAATACGCTCCTAGAGAGGCTGGCAGACCATGGCTTGGACAGGTACACTCTTTGCTGGGTAAGGAACTGGCTGGAGGCCCAGGTCCAGAAAGTGGTGGTGAAAGGAGTTAAATCCTTTCTGATTCTATGATTCCATGACATTGTTTACCAGCTTATTTTTACTTTTCCATAAAAAAATACAGAAGTTCCACCTTTCCAAAAAACTTCCTGTCTCCCACATTTCTCTGTACAGTTACCTAAAAGATGGATACACTAAGGGGGATAAATACAGCCATTTTTGAAAGGCCCTGAGATATGTAACTTAGAACTATATCTATTTTTGTTTCACAGCACAAAAAATAACATCTGGAGGAAGGCAATATATTGTCAACATCAAAGAGGCACAATACTTCATACTAAAATTACAATATATTGAATTTGTATTCATCCATAACAATTTGAAGAACTAGCTTCTGCTGTGGATGTCCAGACAGTATCTTTATAGAGCAGAAAACATTTTCTCTTATAAATTTACATGATATCAACATAATCCCATCTATCAAAATGCAAGAGGAAGAAAATAAGAGCTGTGAAATTAGCTTCTCTGAGGTCAGAACTGCATTATGGGTAGCAATTAGAAAATGCCTGCATGAACCATGAACCAAGTGAGCAGATTTAGCACATCACAGTAATTAATGAATCTGCATGTAAAAGATGATAGCAACTCTTTCCCCCAAACTACCTCCTTGTTGGTAGCGCAGTAAATGTAATTGAAGTTCTTGAGGCCACAGAGATGGTTCGCACTGAAATGTGAAGAGAAGTGAATGCAGGTGCCTTGTTCTCTAATGGAAGGACTGAGGTAATGCCCTCTGCTTTCCTTCAGTTTGACCTTCCTGGCCAAGGGTGTCCTATCTGCAGATCTGGCATGTTGTGTGTGCTATGTTCCTAGCAAGAAATATGTGTGTGTGTGTATATATATATATACATAGGTACATGATGAAATTCCTTTCATCCTTTCATCACCGCAGTGGTATTTATGGATAAGTCCGTTATCTACTTGGAAAAAAAAATGTTGGGAGAGAGCTAGCAAAGGGAATAAAAATAGAAAGCTGAAAAATAAGACAAAGTGCAGACTGGTTTTGTGACATCAAGAATCTCATGCTGATGTATTTCCAGCCAATATCAAAGTTCCTCAGGTCATGTTCACATGCTAGAGATAGTCTGTTGGGAACAAACAGCCCTCCTCCTCACTGAGAAGCTGCCACAGGGCCTAGAAAACAATCACACACAAGAGAATTAAATAAAATGATGAGAAGAGGATAGGGATCATAACATCAATAGAAACACGGAATTAAGAGAAATCAGAGGGGTCTGGATCACCATCACCCTTTGAAAGGAAGACAAAGGGAGAGGGCTAACAACACCCAAGGGAACAGCCTCTGATTAGATGTTCAGCAAAGGCTGGGGCTTCAGGTGGGTCCCTGCCACAAAGCAACTGCTTTTTGAGTTGCTTTCCTCTGATCAGGCAATTGGCCATCCTTCTCGATAGGAAGAAGGAACTGAGGACTGGAAAAAGGGCTAATACAGAGAAAATGAAAGCAGAAATGAAAGAGCTGGAAGACTGTAGCTTAATGTATTGCAAAAAAAAAAAAAAAAAAAAAAAAACATTCCTGTTTCCTGTCTCCCATCAAAGAGTCAACTATCCAGGGAATAAGAGAATCTCATCATAACAATGGTCTTGTTACAAGGAGAAGTTACAAGGTCAAGAGTCTGACTGAAGAGGGATGAGTGGAAAACTGATCTGAGTAGAAATATCTAAGCATATTCAAGAATTAAGATTCATTAGAGGAAATTCCTCCTTTGCTTTCTTATTCTGTTATCTCCAGTGTCACTGTAGTTCTGCTGTGGGAGGATGTGTACCTAAGGGTCTTTTTCCACGGGGGGTTCCGTCTTTCCCGCTGTGGCTTTTTCTCATTAATCACCCCCAGTCTCTCCTCCCTGTCCTCTAAATGTCTTCCTCGGATGGACTGCTTTTGCCCCTCCTGCAGAGTGGCTCCCTCAGCCCAGCTGCCTTCTCACCTCTCCCCACCTCCTGCGGCCTGCACAACCATGCCCTGCCGCTCCGATCACTCAAACCCTTCACACCCACAGCAGTTGGCTGTGGAATCCTGGAATTAAACACGATAGTCTGCAAGAGAGAGATTAGAAGAGGGCTGAATGTTCACACCAAATTGAGCTGATCGCTGCAATGTATCATTCAAACAAGGGAAGGTGGTGGCAGGAGTGTGCATGCTAAACATATTGTCATGGGGATTGGAGGCCCCACTCATTAAAAGCCTTACTGCTCAAGAACAGTTGAGCAGCTTTCCCTGGCTTTCACAGAGCCTGCTGCTTGTCTGCCAGCTGTCATACTGTCCCTATTCGAGGGAGCTTTTCACTTGGAGTTCATAAAATGCACTTCTGAGCAATGCTCTTTACCTTTATAACGAGACAGATTATACTGTGCTGAAGACATTTTCAGATGTTCTCAAGGAAAAATAAATCTCCAGAGAGAAACTTTGCCTTCAAACTGTAGCTGTGTATCCTTTCCTCAAAACTATGTAGTACACTGCTGCAGAAAAGCATGCTCTGGTAGATCTTTACTGGTTGATTTTGTCTCTATAATGAAGATGGGTTTATGTGCTTCATTTAAGAGAAGAAAAGCATTAGCAGTTTTTCCTGCCTATAGTATGCAAACACTTCATTCTGAACACGTCCCACTAGTACAGGACAAAATGCAGGTGGGAATTCTTGGTATACCAGAATTTCATCACCAAAATATGTCATATCTTTACAAGCCATGAAACATACTGTATGTTATATCTGTGTGGGATTTTATCAAAACCAATGGAGGGATGAAACTGTTACTGTTTGCTATTCAGTAGCAATGGTGGGAAAAAGTATTTTTAACATCTCTGTACTTGGATGATATGTAAGGAAGAAAAAACACATACATTTCAACATAAATAGGACATGTGTCCTACATTTTCAACATTCTAATTTGCCTGGGCTGCACTGAGTGAACAGGAAATGTCTCAGGCCGCGTACACAAGGGTAATGCCTCCTATTTATTTCCACAAAAACTACAACTAGTATAAAGAGCACAATAAAACTATTTGAGATAGCAAAATCTCAGCTACAAAACACTATTTTTCAACATAGTAAGAATCATTTATCTATGTGCTTTTATCAAAACATGAGCTGCATGCCAGGCTCATGCAAATCTGCACCAGTGGAGGTGATCCACTCTTGTTGTCACTGCTGAAGCACATCACCCTCACTGTGCTCACATCCATTGTTTGGTCTCCATAAATGTTCAGAAATCATCAATGAATGTCAAGGGTGCCATTTTTTCTGCATGAAGGAGTTCAGTGACAAACTTATGTTTCATCTGCACTTGCATGTCAGACGCCATTTTGTCAGACTGCTCCTCTGCTGCCATCTGTCACACGGCAACAACCTGGAATAGAATATTGGTGGGAGTGTTCAACCCTTACTGCCATACCACCAACATCTGCTTCTGACATTGTGGGCCAATATAATAAAATAGGAAGCATTACTTTCAGAGCAGTCCTCATAAAATACATAATACTGTTTGTGTAAAAATATAGAATATTGCTCATATATACAAGAAATAAAACTTGTTTTAATCAAAAACATGGAATGACTGGGGTACGTGACCTTGTTTTTGTGAAACTAATGCATCAATATCTGTTTTGATGTCAGCGGCTGAAATTCTTAGTGAGTTCTCAAAGTGCTCTTCAGAGATTTTTGATTAAATTTTACTCTTCCTGTGCTTCATCCTTGAAAATAGCTGTTCACAATCGTGCGTCCTGACTCAAAGTGATGACATGAATAAGGTGTGACTATGAAATGAGGAATGTTTTTCTCTGATCGGAGAGGGCTTATAAAAGTAAAGAGACACGGTCAGGTTTTTGAACTGAATGTCTGATTGCAACTCTATACAATCCATTTCAAAACTCCCAGGTAATGTATTTATGTTGACTGAAAACGGAGTTGCAAATATACAAAAAAAAATGATTTTTTTTTCAATCTTGAAACATGTTCTCAAATTCCTTTCTCAGAACAAAAAGCAGGTTGCACATTTTTTTGCTGCTCATAGGACTGCGTTTAGACAATGAATCAAAATGCATATAACAATTAGCTGTAACTTGAGCTGGCACTGCACTGCACCCTCCCCATGCTCTGGTTCCAGCTTAGACAGTGTTAATAGCACAGCAAAGTTCAGCTGCTGCTGAGTGGTGGGTGTTCCACCTGGGCCAGGCAGGGGATGTGGGGCAGCAGCTGGGCCACAGTGCCAGCTGTGCAGGGCTGCATGCAGCCTGCAGCCTGTGGGTTGGACAATCCTGAATAAGGACAAATTTAAAAATTTACACAAACCACAAATGGTTCTTACTTTAAATACATCTCACATGAAAAGGGAACTCATCCAAATATTGGTCCCAGACTTTTAGGGCCCTCTGTGCAGAATACAAGACACCCCTACTAAGTGGCTGCGGCTTACAAAAGAGGATCACATCAAATCACGTGTTGCCCATTCCCCCACACAGCTCCACTGGCAAAGCCCAAGCGCTGCTATGTTAGCACCAGGCACACCACAAGGACCACAACAACACAACAGGAGAAGCAATACAAGAGTTTCTTCTGCTGCCTCTTCCAGCTGTATGGACTGGTTGGTCACAGTACCAAAAACCAGAGCAAGAGAATCTTCAAGGGAAACACTGCCAAACCAGGTTCAGGTTAGAAAAAAAGGAAATAAATGAAATAATAGTCAGAAAATTATTGTTTTAAAGTTATTTATGACTATACTGAAAAGAAAAGCAGAGTGTCAATGCTATATGCACTATTAAATCATTGCTGAAAGCATACCTATTGTATTCCCACAAGTAGGAGTCAGAAAGCTCATTTCCCAATCATTTGCCACGTTCCCTGTTAGACTGTCAGACTTGCCTTGGAAATCATATTTCCTTGTTTGACAGAAAAGGCAGAATATTACCCCTAAAACACTCTGTCAAGGTCACTGACTCTTCAGAAAGGAGCTGCATCCAAGCATCTAACCTCCTGACATCCCAGGCATCTGGCATCCTGAGTGGATGCAGCCACTACTATGTAATTACACAAAATTGAGGTGGCTT
This sequence comes from Chrysolophus pictus, assembly GCA_037305975.1. Taxonomy (NCBI): domain Eukaryota; kingdom Metazoa; phylum Chordata; class Aves; order Galliformes; family Phasianidae; genus Chrysolophus; species Chrysolophus pictus. The sequence goes on from CM074577.1 coordinate 51,419,226, forward strand.
TCAGAACTTCAGTGCTAGTTAGAAAAATTTGCCAGAGTCCCTAGTAGGAAAAGTGAAGCAGGTATGTCAGGGAAGTTGGCCACAAAGCTCTCAAATTTGTTGCTTCCAAACAGATTTAGGTGGGAGGTATCTGCTGGAATTTTGCACTGCCAGTGTGGTAGAAGCTCTGGGAATGTGCAGAGTGCTCTCTGTCCCTGCAGTTGTGTTTGAGTTCTCAAATTCCCAGGCCAACAGTGAGTATCTCCCAGTCACAGAAATATGCTGTCAAGCAACTGCAAAAAGTGACTTACCTGAACAGGTAGGGAACTGTATCATGAGCATATGATCCAGCATGGTGCAGAATGGGACAGACTTTCAGTAGAAAGTTTTTTTCTAGTCTAATAAGTCCTTTCATGGACTTGGGTTCATGACATGTAGATGTCTACTGCCATAAAAAATAAGAAGAGCGTATGTTTGACATTCCTTCACCCCTTCCAGTGCCTTGGAGAGGCTCCACAGACACATGGCAAGTTTTGTCAAACCCTGCCTTGCATTTACCCAGCCAGGTTATGTAGGCATGCAGACAGACGGGTCTTCACCTTATAAAAGGAAGCAGTAGGCTTTTAGAACCTGATAGGTCATTTGCTGGTGCTCATTCCTTCGCACAGCTGTGCTATTTTTTACTTTGAAATTTTTTGTAGACCTAAAAGAAAAGTAAATTAAATTTTGATTGTTTCATTTCTATGTGCTGCAAATGAGCAAGGTTCAACAATTCAACAGAGCAGGAAAATCTGGCAAAGGATCCACAGTCCAGCCAGACAATAGTCAAAGCTCCTGCTTTGATTTTCTGGGCACTTGATGAGTTAGGCTCAAGCAATCTAGAAAGATACTGTAAGTAGATGAAAACAGTGAACTTCCCTTAGTCTGCAGTAACATACAAGATAAGGAGATGGGTAAATATTTCAGCATGTATACAGCAAGTACCTTAGTGACTTACTTTCAGGACATATTGGATTTCTTTGCATGAGTGCATACCTTTCCTGCACTGTTAGTACAGCTTGCATTGACAGTTTGTAGTAATTGGCATCCTTGTTCATTTTCATAATCTGTATTTATTTTGAAAGGCTTTACCACAAAAGGGTGCAAATTCTTGGAGAAAGCCCTCTCCAAAGGATAATGCTGATACTCATGAACAACTGAACTATAGATGCAAGAGATTTTAATGAATAAGTAACATGTAGACATACATATGACTGGATTTTGTTTACATATATACACATATACATGATCCATACAAATACTAAATTATATCCCAACTCCGTATTAGGTGATAACCTGGAAAATCATGAGTGGGACAAATAGGAACGACAGCTTGCTCAAGAGACAATCTAGACACAACAATTGTACCTTTCTTTCCTCCTTCGAAGTCTGTTTATTCGCATGATTCTTTTTCTTTACTCATATTCCACTCAACTGTGGCACAAATAAATGCATGAAATAACAGAGTTTTCCCTGGACAATGCCAAGTTAGCATCTACTGGAAAGGAACGTTGTTTTGAAGAAATTTGTGACAAATGCAAGGCTGTTGATCTGCATAGGCAGAAAGACATATCATGCCAAGTTTTATTTGTGTATGTTTTTGTTTTTTCACTGTTTTGTCAAGTACCCTGCAGCACAGTTCGGTGATAGCGGGTAGTGTTTGAATGAGTGGGTAAAGGATGTCAAACTGAGCGTACAAGAATGAAAGCATTGGCCTCATCTGTGGAAGATCTGTTCAATTTTAAAAGCTAATTCAATCATACAAGCTTTCCTTCAGTTGGTTTGATGAAAGAATGCAAGCAGACTTTTTCACTTCTTCCTTTTTTCTTTCTGCTTTTTGAATGTGTGTTGCAGGCCCCCAGGCATCTGTTCACAGGCTTTCCCTTTCCTACCATGTAGAAAAAGCTTCTTATCTGCCTGAAAAATTGAGTTAGGACACCATACCATCCTAATTATCTGTAAAGGAGTTTTCTTGCTTCCTTTTAGTGCCAGGCATGCCTTTTTTTTTGTGAGCCTTGTGCCTCCTAAGCCTCTGTGAGCTACATTGCTTCAGGACACTCTCAGACCAGTATAGCACAGTGTGAGATAATCAGCGTTTGCCTCTGATCAGCACTGGTCCTGTGAGAGTAGGCAGTGCGCCTCAGGGAGGATTGGGAGGGCACAAGGCAGAGACAGAAAGGCTGGTTGCTCTGGATGGATCCATCACCTCCTCATTAGCTTTGTTTCCAGCCTGCTGGCCTGCAGAGTGACAGTCTGGAGGTCACTTGCTGGTCTGGATCTCGAGCCGGGCTCATCATGACACCTAGACAGGAGCAAGAGATGTCTTATCCTGTTATAATTGGATCAGTCTTCTGGATTGTTTGGGAAATGGAGGAGTTCTGTAACATTTTAATGTATATTCTAATACTGTGTGTACTTATTTACCTTGTCACAAGTAAAGTGTCTTAGTCATAAAAGAAGAAAGGAAATAAAAAATCCTTCAGAACTTGCAGGATAAAAATGGCCTCCTTGAATCAATCTTCATCCGATGGTCGTGTAATTATGGATTATTTACCAAGATCCAGTCTCTTACTCAGAGCACAAAAATTGCCAAGGTGCCTGGTGCTAGTAAATTAGATAACACGCAGGGTGATTTGTCATTATTACAGATCATTAGTTCTTTTCATGTTTAAACTTGCCCTTTCCAAAGACAGACTTTTTTGTGGGTGTCTGGAAGATACAACGTGCTTCAATCATGACTCAACCGGTGTTTTAATCATTGCACTGGATTGATTCTCTGTATTCCCCCAGAAAAGAAAACAGCATTAGAAGTTTTATAAAGTGATGGCAAAGAAAGAAAGCCACAAATGGACAAATATGACTTGGCTAATAGAGATAGTGAGGGAAGGAACTAGACCAGCAGACACAACATGAAAGCCTTTTACCTGATCCTGTGACCAACACTGTCTCTGTCCCTTGTGTCCTAGGCCTTAAAAACACATCTCTCAATGGAGCATCTATGAAAGACATGGAGGTCTAAGAGAATAGTCTGAACTGTCCCCTTGGAAGTGGTGGCATCCTAAAATCCTTCTCTTTGAGGGTGGGAAAATGCTACTGTGCTGCCCTCTAATGCTCACAGCCATGCATTCTCTCACAGATGGGAAGATTTAAGGTTAGTCCTGCTGAATAGGCACAACACCGTTTTTTCATCTGCTCTCATTACATAAAATTGGAAAAGCAAGGCTTTATGCTAAATTCAGTGCCACTTTTCCTGTGCAAGCACACTTGTTATTATGCAGTGAAAGTATGAATTACTGAGTGCTTTGGGGCTGTAATCCAATTTGTGGATATTTCATTTAAAGTATGACAGGAGTGAATTGTCCCATATTGATGAATTGATAGGCCTTAGGCTGATAATGTCACTGAGAGGTAAAATAAGGCAACTGAGCATGATTGGAAAAGATAGGGGAACTTTTCTTGAAGGAAATCATGATAGACACATTAAGATCTTGTTCCTTTAAATTTTAGACCATATAAATGTGACGCTTCCTGCACTGTTGTAGCTTGCAGAACCATTTCACGGGGATCATTTAATCTTCTTCAGAAGCTTCCCTGCCCTGAGTTTCTTATTGTTCTCTTTCTGCATCAACTAAAACCCTGTCAAAATTTAAACCCACTATCCTAATCCAAGATTGACCGCCTGAGCTCTGTGTTTCCGTACATCCTGTTTTGCACTTAAATAGGTACCAGCAGCTCCCCCTGCTCTTCTCCCCTGCAGAGAGATGCAGGATGGGGGTAGGTGCTTTGTAGCATGCAGCCCGCTCCGGGTAGAACAGCCTGATCTTGGAGCTGAGCAGCCTCACAACTGCTGCCAGCATGGGGCAGGAGCAGGGAAGGGAGGGCTGCAAGTGGGGAACGTAACATGTTCACGGAAACCCAGTGAGGGACAGGGTCTAAATGAGCTTATCAAGAAGCATAAATATTAATCGCAGTGTTTAGGCTGACATCCTGCCCCATCTGCAGATCTTCGCCATAAGAGGTTTCTCTAATAGGGCATGATGTCTCAAAGCTCCTTTTATTAATAATTAAAACGTTGTATCTTGAATTACCAGCCAGTTCATGGAGGATAATGCTGTGTCAGCAGTGTCAGGAAGGGGAGTTCCCTGTGTATAATGTCGAGGTGAACAGGTTAGGTATGCAGCCTTCTGCCTTTTACTTTATTATTTACATTTCAGTGCTTCCTAAAAGCCATGAGAGCATGCCCTCCTTGTGTTTGGCTCTACTCTTCACCCCTTTTCCCATCTGAAAAATGAATGTGCATTCGCTTATCAAGCACTTTGATTCCTATCAATACAAAGCATCATGTACAACCAGGCCCAAAGGCTTCTTTGTCAGAATATATTATAGGGTTATTAAATGCTAGCGCCAGCAAATCTTGTCTCCTCTATCCTCAGATTGTCACACGCACAGATTAAGAGGTAATTCTGCAAAAAATAAAAGACATATTTAGGAGTGTTAAATGCCCTTCAACCAAGGAGGGACAGAAGCAAGCACAGCACAACCACTAAGCAATGCCTCAGGCAGGAGAGCTAGTGGGCACAGGACAAGTCACAGGCAGTGGACTGGGAATATCAGTGCTATGGATAGGCCAGAAAGGTAAAAGAGTATGGCACTGAGTCATCCTATGGATTGAGGCAAAGAGAAGTGCATGTATGACCCGCAAGGAGTCCTCCTTCAGGGATCTGAGCTGCAAGGAGCGCAGAAGAGTCGTAATTAAGAGGGAAGATATAATCAATTCAGACACGAAATGTTTTAATTGAGAATTTGTTCTGTTTTCCCTTTGGAGGCCAATTTCCATCTGGCAACAGGCATTAAAGTCTGTGCAAAGACAGATCTGTGGCTATTGGTCTGTTGTGGTGGTAAAGCTCAGGGAATGAAGTAGAAAGAACAGATAGGACTGAGCCTGCGCAGTCCAAACCAGAGCTTAATGCTAAGACATTCCAGACAACAACAATCCAAGCATTAATGTTCTCATGTTGCAACCCATTCTGTGTCTAAAGCATGTCTGGAGGTGTAGCATTCATGATTTGAATGAGCTGTGACAGCAGTGTCCCTGCTTCTGGTCCAAAGTGGGCAGAGCAGCTGAATTTGTTAGCATCTGCAGGTGGGTGCATCCTCACCGGTCCCAGTGTTCACATCAGAGCAAAGCAGAGCTCACACAAAGGTGTGTTTGAAACCTCTGGTGTCAGACATCTCTCTTTGTGCCTAGAGTGGTATCAAAGTGTTTCAGATCTGAGCTCACATTATTTACAAACTAATGTCTTCCACATTTTTAATTATTACACTGAATTATTTTAAGTGTTGAGGGAAAAAAAAAAGATACCAGTGGGAGCTGAAGAAGCTAGCAAAGATTTGAATGCGCTTTCAGATTTTTCTGGGCATGGAAACTTTCTCCAGCCATAAAGTTACATTTACACTGAAAGGAACCTGTGTGCCAGACTTAGTCAAGAAATCTGAAAGAACAAAAAAGAAAAAAGAAAGCAAGAAGCAGATGCTGATGAGGTTGTTTAGAAAAAAAGATGTGCTTAGTATTAAAGAGCAGGCAGTGTAAGGCAGTCACATGGAAGTTGAACCTTTCCATTTCTTTTTTGGTAACAATTCCAGAACACGTTGTCACCTTCTCTGCTTTCTTTTTGTCATTGTTGTCTAATTCCCTGTTCACACAGGGAAGCTGGCACACAGGAGGCTCTTAATCTTTCGGCTAGGTGTTGTAATTGTTTGAAAACAGATTGCTAAACTGAGGAACGAGAGAATTAAGAGACACGTCTGAGGTCATGCTATAGGTTAATGGCTAATCACAGTTTGAATCCAGGAACTTCTAATTATTAGACTTTTGCTGTAATCGACTGTGTTGTCTCCTGCAACTCCAGAGTGCTATAATATCACTTGGAAATTGACGTAAGGGTTGCATAGGTGAAAATTAAAAATGTGGTCAGGAAACAAAAAAAAAAAATTGAGCTATCAGGAATCACTAACAAGCATCTAAAACTGATTACTTCTTAAACAAACAGACTGGATTCTACAGAGATGTATTTGGCAGCCTCAGAACAATTAATCAACCCACATAAGTGGCAAGTGACAGTAATAATAACTTACCTGCAGATCACAGGATTCCCAGTGAAAACTGTGCTTGTGATAAAATCCTTCTGCCTTTTGTTTCCTCAGCGGAATTTGTTGGCACTTACTACCCTGCTGAGAATGTTATGTGGGAGAATTTCTGGAAGAAGGCAAAGTACTGCTCTCCTTCACCTGTCTCCTTCCAATTAAACCTCCATGGATTTACGTCTTAATAAAAAGGCAGTTATACTTTTTTTTCCAACTTCTCTTTGCTGTTAAAATCCACTACTCCAAACATAATAGGTATTGTCTGCAATTGCTTAAATTGGGCATAAACATTTATTGCCTCCCTAGCTAACGAAAGCAACCTTGCTGTTCGTAGGAATGAGGAAAATTCCACTCAAGGTCAAGTGCCCTGATGTTTTCAGGCAGCCTCATTACCTACATTAGCACTGTAGAAGATGAAGCAGAACATCTGGTAGTGCCATAAAAATGATAGAAATGTATGTATATTTGCTTTAGCTCTCATGCCAACATTCAGTCTGTCCTCCCATTTGAGGTCAACACTCTGAAGAACTGTCAGAGTCTTACTGTTTAAGGTTTAGCTTGAAAATATTTTTGGTTTCTGCTATTCCTTATGTCTGAAACAAAATCACGGGGGCACTGAAACTGGCATTCCTTGATCTTTGTCAGCGCTATCGGATTTCAGGCAGAGATGATTTAGCCAATCTGATATGCATTTTGTCTCATGTCTCTGACATCTGGGAGGTAGCTGTTTATTACAGAGCTGTCAGTATCCCTCTGTCGTCATGTCTGTCATGGAAGTTTGCTCACCACAACAAAAACGAGTTACAGAACTGGAAGAGGAGAGGATGAAAAATTCTGTACTCCTCTTACACTGCCCTCAAATGAGCTGCAGCCCCAGTTGCTTTGCACTGTTCCATTCAGTTTTTGGAGGGCATGGAAGAGCAGCAACATCTCACAAACCCCTGCAGGAGGAACCTCCCTGCCCACAAAAGCTCATTATAGGTGCACAAGTGAAATTTACTCAGCTCCTTGATTTTCTGCCTAACTCCATCAATGCTGAGAGTAGTTCTGGGTCTATTTTGCATCAGCAGGTTATGATGATCACACACTGACAGCTGAGAGACTTTGCTTTCTGGCTTTGCTTTCTTCCTGAAGTCTGACACATTTGAGGTATGGAAGGAAGGAACTGCAAGATCTGGCTCTGCAGCTCCTTGTCATATGGAAACACCGCTGTTCAGAATATCTTTACTGCAGAATCCAGGGAAGCTTCACCTCCCTTCAATGCAAAGGAGCACTGCAGAATTGTGGTGATGGGCTGAAAAGCTACCTGCAACCAACTACAGCATGGTCTGTCCACACAGTATAACTGGTTTGTATTTCCATAGCACTCCTGCTCACTTCAGTACATTACAAATGACTAAACATTTAGGACCTCCTGCTGCAGGTGCCAAAACAGTCAACAGCTAGATTTTTGCCATCCAAGGATACCCGAAATCCAGAGCTTCAGAACTAAAGAAGATGAAAACAGAGAGATATCTACCAACATGATTCTGTAGTGTATATTCTGTTAGTTTGGATTTCTGATGTAGAAGATAGCCAGGAAAACAGAGAAGACTCTGGTTGGGAAGCATCTGACTCCTTCATGAAGGTTGCCCTCTCCCATTCTTATCCATTCCTTCCTGACCTGCATGTTTTCAACTAAACTGCAGAAGGGACACCAGAGTCATCATCCATTGAAAATATTTTGGCCTCAGTGGTCATTACTGCTGTGGCCAAGGATAATAAACACAAGTTCTATGCACTCCTTGTGACTAGCTGGAAATCTCTGCAGGCATCAAAGCATAGGAACAACACAGTGATTCCAGTAGGCAGGGCAGCTCTTTCCAAGGTGGCCTTAGTGATGTTTCGTGCAAAGAAATTGAAATAATCGAAACCCACCACCTCACTCAGTATGCCATATTGCCTGAGCACACATCCTTGCCTGTATTTTAAAGTGCTCCCAATTCAGAGTAATTTAAAACCTCATCAGTACTCACTAGAGGGTTGGGGTTTAGAACCTCAGTCAATTAAATCCATGTAGATGAGTAATGGGAGTAAAACTCACAGTTTTCAGTGCAGAAAAAGAAAGAAGAAGAAGAAAAAAAAAGATTCCATAGCCTAGCTATTTAAAAGCAATTATATTTTTAGTTACATAGAGAGCAATTGTCAGATTTCTAATTGCTCCAAATCTGTCTGCTAAAGAGTCATTACATTCCATTTTAACCCCTCTCTGACACCAGGAACTAATGTTGTAATTGAACTGTGTCACCAGTGATCTCAGTTCAAGATCATTAGTACAGTTATTCTTGTTCGCATTTGCTCTAACACTGCTGCTCATTGCCTACAGATGTGGAGCCAGAGTTGCTGGTAGCATGTGTGGGTACAACACCACTGAGACTGGTGGTTGATGTATCCAGCTAGGCCTGTGGTGGGGCTGCCCTATGTGCTATTATCCACCATTAACTAATATATTCTATTACACATTGAGTCCTGTTCACCCAACTACATCCTCCTGTACACATGGCAAAGGAGGATAAAAATCAGCAATATTGTGCAGTTGAATTCTCCCGATTATTTTATATAATAATATTATTTTACATCAATTTCATTCCCACTCGCATGATACTGATTTCAACCGTGGACAAGAAAAGAATGATGCATTTAACTAATTTGGCCTGCAACATGCTTTCAGAATTGTGCTAACTTCCTAGTATTTCTGCATATCTGTAAATAAAACTGGGATCATCTCCTTTCTCTCCACAGAGTTTAGCTGAAAAAATGAAAGAAACTGAGTCAGAATATCATAGTAAACATGTTAATAAGGTTACATGCAGTTTACATATCAAATCAAAATATAGATTTTGTCTTGTAAAAAAAAGAAAGAAAAATGAAATATAGGAAATGGTGCTAAAGGAGACCTAGAAGGTGATACTTCACTATACAGCATGATAGCTATTGGCAAGTGATCATGCGAGTCCTGTAACAACTCTATAATTAAGATTCTACTCACATTTCTACTTTAAACCCTGCCATAAAAATATGCTTTGAACTGTAATTTGGCAGAGGTCTTAGCACAGCAGTGTGTTTTTTGTTTTGTTTTTAATTCCAAAAAATGATTCACATTTTATAGCCGAGAAAGATAAAGAATGAGCTGGAAGTTTCCAGGCTCTCTGTTATGATCTTGTGCAATTGGCATGAGCCCAAGATTAATGCTCACAAATGCAATAACTCAATCTCATTCTCATGGCACGAGACAGCTCAGAGCCCAGCATTTACACAGCAGGTAGTGGAAGAGTTTTCTCATGCCGGTGTCATGATGTCAGTGTCTATCAAACCAGTTGATTCATAACCTTCCTCACCATTCTGAGCACACATTGGCCAGATACATGGTGCTGTTTATGGTCCAGCTCTGCTTGTGCTCCCACTGATGGAGCATACACTGTTTAGCTGTGTTAGCACATACTGCAGAGCTCTGTCAGTGCAACTGACTGGTCTGAGCACTACCATACAGCTGACCTTTACAGGGCCACAGCTGTCTCCTACCTCATTAGCTCAGAGGACAGGAGAAGGTGGTTGGTGACCATCTGCACGTGTAGACGGCACCTGGGGAGAAACTGCTTTCTGGGCCAAACTGTGGCCTGTGACCCATTAGGAGGGTTACGTTGAGACAAACAACCCCATTTACATTTTTACCTACTTCATATTAAAACCAGGCTCTCTCTAGAGAGAAAACTGAGCTTGTATCTGGGCCAAGATCCTGGTAAACTAGGTCACCACCATGCTGATGCCACCTGCAAGTCAGCTCAGCTCCCAGGGGAAGAGCAGATGCCATGTGGCAGAGCCACGGCTCTACACCAACCTTGAACGTGGCTGCCAAAGGAACAGTCCCAACCATTTGTGTCTCCTGAAATGTTAATGAAAGCACACAGTGGTATGGAGTGAAAATCTGGTCCTGGATAGAACCAACACTGGGGGGGGAGAGAGAGAGAGAGAGAGATGGGTTAGTTATAACTTGCTTGGGTTTCCGAAGTTACGCCCTTCTGGTCACATGGACATTTATGGCCTCAGCTGTATGGAACAGCTGCTGCCAGCACAGTGGAATGAGTGACTGGGGCATGGGAGCTATGGGATGGGAGCATCACTGCTAGCTAAAGGCATCTTGAAGTGTATGGGAGACCAGAGCTTGAAAAGTCAAGCACAATGGCTTAATGTCAACAAGAATCAATCCCAAAACCACTGTGAAAATCCTGTGTCTGCACTGAAAGCCCAATTTCTGAGTCATTCTATGATCAATATGTAAAAGCCTTAGCCTTCTAAGGAAATAATAGCATTAGAAATGACTAACATCCTGAACCTTTAGACTAGATCAACATGTATGCACATGCTTTTTCCTCTGAAGATTAATAAGAGTTTTTACGTCATTATTACAGCGTTTAATCTAAATTTACGTCAATATTATTGTTATGTTCCTAACAAATCAATAGTATGATCTATTTCAGTATTCAGTTAGCATAATAAAAGCTGAAAAATTAACTAAAAACAAAATGAAAAAAAGTTCTCCTAGCACAAATCAATTGAACAGACCATAAAGATGACATGCTCCCAGCTCTTTCCACTTTAGCCAGACATTAGTCTGAGCTTTCCCAAAACACTCTGTACTGCTTTAGCTTAGCTAGCCAAGCTCAGAGCCCACCCACATAAATATCCCTGCCTTTTTCATCACAAATGGAGGCTGTATGAAGTGCTTCTACAGCACTCCCCTACCGCACGACACAGATCTACTTTCCCCCCACTTTCCTTATTCATTTTTAAAATATATATTCCTGTCAGTGGTATTCTCTCTATCTAGATCATATAGGAGGCAAGACACTAATATAAATGCTGATTATTCTTATTAGCTGTTGGTGAATAATCATTATCATTATATTTCCAAAATTAGGTTCCACATTAATGTCTTCCTGTGGTGCCCCTTATATTAAACCTTGGATGTTTAATCTGCAACTGCAATGCTTCTTGCTTCTGTCAGATTACTTTTCTGCCTTAGTGTTCCTCTAATAGGTGGTATTTGGCATGTGAAATGATGAGTGTGTATTGTAAACCAATTAGGTTTTATTTTTAAAAAAACTTGTGATTGGCAATGGAAAAATATCATGAAGCACTGAGAAATGCTTGAATTTCCTGATAGTTCCTGCCTCAGAAACTGCTGTTTAGCCTATCTGCTAAACCATTGGAACAGCTTTGTTTTTAGATGATGTGTCTCCTTTGCTAACATTTTTTTCCTTGCTCTGTAGAGCTAATTACTATCCCATACACTACTCTATGTACCTTCAGTTGAAATCAAAAGTTAGATTTTCTTCACTGATTCTTTCTAAAGTAACAGGAGACAAAGAGATGCATACCTATGGACTAATTTTATCCCGTGGAAAATTTCATTTTTCCTTCCATCATATTTTCAAGAGTTAATTTCCATTTTGACTATTTTATTAATAGACCTCTGGAAGCTTATAAACACTTCAAGGCTTTTAAGGCTGTTTTTGAGAAAGTGATTAATTATACAGTTTTATGGATTATGATGCCCTCCCTTTCCATGGTTTTCTGACTTCCTGCTTGTTGTCATGTAGCTCCAAAAGTCTGATGAACACAAGAATGTTTTTTTTCCCATTTGTTATAAAGGAAAATGTGATTCTTTATAAAGGACATATTACAAACTGAAAATCTGTCACTCACAGTCAAGTTGTCCTATAATGCATACAACTACTCAGTGCCTTTTTAAAGACTAGTTAAGTACTTCTGCAAAAACCCAGACTATCAGCTGCAGAGATTGACAAGCTTAAAGCTAGCAAGGTCAGTGGCAACCATCAAAACTTATTTCCCACACAATATAGACCATATACATTTCCTCTCTAATTTTTCTGAAGGCAAGATTTTTTCTTTCTGGAACACCAGAGCTATTTGATCTATGAGAGCAAAGGAACAGTGTCACCTTCTACTGCGTAGCCTCAGATTTTGATCAAACAATGTCTGAGTAGTTTCTTTATGAAAATAATTATTGGATGATTCTTTACGGATCATATGGAGTGGAGCTAAGTAAATCTTGAAACAAGGATCTCTACTAGAGGGTATCAATTCCATTTCGTAACAAATATAGGCAGTTTGTCCTGATCCTGCTAGCATAGGCATACATTTTCTACTGTCTTCCTCAGATAATCAGTTGCACTTTTGACTTCGCTGCAAATTCCCACATCAGAAACCTTATTTAACAGGTTTACTTTGCTCTGCTTGGAGGTACTCCCTTATTATAATGAAGAGGCTTTTCAAAAGCAGGCGGTGAACAACTGATATGGCAGGAATACTGCCATGGTATCGCACCAATACTTTCTATCTCTAAGGTAACCTGATAACCAAGTGCTGCTGGGGACGCTTCACCACTGAGGCATGAACAGAAAGCCTTAAAGATCATAAACTATTACATTCTGAGCCAGCCTGTCCGTCTGTGAAGAGAAGCATGGGAATGGTAGAGAAATTTCTTGTGGTGGGGAGATAGAGAAGCTCTTTGTTCCCCTAGGGATTTTTCTTGTTCCAGGAGACCAAGTATCATAAAGTGATGAACTTCCCAGAAACCAAAATCTATGTTTTTTGTGCAGTAAACAGAAGGATAAGGGTGATCACTCCTCTTGTCCCTAGTATAACAACAAGCCCAACTGAGCTCACATGGACAAGCAAATAGATCAGCCTAGAAGGCAAACATGACCTATCTCCTCCCTAGTCAGAGAGCGGAGGTGGAATGGACTGCTGTGATCTGCAGCTGATGTGCACTCTGCATGCACAGCTCGACAGTCACATGGAGCTTTCCTCAAGGCACACTGGAAGATACAATTTTTATCTGCCACAGACACTTAGCATGGAAACCGGCTATTTACATAGTTCATTGGCTAAAATGTAGTGGTTACATTTCTATGGCTAAAATGAAGCAGTTCCACCTGTCATCACTTCTCTATTAAGGTCTGACATACCAATTTATAAGTATGCTTTGATTTTCTTTGTGCTTTTCACCCTTAATTTCTGGAGTACTTCAAATACATTGATGAATTCTGTTTTACATGAAATGCAAAAAATGTGCACAGAAAGAAGAGGCATAGTATGATGACCAGTGGACATGTATCATTTCCATACAACTAAGCAGACTGAAGGAGCTCCTGCAGGTCACGCAATGCCTGGAGATATTCACCCCCTTCCCAGAGGAAGCTATTGCTCTTCTGGGCTGCCTCTGCTACCCATAGCAAAACTTCCCAGCCCATTTCAGCTCTAAGAAGAGGTCCTTGATTAGGAGGGTTGTGAGCAAATCTCTGCTAACCCAGGTGGTTTTGAGTGCATTCAGGAGAGCAGCTCAGGCTGGATTGCCTCTGGCAAGGATGGGTAGCTAGGAGGCAGGGTTGGGCTGGTAAATTCTTCAGCTGGCAGGGCTGTACCTGGAAGTAGGTAGCGTGCTCATGCAATGAGTTGCCCAGGGTCAGACTGTGGCATAAACAGCCTGAGACTTGCATTAGTTAATAAGTAGAAGATAAAAATGGGGATGACGGAAGTTCACAGCAGAAATTCTACAGTGCAGTGAAAAGTGAAGACACAAGAAAAGCCAAGGGGAATAACAGTTTTCTTTGTTAGAAAAAGGTCCTTTATTCAATATTAGAAGAAAGCACCTTTTATGTGATTTTACACTTTCTGCCACAAAGCTTTTATACAAACAGCTTCTAGTTTTATGAGGCAGCAACCAGCACTCTTCTTCCAGAACTGTCAGACAGTGATAATTAAAGCTGCTATTCAGGAGACTGGATTTGAACAACTGCTTGACAGGGAGAGAGTGTTATGGAATATCCTGCACACTCTCTGCATTGCACAGCCTTTCTTTTGCTATGAACTCACTAAAAAATGGAAGTTAAATCACATCAGACAAATGCATAATGAGCTTGTGCTGCAATGTTTAATAAGTTAATCAAGTATGTTAATGATACATATTTACAAGAAAGGGATTTGACTTGAAATCAAGTCAGGAAACAACAAAGGCTGGTAATAAGAACAGCTTTGCATTGACAAAGTCCAGATGAATATGAGATAATTTGGGAATCGAAAAGAACACAGAAACTGGTGATAGATAGAGCTATGAAGAAGAACTGAATTTCACAGCATATCCATTTACAAAAGTCATTACTGATAGGAATAGCAAAACAACTTGTCTATACAGGATATGAGTAGAATCCAGTGGACTAAATTGTCCTTATTTGTGCAACATTTCATATTTATTTTTAAAAATTTGCTTGATACTGTGGAATTTGAATCTGATTTCCAAAGCCTTAGAGCATCTGGAATATGTCAGGTCTTTGATTGGTTTGTTAGAATTAAGGCAGATGTGAAGTTAGGGTTTCAGACTTGGCAAGCTCTACAACACAGAATGTTTGGAGTTGCTTGGGTTAAATTTTTTTTTTTTTTTTTTTTTTTTTTCTGTTTTTCAAATCTCATTTCTTCAGAAATGAATGACTGGAGAAGAATCATCCCACTGTAAAAGCTCCCATTTCAGGTAAGAAACAGCACCCTTTCTTTGATCTCTTCAAAACTGTGAGACACATGGAGATGGCTAAAAGTGGAACAAGACCAAAGTTCATCCCAAACCAGGACTTAGAAACATGACTTTCACTGAAGAGATTTTTTGTAATGGACAGAAAATCTATTTTATTTCTATTTTCTTCCCTTAGAAAGGAAAACTATTGTCCCTGTCTGTATTTAGAGTTGAGAGCTCCTAATTTCTTAAGCACGAGAAAAAGATAATCAGTAAGCCTCACTGCATGAGTGCAAATTATTTTTTTCTCATGACATCAGTGTGGTGGGCTGATAAAGAGTGAACCCGGAGGCACCACAAGGCCTGGTGAACTCTTATTGTACTGCTGTGCTGCACTCCTATCCCTCCAACCACTGGTGTTCAAGGTGGCATACTCCTAGGGTGCACTGTCACACCACGCAAGGACACTAGCTGGGATCAGAAAGCTGCATGGCTACACCAGTCCACAGAACTTACTCTTCCACATTCTTCGAGATACCAATGTAAGATTTTTCCTTGCAGTCCCAGCTTGAGCTAAGCTCAATCAGAGCACCTCCAAGCTCAGACGTAGACCTGTTACTCTGTGTAACCCATTTACTGCCACACATTATGTTCCTCCCCGTGCCTACACCATTTGTAGACCCTCAGCCATCTCTAATATCTATTAATGCTTAAGGTCAATTTGACTAACTCTGGCTGCATGTACTTTGCTCAAAAACATGCTCCCTAGGATCAACTGAAAGTGGACTCCAAAGGTTTATTTAAAGAATCTACATTACTTGTCTTTAAAAACTTCTGCATTCTTAAAGTCATTTAGATTGACTCTCCATGGTACTAATTCAAATTAAGAATTCATTAGTTTTCAACCATTTTGAATTTTTTTTCATTTTTTTTAATGGAAATATATGCATTTTAATTTAGAAACTTTACAATATTTTACAGAATTTGTTGCCCATAATAATCTATTGAGCACTGTTACAGCTGAAAAGGTTATCGTTGTGGAAATGAAAAAAGAAACAAACAGGGAAGGAATGCTCACCTATATCCAAAGATCTAGGTTCACAGGAAAGACTCCACAGAGGAAAGATCTGCAGAAAGAGACCCTTCCCTAGAAGAAGTCAGCCATTAAATGGGATCTAGGAGGGATGGAGCCTGCCTTCACCTGTGTTCAGTCCTTTTGTCAGGTGATCAATCAGTGGTTCAGGCCGTGTCTCAACAGTTTCCATAAAAGCACCTTATGTAAGTAATTCCCAGTCCGAGATTGGTGATCTCAGGCGAAGTGCTCCTGGTTATTTGAGTTCCCTGAACGACACAGTTTCTTGTCACTTGTTGGAGGGAAATTATGTTGCAACTTAGATAGTAAAGAGTGGAAGTTTATGCTTGAGTCCTTAACACTGTTTTTCAAGGTTAGCACTCTTTAATGAAGTGAGTGCCAGTTGATGCATCTCTGAAATACAGCTTTGCTCCTCTTAGAGGCTGCATTGACAGCTACTAGCCCTTAATCAGAAGCCTGAGCAGGTCAGTGAACAATAAAAGACAGTGTGATTGGAGTTGTTAATAATGTTTTTCTCTGCTAAACTGCATAACCTAAGTATTAGAATTACTTGGAGCACTAAATGATGACCCTTCTCGAGTCACCATGTGTAAGTGGCTTTCAAATGATGGCTGTACAAAACCCCAGCTAGGCCCAGCAGCCAGCAGGGTAGCTTATCTGATGTCCCTGAAAGGTTTTGGCTAGGCTCCTTTGATGGCTTCAGACCTTGGCAGCAAGGGAGACTCTGAGCTACTGTCTGAACAAAGGAACAGAAGGTTTTCTAGTGCTGTTTCTCTCTGCACTTTTTATTTTTATTTTATTTTTTCTCATCACAAGGACTACTTTCCCTTGGTCTTTTTGGCAGCTGCACTTTCACCTCCCAGTTCCTCTCTCATCAGTTGTTCTGCTTTTAAAGTAGAACACATAGATGAGGTGACGAGGATCCTTTCTGCAGACTTAGTGAACATCCTTTTCCTTCAGGGTTAACCTCATTGCACATGCTGAGGTTTTCCTGCGCTGTCCTTGGCTCCTCTTTTTACTTTCTCTGCAGTGAAAAACTTAAGCCTCAAAGTGCATCTTTCTCTCAGCCATTGCAACAGTAGAAAGACAGCTGCGCCATAGCTTTATTTTTTAGAGTTTCTTACAGCTGTTGGAGAGCATGTTTCTTTTCTGCTACAGCAGACTGGCTGTCTGAGCCAAGCTGAGAAATAACTGAAAATAATAATAAAGCAGTTTAACACATTGAATGTCTGTGTGAGGCACTTACTGCATCCTGAGTCTTTTCTCCTCTTACGGACTCCTGTTTAGTCCCTGTTATTGTTCACTCAGCATTTTATAATGACAGGCGTATAAACATTATAAAGCCATGCAGCTGGAGCACGCCTGAATGCAAATTACCTCACACAGGAAATCGTGCAATGCATTCGGTACCTGAAAATAAAGATCCACATAATGAAAATGGAGATAGTTGTGTAGATGCAAGAGGAATCATGGTAATTTATGGCAGCTAAGGATTTGCCTATGCAGATGTCCCAACAAGCAGGTGAAAAACAGCTTGTCCTGCGCATAATTGGTGTATTCTGTGGCACAGTCCTTCCCCCAACCCTCCAGAACTGGGCACAAATTATTATTCTTCCCTCAGGACTGAAATACTGGAGCTTGAGGGATTTGAATGGCACAGTTTGGGTCCAAGGCATTTTTAAGAACACAGATATGTCAATCCAGCATAAAGCTTAAATTTCCACAGGGAGATAATGCTCTGCAGTCTTGTCCCTTGCCTTGAACTGATATGTCCTGCAGATAAAATTCCAGAGAATTCAGGGTGTAAGGACCACGGGGCAAAAAATTACAATGAAGGTGTCTACCAGAGAAAGGAAGTCTGTTAAGCTATGATGACAGAAATTGAGTCCTTCTCAATAATTCCTTTCTCTACCTGTTCTGTGCAAGATTTAAAAGGGATTACTACGTCCTGTGGACACAAGTTAAAAGCAGACCTAAAAATTAATTAGTTTTCTGCATCCTTTCAGAGAGCCATCAAGGTTTGCATCAAAGAGCCCCAAACCATTTCTATCTTAGATGTGGCAAATAGCAATAACAAAGTAGAGAGACTATCATGGGCTAAAACTCCCATACAAAGATTTTGCTTACACCGAGTGTGTGCTTCAATTTAATTGCTGCTTTGAAGAACTTAGTTACCTCTTGTCCCATACAGGCCTTAAGGAGGCATTTGTAGTGTTTCTTGCCCTTCAGTTTCCCTCTTGGAAAATGTTAATCTATCTGCCTGAAGAGCCGTTGATGTTCTAAATCAACTCAAGGAAGGAACAGAATATCCAGTGTCTCACAACTTGAGTGGCTATTTACACCTGGTTTAGTCACCAGACTAAATCAAAATGATGCTCTTTGATATTTTGCACTATGCAAATTGTTCCACAAGGGGTAATGCCAGCACAGAGTGAGGTCCAGGAACCCACAGGAAAGGACTTGCACAGTAATTTAACGTGAGCTGAGTGAAAAAATGATGGTAATTCATGGGGCAAAGGGCTGAATGTCTTCATTTTGCAGCATGTGGAGGAACATTCGGGAACAAGGCAGTCACAGAGCAAAACACAGACTTCACACAAACCTTTAAAGACATAGTGCAGAAACTTGCAATGAGACAACCACATAACAGAAGAAGATACCATTTTGTTGGCAGACAAAAAAATCCTCACACTTGTAACATTAAGAGTGGAAATGTCTCCAGTTGATAAACATACATTCTTCTACACAGATTTACCCAGAGCAGTGTCTCCCTTCGCTCATTGTGATAGCAATAAAACCATGTCGCATACAAACTAAGGCACATAGCAGTGTGATGTCTGACAGAGGAACTCCAGCACTCCCCATACTTGCCTCTGCTCTAATGTTATGCTCATTATTTTTCTGCACACCCATAAATTCCCTAATGCCTAAGAAAGAGTGTGCACTTAAAGAAAGAGAATTAAGCCCAGAAACAACACGATACTGAACACTGCCAATAATTAAGCAGTATCTCAGCCATACCAAAATGGAGTAGAAGACTAATTAGAAAAACATTGAGGTAGCAGACATCAAAATCTTCAGCAGCACATAAATATTATTAAATCATGGCATCCCTCTATTTGATCTGAAAAATAACCACTGGGTTTTCAGTTGGACTTGTTTTACATTATTCCTTATCCACCCTTCCCTAAAAGGAAAAAAAAAAAAAAGGCAAAATCCTATGCAACTGTTCTCTTAAATATCTGTCTGGGTATCTCAGTAGTGCAACATTAGTGTTGTTGGTTTTAAATTTCATCTGTGCTCATCAAGAGAGAAATGCAGAAGGGTCAGGGTAGCACAAAGATAATACCGGTTATATTATTTTTATCCTTATTAGATCCCTAACAGGAAGAAGTTGCTACTTCAGCCTCAGTGTAGAGCAAGAAAGGAGCAGGGTATCTCTCTGAGCCTGTGCTCCCTGACACATTCATCATTTTGGTTTATTTCAGAGCACTCCTTTTGTTATCCTGCACTATACACCAAGGCTCTTCATCTGGCTTTTGGGGCAAACTGTGTATTATATTATACTGTATTGCTCCGTATTGAAAAGTTCATATATTTCAAGGAAGACAGCAGAGGAAGGTATTATTAAAAAGATGTGAAGAACTGTATGAAAAGTATGGCATGTTTCATGGTTCCACTACAGTTCTGAATCCTTTAAAATTTATGCATGAGTATGGTGTGAAAAGGAATAGCAGTTGGCTAGAGTGAGAGAGATCACTGGGAAACAACACAGGCATGGAGAGCCATTGTAAGATGAAAGCTAATGTCCCTCCAGCTGTAGGGAACTTTGAGGAATGTGAAGTCAGGAATTTGAATACTGGATTTTTCTCTTGGGTCCCATCAAATCCCTGTTCTGTTTCACTTGATTGAATGGGATCTGCATCAGGGACTTCCTATATTCCTGCCTAATCAGGTGAAAACGCAGTGAAAGATGTGACTAGCCGTCTGTAGGGAACAATTTCTGGGCAACAGATAGGAGCACAAATTTGCCTTGCTATAAACTGATTCAGCCCAGGATTCATCATATGTCCTTAGGTCCAGCTCGAAAATTCACTGTGATGCATTATATATGTCATTAGCAGAAACATCTGAGAACATGTCTGCAGGCTACATTTATCAGCACAAATGCAAGCATCCATTGTTATGATGGATCTCACACCTGGGCTAGGCTAGAAATAAGGGTGTAACATCTTGGTGTTCATGGGGGCAATGGAAAGAAGTTCAGGAATGAAGGTTTTATTATTGATTTCATTTTTAAGTTGAGAAAGAAGGAACAGGGCAGTGACAATAGATATCCCACGAGGTCAGATATGAAATGATCTCAATTCAGTCACAGAATAGTTACTCCAGATGGTGGAAAGAATGGGAGGAAAAGATCTACCACCCATTGTGCAATATATGAAGAGAAAAGTAGTCCAGTATGTGCAAAGAATAGATTGGATTTGAGGGGAAGAAATCTCACTGTGTCTTAACTGAGTAAGACAAAATGTTTAGATTGACTGGAAGACTAAGTGATGTGCAGAAGTTCTCAAGCAGTAGCTTTCCATGTAAAGAACACATTTTGCTTTCTCTTGTATTTTTCTGCTAGGGATACAGGTACTTCCTCTGTCAGGATAACTTGTGAAATAACACCACAAGACAGCACACAATATGACCAAACAAAACTTTTAAGACATAATCCCAATAGTAAATGTCTCTCCCTCTCTCTCTCTCTTTTTTTTTTTTTTTCAGTTGTTTTAAAACTAAGTTTCTTCTTTTACCATCAGCACAGCTTATGATGTGACCAGTGTCCACAAAAGATGACTGCATAGTCATCTTTTTTGTTTTAAGTCTCTGCAATGGGATTGGAAGAAGTAGCAACTGTAGAATCTCAGCAGTGAATTCATGAATGATGCATTAAAAGAAATATCTCTCTGCCTGGTGCTTAGAGGTAATACAGGCAAGGTTGCGAAACCATTGCTGGGCTGGGCTACTGGATGCAATATGCAGCTTGAACATGGCCAGGAAATTCTACTTAGTCTCAAAGCAAATGCATAAAACACAATAAGAAAAAATAAAGAGCTAATTATTTGAAGTCATTTGGCATGTTGTGCTTTTTTTCCCCTCTTTCATCCTCTCCCTTTACATCACTCACTTTCACAAAACAGCTGCCTTCACAAATCTGGCAAAAGTAAAGTCTGTTTTAATTACTTCCTTGATATGTCCTATAGAAACATATCTTAGTGAAACACGGCTATCACATTTCCAAGGGAGATCTTTTACTCAAAAACAGTGATCTGTAACCTTTCTAACAATGAAATTTCTTTCCATATTACTAATACTGTTAGAGGGCCCTAAGAAACTGTGCAAGTTGTTTCTGTGGTATAAGAATAACCCTGTCTTTAAACCTAACTTCATCTACAAAATCTAGCTCAGGAGTTTGAGATACTATTACTACAATGTAATAATTTCTTTTCTGCTATAAATTTCAGCATAGGCCACCATTTGTTACCAAAACCCATTACTGGTTAACAGGCATTTGTAACAGCTTAACACTGAGTTGCTCTTTCCAATTAAGAGGTGTGTGTGACTCAGTACACCTGGCAGTTCCAGCAAAGATGATGAATAAGCTGGCAGAATAAGTCATCTTCCTACTCTCATAAAATAAGCCAGACATGGAAATGCATGTCCTGATGTTGCTACACAGTCAGAAATTCCGCATTAATCTGAAATCAACTCCTTTTATTCCCGACTTTCTGTATCTCCACAGTGATCATCTTCGAAACCTAAGAGTTAAGACTGGCTATGTTCTCTTGCTATGTTAAGCTATAGGGTTGTAAGATATTTTGTCATTTGTTAGAGTTAGTAAACAACAAGGGAGAGAAAGTGACATATACTAGCAGGGAGAGAGCTGACAGAACTTATGCCTTTACAGAAAAATAAATCATTCATGTCTATGAGAACAGAGAGTCGGCTGGCAAATTGTAATGACAAATGATGTAATAACTTCATTATGTCCTGTTTTAGTATCCAGAAGAGTTACAAATTTTAATTCTAAACTCATTATATGAAGTGATTTGTAGATCTCCCTTGAGGCTTGCTACTTGGAAGTCAGAGATGCTTTGTGAAAAATACCCAAACTAAAGATTTCTATCCTTTATTGATTATCTGCAAAAGTTCATGTTTCCGCATACTGATGATTCATTTTCACAGTGACAGCACTGCCTGCATGGGATCTCACCTTTCAAGAAGAGTGTGTGTGAAAGATTTTGGTGGGTTTATTTATGGAGATAGATGCATATATTGTCCTGGGAAAATTTATTTAGGCCCATTTATGAAGTATTAGATTGTGGAAAGTTTTCATGAGTTTGTTGAAGATGAGTATTGCTTGGGATGCAGAGATGAAAATGGTATTTACTAGCATTTTTTTTAAGGGTTTAATGCATTTTTGTACAGTCCTAGTCTAAGACAATTTCTGGCAATGGAGTATTTTATCTGTTTAAGTACCAGTCTGTTCAAATATGTGATAAGTTTCTTTGGGAAAGTCATGTTTGGGTTAGACTCATCTTTGAATTGGTGAGTGGGCAGGGAAGTGTTCTCATAAGAGTAAACACAGCAGCAGTTGATGGACTATTAATCACAGCCTATTTGGCCTACTACAGATCACTCTGTTTTTACCTTTCCAAATCCCTGCATCAACAGACTCCCTTTCTTCCTGTTTTACATTCCATTTCAGATCTGTCATTCCTCCAGACTGAGGATAATATCCATCCCTTTTCTTTGACTTATTTCTTCTCTGTTCTTCTCACTACACCTATGACTCCGTCCTCAAGACAAAATTAATCCCCCTTCCTAAACTTTCCTTTTCCCCTGTAGAAAAAGAAAAAGAAAAAAAAAAAAGGGGGGGGGGGGGGTGAAGGTGTGGAGATGTGAATTGTCCCTTTAGATCTGCCAGCAAAATATCTATAAATGTGTAAAAAAACCTCAAGCAATCAAACAAGCAAACAGTAGCAGAGGAAGTGTGTGATGTTGCTCAGGGAGCACGCCCAACCCTGACTGCTATCTGCAGTCCATTCCCCCACGCTCTTTATCTTCCACAGTTGTTACACCAGATGTCAGAAGGTGCCTCCCCGCCTTTTCTCTTAGTGTCTGCTTATGGATTTGTGGTCCATGACTTAGTCTCACCTCTTTCTGAACCCACTGAAAATATCTACCACCACAACATCTCTGGCAACAAATTTCAGAAGGTCGTTATCACTGTATAAAAATCTTTTATAGAAGATTTCTTTTGTAGGAGAAAAATTCTTTTATCTGTCCTAAACCCATGTCAGTAAGAGCTCCAGATTCCTCTTATTCACAGCCTCTGTAATTTTGTAAACCTTCATTCATCCATTCATTCTCCCCCTGTCCCATTTCTGCTGTACAGTGCAGAATGCAATGAGTGTATCTAACAATGGTCAGGTAGAGCTGTGGTTGGAAATAAATTATATTGACAGATAAAAACAGTACACTCCCCGCTTTCATAAATCAGTGCGCAATTACATTTGAAGATTGGCCCTTCAGTGAGAGCCGGGTACCTATTTGTTTTTGTGAATTATTTCAAGGGAACAGCTGCTCATTTTTTTGCCTGTGGAATGTCTATCTTGTTTGAGGCACTGAAGCAACAGAAATAATTTTAATTCAGCAGCATGAATGCAGATCAAAAAGCAAGCTGAAGGCAGGACATCTTGGGGCAGCTTCTGTAACACAAGTTCACAGGAGGACCTCCAAATCTGCTGTTATTTGCATGGAGAAGTAAAAAATCAAAGCTAAATATTACATTGTCTCTGGGTATTCAACATTTTCCCCAAGAGTGAAGCGAGCTGCTGCTTTCAGCAACGCAGCATTTGGAAAGACTGATACAGGATAACAAACTGCTTAGTGGTGTCACTGGCCAGGAGAGAGGCAGAAAGGAGAACCTGCCAAGGTAAAGGCAAAAGGGTGAGAGCAGTTAACCTTTGACGTGCAGTATAGCGTCTTATGGCCATCACCAGCTTCATTAACTATCATGCCTACTTCAGGAATATTCTCTTACACATCCATAGGTCTTGGCAAGGTTCATTTGCAAAATGCCATCTATTTGCATTATCTGGGAGCAATTTGCATTCAAGTTCCTCAATCATTTTTAGACAGGGGAGTGCTAAGGAAGCTTCCCAGGTAACAAAATAATGAAATGATTTAAAATGAGAAAAAAAAAAACCCACAATAAAGTTAAGAACATTTAATAGTTTAAACAAGGAAAAAAATACTGATGGGACTTTCCAGTGACTGGCAAAAATGAGCACATAGGATGGTAGCTTGGAGCCTGGAGACCTAGGTCCTCTTCCTAGGCCCATCAATCACTGTGCCTTGTTGGGCAGGTTGTTTTGCCATTTATCCTGAGGACAGGGAGAAAGGCTGTACACACTGATTCTGCACCTGAGCACACAAGCACTGTCAAGCTGACAGATACAGAGCATACTTAGACTGGATATAAGGAAAAAGTTTTTTACAGTAGGAGTGGTGAGGCATTGGAACAGGTTGCCCAGAGAGGTGATGGATGCCCCGTCCTTGGAGACACTCAAGGTCAGGCTGGATGGAGCCCTCAGCAGCCCGATGTAGCTGTAGATGTCCCCGTTCACTGCAGGGGAGTTGGACTAGATGACCTCTGAGAGTCCCTTCCAACTTAAATGATTCTATGATTCCATAATTACAGACTTCAGCAAGCAGGGGAGAATCGGTTATTTGGTGCAAGTATGAATGAGCTGGCAAAAAAGAATAAATACCTGATGGGGATTTCTTCAGACTGCTCATCACTAAAAATGAGCCACTGGCATTGCACTATAACACAGTTGCAGATCACAGGGGTAAAAGCACCAAACATTGCTATATTTGCCCATATTAATAGAGTAGCTTGCTATCTGCTTCCCAGCCCATGTGCATGGGCTGCTGTTCCATACTTGAGCATACATTCACAAGAGGAATGCTTGCATGGCAGGCAGATAGGGCTTTAATGTAGAGATCTTCACAAACATTACATTGCATTTTCTCAGTCATTTTAAAATCTTTCTATCTCCAAACACTTGTCTGTGTTTTTTTGTTGTGTCTTTTTTTCTTAATGAAAACAAATCTGATATCTTAACAAGACACTCACTATATTTTCCAACTGCAGACATGCACAAACAGATAGACACAATATTTATATTTCTATATATGCATATATATACACTTGTATAAAAGTGCAGTGACAAAGAGATGGGATGAATAGCTTGGGAATTAGACCCTGCTGTAACACTGACTCCAGAGAATTGTGGGACAATTAAATGCTATTTTTGCTGACAAAACTGCCTTGGGAAATTTCTCTGCACTGCCCTGACCCAGTTGCTGCCCCTCCACAGGAGCTTGCTGTCTCCTTGGCAGAGGCAATGTAATTCTTTGCAGAACAGTCTGCATTCGAGACCCTTGAGACAGTGCAGGGTAAAAAGAAAACACCAGAAGAAAGGCATTTGAGGCTTTTGTCCTTACTTTTGTGTGTGTGTGTGTTTGTTTGTCTGCTTTTTAATGCTGATGTAGCTCATGAAATGATCCAGCTGCGCTGGCACATGTGTGTGGGAGCAGGCAAAAAGGGCTGAAGGGCAGTGGAGGGAGGTTAGACACTTAGTTAATGTCTCCATGAAAGAACACGTACAGTGCAACTAATCCCAAAACCAACATGCACCATTTTGCAGTGCTGTAACAGAACTTTAGCTCTTCAGATCACTGCACTTGATTCACGTATTTCACTTGCTAAATATTCTAGGTGTGGGTGTATTGTTTAAAAAAAATGCTTCTCTTTTTTTTCACTAAAGCATACTGACAAGCAACTATTCATTTCTTCCAAAATAGAGTATCAGACAGTGAAATGCAGATTTAAGCTAAAAGATTTTTTTTCTTTTTTTTCTTTTTCTTTCTTTTTTTTCTTTTTTTTTTATGTGACATCTTTCTTGTCAGTGGAATAAACAACCAGCATGTATTTCCAGCTGGTGCTCAATTCCTCCTCGTGTCTGATTCAGTCCTTGTACATCATTACGTGAGTGCTATTGTTGCTGTTGAAAGTATGTGGATTGTTGGGTATTTGTTTCCTCAAAGAAGCGATTTTTCTTCCCCTAGGATAAATAATTGTGGGTATTTTATTTATGGAAAGCTCAGTACTGAACATGCTTACACCAGTTCAGCAAAGAATGTAAGTGTGTACTTAACTTGAGGAGTATAATTTCTACTGCACTCATCAGGAACACTACTTACCTGCTGAGAACAAAGCAAGTGTCTTCCTGGATTATAGCCAGAATGTTCAGAACCTCACAAAATTGAGCACATTGCTAATTGAAATTACTATGTGCGCTTCAGTAGGAGTTAGCCACTTAAGAACCATTGGAGATCTGGTCTAAAGTCATCCTTAGTATCCTACTAATCCCCTTTTTAAGCCTTGGTTACAGCAGTTCATACACAGCTGCATCCTATTTCTGCTTCCAAAAGCATCCTTTTAACAGTTTTAAATTGGTGTCCTCTTAAGTGATAATTGATGATCTGACTTGGTGATCTTCAAGGTCTTTTCCGGCCTGGATGATTCTATCATTGTATAACTTCATAGTATCTCTGTATTTTTCTACTGTGGAAGCAAACAGGTGCTTCTGTCTGACCTTCTCTGTTCTAGTCAGTGTCGGATATATTTCTGTTACGTCATAATTTATTTGTTTTTCTCTAAAACACTCACCTTTATAATCACCGTGAATACTGTAGACATCTTGCTGTTCCTCTGATATTTTTTTCTTGCCCTTCTCTAGACCCATTGACTTTCTGGTTTTATCTTTTTTGAATTGTTGTGCACAGAATTGCAAACAGCATTCAAGGTGAAGGTACACTCTCTGTTTACATTATGACACATTCTTAGCAGCATTTGTTTCCTTTCTTAATACAGACTCTTGTTTATTTAACTTGATTCTCAGCTTCCGTCAATAGATGGCTTTCATCAAGGAGACTATGATGAAGGCTTTTCTTTCCTGCAGACACATAAATTTAGAACTGATCAATCTATAGGCAGTGTTTTGCTGTTAGTCTGCTTCACTACCAGCTGCCTTTTTGACTACCAGCTTGAGGTTAAATGCCTCCTTCTCAGGCCGTTCCCAACCCATAACCTGGAGAAACACTGGTAGTAGTTCACACACCAAATCACTGATGTGTTACAGTCTAATTCATTATTCTTCACACACACAGACATCTGAGGTGATGGTCTCCCTGAAAATACAGGTAAATCTGTTTCCCCCTCCATCCTCCACAAAACACATATGGATAAACAACTAAACAAGTGAAAGCTCTACAAATGCAGTACACATCCCTATTCTCCTGCAATGAACAAAGTTCTCCTACCCGGGAGTAAGGAGCTGCCTTCTTCCAGACACGTAGCGCAGTCTGTGCTCCTGAAACAGTTCTTTTCTGTCTTGCTGTAACAATATTGTTTTGCATTGTTTGCAAGCTTTACTGTATTGCTTACACGTCTTTACACAAATATTGATGAATATGTGGGAGTCTCCCAGTCAAAGGTGTTTCTTGGCTTGTTTTTCAGGTCAGCCCCATCCCAGGCTGAAAACAAACTGCTTACTATATCCAACGCTCCTGACGACTTTGCAGTTTCTCATCGATTCTATGACCCTTCTTTCTCACCCCACAACTGCGTGGCTGCCCTTACAGCCTCCCCAGGGACACTGTCAGGAAATGCACAGCAGGTGGGAGATCTCATGTATCACCTCCTGCAAATGAAGGCTGAGCAGCTCCTTACCCAAGCTCAAGCACAAACAAGTACCCTAAAATTATCTGGGCATTTGGCAGCAGCAGCTGTACGTAGCAATGCTCTGCAGCCCAGGCAGCGGCGAGGCACAGAAACAGATGGTGCAGCAGAAAATATGGGTGTTGTGTTTGCTGTCTGGAGGCCTCCTCACTTCCTTCTTTTATCGTCTTTGCTGAGTTTGTTGTGGATAAAATGGGATTCCCTTTCTGCTCCTCTTCCTATTGCTTCTGTATCCAGCTTTTACTGGAACTTCTCTCCATTTATGATTGGTCACTTATACTGATTCCTTTCTGGTTTTGACCTTTCTCTTCAACCTGTGCTCTTACATTTTTGGCTTGTCTCCACAATACTCACATGGTAGAACAGTATTGTTCCTACAGGTTTCTTCTGTTCATGAGGGAGGTGAGTGTAGGTATTAGCATTTACCTCAAAGGAGTCATCAGAAACATTTTAAACTTTTATGCTACAGAATGTGCATGGGTGTGTGTCCTGCCACAGCAGTGCCATAATACCTGTGAAAAAGCTTTTTTTCCCTGAAGAAAATCAGATGTCCTGTGGGAGGCCAGTAAAGTTCTGGCAGTTTCCATTTACTACATTCAAAATGAAGAGATTTTTTTGCTCTTCTGATGAATTCTAGGGCAATGCAGCTCAATGAACATAGATTTTCCTAGCATGAGTCCCTTGTTCAAGCACAGAGAGCTCTGGACCTGTGATACCCACTGGCATTATGCAGCAGTAGCACTGCTCAAAACTTCTAGGGGATAAAAATAAAAAACAGAAAACTCCGGTGATTAAAACTACAAATTCAAGAACAAATTGATGAAAGTATGTAATGTGTCTTGAGGTGCAATGGAGCTGTAGTGTACATACAGGGAAGTAAGTGCCCCGTGCCCTCTGAGACACGCTCTGTGAAGCACAGAAGTTAGTAATGCACACCCATAAGAGACATAGACTGGGGCAGGGATGCTCAGAGAGAGCCTAGCAGGAAAACCAGTGTGCAACAAAGAAATGCAAACATCCCTATCTCTATTTCTGTGCTGTTCAAAGCCTCACCGGGGAATAAATAATGTCATTTGAGACTGAGGCTACTTATGTAGATGCTCATATCCTCCTCTATTTTTTATTTTTTTACTATTTTTTTTCTCTCTGTGATTGTTAAGCTTCTGTTTATTGGCAATAAATTCATTAAAATTCTCCCTCTTGAGTCTACTTTGCTGTGGACACTGAAGATTCACTTTGCCTCTGGGACCTCCACATTACCAATGCAAACTAGGGGAAGGCAGGAGATGCATTCTTATCTCCATGCCCTAGCTTTCTCTACGTACTTTTAACCTATAATAGCTATGGATACAAGCTCTGTGCACTTGTAAACTAGATGACAAACTGAGCAGCACTTGTGCTCACATACTCTTGACAAACACAAACCACAAAATCCCCAGGCATTCACCAGCCTGCTGAAAATTGTTTTGACCTTCACTCTGACATGGGACAGAGTGGCTGGGGGCAGGAAGTAGTTGCTGATCTGTGATTGCTTTTGAGGCAGTGAATCATAGTCATGTTATCCCGGGACAACAGGGTTGCATATCTTTCAAATCACTGAAAATATCGGTTTCAGTCCATGGATAGTGCTGTACTGCATGGCTTGAAAAGAGTTTATCCCTGCCTTTCATCCATTGGAAATAATTGAATTGCAATCATTAGATTATTTGTGCTTTTTTCTTTGCAGTTGTTGCCTTCTTTTCTTCTATTTAAAACCTGAAAATGAGATTTACATTGCATTCCAGAATCCAGACTTCATGCATAAAGTTGTATGCTATCCAGCATGGACATTAGGGATTGCAGCAGCGAGTCATTGCTTTCCCAAGAAAATCAACTCTAGCAAAGTTTGGGGCAGTAATTTAAAAGTGCTTTCTTCCTGTTTAAATTAGGAGAAAATTTGAGGATTTGTACTTCTCAGGAAGTGATAGGGGTAACACTGTTTGCTAATGCTGTGGCATACATAAAGCAAAAATTTACATCTTTCCCAACTTTTGCCAGAGTATACAATGAACAGAGAGGTGAAATATACTTAAGTTTATAAGCACAGGCACACCTCAAGAAATTGGATATTGAGGTTTAAATGCTTTCTATTCCTTAGGAAAAAATATAGGTGCAATCACAGTCTGTAAGAGCTAGCAGCTCTTCTGAAGCTTAAAAGAAACTTGCTTTTTGGTTATGAAATATGTATTATTCATCTTGCTCAGGTTAACTTTATTTTTCTTTTAAAGGAGCTTTGACACTTGAAACTGGCATTTGTGAATTACTATAAATCTCTGCAATATTAACCAGGTGGCAAGCTGGTTGTAGAAAATGAGAAATATGACCTATGGAATAGCCCGTTTAAACAGAAGCTGAATTCAGCCTACTTAAAAGCACTAAACCAGGTACTGGCTGCTCTGTGCTGCCTGTCTGTAGACATTGCTCCATCCCATTGTCACGGTAGTTCTTGAGTAGATTTTAAAATATTTTCTATATAAATGTATTCCTTCCTTCCTTCCTTCCTTCCTTCCTTCCTTCCTTCCTTCCTTCCTTCCTTCCTTCCTTCCTTCCTTCGTTTCAATCCTTCTTTCTTTCTTTCTTTCTTTCTTTCTTTCTTTCTTTCTTTCTTTCTTTCTTTCTTTCTTCCTTTCTTCCTTTCTTCCTTTCTTCCTTTCTTCCTTTCTTCCTTTCTTCCTTTCTTCCTTTCTTCCTTTCTTCCTTTCTTCCTATCTCTTTTCTAGGAAAATAGATTGAAAATTAGAAGTAGCAAGTATAAATTGTATAAATTTCCTGAGGATAGTCATTTGAATACAAAATTGAATTAGATCTGGCCGTGTTCTAACCCACTTTATGTTTGTCTTTCACATGCCTTTAAGCAAGTAAATTTTGCTAACATAAGTGCACAATAAAACTTTCAAAAATCACAGTAGAACTAGTGCATTTTAGGGCATTTGGTGTTGTTTATGCAGAAAGTGTCTGACCTTCCAAAATCCTTTCACACCTCCTTAGCACAGAGACCAGGCAATGATTCAGGAAATGTTTTGGCCACACCTTCTAGTAATTAGGAATGCAGATGCAACCATATTACCACAGAGTTAATATGTTCACTGCAAAGTTCATTTGGGGAATTAGCATCAAAAAGGATGAGTAGGAAAAGCAGCCAGGTTGAAAAGCCAGATCATGTCACTGTATCTACTGGTGATGCACTTGCATTATTGTTTCTGGATCATATATCATGTATGATCATTTCTCAGTGCTGCTGAAAGTGAAGTCGCTCCATGTTTCCTTCTCTACAGAATGCTGGAGAAACTGTCTGTCTTTTTGGACAAGATAATGGAAGATAACTGCAGTGTTTTAGAGTTGACTTTGTAGAGGTTTTCAAAAAATGGCTCTTTAGAGGCACTAACAGTACAGTCTCAGAACCACAGAATGTCATAGGTTGGAGGGACCATTAAACCCCCCCTCCCCAGTCCCACCTTGTGCCGTGGGCAGGGCTGCCACCCAGCAGCTCAGCTGCCCATCCAACCTGGCCTTGAGCACCTCCAGGGATGGGGCACCACAGCTTCTCTGCATAGACTTTGCCAGTGCCCACTCAGTAAAGGATTTATTTCTAACATCTAACCTAAATTTTCTCTCTTTTAGTTTAAAGTCATTTCACCTTGTCCTATCACTATCAGGCCATGTGAAAAAGTTGATCTCCTTCCTGCTTGTAAGCACCCTTCAAGTATTGGAAGGCTGCAATGAGATCTCCTGGAGCCTTCTCTTTTCCAAGCCTCAACAAGCCCAACTCCCTCAGCCTTTCTTCATCAGAGAGGTGCTCCAGCCCTCAAATCATTAATGGGGCAATACAACAGATACTGATGAATCCATTTGCTACTCTTCCTTTGTGGTAGTAAAACTGTTGACCTCTCTGATAACATGTCTTGTTTTCCAACCCCAACACAGACCTCACCGCTTCCACAGAAACAGCAGAGTGGGACTACTCTGAAGTTCACTCTGAATTTGGCTGTTTTTTAGTGGAAGTATCTGTGAAACAACACACAAAACTATTTCTCTCATTATTCCTTTCTTTCTTTCTTTCTTTCTTTCTTTTTCAGTATAAATGCATTCCTGAGAAAAATCGAGAGCTTGAAGATGAGTGTTGACTGAAAGCTTCTTTGAGCTGAGAGCAAATAGATTGTCTCCCAGTGTTTAATTCTTTCTGCATTAAGGGCTGCATGAGTAAAAAGAGATTACCTCAGAGACACCTTGCTCTGTCACCCATTTTTACCCCTCAGAACTCTGAGTCCCACAAATCTTGACAAACAGCAAAGGTCAGACGAGTCTCTTTGTATACTAGTTGAAAAATGAATGTAAATGAGGAAAGCCAAAGGAAGACAGATTTTGAATGGTAAGTGAGAGTAATAACAGTGAGTGGGTGAAATTATCCACTCAAGCAGTGAAAGCAACAAGGAAGTCAAGGGAAATACTGAACAAGCCAGACAGAACATTTCAGTGTGCATCAGCATGAGAGAAAAAAGGCTCCAGTGCGGAAAAGCTGAAAAGCTGAAAAGCTGAGCTCATGCTGTGTGGGAGAATGGGATTAACATAATTCATTCACCTTTGAACTTGTGGAGAGTGCACAAAACAAATGTTCTAATCAAAATATTAGAAGATTGTTGCACCCATATGAAAACTCTATATTCGGGCACTGTGAGTTCAGCAGCTGGGGAAAAAAAGTCAAGGCATCTGATTGCTCTGCAACAACCTTTCAAATACCTTTCATATCAATGTTAGAACATCTTGTAGAGGGAATAATTTGTAATGGAATTACAGTTGGTTTTAAAAGTGAGGAGGGTAAGGCAGTGATTGCACACACCAGAGCAGCTATAATCTCCATAAAGTGCAAGGAGGCACACCAGGCAAAGAAAGATCTGTGCGTGGCAGAAGAAAAAATGCAAAGGCTGACATAAGATTGAACAGTAAGTAATTTCAAAAGAAATTTTTTGATAGCAGATCAAGGAAAGTAAATGCATTCTGGTATTCAAGAAAGAGAATGCGCTTAGGTAGAAGTCCCCAACAAATCTCAGAGCTGTGAGCAGCTAACAAAATCCTCATAGATGACAGCTTTGAAGAAAAATAGTTTTGCAGGAGAAGCACTGGGCTGAGCCTCAGGAGCTTGGTGTCCTCATTGCTACACTGCTACACGTGCTCTCTGGGACCGTGAAGGGGAAAAAAGTTTCACCAATGTTTTCCTTTATGAAATAGAGTCAATATTTCCCTTCCCTGACATTGCCTCATCTATTTATGAGAAAATTACATCTTTGTATTTATTCTCAGCTGAGCCTCAAGTGTTACTATGGAAAACAACATTCCAGGGATATCTTAAAGAACAAACTGGTGTAGCCAGAGATACACCCTGCAAACCTGCATATTGAGAAATAGAATACGAAGCTGAGGCCACTTACACTGAGGTCACCTTTCATGAGGTGGCAAGGAGGCAAAATCTGCTTGGATTCTTCATGTCAGCCTGGAGACTTCTATTCTTTTCAGGTTGTCAGGTCAATCTTACAACCAAAAATAAGGCTTGTGGGTGTTTTCCAAAGTGTTTGGGGCCAGTAGAGCAATCAAACCTTTAAAGACCTTATCCTAACCTTTAATGGTCCCTTTGACCCTGCTCTGAGCAGACTGTAGGCCCCTAAAAGTCCATTCCAACACAACTGATTTAGTGATTCCATTGTTCTGTGAATTGCTCAAACTAAGTAAAAAACAAAAATAATAACTTCTGACAAGAACATGGGCACAATTAGAATCTGGTTTGATGGTATGGCTTGAGACAAATAATAGGATAACGCTGCTGTCCTGCCCTAATTTCCAGTATCTCTGCTACTCCTGTTCATAGCCATGCTCTCCCGCTGCTCTCTTTGAGGTGACTGTCATATGTGTGTAAGTCATATAGCACAACACATCAGTCCTTCAGAAGACAAAAGAAGGACAAAGTGAGCCAGTTTTATTTGAGCCATAAGATGAATGATTGTAAAGGAAGTAAGAGTGATAATTAGTAACTGGGAACAGAGAGATGAGATGAGAAGAGAAGAGAGATGATGAGGAAAGAATGAGTGATAAGAAGAAAGAATAGAACTTTCCACCCCTTTGTCAGTAACTTTGTATGTTAGGTTGACAATATGGTGAAAGCACAACCTAAAAACAGGAATAAATTAGAATTGCTATTGATCTTGAAGTTATCCACACTATCCATATCCTTTCAAAACACTGGTATATAAGCACTAAAACAAAGGCTTCAGCAGAACATCAGCCAAACTTGAAGCACAGGAATTAAGTAGTAGTGACAATGCCTTATGCAGAGCACAAATAGCCACTGCCCTTTTGCACAGTACACTGTCATGAAGCACTCCGATGAAGGAGGGTCTGGGAAAATGAGAATGGCAGCAAAACTGAGTTCTGATGGCTTTGATCCCTTACAGTGCAGATGTTATGATCAAGGATGAAGGAGAAACAGATGTTTACAAAAATCACATTCCTACCAAGCAAGAAAAGAAAATGCGAAGAGGAGAAAGCATACTTCGACCCATACTACACATTCTTCAAGGCTTTCTAGCATCAGCCATCTGTATACACACAGTACTTCTAATTGTGCACTTTCCTCTCTGATTTATTCTGAGTAGGGTAACATGACGACTACAATGCGGTGCTCCATACCTTCATAAAAGGATGTGTTTCTCTTCAATGATCTGCCTATTGCAGATAAACAACCCTGTGTTATATATGTGTCTTTGTTCACAAGACTCCGGAGCAAAAATCCCACAACTCCAAAACATACTCGAAGGGCCATAAATGGAAAGCAACAAGCCTTTATGCAGGAAAATTACACGCTCGGACAAAAGCTCAGGACTAGAGTTGGTGAAATCATGATGAGTGCTACAAAAATTCAGTGATAATGGACACAGAGCTTGCTACACAAAAGAACACAGGCCACATAGCAATGGCCTTATGAATGAGTGGCATTCAAACCACAGACACAATATTTGAAAGCAATAAGAAGTGATTGTATTGCAATGAAACGTCTTCCCAGACAGAATAATCCCAGGGCTGTAAGTATACGCTTTGTACTATTAAGGAACATTAAATCCCAAAGAACTGAAAATGCCTCATTCCAAAATAAAAGATAGCCTGCTTGCTTCTGAATGTAAAGGTCTTCACAGTTTAAAGTCATACTTTTTAAGCTGATATCTTCTACAAGAGTTACAGTTAACACTGTGTTTAATGGCAGCAGAGACTGGCTCATCCCAGCTTTTGAGGAGAGAAACATTTGCTGATTGTCTTCAAGTTCTTCTCCCTAGTCTGAAAAGGTGGGATAACTAATGCCTGGCGGAAATCCAAACCTTTTGGTTCAGCAAACGTTATTGTTTCCTCTAGATGATTTATTTTCTTCAGTGTTTCCCAATGGCACCAATTTGTGCTAACAGAAAAGAATCCCATGGGCAGCATCATATAGCCTCACGAAGTTTCCATCGTTGAGCTGGAATCGGTTTTGCCTCGTGGATGGAAAATCTGTCCCTCCAATTGCCTGCCCTGCCCTCCAGCTGTCCACCAGCAGCCTCAAAGAACATTTCTCATGCCTCAGTGGCACCATTCCGTAGTACATCTGAGTGGGATACAGGGACAAGGTTGCTGCTTGAGCAAGTGATTTCTGCAGAATTGTTCTGCAGTTCATTCTTGCCAAGAAATAGCACTAATGTGACTTTGCAAAGTTTTTCCCACCTCAGGTCAACTCAGATAAGTGTTCAGCAAGCCCAGAGCTGTATTTCTTTTCTCTGGATGAACAGCTACCCTAAATTGTTAGTGAGGTGCAATTTAAAAAAGCTGGTAATAGATTTGCCAAAGTCTTCTCTGTAGAATCGATATTAGCTTGTACTCATAATAGCATTTCAAACCATTGCATTCTGAAGCCCTGACCATCTGGGCCAGGAAATGGCAAGGGGAATTAGCATTTCTTCTCTGCTAGCCCCCAGTATGCTACCCTGTGGCTATTACAGCCATCTATTTTGCATTCTGGTTCCCCTGTGATATTGACAATAAACAGTAAACAGTGCACTTGGTAATAACTTCTCCAAAGGAAAAAAAAAGTACTCAACAAAAAAGCGTAATGTGGACACACGCTGTAGGAGTTTCCAAGATGGTTTGCAGCAGCCACTCAGGCATCAGTGCCAAACAAAATTATCTGAGTGGTAGAAAAAGTCCCCAAACAGCTGCCACCAGCTGTAGCAGGCCAAGCTGGAAATAATGAAAAGGAGGTGTTTTTTTTGTTTTTTTTTTTTTTTCCAAGGCATTATTAGAACTGGGAACAGAACGATGTAGAGTGTCTGTACCTTCTAAAATGTCTTTTGTTGTTCATAATCCTTACAGCAATTTACATATGTCACCATCTGCTGGTTTCCTCCATAACTGCGATACGTATTACATTACTCTATAACCTCAATAAATTGTTTCATAAAATTCCCATGATTCTGCTTAGAAAAGAGTGGATTGGAGGCATCATTGTAGTGGAAATGGCCAAACCCTTGTGAAACCGCCAGAGCTTGAGGACAGCTCAGCCCACATTTCACCTGCAGAACCAGACTAGTGGTTTCTCGGGGGTCGTGCCTGGGAACAGGGAGAGAGATTGCCACCGGGTTTGACTTGATGGAAGACAGTAGAAGGACTGATTCTGTTAGGAAAGAGGGAAATCCTAGAACCACAGAATGGCTGAGACTGGAAGGCACCTCTTGGTCCATGTGGTCCAACCCTGCACAGGTAGAGACTTACAGAGCAGGAAGAAAAGGAAATGTTTTACAGGCAACAAGTGACAAAGCAGCGCTTTAGTCAGCTTACTGTCCTGTCCTTAGGATCCTGATTTGTGCCTTCCTATTCTTTTTGTCTTATTTCTTCATGTCTGTGTTTTTGTCTGAACTCCATTCCTTCAGTTGTCAAGTTTCAATGTTTTTTGTTTTCTTTTTTCCCCAGTTTTTTTAATACAGTGATCTTTTTTTTTGGGGAGATTTGAAGGATAGTTTGCAGCTCCACCTCATAACTCATTTTGACATTAAATCTGTCTAGCAGTGTTTTCTTTGTCTGGAAATGAGTCCCTTACCCAATTCTTCACAATGGATCCTTGTAGTGCTCACGTATTAACACTTTATTATCTTGGAATCACAAAATATCCCCAGTTGGAATGGATCCATGTGGAACATCAAGTCCAACTCCTGCAATGGTGAATGCGTGGATATAATGTTGAATAACTGGATATCTACAGGCTTTATAAAATGTCTGCCATAAAATGAGTCTCTGCATGAACAGATTGCTTTGTTATTGGGGTAGATAGTTAAAAAAGAAAAGCAACAGTTTGAAAGTGATCAGAATAAAGGAAAATGACCATATAGACAAAATATATAGAGAGAGGCACAGAACTATGAAAACTGTAATGTAGTTGTCTGTATCTGATCAAATTATTATTATATTTTATAATGTTGGGAATATATATACGCATACAGCAAGCTAAACTAGTAGGCCAATATACTGGGCAGGGATGAGTAAATGCTTTTAAAATGCTGGACAGTATCTTGCATGAGGGCTAGAAATGTACTACATGGCTCTCAACTCACTGCATGCAACAGTTTTGCTAAAAATGCCTCATGGCAGCTTTGCTCTGCTGCATGCATAGGTTTGATAAATCCATCTACTTCAGGGCTTCATAGCCAGAAAGGCAGCATTTCTGACTGCAGGGAAACAAATAGAAATGAGTTACTCTGAGGAAAAAATACAGGCAGAACAAGTTGTGTTATATTTCCCTCCAGTTACATTTATTCCAAGCTTAACTTGAACTGAGGAATGGCATTGATGTAGGTGAAATTACCCTGAAACTTTAGTATGCTGTTTCATTATGCTCAATCTTTGGGACAGATGATGCTTCTTAGCTCAAGATAAAAAACACCACTTGCATAGCAGTGCTGACCTCTGAAAAGAGCTGATAATAGAAAATAATAACCAAGCAGAACTTTGAAGGAACAAAATATCAAAAATACAGCACAACTGCTTGGTTTTGCCACCTTCCTCAGCTTCCCCTACTTTATATGTCCTACCACCTCCTTTCACTGTGTCTTTTTCTTCTTATTTTTTTGCTTGTTTACAAAGCTGCTAATTGCCTGGGTTCCTGGTAGTGCTAGTCCACCTGTTAATCTTTGAAGTATAACTGAATTAAAGAGCTCTAGGTTCTGTGTTTTTAACAACATAAGAAATAAGAACACTTGTTAGTAGCAGTGCCTTCAATGCGCATCTTTCTTCGAGAAAAACAGAATTATTGTTTGGGGCTCTTCTCTGCAGGTGCCTCTGCTGCAGGCATTAGTGCAGGAGCTCACAGCTCTGCTGGGGGCTTATCACTGCCTCCACATGCACAACAAGGAGTCTCTCAGTAATAAAAAAGGAATTTAGGGATTATTCTGTAGTGACGGGGTTGCTGTCTGTGGGCTTGTGTGAAAGATCCAGGCTAGTATCCCAGACTTGAACTCAGCTGCTGAAAACTGCATCTCCCAATCATCTATTTAATTTGATCCTCAATGTACAGACGTTCTCTTCCACATCTTGTATGTATTTTTCTTGAACAGTGTTATTTCATCTTTCTGCAGTCGTTTGCATTCAGGAGACGTGCTCTAAGCTTCGGTTAAGATGCAGAAGATAAGAGTTAAATGCTGTACTTTATTTTAAGGAATAAGTCACGTCTGATAAACAGCTTTATCTGGAGAGGAATTTGAATTTTTTTAGCTTATCGTGCTTCTGTTCTATCCAGGCAAAATGTCACACATCGGCATCTATAGGGGAGCTATTGCCAGTGACCTTTACGCTGCCTTGAAAGAGCCTTAGAAACTATTTTTTTTTTTTTTACTTTTTTTTTATTTTTTTAATTTTTTTTTTTGCCATTTGTTTAAAGAAAGAGGAGAGGAAACGTCTCCAAATTCTTTCATTAGCAGCTAAATCTTCACTTCTTAACAACACACCTCTGGGCAGGTAATGTGGATTGCAGTCAATAGGAACAACCTAAATCTAGCAAATTTCAGAGGCAACCTTAGAGTAAAACTGCACTGATTGTGGCATAAAAAGATCTGTGTATTTGCAAGCACAAATATACATTTTTTCTTTGTGAGACTGACTCTTCACACGGAGAGACATAAACCTGAGTGCTCTACTGTTTAAAACAAAAATTAAGACCAGTTTGCACAGCCTTGTAGATTAAACAAGAGAAAATGTTGGGTAATTAAATGCTAATGATTCAAGCTGGGTGCTTATGTTTTAGATTACTTCCCTAATAATGTTAGCATTTAAATGGTCAGCTATGAAGTTAACAAACAGCACATTAGGATGCAACCAGGGAGCTGGGGCTCTTTGGGTGCCATAGTTTCAGTCTGGCTGGCTGCAGACTCAACAGAACAGCAGTGGTGGGATTTACATAGCAAAGAGCATTTTTGCAATTGGAAAAGCCAGAAGTTTTTTTATTATTATTTATTTTACACAGTGAAAGCTCACATTATTGAGAACACAGCATGTGGGAACTCTACTCATTTCTCCTGAGCTCTGGGATTTCTATTGTCCCTGCTGACTGCTTAAATACAAATCCTTTGGTTCCCAAGTAGAGACTCTGCACAGTGATCACCCTATTGCAGTCATCAGCACCATACCAGATTGTGCACTCCTCGGCGGTATTGTTGGGGGCTTGCAAGGGTTAATACAAAAATCCGCTCCTGTCAGTGAAAGTTAAAGGAGCCTCAGTGATGAAAATTGCACCATATAATGAAAAATCCTCAAAGTAGCAGCTACTTAA
Organism: Chrysolophus pictus; assembly: GCA_037305975.1. NCBI lineage: Eukaryota > Metazoa > Chordata > Aves > Galliformes > Phasianidae > Chrysolophus > Chrysolophus pictus. The sequence continues at coordinate 51,458,782 of CM074577.1, forward strand.
AGGATAGAAATAATTAAGACATGATTGTCAATGGAACAGAATATTCTCTGCAATAATGGGCTCCTGCAGATGCAAGAAGAGCACAGCAAAGCCAAAGCATTTATGGAAAATAAATGGCACGGTGCAACTCAGACTCTTTCTTCTTCAAAGCACACAATGCTGTCCTGTGAAAATGGTCTGTTATTCCAAATCATTGATGTAGACTTAATTATTTTGTCTAATGGAGGTTGATTTGGGAGTTACTTACTGAGCCACTGTAGACCTATTGCATTTCAAGTGCCTCCAAAGAGAAAGGCACAGTAGGTTTCAGAGCCTGGGTTTCATCAGACATTTTGTTATCCCTGCTGTGACTGCTGTTCCCTGCTCTTACCGCGTGGTGCTAACGGAGGAGGCCTAGTTCTGTTTTATCAAAAGGGGAGTGCTGTGAAAGTTTGATGCTTCTTGGTGGCAACAGTAAATATTGACATTTCAGTGACTACCACAGTGGGAATCTGATGCAACTTATCAGTGCTAATGGGGCTTTTTTTTTTTTTTTTTTAATGGAATTTAAAGGGAATAATTGCAAGCCCTGTTTGGTTCATTAGTGGAACTGTTCTTAAATTGGCTTTGTTTTCTGGTGTCTTCTACATGAGGTATAAATGCCAGAACAGCCTCCTTTTAAAACTATCTTACATGTTTTGATCTTTTGCGTTATGCTAAAGAATTTATTAGAAATAACTTCCACAGATATGTGCTGCTAGGTCTCAGATCTTGATTGCAGAATCATAGAATCAATTGAGTTGAAAGGGACTCTTAAAGGTCATCTAGTCCAACCCCCCTGCAATGAACAGGGGCACCTACAGCTACATCAGGTGCTCAGAGCCCTGTCCAGCCTGACCTTGAGCGTCTCCAACGATGGGACATTCACCACCTCTTTGGGCAACCTGTTCCAGTACCTCACCACCCTTACTGTAAAACGCTTCTTCCTAGTATCCAATCCAAATCTCTTCTCTTTTAATTTGAGACCATTTCCCCTTATCCTATCCAGATGCTAGATGATCTGGATGTTTAAGAAAAACTTCTTTATGCAAAAAATGAGAAATAGTTAATTAGTCCTTAGTTAGAAAAATTAGTTGGGTTAAAGCAGTTTCTTCCAGTTATTCATTTGCCATCTATATTCTTGTGATGTCATTGTTAATTATTATTATTGTTTCCTCAGAAATGTTAGATAGGGTTTATTTATGTATTCTGATCTTCTGTTCCATACTGTGTTAACTTAGGGAGGGCACCCTTCAAGGCAGGGGACATCTCTGCATCCTCCTGCCCACACATGACACGATCAGGAGAATAATGTCTGTTTTAGTGCTGCATGAGCAGCATGTAGCTGTACAAAAGGGCACAGACTTGGCCTTCTGTCTTTCATGCAAAGGCTGAATGAGATAACTTAGCAGGCTGAGTTAAAAAAACACAGACAGACTCCAAAATGCAATAATGACATAGATAAAGAGAGATCAATAGTATGATTAAAGTACTAGGATCACAATGAATTTTTTCCAAGTGTCTACAGCTGTTAGGATGAATGTCTGATGATTTTATAACTACTCCAGTTTTAATTGAGAAGGTGTCTGAGAAAGTGATGTAAAGCCTGCATTTCCTTCTGTCTTCATTTTTGCTACAATGACATTAACAGCATGTGATAAGTTCTGTGACCTAATACATCTCTCTTATTCTAAACTTACCAAAGCAAGGACAGACTGCAAGGTCCCCTTGCCTGTGTCAAACCTTTCTAGCTATAGCTCTCTTTCTATCTAGTTTGAGCAAATTATCTTCTTCACAGATATTCCCATCCTGACTGCTAGGTAATCAGGCGAACACTGCAAATAATGTGTGATTTTCATTCTAAAACACATTTCTTTGCTATTTTTGAAGGGTTTGATCCTTCTCTTACTGTAATAACAATGCCCATAAAAATTCTGGTGCAATGTATTTGCTTGCTAGCATACATGGTTTTTTTTTTTTCCTATATCTGAGATTTAGAAACACATGGACTCTAATCCTGAACAACTTGACAAACCTGTCATGCTTACTACCATTTCTGTGGCCTTGCAAGTGTCTCCATCATATGGACGACGCAAGCAATATGGACCACTGCAGTTTTGCCATACTTAAGATTTATTACTATATGTTATAGCGTCTTAGAACAGCAGCTACAATCTGGGGTCTATCTCCGAGAGTCAGGAAAGGGCTGTTATGAACTAGCTCTGTTTGTCTCCCTGCTGAAACTGTGTGATGTATTTCACATTGAGGCTGGAAACAACTGTTCTGGCTTTGTAACCTTTTGTGCTGAGCGTGCTTCATTCCCAAGCCTGTCACCCAAAGACGCAACTTCTCTGCCTTGCCAAAGAGATGTGTGAGGAGCTGCAGACCACCTGAGTAGTTCTATTTTCCCTGGGACTTCTTCCAGACAGAGAACTTTCAACGCACTTTGCTGCTGACACATTTATTCACTGAATGATGTGCTCCACACCGCCTCTTCTCCGGACCCTTGTGCCTGCTGGAATAGCAGCCTGCAGGATTTACACAGCTGCCTGGAGGAAGTGATAAAACAACACAAGAGCAGCTTTAGGTGGGAAGGTAGGAACCGTCTGTCAGAGTGGGGCTGCATGGTATGCAGAAGTTTCTTTTGCTAAATTTGGCACTGAACTCTCTCTTAGATCTGCCTAGTTGATGGTGATGTCACACTGTATCTATAGAGTTTATGATACTTTTTGGAAAAGAGACCCTATTGTCCTTCCTGTGTCTAAAGATCCTGCTTTAAGCTGTCCACGGCAGCTATTGACTTTTCATCATCAATAGCTGTTATAGGAGCTATTGGATCAAGGATCAATATAGGAAAGTTATATATGGCCATGCCTTCATTTCTTATACTACACAAGGAAGTGCAAAACCATCCATATTTAGCCAGAACTTGCCAAATCATACTCCTGTAAACCTGCAATAACCATGGCTTTAAAATAAATTTTTAAAAGAGGCAACTTTAAAAATACTCATTAGTTTCCACATTCTCTGTTTTACTGGAGAAGAATGCTTTGTGATTAATCTGAAAAGGAAGAAGTCACGACTCTCGTATGAGAAACAAACAACGCTTCAGTTGTAGGTAGTTCCAATCTCAGACAGATGAAAATAAAAACTGTCGATCCACAACAATCCAAACAAACAAACAAATAATTAAGCAAAAAGCCCAACAAAACTAAATGCTTCAAAATGTTACATTCTGGGGTAAGATTTTCAAATGTGCTCAGCAATGGGTTGACACCAGTGAAAAGAATCTGGTAGACTTACTTATTTACCAGTTCAGTATGATGGAGGCAAAACGGAAGAGGCCATGGGCCCAGAGGAGAGCTGTGGCCTTCGGAAGACCCATGCTGTTATGCCTGAAGCATCAGCCTTGGAGGACAGCTCCTCGCTGTTGTTTGTGATGGCTGGGTGGGAAACCTGTGTCTGTGACATTAGGGCCCTCCTACAATTGAATGAAGTTAGCAAAGTGCTCCAATGGATTCTGCAAAGCAGAAGTGCTTGAAGCAAATTCACTCTGCTACTGCTGCTCTATTTGGATTGCTATGAACAAGCTTTCTCTTCAAAAATATATACAGCTAACATGACTATTTCTATAATCATTTCAGGTTACATCTTAGAAAGGAAGACAATTTTGCCTCCTCCCTGCCCCTCCTCCTCTTCTCTTGTTCCTTCCACTCTGGAAAAGTCTTATATACAATTAAAGCATATGCTAAATGTGGGAGGGAAAAAAATATCTTCCAAATCTTCCCTTCATGTTCTTTGACAGCAAAGCAGCTGTATATATCTCTCCTCTTCAGTGGTAGGAATTAAAACTGAAGAAATACTACTCCAAAACCTCATAGAATTTGACAGATCTTTCTTAGTGTGTGGTGGCTATGGCTGTTAGCAGTTCTTTGTGAAGAATCTCAGAATGTCTGATATTAGAGGGAAAGTCCATCTTTTCATTTCTTAAAGCATGGGGAAACCCAGACAGAGGATGACTGCGTTAGTCATGCACAGCTATATGTAGTTTTTGTTTCGACTCAGCTGATCTCGCACCCCTTATTCACAGATCTTGCAGACTCTAACAGGCATAGCTTGGCATTCAATGATGAAATCACTTATCTCTATCAATCTTGATACAAATACTCATCTCTTGGCCCAGACAGGGAGACAGTGCTAGAGGAAGAGAGTATGAAAAGAAATTCCTCCCCCAGTGTACATTGAATGTGGCTGTTTCAATAGAGGGACTGAATCCAGACCTGCATTTTCTGAGTAGGTATTAGTCTGATTTTAAGGGGAGCAAGAAATTTTGTATTTAGAAACTGATTCATACAAAGGGGAAAACAAAACAAGACAAAATAAAGCAACAAAAATACCCAACAATGAAATATCAGGAGCTAGCTACAAAAGCTTTGTGAAGAATAAGAGACCAATAGCCACAGGAGGATAGAAATGTGCAGAAGGTTTTTATAAAGGAAAAATAAAAAAAGCTAAATAGACAAGCATATATAAAAATAAAAAGGAAGAAAGTAGTCAGAGAAATAGGGAACTGACTCTAGGCTAGAGCCAATTCACGTAGGTTGACTAACCATAATCAATTGCCGTGTTAGTGGTCTTTAAATTAAAGTCAGACAAAACTGTATCAAAATCCACAGGCACAGGGATTATTTAAGTGCTTATTTAAGACAGTGGGTTGCCTGTGGAAGGCTAGTGGTAGTTTCACTGTTATTTTTAATAACTCTTAGTTAGTTTACTGTTGTATTTAAAATGTTTCCTTTTTAAGGGACTTTAAAATCTTTCTATTAAAAAATCGCCTCCATCTTCATTTCTCCCTTCAGCTGCAGGAGAAACATAAATGTTTCATTTCAAATTCTGCATCTTGTGAACAATCCCCTGGCAGTGGGACTGTGGGAGTACAAAAACCACAGCTCAAGTCAGAAAGTTCTCAGGACTCATCAAAAAGCTCCTATGGAAACAATCAATCAAAATACCATCTTCTCCTCTGTTTGTCAATGTCTTCTGCCTCAGACATTGAAGCAGAATGCCATGAACTCCATGCACTTTAGAACCTTGTCATTCTGAGACTGATGATGAAATCATGGCTGCTTACACTTCGGCAAGCTTAGTTATCAGGCATGAGGTGACAAAAATATTTATCTAGAATGGTCTACTGACCTTCTGTTGGATAGAAGTTGGATAACTGGATAATATGCAATGACATTGTCTGTATGGTTTTATAGGCTCAGAAGTTGGTACAATTTCTGAATGTAACATATATAGCTCAGAAACATTTTTGTGAGTGGGGACAGTACCGTTGTATATACTCCTTGTTTCTGTAACACACTATAAAACTTTAAATCAGGTGTACAAGTTTGTAAACCATTTTCTCAGTGGCTAAGAATGCACAGTATCCCTTTTGCTAAAATATCTCCTTACCCACCCCAGGGAGAAATGGAAATCTTCCAAAAATTAATTCTATATATGAATTTAGCAGAGCCAAAGCAGATATGTTTTCCAGTCTTGCAAATCATGCCTGTCTGAGACCTTTCAGCTGGACCATTTAAATCCTCTGGATAAAATACATGAGAATAATTGTCCTTCAAAAGGTGGCCTTCTGATAAACACTGCCTCTGTGCTCTTACTACCTAAGAGCACCTTGTCTGTGGCTCATGTCACCTTCAGCACCCTCAGCTCTGTTTCCAGCTCTGCACTGCAGATACCAATTGGCACAGGTTGCCCAGAAGCTGTGGGGTCTCCTCCTTGGGGACTTTCAGCAGTTGCCTGGATGTGGGCCTGGGCCCCTGCTCTGGTGACCCTGCTGGAATGGAGGTTGGGCCTGATGGACCCTGAGGGCACTGCCAGCCTCAGCCATTGTGATTCTGTAAGGCACTGCTGAGCAGCTGCTGTCCCTGCTAGTCTGAGTTCCTATAGGAACATTTGTGGTACTGAGTAGAATATAATTTTTAGGAGCACTGATGTGAAGTGAGCCCTGTCTTGTGGAGAAGAAAAACAGGCTGACCAGCTCTCTGCTGCACAGAGAGGTTACACTGACCTGCTGAATGAGCTAGATGCTTGGGCTGGTGCCCAAGGTCCAAGCGGGACTTTCAAAACAAAAATTCTCCAGATCTGAACAATCAACTACTTTATCATTACTGAGAGTTTAATCCTCTTTTATACAGAGATTGAAATGAGAATACCATTGGATCCTTGTACTGCTCACTGCGATGTAAATATATAAGGAGCACAGCAATGTACTGCTTTAGGATTGAAACTACTCTGAAAAGCGTCCTTTAAGGCAAAATTGATTTCAAAAAACATGAGTGCTGTAGGGAACATTTCCAGTCTGTTCTATGGAGGGTGTGCAGGTTGGTTTCTATCTTGCATGAAATGGTATTTGATATGAACTATTATTAGCTGAAAAAAGATAATCTGTTGAGTGAAACATATTCATTTTCTGGTCTCAAATTTTTTCTGCTCCTTAAAAGCATCAGTCCCACTGTAATTCAGAATACAAGCTCTGCTACTGTTATGCTTGACGTACATATTTATCAATCTGATAATTATGCTTAAAATAAGGGAGGGAAACAAGAAAGGGCTGACTGAGAAGGAATTCTGATCGAGTGCTAGAGGCAGGCACTGCTCATGCCTGCTAGCTTCGAGGTTTACAAGGAAACAGAAAAAAATGCAATTTCACATTTTATTCAGTGCTGTTTATTCAGCTCTTTTTCCCTAAGAATCATTATCAATATTCTGTAGTTACTCGTGACTCCATTTCTGTTGGAACTTGGGTCAGCAAATCTTTTCTACAATAAAGTATTCTCTGTTTTATATCTGCTCACAGATGTTTTAGGATGAGATATTGATTATTCTGTAAATGGACAAGAAAGCAGTTGCTTGTGAACCAGAAGGTTGTTTTTCTCGTTACAGCTCTAAATGACTTGCTGGTTTTTAAACCTATTCAATCCTCTGGTTCTGTTTCATCAGCTTCCCAGTTGTTTTTTTTTCTTTTTTTTTCTTTTTTTTTCTTTTGGCTTCTCTCAGATCGTTGAGGTTGCAAAATTCCTAGGATATTTCACTATTCATGCTGCATATAAATGAAGAAATGAAGGGGCGAGCGTGTGTGTTTCTATGCATGCTTTGGAAACTTAGCAATGTGGTGATATTGCCACTCACATATTGTTTGTGCCAAGCTGTTGTGGTGGGCTTACCTGGGCTGGCTGCCAGGCCTTAACCCAGCTGCTCTCTCTCCCCCTCTTCAGTGAGACAGGGGGAGAAAACAAGATAAAAAAAAAAACCTCGTGAATCAAGATATGGACAGGGAGATGACTTACCAGTTACCACATGGGCAAAACAGGTTTTACTTGGGGAAAATTTAGTTTACTGTCAAATAGAAATAGAGTAGGATAATGAGAAACAAAGACAAAACTCCAAGTTCACTCCACCTCCTCCTTCTCTGGCTCAATTTCACTCCTTCATTCCTGACTATCCTATGTCTCTTCCCCATATGGCACAGGAATGGAGGATGGGGGCTGTGGTTAAGCCATAGTGCTCCATCTCTGTCATTCCTTCATAGTGCCTCCCTTCCCCTTCTCCACATGGGCTCCCTCCCATGGATGCCATCCTTCCCAAATGAATTCTGCATCAGCTTCCTACCACAGGCCACAGCTCTCCAAGCACTGCTCCAACACAGCTCTGTACCACAGGGCCCATCCTTCAGGCACTGTTCCAGCATGGGTCATCACAGGCGACAGCTCCCCCAGCCTTTGTGCCCCACCATGGACTCCTCTCCATGGGCTCCAGCCCAGGGCTGCTCCTATGGGGGTATGCATGGGCTGTGGCTCCTTCAGGCCTCACGCACTGCTGCACCACAAGCTCTTTCATGGCTGCACATGGAGATCTGCTCTGTGTGGTACCATGGGCTGCAGGGGGACAGCCTGATCCTCTGTGGGCATCTGGGCTGCAGCTCCAGCCTGGCACCTGCTCCAGTGAGTCAAGGAGTTGTTTTACACTAGTTAGACTTGTGTAAAAACTGTGTGACTAGAAGTTATCACTTAGAAAGCGATGAATGGACTGACCGTAATCTCTAAAAGGATTTTTGAATGGAGCTTGAGGCATAGCGTCTCCAGTCAGCGCTTGCTAAAATGACACCCTTAATGAGTAGATGACAAAAAAATTTCATATCACCCACATGAAAGAAGAGGCATTTTGCATCTTCTCACGTCTTTCATGAACAAAACCAGCACTTTTCTGTCACAATATTCTACCATATACTTCCTGTCAGTGAGAAATGAGCATGGTCCAATTCATCTCTGAAGCAGAGCACCTTGCAGGGTGGGGTGTGGAGGGCTGCTTCTTCCTAAAGAAGAAGAGGCTCAGGGGAGCCCTTATCACTCTCTACAACTGTCTGAAAGGAGGTTGTGGGGATCAGCCTCTTCTCCAAGGTGACAGCAACAGGATGAGAAGGAATGGCCTCAAGTTGTGCCAGGAAATGTTCAGGTTGGATATTAGGAAAAAAATTCTTCTCAGAAAGAGTGGTGAGGCATTTGAACAGGCTGCCCAGGTTGGTGGCAGAGTCACTGTCCCCAGAGGCGTTCAAGAAATGCGGAGATGTGACACTGAGGGACATGAGTTAGTGGTACAGTGGTGATGGGTTGATAGTTGGATTAGGCAATCTTAGTGGTCTTTCCAGTCTTTCTGATTCTATGATTCTCTCTAAACAAGTACTGCCTACGAGGCAGTGCTCAGCCTCTTCAGTGCCTACAGCTTTATGCCTTATCCGTTTTCTGTTGACAGTGGGTCTGTAATTGATACTCATTTCTGCAAACCTCTTTCTCCTCCTGAAAGTCACTTAACAGCTTCCAGGATCTGGTGGGGCTGTCTCCCTACCAGGGAGACACTGGAATCCACTCTTGTGCATTGCAATCTTTGACAGGCATTTCACACACACATGTTGGAAGAATTTGAAGAATTTGAACAGCAACAGATGATTGTTTTGCTTAAGCTTTTAAGCCGGGTATTGTGGTTCACTAATTTGCTGCTTGCGAGCTTTGGGGCTGTGTCATGACACTGCAAGCCAAAAGAAGAAAAAAAAGGATTCACATTTTTTCCCGGTATCTTGAGGTATATTACAGGCTGAGCTGTCAGTGTGAGACAGTAAGACAAAGACTTTTTGGAGGAATGCAATATGGTGAAGTAAGAATTCATATGCTCCATTAAAGAAGACCATCCTCAACTGGGACATAAAAGAAGAGGAGCTAACAGGAGAAAATTCTGTTTTTTCCTGTATTGTTTTGAAGTTCTGGAAAGCACTTTGTGATATGGGGTTCCCATTGGAGTCTGGAAGGAGAGTCAGCCTTAGCAATATGGCCTAGATGGGCACCACCATTCTGGGGCAGGACTCAGTTACCATTGTAGCATTCTGCGTCACTAAAACCACACACTCAGGACTAATAATTCATATCTGCGAATAGAAAGGAATTGAAATAAAAAAAAACTACTCAACTGGTTTAAATTAGCCTAGCCTGAATGGTCTTATTAGTTAGCAAAACTCAAACAAGAGAATCTGCTCCAATATATGAAACATTAAATAATATATATGTGTGTGTACACATCCACATAACCAGAACACAATCATAGCATTATGTTATAATTTTTTAAAACTCTACCTCAGAATGGACCAAATTGATCGTATTTCAAGGATTCCAGATGTTAAAAAACACTAAGAGGAAGAACCTTTTTGTCAATGCAAGACACTATACTGCAGCACTACTGTTTGCTAATTAAGTCAAGAAGTTCATGCAGCTGCTATTCAGAGCTGTGCAGGATGAGGTCTGAGGACAACAGGGCATGCCTCTGACCAGAGGAGTGGTTCAGAGGTGATGCCTTGAAAACAAAGTGCCATTTTCTGGCACAAGTGAGTACAGTACTTTGGAGATCCAAAGACAGAAAGGATGAAATTTCATTCAGAACTTTTCTCATTTCTCTTAAAACTCTAATAAAAATACATGATTTCTCCTAGCTGAGAAATTATTCTTGCTTTTAAAACCTTCTTTTTTCCCTTTAGCTGCTGATGATTGACTTTCCCTGTAAACTGCTTTGTAATACTCTGTATGGAGGACAGTATATAAAAATAAATTGTATTGAGCTTGATCCAAACATCATTTGATTCAAAATTACACTCAGGTTGTTGTTTTTTTTCTTCCCTATTTCTAGTTCAGACTGGCAAGACACATCATTTCTATTTGCTATCATAAAGGCTAAATAAAAGGGCAAACAACTCATTGCTGTTTCAATAAAATCCATGTTGTTATTTGCAAATGTATTTCTCCTTTCACAGCCCCCATCCCCCTACATACATAGACAATGCTGCTCAGATCACTTATGTGTTTGCACATCACTAAGCCTGCAGAAATTATGGAATCCATTTATACCTCATTTGGTAGACCTGATCAGTGAAAAAAGAGTGAGCCCACTGGAAAATTAGCTTTTATTTACAACACCGATGACAGTGAAAAGATGCAGCCTCTTAGTACTGTTCTGAAGTCATTACCTTCCTTGTAGTAAATCTCAGGGCACCCAATTAAAGTTAACTTGCAGCTTGCAAGCAGCCTGTAAAGTTTGCTGGAAAGAGCTGCCATATTGTCATTCAAAGTACTTTGTACTAAACAGTGTAAGACAGTGACAAAACATCTAATTATCTGATTACGCTGCAAGAATTGTTCCTCACATATCCTGAATTTTGCATACCACCAGTGAATACAGACTGTGTTCATCTGTGACTCACATAAACACAACTCAAACAAAAATAAAATAGAACATTGGGTTTCAACTATTCTTGTTCCCAAACAAATTCACATTTGCCTCTCCCTGGAGAAGCCTTTCAGAGGAGGGAAGAGGCTAATGCAGAGATTCTTGTGGAGTGAGTGAGGGTGTAGATAAGCAGCAAGGAAGCTGCACTACTTACCCACCAGCTTTTCTTTTCAAACTGATTCTGCAGTCAATTGCACACGCAACACACTGACTAGTCTGTATGCAAAACTGAATATGGGTAAGGTACTCAAATTTCCTTTACTACAGTTTGGGGCAAGACAAAGGAAGAAAATGAGGTTTTGGAGCATCTCATAACTAAACCAATTTCAGTGGAAGAGGTTATGTTGCTTTACTACTACTACTTGGAGAGTACTCTTGCATCAACCATAACATAGTCCTGCTTCTTCACAGTCCCAACTGTCACACCATTAAACATAAATCATGGCCTCAAGGGACCCTCTTTTACAGAAAGGAGAAGCAATTTAGCCTACGTAATACATCAGTCTCCATCTTGTCCTGAAATGGCTGTCAATTGCACTGAATTATGTATAAAATCAGTGCAAGGTGCTGTCTGTCAGAGATGAGTTGACATTAGCAATTTCATTTTCACTGAAGGGGGTCACAAGTCCCAAGCCTTCATGAATGTGAAAGTACCTATTCCTCCCCTGCTCCTCCAGTTCCAAAATGGCACTCCTTTTGTTGCATGTTTAGAATTTAAAAAAAAAGTTCACAATAAGATGTTGCTGTCATGAAGCACCTCTTTGATTTCCTACAGTGGGAAAACTTAAATACTATAGTCAAAGGGTACCATTATAATCTGCCCCTCCCTACTCTAATTTAACTGTACTATCTACTAAATGCACATTCACAAGAACTTTTTTTATGGGGGGGTGGGAGAGGGTCCCCCCATAGTATTACATCAAAATGACAAAAATCAGCATTCATAGGACTACAAGAATTTTCAGTAATGAAGAATATCTCCTCAATAGTAAGATGCCCAAATACATTGTACATACAAGTATGTACAATACATTAATGTGAATTGAGAGGGACAAGTAACTTTCTGTTGATCTTCAAAGAAGTCTGATGTTGTATTTGACTCTGATTATGAATCCTGCCCATGTAAAAATCACCATCACTGTGCAGCTGTATTAAATGATGAGGGATTGTGGCTCACAGACCAGAGATAAGAAGAGCCGTGTTTTACCACATTCTTTTTCACTACTGTATGTATGGCTGGTGCAGCGCTGAAATCCAATTTAATGGAGTGGTCTTTGCCGTCTCGTCTAGAATGGCAGCAGATCATGTGTTCCTGTGACCTACTAAATGTCTGAGCATCTAGTGCTCTTTAAGACCATCAACCAACAATATTGCCATCAAAATTCTCTTTCAAAAAATTCAGTTCTGAAATAGATTTCTGTAAAAGCTCATTTAAACAGGGTCACCTGGCATCTCAGCATGTGTCAGAGCTCAGCAAACATAGCACCTCACTGAATATGAGTGGTAATAAACAAAGTTATTAAAGGACATTTTTCAAAAAGAAGTCAGTTGACAACTCGTAACAACTTGGAATTGTTATGTCAGTCTATACTTTCCAAAACAAATGTATTCAAGGTTATATTGCTGGTTATTCAAAGAAGTTTTGCTTTTTATAATATCATACATGCTGCAGGGATATTACAGCCATGCATATTTTCTCTGAACTGAATGCTGCTTTGAGGGCATACACAATAATCACGGACACATCTCTATTGACTCAGGAGCTTCATATGTGAACCTACTGCTGAAGGTCTTTATTCCACTACTCTCATATTTTGCATTGTGTTACTCTAGTGGACATGTTGACTCTACTGAGTGGTAAATTTTTTCATGAGAACTTGACCTGATGGATGACTTAGAGGGAAGAGAAGCGTCCAGAAGGACCTGGACATGCTTGAGAAGGTGGGCCCATGCCAACCTCATGAAGTTCAACAAGGCCAAGTGCAAGGTCCTGAATCTGGGTAGTTGCAATCCCAAGCACACATACAGGCTAGGCAGAGAACAGAACGGCTTGAAAGCAGCCCTGAAGAGAAGGATTTGGGGGGTGGAGGGGGAGGGGCAGTTGATGAAAGACTCAACATGAGCTGGAAATGTGCTTGCAGCCCAGAAGGCCAGCCATATCCTGGATTACGCCAGGAGAAGTGTGACCAGGAAGTTGAGGGAGGGGATTCTGTCTCCTCTACTCTGCTTTTATGAGACCCCACCTGGAGTACTGCACCCAATTCTGGGCCCTCAGCACAAGAAGGACATGGAGCAGGTCCAGAGGCAAGCCATGAACATGATCAGAGGGTTGGAGCACCTCCCCTACCAGATTAGGCTGAGTAAGCTGGGGCTCTTCAGCCTAGAGAAGGCTCCAGGGAGACCTTGTAGTGGCTTGGCACAGCGCCTGAAGGGGGCCAACAGGAAAGCTGGGGAGGGACTTTTTATAAGGCATGAAGTGACAGGACAAGAGAAGAATGGCTTTAAACTGGAAGAGGAATAAATTAGATTTTAGGAAGGTATTAGATTTAGGTATTAGGAAGAAATTCTTTACTGTGCAGGCGGTGAGACGCTGGAACAAGTTGTCCAGAGAGGTTGTGGATGCCCCCTCACTAGAGGTATGCAAGGCCAGGCTGGATGGGGCTTTGAGCAATCTGATCTAGTGGGAAGTGTCCCTGTCTGTAACAGCGGTGTTGGAACTAGATGATCTTAAAGATCAGCATTGTCTTTCATTTTATTGAAGGTGGTTCTCAAAATACTTATTTGTGGTACTTGTCTCCTATGAAAGCCATATTGCAGTCTCTTGAATGAGAAGTTGCAGGGCAAGTAGCAACGGATTGCAAAAACTCTGGTCTAGTGTTGTCCAGAAAACAATTTATTTTTTGAATACACACAAAGAATTTGTGATGTGTGTCCTTCAGGATAAAATCTAGAACTTCCCAGAGATTTTCATGGCCATTTTCAAAATAATGATCAGAGCATTCTCTCAGTATATAAACTACCAAGGGAAAATTCTTCATTCTTGAGCAGGGACCGGTACTTTTTACTCCCCAAATAGTGATTTAGGCTTTAAAGTCCTTTATAAAGAACAGCAAATATTTAATTAGTCACACCAACAGGGAACAATAGGAAACACCAAAGCAACTAATTCAGATTTAGAGCTTGGACTCAGATGCTCTGCAGTCAGATTATTCAGGCTCTAGTCAGCGTGAATTCTTTTCACATAAAAAATGGGAAGATCAAAAAGCGAGGCAATAGCCTGGAATTCTTCTGTTATGAGACACAACAGTAGAGCAAGTCTTTGAAGTTGCCTCTCCCAGTCCATGATGAGTTTTTAAGGGTCGGATTTACTTCTTTTTTTACTTCTTTTTTATTGATTTCCTTCATTCTGCCCAAATGAGGAAAAAATCAGTTCTCAAAAAGGATGGGGCACTGAAAATTGCTTCCTGATTAGGGCAGGTAAACGATTCATTTCTTTTTTTTTTTTGGTTTATCTTAAAATAACCGTGCTGAGCAAACTGCTCTTTATTAACTTCAAGTCAAAACATACCAGTAATGATTCTACGTTTTTAATGTAATTCCCTCTAATCATCCTAGTACAAAAATTCCGCTTGTTTTTATATCTCCTTTATACAATGCCACCAGTAATGAATGTTCTAGAATTGGAACATAATTTTGATTATCTGGCCATTACTTTTGATTTATGGAGCACAGAGGCAGCTGGGTTTTTATAAGCTCGCCCTGCAGTACTGCAGATAACAAATGTAATGTAATAATCAAACTTCTGTAACATGGAACACAGAAGGGGAGGGCTCACAGATCTGTCTATCTTTATACACCAATACCACATCAACAAATTTTATCTTCAGAAGCAGAAGTATAAAAGTAATTCACACAATGCTACTATTCATTATTCATACCCAGAGCTAAATATGTTGCTTTCAGAACTTGTACTTAGGCTCTGCAGGAGAGAGTGAACAACTTGAAGGTGGTTTCAGTAAATTGCATAAATGCAAGCCACTAAAAGGTTTACAAATGCATCCACATATTAAAAAAAAAAAAAAAAAAAAAAAGCCTCTCAAAAGAAATATATTTTAAGAAACAGTAATAAATAAAAGCCAAGTGAAAGAAAAAAAGAAAAGAATTTTTTTTCTGGTGCCAATGCAGGAAAATATAGAGTGAACACGACTTTCCCACTGGAAAGGGAAAATAAAATCAGCTGATTGAAGGAAGATGTTGACCATTTAGTTTACTCATGAGAGATGGATCAAAGTTCTGAAAACAGCAGAAAACAAAATTGGAAAGTAGAAAGGGGAATACAGAAATATTCTCTCAGGCTTGTCAAGAGATCTAGAAGGACAGAATTTGTCCTACCCAAGCCAAAAGGGCTTAATAAATATACAAGCAGGGGGAAATAGCAGCAAGTAGCAAAAGTAATTTATGAACCAAATCAATGTTCCCAAATACTTTGCAAAAATCACTCTGTTACAGGGTGCGAGGATGAGAAGAATGATAAAAGCATTGACAACATACTGGCCATCTTGTCCAGGTAGCATCTGATTATAAAGGTGATAAGAGAGCACTGGGGAGGAAAGGGAGTAAGTGCCCATGAGCTCCATCCAGCTATGTTCCAGGGCTTGTATGCGGGTGGCTCACGTGTGTGCAGAGAACAGGGCTGATAGAGCTGTGATTACACGTACATCTTACCAGTACTTAAAAGAAGCTTATATTCAGGAGAGAGACTGACTTTTTACAGTCTAATAGTGAAAGCACAAGGGAGAATGGTTTTATACTAAATGAGAGGAGATTTAGATAAGACGTTAGGTTGAAATGCTTTACTCAGAGGTTGGTGAGGTGCTGGCACAGCTGCCCAGAGAAGCTGTGGTGCCCCATCCCTGGAGGCGCCCAAGGCCAGGTTGGATGGGGCCCTGGGCAGCTGAGCTGCTGGGTGGCAGCCTTGCCCACGGTACGGAGGGGACTGGGGGGGATTTAAGGTATATGAGTTTTCTATAGCCAGAGCTACACAGAGAACAGTTCAGAGAACACATGCCCACTTCATCCTCCTGATTAATCTTACCTAAAAGGTCTCTGGGGGCTGTCACCCCCACTTCCCACTGTCACCACATTAGTTCGTGCCCTTCTGTGCCAGAAAAATTAAAAGAGCATACGAATAAACATAGCTACAATATTCCTGGCAATTTCTGCATTTTTAGATTTTAGAAACCCACAGAGGCTTCAGGGGAAAAATACTGTTTTGGATACTAACATTTAAAACAAAGCCAAGTCCTTCCAGCTATCGCTATGTTGAGAACACATCCTCATCTCTAAAGAAAAACCAGCAAACCAAAACAAGACTAAGGGCTTGATTCTGTGAGGCTGCCAGTTGAAGAACATGTAGTCTGATTTGAGTTTTTGCACTGTTCAACTATCTTTTACATTGGGTAAAACGTGGTGAAATTTACCCCATAATGAAAGGCAGTGTCATTACAGCAGAAGCTCCAGTGAAGAGGCATCTTCAAGTTCTCCATTATGCTGACAAAAGCAGTTTGCCCATTCCAGAAGCAGCAGGTTAGTTGAGGAGGGCCATGCGATGGTTTATCAAAGAGTCCCAAACAGAGGAGCAATGCTCTTTCCCTGCCTGTATGATGGAAAGTACTTTGAATCCCTAGAAGTACTCAGCATTTCTTATCTGTTATCTTGTTTCCCTGGGCTTTGTTGTTGTGGGGAAAACTCCTAATTATTCCCAAAACTTCCTCATTATTCCCACTTTTTCTGTGGCACACACTAAGCAAAAAAACAGTTATGCTATGCTTTAGGGAAACTCGTAGGAAAGATTCACTGGAAAATGTTGTCCAAGGAGGTTGTGGGTGCCCCATTCCTGGAGGTTGGTGACCCTGCACATAGCAGGGAGGTTGAAACTAGATGATCCTCTTCAACCCAGGCCATTCTATGATTCTATGATCTTTGCTCACAGCAAATTAAAAGAAGCAAAACTTATGTAAAGAAGACGAAGAAAGGAAGGACACCATGTGAAGTACATTATCTCTAGCTGAATGAAGAAGGAAATGCGTATAAGATACACCATTGTGTGTTGTGTAGTGATGCATTTAGATGATTTTGCTGCATTTTATTTGAATAATTAATATTGACCAAGTTAACAACAGTCAGGTATTCTGCTTTCATACTCCTGGCCCAGAAAAGTAAATATGCTAAAACCATACTACTCCTGCTAGGAAGAAGGCTTCTTAGGATGCTCCAAGTAGTTTTCTAAGTTAACAATTGGCAGTGACTTACTTGGACATCCTGAATGACTAGATGTGTTGGAAAGACCTTGTCAGTAATTTGTGCCTAATCGCTATCAGAAGACACTTATCTTAACACATAAGGTGAATAGGGCCCAGTTGAAGTAAAGACAAACTCTCTTCAGGGTTAGAAACTTGCTATATTGATTAAATACAATAATATAGCAAGAAACAGAGCTCCCAAGACTTCATATGGCTTTTAGCATCAGAACAAACTTTGCTACTTCGGCACCAAAAGGAGGCAAATAGCTGTCTAAAATGTTTTTGTTCGCAACTGTGAAACATCTTCTGTATGCAAATTCAGACACTAAATTAAACATCTTTCATTTAAAATTTACATGAATTTATAAACATTTTATAAAGCAGAGTCAAGGAAGACAAAATAATTTGGAGCAGAAGAAGCCGGTGCTTACTGCCTGCCTTATCAAACTGATTTATGTGGGCCTTTTGTAATTCAGAAAGATCACAGTGAGCTTTGCACCTAGCCTGTAACAGTGCTACAGCACTACACAGCAGCAGCATCACTGACAACGCAGTCACCAGTTGAGAGCTCTACTATAATTTAGTTGAACTACATAGAGGAAGCCTAAGTACGGGTTTTAGCCTGTTACAGTCTGAGTAGTAACAAACTTCATGAGGATTGACAGTGATAGGACAAGGGGGAATGGTTTTAAACTAAGACAGGGGTGGTTTAGATTAGGTATTAGAAGGAAGTTTTTCACACAGAGGGTGGTGACGCACTGGAACAGGTTGCCCAAGGAGGCTGTGGATGCCCCATCACTGGAGGCATTCAAGGCCAGGCTGGATGTGGCTCTGGGCAGCCCGGTCTGGTGGTTGGCGACTCTGCACATAGCAGGGGGTTGAAACTAGGTGATCATTGTGGTCCTTTTCAACCCAGGCTGTTCTAGGATTCCATGATCCTTCACCAGTATACTTGGCAATCTCAGAATAAACACAGGAAGCTAGATCTATCTGTGTGTAAAGTCTTCTGTGTCTATTTATGACATTCATCCCCAACAAAACCCTTCTCCTCACCTCTCCAGCCTCTTAATTTCAGAAGGGCATAGCATATGAGGAACTACCACTGCAAGGAAATACAAACTACAGAAAAGGCAAGAGAGGAAAGCTCCTAAAGCCCAATTCCTTGTCAGCAGCTTCCCTTGGATACAATGTCTACAAGACAAAAGCATTACTTATCACTGCTAAATCTCATTTCCAAAACATGGCAGCCAGAATTTCTCGAAACTGCAGCATCTACAGGTTGACCATCTTCTTCCTCTCAGTCCTCTGAGATTTAAGTATATGTGACCAAAAACCACTCCCACATTTCTATAATAGCAATAAACCTGAAGCTGAATGAATGAGGATCAGATTGAACACATTTTCTTTTTTTCCTTATAAAAGCATTTGAGATGTAAAAAAAAGTTTTACCCTTTGCTCTGTTCAGTAGACCTAAAACTGACCTGACACTGGGTTTGAGAACCACTGCTAGAATCGCAAAGCAGCTGTAGACAGAGCTATAAGATTGTCTGATCAAGACAGAGATAAATGGATATGTGAACACTCAAACGTATGAGCACCTATTGCTGTCCAAGAGAGCTGAGTGTTCATAAAAGACAAAACCTACCATGTTTAAACAACATAATGGACTACAGTCAAACCTGGAAATCTCACGCATCTCTCCTTATCTTTTAGCATTCAATCTCAATTAAACAATCTAGCATTTCCAATTCCTTTGGTTCCAAACAGCAGAAACAACCGGATTATTGTTTTTGCATGAATCACAGAAGTTGGACAAAAATCAACATGCCAATAGTGGCCTTTTGCTTACTTAACACGCTTCTGCAGTTTCAACGTTGCCGTTTATCAAGAGTTCCTTCCTTAATTATGCATAGCCAGATTTTTCTTATTTTTTTTTCCCCACCCTGCTAATTAACATGAAAATAGCTTAAAAAAATCTCAGTGATAGTTTTGACACATTACTGAAAAATTAAGGCTTTGTTACAGCATCAAGCTATAGTTGCTAGCTCACGAGATAAATAACAGTTAGGTATGCAGACACGAAGGATCTATTTCAACCTAAGGGGGATTCACAGCATCATCAGGATTGAGAAAGAAAGGAGACATGCCCATGAAAAGCTTTAGTGAGGAAGAGATATCACACTTTGTAATCTACAGTCATATGCAGCACATAATGCTGACTCTGATTTCAGGGTTCACCTCTGGAAAACAATGACATTAAGTAAATTGCAGTCAGAGTGCTGAGGAAGCACTGAATTGGCACCATGCTGAAGAGCATCACCCAGAGCTTCCCAAGCCTTCCAATGATAAGGCTGCTGCACTACTCCGCCTGGATCACCTCCTGCCGCTCCAATTCTCTCGACAGGCTGTAGAAATGTGTTTCTGCTGAGTACAGACTTCACACTGCTCACAATTAGGCTCCTAATGAGTGTAAATGTAGACTTTAAAGCTGAACAGACTGTTGCAAGTGAATGGAAGGCAGAATTACTGCACCTACTGCGCTTGCTTTGTTTGCAAATAAATCACTGTAACAGGTTAGAAATGTGTCTGGTAATGACTAATCTCCTAAAAGGACTTGTTTTCCATGACTGTCAGCATTCTCCTTGAGGGACGTGAGCCGGCGTGCACCAAGTTAATAGGGGCCTTGTCTTTTCTTCAGAGTTCAGGCAGCAGACGGCGGTCAGGATCTGCAACTTACTTGTTAACACAACCAGCAGTATTAGCACAAAACCAATCTAGAAATGAGCCAAAAATGGCGAAAGACTTATTATTTAGATAAAGTATATTAAACCAAAGAGTCACCTTCATGGAACTGGAAGTTTTGAATTTCCAGCAATGGCACAATCACTCTGCTTCACCTGAGAACTCAGCTTCCCAATCCATGCCGAAGTTTCTCGTCTACGCAGCTGATTTTCAGTCCAGCAGTACTGAATGCACAAGATGTGCACACTGGACACAATTCAAATGTGCTTTGTGTATGTTTTATTTACTACGCTCAGGGCTTACCCACGTAGGAAAAAAACTGCCAAACCAAGCACCAGATCCAAAATTAGCATTTTATTCAGAACGTTGGGGTCAGAGGTGTATCATTCATATTCTGGTACACAATACAGAGGCAAAGCTGTTCTCAGAAGTCTCTCCAGTTTGAAAGCTCCTTCCCCCTTCCCTCCCCACCCCCAAAACATACCGTATATTTACTCGTGCCACCAGTATTAGGCCAACTTCCCACCCCCCCCCCCCTTTTTTGGTACAAATTATGTAAAACTTTTGTGCTAAGAACTTTTTTCCCTCCCCAAACAAAACAAAAAAAATAATAAAAATAAAAATAAAAAAAATATTGAGTACTCTAACTACAGTTCAACAATTGATTCAATGTCACTTGTTTGCAACCTGTTTTGTAAATACTTTATCCATAACGAAAGATATAAACATGCAAAAACCTGAATCCATAGTCCAAATAATACATACACATGTTCTGAAGTTTCTGCACTTCTCCACAGACTATGCCAATAAAACATTATGTACACATACCATTTTTACAGTGAAGTGGGAAAAAAGTACTAGAAAGTAAAAAAAAAAAAAAAAGTGTACATGAATTGCGACCAAAATGTGTCTAACATTCTAGCGTAAGGAAAAAAAAAAAATCAATTCTGCTACAAACTGGTGATATGAAAACTCCCTTTATTTGCAACCAGCTGCATAAGTTTTAGAATTTTAGTGAAAAAAATCCCCTAACATCTAAAACTAGAAGTAATGTACATTGTTCTACCTCATGGTCTTCTCTTCCACATAATAAAATTGTTCCATGAGGAATTTTTTTTTTTTTTTTAATTTTCAGTCTCCTTATTTTAATAAAAGCAATGCGATGTAACAAAAGCATATTGAAGCATATTGTGATTCACCTTACTCCTCCCCACCCCAACATATCTTGTTTCTTTAATGCATCATTTCATAAATCAGTACCATTAAAGCCTTAAACATAAAACTAATTCCGATCTGAAAAAGGTACAAAAAGGCACATAAAATCCCAGTGCTTCTGTACTGTAAAATTCAAGTGTAACTGAGCTCAATATTTTTTTCCAAACAGCATTGGATCACTGATATTCCACGGAGCCCAAATTGGTTTGCAGCCTATGCCAAAGCCTTCAGCAAGCACTTGTGCTAGTAGACTACAAAGTTAAAGCCTAGCTTCTGTATGCTTTTGGGGAATATCAGTTGAAACGTTTGTACTTGTCCAAAAACAAAGTTCACTTTGAAGTTCAGTCATCACCTCCACCGTACATGTCAGCAAGTTTCTTGAAGCGTGGGCCCCAGTCATTTAGGTAGTCATAGTCTTGCTCACCACCACTACTTGAGGAATTAAGAGAGCTCAAGGATCCAGCAGTGGAGCCACTTCCTTCATAGTCGAAGACTAAGAGGGAATCGTATGGTGGGGCTGTAGGGTCATTGTCGGCTGCTTTAAGTCCCTGCAATAACGAGAGAGAGAAAAAAGGTTAAGTTCTGTATCAGTGAGGCAACATGTAACTGGAACATTGCATTGCTGTTATCTACCAGCCACCACTTGAGAAAATATCATTCTTGTTCTTCTACAGTTCATATAAACCAGAACGGCACGGTTCATGTCTCTGTAACTCCAGCAAAAACATATTTCAATTGCCTTTAGAATGGACGCATTTCCAGCATTTAAAGCTGGAAGTTTTGGAACAACTGCACGCACTGTTCTAACAAAATCTTAAGAGAACATCACTGAACTTGGAATGGTGCTAATAAATATACAGTTTCTGAGCTGTACAGCTCACAACCTGAGGCATGAGCAATATGGGACTGGTTAAATAGACAGATGGGGAAGGAGAAATAGGCATGTTTGCAAAGATTTGCTTTAACAGCTATCTCACATGGCCAATAACATATCCACTGACACTGCTGGCCTGCAGTCCATCTGTGTGTGCCAAAAGCTGTATTTAGTTAGTTCTGCAATATTCATGTGCCTCTGTAGGCTGCTGTGAGATAAAGGTACAATATGTTGGCTTAAGCCGCATGTGTTTTGCCATTACCACCCATAAGATTCCACCTGCTCCTCATAAAACACACACAAAAAGAGACGCGAAAGCTAAATGCATCAATATAACCATCTTGCTTCCTTGTTTGAAAGTATTCAAGCCATAAACACACAAATATTAGTTCTTCAGTAATTTCAAACTTTTACCCTCTACAGCTGAATAACCCCAAACTAAAACCAAAGCAAACTGAACGAGGGAAAAGCAGAGCAAGAACCAAACTTCTTCCAGAGGAGTGACTCCTCTGTTTCCTAACGTAAGTTCAAACTTAAACAGTAAATTTAAAGAATATAAAGCAATTACTCTGTGGTGAGCCACACTTAGCCTGGAAAGACTTACAGCATGAATATAACAGGCTACAGTTATAAGTAAATGCAAGCCCTCTTGTGTTTTGGATTTGTCAGCCCCGTAGTTTCTTCCACAGGATTAGCAATGATTTTTCAAGATCTTCCACTTTCAGGATGGATCTATTCTGGCAGCTATTGATGAGGAATAATGTGACTGCCAAGGTTCTTTCAGCCTTAGCTAAGGCTTCAAGTTGCTCACTGTTAGATTAATTTTAACCAGTGCAATTTGTGCCAATTTTCCTGTTAATTTTTGATGCTCATTTATTTCTTTGAAAAATTGCTTTCTTCTACTCTTTTTTTGAAGGATTGATTGTGCCTCCTCTGAATTCTTTAAGATGCCATTTTTACAAATGTACGTTTTAAACCAAACAGGGCGTGATAAAAATGTGATCCAACAGAAACGACTGAATTTTCTTCCCTATAAATATATATGTACCTGAATTTGTTAATTAAAACATATAGTATCGATAAAAGAAACCTGATTATTAGCATGTAAAATCATTCAGAAGTGTGCAAAATGTACCTAAAATAGTTTTGCAAATCAATGCTGGAAAGGCCCAGCATAATTATCAAACTAATGACCTCCAATCAAGAACATATTTTGGATTTAAAGTGATCGTTTCGCGTAGTACAACAACATCAAGCATGCTATTAATAGCCTGTATTAGAAGCATAATTTTGAATTATCTGATAAGAATAATTGGTGATGCTTGTTATCTTTCTCTTTGGAGTTTTCCATCCTGACAGCCGCAATAAGGGCAAATGATTCAAGATTCCTAAAAGGCAACAGAAAGTACATGTTGGAAGATTTCCTTCGTCCAGCTTCAAAGCTTCAAATAGTTCTAAGGCTTTCTCTTTATTTCTGCAGCTGAAGCAGAAATCTAAATTTAAGTCTTAAGCAGTCCTTACAGTATTTGCACCTTCACTTAAGCCAGCTCGGGGTGATGTACTTACTCCCATGCTTTTTGGACAGAGGTGACAAGGAAGGTGAATACTTAAGGAGTGCTGAGGTAGGAATCTCAGGTGTTTCTGTGTAAAAAATCATTTACAAAGGAGGTTTGGGAGGAAATGTTATTTCCTTGCAGTTCTGCCTGGGAACAGCCAAACACGGGATACTGACTTATTACAGTTAACAATTCCTCAGACTCTAGATATAATGAACATAGTTTCTAACTTTAAGACAACAAAGTTCTCTGCCATATTTGTATGGCATGTTAAGATGATTAAGAAATAGCACAACTTTTTACATTCCTTCTGCTAAGCATATTCTCTGAACTGCTGGGTTCTACAACATGTCTGAAGCTGGAGATGCTTGATGTCAGCTTTGGCAATGAAATTGGCTTATGAGACTACCCTTAGTTTTAATATTGTCATCTTTCTGCTTACTATGCCATTCCTTCCAGTACCGCAAAGTGCTGTATTGGCATGACTGAGAAGGCAGAAATGATTCCCAGTGATTGCTTACACTGTTTTTGCTGGAGTGGTATTGTCAACCACTCCTCAAAAGATTCCTTAGTATTTCTCAGAGGTGCTCAAGAACTTCAGAACACTGAATTTTTTGTTGTTTTGATTACTGATTCCCGATCTTGAAAACCTGCAGTTTCCACTAGTTAGAGGTAATTCATCAGCTTAATTGAGGGCACATTTACATGAGAGCAGATTATCTCCCTGGAAGATGGAGAACCAAGATACATTTCTTTGCATTTGCTACACAAGCAATGCACAAAAAGCAGTCACTGAAGAGAAGCTGATGTGACAGCCAATGTGTCATGGCAATACAAAAACGAGCTTGAGATCTAGGATAGACTGACTAGCAATCTCACTTACTCCTATTCCTTATGTGTTGCACATCCTTTCACTGATCAGGAGATAAAGAGGATGAAGAGGAAAGACTATAGTGCCTTAAATAGAACAATGATGACGACCTTAAATTATACTTGTATAACTTGCTTGGTCTTGTATATACTTGCCTGGTCCCAAATAGAGCAAAAATGAAATCCGCAAGATGAAACTTCACAAAATCTGATCTAATGCTTTTGTTTTTATTAATCCTACTACTTAATCAGATTCAACAGACTTTTGATGAGAATGAAAGAATAGAGCCCTACAATGAAGTATGAAAAATGGTTTCAACTTGTTTTTTCACTTGACAAGAGAAAACAGAAAACACTGAGGGACTGTGTTCTGCTCAGAGGTGTACTGTATCAATAGTCATTTACTAAGAACGAATCAAGTGTCTTCCACGTTCTCATGGGATGAGACCTTCAGTTTGTGATTTAATTTACTTCAAGCTATGTCCTCTATTGATTAGAAATATATTCTTATTCAGAAACTTTCCGCCACAATAATTTCTTTAAGATTTCTAGGGACAGCATAGGTAATTCTTGAAAATGAACTTAACAAAGCTTCTTGAAACAGGTCTGATTTATACTGCCTGCAAATCCTGAATACTCTTAGCATTAATTATGTTCCACATTCTGTAGGTTATGTTTTAAAAAGCTCAAAATGGAAAACAGTGTCTTCAGAGGATTCTTAATAACACATGACTTATTTCCCTGACTTGTTTGTACACTGAACTGGAAGAAAAGAAAGTTTTCCCATTGCCCTCCCCTCCCTTAAGTTAGAGATTCATCTATCCACTGAAACAGACAAAACAAGAAAGTCCCCGAGGTCATTTAGATTATGCCTGTAAAACATATTTTGATTATAAGGCACCTCTGGAACCTTCTTATTTTTATGAAGTTCATGTTTTATTTTAACTTTGCAAGCGTCATACAAATACTTGAAGGCTTTATCATACTTCTAACTTGTTTTTCCAATGAGAAGTTATTAGAACACTACAAAATACTCATACTTACACGTTTCACTGTATTAGGTAGACTTAATACAACTGATGACAGCTGGAAAATAATACACTGCAAGAAACAAAGTAAGTACTGCCAAACAGAAAAAAGATGATCCACTAGGTCTTTTTCACCTTCTGTTCCTCTGTAATAGGATCAAGAAGAAAAAAACATCCCATGCTTTCTCAGGTGGTGGTAGCTATGTCCTCTAGTATCTGACACAAATGAGGTACGGTTATTTTTTGCCAAGAAGTTGGAGTAATTTGGTAGCCAGTTTGAACAATATTGGCACTGTGTCTGAGGTACTAGTGAGCATTCAACAGACTGAATTAATTCCTATACGCGGGCTAGCATCCCAAAGGTTCAGTGATCAGCATCTCTGGGAACAGGGCCAAATCCTCCAAAATACAGGACTGATCTCCAAAAAGCGTTGCATGTTTTCAAGCCAGCAGAGTAAATGCAAACTTTGTTGCAGAGGTACTGACAACCGAAAGGCAGCCCCTCTCTGTTATGCTAGTGCCTCGGTAAGTTTGGGACGTGGTCTGGATTAGGGCTGAACAAAAGAGAAGTATGGTGTGACGTCGCAGTGAAAGAAAGTTCTTTGCCTAACAATGCCAAATATGGATGCAAAGAAATATGAACTTTACCATTTCTTACTTGCTATGTCTTTTTCACAGCTTAGCATATCTTCTGTCTGAACTATCATCCTAAAAGAGAAAACTGGCATCTTTAGCAAAGATATTTCCTTCATTTATTCCACATAAAACTGAGAGATTTGAAAACTGAACAATTTGTTCAGGCATAACCTTGCTGGGGTTGCTTACAACACATGGCAAAGGAAAATTTGAAAACCTGAAGCAAATTTGAAAACCTGTGCAGCCTCAATGTTTATGCACAGGATACTGATTATTATCTGTAATAGTGACTACTACAGCAAACAACTGATTTTTTTTGTTCTAATAAATTCCTTAGAATCACGTTTGCCATGGGAAATTTTGACATAATACGAATTAAGATAAAACTACTGTGGAGAAATAAAATCTTCACTTTGCTCAGGTAAAACAGAGCATAAAGAATCCTCAGCAATAATTGTGCACTTCAGAGAGGATTAGGTGAAATGCTCCATAGTAAAACAAACTCAAAATCCTAAGAAAGAAACACCTTACAACAAAAAGAAGCTAAATATATAACATTTGAAACATAGAATCTACATCGTGTAGTTCCTTTCAATATGGGGAAGCAACTGATTACCAGTTAGGTTGCAGATAAAATTGCCATGCTTTAATTTTGTTTATAAATCTAACGTTAGTTTTGGTTTTGATTGAATTACATTATTGCTATCATTTTACAATATAAAACTAGCTGGAAGAATCTTTCTCTTCTAGATGAAGAGGAAAAGGAAATATGCAGGAAGGTACTGAGCTAATACAACAGAAATCAGTAAGAAAATGATTCCTACCTTGGTACTAAGATATAAACATGGGGTTAAATAAAGATAGAACCTACTGTTTCTATCCATTTATGACAGATTCTTCAGGAGTGACAACATACTGAAAAACGGCATTGCTAAAACAGTTCTCTGAGTAATTTTAAAGTTGTGTAAGACTGGACAAACTGTCCCTTTTCTGGTTGTTGAGAATCACTCCCTCATTTCTCATCTAGGATCCATGAGTGTCAACACTGCCACAAACATGAGAAAAATCAGGGTGCTGAGCACTTGCCAGGTTAGGAACGTACAGCACACTCATAGGAGAGCAGGAAGGGAAACTGATCATCTGGAAAAAGATGAGGGGCTGTAAGGAAGTTCTTGTGCGTACACAATCTTGGGCATTTTGTTCTTTTCCATGAATTCTGCTTTATTACAAAAGTCACATGTATTTGAAATATTTAGAAGTACAAGATATGCAAAGATCCACTTTGCTAAGCCACTTCATTCTAATAGAGGTCTTCCACAAATCTGGATACTCTTAAAATAACATCTAATTGGAATAGCTTACAGCTAGTCACCTCCCTTTACATAGTATTGCTGTGTATCATATTAGGATCAAACTCCATTTTATACAGCCTGCTAATACAGAAGAGACTTAAGTGTATTAGTCTGCTTTTTTCCTTAAAACAAACAACAAGAAACATATCTGCAAAAACTGTTCTCTTCAATATTTATCCAGCTAGTAACTGCCAGAGATACAAGAAAATTAGAGAATATAATTTACAGAGAATATAATTAATCTACAGAATACTGAACTACTAAACCATAATTTACAACTTAAAAATAAGCTAAACATTTGTGTTTCTGTAATCAGCGAGCACAAGAAATGCATCCTACTGTTACATAAAAATCAATGATTTAAGATTGACAAGTGATTAAAATAATGAAACAAATATTTGTAATGTTATTACTTTCAGAAGCGTGAATAATCTGGTTATAGTCTGAATCTTACTTACATTTATCTTTATTAATTTGAGGAATCAAAGATAATGCAAAGACTTTTAAAGCTCTATGACAAGTATTAAAAGCACTTACATAACATTTAATTTAGCTGCCCTGCTCACTAATCGTATTTGATGGAATTCTTCTGGCCTTACTGAACGTACAGACTTTCCAGTACTATCCAGCTTCAAAGGGTAATGTATGAGGAAAATGAATATGAACTACTTCTATTAATAAATTACTCTGAATTAATAAATGAATTTAGGCTAAACTATAATTTTGTTATTCTATTTATTACTTGAAACCCAAAGAATAATCCTGCTTGAAGATACTGTGGTTGCGGCTGATAATGTATTATGAATGTAATTAATACAAATGTGCAGAAGTTAATTGATATATCTTCTCCTTCTGTTTGAATGAGTTAATTGAATTTGTCTGCACTTTAAAAGAATGTATTTAGTTCAATCTAGCAGGACAACTTTAATTGTTTAAGTAAGTTTTTAAAAGTTATAATGTTCAAATTTAATAGCTACTCATGCAGGGTACAATTAAGAAAATATAAAATCTTACAGATCAGAGGAGGAAATTCTTTCTCTCTTTTACCTCATTAATGAAGTCCCCAATGTCCCCAGGATGAGGAGCAGCTGATCTGACTGGATACTGAGGTTCTGCATGGATTGGCCTTTCATCAAGACGTCTGATTCCAACAGGTTTGATGGCATCTGGTTCTACAGTGTCAGGCTGCTGGAGCTGGCTCAAGTCATAATCCTGCAGCATATGAAGCAGAGAGAGTATGTTAGGAGAATTTTAAATGCTGTCTGTCAGCAGAAACATGAGGAAAGAAAACAGGGAAGTACAAGGAATCATTTCACCACAACTCTTATTTTCAGGATTGTAACACGTACTGAGAATAAGTCTGAAACACAGTTACTTCCAGGACATTATTTGATTTATACTCCCTGAACCTACTGTTTTGATTCTGTTCCATCAGATTTGTAGTGGTTCTCATAAATTTTCCATTGAGAAGAAAGGATTTGTGTAGGATTTGTGTTAGTCTCTATTAAGAGACTAAACACTTTTCCTAGTAACGATGATCTACTGCATAGAGCAAAGATATCAAATCCAACTCTCATTTTTCTAGGGAAATAAACACTAGACATTCTCATTCTGAGAAAGAAGCATGTGTACTGCTCCGCAGTATTTTATAATGCATTCAAGAATGGAGTTTAAGACTTCCTGCTGTTTTCATGTGGCTTCTACAATACAAAAGCCAAAGGGGGAAAAATGTCATAAGAAGTACAAAGCTCCTCAGATTTGGCCTTAATTCTAGGCTTTTTCTAAAGATTACTTGTGGATCTGTTCATTAAGTACTTGATGCCACAGTTTCCAACTCTGGCAGACTGATGAAGCTAGCATACCGCTATGAATTTCAATAAGCAGTATATATGTATATTAAATTTTTAATTAGATGAATATTTATGCATTTAAGATAGATATGTCTGAATACTATTTGCACAGTGTGATATGTTTCTGCACTGTCATTCACCTCGCTGTAGTCATACCTAGAAGGTAGTCATGCTCAAAGATGCCTTTCCACAAGGCACTGGTAAAATTGCAGAACAAAGAACTGGACTTAAAGGCTTAAACTAAAGCCAACCATCCATGAGCTACCTGCAGACTGGGGCTTAACGCCAGCTCTACTGTATGCCAGATGCCCTACCCCACAGATAGTCCAAGCAGCTGAGAAGCATCCTAAAATAAGTTCTTCTGTAATCAGTATCTATTTTTCAGTAGTGTTTTTCTAGTAGAAACCTTTTTTGCAATCTCAATTTGCTGGGTGCTGTCTGTACAGAGAATTACATTTTCATTGGTTCCTAAATGATTCCTGAGAAAAAAAATATATACTGCTGCTGTCACTTCATGGAACTTAGGGGCCTTTTGAGAGTATTACTTCACCAACTGTGGCCCCCCCGGCACAGACCTTTCAACAGGAAGCAAGGACTGTTGACTGCAGTGAAGGCATTTTCATTGGGAGAACTTTACTGTCTATCAGATCATTACACTTTCTAATTTGTTTCTCGGGTCCTCAACTGATTGCACACAAATTCATAGTTAAAAAGGTGCAACAGCTCCACTGAGATCTTAGAATGTAGTTTTGTATGTTTTAATTAAATTACAAGTTCCTTGGGACAGAGCTGTAACTTTAACCCTTTGTTTCATCAAAACAAAACAGAGTAAGTCGTTTCAATGAAGTCATATGGACTGGAAAAAGTACAAGTAAAGAAAATAAAAGTAAACTGAACTCTTTATCCTTTCCCTTTTTATTATGTAAAATAAATCAAAACAGTTTACAGACATACTATCAGAAAATCATATGAGAGTAGAATGCAGTTTTCAGAATTTATGAATATGTATGAAGAGTGCTTTTCATACACTTTGTTTTAATGCTTAATATTTTCCCAGGAAGGAATTCAAATAGGTATGGTTAATGAAAAAAAAAATTAAAATCAGAAAAATCTCTCTAGTCATTTCAGTTTTATAATGCTATATATATATTATCTATATAAATATATATTTATATTGTTATAAACATTTTATATATTTATATATACACACATCAATAGAATCACAAAATGGCTTGGGTTGGAATAGACCTTAAAAAGAACAAGCAGTTTCAACAAGCTGCTTAGTGCCCCATTGAATACCTCCAGGGATGGAGCATTTGGAGCTTCTCCGGGCAACCTGTTCCAGTGTCTCACCACTCTCTGAATAAAAAATTTCCTAATATCTCATCTAAATCTCTCCTCTTTTAGTCTATTCACCCATCCCCATACGCAAAAGCTCGTTTCCTGATTAGTGGTCATACAGAAATACCATATTAAATGAGTCAGACAGAGTCCTCATATTTAAGGTTATTCTCCTGTGTATTTGTATAGTATGAGACATCTCTAAGCTTTACAGCTACAAAGACAGCAAAGATTGCCATCCTCAAGGCAACAGCAGGGCAGAATGTCTCTTTACGTGGACTCCCACTTTGGATTTTTTTTCCAGGATAATTTATGACACTGCCTTCCAGACTTCTATCAGAGGAAATTTATTTTGCAGGTCTATTAAGTGTCTGGACAGGAAAAAAAGAGATCCATTGTGCTTATTACCA
Source organism: Chrysolophus pictus (assembly GCA_037305975.1). Classification (NCBI taxonomy): domain Eukaryota; kingdom Metazoa; phylum Chordata; class Aves; order Galliformes; family Phasianidae; genus Chrysolophus; species Chrysolophus pictus. Next base: position 51,489,806 of record CM074577.1, read on the forward strand.
CAGACTCCCAATTCTCCTGTATCATTAAAATCAATACCAACTGTACATCAGTCAGGTATGGCAACTCATCCACCATCTCCTGAAACTGGCTTAATGTCGTACAAACACAGCATCATGCAATGTCTCCAGCTGTTTCAACATTCTGTCTGAAGCCAACCCTACTCAATTACTGCAAAGTAAAAAAAAAAAAAAAAAAAATATATATATATATATATATATATACACACACACACATATGTATTTCAAAGACTCAGAGTGTAAGCTGTAAAGGACTGTAGAAATTCCATCTCTTTGCTCAATGTTGCATTCACTGCTAGATAAATGGAAAAACTTTTGCTGTATTATCTAAAGCTCCTGAATAGACTTTAAGGTTAGTCTCAAGCAGAGTTTGACATAGTTAAGTGCAGAAGTAACAGCTAAAAGGAAAACTGTCATATCAGAGTGAGAAAAAAACATGCTGACGTAGGTTGGGACAGCATGCTCAGATGATGTTCAGGGTCATTATTTCTACTCTAATTCAGAACCAGAAGTCAACAGTTTTATCCTAACTTCAGTCTTCTTCCATGTCATCTGTTCATTATTTCAATCTGCTGAGGGATTAATGAGGAACGAGAATAGGCCCTCTACTGAAGTGATGACATTTAATTCATATGGCTGTTAGCTTTTGTCAGAGGCATTTATTTACTAATTTCTATTAGTAAACCCTAACTCCAGTAATTTTTTTCCCCTTCCTTAAGTTTGGATTTGAGCAAATTCCTTCAGAAGGTTTGAATTCTTCTTCTTTAGACTTCTGGATAAGCTTAGTTGGTTAATGAAAAGAAGAATCGAAGACTTCTGTTCTTTTTTTTTCCTATTGGGAAATAGCTAAAACATTAGCTTTTATTTATCTAGCAAACTCGGGCCCTCAAGAAACCAGAAAATTACACTGATCTGGTTGTCCAAGTCTACAGGAAAAGAGAAGCCTCCAATTCAATGACAGGGATCTAAGTGAAGCAAGCTGAATGACCTCTTGCTTAGATAACTGGTGGCTAATGAGATGACTAGCTTAAGGTTTTATCAGTATAACTTGACGTAACCACAAACATTTCTGTTTCCTTAGTTAGCTTCTTTTGATATCACTATTTACTCTTACTGGGGAAAAAAAAAGTTAAAAAAAAAAACCCAAAACAACAACAACAAAAAAGCAGACAACCAAAACCCCACTATCACCTGTACTGAAATAGAAGAACTTGTTTTTGATTTGTTTTTGGTTTTAAGGAAGGAAATAAAAGTCAGGATCTCCTGAAAAGATATTTTACCAGAAATGCATCTTGTCAAATTAAGTTATCCTCAAGCTCCCTTACCACAAAAGAAGCCAACTTCGTATCAGCCCAATTACAAATATTAACACTATTACCTATTCACCTAGTTTTAGACAGCTTCAAGCAAAGACTTGAACCATTAGTAGCTCTGACATTCCTGAAATGTGAGATCCAAGTACTAAATGTCAAAACCAGCTACCAGCTATAGAGATCAACCACTTTACCAGCTGTGCAGACAGAAGAGACCAAAACTCCTAAAAGCTTTTCTTTAAGAAACTTCATGCAGTAGTTGGAAGCACAGTTCACATATCTCAACTTGAATAGAAGAAATGGCCAGAACAGAAGAAAATGCCATTTTATATTCCCTAGTAATCACTGATTTACAAAGAAAAAGAAAATGCTTTTTCCTTAAACAACTTCCTCTTGTGCGAAGCGGCCATTCATTTAATGGCACTTGAGTAATAATCCCTCGTATAGCAGCCATCAGCTGCAGCAGTGGGAGAAATATCTCTAAAGAAGTACCTCACTTTCTGGCTGCAACCAATCTTTGGAGGTTAAAAAAAAAAAAAAAAAGATAATCCAGGAGATAGAATTTCTCAGAAGCTTCAACTTGAAGTTAACTTTTTCTCCTGGATTAGCTGCTCTGTGCTTGAATTTTAGAAGTTGTTGGCAATAGCTTAGATTGCAAACGTATTACACTAACTAGACCGTCTTAATATGAATACATACTGAAACAAAGCAGAATTCCAAATACCAGATTGAAACCACAAGTTAATAAACCTGCAGATTTTTATGAACAGATGGGTTGTTTCTTAAAAGCAATCAAACAAGTTTCTGCTGTTGTTGTTTTGTTTGTTTTTTGTTTTTGTTTGCTTTTAAATCTCTCACAGAAAGCAAGCTTTGGCTACATATATATACAGGCCTGGACATATGACTCACATAACAAAAATACAACACCTGTTTCTCATTTTCAAAGCATATGGTCTTTATGAAGACATACAGAAGTTTTGATCTATTCCCATGGAAGAAATCAATTCAATTGTCACTGGTTCACTTAATTTGATTATGACAGCTGTAAGTGGCATTCACTGGACAAAACCAGATGCAGTGCTCTAAGAGCAAGCAAAGCAGCGCTGGCAGAAGTCTGTATTTCACACATCTGTTTTACAGGATGGTATCTTAGTATAAACCCAATTTTATTTCAATATTGAGATAACAGAGCAAACTATGACTTGAATGGTCATAAATGGTCATGGATAAAATGCGTGGTCTGCTTCTCCTCTGTGCTGCTAACTACTGTTCTCTACTCCAACAGAGAACTGGAGCAGGGGGAGCAATGGAAGAAAAATTTAGGTGAAAATTCAGAAATTTAAAAGTCTTATACAAATGAAAAGGAAGTGAAAACCAATCCTCTAACCATTCTATCCCAAAACCCATTGAACATGATCATAAATAATGTTGAGCAACTTGCACATAAAATATTGCTCAAGTTCTGCAAAATGCTCCAAACCCCCTAAATCTTTCATTTACTGAAATAGGATTCCCAAAAAGGAAAAGCACGTGGGTTTGACTAGATGCAGACTGCAGGTGGGAGTCTAGTTACAGTGTCTGCACTAACAGTTCGTCTTTATTTGCAACTCATTTTTTATTACTTTCTGCCATATTCCTTTTCCCGTTTGATTTTATTGTAGATAAATCTAAAGCATTACAAGTTAATCATTTTTAAGATAACCAAGAAGCTCACTTATCTGTTTTAATAAAAAAGGTGAAAGTTAAACTCCAACTGCAGATAAAACACAATAACACTGACATACGTTCTAGATGGGATAAAATAAAATACAACACAATTTTGTAATGGAATTATGGAAACATTACTTTTCCATGATGAGATAAAGATTCACCAAAGAATGATGATAATTCCTCCACAGGAGCACTGCATGAGTCACTCACACAAAAAACCAGGTAAGTAAGCAATCATTATTCTCAAAATAACTTCCTCCTGTTTATAATATTACAGATGCCTAGGGATACCTTAACAGCAGTTATTTTATTCATTATCGTTTAAGTTTTTAAATGAAATATTTTACAGTCTTAAATGTAATACAGAATAAAGGTTAAGAAGTGAGAGTAAATGATCTGAACACTCCGGATGGTAAAATACAATCATGTGGATTTATACTGTTGATAAAGTAGCTCAAGAATATTGTTTTTACAACAGAGCTTACGATAAGATCCAGCATATAAAAACTGATGTAATCTTAAGACACCAATATCCAGAAAGTCTAAGAAAAATACTTAATGATAGCAAAATCACTGCTTTAGAAACTCTTGTATTTGAGTGTGATAGTCAGGTTAAAATACATTCAGGACAGCCGAAAATAAATAGTTTCAAGGCATACCACTTGCTGTTCTAATTTGCATCAACAACACCACTTGCATAACTATGCACTATTAAAATTCAGGAAACATCATAGAACTGGACTCAAAGGAGATGTGAGGAGCATCTTCCATAATGTACTATAGAAGACTCATGAAAAAACAATTAAATAGTAAACAATACGTATCACAGTTATCAAGCTGATGTATGCATCAAGTATCCCAGTTGAGCACCCACTGCCTCAATGTAAGTCACGTAAGTGGCTTGAGGGATGTGGTAGAACGAATTAGTGATGTTTATAGGTTGTGATCTGCCACACATGCAAACTATGTGGCAGACGTGCTAAGTGCTTTAACACTCAGCCAACATAAGGTTTTTGCATTTAGAATTGACAATAGTGTTACAAGCTGAGTGCATATCATGCCACCAGGACTATGTCAGTCCTCTGTCTCTCACTCACACCTCCCGTCTGCTAACAATTATAAGCTCCAGATCATGTGGCAGTTCATTATTAATCAAGACTGTCGCTCCCAGCTTCGGAATTTGTCATAACACTTGGTAACGTTATGGCAAATTGTAATGCCCCTGCTACAAATAGCTGGGTTAAACATTCAGAGGGAATAAAAACCCCAAATCCTTCCCAAAGCAGCCCCACTGACTCCTGTGGAATGGTGGCGACCCAAAGTAACTTCTGGTGTTACTCCAACAGGTAGCCAAATTACAAGTAGAAAATTAAACAAAACCCTGAAAGATTAGCAGACCTTCTACCTGGAGTATCTCTTCCCTCTCTTAACACCCTCTCTCCTTTCAGCTGCCAGAACAGTGGGGGGGGGGGGGGGGGGGGGGGGGAATAAAAAAAAAAAAAAAAAAAAAGAAAAGAAAAAACACTCCTGCCTGGACAATATGAGTACTATAGAACTTTCAGAACCAGGTTTTAAACTTTTTTTTCCAAAAAACAGAAATTTCAAGTGAAAAAAGGCCAAAACACTTCTTGTGTTGACAACACTCTGCAGTGAGAGCAGGCTGACATCAGTTATGACTGACAGATATACAGCTTTTCTGGCTTAGGGAATTAAATGCATTTTTCTCTACTGTGGAGATCACACAATCCTGTGTAGATCATTCGAAGCTAGAGACAAACAACGAATCATTTCAGAACCTCAATTTTCTTTACAACCATTCAGTCTGCCAGTGAGCAAAGCAGGTCAAGAAGGCCTCAGAGTGGATTAACAGGAGACACAATAAATTGCTCTTTGACGACAATCTTCACATCACAATTAATTCAAAATTCTAGTTTGGGAAGGGGGAGAACACATGCAAACACAAAAGACAACAAAGCATTCTGCCTCACAGGAAGGAGTTGGAATTTGGAACTAATCAAATTTGTTAGTGGATACATTACTCTGATTGCACGAACAAAGAATTTGAAAGCAACATGCTGAGCATGCTTTAGGAGAGTGTTGTGACAGCTTGGAAACCTAACTGAATAGCATTTAAAAGAAACAAACAAAAAAACCACCTCCTAAATAAATAAATGACCTTCCAAGAACAAACCAGAAGTCTGAAAGTAGTTTGGTTTAGGATCTAAAGTATCTTAATTTTATCACTTTAGACACATCTTTGGAGTCTTATCAACCAAATCTTCTGGTCACCTAAAATATCTGCATAAACAAGATGATGATGAGGCCACACTATGCAAATCTTCAAGTATTCATTCAGAAGAGTGGGTAATTTTTAAAAGGCCCCAAAAATTTACTTGTTATCAATACAAAAAGGAATTTTAAAAGGTAAAGAATATGAAAATATTCAAACTTCTTAAAATATTCTGTGTTTTCACTGAGTTTCGCAAGAAGCTTTGAGCATTCCTCTTTCTTTTTCTGCATGAGAGGCATCCAGGCTTCAATGGCTCTGTATTCCTGAGTCTTTTTTGGCACCATCTCCCACCTAGGCTGCTTGGTCAATCAGTGCTGATCTTGTTTGGGATAAGGCAGCAACAAAGATTAATATTGACATACATATGTCATTTGCTGATCATCTACAGATCAAAGGCTGACATTAAACATCTTTTTCTTGATTTTAATGAAACAGTGGCCTGATGAGGCCTCATTCTGAAAACCAGTTTTTGAGGGCAGTCTTGAATGCTTTTTTGGAAACACCTAACTTTGATCTTTAACTCTTTAAATTTGGGGAGAAAAAAAAAAAATTGATAGCCAATGTCTAAATAGCATTTTACATTGCTTTGTCTGTACAAGGTTGCAAAGATGAGATAACTATTTGTAGGAAACTTGTTAGGACACTAGAAAAGCATACATAGTTCTTAAATCTCATACAAAATGTGTGGAAAACCATTTTATAAGGAATAACAATAATGTTAAATCAAAATTGTAGTCTTCCTCCTTCCCCAGAGGGTTGAGGAGTGATGGAGGGAAGAAGGAAAACAAGAACAAGTGAACTTAGGAACTGTGATCATCTAGTGAAGCACCAACAGGAATCTACTTTTTTTCAGTAGCAAACCATCAAGTTAATGAATTTCCATTAAAAGCAAGACAGAAGATATTGAGACCATCCAATGTAGATAGAAAATTAGGTGCCAACATGAAAGCTTGTGCTCTCTGTTTAGACACATGATCACTTCTATTTATCCTTCCTGTGAGATTCGGTATGTCTAAAGTGTATAAAGATCTTTTAGATCTCTGCTCAAGGGATCAAGAGAGTGACCAGTGTACCTCAACAACATGGTTGGTAATTACAATTACCATGACTCTCTTAAGGTAGCCAAATGCCTCGTCATCTAATTAGTGACACGCATGAATGGATGATGTCCTCAAAACGTACCTTAAGAAAGAAAGCAGGGTTTTTGTGGCTAAAAATCTTTCTTTTTTTTTTTTTAAATGAAGACCTTGAACTTCCCTATATCTTGGTGGTTCCTTGACTCGTTGTAAGAACTGATTCTCATTTCCCTTTTCTTACCAACTTACTACTGCACCAACAGTTTCTCCTTTCACTGCATGCACTACACTCATTCATAGGTTGTGAAAGGCTGCGTTTCTGGATGGTTTACATCCTGCTAATCTTTAACTGTGTTCACAAAATGTTATGTCCTGCTGCGCTCCCCTGACTATCTCTCTGATAAAAACAGCACATTCCCTGCTGAGGAGCACTGTGTACAATGGACAGAGAAGAGACTCCAGCACTCTTTTCAAATGATTATTTTACTCTTCCCTATGCTGCTACTACAAGGCTTAAGGTTTCTGATCTGCAGGCACAACCTCTCCCAACACTCTAATAGTATCACCTACAATTTCCTAGCAAACAGTATAGACACTGAAAACTTTACTGACTCTATCCTGGGGACTGTGTCATCAATAATTAAAACCAAAACTACATAAAAATTGCTAAGCAGATCCTCCAGGGAATTGTGGGTGGACAAGAGCTGGGGATACGTGAACTGGAAAATTAGTCCTCACAGGACAGACTTTTCTTGTTATCTTCTGTGCAGTAACATGCGCAAGCTGGGTACAGTTCTTGTACTCAGTCTGTACAATCAACTGGAATATATACAGTCTCGAAGGGTTGTCTTCAATTTATTAACATAAATGATTTTCCAAAACCGCATGAGCTGAAGTTTCCTTTGCAAACTGCTTAAAAACAAAGTTATGCAGAAAACCCAGGAAGTAGGAACAGGACCAGGAGAAATGCAGGAAGCCTGGAAGTTACTAAGGATAACAAAAATTTCAGACAAACCAACAGAAGAGCAGAGGGAAGCCACATGTGTCTGTACTAGTGAAGGGAGACACTTTTCAGATAACTGAAGTGCCAGATGAACATGGCTGAGGATCTGAGGATGTGTGGAAAAATTATACTTGATTTTTCAAGGCTTTTTACTGGAAAATTCCTCAGGATGTTTTATATGCACTGTTCCCTTCATAATTACTACACTCACTTCTACCAGCGATAATGTGCATTAGTCTATTGTTTGTCACGCTCATAAAGCACTTAACAAATCTCCTCTGAAGGAAGGAAACCACACTGCTTGGAAATTCACTAGCTTTGAGAGAGGTGGAGGGGAAGAGAAAGAGGGGAAAAAGTAGCTATTCTTAGCATATACACATCACTCCTAGTCCTCTGACATATCAACAATGGTTCAACCAGAGGTGATGTGAGAGTGAATGCATATGGCACCTGCCTGGAAAGGTATTTGAATAAACACAGATGTGCCCTGACAGCTACTTGAAACATAAATACTTTCCAAGCTGAAATCCCCATTGTGGCCAACCTGTCAATAGCCCACATTACTGTAGATCCAGAAAAGCATTCACCTACCACTAAACAAGGGTTGTATTTGCATCAGACTGTATTAGCCACTCTGTACTAGTGATTCCGTACAACAGGATCCCAAACAAGGAGCGGAAGGTTTACAGATTATGATGAGAAGGGATTTTTATTTTCATTTAAATAGAATTGCCTTGGTTGAAATATGGCAAGAATACCATGTCTTTTTTTAATGGCGTAAATCAGCATGCTATTGGTTTTGCATATTACCCAAGAGACAGAAAATTTCTGTCTGTGCAACTGCAAAAGCAACATGAGAAAGCAATGTTTTTTTTTCAGGTTTTTAAAGTAGTACTCATTGTCTTCAGTGTGTTATGCACAAATTAGCTACAAAATAAAGTGCACAGTGAATTATGAGCCTTTACATAAGAAGTACTCATCATTCCTTACCTGATCTTCTTCTCCACCACCTTCTTCATCGTATTTCAGAATGTTGTCCCTCACATCATCCTCTGGATCAATTAAGAGCTGCTTGGCCTGACGCTCCTTATCACGGCGCTTCATCCATACTACAAACATCAAAACTAAAACTACATGGCAAAAAGAGAAGACAAACACATATCTTGATTCCAAAGCATGGAAAATTGTGCAAATTTAAACCACACTACTACTGTTATCTTTTGTTCTGGATGAGACATTTCAGTATTCCAGGATGGCTTTCTATTTTCAAATTTAAAAGAAGATAGCTTAAGCTGAAGAAGTTTAAACTTAGGATACTATAAAGCAACTTGATTTGGAAATCAATCACATATTACTTCCCTTAGTCAAAAAATCTGTATCTACAAATTAAACTTGTCATAAAGTAAGAAAAAACAAGTATAATGAATCATTGAATTCAGAAGGAAAGAAATCCTTCCAACAGAAATAAGAATTTTAGATTACACTGCCTGCATTTTTCCCTACTATGACCAAACAATATATGGTACTTTACACAATGGCATACATTTTTAATCATTCATTACGAATCATTTTTCTGTTTTACTGATTGCTTACAATCTAAAACTATTAAAGAAAGCAAAATAACGAAGAAAACAAAATAAGAAAGAAAACAGAATAAATACATGATTTTCTAATATACTAGGTAAATTTCTAATTACACTGACACTTTTTACCATGAAGGTAGTTGTATCTCAAATGTAAAAATATGGAGAATATTTAAAAAAAAAAAAGCAAAGAATACCTTATAAGATGCAGCAGTTTCATTAAGCGTCTGCCAAACCAATATCTGACATTTTAAGAGTGCCTTGTACCAGGAAAATCACTGTGCTGTGCTTGTGTTCAGCCATGGGCTTTGCCTGGCCCAAAGACTCTCCCTCACACTCCCCACCCCCATGACTCCCTTCCATCATTTTCTATGTTCTGGACTAGTGCACAGTATACTCTAAACAGGTTAATCTTTTTCTCGTGTTCTACCACAATCAGAAATCAGTTAACCATAGTGTGTAGGAGAGCTGGCATCTAATTTACTACACTGGACAGATACTTAGTCATGATGTTTAGTCATTTCCCTTATTGAATGCGCTCAACACAAAAATAAAATACTAGCACAGCTTTATGTAGTACTTGAACAAATACACACATCTCTTTTTCCTGCATGGCTGCCAGATTGTCAGACCTTATATGAAGTGCTGTGATACATTACTTTCCAAAATCATAAAATAGCCTACTTACATTAATCTGACACACAATAGTAGTAACGCCAGAGCATTCCTCAGAGGCTGTGCAACCTACTGTGAGTGGTGCCAAATTACACAGTACCAACAGGACCACAGACTAAATGTCTGAGGGCTAATCTCATCTTCGTCCTGGTCACTCACTGATGTAATATAACATGTGCCCTTTGGCACGGATGGAAAACTTCCTTCGTAAGCTCAGTGTGGGGACTGTGAACTTGACTGCCAAGTATCCATGCAAGTGCTAATTATGACCTTTCTCACAAACTCCTTATCCATCAGAAAGTTTTCATACTTGTTCAACAGTTTTTGTATTTGAGTCTTTAATCCCTCCCTGGTCTTTGTCAAGGTACATGGGATTGAAACACAAAATGGCAGTTACAATACAAGAGTAAAAGGGGCAGGATTCGGAGATCCATCTACTTACTGAGCAAGATGATGATACAAAGCAGAATTGCAATGATGGCACCAGTGCCCAGTCCCGCGCCAACAATCCGGTCAACATCAGTACAGTCCCCATTTATGTCACATTGGCAAACTTTCACTTTCAGCACAGAAGTACTAGATGCATGTGGATTTCCAGAATCTGTAATTACTATGGGCACATCATAAATACCAGCCTCCAGGAACCTGATCCTTAAAGAGAGCTGGGCATGATCACCTGTGGGTGAAAGCAAGGCACTTGTTACAAGGCAGTGTATTGCTCATGTTGTTTTAAAAAACAAATGGCAAAAATGGCTTTGCATATTGCATAACTGGGTATTAGACCCACTAAATGCATGACTTCCCTACTGTACTTCCTTAAAATTTATTCTTCTCTGGGAAACTTGTGCCAAGGTTCTTTCTTATTTATATTAACCAGATCAGCATGTATTATGAGATAACACCGAAGTAGAAAACAGAAAAGAATATGCAATAGTTCCTTTAACACAATTAAAATTTCTGTAATGTTAATTACCACTAATTCGAACAATGGTCCAATTCCTCTTAATACTAGGAGGTGAATCAGGCAGCTCAAAGGCAAATGGGCCTGCATTTGGATCAATGTCAGGGTCTACAGCAGTGATGTTAATAGCATTAGGCTGCAGGGTTTCACAAGTGGTGGCTTCTTTTGGGTTCACTTGGGGAGCATTATCATTGATGTCCAGCAAGTATATCTGAAGTGTGCCAGTTCCACTCATTGGAGGAATTCCTTGGAGAAAAAAGAAAAAGAACCAGGTATTGAGACTGTTTACAGTTGGAAAATTACTTAAAATGAAATCTTAACAACACTTCTCAATTACCATGCACATGTTCTGGTATTCTGTCTAGAATCCAAGCTAGTCTAACGCTGTCAGTATTCCTGCAAACACACAAATAATCATGTAGTCTGCCTTTTGAATAACTGTCCTACCTAGCAAAATTCAACACAACTGCAGATTCACAGGTGAGGGGGACTCCATCACTTTACTTGAACAAATAGCTAGGTTCATTTTTCAAAGAAGTCCACATCAAATGCTTCAAACAAAAACACGTAGAATTTGCTGGAGAAATTCTTTATTAACTTGGAAGACTTACTATCATCCTTCATCACATGCATGATATTTAAATTCTTTCTAATACTTACTTTCAGCATGTGGATTCATACTTCTAGACACTTGTTATCTATACTGAACGTGTGATGCTTCCTTAAACCTTGCTAAAGTCACACATTTATGAGAACATGTAGCACTGAATTTCTCGGTATAATTAGCAATAGTTCTCATTCCTCCTGCTGTACCCAATAAAATCTCCTTCCAATTCCATTTAATTTTACTCTCCAGAACAGGGCCAAAAGGATAGAAATAGCTGACCTAGCTTTGTTATACTGTACCAGTTTGCATAATTTTACCATTTGTCTTCTCTCCAAAGTAAACAACCTCAGCTTTCCCCTCTAATGTGAGAATACTACTAAATACACCTGTCCATTTTTCCAGTACTGACTACAAACAGCACAACATCCTAGCCACTCTCACAGGGCTAATTTCTGAGCAGAGATCTTCATTAACAAACTGCCAAAGAAAAACACTTTTCCTCTGCACTACTGCAGTCAGAATATGGAAAAATACAATCCATGACCCCCTCCAACAAGCTACTTCCCAGAAAGTCATCAGCTACTCCTCCTGTAAATCCAACTCAGCCTCGTGCAATCTTGTGCAGACTTTTTCTGTTTTCTGTAAGCTTGACTGATATAACAAAGCCAATGCCTTTCTCTGAACTTGTTCACTTATTTTTCAGCTGCTTCACAACTAGATGGAAACTATATGGAGCCTGATACTAATCCAGATTTCTGACTGGATATATCCCAAGCATATCTTGTTTTCTGACCAGTAAAATAGAATCACATAGAAGAAAGCTTTTTGAAAAATATACAATGTTGATACATACCATTATCAGAGGCAAGAAAAGTAGCATTATACATATTGTTTTGCACATATATCGATTCTCTGTCCAAAACAGCTGTGGTTGTTATTTGTCCATTAACAGGGTCAATTTTTAGCCAATTTGCAGGATCCGAAAGTTTTGAGTACCTGTGTATTTTAACACAAGATGTGCTATTTATTTACCAACAAAAATATTGACAATAAACATAACGTAGATATTTGAATTTGTATTCTGAACACATTTTTGTAATTTGGAGCCAACATTTTATAAAACTTCCAGTTGTTAAGCTTTGTCACTAAAATTCATGAAGACACATATTCAAGAATCTCAACATAGGACTGTTCTAAAGTGCCCTGCCATGCATGTTATCACATTATCAAGTAATGTGATAAACAACATAATATCTACCTTCAGACTCAAAATACTTCACTAAGGATCCCTCTTGCTTGCTCTGCACCTACAGCATTGACGATACTAACTTTCATGTTATCACAGTTTTGAAAGTAGGAAAGATGGAAAGAAGTAACAATGTACAAAGAGCTGTTAACAGCAATAAACTATTCTCATGCTTTCAGTATCACTTAAACAATTTTCTAAAGAGGCACTGGTTTTAATGAATGTTTCTCATGTTCATTTGAAAAAAAGAGCATCTTTCAAAACCATCCTTCAATCTATCAAATTTGGCCTTTGACATTAATCAAGTGAAAGCCATCTTAGCTCATTAAAAATGCATATATCCTGAGAGTCTTATCATCATGTCTCCAATGCTTACATCCAGAAAAAAGCATCCTACCCATTACTGCTAACCAATGTTAAGTGAAAATAAAATTTTAAGAACCTTGGAACCTCTCTGAAAGCTAGAAAGAAGTCTTGGAGTTTCCTCTGTATAAGCTAAAAAGCTGTTAGATAAACTAGGAAAGTGAGTCCTGACCCAAGGCTAATCAATCAGCTTTAGTTTTGTAGTCATTGGCCACTTTCTCAATGAGCGTGTGCAAGTATGTTTAAAATTTCCATGATTTTGCTTTATACTCCCCACTTTTCTAATTTAGATCATCTTTTAGACTTCAAGTGAATTGTGAACAAATTACAATCATAGCTATCAGCACAAGAATTTACAGATAGGCAACAATAGTACTGCGAATTGTTGGTGAACAAATGAGAAGAAAAATCCTCAAGATTTGGTCCACCATCTAGCGTGGTTTTGATACAGCATCAAAACTGCTGGTTTATTTAAATTGCAAAAGCCTTAGTTCATACAAGCATGTGACTGTTCTGACTGAACTCATTGGGATGCCAAATATACTTTAACACAGGTGCGTATCTTCACTGTACCTTGATGAAGGCAGCATTAGAATTTGATCCTGTTTACAGACCTATGAACACTAGTCAGGTTATCTTTTCTTCACAGCCAAAAATCCATTTAGACAGTGCTGCTAAAAAGCTACAGAAGGTATTGCTATAGCTATGGGTTGTGGTAAATAGAATCACTTCACAGCTCCTCACATGCTCTAAAAAACATATATCACATTGTATTGTTAAGTAACTGTAAAATGTTTATACAGACCTTAGAGAGGTTTGCTGCATGTAACGATCTGGGTCCCGAGCAGTGAAAGTTGTCAACATGCTACCAGCAAGTAGCCCTTCTTCTTGACGTACAAGCTTGGGGTTTGGAACAAAATATGGACTCTCATTCACATCAATGACTGTAATGGACACCGTTGCTGTTGACTGAGGAGGATGCTGAATCCCCTTAGCCAAAGGCACTTGATTTTCCGCAGCCACAGTAAGTACAAACATCCTGTTGGTCTCAAAGTCAATGGGCTGGGAAAAGAAAAGAGTGGGAAATGTTAACATTTACTCACAACAGTGTTGGACATGAAGAACATTTTTACTTTAAAGCAGATTTTCAAAGCAATACTTATGCTGGTTTTCTGAAAAACGAGGAAGGAGCTGAAAAGGAATACAACCAATGTAATACCTCAACACATAGCTGGGTTGGGGTTTTGCTCATCAGCAGTAGCACTTGTAAGGTTAGAAAAGCTTGAAACCTTGGCATTTCTTGGATTTTATTTCTTGAATACTGCCATTACTTACAACTGAAGAAACAAATAGATTCACCAGAAGATGACATAGGGAGTCCCAGCTTGTGGCACTCATTTAAGCAGATGTGCCCTGAGAGGAGCTCTCCAATGGAGAGACTTTCACTATCATAACACAGAAAGGCAAGTATCCTATAAACAAGATCACAACCATACCTAGCCCCCTAGATCATGGATTCCTATGTCCTTGTATTTTACTAGAAGGACTGCAATCCCAGCTAACCCCACTGCTGATATCCCTATTACTCCCATTTTCAGAGTTCACATACCCTACAGTCTGGGGACTTTCTCACTGAGCCAGGAGTACAGTTTAAGGGGTAGAGACAGTCTGAAGCTAGAGTTCCTTTCTTGTGCTGCACATGGCTGAGGCATTTCTTAAGATCTGATTCTCACTAGTGCTACGTACTGACCTGCCTGCACTAACTCTAGACTTACTAAGGCAACTGGCACCTGACAGCGCGAAGTCAATCAAGAGACAACCCAATCTTCATTACAAGTTGACAGATCAATTCACTGCATTGCAAACAACCCTGTGTCTGGGTGCTTACAGAAGTACTGCTGGTCAGACTGCAGAACTGCAATTCACCTCCATAAGCTGATTTTTCAATGCTGTTTAAGAGCTTCTGATTTCAGATAATACATCTGACCCCCTTCTGAACAGACCCATCATTCCCTTTCATTTGTAGGAACAAGTTCTTTTTACAAATGAGGCTCCCACATGCTGCTATTTTGTTATTAAACCAGGTCAGACATGGCAAAACACTGAGACACCAGCAATAGAGGGGACAGAAATTTATTTTAACAAATTCTCAGTGAACAAAGCTATGTCAAATACATTAGAGACCTGCATGCTCTGGGCTGCTTCTCTTTTGTTACTTTGGTTTAATCTAAGTAATTTTTCAGATTCACTTTTCCAGAGGTTTCTAGTTTTATGCTATTCTTAGATCTGAGAAAGATACGCATGTGTCTAATTACAAAGCACAGACATGTAATACTTGCTTGAAGACTGTAATATAACAATTGGTACCTCTGGGGAAGTACAGTTATAGAACAGAGAGGGTTATAAAAAAAAAACCAACACCACCCTAGTGTGGAGTTTTGTACTGCTGGAGTGATATCTTTTTCTCACCTAAATACTGAGATGATTAAAAAAGGAAAAAGAATTAGAAAAGAAAATGAATGTTTTAATTTCCAAATGGGAACACTGGCATCTTACACTTGACTTTGTAAGTGGATGGGCCAAAAGCAGAACAGGCCAGCTCAGAGATGTTACACTTATCAGAGAGTCATGAGGAAAGGTGGCTACTGCTTGTCAGGCTTAATTATAGAATCACACTGTTATTACCACTTTAAGTAAGTCAACCCTCAGCACGGAGCAGTGTTGGCTATGGAATGAAGATAGACAGGTTATTCCATAAAAGGTATTTAAATGAGGTTTTAAAAATAGCCAGTCTTTATAAGTCTCTTGTAGAAGCAGCCTCCCACCCATCACTTTTTCCTCTCTGGTTGTGACTTGACTGTTTAAACTGTACCTGTTCCTTAACGGGAACGTGTTGACATAATACCAGCAGACAACAAGCATTACTACTAATGGATGCCAGGAGGTAGGAAGCTGTTCCATGAGACTAGCAATGAACGCTAAGCAAACACTTTTTCCCAGACTAATTCCTGTATTTTAGTAAATAAAGCTTCAAAATCTGTCATTTTCAACTATCTTACCTGCCTTTTACAATTGATCACTTAGAATACTACTTAGAGCATAAGCAAGGAAACATTCCAGAAGATGAACGGCTTACTTCCACAAGATAGACAGTGCACATTCATTTTACTTTCAAGACTTGTGCTGGCCTCAGGAGTTCACATTTATTCTCAGTGTTCTCCCACTTATTCCATCTCTCTTTAATTCACTGAATTGTAGGCATCTCTTACCTTGACAACAGTTACCAACCCATCATTGCTATTTGGATCGGTCAGGATAGTAAATTGGCCTGTCGGGTCTCCCCCCGTCATTTGGTATCTTGCATTCCACGCAGGCGTATGTGGCTGATCTTTATCTGTTACTGTTAGGTTAGCTACTATGACATCCACTCTGTTTTCTGGTACTTCACCATAGAACTGCAAAAAGAACAAAGACTGTCACCATACTCGCAAATGCATGCAAGAGTTGTACAAGTAGTCCACAGGCTGGCATCCACTTTGGTACTGGAGCATCTCTCTCATCACTGGAGCCCTGACAACTTATCTAACAAAGTTCACCTGAGGCCAACCAGAAAGCAGACAGTTCAATTCCCTAATCTACTTTTGCTTTGGGTCTAAGGAGAATACCATATCTAAGGTATATACTATATCCTGCATGTATTTAAGTCCTACCTGCCAATAAGCTATTCAATAAGTAATAAACATTTACCATCTGCGAGCATGATGAGAAAAGTGGGGAATAGTTATAAATATGCACATCCTTCCATTAGTCCTACCCTGTACTTACAGTCATAGCAGTGAACTCTGGAGGATTGTCATTGACATCTGTCACAGTGATGACAGCAGTTGCTGTGTTTGAAAGACCATATGTTGGGTTTCCTTCCATGTCCGTAGCTTGAATTATTAATGTATATTGTTGTACTTTCTAAAACACAAAATGACATCAACATAAGTTTTAGACAAAACTAGCATTACTGTAGGACAGCAGGTGTTTCCAAAATTACACGTCGCTAAACATTGAGCTCATCGTACTGTTTATTCTAGTTAGCATCACTTGAAATGACAGAAGCAAAGTTTGTACCACAGAAATAATGCACGAGGTTGCATTCAACTCTGTTGAACCACCGCTTGACTTTCCAAATACCACTAATATAACCACAGACTGCCTACTTCCTATATTCAAAATTGAAAATACTTTAGGCAGTTAATGCTATTATCACAGGTTTAGAAACACTTCTTTTTAAATGAGAAAAAAAAAAAAAAAAACAACCAAAAAGAAACAGCAGTGCGCAGTTTACACTATGACACAGTTAAGTCCTCAAAAGCATTTGAGAGGACTGAGCCAAGGTACATCCCTTGGCTAAGCCACCATAACGGTCAGGCCTAAGTATACAAGGGTAGTTGCAACTTCTTGCCATTGCTATGGAAACAAACGGTGTCAGGGCTTACTGAGACCAGTGGGGGCAGCTGGAAGAAGGGGGAGGCAGCTACCCAGCAAACTACTTCCATAAATGTTAAACACTCTGGAGAAGATGGCTGCTGCCTCCTCCCTCGCGTGGTGTTACTCAGGCTCTGTGAGCCAGGGAGCCATGCTCTCTGGCAGGCCTGGAGGGAGGCCAGTGTTCCCAAGCACAGCTTCTTTTCTCTGTAAAAGAAATGCCCTGCTGGGAGCTAGCCTCTGACTGGTTGGCTTTATAACATGCAGCTGACACGGTTGTAGTTAAAAATAAGAATAAAGAAATAAAATTAGAAACTCTGACACAATGCTGCTTGGAAGTTGCTTTTAACTCATCCATAGTTTCTACCATGAAATGAAAACACTGCGTATACTTTATTGTTTTTCAGTTTCAAATTTAGTTCAGAGAGAGCGAGCTAGGTGCTATCATCATAAATTCAATTCTTTCAAAAAGAAAACTCGAACATAAGAAGTTACTGTTACTTTGAAACATCAATTTCATGAACAGTTTGCCAACACAGCCAAAATCTTTGTAGCAAAATAAGAATACTTTAAAAAAGCATAATTTTCCACTTGGTAACAGCATTTCTACCATTACTTAAAAACTGAGCTTTGTGACAGATTATTTCTCGTGTAAATAGTTTAGGAAATAGAATTACTGACACAAAAATGAGTAAGGACTGTGACACTGATGATATCTTTTTTTTTTTTTTTTTGCAACACAGTGCTAGAAATGAGAGATGCAAAGGATGCACACTTCTATTCTGCAAATACAAGCTACTGAATATAAAGTTTTAAAACAAATGTATTCATCTTTATCTGACATTGAAGATAATTTATGCTCATGTCCTCTTTCACAAGGGAACTCCTACAAGACACTGTCTATTATTGCATAAGCATCCCACGGGTCTTTTTTAAACAAAATCAATACTAATCTTATTTATAGAGAAATGTAATATATACATTCAATAACACACCCATATGTATACACATTCTGCTTTGGAAAATATACTTGCAAAGTGACCTTCGTAAGTCTTAAGAAAACATCCTAAAGGTTTCATTTACGACACCAACACGAGAAACAGTCAGAAGGGAATCAAAGAAATACTTTTGGTGCTTTCATCCAGGAAAAAATATACTTTACTTATAGTGAAGCAATAAAATCTAGAGCAGTATTGAAGTAAATCTTGCAGCCAGATGATTCTGAGTTATTGAAACAGCAGGTGCTTCTGATTCATCTGGGTCTTAGCACATTGATCCCAAGCAGCAAATTTCATTAAGGAAACTCCATTATTATTACACGGAGACTCAACTTTCACACAATCTTCTTATTTAATTCCAACAGAAGAAGCGCATGGGAAATTCTCCTCAAAATGCCCCAAAAGTCAGCAGTTATGTGAGTTCTTTTCCTGTCTGTCCTTCTCCCACTCCTTTCCAGCACTCAGATACGTGAAATCAACTGCTGGGGAATGAAACTTCAGGAAAATCAGCATGCGCACAACTTTTACAAGCATGGGGAAAATAGGGGAGGTTGCTCTCCTCGTTTTACTGAGAGTTGAGAAGCAGCCAGGAGTAAGCCGTTGAGCATGTGTCAGCAGCCTGCACAGAAACTTTGCAGCAACACATCTGAAAACGAGCTGGCAGCTTCAAGAAAGAACACAGACCTCATCAGGTCAAATCTTTCCACTTCAACACAGGCCAAATAAAAAAAGAGCACTTCACTGAATTAACCTCACGTGAAACAGGAATGCCTGTGTGTAAATTTAAGTATCCTGCCTGACTTCTGTACCTCCAGCAGCAGAAAGGCAGATGTTTTAATGTTGAAGCAGATTCTTCCACAGCAGTAGTGGAAGAAATGAGAACAGCTGGAGCTCATGAAAAAGCATCTTCTGGGAAACAAGTGAAAGATTCCTTCTGCCCTTAGCTGAGTACTTAAGCAATTCTCCCTTCCTGTGCACGTTCATGTGGACAATGCATTGTCTGTATTTAACCTAAAATGCCCCAGCAGATTATTTAAAGTTAATATGCTGCAACTTTTGTTAGCCCTGGAGAGTTCAGACAGTTTGACTACATGATCTTTCAAGGTCCTTTTCAACTGAACTATTCTATTAGGAATGCTACCAGGGGGACCACATTTTTTTTTTTTTTTTTTTTTAAATACCTTCAACACTTATGCTCATGTAAGAGTTTAAAACTGTCCTCAGTATTTAGTGAGCCCAATTAGAATTTCACAAAGGGTGTCAAGATTCAAAGAAAAGAGAAGACTGTGGTAGCCCAGAGGAGGCTCATGGACACCACCTCTGCAGTGAAGTCCAAATACAACAGCATTCCCCAGAGCACTGTAAGAAGCCCTGCTTGATTCAGATCTGGCTTTTGAGAATCCTGACTGTTTTAATTAAATTGACTCTCATGAAACTCAGGAAATGAAGGAAGCAAAGCAATAGCTTGGGAAGGAAACCAATTTATCTCATATTAGTCTAATTTAATATTTCAATGCTTTAAAATTAATCATTAATATTCAACATATGCAATAAATGTTTATAAATACGCATTTGGGTATCAGTACAGTGATCCTCTGGGAAAACTGACGGCAAATGACAAGTCTTCTTCCAAAGTTAATATGAGCATCAAAGCTGCAAAGACTGCTGGTTTCTTCCAAGTTAAATCACAGTAAAGCTAGTCACTAAGCAATAAAACTCTGAGTTATCTCTATGTGTTTACCTGCCAAAAGGTAAAAAGTGTACCTGTCAAAGATGACCAGGGGATTTTAAAAACAAGAGCAGAGCCATCCATCATTCTTTTAGCACTGCAATATTATAAGGCTCAGGGTTTTTTTCCTTTTCTTAATTCCAGTCTCATAAAAAACAACTTTAACAGAAGAAATATTAATAAAACTTTTTTAAAAAGTTACCACAATATCTGTTTGTCTGTCTAGCTTTTCAAAGCTTCTGATAGCCACTTTAAAACTGCCAAGTGCAGTCAAATATTAATATCCAATCAAGAGCACCCTTTTGTTCTCCATTTTGAATAAGTATAAGCAAACAGATAAAGCTGAACTTCACATTTAATTAAAAAAAAAAATTCAGATTCAATATGCTAAAATGAGGTTAGTAAAACCAAAACTGAAAACAAGATACGTTCAGTTAAAATTTGCTTGGATTTTATAGTTTCTTTATGAAATAACCTGTCGTCTCTTGTGAAGTCTGAGGTAGTTCAAAAATGTCGTTAGCCCATGTAACACATCTGAACTGAAGAGGGAAATATTTTCACCTCACAGCTTGGTAAACCAGAGCAAAGGACTTGGCACCTTCTCTCTCCAGTGGAGGGCTTAGTAAAGAACTGTCTGGACAGCATGGCATTTGTCCAGGACATGGCAGGTAGCTATTGACGGAATTTTTTTCTTAAGTTTTCAAATGTGTGATCAGATTTTTAAGACCTACCTTTCTCTATACAGTTTCCATAACAGACTTCTTTGTTTCTTAGAGACGTGTACAATTCAAATTTTACAATTAGTCACGCTTTTCCTGGTTTATTTTAATCAACAAAGTTCAGATCAGGGCATTACTGCAATTTAGCAACACAGAATCTAGAAGATTTAAAATATTTACCACCTCTCTGTGAAGAGCTAGAAAGAAGAGCAGGGAGGATAGAAGCTCCTCTCCTGAGCTTCCAAGATTAATAAAACAGAAAGCCAATTCTATTTTCCATCTACTCTCTGCTTACAGAACTCAGCGAGAGGGTTGGAGCTGAGGAAAGCCTTCCATTTCAGCACCTAAGTTGAGCACCTGAAGCCTTGTCTGCATCATCCTGATTTAGAGTGTACCCATTCCTTAAAAGCACATACAAATTGTCTGTGGTTAATTTCCATCCATGTAGTCATTTTCTCTTTTTTAGCTTTGTATACTCTGGGCCTAGAATAATGACTAGTGTCAACAGAATGATGAAAGGAAGAAAGAGTGGGAAAGGGGGTGAAATACTTGCAATTACTCACAAAAATTGTGCATTTTCACAACACTCAACACAACCACTCTACAATATCAAGATCTCCCATACCTCTCTGTCAAGCCCAGCTGCTACGGTAATAATATCACCAGTCTCATTGTTGATTGTGAACATGTTGGGAGAAGGACTGCTTGGTGCCTGTGACAAGATTCTGTATCTCAGCATCCCATTCTGTGCATTGGGATCATCAGCATCGATGGCAGTAACAGTCATCACATAGGTTCCTAGCAGCAGGATAAATAATTGATGTTATATAAACAGTTTACTCAGATTACCCAAGATCACTTACAAGCAATGGTCAAAGTATATATTTCTTTTGGTAAACTCTACACATTCCTTCTCTTTCTCAAAACAAACTGATTAAACCCAAGATTCACCAACAGGGTAATTAAAATACATAACAGGAGATAAAAATACTTTCTGTTTATAAAATATCAGGTTTGCTTAGAATTGAAGAAGCTCCATAAACAGTGAAATCTTATGGTTCTGCCATAAATAACATTTCTGTAACAACATAGTTTCCCAATGTTAAGATAAAAATATTATTAATTGGGCCAAAGAAAATATACTTGATTTTCAGAATTGGTGCACATAATGATAGTGATTGAAAATGAATGTAAGTAATACTTTTTCAAGGGTCTTTGAGATGCACGTTCTTTCCATCTCAATGCCAAGTCAACACTGCAAAGTGAGAAAATCTATTTCTTTTGCTAGCCTTTTTAAAAATTTCGTTTTGCACTATGGACAAATTAAAGAAGCCATTTCAGCCATAGTGCAAATGTAAACATGAGCTGATTAGAATTTTAATGAGATGTGAACAACATTTAGAGTTTTCTCAAGAATTCAAATGCAAATGTTTGATTTCAAATCCCAGTTTCCGAGCCTCTGAGAATCAGAGCTGGAACTGAATCTGCTGGTGTGTGAGACGTCTCTTATATCCTCCGTTGTGAAGTAAATGAGCAGCAATTGCTACTATGAACATAACTGGAAGAACTGTGACATTTTAAATAGGATTTTCAAAAACAGGAACCTAATCATAATCTTAAATCCTCCTCTGATTTAGTTTATATAATAGTTTCCTTTCTTTGACATACTAAAAAGAGTTAAAAATGAGGTGAAAGAGTAAGACAGTACCTGAGATTTCACTCATTACATTTATAAGACACCTTTGAAAATGTTAGAAGGTATGAAGATACACCGTTTATCATCTTTTCAAAATGTAACTGCGTAACCTTCTCCTTCCCCCACCTCCTCTCTGCTCAGAAAGCCCATATCTTACCTGGCTTTGATCCTTCAGGGACTGTCCCATTCCAAACCTGATGCAGGAACTCAGGTCTGTTATCATTCATATCAATGACGTTAATCACAATATCGATAGGATTTTCCACCTGGTTTCCATTTACATCCACTGCATGTGCTCTCAGCTACAAAAATTATCGTGAAATATTAGAATTTGCAAAACACAGAGTCACGAGTAGATACTAATAATGGTGACACAATGACTCAGGCCAGACATATTTAGATCAGTGCAGTCTGTCAGCTTCCACTGCTCCCCCATACCGATCGTTTAAGTTTTCAGATTGATAACTGGTATCTGAACTATTTAGAAGTTATATACTACTTTGATTTGTTGAAAATTCTTTTGAATCATATATTTTTGATTAATACCAATGCCAGCTGTCAAATATAATTCTCTTTTTAATAATGATCATTAAAAATCAGCCTCTAAAAGCATGCATATTTATATTAAAGGGATGAAAAATTTAAAAAGATAGACCTCATTAACAATTCAAAGGGAATAAATGCTGGCATCACTTTCAAAAACTCTTAGCTGATATTATGGATATTGAACAGACATGAATGCATAGAAAAAGCGTAGAGAATATATTTGTGTTATATGATAAAGGTAACCAAGGCAAAGTTTGTGATAAATCACTGTCAGCAAACACAATAAAATGCCAGACTAAAATTATGCTGAAGTTTACAGACCAAATATCTTTGAAACTGAAACTGTTACATTTAATGTCCTGGTTGTCAAAAAAGGTTAACTACCTTTGACAGTCAGGCTTACCTAAATAAACTTAAATTGGACAGAAAAAAAAAAATGGGGGAACATGGTAGTTTTTGAAAATGTAAACTTATGTATCTAGGCCATAACCCGGCAATTGCTATGCAAAAAAAAAAAAAAAACACATCCTGCTAAAGCCCATTAGGTATCTATCTACTGGCTGCAAACCTACTTGAAAAGAGCAAGAAGCCATGATTAACTCACTACTCTGGAAATGGCTCATATAGATGTAAATTCTTATGTCAATAAATCTTAAATTGCCAAATTTTCAGTAAAATCTCATAGATGCTGGAACCATTTGTCCTTGCAAGAGCCAGGTTCCACACACAAATGCCATCTGCTATGTCCTCCATTCCGGAGTAGCACTCAAATAGATTTCAAGAGAGCCACACAAGGAGTGTTTTAATCAACAGCATGCTGGAAGTTCTCTCTAAGAGCTGAGTGAGTGTAGTAAAAATTTCAACCAGGCCTTTCAACAGCAGCGAAAATTCTAGGCCAAAGTTTGGTCTCCCTCCTTCCTTCAAAGCCTTCTTTTGGACTAAAACTGGAACCAATGGTCTACTCTGTCAATTTCTTTAGAGCAAAGAATATCATTTTCATAAGCTGGCAGACTGATTTACAATTCCATTAAAATGCTTAGATTTGCCCCGAAAATGAAAATTGGTACGTTATTCTTCCCATCCATTTCTCAAATCACAGCTGCTGCAATTCTAATAGCAGTCTTGTCCTAATTTAAGTTGCTGAATTAAAAGTAAACTTTTGAAAAATATGCAATAGTGGAGACTGTGATCAATGGCCTGCATTTGAAATATAAACTACAGTATCCATATTTCAATCTTTTAAAATTACTTTATATAAATACATTTAATCACTGTTTATGTCTGTTAATGCATTTAAGCTGCTTAGGCATAGTAAGAGTTAGCCTCAGTAAGTACAATAAATATAAATCTGCTACAGACTCTTCAAATCATATCTCATAGAAAACTAAATGCCGGCTGCTCAAGTCATGTTTGAAGCAGATGTTAATCTTCAATTTGATAATCTGATTTATGGTAAATTAAACTCTTACATGAAAAGAAGCAATCTGCTCCCGATCTAAAGGCTTTGTCACAGACAGCTGTCCTGAGATGGGGTTGATGATGAAGATTCCTGTTGGAGGTTGGTCAGCTCCTGGGCCAGTCACACTGTACCGTAGCGAAAGGCTTTTATCACGATCAGATCTAATCTGTGCGTCAAAAAGATAATGTTTACATTAGCTACAAACAACCAGTAGATGTAACTGCAGCTGAGATGGTTAGTATAAAGACTGAGGTTTTCAGTCACACTCTTGCACTTGTCATAAAGCGAGTTAATAAAATTCCAGGAACATAAAATTATCTCTGATTACTTCTTGTAACAATCATGACCGTGGATGGAAGGTCTCCTGCACTGGACTCTCAGCGCTGTGATGCAGAGTCCTGCAAAGGAACCAACATCCTTCACCCTATCACATCCCTCTTCTTCCTGCCTCCTGGTATAGTCTTCCTCCTGTAAACTCCTGTACATCTTCCAGTGGAGAACTCCTCTGTAGGTTAACCAGAGCATTCTGAACCTGCAGAGATTCTCCTTAACATGGAGGAAGTTGTCACAGTACTTACCATCAGAAATAAAATCACCTTATTCCAGTACATGAGCATGGGGACAACTTAAAAATAAATCAATAATATAGGAATAAATAGCAATCAGCCCAAAAGACTTCGATGAACATTTGGATTGCAAACAAAAGATCGTTCACATGAAGTCTCTCCAAGAACACTTCAAGGACACTGAAATCATATTTCTATTAACTTCCTTACCCTAACTAATTCTTGAGGAAAAGGTCCTCTGGAATTTTCTGGTAGGTTGATTGGAGGGATAACCCAGTCTCTCTTCTGTCTCTTCAGATGGCTGCTGTCCTTATACTGTTGCCATGGAAATACGATGTCTTCAATTTTCTTTTGGTCCTTTCCCAGGTACATGATAAAATTATGCATGTGTTAGGAGACATTATAAAATACTTTGGATACAATTTCATAATTGACTGAATGGCTGTCTTTCCGCTGTGTTATTTACATTAACAGATGAGTACAAAAATAGCCAAATGTTATTTACAACTGTATGAGAAAAACTCCTTTTCTTTCCTCCTTATTCATGTCAGAGGAGAAATGAAATCATAAGCCATTTATAACATGGCACTACTGTGTAAACTATCCTCCACTTTCAGGAAAGTAGTTAATATTTTGCAGAATTTAATAGTACGCCTTTATGTATTTCTCATTAGCTGGAACTTCAGTCCAGGTAATGTGTTACTGTACATTAAATTTAGATCTGGGTGTTCTAAAATATAATTTGAGTTTCAAGAGAAGTTTAATACATACTGGTAAGGAATGTCTCAAATATTTATGACCCTATTAAATCCCATCGAATTAATGCTGTAATTATTTTAAACCTATGTCAGCCATGATGGATGCTGTAGATGACCCACTTTACACATTGGGCATTAATCTCTGCTGGGTGTCAACATTCTTTTCCTATTCCCTTCTATAGCTGCAGTCATTTCAGCCTTTGGACGCCAGCACACACAAAGCCATGCTAGCTTGCTTAAGGGTGGAGACAGTGAGACAAAAACATTTTCAAAATCTTTTAAGAGAAAAATCTCCTTCCTCTCCCCATCCCTTCCCTTAGTCATTAATCTAATCAAATGTGTCACGGACTAAAAACAGATGTCCAACTGAAGGCCAGATTCCACTACTCTATATTCTACTTATGTTAGAGATGCCTGAACTGCATCTGTGGAAGAAACAGGGCATGCTGTTGCATATCTAAGCATATGCCCTTTTACAGACTTCTTTGGACAAAACAACAATATTTCCTTGTTTAAAAACATGCCTTAAAAGGTTTAAAAGCAATCTGCAAACAGAAAAAACAAAACAAAACAAACACACCCTGAAAGTTACAGAGCTTTGATTTCCAAAGTGTTCTCAGCAAAAATATCTTGCATAATCACACCATCCATTTTGAAATTATGCGTAAATCTTTAATGTATATCCATAACAGATATACTAATGCAGGAATAAATTTTGTTCCTTATTTGTAAATTAATCAGCTTATAAGAGAAGAAACACCAAGCAGCAAGTAATAATACAGGCAAACAGAGCAGACCTAATACTGATTTCCTAAAGTAAATATATTATGTTATTTATATATCGCTAGGTGTGATTTCTGTTAGAGCACAGTACATGATTTATCCTATGGCAGCTTCCAGCAGAGGGAGACTATCTTCCTTACCAAGTAGAGTTGGCATCATGAATAATTTACAGCTTCCAATTTGATTATGAGGGGACAAGACAAAGCCAATATTCCCTGCCAGAAATGCTTTCCTACTACTGCTGCAAAATACAGCTCCCATCTAATAAACTTGACTGATGCATACTAGCACAGATTTGTTTATTTTGTAGTTATATTTAACTGCTTGAATAAATACCGCAATACTTTCAAGCAATTTAAAATAAAGAAATGACCATGTCCGACTTAAGTTCAGGTATAAATCTCAAACTATACAAACAAAAAGCTCAAACATAAATGAATCCTACATATTTAAACAGACATGCCTTTTCCATGCCTTAGCAAAACTACAGAATAACAACAGAGAAGCTCTTTTAAGGCTCCAGCTTTACAATTATTCATGCAGTATTTGCCCATTTAGTAAAATACCTCATGGAGAGGTGCATGACAGCCAGAATCAAAGACCTATTTTTAAGTTTGTTTCTGGACAGATACTTATACATACAGCATTTATAGTTACTGTTTTACCTTTTCTGAGGCCCCTGTGAATGCTGGTTCAGGGGTTAGCTTCACCTTCATTTGCCATTCTTCCTGAGTTTCCTTGTCTTGAGCAGACACTACAAACTCTGTGGGCTCTGCTGAAAGTTGAAAGCTTCTCTCTGCATATACTACACCATCTTCACCTACTCTGAAATCTTCTGGCTCACTGCTTCCAAAGTATATTTTTCGGTTTTCATCACAGCTTTGAAACCTCACTGTAAAATACAAAATGAAGAACAAAAAATTAAAAGCAGTAAGTTTGAAAACTATGTGATATGATATAAAATGCATTGAGAACAAATACTCGAAATAAGGAATATCTGTCGGGATTTTCACCTCAAGCTTCAAGAAAATATTCAGTCAAGTCAAAATCATAATACACTCAGAAATACCCAATGAATTTAATTATGCTACAACCGTAATCACAAACACAACTGTGCTTACAGTGCCTTCTCTGCTATTGATGGTAAATCAAAAACCCTGAAGTCAGTTATGAGATTAACTTCTATGCCTTCCTCAATCCATGATTCAGCTGTATTATCTCTATACGTCACTTATGAGCTCTGGGCTTAATTTTCCTCCCTCATTCCTCACCTGTAAGACAGAATCAGCAGTAAATACTTACCTTATAGAGAAAATACAAGTTAAAAACTCAATATTTATCTTTTTTCTTTTTTTTTAAAGCTGCTTCATATGCATCCACATATCCACTTAGGAGTATAACCCTTTTTCATCTAATTCTCCCTCAGCCTTGATTCATTTTGTGCCATCTCAATTATGCTCACTGGAACAAGAACTCAGTAAAGCCAACTGTGCAAGGTACTGATGGGAAATGCACAAAACAGGCTGCTGTTTTCTTTACCCAGTTGCTTTCACTACTGCTTATCTTCCAGATTACTGCGAATAATAGTAGGTAAAAAATGAAAGTGTGACTTTAAAACCAATGATCGTTCTTTAATGCTTTCAAAGAATTGTGAAATATTTGATTGTATGGGCAACAGAAGTTCAAAACATCATTATGAAGGTTGTGTTGAAATGCACATAGTGAAGATGAAGATAAAATGAGGCTTTATGCCTCATTTCAGTTATTGGACTTTTTTATATTGTGCTAAACCATGCACAAACTATTTAGCTTCAAAACCTAAAGGTCTCTCTCAAGAAAAATCACTACTAAATGTCATGCATCATATGCTTTCTTCTGTAATGCAATGGTTACAGGAAGGTACTGAGAAGAAGAATCGTATCTTTTTCCATTTAAACTTCAAGGACCGAGATGATGTTCAGATGACATTCAAAATTTGTTTCTTTACTTCACCCTTTCAATTATCTGGAATCTCCCACTTGGCCTCTCCTGACAGAAAAGACTTCACAAAATACTTATTTAAAAGGGTCTATCATGCATAACAGTGTGATGAAGAACAGTGCTCCTCAAAATAAAAGATAAAACATCAATGTTCCCAATATTAAGGTTACTGGCTTGTGCTCTTTCCAGATGGCTCATGTGGCTGAAAGGCTTCCTTTGGAAAATGCCACTGTCATCCTAAGGAGAATACGAGACCCTGCACAAAGCACAAAAGGCAGGAAGAACACATGTCCCTGGGTGAAGGCTGTGGCCTC
This sequence comes from Chrysolophus pictus, assembly GCA_037305975.1. NCBI lineage: Eukaryota > Metazoa > Chordata > Aves > Galliformes > Phasianidae > Chrysolophus > Chrysolophus pictus. Next base: position 51,518,675 of record CM074577.1, read on the forward strand.
ATCACTAGGACTCCTCATGCGGCTCCTTGTAAATGCTGCCTCAGGCCTTCACCATGAGCAGTGGGACTGTTTCACTGCAATTCTAATAAATACTTGGCCTCTAAGACCTGGAAAACATAACAGAGCCAAAAAAAAAAACAAAAAAAAAAACCCCAAAAACAGAAGAGTGAGCAATATAACCCATAGCTCTGTCACTTTGCTGGCCTCTAATCTCAGCTACCACTGTCCTCTCTGAACCTGCTCTTCAAAAGAATGCCCTGACCAAAAAGGCAAAAGACAGGCTGATTCACCTCTGGCTCTTCTCAAGTCTCATTTCTAAAAACTACCAAGTGCAAAAGAAAATTAATATTAATCCAAACTTTGATCATTGCTAGTTTTAAAAGGGGAAATTTAAAAGGAATATTACAGTCATTATAATCTGAAAGACTAAGATACCAAGACATTTTATAAAAACTTATTTCCCAACACGCAGAAATGTAATATATTCAATGTTTTATGCATATCATAAGATTCTGAGAAAATCCCTTTCCTTTTACAGCATCTTTGTAAAAATTTATAAAATCGTCAGTGCTTTGTTAGAATTACTCTCCCTTTGCAAGGAACACATTAACAAATTACACTCAACTATAACCATCCATAATTGAATTACCTTGACAGAGTACAAGTTGTACAGTAGCGACTCTCTCCACAACTGTACGGTTATCATTCTTAAATTCAATTTAGATCCCTCCACTTCATTTTTCAATATTCAACTGGTATGAACAAAGAGGGACTGCTGACTGTAGGTATTTCATCTAAGGATGGTGGGTTTTTTACAAAAATGCTACAGGAACTTTTTTCAATGACAGTAACACCACTATTTACACCAATCACGTTCTAACAACAACACTGAATCACAGAATGGCTTCGGTTGAAAAGGACCACAATGATCACAGAGTTTCAACTCCCTTGCTATGTGCAGGGTCACCAACCAGCAGACCAGGCTGCCCAGAGCCACATCCAGCTTGGCCCTGGATGCCTCCAGGGATGGGGCATCCACAACCTCTTTGGGCAACCTGTTCCAATGTATCACCACCTCTGTGTGAAAAACTTCCTCCTAATATCTAACCTAAATCTTCCCTGTCTTTAAAACCATTCCGCCTTGTCCCATCACTATCCACCTCGTAAACAGCCGTTCTCCCTCCTTTTTGTACACTCCCTTCATGTACTGGAAGGCCACAATGAGGTCTCCTGGGAGCCTTCTCTCCTCCAAGCTAATTAAGCCCAGTTCCCTCAGCTTTTTTTCACAGGAGATATGAAGGGAGATATGTTTTCCAAAAGTTCCATTCTGTTGATAAATCAATCATATGGATCCCTTTTAATTTAAAAACAAGGTTAACCACATATATTTTAGAGCATTTAGTCACTTTATTTGCAATGAAAATAGTAATCAAATATCTTTTTTTTTTACTACTTCATTAGTTTCCTACTTCTCTGAGAAACTTTTCCAGTACAAAACAAAAAGTATTATATTCATTATTAAAAAAAAAAAAAAAGAGAGAATCTGTCTCTGTAACATTATTAAAGGAACACATATAGCACTGCGCTGCGCTATTAAAGCAAGCCCTCAAGTCAACACTCTTTCGCATGGAAGCAATTAAAATATATGTTTAAATTTGTAGTGTACAAAGTCTTGAGAACTAAACATGCAAATTCATTTAAAGTGCCAAAGTTACACCACTTTTACTCCTGTCTAATGGGATGAATGATTAATGCTATCTGTTAAAACATTTCTAACCTCATGTACCTTACTAGTAGTCTTTAAATTACTTTGTTTTTTATTCTCTCAGAGAGGACTCTTTCTTCAGCTACTCACGCTGGTTTGCACTCTTTTAGCAATTCCCTTCTGCTCCCTTCATCTTAGGCAAAAAACAGCAAAGTTATTTGACCTAGGGACCGAATACAGTCTGATACAATGGCCTATTACTAAAATCAGTTTTTCATGAAAATATTCACATACAGCCTACTAACAGAGACTTTCTGTTACTTGTATTAATCCTGAGACGGCTGTGTTGAGTTTGCCATTCAAATTTTTGTACTTTGAAAGTATCTAGTTCACTTCTGGATAAGATTCAGATACATACAAACAACAACAACAAAATAATGTGTTTCATTTTGATAATATACCGGAGCAGCATTACTTGTCTTGGATGTTATTCTCAATGCCTTAGCATCAATATCAAGGCTTACTTATTGGACATCATGAAAACTGCAATAAATTCTAAGCACTAGTAACACATGCTCAAACAATACAGTTAAAAGTATGCATCATAAAATGGAAAAAAAACCCAGGTATATTTAACTTCAAGATCACTGTTCAACAGATAAGTAAGATAAGAAAGTGGCTTACATAAAACCACCTACCAGATACCACTTTTGACAGTACGAAAAACTGTACAGAAACATTCTGCTTGAAGTATCAAGCTAGCTGCAAGCTTAACAACTGAATAGTACCCTCTTCAAGAAGGCTATTAAGAAGCCTTCCTATTTCTGCAAGGAGAGAAATCAAAGAAAACTATACTAAATATATATACATATATTTTTAATTACACCTCTATAAATTAGTCATTTATTCAGATTGGCTACTTCTGTACCTGTAAGGTGATCTATCAGTCCTACTTACAGAATGCAGATGCTCATATTTCAGTTTATGGTTTGCCAAAGTGGCATCTGAAATACCCATGAGACATTCTACTACAATTACAGATAACCTTCAAGTACATATAAAGCCAGAGAAGTGGATTTTTTCTAACGTATCTTGGTGGGCCATTATAATTGCAAAGAACTGAACTACTTGCCAACTTGCTTCTTCCTTCAATGATAGCACTTCTAAAGTATGTCTGATTATTAAACCTTCATGAGCTTAGCTTAAAAACATTTTTTTTTATTTTTTGACACATGGGTGGTCTGTAGCCATCAGGAAAATGTCTTGACTTTACCTGTAAGCTAAGAAAATTAGATGCAGAAGCTACTGATGCAAAATAAACATGGAATACAATCAAGTTATTTTAGACAATGGCATTTTCCTAACTGAATTATAATTGAATTTGTCATTATATCCCTCAGAGATACTTCAATTCACTAGCACTGTTTCTAATACGTTCTTCCATTCTGTTTTCTAATCCCCTTTTCCTTTGTCCTTTTACAGTCATGCACAGTACTTCATCCTATTCTCCATGTCATCCAGAAAAATCTCAAAAAGTGACTCCTTTTGAGCCCTTTTGGAGTAACCAGCCTGTAACATTTCCAAAGAAAGCTTGCCTGTCAAAAGGCAGCTGCTTACCACTTTCTGAGAGCAAGTCTGCTTATTCAGTAATTGCTTCTGAAAATCTCTAATTCTGTGCTGAACACTGCACTATGCTCTGCCACCTTCACTCACAGCGAGCAGAAGGCTGCTTCCATGGAAGACATGTTCCAAGTTTTGCTACTTACTAAGGGCCAAATTTGGTCTATATGCTTCTAATTCCTATTTTCACTTGACTTCACAAGCTTTTCAACCTGGTTCCAAGTGGAAGCCTGGCTAGGAAACTTGCTAAAGGGAAAGAAACAAACAGAGAAAAGTTTCAACTGAAATGAAACTGGAGATAAATTAAAGTAATTTACCAAATTTAAATGTTTTACGATCTGACTCTTACTAGCTTAACTTTCCACATTTTCATGTTATACTGTTTGCTTAATCACCTGTCTATTCAGTTAGGAAAACAATAATTAAAAGGAAAAATGATTTGCAAGAGTTGAGGTTTAATTCATACAGTACACTTATTTCATTAACTGCAAGCAGTTTCAATAGAGTGATCTGTGGCAGGCATAAGGTAAAGCTTACTATTAATATATGACTTTGTTATTAGTTATAGTATATAATATATGCTAATAAATATATATAATGGTATATGGTATGTGTAATATAAAGGCAGTAAGATGCTTGTAGTAAGTCATGTACTGCAGAAAAGCTGTAAAATTGTGAGAAGTTATACAAGATGCTGTACAATACACTGGTAAAAATAATTCGTGCAGGTTATTGCAGCAAATTCTCTTTCAGGGCATTTTCCTCCCCTGCTCCACTCCCCAGGCTAGTACCTCTAGACCGAAGAATATGCATACTTCCTGAAGTAATATACTTTCAAAGCAATCCGGTAGTCTACACAATGGTGATTTCTGCAAACCCTATTTCTTCAACACTATTTTTCATTCTTGATTTGTGTAATTGCATTGCGAGGATGTTATTAATATTATTTTTGCAAGTCTTGCATTGCAAGGTGCAAATGGGAAATGTTGGCCAGAGGCCTGCTTCCTCATTAACCCAACCAACTCAAAAACTAGGGTCTGGTTTTGAAGTATTTTCTTTCGCAGGTAGCTGTCACAAAACTGCCCAGTTCTTACATTTGCAGTGAAAGGCGTGCACAGTTCTTTAACAAAATGTCATCCAGTTCCCAGTTCCCATAATCCTTTGTTTACAGAACAAAGTTGTAACTGGCATGCCAGAATGAAAATAGGGATAATGTTCTTTCTATTTGATAGAAATGCCTCGGCAAGCTTTTCAGAACAGGAATACCAGACATCAGCAAAACACAGAGCTGGTATCTCAAACAGAGTCCAAATTATATCTAATTCACTGACCCTTTTCAGTTCTTGCCTCTACCACTCACTGACACAAAGATCATCGCGTTTTGACACCCCTTTTGTCCTCATTTTAGGGAAAAAAAAATGCAGAAAAAGAGGATAAGCATCTTTGGGGAGGGAAAGTCCTTCTACTTCGACAACTGCTTTTGTTTTAAAGCACAAAAAGGTTTCTTTCTCCTTCCCTCCACTCTTTTTCACTTAATGCAGTTTTGCTATAGACAAGCCTGTAGGGCCCCTGCAGAGTTCTGCTCCAGCTTCTTCCTAAAGGATGCTAGCTGAAAGAGAACTTGGTAATAAATGTCATTCCTGTACTCTGGAGTATGCAGTGCACCTTTAATACTTCCCCAAGTATACCATTCTACACAGTAATAAAAAGAAGGATTAAATGCTAATCTCTTATACCCATAATGCATCAACAGACTATACCTTCTAAAATCCAATTTGGTAATTAAAAAATATCTCCTGAACAGCCAGACTGGGAGACTAAAGGGAAAGTACTGTCTTTAGAGATAGCTAGAAGAACACAGCTTCAAAATTCAGGCACTTAGCACAAACCTATTTTTACTTCTATTCATTTTTATGTGACCTTAAGCAGCATAAGAAATAAATACCTACAATTATGGTGTAGCAATTACAGGGCAGTTTTATTGCTACAGTAATGACTTAAATATCTAGTATAAACTAGGTAAGCAGCATTACTTTTAGTTTGCCTTCAGAAAACACAGAAAAGGATTTTACTTTTTTTTTTTCCTCCTCTTTAGCAATAGTGAGAGACACTTTTGTACGTTCTTTTTGCCAACTGCTCCTGGACAAAACTCTTTCTAGGCTTCAAATTTCACTTTCCTTCTGTCTCTTTCACTCCTCCTCCTCCAGTCTCTCGTTGTTTTCTTGAATACTGAAACTCACTTTCTTATCATTACTTTGTTCCCTGGTGCTCTCCTTTTTCCTGCCTCTTTATAAAGCTGTGCTCCCCATGGAGGTGCACAGGTGCTGAAGCTTAACTCACTTCAGGCTGACAGCCCACCCTTCCAGCACACTGAGGGCAGAAAGAGGCTGTCACTGGAGGGCTGCCTTTAAGAAATAAACTAAATAAAAATACAGGCTCCTGGTTCAGTAGAGAGCCACAACATGCTGATATATCAAACAGGCACATGATTTCAAACGAGCTGATGATCTGTTTCATCCATTCAACAGGTCAGCAGTTTTCATAGCTGTCTTAAGCTCCCACACTTAATAGGGGTTTAAAAGCCAACAGGAGACAAGTATGCATATATCACAGCTAGGGCATTTTTCACTACTACTGTGAAAAGAAGCAAAATCAAATTAGAGTCTTTTCCCCTTTAATTATTGGGCTGCCCTAGCAGCAATGAATATTGTATTTGCAAAGAATTACATCAAACAAAAATTCTCAGCTCTGACAAAATGGCTGTGATCCAGAGAGTGCTCCCATTTCCAACGCAAAAACATTCTTAGAAACAGATGTGGGGGCATTTATTATTTGGTACTCTGATGTGAACTCTGGCTATCACCCACTGCCCAGTAGCACATTTTGCAATTCTTTGCAGGTGGCTCAGGGCACACAGGGGCACACAGTTACGTGGATGCACTTCTCAGATGCACTGGGCTGTAAGAGATGCAACAAGTGGAAGGTGGGATAGTTTTCCCAAAGCTGCTTTTCACCTTTGCAAGTGCTGCACTTTCATCTCCTCCCTTTCTGTATAGTTAAGTCAATGGCTCTGGTGTCACTTGGCATTCCCAATTGCTGAGAGAGAGCGTGAGCAAAACACACCACTGTCCTCAGAGCCACCTGGAGGTGGCCCGGCCCCCTGCTCTGGGTGGTCCTGCTGGAACAGGGGATGGGCCAGACAGACCCAGAGAGCCCTACCAGCCTCAGCCATCCCGAGACTCCTTGATAATACATGTCTACCCACTACTTAATAAAGACAAAATGGTTTAAAAGCATCCTACTTGCTTCAATACTGTGCCGTAACAACAAAAAAAAGGGCAGGAAACTGACAGTTACCAAATGGGATAGAAGGAAGGCAGAGACAGCCTAGCAGCCTGCTAACATACTGATGTTTCAGATAGCAATAAAAAAAAAATCACAAATCCCAGGGATTATACTATCACTAGATCATGTCCAGTAGGCCTCAGGGAGAAAACGAGTTGCCGCAGCAGCTTACTGTTACCTAGTCAGACCTGGGGATTTATTATTATTACTACTAATAATAAACACAGATATCTGACCTTAAAAATCAACAGAGTATCTGGTGAGCGATACAGTTAGCACAGGCCACAGAATAGCTTCCTGTAGCAAACAAAACAGAAGACAAAGAACTAGGGGAACATGACTCTCTTTTCAGAAAGGAGTATGCATGCATGTAGAAGTCGCATGTAAATGGGTGTTCTCTCCCTCTACATACAGCTTTCACCTCTTCAGATGGAAAAGGTAGTGTTCAAATGTCCGATTAATCTTTCAATAGGAGAAAATACCTAGAAAAATGGCAAGAAAATGCCTAACTGCATATACTTGACAGTACTTTCAGGAGCTTGTTATGGTATCTCTCTGAATGCACGTAGCATTCACCTTTGAATGTATATCCCATTCTCCCTCCTTGCAAAAATGAGTGTAGATATCTAAAAAAAAACCAACCAACCAAACAAAGAAGCACTAGTATCAGCAATCAGAATTGAAAAGATGCTTTGAACACTGAAGACCAAGGAAGTTTACCTCAAATGTTCAATCATCACACTGAACCCTTACAGCTGCATTCAGCCCTACACATAGCAGCAATGAGTAATTAGTATATATATTTTTACTTTTTTTTTTTCCCCCACTCTTAAATGAAAAGAAGTACAATGACCAAGGGAAAAAAAAAAAAAAAAGTAGATTACAGTGCAGGAATATTCCTCAGTGACTGTAATGCAGTGAATGCTGTGATAAATTACTTTTATCCTCTTGATTGATCACCTAGACCAGATCCTCAATGAGGTAAGGCATCACTGCAACGTTACTGAATCTCAACCGACCAAAAGGCGAAGGTAGAAGAAAAGAAATCTGATTTCTTAGGATAAATAAAGAGCCACAGACTAAAGATTTGAGTCTCTTTTCAAATTATCATTTAATGGAAAGCTTACCTGGCTCTAAACAAATTAGAGAAATATTGTTTGTGGCCAGAAGTAGCATTTTCACTTCATATTTATGCAGTGAAAACTCTAAAATGACCGACTTGAGAACACTTGTGTACAGCCAACACAATTAAAGTCAAAATTCAAGCGGTGCTACTTGCTTTCAGTAACACTTACCATTCTTTGCATACAGAGCTCTAAGGATTACAGAATTACAAGCCTCGAATAATCCACTTAAATTCAAATTGACAGTAACAAAATTGACAGAAATAAAAAAGGAGTTATGCTAGGAAAAAAGCAAAGATAAAAACTGTTTTCTTCTCAAAATGCACACAAGCATGACAGCAGCACAACATGGCACCTGGGATAATCCTGGAAAAAAAAAACAGAATCCTCTGATAGAAAAAGCAGACAAATGAAAGGGATACAGAGAGGCTTAATTCAAGAAGCAACTTTCAATACAGCCAAGAAAAATTAAGACATATTTTAGGATCCTGTTCCAAAACAGTGCTGTGCAAATTTATGCAATTTATTCCAGGTAAGAGCCTTCCTGGGGAACAGGCTGATGCAGACCTGGCTGAACAGCCTCTCGCTTAACAATCATTTCAGTCCAGACACAGAAGAACAGAAAAGAAAACGAACAGACGTTCTGATATATTTGAAGATATGCTTCCTATGATAAATGCAGCAATTTTTTGTGTCTAGACTTTCCTGTGGGCCTTGTGAGTGCAAAACACAAGATACTTGACATTCAAATTGAGTTAGATTGGAATAATGCCTGAAAATGGCAGGGGCTTGACTGATTGAACTAGAACTAAAAAGCTACTTTTAGAAAGGCCTAAGGACTGGAGCAGGATATTACCTTTCTGAACCCTTTTGCTGGGTGAACGGTTACACGAGCTTTGAGACCAAAGATTAATGTTATAAATATCACAATGAAAATCCTCCGTGTGATAACGGTTCCTGAAGGGAGTCATTAGAATTCATTTCTGGATGTGGCAATTAACCTATTACTGTCTGAGTCAAGACTGTTTTGCTGAGCAGCAGTGAGATACTGTCCTCTGCACAGCCTTGATTTTTCAATTATTAGTCATGACATCCTAAGTTTCTTAGTACAGATTATGCAGCATCACCCTCCAAATGCCTAGAATGCAAAGTCTCCAGGGATAATCCCTACAGTGATCAGTATAATGGGACTGATCCTTGACTGACAGTCCTTGGTACTAGACGAAAACAGAAATAATTTCAGATATTTACATTAATCAGAGCAGTCCATGCACCTGGATGATGGAAACACTCATTCAGTGTTGAACTGCACAATCTATGTATCACAAAAATGAAACTAATTTTGCTTGCTGAAACCAAGTGTCCTTTCTGATAGGAAGACATGCCTCATTCTGCTTACCAGAATATGAAATATTCTGTTTCAAAAGGAATCTGAGTGGAAAAGTCCCATTATCATAAACATTTCAATGATTATTTCAACTGCCATCTGTATTTCACTTAATTTTCTTCAAGTGTTTGAATTCCCAGAAAAGGCACCTGTGGTATTCATTCATGCAAACATCTCTTTCTACTTCCTCTCCTCCAAAAACACGTCAGTTTGCAAATGGAATAAAAAGAGCCATGCTACAGTGACTACATACTTTGGAAAATACTGCCCAGCGTGCTTTATAGTAATGACCACTGATGAGCAATTTCTCTCTGCTGTAGTTATTTTTCCTTAGAACAGGCATTATTTTGAACATCTTGTACAACGATTACTGAGGGGCTGCAATGTGTTAGACAACATAAGCATATTCATGATTTATCTAAATGATGACTACAGTTACTGATGGCAAAATTTGTTGTTTTTTTTTCTCCTGATGCATGAAGCGCTGTTCCTCTCCAGTGAATCTCAGACACTTACTATAACCAAAATGTGCCTTTATATGCATATGAAAATGCTTTTGGTCCATAAATGAAATAGTTTCACCTACTGGGAGAAGACAAAGTCATTCAGCGAGACAACATACTGAATTTCTGTTGAAACAGAACTGTAGAGCGTGAAATAGCAACCTGTCATCAGGTGTTGAGAGTCTGATGTTCATCAATGGCAGCTGAAAACCACCCTCTTCTCCCCACATATGTTTGAGGCAGTCAAGAGCCATCAGTGTGCAGGCAAAGACTGCAGCACTGCTTGGATATGTTTCACTCTGCCTTAGGGCTGTGTTCTATACAAGTAAAAAGCAAAAAAACAAACAAACAAAAAAAGACCAAAAAAAAAAAAAAAAAAGCCCTACCCTGAAAGCCAAACCAAAAGAAAACTACTCATTTTTGGTCAGTTCAATGTAGGTACTATCTACTTTGTATCAAAACATGTACTCTGTTTGAAAAATCCCCATCACACTACCTCACTTCATACAGAAAAATTTCAGAGGATGAAAGCAGTTGCCCTCAGCATGATGCACCCATTGAGGACAGGGGGCCTGCAGACATGCTTGGTGGTTGTCTGAAATGTGCTACCAAGAACAAGTGGTGAAATGCATCTGGTTGATTTTCTGACCAGTGGAGAGTCCACCTGGCTGATGTATAACATTTCGACAACGTAATCGGGCAGGTAAGCAAGACATACCTTCTATACAAGCAGTGACTTCAGCTGACCACTTTGAGTTTGAATAATACTCATTAATTTGGGCCACGCCACCAGCAAAAGAGGAATGCATTATTTCCATTTGCTTCTCAGGGCTCACATTATGATATCTAAAGCTCACCTTCCCCTATGAGAAAGGGATTTCTGAAAACTAAAAGCAGCCTCTCTGGCAGCAGGAGAAAGCAGCACGTGAAATTGAACAGATATGACCTTACATTAAACATCTGAGCTACATTTTAAAATACTGGCACCAATACATTATTATTTTGCTTTGATATGCTGCCAAGGGAAAGCAAAGATCCACTGAAAATTGAACTCTATTTAGAAATCACATCCATTTTTCAGTAATCCTTGTAATTCTATATATATAACTTAAAGATGTTACAAAATACAACAGGCTATGATGTCATGAAGTAATAACATGAATGTGAAGGTCTCAACAGGTTCATATTTACTACTGTTGCACATCAGAAAAATTACCAAGGAACATATAAATAACACTGCAAATGAATTATACAGAGAAACGTGGGTATGGTTAAAAGCATTGGTGTTAAATTAATAGTATTTTGGCTCACAAGCGCACCAACATGGCAACTGTTTCATAGAAATAACATTTTTATTAAGTTCACTATAGTACTTTTTTCTCCTTTTTTAAAATGTGCAAATGCCACCTTAAATGTGCCACTGTTGACATTTGGCTCATTATAAATATTACTAATAAATTTCCAAAGCCTGCTATCAGTAAAGCAAGCATGCTTTAACTCCTTTGTTGCTTGACGTTTTCAATAGTGCAATTTAACTTTCTCTTTGTAGACTATGGAAAGAGAGTAACTTGACACATCTGATATTTTACTCATGCAATTGTGTTTTATCCATGGCACTCAAAAAGCCCTCAGGATAAAAATCAGTAACTGCATTCAATCCATCTACAAATCATACTCAACTGTCTTATGTACAGCTGTGTAGCTTTGCTTTTTCTTTAGCTTCCTTTCATATTTGATAGATTTCTGCTCTTTTGTTAAGTATGTTATGCTGCTTTCCCTTTCTTTAACACACCCTGCCTCCACGATACCTTTTCTAAAGCTGCTCGCTACATATGACACAACCCAATTCTCTGCTTTCACATTTTCTACCTAGATGTCTCCAAGCAGTGTTTTCCATTAAGTGTCTTCATGCTGCTCAGAGCAGTACTACTGCCATGTAGGTCCCTGTCTCTTAGGTGCCAGTGAGATGTTTATTTTTTCCTCCCAGACTTCAGGGAAGAATTAAAAAAAATCTCAGCAGACTCAGATAGTCTTCCCAAAATCTTGATGCTAGGAGGCAGAGAAGCATTGACGCCTTAGGAAATGGATGTTCCTCACCCAAGCTGGTTTACTGCATTTTAGGTATTCTGGGGGATAAGAAAGGACACAATACTTCTTTCTACTGCTCATCAACTGAGTCTTCTCCACTGCACCTGGAAATACTCTCATGTAATGGCAGCTGATGAGTAAATGCAACTCATGTCATTTTTACAAAGGATTCAGAAACAATTCCAAAAGCAATTTTAACAGGTATGACAGAGGCTTCCATACAGGAATCAGAAAGCATTACAGTAGGTACTCTTCCCTTAGCCCTAGCTGACCCTTACTGCATCTGCAGGCTGCACAGGGCAGAGTGGAGGAAGGCAAAACTACAGGATGAGTCTTTGCCATCCAATTAACTCACATTTCCATTGGTTATGTGTTTACTGGAAACAAGGGAGTGAAAAATGCGAAACTGGGATGCTGTTCAGCAGTACATCACCACTTCCAATAACATAACTAAGCCAACATGAATTACTTATGAATGCGGGTATGGAAAAGGGAACATTTTTACTGATGTTTTCCATCCACCTGAGGAGCGCACAGAACAATTTATAGGCACACCTCTCTCGACACCGCTATTTATCCAGTGCATCTTGGTTAGATTTTTCCTACATATGGATAAAACTATCAAAATCTGCAAAGAAAAAATGGAAAGTAAAACTGAGTAATTCAAAAATGAATGAGAAAAAAAGAAAATAACAAGTTACTCTCAAAAAAATTGTCCTGAAAACCAGTCACCACTTAAACTACTTAGTCTTTGTCTTTCTATTTAAAAGGAAAAAAAAAAAAAAAAAAAATTAATTATAAAAATGCTTTCTCTCCTGCCAAATAGCAATATTGTCTTTTTGTAGTTTCATCAGGTCAAAAGCACAGTAAAGCCTGTGATACTCACTGATCTGAAAACAACGTTTAACAGAGGGAAAGCTATGTCATTTCTCTAGATTAAAATTGAAAGATTTCTTCTTCACTAAGTGTCTTTTCAATAAGGTAGTAGTTTTGAAATAATAATAAAAAAATAATTAATTGCATTTCCTGCTTTCCTTGGTTGTGGTCATGAACTGGAGAAGGCTGAGATGTGCCTTTTTTGTTATTGCTGTTTCTGTAAGAAAGAAGCCCTTGTTCTATACTTTTTTTCATCCGAGTCTGAAATATATTCACAAGGCCTTGTCAACAAATGTACAACTCTGAAATAGAGGACTAGCTTACTGAAACTAAGCACAGTTTCAGAACTGCTTAATGCAAGACTATAAAATACTGCTGCCTTTCAAAATTAAATTTACCAAGTTTTTAAAAAGGTGTATTTATATATCCTGCAACAGTTCTTCATTATATTTACTGGATCAATAGCCGAGATTACACTTTTCAGCTCCTAATAAACAGTGTGCATATTATAATAATCTGACTATTTCCTATCCTTTCCACTGATGCTAACTCTGTCAAAGGAGGAGAAAACACTATCAGAATCTTCAAACAAACCTCCTACAGAACATGATCTAAAGTAAATAGAAACTATCCAGAGAAGGAGAACTAGACGTGACATCTCTTGTTGCTCCTATTAATGCTGCTTTACTGCATGACCTCTAGGAAAATCCCTTCCTGATCGCAGTAAAGGTGTTGCACGACTCGCGCAGAAGGAGGGATGGGAGCTGCCCCAATGACTGCCTCTGCCAGGCTGAGCTCCATCCTGTGAGCAAGAGCTGAGCCTCAATGACAAGTAATGCCCACTTTTCCTGTGATCCTCACAGACCTCTATTTCCCAGGCGCAAGCAGCGACCTCAGCATTTCCTCAGAGCAGGAGGCTTTGACACAAACACAGAGCTCCAGAAGAAAACGCGAAGTGACACAGGGATATTTCAAACATGAGTCTTGCAGTGAGCTGCTGCAGGATCGGTGAGATGAGGGGTCAGACGGGTCAGCAAAATATCAAGGGTAGCAAATTGTTTAGCCACTATTTTGTTTAGTGTGCAAGTGGCTTTGGACTGGGAGGAGCGGTAATTCTTTCCGTTTTGCCTTGGGCAGTGAGAGCTATAAAAGCATTTGTACTTGACTGGTGTCTGGGGAAATCAGATGAGGCTTTGGGGCTGCTCCCTTATCAAGTCTGGCAAGTGCTATGCTACGTGTGGCACACTTAAGATTTTCTCTCTCCCTCTCCCTATTTCACGTAATACATCCAGAAACAGCATTAAACATGCCAGACCAAAAAAAACCCCAAACAAATAGGAGGCAAACAAATCCCTCCAACACTGCTTAGCAAGCTGCTTTTGCAGGGGTTTACTGTTTGAGCAAGACTTTTACCCTAATCTTCATAGAAAACCATAATGCCATACAGATGCCTGGTTAGTAAATGTCTGAAGCTAAAAATTTGCATGGGAACTTGAAGGAAGGAAGCTATAAACTGCTGAAAAAGAATCTTATTTACAGCTTGGCAGAAGTGACAGTACCCACTAGCAGGCATTAACAACAACAGCAACAGAAAGACAGATTTTTTTTTTGAATTTATTTAAAGCCATTTCTGTAGTTTAAGCCACGTTGTTGTCATATGCAAAATGAGAAATTACAACACAGCTGGGGACAACGGGGAATTTCAGTAATAACCTTGAACATTCATTTTATCTCCAACCCATACCTGGGTAGAAGTACAATTTTTGTTAAAATTGCTGGAATTAAAGTCAACTGTAAAATATTACAATCTTTGAAGAATAAGAAGGTGACTTTGGTTAATACTGATCCATTTACATAGAAGAACAATCCGCCTTTCAAAACAGAAATGTTCATTTAACTTGAAACACAAGTAATTAATTAATTCAACAGATAATAAATTGTGACTATTAAATGCAACTACCAACAGTAACTCTGAAAAAGTACTTTGTTGTGTCTTTTAGGTTTTGATAGTTCACAGTAGATTAGAACTAATTATAGTTTCAAGGTCTTCATCATTAAGTAACTCAGTGCTCCTATCAGCCAATTCACTGAAAACATTACACACACTAGACAAATGATTTATTGTGCAACTATACAACTAAAACTGGGCAGCCGCAATATTTGGGTGAATGTAGACAAGGCCTCAAAAGCCTGTTCTAATGGAACCAACCAGCCATAGCTTAATGGAGTAATTCCAATCAACTCAACCTGGAGTTGTCACAAGTCTATACAAAAATCTTGCCTGATACATAACCTATTGGATGGCTTCTACTGGAGTTCATAAAAAAACAAAGTAAACTATTCTTGATATTATCTATCCTTGCTTAAATAACATAAGAAAAAAACATTAAGAGATTGCTAACAGAAAAAATAAATGTATGAATTTTCATTTGTGATTTCATTTGAAAATTGAACAAATACACTTCTGGAAGGGACAGGCATCTCAAATCGATACATAATAAATGAATAAAACATCAGCGACCAGAGGCCAGCTTTTCTTGAGCAAAGTTACTGTATTTGCAAAGAAAGCGCTGAAGGGAAACAAGTAGATACCAGAAACCCATCTGTACTATACACTTGTATTGATTTGGAGGAGTTTGGTATGCATGAGAACTACAAGACTACATTCTAGGGAAATTAAAAGGAGATTCAACCACCTTATACTGCTAGAATTTTTTTCACCAAATGGTGGCTGTTCCTGAACTTTCATCACTAACAGAAAAAGAGAGAAAATGAAGGTTGATAAGGTTTTAAGCACTTCCACTGCCCTACTACTGCTACTGAATTCACTTGCCCCACAGCCAGGCTGCTCAGCATGGACCTGGGGACCTGGCACAGTCAGCAGAAAACCAGAGGAAGTGTTTCTAAACAGAGAATGCTAAGGGAATACACAACTGGGTCTCAGCAGTCATTCATGGGGACATGGGAAATGTGTCTCCCAAGTTGTTATGGCCGCCATCACACATACCATTCACTTTGCTGCAAAGTGCAGTGCCAGTAATACTTACTCTCAGTCCTTTCTTTCTTAAGTTCCTCAGCCTCTAAGCAAGGCCTTACTTACCTTTTAATTACACCAAAACAATTCTTGCAGAAGTCATTTGTCTTTAAAATGCTGGATTCCAAAATTAATGGTCCATACAAAAGCTAATTGATACAGGATCTTCAGGATATGAGATGGATTTGAAGGCACATAGATAAGACAAGCAAAATTGACAAAAGATCAGTAATTAAGATTTCCCAACATATTTATATATGCCAAAATAAGACTTCCCAACATACTGTATTTATTTATATGATGGGAAATCTTAATTTATCTGTGTATTTTTGCAGTATATTGGGGTTGCCAACAGAACAATCTGCAGCCACTCAGGCTGAAATTTTCTATAAGAGAAATTTATTTCCCTTCCATTTCATCTCAGCAAATGGATCTCATCTCTGAAACTGGAAGTAGGAAAAACAGGTGCTTAACTCCTACAGATATCCATCTAACTACTTTGAGGGGTGAGATGCTGTTCTCAGGTACTGTAGCTAAATGACTATGTTAAACCTGTAAAATAGAAATGATCAGATATTTTTATGAACTCTTCAACTACCATGGACCTGTCTTGGATCCAGCTTCTCCTGGATAATTTTATAATTTTAAGGAAACAGAGCAATTGCAATTCCCAGAGAATCTGTCCTAACAGTAGACAATGTGCTGACCTTGAAAAGACTTTTTCATTGCTATTTTTTTTTTTTCTAAGCTAGTGGCAGAAAAATATCCTACACAAAAAGGGCTATAGAGGCCACAATTCTGGGGCAGCAGAGCACTGTAAAAGGATTATGTTGCTGCTCAGAGAATATGTACCACAAATATTTTTCCCTTGCAAACTGTGACAGCTACACAAAAATCCTAAAACTCAAGAACTATTCTGACCATCTATACTTAAATTTTTAACTATCATTCATGAGAAAGGCACACTGGGGCAACAAGGAGCAAGCAGAACAGGAGACTCAGCACATCTTTATTCAGTGGCAGGAAGGCACTATTGTCAGATGCAGAATGGGCCTGAAAAGCAAAGAAAGCCTGCATTGTTGCCAGTGTTACTGGGAACACCCCAAGCGCTCATTGCAGTATTCAGAGAGATGAGCTGGGACAACCCAAAGCAATACCTTTCAAACTGATAAACCAAGCTCAATTCTTGCTATAAGACTAAAACCCAGGCACGCAGGTAAAGTACTTACTACCCAGAAATGCACGGATAACAAGTGGCTGGAGACTGGCCTTCAGAGTCTGTCTCCGCAAGCGTGCTCCGGAGTTACAGCAAAAGATGCAGTCAGCCTTTTAGACACGGTTGTCTTGGAGACACCAGAACACACTGCGCTGATGACAAAGAAAACAAAAAGCTGGATGCACTTTCTAAGGCTTTTAGTCTGCTCTCTTTCACATCGAGTTCATGGAGGAGGGCCTCCCTGGGATGGGTATGCGAAAAATGCTGGCAAACCCCACTGCACAGTGGGGCCGAAAGTTGTGCCTGGTTGCCTGGCAGGGCAGCCTGCTCATCTCCAAGCAATCTGCACCAGAGTTAAGCCCTTCCACACCTAACCATCTTCAGCGCATGCCAAGAGGTTTGATAATACAGGGGGCTATAACTTCATGAGCTTCACGTGAGCTTTTCCTGACAGCAGACACTTACAAAGGATGGTGTTGGGGGGGGGGGAAGGGAATGGGGAGGCGGAACGTTAAGCTGCAATTATTCTTTTATGAATCTGATGATCAGTAACTGCAGAGCAGTAGGTCTGCTTTTAAAATAATTATGGAAAGCTCGAAGAGCTGCCAAGTGAACTCTTACAGAAGCAGTCTGTGACCCAGAGAGAGAAATAAAGCAGGCAGTGTCTCCCAGCTCGTGCAAGGGCCCGGGAGCCACGCTGGGGATTATTTCCAATTAACCAATTGGTTTGCTGAGAGATGCCTTCCAAACTATAGGCAGAGATTCACAAATATACTTTTAACATACACAGCCACAGAGTTTCCAGCAACTAGCAAAGGAACAGCTAGTGGCATTTAGGCAGTGGCTCAGAAAAAAAAAAAAAAAAAACACCTATCTCACTGTCATTGATATGCATGAAGAAATTTTAGCAAAAGCCTTCTTTTTAAAGAGATGATGGACTCAACAGTGAATCTCTCCTATTCCAATTACGAGTAACACCTGTAACTCCCTGCCTTCTTGGCTGAACTCACAGATCCTGGCTTTGCAAGAAAGTAAGACAAGTTTGTCATTTTTGCCCACTTTAGCTAAGGAAGGCTATTATCAGGGAGTAGCACTCAGCCTGAACAGGCCTCTTCTGCACTGTATATAATATGTGCATCAAGTACGAGGATCTTTTCAATTTGCAGTACTCTTCATCGATGTAATTCAGAGCCACATCATAGGATGCCATGACAACAATAGTAACTAGTGGCTGTAGATACACAGTGTCACATGCACCCATCGCTCCCTGAATTAATTTACGCTAACACCCAGGTCTAGCTGGATAGCCTGACAGCACGCCCCCGAACACACACAATGCAAGGACTCTGGCTTTGTCTCCACATCTAAACCTCGTGTAGGGCAACATGATACTGACAATTATTTGCAGAGAGTGCACAAACGTTTCATCTATTTCATACAAAAAAAAAAGATGGAAGCTCTCACTCCACCACAGGTTGTATGATTGTTTATTAATTTCCTGATTTCGTGGGCTGCTGACTTCTATATGCCCATTTTCAGATTCTGAGTACACCAAAAATTCTGTGTGATATATCAACATCTAGTTCTGACTGAACTGAGTGGGACAGGAGGAGATGAGGTGAACACAAGCAAATTGATAATTTTCCACATCATACCTTCCTTTTACACTGTTCCTCTCTTTTGCCTGGACAACCTCCAAAAGGAGGGAATGGAAAAGCCTACACAAACATGCGTGTTACCTGCCTTCCTAGTCTGTTCTAGAAAGTCATAAAATGGATAGACAGGAGAATATTGGAATAATCAGTACAACTACCATCATGCATTACCTCTAAACATCTTTAAGTAGAACTATACTACCACAACAGATGATTGTTATCCTTTCACAATAATGACTGGCAATAGCAGAAACCTAGGTCAAAAGATGCAAAAGACATTCAAACTTGATGAGATCAGCTGCTATTGGTGGTTTCTGAATAAGACTTGCCACAGTCATACACAGCATTAAAATCACCATCTCTCAATTTTATTCCATTTGTCTTACCACTAAATGCAAAACAGTATATTTTATTAACTGAACTGCTGACTGCATTTGAGACTGATAAAAATACAACTATACTATAGACACCAAAGTACAGATTTGGGGATATTTCAGGCACTGTGTGTCTTAGGCACAAACAAGCCAAGTCAAATGTCATGGAATTTTCAGAATTGGTGAGCCTATGATTTTAGCAAGGTTAATAAAAGTAAATTCAGAAATTGTCTTCTCATGTGAAGCGTACCTCAGATGCCACCCATGAACTGAGTGGCTGTAAGCCTTCCAGGACTCCATCCGTAGTGCATGCTTGCATATTAAATCTTTAGTATTCTTCAGCGATGTCTTCTTGCAAAAGCATACCATAAATAGGACATGCTGCTGCTCATATTGGCTCTATCCTTTTACAATTATACATCAAGTTTACTTAATGGATGGAGACTGACAAGTTCCTTTTTGTGTGTCTGTACTTGAAACAAGCAGTATCATAGCTTTTTCTCAGGTACAAAACAAAAATCCTAGGAATTTGAGTTGAACACTTATGACTGCAGCATCCTAATGACCAATGTTTGGTCATTCTTTCTGATGTGCAGCCTTTGACCTGTCAATCATCTAGAAGTTGAAAGAGATGCATACTATGTACACTTATCACATAAAATGCAAACTGCCACTACTGCCTTACAAGAATTCAATGGTGCAAGTACAAATCTGAAAACTCTGTTAGTTTGCCAGACTGGCCCAATCTGGCAGACTAAAAATGCCTCTTTGATGCATCATTTACAATTTCTTTGATGATAAGTAAATCGATACATGGCAAGTACAGATGATCTATTCCTTGGTGTAGCTACCTTGGGTAGCTGAAGCATGCACAGCAGTATGATTATGTAGGATTTATTGGCAACACTGGAAAACTAAAAAAACAAACTATCCAAAATGATTAGGGGAGCAAGTCCTCTAAAATGGAAATGGATTAATTTAATGATAATCATAATTTAATGATACCGTAATTCCTGCTTAAAGTTTAAAGTAAATAAATAGCCCAAGTATGTGTCCACCATTTTGATATTGAACCCAACAGTAAAGACCAGGCTTGGAAAACAAAGGAGTAAATACTGATGATGGTTCATGAGGCAGAATGTACTATAAAACAGTATTTTTTCAATTAATTCCATTTTGTGAAATATCTCTTTAATTAATTTACAAGATTAACGAAGATAGCCATTGCATCAATTTTGTCTATCAATTGCACTAGAGACACATCCTCATAGGAAAGCTATCAAAGAATTAACAAGCTAGATACTTGCATGCTTCTGCATCAAAAATCACTTTCCAGGTTTCATACCTATTCACAGCCTGCCTCATTCTTTTAGAGGATACTCTCAAATGTTGCTCAAAATTTGGGCAGAGAGGTTTTTATACATCAAGACTACGGACATTCGCTAAAGTAATTACACAAGATTATAAAACACACAGGTTGCTCTGAAAGTAGTGCCTCCTATTTATTTCCATAGAAATGACAACAGGTACAAAGAGATAGATAGGCAGATACAAAGGAAACAAAACAGGTACACAATTTGATAGAGCAAAATCTCACTGTTTTTTCAACACAGTCACAATTTCCTATGCATTATCGCCAGCAATGAACGAAAGCATGCTTGCAGTGCTTCTAAAAACTTGCACCAGTGGAGCTGTTGCCACAGCTGAAATACACCACCCACCACCTCACTGTGCTCACATCCACTGGTTTGTCTCCATAAACATTCAGCAAGCACCAGTAACGTCAGCAAGTGCCATCTTTTCCTCGTGGAGGAATTCAGTGACACACCCTTGCTTCATGCACACTTCCATGTCAGACGCCATTCTGTCAGACTGCCCTACCGCTGCCATCTGTCACATGGCAACAACATGTGATGGAATATTGGTAGGAAGGTTCGATGCATACTGTCATACTACCAACATCCACCTCTGATATCATGTGACAACATAATTAAATGGCAGCCATTTTCAGAGCAGCCCTCAGAATCTATGCAAATGAAAGCCCTTTAATCTTTGCCTATATCCAATCCAAAACTCTCCAAACCACACACAAAGCCATTAACTCCTACAAAAGTTTTAAAGTTCCAATCCCCCTTTCCAGATAAACTGTAATTAAGATCTTGTGCCACATCTCTTTACAGTCACGTAAGTTAAAGAGATAACAAGTATTGGCTGACAGCTAAATTGCTCCATTTTGCCCAAGCCATACCAGATGTCTACTAGAATTGTTTCACCATGGCAAAGCTAGGAAACAACAAGATTTTGCTTACTTTCAAAGAGCTTTCCCCACTTCCCAACTGAAAACCTACTGTGTATTATGAACACCTAGCTCAGTTTCTTAGGCCTTTGTAAGGCTATGTGCTCCACGTAGCTGATGTACACTGACTACCACTTGTCAAATTTATTAGTGACCCATCTACTAAGTCCTGCTGCAACAACCCATAAACAGCAAAGAGCCTTTCAGTTAATAGCATCTAGATAATAAATCTCTACATGATTCCTGTAATTTTTTACCAGAAAATAAGAAATAATGATGCCTAAAAGAAATATTTACAAACTAACACATTGAAACTTCAGTTACAGTAAGTAAAACAGGTTTTCTTGTTCTTCATAGCAGATGCCACTTGCTCCCACGATTGTTTTATGCGAATTCAATTCCTTAGACATCAACATTACGCGCTGCATGTTTTATGGATACAATTTTGCATCTAGGTCAGTTTCAATTTTCCAAATCTTCATCCTTAGCAGTCAAAGCCAGAATCACAAGAACAACAGAAGATCATTAAAGAATGATGTGTCTGCAATGTGAATGTACATAATACACCATGCAAACAAAAAGCAAATTTTGCAGTTCCGGTTAATGTAAATCACCATGAGGTAATAATTTGTATGACTTGCCAGATCGACTGGAAGGCAAAGCCTGAACCAGGAAAATTGTTTTTGTATTACTACATTCCTGGTAAAAGTAGACAGGACTACTGCTATACTTTGAACTGGTCATACATGATTTCATTGTGGAAATACAGTCCTGGATACCTATCTCTGTATTAGCACAGCAGCTGAAATATTGCAGCTTTACACCTCCTGCTTGCTTAAATCACTTTTACTGCTGTAGCAGGTATTTACATCAATGTTGCTCCTGCATAGAAAATAACATGATAAAATCTTCTGGTTATTTGTAAAAAGGTTTTTGTAACCATCATCTCTATTAAATGTATCTGGATCAAAAACAAATAAATCACTTAAAAATGATCAGAGCGGGTTCTTAATACCATATCTGAACATTATTTTCTCTGGCTCATTTTCCTCTTCCTTTTACATTCTGCATATTACACCCCTCCCCCACTTTCTCTAGTAATCCCTTTTCTATTGTGCAGACATAAACAAAACGAAACAAAAAGAGCAAAATTAGCCCTTATTCCTGCTGTGGGATTGTGCCACAGAAACAGAGCAAAGTTCACTAGAATTATAGAATTATATACTGTCAGCTCTGCTCTGCTCCCACTGACACTTGCTGACTGTCTGCACAGGAGGGAATGGAGATGTAAAGTTGTAGCATACAGAAGATATGAATGAGGGGAGAAAAGCAAAATGGGCATCCTGGCTTACAATACTCCTAAATATGCAGACACATATTACAGACACTATGATTGTACGTGTAACAGTTTGCTAAGCAGAAGCAATTGGAATGCTAGTTCTACCATCAGCAGTCTATCACATGATTCCAAATCACAGGTGTGTATCTCATGTAGTTGGGATAAACTGTTGCTTAAACTCAGTATGGTCAAATAAACTACAGATTAACAATTAAATGTTCCCCTCTTTAATTCATAATATCAAACCTGATGAGTTCTCTTTCAGCTAAAGACACAGGTAGGTACATTACATACAGAAGAGATTTGGTTGCCTATGAAGATGTTAAACAGACTCTTCAGCTCCCACAGAACAGTCATTCACGTTTGTGATGGACGTGAATCTTATTTTCAAAACCATTTCTAATGTAAGACTTCAAAATATATAGGCTATTGCCACCTTTATTTCACAGCAGTGAAATTCCATGAGAAATTCTCTGTCAAAGTTTACTAACAGCACAGTTTAAAAAAAAGTTGGTTTCCAAAAGGCTGATGCTGTAATTAAAATTAAAAGCAAAATTTCCAGTTTGAGAGCAGAACTTAATGAAAGGCCAACAGCAAGTTAAAACTTTTCATAATAACCAGTTTCCATAAAAGAAATTTCTTTGGCCTTTATCCAAAGGTAAATACTAGATACCTAAGAGCATTCCACACATACATTTAGAAGTACTATTATTATCACACAATTTCAGAATAACAGGTTACATCTAATAAGATTGAGACTGCTGGTATTTGAAGATAAAATGTAGAATGCACTCAGCATGTTAAACAACAGGTTATTCTACATCTTAGGATACTTGCATTCTACATATATACATGCATGCTCAGTACGTACATAATATTAAATACATATTGATACTTATCAATGCCTTAGGACAGCAAGTGTATTTATACCAGTCCTAGGACAGATGGATATTTAAATTCTTCATATAGAGACTATCAATTTTGTAGTATTAATGTTGAAGACCTGCTTCCTCAGCTGATTCTCCAAAGAATCAGGTTTCCAGGAAGTATCCAGCTTATCTTTCACCCATTTTCTACTCAATTTTAAAAATAAATATGAACACTTTAAAAATGACAATGACAAGCTGAAAATGGTGGAATTCACGTCAACCAACTGTAGTGAGCCCAAATGTCTAATCTGTCCACTTTCTGTACTTGCCTGAAAGATAAATTGCTTTCCTAAAGGGTTAAGGCAGGCTGAGATAGTGCCATCTAAAAATAACTTTCCCTCCACTAGAGAGTCTGCAGAAGCCCAGATGACTGACACCAGATGCCCAGCAATAAAAGACAAGTTTTATATGAAGAAATATCATCTTGAATTAGGCTAACTTGCATAGTTTCAAAAATGACGCAAGTTTTGGGTCACTGAAACTCTTCTTTGGGTTGTTTTAAAATCTGCATAATATTATTCTCAGGTGGGCATGTATTCTTACTTTGCAGCTATGGAAAGACAACCAAAGACAAAAGATTTGCCAAGGGCTACAATGCAAACTAATAGCAAACTAAGATCAAAGATCAAGCAGTTCTGGATGTACATTTGGGGGATTCATTCCCTAGCTAACATCACTTCTCTAATATATTTGGAGAGCCTGCACTGAACAAAAACAGACTTGCCAAATTGCCTTAAGAGAGTTGTTTCACGGTTTCAATGTGCCCTACATCATGTACTTCACTGCGATCCACCAAAAGAATATATTGGCTGCTGCTGATAAAAGAAACCAGTTGAAGCCACAAGGAAAAACCAGACCCTGCTAATGCTATATGTATGATCTTAAAATTATCTACTCCATCTAAGTATTTCCACACTCACAGAACGGACAATAAGGAGGAAAAAAAAAAAATTATATATATATATGATAAACTCACTTTGAAACAGATTTCTACTTTAAATAAGTTGTATGGTCTAAAACAAGAGCCTGTTTTTAGGCAGAATTTCTGACAAGGAGAGAGTGAGTCAGTACAGATCATAAGCAGTTTATGCATACAGATATCCAGAGGGGAAAATTACTGAAAATTCTGTTTACAGTTCTGAGGTTGAGACTGCCTACAGGTAAATAGTCTAGATTAGAATTAGTGGCTAAGGGTGATGGTTCTTTCATAAGTCTCTGATCTGATATAACCCTTTTTGTGAACTATAACTAGATTTCTATGTACTTTCCCCTCAGGGACTCATACGCAGTTCCTGACCTTGAATGGGTACCAGCTGACCTGGCAAAGACTCCTATCACCAGATCCAAAATAGCCTCAACGATACTCCCAATGTGGGTCGTGATTAGCATTACCACTCGACAAGAAGCAATGACTTCTCTGGTCTGCGTTGCAGTTGACAGTCACAGACAAAAAGCTTCCCATAAATTGTTGAACGGTACCCAACTGAGCAGGAAGAATCTGGAGGGAAGCTTTTAATAGGCCATTGAAGAACACTGTGATGAGCTAAGTATGAAACAGCAATAGGAATAATAGTGGAGGACTGCAAAACAAGGGCATAAGGCCTAATATATGTGAAGATGTGCCAGTCAGAGGCAGGAAGGAACTAATGCTGGGAAAGGGAGCTCACAAAGCAATTCTTGAGTAATGAGTCGGATAAAAATACACCTTACTAGTTCTGTTTGCCTTTAGCCTGTGATGCATTTAGCAGCACTGCATATCTAGGAATATTGCCCTGCTATTTAAACTGTGCTCCCTGCCTCATTCTCAACAGATGGCAGTACCTTCTGCCACCTGTTCCTGCCCCCCTTCCCATGAAAGCACCCCACAAACCAGTGCTTAAATCTGTAGAGCTTAGCACAAACGCAGATGGCTGACTGTTTTACCTTTTCTTCTTCTTTTCATAACCTATAAAACTAAACTATACCAAGTAATCATGGATGATACAAAAATGATGCAATAAACTTTATTCTAGTTTTCTGAACCTCCGGATGCATTTCTTCCCTCTACAACTGTAAGATCATAAGTACCCACAGAAGCTACAGAAAACATGTCATTTGTCTCAAAATGCCCAAGCAGTGAACCAAAACGTGACATTTCCCAATCAGGACCTACCAAGGTTTAAAGAAGTACTAGCTGTTCAATACTGGCTAATAAAGACACACTATGTGGTACTCCTAGAATCCCCTGTATATATTCAAAGTCAGCCTTAGAGAAAGACATCTCTTACTCCAGGCTCTGTTCCCTTTGAAAATTTCTGGAATTTGAGGCAAAAAATGCATGGAGGCAGAAAGGAAGAGAATGAAAAAAAAAACCACAAAAGGGAGCTGGAAGCTGAACCCTTTGGACAAGCTGGCAGAAGAGATCACATACTTGTTCCTAACAAATAGCTAACTGCAGAAGACCCACTGCTTGGAAAGAGGTCCATTCAAGTTATATGAGAGATGCTTCCTTACTCCCTGTGCATAAAGATTATGAAAGAAAACATGTATTTCTGAGTTCTTCCACAATTGCTATAATCAAATTTTTAATAAATTTGACTCAAACTCTTCAAAAGTAGAAAAAAAAAAAAAACCTCTTCTTCTACCATTTAACAGGGAGAGAAATGCCAGATACTGGAATAAGCAAGAAGGTGTTACCTGTGGGACGCTAGGTAACACAGTTTAACGTTTACAGTAAGGCTCCTATGTCTGCTCAAAAATTTGCTTCTTAGTTGACTTATACAGTTTTTAAGAGGTCTTACTTAAAAAGCACTTCAGTGAATAGCCGCCATGAAAATTGACTGACCAGAAAAAAATCCATGCAGAATTCTGCCTTATATAAAATAGGAAACACATTAATAATGTCTGTAACACAAATCTAATTTGGCAACATTGCAATGAGAGAAACTTGCACTTTGTAACTGCACAAAAAATTGTTGCAATCTGGATATATGAAACACTAATCATACAAAGACTGTTAGTAAACTGAATACCTACTATTCCTTCTGCATTCAGGAATGACTTTCAGTGGTAACAGTTATGCCCATCTACCTGCATGGACAAGCGTCCTGTCAGATGACTGCTACAAGAAAGCAATGCTTCCCTATCAACTTGTTGAACTAACTGACAGAGCTAAAATAGGATTTACAAGCCCAACAGTTTGAGATAGGAACAAAAGAATTCACTCTGTTCTAAGAAACCACTATGTTTGCTTTTTTTAGTACACTTCAGAACAAGTTAAGGCTTTACTGATCTTCAACAGCACAAATACAAGACGGCTGTTCAGAGTAAGCCTTAACACTTCCAGTAGCAAACATGCCTACAGACAAGTGTGTGCCTATGGGTAAAATTTGCCTCTTGAGTATGAAAGTTTGTGAAACAATTCCTGTCTATTTTAGGTTATTACTTTAGGTACTGTCAAGGGTTAGAAAATGAGCAGCAATTAAAAATAAGCCCACTTATGAGTGGAGCAGATGATACTTTTGCTTTAATAACAGCCTCTATACAACACTTTGTTTTCTGCATTTCAAACAGTGATAATCCAAATGCAAAAGTGCAAGTTTTTTGTTTTTTTTTTTTTTTAAATGTATTGTGTATTAGATTAGCTGTCAGTTGCTAAACATGACAGTTTCATTACACTTTTTATTCCCCCACCTCCCCCCCCCCCCCTTTCCTGTTTCTCCCCCATCCTTCCAAGAGAGAACATTTACAATTTTGAGTCCTTCTCTGGCCTGCCAGCATCTCCCCTAACTACATTGGCTTTTCAGCAGTGCTGAGCAACTTGCTCTTCTACTTCTTCATTCATACTTCAGTGGCTTTTTGCTAAACAGAATAAAACTAGAAGTGGGGTGGCGAGACCACAGATACTCATTTCCTCTATGGATATCCAGCCTAGTTACATAATCACTTTCTTATTTTAGAACATTAAACTATTCTTAGAGAAATTGCATGGAAGGTACAAAATAAATAAATAAATAAATTACTGTTTGGTCCAGTGAGCATTCAAGTGGAAGGTCAAACAGGTAACAGCACAGGAACTAACAAAATATCATAGCCGTCTTCTATAGGTAAATCTGCCCATCATCTGGTATTATTACTCCACAACTATCCCTGACCAGACACAAATATCCAAAACCAAATCAGAAGCTACTTTAAATGCTCCTATTTCTTTCAGTCTCTCAAAAATAACTATTCCATTGTCTTGCCTTTGATCATTCAGAGATTACACTAACACATTACTTCTAAATTTGGCACAAGACAGGAACAAAGCTACAAAGCATGTTTACTGCACAGGACAGAGGCTTGTTAGAGTTACTATTTGATAAAATCCTGGTGAAGAAGAAAGATTGTGGTTATTGTTATCCATTATTAAAGCAGACAAGAAACACTTCTACGTTTAAAGTATGGGAAAAAAGCCTTTTTCTTTGAGCAGTCAACTAGCAAAACTGCAAAATGTTTTTTTTTAAAATCCTTTTTAGTGGATTAAGCATCTTTTAAGTCATACATCTTATACATGATTAATTTTGTAAGCAATGGAAAAAATAACAGCATTTACTACAAGGGTCATTAGCTTAAAATGAAATTATTACCCATTTTTGAATGGAGATACAGGCACACATTTATTTCTTTAATGCTTTTACATTTATGCTTCTAAAACAGAACGTTAAGGATAACATAAGCTGGATGATATGTAATAGGCATATTTTATCCATATACATGACAAAGACTTGCCAATTGGCAATTCCAGTACCATGAGAAGTTGGGCAGCATTTTATTTTCCCTTTGAACTTCAAAAAACTTAGAGGCTAATCTCTCATTTTTAAAAAAGACTGTTTAAAGTTTCCTGTTCCAGATAAAAATCTTTACCGGACAGACTACCTCTGTTCATCACACCATTTACAAGCAGTTGCACCAAAACATTACTAGCAACACGTAACTATCGGAGGTTAAAAAGGAATTACTCTGACTGCATTTCTTGCACACTGCAATGTGCACAGAGGGGGCTCAATGGGGCCTTGTGCCCCCCACCCTTCCTCACCCATGCTCTCAGCTCATTAGAATTTCTGCATCCTCTGGTCCTGCAGAACTCCTGTTACCTTCTTTTGTGCTGGGGCACTAAAGACAGTAATTTACGTCTAATTAACGGAACTGAGTCATAATGAGCTTCTTTCTTTCAGACATGGTTTGAATGCTAAAATTCCAAAATAACCAGCAAAACTGGGCTTCTAGTCTTGCTCCATGTTAAGTTCCTGTAGCACAATGCTCTTATTCAGGCCCCCTCGCTTTGCATACAGTCGGAGGGCCGGAGGTTGTTCACACTGAGAAAGCCTTAAGATGGTTTGCACAAAGGGCCTCGCCGTCAGCTTTAGCATTGTAGCTGAGCAGCCATGTTGAGGCAGGCAGGCTGACTCGCTCGTCCTTCGAGGCTCTCTGTGGGTTTTCTCCCCCAGCTCTGAAATGGCACCGTGTCTGACAGGGCTCTTCATGAGCGATCAATTTGCAGCAAGAGAGACAAAAGGCGAGATGGAAGTTAGAAGGGAAAGACACAAAGGACTGCACATCTGTGTCAAGAAAAGCGTGATAAAGCAGTTCTTCTACCGACCCGAGATGAGAGACCAAGATGTAATGAGGTAAGTCGAGGCTATCAAACGAACTGAAGCGGGAACAAAAGCGTGCACAAAAGGAAAGGAACTGTGCTGCTCAGTCAAGGAAAGAGGAAACTTGCTGACCCAGTGAATCTAACCACAATAATACAAAAGGAATACATCAAACGTTTAAAGATATTGACCAATCACCCGGAAAGATCGTTCAGAACCAGAACCTGGCCTATCATATTTCTATCACTGTTTTCAGTTACACAGGCAATTGCAAAGAAGTATATATCACATCCATACTAATATGTTACTGTAAGCAGGAAGGCAAAAAACAGCCTCAGTAGGATGAGCAAGTAACAGCCTTGCAGAGCTTGGCTCTTCCACAGAGTTCTGGAGCACAACCAGCCAAAGAGAACCTCCCACCTGCATGGACCCAACTGCACTATGTATGGATGCATCAAAGAAAATGTCCCTGTGCTGCACTGTTGGCTTGGGCTTCCCAACTCCTAAGTTCGGAGTTTCTGAAGGAAAGCTACAAATTTAGGTCCTCTCTACCAAAGACTGTTTGGTGGACTACAAATTACATTAAAGACCAAGAACTATCTTTATTTGTTTGGCATTATAGTAATACTATGCATTACTCATAACACTCATTTTACAAATCTTTTTTTTTCCCCAAAAATTAATTTTAAGTAGAGCACCTTAGTTAATGTTAAAGCAACATGCCTGATGTCAAATGACACGTAAATAGTTACACAACCACCTACTCATTTTTACTGGTAGTTCACTGAAAGTATGAATTTGTGACAGCAAAATAAAGCCTCAGACTAAAATAATTAATAATTAGATCATGGTAGTAAAAAGGCATTCTGAGATTTTATTTTGTATGGGTTACCTTGGAATCACAGAATCTTCTGAGTTGGAAGGGACCCCTAAAGATCATCTAGTCCAACTTCTCTGCAACAGTTTTTATAGCATGAGTGCAATATAACAGCTTATAAACTTTTGTCTTGTTTTGTAACAGTACACTGAATATATTAAAGTTTACAGAGCTTTACTTTCACCTACTTTGATCAAAATAATTAATTCATATTAAGCTAATAATCCAGATGCTTGGTAAAAATACTTTAATTGGATTATGAGAAGTTATTGTTTTCAATTGGCTAAAAAGCACTCAAAGTTGAATTACACTAAGAACACTTTCAATGTTACAATTATGTGTAAAGAAAAAACAATGTTATCTTTAAAAACTGTATTTGTCAAGTATTCGTTTTGTTAATGCACTGTTCTAGTCTTCTATGATAGTGACTTATTAAACGTAGTTTTCAATGAAATTTATCATAAAGAAAACAAGTACATCACACTATATTAAAACTTATCTTCATTTGAAAACAATATTGGTAATTAAATGACATCATAAGTGGAATTGCTTTCAAAAGAAAGAGTACTCATTTAAAGAATCAGTTAATCAAACATGAAAATTCTTAGTAAAATTACTGTACTCTCTTTAAATGCAAGCACAGCAACGGAAGAGATTTAGCTTTCATTTTTGCCCATAAATTTTGTTAATACGAAAAAAGACAAATCAAGAACCATGCATCACGACAATCAGTCCAGTTTTGTTCCTCTGAACTGAATCAAATGGATTTGCAAAGGTTGATTATCATCAGTTGCATATAAAATGCATTTTCACTGGAGGAGTACAGGCCAGATTAAAAAGAAGAAAAAAACAAAAAACAAAAAACAAGAAGGGCAATTACTAACAAAAACATACACTAAATGTAAAAAAAAAAAACCAACTATTTCCATAATCATTTTTCCCTGAGCAATCTGAATGAACACACAACTAAAGCACAGAACCGGCAATCTGCTGCTGAGACCACTTTGTTTGCTGATGGCAGAAGGTTCAGACTGATATGTACTGCATTTTCTCAGAAGCTCATGCAGTGCTCCCTAGAAGAGAGATTTTTAAAATAGCATACGAAGTGTTTCTACACACAAAGCACAATGAAAGGTGCCTCACCAATTTCCTGAATCTTTCTCTGAAAGAACAAATACAGCTATACCTAATTTTCTACTTCAATATTTGCAAGGGACTTCAATAATAACCAATTTGGTTTCGGTAGTACTCATTCTACTTGCATTATTTTCTACTCTTCTATTTTAACAATTTGTTTAACACAGTTTGCACAAAGAAACTTCATTATGAAGAAAACCATGTCTGACTGACAATATATCAACTGATTATGCCGCTGTGCAAAGCTCAAGCTACCTCACTACCACATGCTGTTTTAGCCCTAAGAACTTCTTGCCTTTTCTTCCACTACAAATACCGAATGTAAAAGCTTGCTTCCATATGCAGATTAAAGTTTAAGTGGGTATGATAAGAATTTACTCCTAAAACTTAGCAATGGCGCTCAATGAAATTTTAATGCTAGTCAAAGACTCCAGACAGGATTCATTTCTACAATTTAAGTCTCAAATTTTTAAATTTATATGGCAATTCAGTCATCCATTTAACAGCCTGTCAAACCAAGCTAACAAACATATAGGAAACATGATTTCAAGACAAGAATAAAGACCACCAGAGTGCTGTTAATATACTTGTGTGCACGCTGATGTACACACATTGTCTGGTTTTGTTAATGCATTCCCAGTGTGAAGCCCTTTTTCCTGACTCTTCCAATCAGTAGATCCCTAATTCTCTGTTACTGGTTCCACCTGGCTAGAAAGGCTTTTCTCCATTCATACTGTTCCTATTCCCATATTCAGAGTGACCAACAAACAGGGACGACAGCCACAAAAATCAGACTGATAAGAACCAGGTTTGGGCCCTGTCTACATGGAGTCCATCTTACAATACTATTTTTTCCTTTTGGTTTATGTTTATGCACCAGTGTAGCCATACTGATGTCAAACTTGCTCAATCTAAGTTTCATACCAATGCAAGAAGTGTGCATCACTACTGTCAGAGCATTACAGGAGGTCAGGGCTTGCAGTTTCCCACCCACCTGATGCAACTAGATGCAAGTCTGAGTTACAACTCTAGCACTTGCTTTTAAAAGCTTCTCTCAGGAAACAGAAGTCACTTCAAATAGATTACTTTAAAATGTTTGACAAAAGGCTGCCTGTTTTTTTGTGGTATTGGAAGTTCATCTTCACATAATTCAGTTTCAGTAGAAAATTTGCAGATGTCCTGGAGAGTAAAGCTGCACGACGGACACATTTCTCCCATTTCTGGGAACGAGGAAACACATGCTCCTCCTACAAACAGCCAGAGAATACCTTGCAGCTCTTTATGAAGTCATATAATAGCTGGATACCAGATCCAACTTAAGAACATTACCTTTCAGTTCAAGGATTGTTAAATTGGTCAAAAGTAGTTGAGTAATCACAGTTGTATTAAAAAAACACAGACCCTTTGCCAATATTAAACCCGAAATGACTTTAAAGGTCCTCCCTGAGTCTCAGGCTTTTATTAAGGTCACAGTGACAACCACTGAGCCATCCAACTTTCTCTAATTCAAAAAGGGCTCCAACTTAGAACTGGAAAAAGTCTGAAATACAACACTATAAGAAGGCATTTAAAAATACATTATTTCAGCACCTTGGGACATGGTGAATTGAAAAGCTGACTTTTTACTCTCTTTTTATTTATGAATAATTATGTGAACAGAGAGATGTGAAACGGGTGTTCAGAAAGGCAATGTATTATTCAACTCAGAGCAGAATTCACATTCCAGGACACATTTCTCCATGAGTACAGGACTCCACTGAATAACATTTTCACAGCACTGCAGATCACAGTATAATTCCTGGGTCACAAACAACGTGTCCCATAGTTTCATCACAATAGCTGAAATTCCTCATGTGACCTAGTGTTATACAGCATTGGTACACGCTGAAGTCAGGGCATAAAGCTGCATGCTACAACCAAGGCTGAGAAATATCCCGTGTAAAGCGTGGCTCCGTCTGGTGCTCATTTCATACGCAAAAGATTTGGCCAAAATTAAGCGGGACCTCCACTACCATGAGAACAAAAGCAGAACACAAACAACTATTTACAAAATTGTTGTGGATTTTAAGGGAAATAGGAAGAGTCAGGATTACATAAAAATTCACTGTATCTCACGTTATTCTCATTTATGTTTTGAAGATTTCAGAATGCTGACCTCATTAGCTGAGTGAGTTTCTCTTGCTGCTAAGTAGACCAGTTAGGTATTTAAGAATTTGGTCTCTGAAATGTACAGAAAAATCTAGACCTCTGCTGTTGAGCTTCTACCTTTGCCATTCTGCAGTTCCCTACGCAGTATACCATCTCTTCTAGTAAAGAGCAAAGAAAAACTGTAGTTTTAACTGAAGTTAAGTTTAACCACAAACTTTCAGAGAAAATGATTTCATGTGGTATAGCACTTATCAGGATTTCTTCACAGTTTTTTTTATCCTAGTATATAAATTACTTCCCGGAGAACCAAGTCCTTTGGGTATGAACACATACATTCAAACAGTAGCCAACATTTATGACTGAAATAATTTTGAATCTAACCAGTCAACTTCTTGCTGTAAGGGATCATTCTGTTCTACATGTGGTAGTCAATAAAATGTTGATGACTTCCAGAAGAAAACAATCAAGCCGTAGGAAACCAAAACTTGGCAAATGAGCTGTATATGAAATACTTTCTATGCAAAGAAAATGCATGTGCTTTCTAACAATTCTTTGCTATCCTGAACAGTTTTTGTTGAACTGCAAGAATTATTTCTATACTAATTAAGCATCCAAGCATTTGATTCCTCTAGCAGTTTTTCTTAAGCACAGGGGAAAATATTTCAGATAAGACTGTGGTATTTGGTGGTCTACACTAAAAAACAGTCCCGCAATGAATGCTGAAAATAGTATTGCCAAAAGGCTTATAAAATATTATATCACTCTCTTCTGCACCCATCTGACAATGATTGTATGTTCACAAATATATCTTTCATGATGAAAGAAAGGAAACAGTATTCAGAAAAGGGCAGTGATTTCAGGAAGTAAGCTAAAATTCATGAATAGTATCCAGAATGGTAACTATTTTCACAACCCAAGCTCAAGTTTCCAGTGGAGAAAAGACAGGCAGTGTCATCATCTGTTGGCAGCACAATAAAAAAGAGCTAGGTTATAATGGAATCATGTACTTCTGGAAGTTTTTTTTCTTTGTGTAGATGCCTGAAGTACCCACTGGACATATACACCCTATGCACTTAGAAGTTGGCCTCTATGTTCTTTGTGAGTTTCAACCAACTTGGAATACTGTAAGATTCTATGATCTCAAATTTAGCAAGCTCAGATGTACTGACAGAAAAATTTCTCAATGTATCTTTAGGAGATCAAGATCTACAAACAGACTGAGAATACAGTAATTAAACAGCTAACTTCAATAAAAGCGAGCTGACGCTCTATTACAAGCAAGGAAGTCAGTTGCCCAGTGCATTATAAATTCTATGTTATTTGATGCTTTACTTTGACATATGACGTTTCCAAAAAGTCTGCTATGCCAAAAACAATTGGAGATTTTACCTATTAGATAACACTTCTGAAAGTTAACAATCCTTTATTTGCTTCAGTCTGAAACTAGGACAATTCTGGAAATCAGTCTTTCCTCCCTGGTGTTCATTTTCACCCAGTGGGACAATGAAACTCAAACATTCTTAAAATGCTGCTGTTAAAACTCGAAAAGCATACACTATTTTGAGGAAAGAAAAGATCGTTCTTGCTTGCAGGGTTGTCTTACAGACAGCTGCCAGACAGAACAATTCCCCAGACTGATCTGCTTTCTGATCCTATTTCAGGTACCTAACTTTCCTAAACAATTTTAATTGTCTGACATAAAAAGTCCGGCAATGAGCCATACTTTTTTCTGTATCTTGCTAAAAAAAATTACACTAGTTTTCACTAGAAGAAGAGCTGTTATCATTTACATTCATAACAAGTCATTCTTGACAACTGTTCCTTGACCTTTTCTTAAGAAGCACAGTTTTAACATAAAGGATGACTGCAAATTACCAGGTCAAGGAAATTAAGCTACGAAGGACTACAAACCTAAAGGGTCTCGTAATTGGAATGTTGCTGGGATGCTATGCTTCTTTAAATCATTTTCCCCTCAACCAAAAGAACCCTTACATTCATTACATCTTTTTACTTGATGCTCACACTAAGTCAATGCAATAATACTTGTGATGTCTTTCCTCCTTTAACGACCTGTAAGAGAAAAGGAGTGTGGCATACACTGTTTGTGATCCCATCATCCAGGAAGCCTAAAGGCAGCATAACAACTGATAAAAGCTACAGCTATGCTATTATCTTCTCTTACTTGTCCTACACAGCCTTTGTTTTTCCAAGTCTAAAAAAGACAAAAAATAAAAACAAACCAAAGAAAGTTAAGCAAATAAGGAAGAGCCTGGCAAGAGCAATTCACGCTGGAAGATTAAAGAGCTAAGCATACTGTGTATTTTGGCTAAGCAACAAATGAGGGAGTCAAGATAACAATCTGCAAAGTATTTTAAGGACACGGAATAGGGAGGAAGAGGGAATCTGTAACGCTGCATAACCCGGGAGGGTACAAAGAGAGTACCAGGCTGGTTAGATAAGGGAAATGGATGCAGAGTATCAGGGAAAGCATTCAATAAGAATCACTTACTATGCACTTGTGCTTGAAAATAAAGATAATAAAAAAAAGCCATTACATGGAAATAGTTAAAATAGAGGGGAAAAAAAAGAAAAATCAACAATCATTTGTTTCTTTGCAAGCTATGTGACAATATCCAGTCTATGTTATTCACCTGCAGAATTCGTTTTCCTCTTTGCAATTCTGCTGTTTTCCCACATGGGCTTTGCTGGTATGGCAGGAATTATAAAACATGGATTTAGAGAAAGTACTATCACTGGCCAAACAAATAAGTAGTGATACTAAATCAAGGTGTTCTTTTTTTCTTTCCTTTTTTTAAATAAAAACCACACACAGAAATAGCAAAGTGAAAAAGTCTACAGATAATCTTTCTCAAGCAAGGAATGGAAAACAAACAAACAAAAGAACTATGCAAAAAAAATCACTTCCCCAGAAGAACCTTGAGGTAATATTCTGACATGCTCCAGGAACAAACACCTTGCTACAGATGACAGGGTGAGAGAAGCAAGAAGTATGTCCTTTCTTCCTTTTTCAGGCTCTGAGCAACATCTAGCACATTTTTTTTATTTTTTTATTTTTTAGGGAGAGTTACTCATCATCACTCTCAAAAGCATTCATAAAAGTGTTTCAAGAACCACTTTTCCAGACTGAGTGCGCAACCATTAAGAGACAAAACAGTGGGGCTACTGAATCTGGGTACTCATACAGACATCATCCAGTCTAACACAGAACTGATGACAGAATGAAGCTTCTCATAGGATAAGTTAAGGAAGAAAGCAAAGAGTATTTTAACATAGTTTTATAATGACCTGAAGAACCACTTTTCACATTAGTCTCGGGAACAGCTGATTTCTTGCCAGAGTACTGACAAAGGGTACAGTTACCAAAGGATAAATAGTTCAAATTCCAGATGTTCATATAGTTCTATGTAGCAACCTCCCTTTCTATCTTCAGGCTGTTCTTTTTTGTTTGTTTGTTGTTTTGGTTTTTTAATTGTACTGGTTTAGAACAACTATTATAGAGAAAGAAAAAAGCTTTTTGGCTGTATCACAACTTAGGAAAACCCATGAATGACTCTACAGGATCAAGGAGGAAACCTGCCAAGATTCAAGGTTAGCAACATGGCATCCAAGAGGAGTAAAAAAAGATAAACTTACATCTAGACTTTCAAAGGGTCAGTGGTTCTAACATTTACTGAATCAGAGATGGAGATGCAAAAATAAATCTATCAGAAATATGTGGCAACAATTAGTAGTTTAGGAAAACAAACAAACAATCGAAAAAACCCCAAAAATCTAAATACAACATAGGGATGGAGATGTTCACATTTACACAAAAGGAAAGGACGCTTTCCCGAACAGAGATTATAAAGTGTGATCCTAACAGAAGAAGTCAACACACTTCCAAGAGGACAAGTAAAACTGTTTTTGGAGAGTGGTGATCAAGTACCAGGAGAAAGCTACTTCACTAATTTATATGGCCTATCAGTGAACAGTATGGATGTACTAACATTGCTAGACAAACTTGCCAAAACCAAAGCTTTGCTGAATCCACATATTTTCTTTAGTACTGAAGAAGATAAACAAAAATGCAGTTGAACCTTAGGTTCCAGAATGAAAATGCAAGGCTAGCAATTAGAGGAAACACAATCAGAGTTGAAACGTAAGCGCATTTGATGTAAATCTCACTGACAAAAAATACACTGAGAGATACAATGCCACTTTTACACTCTCTCCAGAATGCACACATTTTCACATGAGAGGAGAATGCTGCTTTCAATTTAATTTCCAGAATGAGTTCCATTCTATAAAATGCTGCAATACCAAAATGCCACTGTAATACCTTGTATAAGATTTTCCTCCATGTTTTTAAACAGCATTTAAAACTATACTCTTCAGATATGAGATACAGTCTCTTAATTTGTAATAGCTTGCCAGAATATCCCAAAGTTTTCTTGCAACAGTGACCTCTGATGTTTGCTACTTACAGAAATCACCTTCTAGAATCAGTAAAGCATCATTACTTTCCTTTAAATGAGATAGTTATCTGTTAATAGCAGTAAATGCAACTATAAGCCCCTCAATAATCTCAGATTTATGTGATGCTTATTCTATAAAGAAAGATCTAAGGCCAATTTTATTTTAGCAATGCAAGGCGATCATTTTTTACCTGCTGCTTTTACAACTGGGTGCCACTCACCCCAAGGGGCTCATCCAGCAGCCCTGCCGCCAGTCTGCCTCCCTGTATTTCTCTGTAAGTTACACGCAGTTCACAGAATTTACATATCCCTTCTCAGAGTCCAATTTTAGAGCTTTATTCAATATAGTGTCCCTTGGCTCCACACACCAGATAGCAATTAGATTTTGTCCTGTTCGAGGAATAGCAATCAGACTGTCAGGAGACGCCTACTCCTTAGTTTGTCTCCTGCCCCCTTAAATAATCAAGTTTTAAAGCCCAAACCACACACTTTTGCTCTTCCTTCTATTAGTCATGTAGTTTGCAGCCTCCAAAACAAACAAAAATAACAGAAGGAAATGCTCCCAAAGTTATCTGATCCCTAAATTTTGGACAGACTGCAAAGCAAGATGCTTGCTTATAGTCTGTCCTTTTACACTGTCACAAGATGATATTTCATCCTTTTACCCTCCCACATCACACAAACATACCTTTGACAAAAGTTGTGATGCCTTAAGTGGGCCATCTGTATGCAGTGAATTTTATCCATAAATCCGAATTATTGATGCTCAGTATTTTTAAATATCTTTCTGGACAAACCTTATATATAATTTATGCATTCAGTTCTAAAGTATGAGAGAGTCATTACACAAATCTGCACATTTTATCTACTTAGAATTACCTTACCAAACTCTGAATGCCATCAGAAATGAGATCACCTCAGCTAGAATGGAAAAAGGGAGAGAGGGTAGAAGGGTTATTGGTTAAAGAGCCACGCTCTCCTCAGCTAACATTATGTACATGAAGTTTGTTCTTTTAAAGCTGGAGTTAAAAAATAATTCTACAGCATAACATAGCACAACATTTTGGCTACCTCCTTTCTGAATTACTGACTTAAAATGATCAGCATCTCAAAACCTCATTGAAACCAAGAAGTTTTCATATATGCCAAAATAATTGATAGAGATGATAGGGAAGCATGGTTCAGTATTCAAACAACAGGCACCGAATCCAAATGAAACATCAATTAAAAACCAAAAACCACTCATGAATAATTTTGCGTATACAAGCTACTGAAGAACTGACAATATGTATGTTTAAAAAAAAAAAAGAAACCCAACAAGAATGTTGAATTTTGATCATTTTGTACGCTTCACAAAAGTGTACGGAAATTCAGTTTAATAATATGATCTTTTACTGTACTAGAAATCAGGTTTGTTTGTAAATCTTTAATCCAGGGTGCATGTGGACAATTGCACATAAATTTATGATTCTAAAACTCCACACAACCTACTCCTTACCTCTTTAGCCCATTTGCACCACGTAAAAATGAGTAAAAATGAAGCATTTGCAAATCCTGGAAAGGATAAACAAAAGCTTTCTTCATACACTTTAATTAGCCAGCTTGCCAACCAGAAAGGAGATGGAGACTAACAATTAAAATCTTCTGTAGCTGGCACTTTGTTGTCTACTAGAAGAAAACCCTCCCACTTTGGGATTTAAAAGACTGCTGTTCCTTTAGTATCCTTCCGGTAGCTACCAACAAGATTTATCTCCAAATAACTGCTTGTTTACAGTACAGATATTATTCTGCCACAAATTAAAGCTAATTATCCAGAGTTTTTAATTGAAACTATTTAACAATCTTCATGTTTCATTTTGCTAGACTAACAAAAGAATAACCCACTACTGCTGGGGGAGACCAGGGAGATTGAGAAAGTGAGAAATATGGGGGAGAGGAGGCTTGCAAGCCAGTTAATTAAAAATCTGGATGTTCAGCAAGCATGACAAATGGTAGAAAGATAAACAGACTTTTTTTTCTTCCTTTTTTTTTTTTTTTTTTAATACTTTAGGCTTGGCATTTTACCAAAAGATTCCTTTGCAGCACAAAAATAAACTACTGTAAGCTACCAACCACTTGAAACATCAGTACGTGTAAACTTCTTCTGGACACTTACTCATTCTTAACATACGCCCTCATCAGCTTTTCCTTCCAACTGCTATCTAAGCTGGTGGATTTATTTTAGCTGCCGCTGAAAGCCAAGCCAGCAGCACCCAGCTAAGCATTCCCGGCTGCAGTGAGAGCAGGCACAGGAACTGCCACGATGGATGCATGGGGCTGGCCAGGCCTAGCTGGCTGCTGCCTGTCCTTCCTCACATAGCTGATGCCAGACCTGGCCCAGCTGGCACCAGAGGCCTCTCTGGCATCAAAGCCAAACACAAGGTTACTAAAAAAAACACAAGTACCAAGTGTGCTCTAAAGGCGAAGGTGCTTGCAGCCTGAAGCACTTCTCTGCACTTCAGTTTTTGCTCAAAAAAGGTACATTATTTGTCTGCGCTACAAAAGCTTTCCACGGAACAACCCCCACCAGCCCCTCCCTTCTCTCTGAATTTCCAGTAGCTGTTTCTGAAGGACTGAATTACTTTGTTATGCTCTCAAAAATCCCGTCTGAGCTGGCACTAGTTCCATCCAACTGACTTCTTCCTCCACGAGCCTTGCCCTATTTCTTTTAAAGTTACATTTATACAATGCTTTTATGTGCTCTTGTTAGCAGCTTGGGGAGCAAATGTCATTGTTCTCCTCCTCAAAATTTGGAAACCAGGGGATTCAAAAAAATGAGCAAAGAGGTCACAAAGTGCTTCTGGATAGAGGAGCCGTGCTGCAAATGACATGATATGCTCTCAAAGATGATATATTAGGCCTTCCAGCTCTACCACCTAGGCTTTTCAGCGCACCAGCATTTTTAATCACAGGAAGAATCAACCACACCAAGAAGAGGAATGACCAAAACACCGTTGTTACTTTCCTGCATGCACAGGGGAAGAAGCTACTGCAATTCTGCAGAGAGGATCTTACCACCCCTTTTACTCATCCCTCAAAAACATGGGAGAGTGAGCCAACTAGCAGAGACGCAATAGGCCCAACTGAGTTCATTCTGATTAAAGTGCACCCAAGCAAACCCTGCAATATCCTGGTCATCTCTGAAATCTCTGTAGCAAAACCACCAGAAACACTTTCTTCCCTCAGCAATTTACTAAGTTAAAATGTTGGCTGACTTCAAAATCTAGTTAGCCCTACCCCG
The DNA here is from genome assembly GCA_037305975.1 of Chrysolophus pictus. NCBI lineage: Eukaryota > Metazoa > Chordata > Aves > Galliformes > Phasianidae > Chrysolophus > Chrysolophus pictus. Next base: position 51,559,698 of record CM074577.1, read on the forward strand.
CTACCAAGACAGTCAGGGAGGGACCTTCGGTCCCCTTTATTTTATGCCAACATTACCTCTTCCCACCCTGTAATCTCGCTTTGAGAATGAACACAGCCCTCCAAGTACAGCACCTTGTGGAAAGGCTTACTACACAGTGAAACCACAAACATTTAAGTAATTTGACAGATTATGGGTTTCATGACAGAATAAGTTAACTTTGGTCTTGCACCACATCCCAAGAGAGCAACAGGCAACTACAGCTTAAGTTTTCTTACCATTCTTTCAGATTTATTTCTGCTTCTGTTGTGTAACCTCTGTATTTCTGCTCTTTTATTACACTCTCAAGAAGGCACCCCACCTCCTGTCACAAACAGTACTACTATTTAACTTATCATTTAACTTGGACCTTCTCAAAAAGAACAAAAGCCAGTTCCCATTCCACAGCATGAATTCAGGAGCCTTATGAGATGTTCTGAGCACACATCCCTTAGGGGCAGGCCAGTTAAGTCTCAGCCATTAACACCAGTCATTGCACAGGGCTATCCCGTGCAGGAAAACAGCTATACAAGAAAAGAAAAGATTATTTGCAGAATGACCTAGTTAGAGCTAACAGGACTAGCAATATCTACATATACCTGCAACATTTTTGGTGTATGCTAGCAGCGGATGGCAGCTTTAGCTTTCCACCATCTGGATGTGCTACAGCTTAAGCATATGCACAATAAGGTTGCCAGCTGCTAAGGTCACCTGCTCTTGTAGGAAAGCAGCACTCCTGTAATGCTGAAGTAATGGTGCATTTGGTTCCTGAGACAGGCACTGAAAAGGTAAGGCTCTTTCGGTTTAGCAGGCTGGGGGACATGTGGAAGAGGAGATCAAGAATACAGAGAAGAACAATGTTGGGGTCTGTGTTTAGGAAAGCAGGAGGGAAACATGAAGGGTTGAGTCTCGTTTTTAGGGAGTAAGGAATATAGTGGGAGTACAGGAAAAATCTACTTGGAAGTCTTCAATTAACTTGGGAGTACACTGTTACATGGCACAAACTTACGTCAAAAAGGTCAATTTAGCCTACGTGCAACTGCTCTGAAGAAGACTACATGAAGTCAAGTGAACAGTGGAGAAAAAGAAGTTCTTTCAAACAACTCTGAGGCTATTCTTGTAATATAATCATTAGTTATTACATGCAGAAAACCCTAGAGAATGTCTTCCAAACTTTTCACGAAGCAAAAAAACCAGATCGTTAAAGATAATTCAGCTAACTAGCAAAAAGGATGGAATGAAATTTACGTGGCATTTCACCAGCACCATCCTGTCAGAAAATTACAGACATCAAAAAATATGCATACTGTGCAATGGTTAGACCACGGATAACAGTAATTACAGCCTGCACTACACAGTTTTTCATTAGCAGCGTGCTTTGCAAATAACAACAGTAAAAAGAAAAACAAAAAAAAAAGAAAAGCCCCAAACGTCACCACAAAATTTTGCCTGGAAAAACATATACACACAAAAAAAAAAACATTTAAATCCCTGACATCCTCCTTTTAGCTTTGTTCCTGGCCTCATCCCTCTTCAGACTTCAGTTGACAAGTACTCTAACAAAGTCTCTTCACTCTTAGGGCACTTAGAACATGTCAGAAGACCATCTTGACTTAATATAATGGCACACACATTCTCTCATGTATTAATTCTGTATCAAATCCCTCAAACACACTTGCCAATGGATCAGGGATGAACTGGAAAACTGAGGGTTCAAGCCTTCTCTCAGAGCAGAGAACACATAGTTCTGCAGAATTCCATATTGTAGAGCTGCTACAAGAAGTAACTTGATAAAGTCCATCCCCTCCAAGTCAGCACGCTTCATCTGTAACCTGGATGTGCAAAATAGACTGTGCCAGCAGAGAAACAAGTGAGCACTCCACCCAGTATGGCAGGATTGGACCTAATTCTCAGACTTTTAGATATAAAAGATGCTACAGACACGCAAGACAAAAGTCAACTGCTCACCTTGTTACTAAAAATATTCAGCTTTTATATTTGTATTGTTTCCCTCGGTATTTTCATTTTTGCTTCACTTTTGACCAAAGATCTCCCTTCTACATTCCATTTGTATTTAATGCACGAAATGAAATAATGGCTACAAACTAATAATAGACCTAGGAGAAAAGGCCATCAATATCTGCACACTGATGTTTATAGAAGACTTTGTCACCTGCAGATAACTTCCTAAATCACACCCACTACAGGCTCCCTGCTGCACACAGCCCTTTTTATTTCCTATCTCTGCTCTGCGACCAGATACAAAGTCACTGGACTAAAATAAGCCACAGCTACTCTGTGCTGTTATCATCCTAGAGGCTGTCTGTGATCCTGCCCTGAAGAACTCCCTGCGGCGAGCAAAATGCACAAAGGCACATTCAGAGACTGACCTCAGTGCGGCTGGAAATGCTGCACATGCGTGAGCAGCTTTCACCACATCCAACATCGAAGTGATGGCTGGAGATAACGGCCATTAATTCATGGGTACATATGGTTTGTGTAATTTTCTTTAAACAGCCCTGGTACCTGTAGTATTCAAAGAGAATTCTGAAGCATGTGCCTTTTCTCTTCCCACTCTGAATTATGTTCAATTATTTTTAAGTCACTGAGAAAATAGAGGAAGAAAGGATGAAGTTTAAATAGCAGAATAACTTGATTTCCCTTACTTGCAGACACTAACTGATGGTAACAAAAAACCTTTCTTCTCCAAAGCTGAGCACTAGATTAACAAAGGCTAAAAAACTGGGGGGAGGGCAGGGAGTCCTCAGCTATCTTCATGCTAAAATGCCAAAAGTAAAAGGTCAGTGGTTACTGAAATCCATGTTCTATGAGAAGTTCAACTCTGAGTCTCTGATGAGGTGAGGGGCCTTTCCCCATTTTTCTCACTTCTTTTTCTTTACAAAAGACTATTTCAACTGAACATAAGAAGATTTTACATTAAGATTTCTTACGTTGTCTCTTATGCTGCAATAGGTGAAGCAGTCTCTATCTTTGAAAAGCATTTTTTTTTTTTTCTTTTTTCCCCCTCTAAAGGCTGTTCTATTAGAGATAGTATCTGGGAGTTTATTCTACAGCCAGACCCCTTCTTAAATAGGAAGATTATCTCCTTTGACACTTTGCCTTTTTTTTTTTTTTTTTTTTTCCAAATGCATTGCTAAGCCATGCATTTCAAGTCACCCAATACTTTGGAGATTGCAACAGAGCCTTCGTACCCAGTGCAAGGGTGGAGCACAGGTCTAAGCTCCTTAGCCAGAGATTAGCCTTGCCTAGTAGAAGGGGTGGCACGCTATGCCACAGCAAATCCAGCTGCTCTTTGTCCCCTCCCGCCCTCCCCTCTCAGGCTGCCACTCTGCCTCTCCCATTCCTGTAACCAAGAAGCAGGACCAAACCAGTAAGCAAGACTCTGCTCAGAGCTGCCTGACCTCAGAACTTTCCTCTCCAAATGCACCATCATGCAGAGACTTCTAGATTAGCCTACCAGAGTTCCAGTAAACAGAGACAGAGTGCTGCCACAGTATAGCTTGCCTAATCCTATAACAGGAAAGGGGAAGAAACAAATTCAGTTTCATGGAACCAAGACGTTTTTGTCTCATTTGTTTGTTTTCAAGTGTGATCCTACATTTCTTCCACATCTAATTCCACAGTTATAGCTGCAGTAATGCAGTGCTGATAAGACAAAAAACCAATATGATACAGAAGCAGCGATAAGACAAAAGCTACCCTGACCAGCAATACAAGCACTAAGCTAGGGAGTACAACAAAAAGGTAGGACAGGCAAGCAGAAAATACTGTACTTCTGTAGAGGCAACTAAAAGACTTCCAACTAGCCTTACACCTACTGTTTTTGAGCAATACATTTTTTATCATGTGGTAATGTCCTGTGCGCATGATAATATTCTTTTAACTGCACAATGGGGGACGACATATGGGGCAAAGCATCTAGAAGTTGTTCATATATACTGGGCTGTTCACTGAAGAGTGGCAAGAAAAAAAAGACAGCAGACTCGCCTGTACAGCAGACTAGGAAAAAACAAGGCCGATTTTTCTCATTTTTAAATTGAAGCCTTTAGCATGCAGTAGAGTCCTTTTTTTATTATTATTATTCTTTTTGCTTTATCGAAACGTCCATCAGCCTCTCAACATCTTCAATACGATGTTTTCAGAGCATAACTGCTCTGAACTCTAAAACTGAACAATGCTATGCATTTTTTAAACCAGCCATTCCAGCACCAGAAATTCTGCTCTTCTGAGTACTTTAAGGTTGCGCTTCCCTTCCAGGTCAATGTCATACAGCTTTAAACGTGTTCCCAAATACAAAACAATACTGCTTTTGAAATTAGGTAGTGAGCAATTCAAGTCCACACCCAAGTATAGAGACAGACAGCATTAATAGCTGTCCCGGACTTGTGTGACAGAGGGGAAAAAATATGAATACTTGCACAAGGGATTTCTTTTTTTGCTACACAGTTATGAATGACATACATCTTGACAGTCAAATGACCTCTGAAAAGGACCAGAGTAGTGCCTATGTGTTCTATAAAACCCACAGACAATTTATAGGCTCAGCGAGCAGCTAACAGTGCCAGGGCCCACCGAGCTTTTCAATGCTCTGCAGGAAGCAATGAAGAAGATGGGGGTAAAAAAGACAGTTTGTGACCCTCCTTTCTGGAAAGATGAAGAAAGCAGCCAAGGAAGCACTTTCCAGAGAGCAGAGTTGCTGAACAACAGACCTTCTGGCAGCTGCCATTCTCCAGTCAAGCTGTTCTACAGCAAGCACAGCAAGTTCTCTGCTTCCCAACCTCCAGCAGCTCTTTAAAACTCCTTTTGAGACACAAAAAGATACAGGCTCTTGCTCTCAAGAGCAACAACAACACTGTCTTTCTGGGAAAAAATTGGATTACCTGAGAGTAGAGTAGCATTCCATATGGTTTTATATTCCTCCTATAGTGGATCAGCTCCCACTGTGCTGCTCTGTAAAAAGCAGCAGCTTCACTGTACAAGTAAGGGAGTGGTGAAGCTGCGATCAACACCGTCACTCTTCTGCTACAAAGGAACTGTCTGATAAAGCTTGTCTAAGCTAGAAACAACACTCTGTGTGACTAGTTCAGGATGGTGCTTCCACAGAAATAAAGGGCCATCCAACTTCACTGTATTTCAATAAAAAATAAGACAGTTCTGTTTGCATAATGTCTTGCTAGGAGTCACTCTACATAGGGGGAGACATGCTTGAACAGAACAAAGACAAAAAATTAAAATAAAGATCTCAAGCACAGTGATGCTCGTTTGTAACCTGCAACAATACCAAATTAAAGATTAATCAGAGCAACTCTGATACCTGCCTGATGAGATGCTCATTCTTCTCATTAGCTCGAATTTTAAGTGCACATGTAAGGTTCAAGCAACACTGGCATTTTGACTCCCACTGCAACAGGTCTGGCTGTTCTTTGGGAACACTCTGAAGAAGTAAGTCCTATCAGGACAGTCTCAGAACAACACTGGAAGCACAGTGCATTACTCTGGCATCAGAGAAGGAAAAAAAAATATATATATATATATATATATATATACATACATGGAATGATTCATCTCCAGCGTTAACTACACATTTCTACAAAATAAAATCAATTTAAGCTTTGATTGCAAGTTCCGTGCTGAATGCAGCTTACTCAATTTTGCTATTTGCTGTTGCTTTAAGAACGCAGAGGAGATAAACTAAAGTAATGCATCTAATGAAAGCTAAGCCTATATAACTTAATTACCACTGAGGTACTGCATTTGTCATTTGAGAAAAACAGACCTTCCTTGTTTTTGGATCTACTGCAGCTTGACAGAAGCATGAAAAAAAATTTAAACATGTCACTGACGGTCCTAACTAGTATCGATGAGCGCAAAGGAAATGGCAAATTTCTGTACTTTGCCAAGTTCCCAACTTGTCACTTGGAATAAAGGAAAGATCCACCATGAAGTCCATCAAATAACCGAGACTTCTCCCAGTCCTGGTTTTCCTCATGGTTTCTTCCTTCCTCTCCAAGAATATTTGCAGTAGCACTGAGGTGCACATTAACTACCACAAACTACGTACTGAACTCCACTTAAGAGGTACAGAAATTCAAGGATGTCAACACTATTTCTTTTAAATTGTAACCTTTAATTTTTTGTCATCTTTGAATATTCAAGTTCAGTTCCTTGTACAGGATTTCAACATTGCAAGCACAACAGCACTCTGTTAAAACAGCACTATTTTTCCACTATTACAGTCTTCGAAGCTTTTGTCCGCTACAAGTATCCATGTGTGCAGGGCAGGCAGTCACTGAATTCAGACAAGGAAGTTACTCTGTGATATTGTTGTCTAAATACTGCAGGTGTATTTTTTCTGTGTTCTCATAAAAGCACAAAATATTTCTAATGCAAAGGAAATTTATTAATAAAATAATGCCGCTTTCATTAATTTTAGGTCTCAGCAATTAAATTGTTCCTTCTGCCCTTCCCCCTTCCCCCCCCCCCCCCCTTTTTTTTTTTTAAAGTCTGTTTAGGAAATTAAAATCATTGGCAAAGCCACACTGTATTGCATTGAACAACCCCCTCCGGCCACAGCTGTCAGCTCTTAGTTTCAGAATCAGGATCTGCCCAAGGGCACTGATATTGCTTGTAGCTAATAGTCTCATTAGAAGTCAAGGGCAAACGAAAAAATCCACAGAAATCAGTATGAAATGCTAATGTAACTTCTGATGCTCAGATTACATAGTTGCACATCAGTATTTTGCTAGTACATTTTTTTCCTAATTTAACGTCCAGCTTTTGTTTAAGTGAAAACCCACACAGAGAAATCGTTCAAGTCATAAGAAAAAGCAAGCAGTTAGCTCCTGAGCGCGAGTTCCGATTAAATAAAATTAGGTATCATAAAATCTTTATCTGAAGAAACACACCTATGCCATCAGATACAGTATGGTATTATTATAGAGAATACTGCATTAATTATTAGTGTCCAGAGGCATCTTTACTCCTATTCATCTTTGAGCAGGAAGCCAGTATGACTGACATTCACTATAAAAGTCACATAACGTATAGAAAAATAACTTGCATCCCTTTCCTAGAATACAAGATCTAGAGGAGATTCTACAATCGTTGACAGTTGAGACATTCTGAAAAAGTAAAAATCTAAATACCAGAAACTTCTAAGTTTGACACTGATTTTAAATTAATAAACAGATTTGCCTTGAATTTCAAGCACTGCTAGAAACTCTGGAACTAATTTTCCCCATCTTGTATCTGCACATCCCACCAGTTTTGACACATTACTTTTATGCTGCCCACTAATTTGAGAAGAGAAGCAGACTGTGCTATGTAAAGATCTTAGGAGCAAATAATTTGAAAAGAATACTTTAAAAATGTTGTTGAAAACAAGCCATGTTCTTCAGGTTAAATGGAAGCATTCCTGCTGTTTTCAATTCCAACTTTATCAAACTGATTATTACAGGGATTGTTTTTTTTTTTTTTTTAACCCCACCTACTACAGTAGAAACACTTGCAATTAGCCTTCAACTTCAGTCCTGACCATTTTAAAAAGCACCAGTCCCTGCCACCCCCAGAACTCACTGCAGAAAACAGCTGGAGACCTCTCCCAAGGATTGCCTTAGAAGTCCCCTATAAACAAACGGGGTGAGGAGAAAAGGCAGAAAAGCCACAGCCTCAGCCACCTGTTTTCCTCCCCCCCTGTGCTGACAAGAGTGCCTTGAGAGACCTGACAGAAGATCTCTAATTTTGTCTCAGCCATTCTAGTTCACATTCGTTGTCTTGGCTTCAGCACAGCTTTACTGCTATTTCAAACCAGGCTCTGACCCACTGAGGCTGAAGCAGGGCACGCAGCCTGTGATCAGTCGCACTGCAGGACGGCAGCCTCCAGCAGAGCCAGCACACTGCAGGAGGCAGCGGCACCTTCAGCAGCTGCAGAAGGCTCCAGCAGAGCCGTGCTTCAAAGCTCCTGACACAAAGGAAAACCCCCAGAGCAGCCGAGGCAGACTGTCATGTTTTACATGAGTGGGGGTGGCTGAAGAAGCAGCTCAAGATGGATGCATACAGAAGGGGCTTCCAGCTACAGCAGTCAGCCTTGCTCACTTCGCTTTGTGTGTTTGTGGTAGGACTTATAAAACTTCTGGTCTAAACAGACTGCCACTTGTTTAAGGGGTTAGTACTGGATTGACACAGCAGCGAGAATGAAAATGGACAGACTGGAGAAAGATTAAAACGCTGCATATTATTCTCATATTTCACAGAAGGGCTTCATTTAATAGTGAAATACCCATGATTTAAAAAAAAATAATTACAGCAGAAAGGTCACATCTCATTTGCATACTAGATGATCAAATAAGCCATTCAGGTTTTGCAGATCTATTGCACCTAAGATGACAGCAAAGCATTACTATTGGCCAGTCAGTGATGCAGGATGAAAACCTACAGAGGAGGAAAGTAGCTAGCATGTGCTTTTGGCATTACAGTTATAGAAGAGGTGGTCTGGCAGTCCAGGAACCCACCTCCTTCCCTCCCTGCAGAACAGCCACAGGACAAGCAATCCATCTAGCCGATCCAATGGAATACTGGTTGTCCTGCTTCAGGCAAACTGCCTGCCTGATCTGCATTAACCCACGCTGAGGATGCACAACTGTTGTATCCCATGCAAGAGAGGCATTAGGACTTCAAGTTAAGGCTGAAGAAGTGTGAGACCGCTGTTTTCAATGACAACTATTTTTATTTTATTTTTTAATCCTTAGGTCACCACAAGTGTAATACAGAACTTCAGCCTTCAATATAAGAAGGTAAGTCTAATAGGGCTCCACTGTTACCACTGAAGGAGAACGGGGCTGTCGAGCTTTTCTCAGGTGTGACTCACATCAAAAAGTGGTACCATTCAATCCCTTATCACCACAGATCATTTTTCCCCTTCTCTCTCCCAGGCCACCACCCTTGGTTCTGTTATCTCTTACAGCCCCAAACCAGACCAATGTTTAATTTAGCCACCTCATCCACAGCCATTTAAGTAGGTCTGCACCAAACCTCTTAGTGCATTCGGATCTAGGAGAGTCATGCACAAGCTGGACAACATCAACACTTTATGTTACTCCACATTTATTTGATGTTCATCTCTCACTAGCAAGATATACTCTGCAATTTCTGAATTGCTCCTCTGCAATTCTTATGTACTCTAATTTGGAGGAAATCGTACTCTTACTGTAAGGGAGCTAGGAGCTATCAATCTCCTAAATTGGTCTCCTAATCTTCTTGGTCTTTGTCAGTAAGCCCACGTGCCAGCATCTTTTAAGTCTTTCAGTGTGTTTCATAAACTACGCTATTGCTAGGAACCTGCAGTATTTATCAGAGAGGGCTTAAGACACCTGAGCAATCCAATTATGGAATTCTACAGCCTGCAGCAAAAAACATTTTACAAGCTAAACTTTAATGGCTTTATTCACTGCACTGAAGAAAAATTATTTCAAACAGTTTGTAGAAACACAAATTCAAAAGATGAGAAATACAACATTCATCTGCATGCGCACTGATTATAAAACGTACTAAAAGAGACCGTGTATAAATGAGCATTGATCCCCTGATAATTTTATCAGAACTAAGCAGGTACATTATGAAACAATCCAAAAACACTGCCTGTCCCTTACTGAGCAACAGACTTGACCATTCTCTCAGCATCCCCAGCAACACAGTTCTTCTCCTGACCAAACCCAAGGAGAACGTTCTCATACAGTACATACCTAAAGTTACACAGCAGCCTTTCAGCAGATAGCACGTGGGCTTAAAAAAAACATCTTTTTCTGAACTCTTCTTTGACTGCCCTACAAAAAGGTTAACGAGTGAAAGTTTACAGTCTGTGCAAGGAACACAAACATTTAGAGCTTACTTACTCAGTCCATTATTGATGAGCTGTGTTATAAAAGCGGCTTCAAAAATTGAGAAGCAGATTTGTGTCAAATCACTTATTTAAGAGGAATGCACTTTTAATTTAAGATCAGCTGGAATATAAAAACCACAGCTACACAGACTGCCATTGCCCGAAGCAAACCTTCAACCCCATGCAGACAGACCACAGCAGCCGCAGGAAGCTCTGCAGGGAGCACACAACAGAACAGCTCCTGCAAAATAGGTCTGATGGACAGGAACACCTGTACTTCCACCAGTCTTTGCTTCTTTTAAATTATGATCCTATTAAAGGCTAGCAAAATTTTATATTTTAGTGTTAAATTTTTGTTTTGGGTTTTGTTTTTTTGTTTGTTACAGTCTTTGTTAAAAAAAAAAAAAAAAGAACAGGTCTTTAGCATTTCTATAACTGATAAAGAAAAAAATTACCTTTCCTGAGGATGAAGTGATCCATTTTTATAAATAGTGGCATGTACCATAGTCAAATATTTAATTGCAAATGACAAGATTTGAATTAAATGAGACTTAACGCAGTCAAAGTGCAGACAGTGACATGCAAAATTAAAAACAAGGTTTTGTTTTGTTTTCTTTTTTTGGATTTATTTTGATTTTAATTTCAACACAATATGGACTTTGGAAACATGCTGAAACAATTCCAGGGGTTACAAAACCACCTCCAGACCTAAAAACAATAGATGTACTTTCTGCTTCAAGCTGTCTCAGCTCCTACAGTAACTTACCTTAACTCTGCATCTAAACACTCTGTTCCACTGCTCTTCTGTTCTAGACTTACAACATTGCTACATCACTGACCTTCTCCTGCTACTTTAATTTGCACAAATGCTCCCTACACACATTTTCCATTAATTCAGTGATTTTTCTACTCTTATATAATAAGTATGTTTTTAACGTAAACTCCTGCAGAAGAAACCAAACCAACCAATGCAATGTTTGCAGAGCCTCCAGACAAGCTATCAGTTAGAGGCTACTGGGCACAGACGGCAGGCTGCATCTGACCTGGTGACCTAGAAAGGACAAGCGGTCCCCCATCAGCCATCCTCCAAGAGATGAATTAATGGGTCTTTTTGATAAGAGCACACACATGCACTAAAGCACGGTAAAATAATGTGGTTATATGAAAAGAAAACACATGCTGAATTAGAAGTTATTTTTACGGTATAAAAAGTGTACCAGCTGCTTTACAGAGAACAATTAACACAAGGTTTGTTTGTTTTTTCCTTCTTGGGAAGAACACAGACTACAACCAGCACTGAAAACTGATTCTAAGCTACAAAAACAATTAGATTTAATGAATGAATCGTGATTTGAATGCAGTTTAGAGAAATCTGTTCCAAACAACTGCTGGCATAAAAGCCAGTATTTACTAAATAGTAAATACTATGGACAGGATGTAAGGAGTATGTGGAGATGATACAGTCATACTTTCACCTGACAAACAATACAAAAACAGAGAGTGCCCAGCCAATTATCAGCATGTCAGTGACAATGTTTCATGAATTAAAAAAAAACAAAAACTGAAGTACACATTTTAAACTTGACCTTTATTTTCTACTCCTCACAACAGTTTCTACGAACAGATTTTGTTGTATGGTTCTCCTTCAAATTTACTAACTACTTTAAGCCAGGCATGTAGACAAATGTACAGTTTAAGAGCCTGCATTCGCTATAAAGCAGAAAGCCCCAGGACACAAACACCAGTAACATTTTACGCATCCGGTTTCTGTCACAAGACTTAAGTGTTAACATATAAATGAGTGTACTGCATAGAGCAATTATTATATTAATGAGCGTTAGCAGAATCCAAATCCAGGAAGGTCAGAATAATTCCCACTGACCTCAGCTATGCATCAAATCCTATTTGCAAAGCTAAAAACCCAAAAGAAACAAAGACCAAAAAACTCCCAGAAATGCTCAGTATTCATTAACCGCTACTAATGTTTAAAAGCCACTCACTTGTAGAAGAAAAGGGTTTCTTTCCCTTCTCTTTTCATATGCTTGAATCAAAACGTTGACCTAATACAACCAGTGGGCCACCATTAATAAAGCCCCATGCTGAAAGAGAAGCAAGAGCTTAACCTCCACGCACACACATTTTTCATACAGGTATGCTAAATGCAGAAACTCAAAGTCTATTTACATAGATGTTTTGCTTGTATTTGATTACCAGTTTACTTATATTTGAATATCAATTTGCAAGCTAATTAGAGAACATCACTAAGCCCGTTACAGAAAAATAGTGCTCCACCATTAACTGCATTGCTATCTAACTAATTCCTTTAAAGACTGGCTTCAAACACCATCTTCATCTCCATTCAAAACAATTAGTGTACATTTATTTCACATTTTAAACTGCAGAGAATCAATTTTTTAAACACTTTAACAGATTGCACTGCTATTTTGATAGCTTTTATGTTACAAATTATGCTTTTAGGGATTCGTAACTTTCCTATTTAAGGGAATGTTAAACTGGAACTCACAGAGGGACTCAAATAATTCTTCTCTACAACCTGAGAGCTATGTGCCATTAACTTTCAAAAACAAACAAAACCTAGTTCTTGAAAGAGCACAGTACACAAAAAAGAACTTGCTCCTACAGGCAAGCCGTAATTTCCAACACTGCTCACAACTCCACCAAAGCCTCATAGATGGTAAAAAGAAGCAGGAAGAACTCAACCTGGGTGTCCAGTCCTCAGAGACTACCAGCAGCAGGGCAGCCATGGGTCAGCTGCTGCCAGGGCAGCACACTGCCAGAGCAGGCCTCAGGGTGCTGCACAACCCTGGAGTACATCAAACAACAGTACAAAGGGAGAAAAGCAAAAAAAAAAAAAAAAAAAAAAAAAAACACCACCAAAATAAAACATACAACACAACAACCTTCCACTAATGGAGACTCCAGCGCTGTGGAGCCTCATTCAGCTGTGACCTCCTTTTCTTCCATTACCCTCAGCAGACTGTTTTGCTCACTAACTTATCTCCTTTCCCAAAGCAGGTCCCTTTCTTCTCTCTTCTCTCCATGCTGGTGCCAAGCAGTGCAAATCTGAATAAGAAACATACATGCTGGAAAAGGCTAAAAGGAAATATGTACAGTGTCAACTGCTACTTCTGCCTACTTTACAACTGCTGATGAATTTTCAGACACAGAAGGACATCTCCACAGGAAATCCACAGCTTGGTTTAATTGCGCTGTTACGAGATTGAGGGAAGGAATGGCAGCCTGTGTCTATGTTGGACAGCTGGGGCATCGCTCACACCTTCTATCTTTTGGCTGCTTGGAATGTGTTGCTTACCAGATGAATGGAACAGAGAGGGAACTGGTTTGATGGGCAGAAAACTGGAAAGTAACACCAACAGCTGTTCCTGGGATTTTCTTCTGAAGAAAGAGCTAGAAGAGTGCTTCTGAGTCCATACACTATTCTTAAGGTCCAGTATCACTTCTACCATGCCCAAACTCAACATCAGCCATGTAGTAAATCCTCAAGGAACCATCCCATCATAAAGGCCTGCAATAGTTTTGTATCAGGTCAGCTTGCACTCATCCCAACAACCACATGGATGCAATGTACTCTCAACTCAAGGGGAGAAAGCTGCATTCCTAGTACAGCCTCTCCCAGCGAAGGCTGTATTTCCACATGTACTTAAACTGCACACCTATAATCATAGTGAGAAACAATGAAACATACCATCATTATTACTGGTACCAACTCACCTATAGCAAACAGGCAGAACACTTTTCCAGGCTGCTCTATAGGCAGCAATGGATATCAATACCTCAAAACCCAGAGTTGTCTCTGGAAGAGACACATTGCGTGGCTATGAGTGTTTATTTAGTGGAGTTCATGTCCTGGCTGCAAGATCAGTTTATCTTCAAAAGACTCTTCCTTCTGCTTCATTCCCTCTTCCCCCACCAGAGTTTAACATCACTCATTTCTCAATATCTTTCTCCTTGTTCTCTGAGGGAAAAGTCACCCAGATGGTATAGAGAGAGAATACTGCAAAACCAGCTGCATCATGTTGAACTGAAAGGCTTCAACAAGCATTAAAGGCCAATTCCTCCTCCTACAGCTTAATAAGAAGATAATAGCAACTCCAGCCCTTTTTCTTCTCTCCACAACCTGCTGCCGTTCCTTGCACTGTTTTCTATCCCTTCTACAGTCTCAGCTCAGTGGGGCTGACTGATGCTTAAGACACGCCCTAAAAGTTTGGAAGAGAATTTTCTAAAAGTTACTGTTTCCAGGTTAACAAATACGCTCACATTAGGTGTCAAACCATGACGCATTCAATCAAAAATAATGAACCCAGCTCACTGCACTCAACCAGCAGCAGTTCAAAATGTATTTGAATTTGACGATTGACATCAAAGTCTTCAACACAGCAGTATTTAATTTAATGTAGTTACCAAATGTTTAAGTACTACTGGAATTTATATTGAGTATGGTAGAATGTTCTGTAATTAAGGGTATTTTCCATAATATCAGTTCAGTAAGACGCTCTAGTAATTTTGTCTAGATCACTAGTCAACAGATTATCTTAAATTGGAAACTTGAAAGAATAATTATATATACCATGTGTATCTTATCGTGCTAACACAGGCAGCCTCACCCAAGGTTTTGCTCCATGTATTCCATATACTGATCCTTCTCTCTTTATAGAATTCTTAATGCTGCTGTTGCCAGGTGATGATAAAACTTGTCTCCTACCACACAATCAATTAGTCATCCTTAAGGGCAGCTTTGTTTGCTCTGGAGGGCCCCTTTGTGGAGCTCTGTATCTGCCATTCCACTCCCCTAGAGCACGGGTCAACCTTGGAGAAAGCTCCAACTACAGCAATTCCAGGAAAAATAACGTCCCTCTGGGAATCAAGGCCAGATGGCAGAGTTTAAAACAGAACTAAGGCTACATTAAATGGTGTCAGAAGCAGATAAAACCAGACTCAGCTTTTGAGGCAGAAACTAACATCTACTTTGCCATCCCCTGTTGAGCCATGCCAAGAGCCTTACTGAGGCAGCTGATGGCTCAGCTCTCTTAACTCGTATTTCTACACAGAGAAAGGAGACTGCATTTGAGATCCTCTTAAGTAACCATCTGAATATAGGAAAAGGGAATAAGCAGTAATTAATTCACTGCATTGCAAGTAAATGCACCATAAACAGAAATGACTATCAGAGCTGGACTAATTAACCAAGATAGTAATTTACGGATTCCAGAACACTGCAACTATGCAGGGTCTGTGTAATTTCTCCATAAGAGTATTTTTCTCTTTATCGAGATATATTTGGAAGGTCCTACAATGAAAACATGAGCAGAATTTTGTAGAGAATAAAGGTGAATCAAGTACCCTTTTCTGGAAAAAGTGGACCCAATAGTTGATTTAGGAATTTTGTTTGTTTCAAAACCAATGTATATATACACACTTTCACCCCAATTCAAATATTTCATAAAAAGAAAGCATTTTGATTAGTGTGTCTGCAAGTTTCTTTCAGAATGAGAACTCAAGCAATACATTCTCCAACTAGTGGATATACAAACTGATCCAAATGCTACACTTCCTGGCAACTTTAGTGCTACCACTGTTCCTGAAGAACAATGGAATCTTGTTTTTGAAATTATATGTTTGTCCTCTATGTGCATCCAAAATAGTGTTGAATTTTGAAATTTATTCCTTCTTTATATACATAAAGTTTAACATACATTAACATTAATTAGTACCTCAATACGGAGAGTAAAATCAGGTATCACAAGTAAGACGTAGAACTTTACACAAGTAGAAGAAAAAAAGGAATCACTATTCAAGTATATATCACTTTTCACTAAGTTGAGCATGTTTTATTTATATTCCAGAATATATTCCACTTTTAACTGAGGAGTGGAGGAAAGGGAGTAGGAAACTGAATCTCTAAAAAAAACAATAAAACTCTCTTGCTTCATTAAAAGCAAGCTCTGTTTATCAGGAATTACCGTCTAAGAATAAGTTAAAGAGCTTGGCAGATAAACAGGCAACAGAAATAATAAAACAGGTGCTGTGCTTGTGTAGTTAAAGCAAACAGAAGAAGCTCTACCTATCCAGGAGAGTAAGCTCAGTACTGACACATGAGAATTTAGGATGCTGAGGGGAACGCAGAAAGGACAAACGGGAAGACTGTTTGAGAAAAGAAGAGAAAAAGGATTAAAAAGCAAGAGAGAAAGAACTAGAATACAACTGTAACAAAGTAAGTCAACAGGCAAAGCATCACCAAAAAGTGGCAGTGAAATTTACTCTGCTTCACATGGGAAGAGGACAAAACCAAACCTACTAAATGTTAAGCAGGAGTGGTAAGAAAAACAAATATTCTCAACATAAGCTTCTTAACAGAAAAAAAACAACCCAACTAAAAACAACATCCTTACTCCCGCTAGGGCAAAGAAGTGTAACTTGGAGCACATGGCTGTTCGTTGAGTTCTTTATTTTTGGGGGGTGCAGGTAGGGTGTGCAAAGAAGAATTAAAAAAAAAAAAAAAAAAAAACACATTTGGGAAGAATGGAAACAATTTCTTTCAGCTTTCCAGCAGCTCACAGTGAGACCCCATCCATCTGAGATTCTTTGGCTGTCTGCCTGGAAGGAACTTGTCAAATTGTCTTTTTTTGCTAATGGCAAGGAGAGTTCAAACAAAGCAGTTGCTACTTTCATTTTTTTTTTTCCTGCAAAAACACAAACTTTTTTTCAGTTTGGAAACAAGAATTTCCTCTTTGAAAATATGATTCTGCTTTCACTTTTCCTGGCTCTACTCTTAACATTCACTGGAATATCAAAGATGCCAGCATGCGCTACCATAGGAAGAACACAATTGCATAAAAATGTTTTCTTTTTATTTATAGAGAGGAATAAAACATAAGCCTTAAAAACAGTACTGCTGTCTTGTTTTAAGCATGACAACTTCTAGAAGGAATTTTATTCTTCATTGACGATGGACATTTTTATGCATGGAATGATGAGAACAGTAGCAAAAAAAAAAAACAAAAGCTGAGTGCATCTGGGATTGCCAGAAGATGCATCACCTGCACTACCTAATGAAGAAAGCATTAGTTACATTTAAATACCAGGCACTCTTAAACATTAACCTTGGGATTGATTTTCCTCAGCTTTGGTCACCTAGAAATCAGTAGTCCAGTGCAAGATCAGCTTCCAGACTTCCTTATCACCACTGGAGAACCACCAGGCTCTTTGGGGAACAGCGTGTCCCATACAGAATTGAATAATTTGGATGGATGAACTTATCTCTAACATCATGCAACTCTACAGCAACCTGAAAGAGCAGCGCTCCATCCCCAGAACCTCCAGTCCTCCCTCACCACAAATAGTTCTTGAAAACCATCCCCTATCACCATGCTTTCCTCTTATGCTCAGGCTCCTCCCATTAACCAACAAATATCAGTGGAGCTTACTATCTTCAGCCACCAGATCAGAGAACAAGTTATGCTCACACAGGTACATGGGGTGCACCTGCAAATGGTACCACAGGTGACAGGACATGGGGACACACCTAAGACAGAGGAGAACCAACAGTATAAAAAGAAGTAAAGCAAACAAGGGGGAACTTCCCCACTTTAGAGGCACATTCCCAGCAACATGTTTCTGGATTGTTTTAGAACAAATTATGTTCAAAGTTGTAAACTACAAAGTCAGTCAGTGGAAATGCTGAAATAAGAATCTGGCATCAGATATCGAAGCATTAAAACAAAGGTTATTTACTTAGAGCTTCACTGCTTGAAAAGAAAAGGCAGCAAGGATGCCATGGCTCCATTTAATCATACAAAAACTGTCTGCAAAAACCTAGGGACAGGGAGCATGAGCTATATGCCAGATAAGCTGGCCAACCCCATTCAATTTGTGGTTTCACAACCACTTGGTACCAACCTCAAAAAGGACGGGAAGCGGAAGCAACCCCGTCAGCTTGCTTCAGCTTACACAGCTCATGGAACAGTGGTGTTACTCATCCATGATCACTGCTTATCTCCATGACCAACACTAAGATATTTTCTTCCTCTATCACTGTGCAACTCCAAGAGGTTAGAATTATTTGATAGCTACACAATGCATTTAAGAATCATGTGTAGGCAACAAATTTGTTTAGAACTAAAATCATGCTTTTAGTAACAGGACACAATATTAAAATACGTGCAGGGTTAAAAAAAAAATCACTAAATTATCAGACTGAGAGTTTGAAAGTTTAAGATATTTTTCTGCAAATAATTGTTTGAGTAACCTTCCTAGGTTGGTAATTTTAGTAGAAATGCATTATTCTTATCTTAAAATTTGCAGGATATAGAACAGAGATTAGATAAACAGGTTGGACATGCATATCAAGTGGCCAAAGTATTTCTTTCCTGGATGAACTACAAGACTGATAAAACAAGCACTAGCAAGGGCATTTCATATATTAAACAGAACTCCCTCTTCAACTTAACCTCTTCTTCTCCAAATACTAAATCTTATGCATGACACTTCAAGTACAAATTACATTTTAAATAAAGAAACAAATAAGAAGTACCGTATCTGTAAATTCAGGTTAGATATCTTCTGTTAGGTGAAGTCTAGTGAGTTATTCATATAAAAATTGTTTTATTTAATACTGAAACATTTCAATCTTTAAATACTTAACAAATACATTCAATTCTAGAAGAAGGCCCAAATATTTCCACGGTTTTATCAGTAAGATAAGCACTTTTTTTCTGGTGCACAAAGTTTCTTTTAATTTTCTTTCAGAGACTTATTTTTCTCCCCTTTCCCTTGACAGAAACGAAGGAGTTGGTACTGAGCTCCTCCCAGTCACTGTAATACCACCAAAGCGTCTGACGCTTATTCAGAATATATTTTTCCATCAATTTTTCACAAATCACGTCAACCGAATACAGGGATACCAACAACATGCCCTAATGCACAGAAGAACAAACTAGTGGAAGTTAACATATGCTAGCCACATGAATAAATGGAGAAAGTCATTACAAATTAAGGAAATATTTTTTTTCCTCCATGTCATAGGAATAACTCTGACCCTTCCTGGAATACAGGAATAAAAAAAAAAGAGTATCGAATGGCACACGATAGAACACTGCCCCATCCTCTCAAACCTAGGCATTTCCTATAAGGATATTTAATAATCAAATATCCCAGATTACTGTAACAACTGAAAAGCATAGATCAACAAGTCATATGATTATTCTACTTTTATTTACATTTTGGTGAGAGAGATGGAAATTGAAGAGCTTAGAAGAAGCTTATCCCCCCCAGTGGGCAAGATAAAAGCACACAAACATGACAGATATTAAACATCTTGTCTTTCTTCTTTTTTTTTTGGTTCAAAAATTTAAGAAACAACATGTCAAGAAAACATCAAGTAAAGTTCAAATTATTCTGCAACTGACTGAGAGGATCATAAAGCCTCTATGTTTGTTGTATCAACGCACAAATCCACAGAAAATTAGAGCTTTCAATTCTAAATCACACAGAAAACTTATATATGTGTCACTTCTGAATTCATACTAGCATAATCATGCAGTTAGATATGAATAAGGCCACTGAGATCAGAATCAGGCCCATGGTTATACTTAAGAAGCAAATGTCATGCAACTATACATAACTTGTAGCATCATCTGAATCTAGTTCAATAACCAGAAAATAGGCTTTTGACAACAATAGTATTTCAAAATGACAGTATAATTAAATTTAAGTCAAAGCTATGCCATGATGGACTGTATGTTTATCTGTAACCAACAAATGATATGCTTTTAAGCATGTCAGAATTTTCAAAAGAATTAACCATTGCAGTAACGCAACTGAGGAAATGGTAGTAGAAAGCAAACTCCTCCAGGTCATTTCAAAACCAGTTGATGTTGATGTGATACAGAACATGCTGTATGCTCTGTACATTTTTTCCTATTCCAACTTCCCTAAAACGCTATGCATTTTAATACCATTCAAGGAGAAACCAACAGTATGCCTCACTCCAAAGTTTTAAAAAGCAACAGGAGGGACTGTGTGGTTGGGATGAGTAATGAAAAAGGAAGTCAGTCTTCCATCTGTACATTACTTACTCAAAACCAATTAGGGCTGGTCAGTCATTATCATCAGATTTGTATGAGCAATACTGAGAATCAGAAGGCAGTTCACTGTATTTCCCAGCCAGTAGAAAGACGTGAGAGAGATTTTAGAAAGGGTCTTGATTCCATGAAAACAGAAGACAGTTTCCATGGGACAGAGCATATCTCATGAATTCATGTCATTTCCATTTTATGATTAACCAGCAGCATTATAAACAATGACCATTACCAAACAATGGTTTCAAGACAGCACCTTTGGAAAGCAGTTGCCTTTTAAGTTCTCTGTTGTTGTTTCTGCCCCTTTCTCCAGGTTTCCAACATCACCTATGGAAGGAGTTCTCAGTGTTGATAACCAGTGCAACATTCTACAGCAGAACGGTATATTAACTCGCAACTGGTGGAGCAGTGAGGGAAATTCCTCTGTATTATCTTTTCAGTTAGCTGAATATTTAATTTAATGCATAAATTTCTAAGCTATTCTTCAATAAAATAAAAAATGTGGTTGTAAAATATATTTCCTTGAAACTGAACTGAAAATGCTTTAATAACCGAAGCTGAAACATGATAAAGGAGATTGATTCTTCGATTCTACCTGCATTAACGTTTCCACTATACTTCTCAAAAGCACAACACAGGTCTGTAAAAAAATAATTAAGGAGAGATACCGGTACATACAACATGCAGTATCAAGACTACAGCTTCTATTTTGTTTTGCAGAGTCATTAGAATGTTTTTCATTCAAGAGTCTTGATCTGTGTAACCGTACTTACATGCAAGAGAAAACAAAAAATTAAATTAGCTATTAAGATGTATTTGAAACTAAGACTGATGTTCTTAGTCCCGCAGTTTCAGAATTAGATTGAATAAAAGCAACATTGATGCCAGCAGTTCAGAAAACAGTGAAATTTATGCAAATTTTTTAAAATGTCATTCTTTCACAAAGTTCTATACTGAAACTTAGCTTATTGGGAAATTCAAGAAGGCTCACATCAGGTGCCTCTGTGTTCCACAGATGGCTACTCTAGCCCTTCAGAGACAAGAAGACAAGAAGGGCAGTGAACCCAATTCCCCACCCAGACGGCTTCCAGGCACATGGGCAGACCTACTGACTTTAGTGCATCCCACGCAGAAGCAAGGGCTCACACCGGCAGAGCTCACTGCTAGCTGGGGACTTGGCTAGCCTTTGTCTGGGCATCGTGCCACTCAGACACAGATACGTGCCAGGGCAAAGCAGCAGTGCACCGTCCGAGAGATAGCACCGGCATGGTGCTGTGCTGCCTGGCAAGGCTCCTCTCTGAGCACTGAGAGCTATAGCCACCGATCAGGGCTCCCAGGCAGCTGCCTTGATATAATTCCCTGTCCTATGTCTTGCCTTCCATAGGTGCCTCTATCCTGAGGTCACTAGGAAAAAGCAACCTATGTCGCTGCCTAAATTAAACTATCCACTCCCGTGCTACGTTGCCTGTGGGTACGCAAAAGCTTGAGCTCTCTTCTCCATCTTTGGCAGGTACTTAAGGAGCATAATCACTTAATTATCTACAGCCAAAAGCATGCTCCCATACAGCCTCCCATCTTGTCTAACAAATACATATGTGACTTCCAGCCCCGTCAGAGTGCCTACTAAAGGAACTATCCCCGCATTGATTTGTGCACGAAGACTAGGTGCTAACTGCAGTACTTCCACGGAAGATAGAAAGCAGAAGGGAAGCTTACTTTACCTTCTCGACACTCGCACATGGGTTCAAATTACAGGCAGATGACAAATCAGTTTAAGGGCTGAAATAGGAAGTATAAATGGGAAGACTGTGCTAAGAAAGGGAATTATTGGACCAAGGGAAGATTTGAGACATTATATTTATGGTGAACATATGTCCATGTGCTACCATTAACAGCAACTGATTTTCCAGGTCCTACAACAGTAACCGAACAGTGAGGAAAAATTAATCACATAAGAGCTGATATTCCTTCCTTAATTTGTGTCGTAAGAATGAAAATTTTCAACACTGATTTATGATTAAGAATCTAGGTAATAGAAATCAGAACATCTTTTCTATCAGTACCATTGAGCAGAGGCTGTCCTCCATGTACACTCCTCGACACGACTGCACTGTGCACATCTTCAGGAAATCCCATCTTGCACAACATGTCTTCACAAGTTGCTTTTATCGGTGCCTGAAATGCAAGACAAAATTTATGTAATATCACAACCCCTATTCACCAGAGAAACATTCCAGTTAGCACACATTCCATTTTGCTGCTATCTTGTACAAACAGCATCTTTGTTTCTATACGACAGCAATTAGAAGTCCGAGGGCAAAGGGTTAATCTCTCTGATAACTGGAATGGAAGGAACAAGTCCCACTTGTCTGGTAAGATCTAAATAATACACAATCTTGATTCTTCTGACAACTGAACATTTCAACTAAACCAGTCTTTGAGACTGAAGTGGAAACTTAGGGGAAACAAAAACATTCCTTCCTCTGGAAATAAATGTTGCACAGAGACAAATGACTCTTTTTTTTTTTTTCATGGGCAGATATATTTGAGAGGAAAGACTTCAGCCAATGATTTAAAATGCTTTATTTAGACATCTCTATGTGAGGCTGCCCAAGTACCTGTAACTGAAGACAGAATGTTGCATTTGTGGTAAAGTAACAGTACTTACATTTGTGTTACCAAACAGATATCATAGCAAGTCAAATGGTTCCAATGCAATCCCCATCCAATGAACATTAGGTTAAATAAAGAGCTGCTCTTCACTGAATTTGCACAAGGCAAAAGACAAGCAGTTGAAACCGTTCTCTCGCTTGTGAAGAAAGTCTCCCTTCAAATCACGTTTTTCTAAGTTTCATAAATGACCTTTTATTAAGAAAGATAATAGTGCACAAAAACTTTTTTGTTCTGTAGAGGGTTCCGTGTTCAAAATACACTGATAGGTAAAGCCAGTTTTCAGGACAGTTTGCTGATGTTAAAAAAAAGCATCCAACTTGTTGTGGCAAAAGACTATGATTTCTTTTCAGTGGATTGTTTTTTCCTTATTTCAGAGCTGCATAGAACAGCCAAGCTTCCATGTGGCTAAATGACCAAATGGAGAAAAACACCTCAAACTGCACAAGGCAGAGACCAACTTTCACACCACTACACTGAACTGTATTCTAGATACTGAGACCCCTTGAAAAATCTGACATGCACCTACACATTATGTAAAGACCTATTCACATGCATGCCCAGATGTAGTAGTATATGAACTTTGATATCATGAGCAATTGTGTGCTTTTGTACCTACAGCTGATCACGTCTTTAAAAAGATTTTCCCTTCTACTTTCTCAAATGGGCTTTCCTCAAGTGGAACTACTTGAAGTCATGTAAGCACACACCAGCATACATTTCACAACAGAAGCCCAACAGGAAAGAGGCAAGGAGAAAAAAAAAGAAGGATGGAAAAAAAGCAGATGATGGTGCTACAACAGTTTACCACTTTCCTGAGCATCAGTGCACTGACTCAGGGCATCAGGATATTATGCCCTAAGCTCTGTGCTCACACATTACCTGCACAGAAGAGGAGGAGCATTCCCATACTGTGCAGTGGCTGTGTCACCTGTTTGAAGACAAATTTCACCAGGTCTGGAGGCTGAGCACAGAGATGTTACAGCTGTGTGCCTGGTCCAGCTCAGCTTGGCAAGAGATTACCCACAGTCTGCCTACAGGTTTATCAGCACTTTCCACTGGAATTTTTCAAGCACGCAGCTATCTGTCACCACTCTGTCTCGTAGTGCAGTCACAATTTTTCAGATTAGTTTCCATGCTTTTAACAGCATATCATCTGTAAACCAAATCCCTTTCTGTCAGAGGCAGGTTAGGGAGCACTTAGCCAAACCACTACGATGGCAAACCCGAGCAGGCAGCACGCACTGGCATGCAGTGGGGACAGCCCACTGGTGTTACTTCAAGAGCAGAGGCAGTAAGCTGAACAAAAGTGCAGCACCAAAAACACGCTGGCTTTCACCCTGCTGACACTGCTACAGGAGTGGTAGTCTCAGTGCATGAGAACATTACAGATGTGGGACAGCAGCGCCAGAAACCACGTGTTTCCCAGGGAAGAGGACCCAGCAGAAGTGCTTGCTGTCCATTGACATGCTAGGCCACGCTCAGCATGCCAGCTCCTATTAGGGTAATTTTATTGCTATTGCAAGGAGGGATTTGTAGCGCAGCCAGATGCACTTACACTCACCGATCCTATCTAAGCAGCTCAACACACTAGCAATAAAAACAAAAATTTTTCTACTCACCTCCAAATTAGTAAGCTATCTAGGTAAGCACCCAGTAAGAGAAATTTTAATTATCAAGTATCCACTTAAGCCATGGCACTGGTTTCACTGTGACTTAATTTTTTTTTTTTTTCTAATATGGGGACCTAAAGAAGAAATGTAATGGAAGAAAAGTAAAGAAAGAAAGGAACAAAGTTTAAAGTACGAGGAGGCTATGCAACCTGCAAAGTTGGAACCTGGGTGTGCAGCTAAGCATCAGCAGCCCACTCAAACATTGATTTTTTAAAAGATAAAAAGATGGTAAAATCAAAAAATAATTATGATTCCAGCTGCCAGGTTCCTCGGCTTTAGAATCAAATCACAGGCTTTATAAAGTTTCCATAATTTGAAAGAAAAATACTAAGACTTGTTTAAACTACTGCATAAAAGATAACCTCAAAGAAAATGTGATAAAAAAAAAAGCCTTTCATGGTATCCTTGAAACAATAAAGGTCCTGGGTGGGCAGTTGAGGAGATAACAGGATTGTGTAACAAGTCCGCTCTGATGCGCCTGGGAATCTTTCAGCCTTCTCAACAATCTATACGTACTAAACAACTCTTATAAACTGAAACAATGCCCACTGAAACAAAGACGTGGGGACATGAATAGAGAGCCTTCTTTGTTCTTTCATTTGCAGCCATCAATTTTATCTGGAGACAAAAGACTGTACTCTGCTCTCCAAAAACAGTCCTTTGTAAATATTGTTTGAGAATAAAAACACAAGGGAAAGGAGAATTTAAATTTCCAGCATTTCTTAATCGCCCCATGTTAAGCATTTTGAATTAAGTAGGAGTTGTAGCTTCAGACACAGTGGGTCACACCAAGTTCAGACTGAAAGTACTGCAAGACTTAAACCATTTTAACTCGAAGCAAAAGACAGTTTGGAATATTTTTATCCCCTTATCCAGGGCAAAAGGGGAAAGCTAGCAAAGATTATGGGGGCACATTACTGTAATTTACAGGATTTTGTGTGATTAGTGCAATTCTCAAGACTATTTTGAACACAAGAAAATATTAGCTGTACATCCATCTACAGAAGGATACAACTGAAAAACTATCTTTTAAGATGGAAAGCAATTACCTTAGCTTGTACTCACACAAAACCTACTTAAAAGAGTTACAAAGCTTTGAACAAGATCAGTACATGGAAAATTCTTCTCTGAAGCATCAGCAGACTTTGCAAAAGCAAAATAGGTACCACTGTAAAACTATTTTGCTTCCCCTTATAGCTAACTCAGTCATTTTTAATAATGCTCATTACATTATGCAGTTATCTCCAGATGCTAAAATCTACTCAAACTTGGTAAGGTCATGCATATAAACTTGGTAGTATACATTTCAGACTAAATGTAAAAGACATGCTGCACTCATGAAGCAACATGACACACATTAGAAGTCCTCTGTCAAAACTTATTATTCAATTAATTAACAGAACAGGTCATTTTGATAAAGCAGCTGAGCCTGCTGTTTTTGTACCCTGCCCCTCCAGTTACTTTAGCTTCACAACTAGAAATCTGTGGTTTAAATTCAAGGTTGTACCATGGCTCAATTAGAAAAAAATAAAATCCTCCATGACCATCTAAACTTTGTAACTGTAAAGGAATCATATTTACATGTTTTTCTAAACACCACCAGTAACATTGTTCCAACAATGTAGGCTTCACACTTGAGAAAAGATTGTAAATGGAAACAAGAATAAAACCAGACAGGACTGTTTCATTAACACTGATGGTTCTAGACTAATAGCTCTCTCCAATTTCCAAACTTGCTAAGACATAGCCACATTTAAAATGCAGTTCTGTAAGGAAACACCTATTTAAAAATGCAAGCTCACCACACGACTGTAGAAGCAATTTTATATCACAACACGCATCCTATGTTTTGAGAATTGGATTCTTAAAGACTGCTTTCAAACAGGGTTGGTCTTGTTCCTTGTGCATATGCCATACACCACTGGAGTTCAGCAGTTTCAATTCATCTGAAATATCAAAGTCTCTGCTTTTGCACTGTTTGCATTTGCATGTACCACAACATTAGATTTCTTAATATTGATTGTAACAAAATGCAAGGGAAGTTGTTTCCGAAAGACTTCTTTCTTTTATGCTGAATATAGCTTACTCCTGTAGGAAAATAAGCCTACGTCGTAAAACGAGGAATGGAGGGATATGCATTGGAGAAAATACCACACCACACACTTATAATTGGATGTGTTACAGCTGCTAATTGCCAAGTCCAGCCAATTCGCAGGGCATTATTGTGTGAAGCTCAAAACAAAGTCTTACATAATTACACCTACGACAGAGCAGGAACTGGGTATTTGAGCTCTCCCTCGTTAATAAGCAACATTAATTTTCAATTGTGACAGTAATATTCAACTTAAGCACAGATCACAGAAACATCTGTGACTGTGTTTAAAGGCTGGGTATTTCCTCATTAATTTAAAGGCCGAAATTGTACCCAGCATTCATTCACAACTTATGTAACTCTAGAGATCGTCTTAACCATTTTTAGTTTTGGGTAAACAAAATGGTTATCATATGACAAAATTGATATACTGCACAAGGTGGATCTTACTTTATGAGAAGCTTCCCCTCACTACCATAAAGTAATAGGCATATGAAAGATAACCTGCAGGATCATTGCCACATCTCCAATATGCTTTAGATGCAACACTTGAAAACGTTCAGCAACTCTCTTAATCTTTGACTTACTGCTAAGAGCTGCAGCAGTTTCTACGTTCACACAACTAAAGAGAGTTGAGCATAACTCCAGCAAATACTGTCAAGTACCATTTGTTTTCAACTGTGGACTGCAACCGGAGAGAAAGTGCCTTTCACTCAAATTGTTCTGGGAGGTAGCAGCTACCCAAGCCAAGGCCAGACCACGTTCTCCCAGAGGTCATCCAGTTACCTCTATTTCAGAGGCACCAGAAGCAGTTCTCATTACAGCACCTTCAGCTCATATTAGAGCTCCACTCCATGAACCAGATTTCAAACCAGAAAGTGCAGTTTCTTAAACCAATACATAAAGCTTTCAAATACTTCCACAGGATAACGGGATCTACAACTTCCACGCTATCATATGTTTCAAAATGAACTGCCTCAAACTACCACTGGTTACTGTTTGTTTGCAATCCAGAGTTTCACAAACTGCACTCATAGCCTCCTCTTTTTAAGCCCGGCTGAGAAACAAGGGCTGTTGACTTGCTTTAGGAAATATGGAGACATTTATGGGCGTATCTGATACAGCACAAAGCTTTGATCTGGTTTGGAGTTTCTTGTTCCATCAACAAGGAGAACATGGAGCCCCCACTCTCCAAGCAAGACACAGTTCCTATCAGAGAAAAAAAAACCTAAAATTTCAACTGAAATGCCACAATTAAATGGATTTTTTATAAGTCTAAGTCACATTTCTGTAATAAAAAAAATAAATATTTTAAAACCAGCCCTATGTTTGACTATATATCCCAATTTCTTCAAAAAACTGAAACTTCCTCACTCTGACTTGATGATAAAGGTTGCGTGTTCAGCATCTCTGCCCATGAAAACCGCTGCTGATGCACACAGAAGAGCTCTGGGTTTTTCTGACCTTCAGGGGAGGCCTTGCAAGGCCTATCTGGAAGAACTCTTTCAGGGAATCACAAAATTTTAACTATGTCTTCAGCTGCTGGGTGATAATTATGTGCTAATTATAAGGAATGGAGGAGTCCCTAGGCAAGTCTGTTGGTAAAAATATATTTTTTAAATATGTCAAGGAGCGCCTAGAGGAGAGGATAAACGCGCCTTTTGGATATATGATATTTAATTAAATACATGAATACTGACTAAAACCAAATAGTTTAAGTGAATCGTTGAAAAGACTTGGCAGTGATATACCTTCCATCTTGGAAGCTGCTGTATCTGTTTTCATAAGCCATTTAAAAATAGAAAGCCTAATTTCCCCTCTTTATTCAGACAGAGCTCCCATGATCTTTCAGTGAGAACGGCAGGATCAAATCAAATTATGAATCACGCAGATTAGGTCATCCACTGATCTGCCGCTGCCACAAGAAAGGGAGCTGGAACAGAGCCCAACACTCAGATGAGGAAGGTCCTTTTCCCATCAGCCACAACCTACAAACACTCTCCAGCAAGACAATCCTCCTCAAACTCATCCCACATTAATGCACACCACCTTTTCTCCTGAAGTTCTCTCTTGCAGAGAAACACTTGAAAAGGCTGCCCAGAGAGATGGTGGATATTCCACCTCTGGAGATATTCAAGGTCAGGCTGGATTGGGACACTCAAATAACCTAATATAGCTGTAGATGCCTCTGCTCACTGCAGGGAAGTTGGACTACTTGGCCTTTAAAGGTCCCTTCTTAACTCAAATGATTCTGATTCTAGACAAACCCACTTCTGCCTGGTATGGGCAACCAGTGACCAAGCAACAAGCATCACTTCAGTGAAAAGTGAGGGAAATTGCTATCAAAATGATAATTTCTACTGCAAAAGACATTGAGTTTTTACTTTACTTCCATCATTCATATGGGATTTCATACACAACTGGAAAGAATGAGGTAGTAGATAAACGAAGCATATCTACTATGACACTATAGGCATTTCCTATACTTTGTAACAACAAAAAAAAAAAAGCTTAAAAATAAACACAAAAAAACCACATTAGAGGTTCAGTTTCTTAGGTGAGCTAACTGATGTCTTGTATGTGCATTGTTTAAAGTATAAATTCTTATCCTAGATGCTGGTAGCTGGTGAACTACTGAACTACATGCTATTTAAACTTAAAAAATAAAAATAAGTAAAACAAAAAAGCATTCAGAAAAAAAAAAAGGAAACAACAGTGAGAGACAAGGAGTTTAACTAGTAGATGATCCTCTCATTCAGGCAAGAAAAGCCATTCAACAGTTCCTGCTTGCTGCCACATGACAAAAAGTCCCTTACGCAAGGCAGTCTGCAATGAACAAAAATAACTTGATTCACAACTTCCCCAGGCTATTTTTAAATATTATACCACTAAAATTTACTTGTTATACTACTATAAGAACCAAATTTTCTTATGTGTTCAGTTATTAAAAACATCAATAATTGAAATTACTGACATAAAAATGTCACTGAAAATAATTAAGACAGAACATGACAGGGTTTTTCCAGTGATGTTTCTGGGAGTTCCTCCAACTTCTGGGAGCAGAAAGACAATAGATGGGAAGTTTTTGAGTTACACTTTCTTAACTAGATGTAGTTCAAAAATATGACAATTCAGGGTGATATTTTAAAACAGGTATAACAAAACCCACAAATGTAACTGACTTTTCTTTATAGCACATTAAATTGCATGCTTACATAGCAGTACTACACACGAAGAAAGAGAGCAACAGAAGGCTTTCTAGAAAACACACATCATTTATTAAAATGAAAAATATGAATACAATACAAGAAAATATCTATCTACTGTTACCTTGGCTTCATATACATTTATGAGCTTGCTACAATACCTGTTCAGAGAATAGAAAACAGAATTTCCTTTTTTGTCAACCAGTGATTTCAATTCCAAAAATTCACTGCCTACTTCAGCGACATCTATTTCTGTCCTACAACAGGCAGAAAAGCAGTTTACAGAAAAAGTCTTTTTGAAACATATATTTTAAAATAATGCATCCAGTTTAATATCCAAAGATAGATTCCCAAAAATACGTTTGTTTTTTTCAATTTTGAAGATACCAGAATTCTGAGGATATGTCAGTGGCACCACTATCACCTAAACCAGGCAGACAGGGAGCAGAGAGCTCTCTGCTGCAGCATCCTGCCACATTTAACTTCTCAGATTCTTTGAAGGTGAAGCAAAAACAGGACAGGAAGATCCATAAAGGCTGAGCCATTCACGTAAGTGTTCTGTTCCAGGGCTTATGAAATGCATTATAAAACACATTCAGTTCACTTTCAAGGGAGTAATGATGTTTGAGTCTGCTTTGCTTAAGAGAGACACCCTCAAACTCATTTTAGTTCTTATATAATCACGTATCTACTATAATACTTAAAATAGTTTGGCTAAAAAAAAATATCGAAGACACGTGTGTTATGAGATACATTCAGAATAAAAGATCTCAGCTCTCCTGTGCAAAACTGCATTCATGTATCTCGCCCCATTCTGCCAGAGATCAGTGCTGGAGGTAAGAGTGGTCTAATTGACAAGAAACTCAATCACTGAATTCACAGCTGAGGCAGCTTAACAGGAATGTCATTTAGGGCAACAGTTTTATCACCTGGATATGTTTGCTAAGACCTGGAATAAGATCAAAACTGCCTGCAGGGAGTAATAACTTATGTCCCTTGTCATCATAATTCGAATTCAAACCAGTCTTCTACATACGCAGGGCTCTATAATGGCATTATTATTTGTTCTAATTCAGAAATGGAGAACACCCATGGAGTGGTCCCATCACCTTGTACTTAAAAAGAACGATTCCCCTTTTGAGCACTTAATTTCTATTCCCTTTTCCAGTTAATTTTTAACTCATCTCAGTTTTATTCCCATAAACCCAACACTCAAACCATCTCTTCCTCTGCTTCTGTTTTGTTGTTATCCCTGTTCCAGAAGCAGCTGATGTTTGGGGGCAGAAAAGCAGATACCGCTTCTTCTATCCTACCCTCTCCCAGGTTCTTTACACAGTGCTTCCAGCCTCACACTGAATTGGCTGATCAGCAAAATCAAGTGCAGTTTACATTCTCTTGCATCCCATGTGCATTATACATTGCCAGAAATCTAAAGCCCTTTCTCCCAAACATACACAGAACCCACAGACCTGACTTAAAACATACTTCCAGTTATGATCAAGCATTCCATCATGACTGCTTTTCCACATCACTGATGAAAAATGAGTGATCAATAACTTCAGACAATAAAGGCAGAGAGCTCTTGTGTTGCAAAGAGACAGGAAAAAGCTGGAAGGTTCAGCACTGCAGAAGAACCTTAAAGAGATAACCTTGTACAAACCAAAAGGAGCAAGTACCAAGGCGGGAAAAAAAAGTTCCCATTGCACCCTATTCATGAGGGCTCTTTGCAGTACACGTGAAAGAAAAAATAAATAAAGTGCTGTACAGACACAGGTCTATAAATCTGATTTCATACCCAACTTCCAATTTTGTTACACACTATTAAAAATCAGTCCTAACCTGATTTAATGGATACCCAAACAAGGGGGAAATTGGATTCCCCAAGCGTAACACAACAGTGACACTGAGTGATGCATGAAAGCAGCGAGGCTCCCTCCTGTCCCCAATTCACAGCTCGGGCTTCATTTCCAACCTGCCCCGGGTAGGAAAAAGATGAAATAAAGGCTCAGTGCAGAACGTGGGCTTTGAAGAGTCACTGAGATGGGAAGACTGAACAGAACTGAAAGCGTGCACGATAAACAGCACTAAAAATCAGTCTGTACCGGTTTTCGGGATCTGGGTTTTGCCTTGCAAAAACAAGCATAAAACAAAGCTAAAGTGGCACAACACAAGTTTCTGAGCAGAGTGGCTGCTATCACGGAAGTCAGTCGAGTCCTGCCGGACGCTCTTCCATAGCGATGGACGGACAGACAGCCCCATGCCCTGTGCCCTCTGAGGGCCAGGGCTGAAATCCGCCTCACCGCGCTGCCAGCCAGCAGCCCCGAGCGCCGCTGGGACGCCCGGGGATCGCAGAGGGGGCACGCGGTGAGGGAAACGGCGGAGAGGCGGCAGAGCTCCCTCCTGCCCCGCCGCTCACCATGGACAGGGGCCGCCGGCCCGGCCCGGCCGCAGCCCGCGCGGGAGGCGGAGGCCGCCGCAGCGCCCCGGGGCCCTGTCCCCGCCGGCGGCCCGGCCTCCGGCCTCTCCCCCAACCCGCCAGAAATGCCCCGACCGTAAATACCATTAAGAGGCGATGATCTGCGCCATCTGTCCCTCAGATTTACCGCCCTCTCCACCCCCCTGGCTGGGCTCAGCCGGCACAAAGCCGGGGGACAGCGGCCGCCACCCGCTCCTACCGCGTCCCCCCGGCGCTCAGGGCACCCCTGCGGGATCCATTTTGCCGCCCGGCACCTGCCCCCACCCGGGTCCCGCTTTCCCTCCGAGCGCCGCCCCGGGAGCGCCCCGCACCTCGAGCCCTCCCGGACCGTGCGGAGGGGCTCCGGCCGTGCGTTACACACTTCGGAGCCCCGTCTCGTCCCGCTGGAAATTCCCGTTACGCGCAGGGGGTGGGCGAGCGGCGCCCGCACGGAGGCGGCGGCTGATTAAATTCTTCCCGGGAAGGGATTAGCGGGCACGGAGCCGGAGGCGGCGGAGCGCCGTGCCCTCTCGGCGAGGCCGGCCGGGCTGTATCCCCACCTGCCCGGGAGGGACGCGGGGCTCTGCCTTACGCCGCACCGCTCCTGTTTCCCCGCACCGTGTCCGTTCCGCTACTTTCTCCCCCATGCTCGATACAAGGGAGATACCTCCTCTTCCGTCCGCAAAACTAGGACCGGACCCCCCCGCTCCCCCCCCATGAACACACGCGCATCCCTCCGCACCTGCTCTCCCCCCAGCCCCGAGCAGGTGGCCGGCAGCGCATCCCGCGCCCCGCCGCTCCTCCCGCCGGCTCTCCCCGGGCACCGCCGCCCGCAGGGGAACAAAGAGCCGCAGCCCGGCCCCGCTCCCCACCCGCCGCCGGCGGTGCTTACCTGCTGCAGGGCCGCCAGCAGCATCAGCGCCAGCGGCGGCAAGATCCGCGGCGGCGTTCCCGCTATCCGGCACATGGAGGCGAGGAGGGGCGGCGGCGGGGCGGCCCCCGGCGGTCCTGGAGCGCGGCTGGAGCCCGGAGCGGGGCGAGGGGTGCGGCGGGAGCGGAGGGAGGGTCGGGCGCCGGCGGCTCCCGGGGCTGCGTTCTGTCCCCGCCTGCCCGAGCCGGTGCCGCGGCGCTGGCTGCCGCCTGCCGCTCTAGCTCATGGGCAGCGATGCAGCGGGGGAAAAGAGAGACGGAGAGAGGCGGAGGATGGGGGAAACTCGGCTCCGGGTCAGGCTGCTTTTCTCTCTGCCGAGCCCCCTCCGCGGTGCAGAGGGTGGGCAGGGAAGAAGAGGAGGAGGAGGAGGATGGGCAAACAAAAGGCTGCGAGATAAGAAAGAAGTAGCTGCTGCCGCTGCTGCCAGGCCGGTGCGGCGGCGGCTCGGCGATCCTCGGCGCCGTCCCCACGCCCGGATCGTGCCCGCCCCTCTCCTCCCCGCTCTGCTCCCCGGCGAGCTCGAGCGGGCGGCTCCGTTCAGCTCAGCGCCTCGCCCCGGGCGTGCCAGCCCCGCCGCTGCCCCGGCCCCAGCCCTGCTGCATGCTCCGTCTCCACTTTCTCTCTGCCTCTTTCTTCCCTCCCTCCACCCCTCCCCCTGCACGCAGAGAGCCCTCCGCCGAAGCACGATGATAACAATACCGAGCAGCCTCTGTGCGTGTGTGCGCGCCGGGCGCAGCCGCTCCCTACGACCAATGGAGCTGCCCCGCCTCGCTCCGGGGAGCGGGTACGGGGCTGGGGCACCCCGCAGCGCCAGCAATCCGGGAACAAAGAGAAAAATAATTACAGAAACGCTCCTAACTTGCTTCGCTGCGATTGTTTGGGGGGCGAGGGGGAGGGACGAAGGGAGGGAGGACCCAGGGGTGTCATTCTCGGGGGTTGCGGGGCGCTGCCGGCGTCCCAAGTTTGGCTCTAGTGCTGCTGCTGAGAAGGTTGCTTACTATTATTTCTATTACTCCTCCCCTATCTTTTCCTCTTTCTTCTTTACTCTTTTCTATTCCAAACTACCTGCCGAATTTACCAGCCGATGTTTTTCAAAGGCTTTGGCCGGCGCTGCGGTCCGCGCGTCCAAAAAATGTCAGCGTGCTTAACGGAAACGGGGAGCGCTGCTGAGCGACCAGTCACAGCAGCGACTATCAGTGCTGGGTCAGTGGCGGAGCTGGCAAGGAGCTTCCCTCGCCCTCAGGTCGCTGAGCAAAGTTGTTTTGTGTCCATGCATCGCAGCTCCCATCCTGGGACATAATAAGGGGAGGATTTGTAGGCATTCCCAGGAACGCAATCTCACCTAGTGTTGATTCAAAATGGGGCATTATTTTAAAGCATCATATTCTACACTTCAGCTTGCAAGAAAAACACTCTCAGCGCTTGCCTTTTTTTTTTTTTTCCTCCCCTTCTTTTGTTTTGAAAGAAAACAGCAGATTTGCTTTTACATTTTGCCGAGGACTCTCGCACGATGCTGGTTCCACGAGATGCAGAATGGCAATCACCGGTGCCGTGCGCCTACCGGACCGCGGCTCCGAGGCAGCCCCGGACCGGGGAGAACCACACCCACCTGGAGGCATTAAAAAGCAAATAAGGCTCAGGTGAGGAGGGACAGCCCCGACAGGAGAATCAGCCCCCCTTTTATTCCGCGCGCTTTCTTAAAGTTGTAGCCCGTGAAATTGTATCGAAGCCAAGAGTTGTGTTGAGCAATAAAGGAGGGAAGCAGTGTCTGATAATGCAATTCTGGAACCAAACGCAGCTTGGAATGGAAGGAAAGTGAGCAGGAAAGCTACTGCTGGTGTTTGTATTTTCATACGTACTGCGGTGAGTTTCCCGAGTTTGCACCTGGTAGTGCACGTACTCTGTCAGTCCTTGTGGCTAATCCGAGCTTTTGCTCGGATTTGCTTATGAAATGCTGACTTTCCCTCAGATTCCTCTTTGTATTTTCAGGTAGATAGACATAATAATAACAACAATATTTAATTAACTATGCTGTTTGACCGTTTATTCATTCTCACAAGTGTGCTACAAAATGCAAAGCATACCATATAAATAATGCTGCAAACAAGCAATCCAATTAGAATAATTACCCATCAGCTGGAGAAGACCAGCCTCTCATACTCCCTCAGCCCATCCATCCCTACAGGCCTGAAAAAGCAAAAGGCTCTACAGCATATTTGGAAGGGGACCAGCTCTATGTTCTGCCTGATGCTTCTTATAGTTCTGTTACTGCCTTCAGGTTTCTTAGTGGAAATACTAACCAGGGTAGAAAAACTGCTCTCACAAACACTGTTATACTGAATCTTTTAGCCTTGAATGGCTTTCTACTAAGCAGGTGGCTTCTGTCATTTACACTTTTGTAATCAAAAGTGCTATCATGCTCACGGACTTTCCTGGTTCTGGGTGCTGTGATCAGGAGAATCTAGTAGAGCAGGGATAGGTTACACTTCTTGTGGTATAATCTCTGCACAAAATCATGTTACGAGAGCAGAGCAGAAACCTGTGAGTTGCTCAGGAATGTGGATGGCTCCTCGAGGCTTCTGCTATTCTTCTGCAGCATGACCCCCCAAAGAACAGCTTGTTCCAGGAGTAAACTAGTAACAAGCGGGCGTAGTTAGGGCTTAGGAGTTAGAATTGGTGCTAGATTGAGATCGTCAACAGAACTGATAACTAGATTGTGATCATCAGCCCTTTTCACATATATCATGTAAATGCCTGGCCAAGATTCAAACAAGTGATTTAGAACTCAAAGAGTTTATCTCATAACTCAGCTACAGATTGCATTTATGAGTGTGTTCTAAGCAGTGGAAAAATAATGGACACGTTAACATTCAACCTAGGAGATCTCAAGGGCTTCCAGAAAAACCTTGTTAAAATTCTATGATTAAGTTGAAGAGAGGATTAGAGTAATTCCCATGTTAGTCATGGAGTTGAGTCTCTCTTTCAACTTGTCCAAATTAATTTTCATTCCTAAGGTTCATAAAAATTCTGTAAAAAAAAAAAATGTTTTCAATTTAGAACATACTAGAGAGCTCATGGCTTCAAATATTTTGAAAAATAAAAGAACTTTTCCCTCGTGGGTTGATCCATACATTTAATATGCCAGGTACTGCCACTGCCTCTTTCCTCAATTCAAATTAAGCACCTTACTGACAGTTTAGGCCTTGATCTGACAAATATTTATACATGTGATCTCAGAAAATTCCGTCGTACTACACACTGCATCCTGCTGTTCATATGCCTACGTATTTACAAGGTGGAGGCTATACTGCATTATTTAGAATTAATAATGGAAGGATAAATATAACAAGCAAAAGGACTAAGAGCATACTAATATATCCACTTTTCTTGTTTTCACTGCATACCACAAAATATCTGTTTCATTAAAAAAAAACAATAGCAAAACATTAATTAATAGTTTCCTCATTCTCTGCAATCTTGTTTTCTTTCTGAAAACATTCAGTTCTTAGTGCAGTTTTATCATGATACTGGAAAAAAAATAGGGGTTGTTTCTTACTTTGACATGAGAAGGCTGCATATATTATGAGCTAACCAGGATTTTGGGCGTGTTTCTCCAGCCTTTCTTTTATGAAGACCATGCAAGTTATGGAAAGGTGTCTAAGGGTGCTGCAGTCTGTGGGCTGCTCTGCTCAGATTGGAAAATTGTCTGGGTTAGGATAAAAGCAGCATGTAGCAGATGAAACTGTTTGTAGCAGTTCCATTGCTTTAGCAACCCTCAACATCATTAATCTCTTTCTGTCATATGTATATTTAACATACATATATATGATTTGGTGAAAGAGGATGTTTTTTTTTTCCTTTTTCTGATAGCTAAATCGTAACTGCCACCAGTTATATTTGTGTTAATTGCTAGTACATTTTGCAAAGGATATCTCTATGGAGAAGAAGCTGAGCATGTGTAATCCAGCTGAGATACTACATATTTGCATATTGTATAATTTGCTTTATGTCTATACCCTATGTTTGGTGATTTAGGAATCAGCATAGTGAAGCTCATTCAGCATCGCTGCCCAGTGCCTGTAAGCTGTTCAGTTTGGAGAGTTTCTATTGAAAATCAAGACAGAGGAAGAGATCTTCTGATCAACAGCATCTCTGTTTGGTCATATATCATGTATAACAAACAATTATCTTCCAGAACAATGTCCTTCCGTACTAAAGTGTTGTGATAAAGGATTGAAAAGATGGTAACTTGTAAGAATGGCATATGATAATTTCTAATCATCACAAAAGAAAGTTTTACAGTTTCATATAACTGTTCCATTAGAAAGCAGTCCAGTAGAAGGAGTAGGACTTGCCTCTTAAAAAGCTGGTTTCACTAAAATCAGTCAATTTTTTTTTTTTTTTAATTTGCTCGTAATTCATTTATTTGAAGTGAAATATCTCCTTTTTCTTGATCGGCCTCTCAATGAAATCATGTAACCAAATCTTGGGATCAGAAGTCTCACCTTTTTCAGACTCACACAGTCTGCAGAGTCCCAGACTTCCTCTTCACTGATAGCCAGAATTCACTGGCAGAATGCCTGTTAGTTTCTCTAAAAGTTAGGTAACACATAGAAAATAAATAAATAAATAAATATTGATATTTCCAGAATAACAGCCTTATTATTGCTGACTTCCAGGTAATAACAGTTAAGGAACTGGAATCCCAATCGTTTATTGTAAACCAGCATAGCTAATAATTTGTTTAAATGAAAATGAAATCCATGTGGGTTGTCTCTTCTATTGTTGAGCAGAAATTTTACCAGCACCTATAGTTAAATTTGCTTAATATTTTCTATCCCAAAATCTTATTTTCCTTTAGTTAACTAGATTGAATTTTCTGTGCTGGTTTGCTGTTTTGAGCCAAGTGCTTTTTGATAACTTTAGAAAAAATCTTTTATCCTTTTTGAAGAATGAGATCAAGGAAAATATTTTATTTTTGTTATAAAATTGTTATTGCCATCTCACTGAGGGATTTTACTCCGAGGCTCTGGAAAAAAACAGACTTTAACTTTGGAAGGAACCTAGTTCTTATACTGAGGGTGTGCCTTCCTTGGCCTTTATTAAAGTTGATCAAAATCTGGCATTGTTGCAGGTCTGAAAACTATGCTGATGTATTTCAGAGAAGTTTCCTATCTGTATACCCTAAATCTGTCTGCATCTAATATTCCTCTTATTCTCCCAGCAAGCACTGTGTTGCAAAAATTTTGCATATACTCCATCTTCACTGAACAAGTGAGCATTCACTATTTGGAGACTGCAGGAGCTTCTCTGGAGTTTCCAAGAGTCTCTGGTGTATTGAGTGGCAGAGAGATGGTAGGGACTCTCTATTTTCATATCCTTGTTGTCCCCCTTCAAAGGGCCTGACAGCACAGAGTTGGTTCTGACTGATGTCTGAAAGGAAAGTTGAAGAACTGAGACAATGCTTCTCTTGGATGTGGCACTGGAAATAAAATTGCCGTGCTTTAAAATTTACTTAGTCACAAAATTACAGAAACATATGGCTTGCTTCAGTGAATAAACTGTTTTCAATATAAGATGTAGTTGCGCTTCATAGATATCTCCTTTTGTAGTGGATTATAATAGTGATAATTATGTTTATCATAGGAAATGTGAAGTTAGAATATAAAATGGCCCAGCGTGCTAATATAATTGGTATCCTGTTGATACCTTTTTCTGGTTCGAGGAAAGAAATTGCAATTACAAAAAGTGAATTTTAGATCACAGTCAATGTTCTCCAAAGTTGGAGATTAAAATACACATTGTATATGGTTTGTTCCAAGGATGAAAGAAGTTTAGAGCATTTAGAAAATTAGGAAGTTGTGGATTCAAAATTGTTTTTATTGACAGGTGGCTTGATAATAATAATGCTCATTCAAAGTGTTTACTATCTGGCTGCAGAAATTCTATCCAAGTTAAAATCTGACACACAGTGAAATACCCATGCTGCAGTATTTTACAAAGTTCATAGAGATATGATGATTTTTAAAAAATCCTCATTTTGAATCATTTTTACAATA
Organism: Chrysolophus pictus; assembly: GCA_037305975.1. Taxonomy (NCBI): domain Eukaryota; kingdom Metazoa; phylum Chordata; class Aves; order Galliformes; family Phasianidae; genus Chrysolophus; species Chrysolophus pictus. The sequence continues at coordinate 51,598,818 of CM074577.1, forward strand.
GTAGGACTTCTAAATGGCTTTCTTCTCTGATGTGACATTTTTTGAGATCTTTCTGTTTTGCAAAAATGCAAGTCTGAAATATCCCTAATGCTATATAAATTGACATTACTGGATCATTAGTCTGAACTCCAGAAAGTCTTTAAGTATTTATTCATGGAAGAATAAATACTTAAAGGAATTCTCCTTTGGGTGAAGGGACCTGGACCCCTGGAAGCCTGCAGAATTGGGGTTTGGGCCTCATAGTGTCAGGCTTTTCCAGTGGGAGAGATGGTGAGAAGTTTTACATTTGTGCCCGAAAGTGGGCTCTTTCAGATAGAAAGAGCTGTTCACATGGCTTTGTGATGTGTCACAATTCACAGCTGCCCACCTTGTATCTACCCAAGAGGCCTCCATCCCCAGAGCTAAGGGAATGTGCTCATAACCCTCCTCACCAGTGTGCAAGCTGCCATGTTTGATGAAACAGGAGTTGAACAGTGCCCTTAAAAGCTATCAGGCAGCTGATTGTTGGTTCTTTTTTGTATATAAAAAAGAATGATAACTGTGAGACCAAAGGTTAGGAAGGCTGTTTGGATGAAAGTGTCAGCAGCTGCCTTGGCACGATGGCTTGTGTTCCTTTGTGAATGTCCTACATCTGCATTAGCAGTTAGAAACTTTTCTCTGCTGCTTCTCACTTCAGGGCCCGTGGGAGCTGCAGAGTACTTGTCATCTATGAAAACATAGCCCGTATTTTATAGAGTTACAACAGAAGTACTTCTGAAATATAAAATTATTATTATTGCTATTAGTATCATTTTTAGTCACAGCCCCAAATTTGTTTCTGTGTTAAGGAGCACCATTTAGTACATGCGTTTCTTTCTGGGAAGAAATAATAATCTAGGACTTCAGTTCTTTGGCTTTAAAATAAAGTCTCTTCCTTTTTCTCCACTGCTAATGGATCACATCAACTGCTTATACATTCTGAAGTCAGAGGGGACCGTTTTCATCATTTACTTTGACCTCATTGTAAAACAGGCTTAAGAATATTGCCTGGTAATTTTCCCGACAGGGCCAATAACTTGCGGAGAGGCAGGGCATGTTTTTATAGCAGAGATGGAGGCTTGATTTAAAGTGACAGAACCCACCACAAGCTTTGTTTGTTGCAGTTATTTTTTCCCAGTGAATGTGTTTCTTCAGTGGAAAATCTCACTTCACAAATCAGCGACAGATGCATTCTTAGCCTTGCCTGGGCCTTTCTTTGAACCACTTCAGAGAGGGTGCAACATCAACTACTGCTATAACTAAGGCTGTTCACTGCTCCTCAGCTGCAGGCAGCAGCAGGGAACTCAGCAGGGGCTAAACACCCAAGCATTTGCTCTGATTTGCAGAGAGGCTGCATCCAGCACTGAGTGGTGTGCTGCTGCTACCTGGCCTGATGCTATCCCAGTGGTATCTCTATTACACAGCACTTACTCCACAGCCAAAGATAAATAGTGAAAGAGCTTATATGCCTCATAGGGTTTATCAGAAATTCTTTATGCATGTTTGTGATTTACTTTAAAACCATTAGATTGGAAATGTTAGATATCCTAGTTTAAATGAGCAAAAGTGTATAGGATGACCTTTCGTGTAATACTGGCTATAAAATGCTACTGAAATAATTGCTGCTTGAACTAGATACTTAAAAAAAAATCCAATTTTAATTTAAAAATTACTGGTGATGGAGAATATAATGTTACCTGTAGTAAGTTGTTCCAGTGGATAGTTACTCTTCCCTTTAAAAACGTCTGTGTCATGACTAGACTGCATTTATCTAACTTGTCTAATTTCCAGCCATTGACTCTTGTTATTTCTTTCAGCAATAAGCTGATGAGTTGCTTTTTCATGTTTCTGTTTCCTGTATAGAACTGCAGACCAGTTACCTTTGATAAGTCTGTACTTTTCCTCATTAAGCTAACTAAAGCAAAATTCTGGAGTATTTCATTAAAACGCTAGGTTTCCAATCATTTAATAAATGTTCTAGTTCTTCTCTGACCCTCTAATTTTAAACATGCTGCTTGAAATACTGGCACTAGCACTGCACAGTGTGTTTCACTAGTAGCTATAATCATTAAAAAAAAATAATAATTTTAAAAAATGATGTACCGGATTCCTGTTCAATCTTTCCATATCAACAAATACAATGATCACATTAATCCTTTTGTCACACTATTGCTTTGGTTATCATTCAGAATCACAGATTACCAAAATAGCATTCCACTCTCTGAAAAACACCCTGCAGTATTTGTTCCAGGCATCTGATTTTTACAGGAAGAACCATCATTTTCCTTTGCACCAAAGCTTTTGTAAATACATTCCTTGCAGCTCCACTTTTGGCAGTCTTCCACTTCCATCCCACACTGATCACTTTATATCTCTACATGTTTTCTCCTTGCACTGATTTGGAGTCATCGTGACCAGACCAGACTGCCTTTAGAAATAAAGTGCCCTTGGGAAGCCAGAAGTGTCCCACTCCACTGCTAAGTATAAGTAACAGTGAGTTTCCATATCCATTAGAGCATATATGTCCCCTTTGATTCTGCCTGAACATGTCCTGGGTTTCTGAAGAGAAGCATGTGTAATCCCACCTGGAGATGAGTCAGTAAATTGTAAACATATTGTTGGAAGAAATCCCTCCAAATCTGGGCCTTGTGTCAATCACTAAAAAGTTGCAGTAAAGAAACTGAAGAACAAGAAGACTAGAACAGGTCTGATAATATTGGATGTGCTACCATTGTGAGGAGTTGGATGGTGTTAGCATCTAAACAAAGAGTTATATGTTGTTTTCCATGAAAACACAAATTACTTGATTTGGTGCTGTGTATTTGTAAGTCTACAAACGTATGCTAGGCTTTGGAATGGTGTGGAGTTTTCTCCATGTGTATTACTTTGCCTCACAGCTGTACCTTTCTGGTGCCTTATTTTCCAGCTTCAGTCTGAACTGGATGACTTTGCTCAGCAGTTTTTAATAGTTTTGAAGAGGGTTCGTTGTTTTGGTGGCTTCTGCGCTTTTTGAATACACATCCATACCATGATTCATCCCCTAGAATCACAGCACTGGCTCTTTTTGAGGAGAGGTTGGGAAATAAAAGCTTACAGTTATTGAGCTAAAGACAGTATTTTTATGCATGATGGCCAAAAGCAAATTTCTAGCCATTGCTTGAGAATGCAGAGGTAAGACTTTTCTCCCTCCCATATTCCATGAGAGTTTAAATATTTTGTGTTTTTATGACTTTGTTTTCCTTTGACAGCAACCTTGTGTTGACTGTAAATTCAGCCATTCATACTCTTCTTCCTTTTAACTCAAGTGCACGAGTTGTATAAATGAAGACAAGGCTGCAAAACTATAGTATTCACAGCGTCTCTCCCTGCTGAAGAAAGTGACATTTAGCAGCTGCTGATTTAGAAATAAATTCTAGATTTGTTTTCTTCCTGGTATCACACACCTAATAAAGAAACAGAGCTAAAGAACTCTGTATTAGCTGTTTTCAACACATCTCCTTCCTTAGTCTTCTTTAATATGAGGCTTTCTATAACATAGCAGCGTGCTTGAATTCATTCCTGCGAGAAACCCTTTTTCAAAAGCTTCATGTTTCTGAGATCTGGTCTCTTGGTCATCATTGCTCGTACAGAAAACAGGCAAATGGGGTTTAGATCTGAAGGGTCACTTCAGTATGGAGGTGGGATATGGTTACAATTCACATCTGGATTTTGGGTGTTTAGTTTTCCTCCAAAAAATGGACTAAGTGGGACTTTGGAAGAGAAGATAACCCAGCATGCGATGCTTATTGTAGTGATAGAGCCAGCATGAGAAACAATGAAAGAACACTGGCTCAGTGTTGCATTAGTGCACTCAGCTTTTGCTGTTATTGGGATTTCATAACATAAATGGACAAAATTATATTACAGAGACATTTCAAACTTGAATAGAGATTTTTAAGACATTACAAACTACTTGCCCTTAAGCAGTTACTTCAGAATGTTATTAATTTTGCAGTATATTTTACACTTATTTGTAGGTATGATAAAAAAGAACTGAAATCTAAGATGCATGAACTTCAAGGAAGAGAAGCTTTGCTATGTACGCCCAGATAGCTAGTATTTCTCTGTACTGTTTCAGCAGCTGGAGTGCTTATATGAGTAGGAGAGAGATGGGGAAAAGCTCTTGATAAAGAGCACCCTTGTGCATCTTTGGGGTTGTCCTCTTGCCTGTTTTGAATAAGATCTTTCTGTACCCCAAGAAAATCTTGTCTCTTGGTAGCATCCTTGAAAGTAAGAATAGCGTTGATTAATATAGAATGCTATTAGCAACCATCTAATTACTCTTCTTTTATCTATCTACCCAAGAAGTCCCTGAAAGCGTTCATCAAACACCCAGATGCTATCACAGAAGTTCTTTGTAGGAGAGGAGAACCAAATATAGCTCATACTCTCAAAGGAAGTCAGAAGAAATCCCAAGGTAGAAAAGTAGCTGAAAATAGTATCCCAAAACTGTGGGGGAGGAGGGAAAGGGGAGAAGAATTGTTTTTTTGTTGGCACTGATACTATGAAGAGGGCAACATGATGTGCCTGAGATAGTTCTCTCATGCTGTAGCTTGTATAAATGGGGCAGCTGTCTTCCACTGAGAATCAGACAGATAACCATAGGAAATGAAAGAAGAAAATATCTGCTTGGAAGGATTATTGAATTTGCTGTAGCAGAGGGCCACAAAGGGACAGCTGAGAAGCAAATAGTTTCTTATGCCAAGACCAGGGGACAAAAACAGAGGAAAAAGCTCTGGAAAGAATCAAAATGAAGAAAATGAAGGGAAAAATGGCATAAATACATATCTTCAGCAGTAGGCTGAGCAGCACAGCCTTGAGATCTGCTGCCATCTGTGTGGGAAGCATTGTTGCAAGCAATGGCTATAGAAACTTCACACAGTGATCACTGGCTCCTTGTTTAATTCCTGCAGAATAAAACAGATCCTTTCCACACATCTATGGGGAAAATCCAGTGTTTAATAAGTGGTCCAAAGACACCTTTCATTTTAAGTCTAAGCAAAATGAAGCCAAAGTATTCTTTTTCCCACCAGAAGAACCTAGAGAAAGCACTATATGCTAGGGAAGAAAAAACACAACAGATCTTTTCTACTGAAATGTGAAACCTTAACACCATGCTAATATCCAGATTCACAGGAAGCAGATTCACCTTGGGCACTGCTGGAAATGAACCCTAGTTCTTGGCAACGTTGATGTTTCCACATTAATATTAGTGAACCTTCCTTAATGATTGAGGAGGCCTTGCAGCAAGATGAAAATTCTGTAGGATTTTGGCTTGCTATCTTGCTGAGGATTAAATATGCACAATCATGCTGAGAGTCCTAAGGAAATTAGAAGTGCAACCATACAATGCCATTCATAGGTTTCTCCAAACAGCCAGTGCTACTGGTATGTAGCAACAGCACTGGGAGCACAAGGAGCAACAGCACTGCTCCTTGCAGTACTTCTGTTCTACACTATGTTTGCTCTCTTGTTATACTCTCCAATAGTTAGCTCAAAACAGGCAATCAGCAGGTAAAGTGAGCTTTCTGATGTTAGCGAGACATGGTAACACCTTGCCTACGCAGACACATAGGAAAGCAGCCTTTGTCATCCTGACTTTCTACTGCTCTTGTAGGGCACTTTTGCATCACTGCCCTGGTCCTTGTCACTGCAGGTTCCTTATTTAACAGTAGAAGCCAACTAGGAAAAGCTGTACCGTGCTCAGCCTCTTCCATGAGCCAGATGACCACGACAGCTGGAGATGCTCAGTACTGCATAGTGTCATCCATCTGTTGTAAAATTCCAGTTGCATAGGCATCATTCTATTTGTATTAATAGGATTTATATTCACGGCATTCAAGATTCCTCCAAGCATCTTTACAGCAGTTCAAAAACAACTGGCAAAAGTAATGGTAATGGATGTCACAAAAGCAATGATGAGAGTGTTAGTCTCAGCTGTAGTTTGCAGTTTGAAATTTGTATCTTCAGGGACTATCCTGAACTATGAGAAAAAAAGAAAAAAAATCAAAATATGGAGGGTTGGGGCGTGTGTGGTAGAACATCACATCATAGGGCATCTTCCCAGACTGTTGAAGGGAACATTTGAAAAAATGTGGTAATGTTAATATGCATTTACATTGCATTACTGATGAGTCTACTACAAGCTGCTGTTGTAAAGTGATATGCATGCACTTGTGTTTGATATTGCTACATAACGGAACATAGAGTGATATGGTTCATCTTATGTACAGACACTTAGCAGTGCAGCTTCAGAAAGGCATATGTGAAATATTTCCTCAGCTGATTTTACTTTCAAGACTTTGTTTAAACTTATACCAGAAGGTACTGAGAAGTCTATTTAATTGATTGCCACGACTCTTCCCTAGTCATTCTCATCTAAAAAGTGGACAGAGCTCTGTAAAAACACACTACAAAATTAGGAATACAACTAAACTTAGTAAACCTACTGAAACCATATCAGCAAGTATGCTTTACCTCACATTCTTACAAAAGAAACTCCCATTGAATAGAATTATGTTTGTATTTAGAAGAAAATAATTTATGTTATCCTAACTATATGAAATTATGATAGAGTACAGTGCCAATGCATATTAAGACCTATCTGCACAGACTTAGCTAAAATTTAATCATTGCTAGAGTGAATTGAAGGACAGTCTTAATTTTGTTTATGTCAGTAAAGAAAACTCACTTGTAATAATAAATTAAAACTAACTTCTTTATTCTATTTGTGTTAAATAGAATGCTTAATGGAAAAATCAGAAATATAACTGGCCAGCAAATACATTCAGCCGTCTACACAAGCACCACAGTTTTATAGGTCTCTACATGTCTAAGAATCAGGTTTTTAAATTTTTATTTGTGGAGAAGTGTACAGAAGAGATACAAGGAATATTTTCTTAGTTGTTACAGAGCAAATAAATCTTAAAAGAAGTTCCCAAATGAGCAAAAACATTGCATTTGTATCCTATATTTAAGGCATTAAGCAGTTTCCTATCAAGTGTCCTGCCAACAGTTTAAATATGGACCTTTCAGAGCTGCTTATGTGGTTCCAGTGACTTCAGCTGATGTTACTACAACTTTAAAGCCAGGAAGGCTCTAAAGGCTTGGGTAAAGGAGACTGCATATGGTTTATGTTGTTGCCTTTATGTTAGGTTTTTTCAACTGGTAATTCTCTATTATAAAAATGTTATATTTTCATGAGTGTTAAATCAAGCCCTGTGTAGACAAATAAAAAATATCAGAAATTGTAGACCCAGTGAAAATTGAACACAGAAGTACTGGTTTCCTTTGACTCATTGAAGAAGCCTTGCTGTTAGGATGAACTACCTAATAAGATCCAGAAGTCACTCGGAAAAAAAAAACAACAAACACAGCAAACGTTTTGCGTGTGTGCTAACTGGTCACGTGTGAATCTGGCTTTCCCACAAGCAATGTTATCTGCTGGAAATCAGTCCACTGGCTTCACTTGTTTTTAAATTTGTCCCAATCTTAGTCTGCTTTTTTTCTTTCCTACTGAAGGGAATGAACAGTGTGCCCTCTCCTGTACTGTGCTTAACTTAACCATCTGCTCCTTCACTTACCTTCTCTTAACTTGGTTCTGTATACCTAAGTATTATCCTAATTACTTGAAATCAGGTTAATTTCCAGAACTCCATTGATTTAATTTCTTAGATTCCAAGAAAATGTTGTATAAGGCACTAGCTACTACATTGCTAAACAAATACAAGGTGATCAGACCTTGACAGATGGCTGGTGTTGAAGTCCTTGTTAAAAAGATTCCTATCGTTATTTTTTTAAAACCAAGGTAGAAATGGTGGATTGCTAGCTGAGAGGATGCATAGGCAATCAATATGTTTACAGAGGAAGATACAGAAAATCTAACATTCATTACTCAGTGCTCCAGCCACTTACATGTGTGTATATTAATTACGTACTGTACTCCTGGAAAAAAGAAAAAAAAAAAAAAGGAAGAAGAAAAAGAAAGTACAATATGAGGCAATTTTCGGAGACTAATAATGCTGACAGTGTGTGTCCTTTTAACTGAAGACTCTTTTTCTCTTCAGCTCTCTTCAGCAAGAGGATAACTTCTTTAAAATACCAAATTTAATCGTAGTTAGCACTGCAATGATAAATAAAAGATTTTACTCTCTACAGGAGGCTATTTTTTGACTGATGAAAGGGGAGAGATGTCTGACAGAATAATGGGATTAATTTTAAAAAACACACTAAGCTTTGGACATTATCTCCAAGGGCACTGACATGACTTTAAAGAAAATACAAAAGTTTATTTTTAAGGAAAACACTGGAAATATTAAGACAGTAGGCATTTGATTGGCTTTGAGGACTTAACAGACAGTTTAGTTACCTTTCAAATTGTTGGCTGACAAGCCAAGTGTACATTTCAAACAAGTTGTCTGGAGTTCACAATCTCAGCTTCTACTGGCTATACTGGAAATCATACTATATAACTAATGTTACTATCTTTGGTAGTAAGTCTAAATTTTCTTGAGCCAATTGTTTTGGGTACCACTAACTTTGCCTGCCAAAAAACACAGGCAAGTGACTCCCAGGCACTATATTGTACCAATTAAAGATGAAGGGTTATTTATATTTCCAAGGATTTCCTTTGAAAGTGAGATCCTTATCGTAATACCTTGACATTAATTCATCTTCAAGCAATGTAAAAGAGTATTTTGTCATAGGAACACATAGCTGTTTGCAGAGAAGCATTTGCATGGTCACAAACAGAAGCAGAGTAAAGATATTACAGGAAAGTACTTTGAATTTCCTGACCTTCACAGAATTAAAGTTTCAACTTTAATCAGTGCTAACATGGTTTCTATCCCTTCTACTCTTTTCACAATACAGTAAAATTTTATTTTAATATTGTCAAGTGTGTTGTAAAGTCTCAGAAAATTGAAGTGGCAACTCTCCAGGATCTGACTGTGCTAAGGGAAGAGATAAATTATCTTTCTTGAAGGAGTGAGCAATTGCTTCATGTTTAAAACCTCTCTTCTATTAGGAATGAAAAACAAACACTTGGATTTTGCTCTGTGACCTCCCTCCAATGTCCAGGAAGAGAATGACTTAAATGTCAACCAAAGCAGGCCTTCACATAGGAGGAAGAAGGAAAGTAAGGGCTTCGCTCTTTCAAAAAAAAACCCAAAACTACCACTGTCAAAACACATTTTGAGGACAGGTGTATTATTATGCATTACATCAACTGAACTTTCCAAGTTTTGTTGTTTTAAGCAAAAAAGATGTTAGGAACATTTTAGATTAATATTAATATAACTTCTGGCTCTGGAACAGAGGACATTTGTAACATTTTAAATATGAATAAAGTATGCTTCTGAGCAGGATTCTTGTCATACCAGAAATATTGTTTTGTACCAGATATATAGTTACCCTGTAGTATTTGTGTGTCTTTCCATATGTAATAACAGAGTTCTAACATTAATAAACAGGAACCTAAGCAATATAAGCACCTCTACACGGAACGTTAACTGCAATACCAGCAGTCCTTTTCATTGTTAAATTTTAAATCTTCATTGCCGAATACACATGAGACAAAATAAATCATTTTCTTTAACTGCAGAAACCTTTCTCCCCTGGATTCCTTTCTTTTCCCCTCCAAGACTTTTTCTTGCTATTTTAGTGATAACATAACATGTTAACTTCTTTATGCTGCAGTTTGCTGATAGGAAATTTTATTGTACGTGTTAATATAGGAAAGCTACTAGAAAGTTGCTTGATCTTCTTCCAAGTTTTAAATACCAATTTTGAGAAGCAATAGTCTCATTCACTAATTGCTGTTTATTTCTTGCACGCTGCTGTATTTTTCCTATTCTTACTTTCTCTCTCTACCATAGCTGTGTGTTTTTAATTGCAGCACAATTTTTCATTCTGCTCAGGTCAGTTTTATTTCCCTCCTTCCCTCAGCTTTAATAATATTTATAGAGAAAAATACTGGGTGCTGTGTTATTTTTGGATTTTGCTAGAAGTAGGCAATCTATCCTAGCATTGTGATAAAGCTAAGGTTGAATAGCATTATAAGGGAGGTGTGGACCTGTAAACTGTAAAAGCTGCTTAGCAAAAATGCATTTTCAAGTTATCTTCCCATTCAAGCAATAATTCTCAGTGTTGCAAAATTGGGATCTCATTGCTAAAGAAAAAGAGAAAAAAGTAATTATCCTTTCTATGAATAGGCTAAAAAAGAAACAGGCAAAATCTTTTTTTCTACTTCTGAGAGGATTGCTTCTTGTTCTAGGTGCTTTAAACATGAAACAACCATTGTATTCTACTTTCACATATTCTTCTCATGTCTTCTCTGCCACTTTCTCCTCTGATTTAAGCCTTCAGCCTTTCCCTCAATTTTGACTTGACTTTGTCAGGAAGTGGAAATGAAAACAATGAAGTTTTTGCTTCTGTTTCCCAGATTCATGGTCTCTTCAGTCATCATAGAAGCTTTTCTAGCATGGCCTAATGCTTCAAGGGAGGCGTCCATGTTGTTTTAATGTCAACAAACCAAGCTAGTCTGTACATTCTAAAGCGAAAGAAAAGCTCTCTCAGTGTATGCTTCTATATATCTCTACATGTTCATAGGACATTCAGCAAAATGGTCACTATATAACCCAGAGAAAATCATGTTTGATGCATGTTCTGTGTTAATTGCCTCTCATCCCTTTCTGTCTTCTCTGCACTTTTTTTTTTTTACTGCATCTCTTTCAATTTCTTACACTTTATTCACAGTGCATTGAAATTCAAGGTATTCAAACCAGAATAACTCAATATTTGATAAACGAAGTACTAGAATTTTTGGTTTCTTTTTTCCTTCTTTATATCCAAAAGATATTAATGATGGTAATAAGAGGCTATTCAGAGTTTTGCATGATAGGTAGAACATAAGCGCAACATAATAATGAGCCTCTTAGCAAACCCCTTTTGACTTGTTTGTATTATTGACTCTGCTTATCAGGCTCCTACTGAGTTTAGGACCTTTTTTGTTCTGAGTACTATGCAAGCAAAGAAGATAAATAATTCCTGAGCTAATTAGACTAGTTTTAGACTTGGCAGAGGGAGTGAAAGTAGGAATTTATTCTTCATTTTCAAGTAGGATGTTGAAGAAAGATTGCGTACTCTCTATCCTTGAGAGTATTTTATCCTGATAAGATTTGGCTTATGATAATGATCCCACAAAAGATGTTATAATTGAATAACCTGTTTAGACAACCAAAGAGAAGAGGCTCTGTAAATTGAGTAGATGCTGTCCTGGGTATTCTTAAACTTAAAAAAAACCAAAATTTCAGAAAAGTCAGTGAGAAAAACAGTAACTAAGGGAGGACTTCTTATCAATCTACTATTACATAGTACTTGAAGCTTAATAAACATTGACTTATGCTGCTAGAGTTCTGATAAGTGCTTAAATTACAGTTATTGTTGGAACGCTCTGCTGAGGTTTTCATAAAAATAGACAACTTGGAACTGCCAGAGGAAGTTTTCTTGAAAAAAGTCACACATAAATTAATGTAAAAGGTTTTGTTAGCTGATTGAATAAATACTGAAGTGCACCCATTAAGAGGCTTGAAAACCTCTGCTACAGTTTTATATGAATTTATTGAAACATTTATGTTAAATAAGGCACTTTAATCTTAACTCTTTAAAATACACTCAAGCTAGTTAGATCTTTAGTTCCTCTTCTGTCTTCGGAAGATCAGGGAACTCTCAGAACTCAGAGCTACTTACTCTGTTTTTAAAAGCTGAAATTCCTACTTTATTCACAAAGCTGGAATAAGCAACAGGTTTGCATCAGGAAAGAAGAAAGAACTTGTATAATGGCAAAACAATTAAGTTCAGTTTTACAGTCTGACTGAAATTTATCTAATTGAGAATCCAACAGTAAATATGAGTCCTTTCCAGGCAGTAGTCTCTCTTTGAATCATTCTTCCCATCTCACCACCTAACTTGTCAGCAAATTTTGTTGGCATTTACAATGTAAGAAATGTAAGAAATCTTTAAGCTGGGCTATGGTGTACAAAGCACTGCTTGGAGGAAATAGGTCTATTTGTGTCACTTTGTAAAGCTACGGGCAATTAAGTCACAGGATTTTAAAAATAAACAATATTTAAAATAAACCAACTATACAAGCACTGATTCCCAAGTCTCTTCCAGATAAGTATTTTTCTATTATCCACTATAGCTTTACAATCAAAATTAGGAGCAAGCAGCAAACACAGGATCAAAAGCAGATTTTTTTTTTCCTTTTAGGGTTGAGGCAAGATAAACAGCAAAATTAGTGTCTCTTCCACTGCAGTCATCCTTTCATGTAGTCCATAGTGTGATCAGATATTCAATCATCAACTTTGATGATTTTCTATTAAGGAATTATTATTTACATCAGCATCAATTAGATCTCCTCCTCAGTAAATATTCTACCCAGAAATTTTCCTAGACTTTTGGATTCCTTAATGTTTGAACTGAGTAACTATGAAGTCGTAGATTATTTATTTTCTTAAAGAGTTTATCGCCATTACTTGAACAGTTATTTTGCTATTCTGGCTGCTGCAGATGTGTCACAGACATCTCTGTACTATCTATCAAGTCACATGCTGTTAAACCCTTGCCAAAACTGTCTTCACATTTTCCAATAATAAAAATCACAATATAGAGAAATTGTCACATTTACAGTGTTAATATAAGACTTAAGACTTAATATACTGAAAGGGTGAATAAAACAAAGGCTTTCAAAATGGCTGAGGCTGTGAACCACAGCCTTCAAGACTACTTTTTTCTTTTCTCTGCTATTTTTTGCAAGCTTTGCCATTAATTCATCTTGTACAGAAAACATTAACTGCTCAACAACAAAGTAAAATTAAAGAGATTTTCTAACTCCTAAAAGAGATTGAAATATATTCAATCTTGAGAACATTTGTTAGTGAGCCTGCTTTACTCATGCCTTTTTCATCCTCCCACAGAAGGAACTGTAAAATCTGAGTTATGGAGACACTGTTACTCTGAGGAAAAAAGTTTGTGTTTGGAGATCAGGTAGGTGTGCACAATAACTTTTCAATTTCTTTTTTTTTAAATATGCACTTATGTGGTGACATCCTCTCAGATGTACTAATTTTACATAAAGAAAAGAGACTGGAGGAGATCTGTAATTTATTCTCAATAGGAAATATAAGATATGCAATCTCTAGGGAAGATGGCTGAGGGGATGAAAAGACTTTATTTCTTCCATTAAACAAATCAGTTGTATGTATGAAGAACAGAGTGGAGCACAGTAGTAGTCCTGTGCAGCCTTTTTCTCATTTAAGCATTGTGCAATCTAAATATACTACAGAAAAATAAGGGGGAAAAAAAAAAGAGTAAAAAGAGAAAAGATTGAAACTACATGGATCACTCCAAAAGTAATGCCTCCTATTTTTTTTCCATGGAAATGACAACAGATACGAAGAGCTCAATAACATGATTTGGTAGAACAAATTCTCAGCTACAAAACACAATTTTTCCACAGTCACCACCATTAGCTATGCATTTTTGCCAGCAGTGAACAAGAGCCTGCATGCTGTGTTTATAAAAGTTTGTACTTGTGGAGGAGACCCACTGTTTCTGTTGCTATTGCTGAAAAGAACTACCCGCTGCCTCACTGTGCTCACATCCACTGGTTGGTTTCCATCATCATTCAGCAAGTGTCAGTGAATGTCAGTGGTGCCATTTTTTCCACACGGAGGAACTGGATGACACACCTTTGTTTCATACAGGCTTCCATGTCAGACGCCATTCTGTCAGACTGCCTCCCTGTTGCCATCTGTCACACAGCAACAACATGTAATGGAATATACCTCTGGAATATACCAAGCTGCCATACCACCAACATCCGCCTCTGATGTCATGGGCCAACACCATAAAATAGGAGGCATTGCATTTGGTGGAGCCCTCATATGGATAAATTTGGCATGCAGGAAAACTAAACTGCTCAAATGAAGCTAAGGTGGTAGATATTAGACTGAGTACAGTTTTAGATTTTAATTTTTAAGAAAGATATATATTAGCTGAAAGTAGACTGAGAATAATTAAGAATTTGGAAAATCTGACTTGCCAGAGAAGAGTCCTTATGTTTTCATAAGGAAGAAAAACAGGAAAAGCACATGATTATGATCTTCAGATATATAAAGATTTGCAATATAGCAATATAGCAAAAGGAAAAGAAGGAATGTGCAAGGAACAGACAAGAAATAAAGTGTTATCAGGCTTCCCAGGTGTGTCTTGTAGCAAGGCCTTAGAGGAGAGAGGTACGCCCCAGACTTTAGGAAGATCACATAGAGTTCTATCTAGATCACTTAGATATATGGGACTGTGTGGGATACCTCAGTGGGTATTAAGGGAGCTGGTCACTTTAAGACTCTCATCATTGAACTCATATCTTACCAGAATTCCCAACTGCAGGTGTAGTGAGAGCTTTGCTATCTCATATCTTGAAATCAAAGCTAGGGCACAATTATTGCTATCCATTAAGTTGTCTAACACCTAACACGTTAAAATTAAGAATTTCACCACTTAGATTCCTTTAATTACTTTAAGTTGACATGACACTATTTATGAATATTAATATGATAATCTGTATGAATATTCACATACTCCTACTTGTGAGTATTTGCATTATAGTAAAATTTGCAGAAAATTTATTACCAGATGCGTGTGTTTTGTTGTCTCTCCTCTGCCCCCCTCTGAAACTGCTTTCCTGACCTGTTTTGGTTCATAGCTGAGGGACAGCAGTAGAGTTTCCGTTCTTTCATTTTTCTTTCTGAGCCTTCAGAACAGGAGTCAGTCTGGTCTAGAATTGTACCTTAAGCAGTAGGCTGAAAGGCAGGGTATATTAGCACTGCTAATTTGCTTCTGTGGCTGCTGAGCCAAAACACACTCAACTTCCTACCTTGGAGTTCAGCCAAAATAAATCTGTGACTACACTTACCCAAGCAGATACACACTTCAACATTTAATTCCTTTTTATGAACATCATTCTAAAAAACTTCTCCTCTTTTAGCGTAGGAAGCACTATCTTTATACATGGCTTAGCATCATCATTGCTGAAGGCAATGGGAAACAGGAGCCATTTTGAAAGAGAACAAGTCTTTGTGTTTTGCTGAAAAAAATGTACGCCGTCTTGTAATGAAACAAAGGTTCAGCTCTGTGTTTCTGTGTTATTTCAAAGGTAACTGTGTGCTTGCTGTACTGCATCTATCCTAAATGGAGGCAACGATGGTGGAATAAGAAAGGGTGAGTGTATGAGTGTGCATTTAAATGGTTTATTGCAGAGGAGAATGTGCTGGGCATGTGGTTCTGAAAGGATGGGCAGGGAATCATGAGGAAGACGAGGGTAGACACCTTAGCCATGTGGGCTCTTTTGCCACCAGAAATGGAAATAAAAAGATGCTTTTGTATGCCTTTAAGAATCATTCCTTCTATTAAACATTCGTTTGAATGTGAACATCTAGACAAATTCCTGAATCATAATAAAAGGTTATTCCATGATTTCACTTGATGTAAGAGATCAGAGGTAAGGGTAGTTGTGTTCCTCGGCTGTGCAGACCCACTGCTAAATTTTTAGGATTAACTTTTAGCATTTTGTTTGCATATATTTTACACTTAAACTGTATTTTGTTTATATTGTTTTTAGTGTTCTTGGTCAGGTAAATACAATGGAGTTGGTCTAACAAATTTGGAATTGGATTTTCCATCAGAATCCTTTCCTGGAGAAGGCTGTATTTTGACAAGCATTTGACAATTTCAGAAATTGCAAATCAAGGCTCTTTGTCTAGGAAAGAATAAAATCAATCACTTTATGATTTGTAACAATGTTTCAATTAGAAGTTTAAGTTAATTAAACCAAATCTTAAATAAATGACTAAAATTAAATTGTTGACTGAATTGTTTAAATTGAGCTCAATTGTAGAGAATATTCTTGAAATCTTAATTTTTTCTTGATTTGCAGTGGGAAGAGATTAGAAAATCTTGATCTCTCTTCATGATGATTAAACTGTTTCCCATTCAGATTTAATCTCTAACAGTATGAGAATATGTTTTAGTATAGATTTCAGTTACACACTGTCGACCTGAAGTCAGTTTTATTGTAGTCTTCTGTGATAAATTTATTAACTGACACCAATGCATTAAGACTTAAGAGGAAGCCATATTGTAAGCTATCCACTGACATAGACAAATTGTGGCTTAAATTCATTCTCAGCTCCTGTTCTCCCATTCACCTTCCTTCATTAAATGAAATTATTGGCATTGGTCAAATGCAGATGTAGCAAAAAATAGTAATATTTGTAAAGGACATTATTCCACGTAGTAACTTACATTGTAGTCTCACAGGCACTCCTAAAATATTCTGTCTCCTACACAGACAAGCTTTACTTCTATCATAAAATAGCCCTTGTGTCTGAAGAACAGAACTACCACTCATCAGTCTTTATTCGAGAGCTTTAGGTGATTTTAATCACCTTGGCTCTATGCCAACACTTGTTTTGAAAATCAAGGCTGTGGCTGAGCACAAGGAGAGGAAAACAGGTTAGATATGCTCATGGTAGGCTACAGTACTGAATGCATGTGCTTCAGCATTATCTTTTTGTAATTAGTTTTCGTAAGTGTTCGTAACTTCTTGCCCAGGTAGCAACTTGTAATGAAGTTGTGATGGGACAAGAGGATGGATGACACAGAAAGTTCATTTTCCTCTGGGATATGATGGATGGAGAAATCGCTAGATTTACAACACCAAATAGAGTCAGGGGAAAAAACACTGCAGAAATAAAGTTATATAGAAACCTGACACAAGCAAATTCTCCATAATTGTAAGTCATGTTGGCCAACTGCTGACACACACTTTCAGCCAAAGTACACTCAATCATCACTGAATCATAGAGTAACAGAATATCCTGAGTTGGAAAAGACCCATGTGGATCATGGAGTCCAACTTCTGGACACACAGGATCATCCAAAATTTAAACGTTATTTCTGAGATCATTGCCCAAACACTTCTTGAACTCTGACAGCCTGGTGCTATGTGACCACTGCTCAGTGCCAGTGCATGACCATTCAAGCTAATGCAGCTCAATGCCATTCCCTTAGGTTCCAATACATACATGTCCTTATACATGTACATATCGCGGCAAAGTACCCTTCACAAAGTATATTCAGTTTATCAGCATGGCCTTCGCCAAGCTTAGATTCACCTCAGTTTGACTACTCTTCATTCTTGAGATGATTTGATTGCCATCCTAGCGATTAAGAATGAAAAATGAGACAGCTAAATGTTAACTCAAAAAATCAACTTTATCTCTGCATTTTTTTGATTTCTCCATAATTGTGATAGTTTAAATACTACTTGATAGTAGTTTTTGTTTGAAACTATATTTGTTTGCAATTGGAATAATAACTGCTAAGTAAACATGTCCACACTGTGAATAACATCCTCATTCTTTTGCTGTGAACAGATACCAAGAGTTAGATAAGGGTATTTGGCATTATAAATTTAAAAGATTCATGATTTTACACAATTCAGCCGTGTCAAAAGGGAGAATTAATGAAATATAGTTGAACGAATAGGAGAGAGGAAAAGATTAGTCAATGATGCAGATAATTCTAATGCTCCAACACAGATGAAGCAGTGTGTGTCCACAATCATTGGGTGCCAGTAAACTCCAGCATTGTCCTTTTCCCCATTTCTCCTGGATGCAGAAATACATTGCAGAGAGATATCATCACAGCTGTTTAAGAGATATATAATGTTTTAAAAACACCTTAATTAGAACTGTGCTCGAGAACATTTTGCATGGATCCAAATGTATATGTATAGTCTTATACTAATGTATATTATGCATATATACATCAGTATATGTGTGTATATTTAGATAGAGATGTATAAAATGTAGTCAGCTAAATATTTAGTATGGAAAATTGCTCAGCTTAACAGAGTAAAAATGACCGATTTGACCACAGAATTACAGAATTGCAGAGATTGGAAGGAACCTCAAAAGATCATTGAGTCCAACCCCCCTGCTAAAGCAGTAACTTACAATAGGTCACACAAGTAGACATCCAGATGAGTCTTGAATATCTCTGCAGAAGGAGACTTCACAACCTCTCTGGGCAGCCTGTTCCTGTGCTCCATCATCCTCAACATGAAGAAGTTCTTCCGTATGTTAGTACGGAACTTAGTATGTTCAAGTTTTAGGCCATTACTCCCTGTCCTATTGCTACACACCACTGAGAGGAACCTGGCCTCATCCATTTGCCTCCCACCTCCCTTTCCATGTCATCTCTATATACATGTAGCTTACTGGGTAAAAAACAAGCTTTTCTATGGTCTGAATGTTGAATGAGATGTTCTGATGTGTTCCATGTCAGTGCAAATACAACCTGTATTTTAGCTGGAGAATTTTTACTGTGAGTGGATGAAAAAAGATGTATGGAACAGAAAGAACATATCTAATTTTTTTTTTTTTTTTTTTTTTTTTTTGGTCACAATCATAACAGGGAACATAGACTACTGGATAAAAAAAAAAAGTTTAAAAAGTCTCCTTTGATTTGTAAACTGAGTAGATCTAACCTTCAGATCACCAAGGGAAAATAAGTACATGATAGATGGAATTTTTATAGTGTCATTTTTTTCTGACCAGTTACATTTTAGCAGTTCTGCTGAGATGATAGACGTTCCAGAGGAGTCTTATGCTTCACAGAATTTTAACTGCAAACCTTTATACTTAACACATATCTCCTAAGGCAGTAAGAGACGTCCCAATCAACACTAACATCATTTAAATCTGCGTCAGCCAGAAACTACAAGTCTATGTCAGTTATGACTGCTGCCTGTTAATGCTGTCCTTCATTATTATACCATCTATTATTTTACTTCTTGTTATTATATGCCTGTCTCTGGGTGCTATGAATGCAGTTTGCATTATCCAGTAGATGTAAAATGAAATGATATGCTAAAAGAACTATTATTGTTTCAAAGTCATTAAAACTTGTTTTAAAGATCAGTCCTGTATGAGAAAGGAAAACTAGCAGTGGTATGTAGAGATTTTTGGACATTCATTTGCTGCAGTAAGGCTACAAGAATCAGGGGAGAGTGTGAGGGGTGATGAATTTTAGAGGAAGAGTACAGAATGGGAAATTATGGTAGGAAAATAAAAGAACTGAAAAAGAGGTAAAAAGAAAGCGCAAAGTGAATACTGGCAGTAAATCCAGCAGAAGTGGTAGAGGAAGAAAGCAGATTTCCAGGGGAGTGAATAAGCCTTTAGTTATCCATAAGTGGTCCCATTACCAATTTAGAATTCATTACAAGCATTAGCATGGCAGCCATCAGCATCGTTTCTGGAACCTCCCTAAATGCTTTCTTTCATCCTTGTGAAAACCTCCAAAGCATAGCAATACAGCATGGCTGGCACAGAGCCAATTCAGAGCTTCTCAGCTGCATAATAAAAATGGAGTTATATGGCCAGAAGGATGAAAAAGTGGGATCAGGCCACAGTCCTCTCCTGTCACTAGAATGGGCAGAGATAGGATTCAGGAGAGCCACAGGGAAAGAAATTGATTCCTGCTCTGGACAGAGTTGTATCCCTCTGGAGGGACTTTCACCTCAGTCTTTCTGCTGAGCTTCGGCAGCAGGAGCAGCATAAATGGTCAGGAAGATCTCTAGGGCTTTGGCACAGCAGCCTGCTTTGCTAAGAACATATTGCTAACCCAACTGTGCTACAGCTGGATTCCTTCTATTGCCAGTTGAAGAGCAAAAGAGGCCAACTGAATCACTCGATATTTTGGGAATAATAGAAATCATAGAATGACAGAATTGTTTGAGTTGGACAAGACCCTTAAATGTCATCTAGTCCAACTCCCCAGCAGTGAACAGGGGCATCTACAGCTACTTCAGGCTGCTCAGAACCCTGACCTTGAATGTTTCATAATATTTCATAAGTTGTGTTCTCATAATTGGTGTTCTCAGCAGTGATAGCTGGGGAAACAACAATGAAGATACGTTGAGGTGATTTTTTTTTTTTTTAATGATTGTTATTGGAAAATTATTTTTTTGAGTACAATTAAACCTTTGCAGAAAGCTGTGCTGAATTTGTCATACAATTTTAGTTGACAAAGCTTTCAAAACTTTAATGTTTTGTAAATATGTTTATTCAGCCTTGCCCCAAACACTTCATTAAAAAAATTAATTAAAACCAATACTGTAGAATGTAAGAGCATCCAAAGCAAAGTGATACCCATTTTTTTAAGTTGGAGAAAATGCTTCATTTTACAAGAAACAACCTTTTTCTTTTTTTTTATGTCAGCAGTAAATGTGGGAGAAAAATATATTAAAAAAAAAAAAAATCCTAAAACAAGAGTGATGTCTCTAGCTTCTTTGAGATCTGCTACTCTTTGATGTGTCCTTAGAAGGCATCTGTGCAGTTCTCAGTAACTGAGACAGCACTGGTTTGGCATTTTTGTTTTTCTGAGGCAATGGTTCCACTTTGCAGATAACTGAATAGCACTTTTTTAACAAATATCGAATTTGCCTAGGACATTCAGAGATTCAAACACATATACAAAGACAGCCCTATCACTCCAATATCCTTCCAGATGACTCTCCAAGTGGCTTTGGAGAAGCAATATTCTAATGGTATAATGTTTTCTAAGAAGCTTACTGCTTCTCTTGTAAAAAGGAGCATCTGAGTTTGAAGTTAGCAGGGTTAAGCTGGTTATACTCTGATGGTCTATCAGCAAGAATTCTGTGCTGGATTTTGCAAAAGAAATTCATCCCCAAAACAAATTTGGTGTGAGCCCATATGGCATCCTAGCATCAAAGCCAAGTTTATAGGCCCCATAGAATGGTGCTCTCTGTCTTTTTTCATTATTGAATATTATTGCTGGAAATTAACTAGATCCTAGTAAGAGCTGTAAAAACACAATACAGAGGATTAGCTATTAAAGGTGTAAATAGCCGATTATGTATAGATACATAGTCAGCACTCCTCTCTCTTCTCCCTTTGCTCTTTCAAGAGTACTTTTTCTTCTGTAAAAATAATTTGTTTTGAAGATTAGGTTTGTCTACTAAACTTCTGTAACTGCTTCAGGTTTGTTTTTTGTATGACTTTGGAGATTTTTTGACAAAACACTGAAAATGTTATTCTTTCTGATATCTCTATTGGTCGTTATGTGAAAAGAACCAACTTTTGTCTGAATCCTGAATCTAAAGATTTGCCTTTTAGTAAGAGTATTAATGTTATTACTGTTTAAGATTTTATGTTGTGCTGGCAGTGTGCATTTACAGCTCAGAAAGCCAGTTGTATCATGGACTGCATCAAAGGAAGTGTGGCCAGCAGTTTGAGAGAGTTGATTCTCCTTTTCTTCTCCACTGCAGTACTGTGTACAGATCAGTGGCCTCCAATGTAATGGTTTGAATTTGTCAGAGTGGGTCCTGAGGATGGCCCCAAAGATTATCAAGGGGCTAGAACGTCTCTCCTGTGAAGACAGGCTGAAAGAGGTGGGGCTGTTGAGTCTAGAGAAGAGAAAGCTTTGGGGAGACATTATTGTGGCATTCCAGTACCTGAGGAGAGCCTACAGAAAAATTGGGAGGGATTCTTTGTAAGGAATGTAGTGATAGGACAAGAGGTAATGGCTTTAAGCTAAATGAGGGTAGATTTAAATTAGGATGATGAAGAAATTCTGTACTGAGAGGGTGGTGAGGTAGTGGAACAGGCTTCCCAGAGAAGATGTGGATCCCTGGAACTGCGCAAGGCTAGGTTGAATGAGGCCTGGGCAGCCTGATTTGGTCCAGGGTGTCCCTGCCCTTGAAAGGGATTTGGAACTAGATAATATTTGATGTCCCTTCTGACACAAACCATTGGGTGACTCTATGATATTGCATCACAGGAAGGTTAGTCTAATTTCCATTCTGAGTTTAGGTATCAGTCTATGCCTTCTGATCTCTGGATCGGATTTACACAACTTGCCATTCATTTATCCAGTCAGCACCATTCTGTGACAGTACTGAGTTGAATGAGAAATAATTCAGATAGTGTTCACTGGAGATTCCATTAGGTCTTCTTGACTTTAAAAGTGCAGAAGAAATCAGCAACTTGCTGGGTGAGCCTTACCTGCTGTCAGAGAGCAGATGGTGCAGGCAAAAGCATTGGCTTTTTCTTCCAAAAATACTGAACTCGGGGTTGCTACTAAGCATTAAGAAAAGAGGAGAAAAGCAAGGAAATCAGTAAAACTCACATGTGAATTGGTGAGGTTGTGGCAACCTGTAGTTTACATTGTGCTTATTGTGTGTGAGTATCTTCATTGTCTGAGTTCGTGTATCAGCAAAAAAGGATGAGCAGGAGAACTTATATGAACAAGGTGATTCCAAGGAGAGTCCTGCATGCACATTTGGAGTGCTATGGGAAGTGCAGTGAAAATAATGGGAGATCTGGCATGCTGCGGCTGATATTACTTACTGAGCATAGGTGGTGGCCAAATACTGAAGTCAGATAAAAATGTGCTAAGTAGAGCTGGCGATCAGTTTAGCAAAGAAATGGAAGGATAATACTTTCAACCAAACCATTGGTCAGCAAGTAAAATTTCAGCAATAACATTCTCCTTAAACAAATAGAAGCAACGTGGACCAGGGAGATCAAAAAAGATGCAGTTACAGCAATTAAGCCTGAAAATGGGTACTTGAGACTATTATTATTTTTGTGACTATTAGTGTTATTGTTATTTGCCTGAACAGATAGAAATGATTGGGTACAGTATATGTGGAGAACAGAGTAGCAAAATACAGATTGACAGTCAGGAGGCATAGCAGCAAAGCTTATTGCCTATGTACATTTTTAAATACCCCAGCAGTCCTTTTTCGAATTGCATTAGTATCTTATTGTATACAAAATGAGCCTCATAGGTGCCATGTACTTGTTAGCTCACTATCATATCATATTTCCAGCTTGTCCCATCAGTATTTTACGCACAAAAGTTATATCTGTTGTAGAAACTGAAAGCCCTATTGCAAGCCTAGCCTTATTCATTTTAGCTATTAAATTGACCCAGTTCAGAATAAGGTATGAGGCTTTTCATTATTTATTTGCAAAAGAGTTTTACAGGAGGAAAAAAATTAGAAATTGTACTTGTGTTTGGAAAAAAAGCTCATCAACCAAGATGTACAAATATTCTAAACAACTAGTGCACATGGCAGAGTACAAGGCTTGCCAACGGTGTAGAGGTGTTCTCTGCCACTGTTCCTGGGTTTTGGCAGGTACTTCCTGTGCAGAAGAGCAAGGGGCAGTATTTTTGGAGACTATAAGAGTGCTCAGGGTCATCGAGAGCCTGGAAGGAGTGACCTATCTAGGGGAGGGAACATAGGGAAGAGGAAAAAGAAAGTTTTTCTTGAGGGATGTCTCTCAGCTAGCTGAAAATTTGCTAGGTCAGCAGGCCTTGATTCTAATGATGCGGGAATGAACAAAAAAGCTGGAAAGGCTGTCTCCCTGTCTGAGCGTAAGGTGAGGATGTCGTGTGCCCTCAGCAAGGCTGCTGAGTATGGTTGGACAGAACCCAACAGTTTTCCTTTCTGAAAAACCTCAAGGTTGTTTTTGATGTTAATATACATGAGACTGAGACTTTCTGATAGTTATCACGGAAAGGATAATGATGGTCAGTGAAACAGGGCTTTCAAGTACATGTTTACGTACAGCAGAGTGAGAATGCAAGTCTGACTCTGTGCATGAGTGTATTGTGAGTGTGTATTCTATGTGAGCGTATTGAGCAGTGCACTGGGCAGCTCTACAGTGACACATTTTTCCTTTTCACATCTTTTAAGAAAATTTTGCTAAGTGTAAAATTTGTCCCACTCAGAACAAATAGGACTGCCAGCACCATAAGTCCCCTGCCAGCCTTTCCCAGGCCTACGCTCACTCACTGAGGGCCCAGAACCCCATTTCAAAGCCCTTCCTGACTGCTGTCATTAACAGTGCTTTGTCCCTTTGTCCAAGAGAGGAACTTGTGTCTTCAACAAATGATGTATAGGAAAGGCAAAGCAGATATAGAGGAAAGAAGGCTATCTTATTTGTTGCACTGCTTTTCACCCCAAATCTCTGTGACCAAACCCAGCTCCTCCCCCATACCCAGAGATTTCATTTTGAAAATCTGGTCAGTCTGCTCCTGGTTAGGTTAAATCAGGATTCCCTGTGCTGTGACTAATGTGTTATACAGGGAATTTAGTAATAACGCTTAAAATCCCTTCCAATTTAAGTTTAAATCCTTGTGTCCAATTGAATCTTACTTCCCTGACAAAATTACCCTAGATTATTTTTAAACAATCAAATTTGCTGCAACCACATTTCCCTGGGTGTGCTCAGCTCCATGCTCCTCTCCCCACCTCAGAGAGCCTCCACACCCTCTCCATAGTCAGGGAGAACATGTCAAGGACAGAAGTTGTCAAGTGACAGAAACAAAGCACGGGGAAGTGCTGCTCCTCCCCATTTTCCTATCCTGTCCCTAATAAAGAAAACTCATAATGCCCGTTTTAGGCAGTCTGTTCCTACAACTCGAGCCTCGTTATTTCAGCAAAGCAGCGTAAACTGCCAGCTGTATCTTTTATACATCCAGTCACACTTTGCAGAGTAGCTCCTCACCTTTCTTCTGAGCATCAACCCTCTTCTCCTCCTCCTTTTATTCATGCTAGATCCTGATGGAGAGAAGGGTAGGGATAGAGAATGGCTTTGCATGCAAGCCTGAGGAGAGCAGGCAGGATGGGGGAAGAGCACCTGTGTCAATTTATCACTTCCTAATACCATGATAATTAGCAAGGTTCTCATTAAGCTTATCATGGTTCCTTGGTTTAAATGCAAACTATTTGTTACATCCTGCTGACTGTTACTTCAAATAATACCCTTCTCGCATCTCAGCTAGTGTTCTCCTAAAGCCTTTCAGCTGCAAAGCCCTTTGGGCAGCCATTCCCTGGTTCTCAGCAGAGCTTTCACAGAGAGTGGGTTCTGGGACCATACAAAGTGCCTCTGTAGGGCCACAGCACAAGCACTGAGCCCTGTCTCCTTTAGCACTGTCCGTGCTGGCCTCTGGCCAACTTTAGCCCTTGCTGAACACAAGAAAAAATCGGAGTGTTTTTTGGCAGAAATACAAACCGCTTGGAGCACTTCGGAGTATGGATGTGAAGTGTTTTACAAGCACCCTTAGAAGCCCAGCACAGCTCTTAGTGCCGTAAATTTGTGTAACATGGACAAATCTTCGGAGAGCACCTAGGAGAGGCATGGGAGGCAGCTGATGGCCTAATTATTGATGTGGAGGGATGGGAGGCAGGGAATGGTGGGGAGAGGAGAGACTTGTGGATTGGACAACATTTTAATGGTGCAGTTTGACAAAACTGGAAATCAGGGAGGAACTGAGCACAATTTTTTTTTCTTTTTTTTTTTTTTCCCCGTCTTATAAGAAAAATTAACAATGCTTGAAAGCAGAAAAGTTTATCAAACAGAACATTCAAAATTAGTAGAAACCAAGTTTTCCAAATTTCATTAGGATTGTTAGGATTATTGAACTTCTCTTATTTTTCTGTTAATTCCATACCACACGTACCTCCAACATCCCTTTAATTTGCATGGGGAGGTAAAGAGATCTCTGCAGTGACTATATTGTACATCTGTCTGTACAGAGCCTCTGCATTATTGTATTCTGCAGCATGCTAATGTTGATACTAGTTTTCTTCTGCATGAATTTCCACATTTTTATTTTTCAGCTGATGGCTTAGATGCAGACCACAATTTAATTCTGTTTCATCAGAAGTGATGACAAATGTTCTCTGGGAAAACTGAACAATGATATCAGAATACACTTTGTGTGCAGTACGCTCATAAGTACATCAACAACCTATTTTTCTTAGACATTTAACTGATGAGAAGGAAGAAAAATTCCTGCATTAGAAATATCCAAGAAGAATGAGACACACTGACTTAAATTCTTGTCTCAGTGTCACTATTATGATTCTGGAGGAAAAAAAATTGAAGTAATGTCATCCATTTTGCCTCCCCCATCTTTATCATTTTAAGACATACTGTTAGTAAGTTTCAATAGCTATGAGTAGGGACACATCTGTGAGGTTGCCTGAAGATGAGTGGATTCTAAAAACAATAAAACAGTGATAGAATGCTGCCAGTTTTTATCTTATCAGGTTTTATCTTAGCAAGAAATTTGTTGTCATCTGCCTTAATGAGCTTGAATGTAAAATAAGCAAAAGCTGTCTTAAGAGATGTGGACTCTAGTGTGTCAGTAGTGCAGTCACACAGAGCTGGAAAAACTGGAGATCTCTGATTAACTCTGGCTTCTCTGTTGCATTCAGACTCATGTCCCACCACTAACTGACTTGGTATAGGACTGCAAACCAAACTACAATAAATGATGAAACAGTTTCATATACATCCTTTAGCAGGAGGCAGAGAATGGTGAGTGGTATTCTGCCTCTGCTAAGCCTCTGAAGAGTATGTATGCAACAACATCTCTTTGTAGGATAAAACTCTCCCCGTGTGCTGCTCCTTCCTAAGTGCATAGTGATGAGTGAACTAAATTGTGCTTCATACTTATTCCTAATATCTCCTTTGTGGAGAGAACAGACCAGCCTCCATGCAGGACTCCATGGCCAGTTACTGCTTTCTTATGTCTTGCAAAGACAAAGCAAATCTCCCCATGTCCCATAGCAAACTGTGTATCTCCAGCTAGAAAATGTTCCTGTGATGTCTGTGATGTCATCTTTCCTTTTTTTTTTTTTTTTTTGAAAAAAAGGCTATAGGAGGGGAGACAAACTGCCTAACAGATAGCCTGGAAAAAATGAAGATTACATGCATTTTGCTAGCATGGCAGTGCTTGGAAAGGCTTTGCAAAAGATATAGGTGTCTCCTCTCTGACTCAAAGAGATGCATTGCTCTGCATCTAACAGACTGCCAATGAGTCTTCAGAAAAGGAGAAGGAAACACACCAGTCTTCTGAAACAGAATAACCTCACATCGCTGGACAGAAATCTGCCTGAAGGAGCTCAGCATGGAGAGAAGCCACAGCAAAGAGCCTCTCATTTCTGGCTTCTGAGGTGTGGCTGCTGATCAGCACCAGTTAGCTCCTGGGCTGCTTCTCCCAGGACTGCCAGCTCAGCTGCTCGCTCTCTTGCAGCCCCACAGAGCTGAGCTGTCTGCTGCTTTTTAGCAGCTTTTAGCAGCCTGACTTGTTCAGACTACAGCTGGTAAAGGAGTATTCACTCAAGCATTTAATCCGCAAGATCTGGAGGATCATTTGTCTTCCAGGGACACTGAGAGCTCTCCAGGAAGGAAACATCTTCAGATAGCTCACCTCATTTTGGAAGAAGATGATCATTAATTGTAACCACTGTTTAAAATTAAACTGCTAGAAACTGTAGTGTGACACAAGATAAAAATGAAGGCAGTGACTGAGCAAGCTATAGGCTGTTCTCTTCAGTTATTTACAACCTGTGTGGGGAATACACTGTTATACAAATTTAGCGGCACTGAAGCAGCATACAGACTGCAGCTGGTAATGAAAAAATCATAGCATCATAGAATTGTTTGAGTTGGAAGGGACCCTTAAAAGTCATCTAGTCCAACTCCTCTGCAATGAACAGGGACATCGACAGCCAGATCAGGCTCCTCAGAGCCACATTCAGCCTGACTTCGAGAGTCTCCAGGGATGGGGCATCCACTGCTTCTCTGGTCAACCTGCCCCAGTGCCTCAACATATTTATTGTAAAAATAATACAATATTTCCTTATATTCTATCTAAATCTCCCCTCTTCTAGTTTGAAACCATTTCCCATTGTCCTATCATAACAGACCCTGGTAAAGAGTCTGTCCTCTTCCTTCTTATAGCTCACCTTTAGATACTGAAAGGCCACTCTCAGGTCTCCCTGGAGCCTTCTATTCTCCAGGCTGAATAGCCTCAGCTCTCTCAGCCCGTCCTTGTAGGGAGATGTTCCATCCCTTGGATCATTTTTGTGGCCGTCCTCTGAATGCAGTCCAACAGGTCCATATCTCCACAAAAGGGACTCCACAAAAGAGGTGTTCTTGGTTGCTTCACCTTCAAAAAGTAAGAAAGGAAACAATAAGGTAAATGGGGACATCCCTCCACATGGTAAACAGCCAAATATCAAACATCAAGTAAAGATTAAAAATAATTTTCATATATACTTACTCTTTGTGCTTTGATACAGACTAAAAAGAAGGCAATTTAATCAATTTGTTATACTCAGTGTGATAGGAATGTCTCAGAAGTTTGTTTTTCTGAAGCTGTTCCTGAAAAAAGAGAAGAAGAAAGAAGGCAGAAATCTTATCTAGAAATAATATACTAAAAGTGGTTATCAAAAAGGCCTAGAAATAGATATTAGTAAGTGGAAGGTAATGGAGTTTAAAGTAATAAGACCAAAGGTCAACAAGATAATGAAGCTTGGCCAGACAGGTATGCTGGAGTCCTTTCACATGAGTTTGTATCACTTCTATTTCTTCCAAAAGGTTTTCTATGTAGTCTTTGAATTGTTCGTGTGAGGATATTAGCTTATCCTTATCCTTACTCTTTTTGTTTCTTCTTTTTCTTTACTTTTTTTTTTTTTAATGTCTATAATATGTTGTTTCTTGGTACTCTATTTTTAATTTTTTTTTTAATGACTCTCTGATCCTTTTATAAAATCCATGTTAAAGTAAGATATTAAACTATAGAATCTGCCACACAAATGTAGGATAATGACCTTAGTTTGATATTATAAAAACGTGGCCAGCTACAATTCACAGCCACAGCAAAAGAAAAGCCAATGCTGAAAATTGGCACATTGAGATAATCTCAGTGTTCAAGTCCAATTATCTCCTTGGTAACAAGTTCTTTCATTCATTACATACTGTATTGTCAGAATTAACCATGTAATAGTGCTGTATCTGGGTCTGTTCTTCTCCTGCAAATATGAAACATGGAAGCATAAATAGGCAAGCTGCTAACCAGTTTCTTACGCTTGCTGAAAAATTAATCACCAAATATCTCTGTGAATCCAGATCTGCCAGATGACTGTAGTCTTCACTTTTCTCATATATCTTTCAGTCTAGATACAAGTTGCCAGCTGTTATTTATCGGCTCATGAAAGGAAAAACTCCACATGGCCATGTTTTAAAATCCACCTTTTATGAACAGATTGTGATTTCACATGCTGAATATGTTTTATACATGTCATGCGTTCAGAGATGCTGAGTGGACCTGAAGAATAGGTGAAATGCTGAGGTGATTTATACAACAGCTTAGACTCAATTTACATGGCTGCAGCTCCATGTGGTGAAGGTTGGACATCTTGATGTAGTTGATTTTTATGGGATTCTTCTATACTGATGCTAGTTTAATTGGAATTAAGATAATGGTTGCTGGGGTCTGAGAGTGGAAGAGGCCATTCCTTCAATAATTATCAGATCTCTTATCAAGGAAACTGCTTTGTGTGAAAAAGAACAAGGCAGAACTAGGCTATTACAGACTTGTGCACTCTGCTATCTATTTTGGGCCCAGATCCAAAAGCATTTCATGGTTTAAAACAGTGTCCAGAGATTTCAGCTGGGATAGAAGCCCATTTCTTGTTATTGAAAAAGCATAGAAGAAATGTTCTGACACCATAGACT
This sequence comes from Chrysolophus pictus, assembly GCA_037305975.1. Lineage (NCBI taxonomy): Eukaryota > Metazoa > Chordata > Aves > Galliformes > Phasianidae > Chrysolophus > Chrysolophus pictus. The sequence goes on from CM074577.1 coordinate 51,628,565, forward strand.
TTGTAGACTTGCTGAAACAACAGACAGAATGGGGATGGGAAAGGATGAAAGCAAGTGGTATTGAAGCAGATATTATACAGAGATATAAGGGCTTCTCTGAAAGTAATGTCTCCTAATTTATTGTGTTGGCCCACAGTATCAGAGGTGGATACTGGTGGTATGGCATTAGAGAATGAACCTTCCTAAGAACATTCCATTACATTTTGTTTCTGTGTGACAGCTGGCAGCAGAGGATCAGTCTGACAAAATGGCATCTGACATGGAAGCATGTATGAAGCAAAGGTATGCCACTGAAATCCTCCGTGTGAAAAAAACTGCATCTACTGATGTTCATTGACTCTTGCTGAATATTTATGGAGACCAAACAGTGGCTGTGAGTACAGTGAGGTGATGGGTGCTGCGTTTCAGCAGTGACAGTGACATTCAGTGACAGTGGATGACCTCTGCTGGCACAGATTTTTAGGAGAGTGGCAAGCAAGCTCTTGTTCATCACTGGTGAAAATGCATAGCTAATGGTAGTGACTATGTTGGAAAACAGTGTTTTGTACCTGATAATTTGCTCTATCAAATAGTGTTATTGTGGTCTTTGTATCTGTTGTTGTTTCTATGGAAAAAAATAGGAGGTGTTACTTTTGCAGCAACCTGTATTTCACATAACCAAAATTCAATGATTTTCAGAATCATTTTTTTGTTAAATGTGAGGCTTATGCAAGAAATTATCTATGTAGTCTCCAGTGCCCTAACTTAACTTAAGAGGAAAGTATAATAGGAATATTTGAGCAAAAACTGTCTAGGGAGTGCTAACTTCTGTTAAATAGTAAGTTGTACTTACTAGAAGTAGCAGGAATTATTACTACCAGGAGATAGCAGTAAGAGAAATGGACTATGGCAAGCATATCAAACAAATAATAGAATAACAATTAAAAAACCCAAAACATAAAAAATCTCATTATGAGAGCACATTGTTCCTGGATCTTACAAAGACTTCAGGAAAACATTCTTTATAATTTTATAAGAAACAAATATTTGATAAAGATTTTATACTGTAACATAGGCTAAAATGCTGTCATAGAGTCTTTAAATGAAATAACAAAAATCTGCTAGTCTCTAAAATAAAGTGGAAACAGTATCCCAGCTACAGTGCCATAGGAATTGTTATTTGGATGATCTCTTACATCTTAAGCTACTAATTTTTACACAATGATATGTCTTCCACATCATGAATAATGAAACTTGTGAATCCTTGGTACCACATAATGGCTTCTCTTGTGACATTATGGAAGCACTGAAAGGGAAGATCAGAATGCTGATCACTCATTTGCAGCTGTCAGGCATGCCATTTTATTGGAGGAGCCCTCCCAAATTCCTCGGGGACAAATCTGAGGATTTCCCCCGCTGCTTCCTAAAGTTATAGAGTTCCCTGGCTCTTCTCTGTCACTCAGAGGTACATCTCCTTTCCCCATCAAATATAGTTTAAAGCTCTGGTGATAAACCCAGCCAGCTTGCTGCCCAGTATATTTATTCCCTTCTTGGTCACTTGCATCCTATCTGACATCAACATGCCCAGTCTCTTGAAGGTGCGTGCAAGATTATAATACCTGAGCATGACACCATCCACACAGCCATTAATTCAGCTGGTCCGTTCTCCTCCTTCCCAAGTCAGTCTCTAACCAGGAGGATCAAGGAGAACACTACCTGTGCTCCTGATCCCTTCAACAGCTTCCTAAGGGACATAAAATCTTTTTAAATACTTTGAATTTCCACATTGCAGCCTCCCGTGACCCAGCCTGAAAGAGAAGGAGCAGAATACACAAACAAGTCCAACTGTACAGTTTTATTCACAAATACTCATAGAATCATAGAATCGCCAAGGTTGGAAAAAAAACCTCTAAGGTCATCCAGTCCAACTGTTCACCTATCACCAATATTTCCCAGTAAACCACGTCCCTCAGTACAACATCCAAATGTTTCTTGAGAATCTCCAGGGACAAGTGACTCCACCACTTCCCTAGGCATCCTGTTCCAGTGCCTGTCCACTCTCTCGGAGAAGTATTTCCTAATGTCCAACCCAAATCTCCTCTGGCTGAACTTGAGGCCATTCCCTCTTGTCCTATAGCAAATTACATGGGAGAAGAGACCAACTCCCACCTTACTCCTTCAGGGAGTTGTAGAGAGTGATAAGGTCACCCTCAAGCCTTTTCTTCTCCAGACTGAACAGTCCCAGCTTCCCAGCTGCCTTGACCATTCATCATAAGGCTTGTGCTCCAGATCCCTCATAGCTTTGCTGCCCTTCTCTGAACAATGTTCAGAAATGTTCTCAATACAAAAGCTCTTCTGCTACACTGTATGTATATGATGGCTGACAAATGCACGCTCTGGAGTGTGTTAATAGTTTCTTAGGAACAGTTGCACTTCACTAAGCCAACTGCAGCTGGCTTGCTGCCTGAACAGAGATTTTCCCAATTGCTCTGTGCCATGATTATGGACAGTAGGTTCATAAAAACATTGTTTTTATGTTGGACTCTTCAGAGGGAACTGTAATAATCAGCTATCTGATCATGGACCCTCTGCCATTTGGGGCTTTTCTATTTCATCATCTGACAAAAGTGAAAAAACTTAATGCTACCAATGCTACTTTTCTGCTACCTCTTTCCAAGTTTAACATCAATGAGATTTGCTGCAGTTTTTTTCATAAAGACATGAAGAGAGAAGAGTTTCTTTCTTAGACATACTGGGAAACGATTTTCTCTTATCACAGAGTAAAAAGCTGCAGCCTCAGGAATAGATCTGGAAAGGTCTGGGAAATGTCTTTTGCAACTGGACGTTAAAGTGATTTATCACGAGAAAAAAGTAGTCTTTTTTTTTTTTTTTCTCATACAATCTGATTGCTGAAGTTCTCTGTTTCAGTATTATGCATGCAGTCACATGGAAAGCAGCATGAAATCAGTATTTATGAAAGTGACGTGAGTGATTATTCAGATACCCCTCCCCACATAATATTAAGTATTCAAAGTATGCCAGAAGATGACCAATTCTACCCACCAGAGTCTCAGATAAGAAACTGCCGATTGTGAAAAGAAGGATGTTTTCATTCCCCAAGGCAGTGATAATGCCACTTAAAATACCACTATATTTCTGAGCTTTGAGCTAGCTGCTGTCCTCTGTAAATTCAGATGTATTTTAGGATTACTAGTGTTGAATTTGGAAAGATCTTGAGGGTTTTGATACAAATATTAATGTCAAAAGAGAATTACAGATATGCATATTAGAGGGTGCTTTCACAAGATTCTTATACTGGAAGCTAAACAGAAATTAAAGTACTTCCAAAAGGAATTTGAATAGGGAATAGGGATTTTCCAACCCTATCACCAGTCTGTGAAATCTGTTTGATGTGTGTTTTTGAGGAGGACAGAGAGGCCTATATCTAAGTTTTGAAATAATTTAGAGACCCAAGTAGGGCACTATTGACTTTCCACATTTACTTTCTTAATTGGCGTTGGATCTCAGTGACTTTCAACCATGGGTGGTGCCTGTCTCCCACCATTAAACTGTGGCAAAATTCCAATTCATAGAAATACTGTATATCACAATGGGATTTACTACTAGTGCTGTAAAATTGAGGCAGGTGGAAAATTATATCAGCTCAAGACAGTATTTATACATATCTTTGTCATCGGCCTAGCTGAATGAGAGTGGTAAGGTGCTGGAACAGGCTGCCCAGAGAGGTTGTGGATGCCCTGTCTCTGGAGGTGTTCAAGGCCAGGTTGGATGAGGCCCTAGGCAGCCTGGTCTAGTAATACATGATCCTTGAGGTCCTTTCCAACCCAGGCCATTCTGTGATTCTGTTCTTACTAAATTAAAGATATCAAGATTGACAGAATCAGTCCTCACAGGACTGAGATTTGGCTCTGAGGTTGACAGGAATTAGACTGTATCCTTTTGTTAATGTCCCTTTGAAGTGGTACTTTTGTACATTACTGCCTTTAGTTTCACCAGCAACAGAGCAGCAGTATAGGTCCTAGCAACTGAAAATGTTTGAAACACAACAGTGCTTGGTCAAAGCAGGTAGAGACTTTATGAACCCACCATTGATAGTCACTTATTTGCCCTTGTGGCCAAAAAGGCCAATGGCATTCTGGGGTGCATTAAAAAGAGCGTGGCCAGCAGGTCGAGGGAGGTGATCTTCCCCCTCTACTCTGCCCTGGTAAGGCCTCATCTGGAGTACTGTGTCCAGTTCTGGGCTCCTGGCTACAAAGACAGGGATCTCTTGGAAAGAGTCCAGCGGAGAGCCACAAAGATGGTGAAGGGCCTGGAACATCTCCCCTATGAAGAAAGGCTAAGAGAACTGGGTCTGTTCAGCCTTGAGAAGAGAAGACTGAGAGGGGACCTGATCCAGGTCTATAAATATCTAAGGTGTGGGGGGCAAAGTGGCGAGGCCAGACTCTTTTCAGCAGTGTGCGGAGACAGGACAAGGGGAAATGGCCAGAAGCTGGAGCATAGGAAGTTCCGCACCAATGTGCGCAAGAACTTCTTTACGGTGAGGGTGACGGAGCACTGGAACAGGCTGCCCAGGGAGGTTGTGGAGTCTCCTTCTCTGGAGATATTCAAGACCCGCCTGGACGCCTACCTGTGCGACCTGGTGTAGGGGGCCTGCTTTGGCAGGGGGCTTGGACTCGATGATCTCTGGAGGTCCCTTCCAACCCCTACAATTCTGTGATTCTGTGATTCTGTGATTCTTTCTGCTTGTGTGATAGGTCCTGATGGTGAATGGCATACATATTATTCATGTTTCTGTGTTAATTTACTTAGGAATGTAGAAAGTTCATTTGACTGACCTTAGTTCCAAGGTAACCATAGCTTTTATCATTGGTGTGTTAGAAGTATCATAAAAGACAGATTGCCCAGAGGTACCTGCGGAGAAATGGATGTGAGGGGATAAGAACACAAATTCATCAGAAATCCGGCTTTATTAGTCCTGCTGCTCATAGAATAACTTAATAATAATAATAATAATTATTATTATTATTATAAAAGGTAATCTCCTAAGGGCTAGAAATCCAGAGCACTTTAAGTCATAGCCTTTGGTATGACAAATATGGTTAAAAGAAAGGAAGAAATATGGTGAGTGAGATTACATCCCCTGAAGCTGGGGATATTTCTTACAGCATTTCTTCCTCCCCACTCATTATCTGTATAGCTCATTGTCCCAGTGCTGTGTCTCCCAGAGAGAGTTAAAAGTGATAAACAAATAGATCTCAATTTAGCAGCAGATCCTTCTGGGAGAATATTTGTAAAGCTGGAATTTTTCTGTCTTCCAAATTCCCTGGTTATTTTGTATCTGAATGTTTTTCAGATATGAAAGTCTTTTCATATCAGCTTGACAGGAAGCAGTGCATACCATGGTACTGTAAAGCACCTAGAGTATAAAATGAGAGATGAACAACCTGGCTTAGCAAGGGATACAGGAAGAATTGGTTCAGCCCTCAAGCCAAATATCAAGCCAACCCCAAACTAATGTCTGTCTGGTTGAATGTTGTCTTTGAATCTTATTTGTTCCAGAGTTCCCTGGAGAAAGAAGATAGTGAATTTTGAGCTGCCTCTTATATAGGGAGACCCATAACTCATGAGATTTGAAAAGAGCATCTGGTAAAAGCCCAGCAAGGGGTTGAAAAGGATGCATAAAAGACAGAAATAGGGCCCAAGTTCCTCAGAAGTTGTTTATCCTGTCTGCTAAAATGTCTCTTTGGCTGTTTCTCTGAGTCATGCCATGATAATAACAACACTGTGCTATTACAAGAGTGGCTGGTGAGAGGAGAGAAAAAGTAAGGTAGTTCCTTTTCCTCTAAGGCACCCTTGGTGAGTAATACATACGAGTCTTCACATTCAATTCCCGCTATCTTTAATAAAAGCATTGTTTATTTGCCACAGGGTAGAAAAACAAAGGTAAAACAAAGAAGAAATAATCAGAAAATAAAAGTTAAGCAGACAGTAAGCACAATAGATCAGATTACTTCAGGGATATGTTTGACCCAGCAAAATATATTATCTCAAAAAAAAAAGCATTTGAGCTGGGCATGAAATCTGACATCTTAAAACTTGTTTAGTGTCTAAATAGGCTCCTAAATCTAGATTGTGAGCACTTAGAAATAAGGAAAAAAGGAAGAAATGTTTCCTGAGGTGGTCACATTCTTGTGGTTTTTACAAATGCAAACGCTACCAGAGGGGAGCTGTGTTTTGCACCTTCCCAGTTCGAGTGCTCCACTTCAGACAACCAAGCATAGAGCTGTAGAGAAACTTGAGGGCATAGTGTCACTTTGGCACTTTCCTTCCTTCCTGCCCTTGGAAATGCTATGAAAATACTGTAAAAGATAGAAGCAAGCAGCTTTATGACTGCATCCCAGCTTTGTTACAGGAAATGTGTATTTATAAGCACTTAACTCATGTTCTCACTGTTTTTTTTTGTTTTTGTTTGTTTGTTTTTTTTTAAATAACTTGCAATGTTTCTGCTATTAAATCACATGCTCCTTTCTAGTTCCTGCCAGATAGTCTGTCTAAATATCCTCGCTTCTCCATAGGAGTGTGCCACAGCACAGACAAGGTCTGTGAAATATGAGATGTCCTCTCCTTTTTTCACTGTGATGTATCCTTTTTTTTCATTCCTTGAGAAGAAACTCCCAGCTCAACACCTTCTGTAGAAGAGACTCACTTGCCATTGTACATATTTAACAAACTGTACAGTGTTCATGCTCCTAGTTGATTTCAGTGGGAAATCTGGAAGGTAAATAAAAGTTAGGTATACTCTCCTGGACCCAGAGACCAGTGCAATACATCTCTTCAAGTCAATCAGATGAAAGTTTTTGATATAAGAACAACAGAAACTTTTCTACTGTAAACTTACATTAGCGGACACTGTGGCAGATGCATGTTCTGACCTGTGTGTTTCAAACACTGTAAAACTCATTTTTATCTCATTATTTCATGTTTGGTTTTGGTTTACTCTCTACTTGTACTGTTCGCAACAATAATGATTTGCATTTAATCAAATAATTTTGGTCCAGTTCCATTGTATAAATTGATCTTCCAGGTGTTCACACAAAAACCCATTAGTGTCTTTTCTCTCAGCACATCTTAGGGCAGAATATCCCAGTACTATGAAAATGGAATTAACCGTATTCCCAGGCAGGTTAAACGTTGCATAACGTAACAGACACACTACTAAATGTTAACTTATATTTCCTTACACAATATAATTTATATCAGATATGCAGGACAGCAACTGTCACACATGATATGTGTTAGTTATTTTTTAAGTTTTAGCAGAAATCAATCTAGCTGCATGAGTTGTGAGAGCAGGAACTCCCTCCCCCACCTCTTCCATATGTTCCAAATGAACTGTTACATTCACATGAGCAAAATCCAGCTGGAAATAGAAAACTGAGCCCAGATCCTCCTTTGGCATAAGCTAGTAGTTACACTGAAGCTAAAGGGCACCCCTTGATGTAAACAAGGGGGGATATAGCCTTCAAAATTTCACTTGCTTTGTTGTCTGAGGCTCTGATATAAGAGCATTCCTGTTTTACAGAATACAGGCTCATTGTTTTAAGAGGTGGAAATGAAGGTGTCTTTTCTATGAAGAGTGCATTGCCATACAACCTCTGAAAAACTCTTGGTGAAAATTTTAAAAAGTTTTTTTTTTTTTAAGATCTTTATTGTTTTCTCAGTATTTTTGAGGCAACTCAGGCTAGCATGTTAAGTATAGAAAATGCAGAATCTCAGCCATTTTTTGTTGAAGTCTGGTTGATTTAAGGGTGCTATGCAGAAGATAGGGAACAAAAAGAATGGGTTTACTGAAGGCAAATGATTCCTGAGGAGCTTGACTGCTTGCTGTGGTGAAATGCCTGACTCTGTGGCTACGTGGAAATCAGTGGATGTTGTTTGCCTCACATTTAGCAAAGCTTTTGACATATTCTTTTAGCATGGTATTGGTTAATAAGCCACCAGTGTGCCCTTGTCGAGATGAAAGGTAGCCCACTTCTTGGGCAAGGGAGCATCCAACAGGTTAAACAAGGTGATTTTCCCCTCTTCTCAGTGCTCACAAACCACACTTGAATTGCTGTGTCCGGTCAAGGGGCGCCTAAAAAGAGTTGTCAACAGATGGGAAGGAGTCCACAGGAGGGCTGTGAAGATATTGAAGGGATTGGAGAATGTGACATACAAAGAAAGTCAAAGGGGTTTTTATATGTGTGTATCTAATTGCAGTCTTCTATTGCCTGAAGAAGGGTTATAGAGAGCACAGAGCATGACTCCTCTCTGATGTGCACAGAAGGAGTATGAGAGCACTGACAAGTTGCAGAAAGGGAAACCCTTATCATGCTGTTCACAAAGGGTGTTGAGGTGTGTTCACATAACACAAAGATGTATTAGCAAGGTCCATCTGTAGCTGATGATGTGTATCAACTTTCCTTCTGAAAACTACTTTTTGGGAAAAATATAAGAAAAGAGCAAAGGAAGAGGAATAGACAGGAAGAAGTTACAGGGGAAACTGCTCACAGACCAGCTGGGAAAGGAAATGATGAGTGTCTCCAGATGAACATCCTCCTTGTCCTCCACAGCAGGGTTTCCCCACAGTAGTTTTCCCACAGTATTTTTCAGCAGTTCTTGCACAAGCTTCTTGCTGGTTGTTCCCACTGATGAGACTGTTAGCACTGGCTGTAGCACTCTTTGTTACGGGGCAAGTGTCTCACGCATCTTGGTAGTGATTTCTGCATGCACATTGCTGGTCCCCTAATGTAACCCAAAAGCTACAACTGAAGAGGAAAAGAGAGAAAAAAGGGGTGATTTTCACACCAGAAGCAGTCACTTCCCATGACTGCCTACCACAATTATGATGTTGAAGGTTGCAGGTACATGAGAGAAACAGCTTGAAAAATCAGCATGAGAGTAACAAGGAGGAAATACAGTGGCAGAGGCTCTGGAAAATTGCCCTTGCATCTTGGTTGAAAAGTTGTGGAGTTGGGTCAAAAGGCAGTCTACAACAGTGCAGGCAAAAGGCCAAAATGCTAAGATATCTAAAGCAGTGTACAACAAGGCACAGGAGAAGAATCCTTCACTATTTTATCCTTAGAACAGAACCTAAAGAGGATGTGAAATATCTCTCCTTGGAGGCTCCCAGGGCTTGACTGGAAAAGGTCCAGAGCAACCCAACCAAACGTGAAGGTAGGCTTCCAACTTGCATTTCCCAATGACTCTTTGTGAATAGTGTTGGGTACCATCAGCACTGTAAATGTATTTCAAGTGTGAAATCTGAAGTCTTAAAATCTTTGTCTAGAAATTGCTATAAGGGGAGAAGACAGATCTCATGCTCACACTAGACATATTTTGATCTACATAGGAAGATGATTAAGGAAAGATGAATTTAATTGCAGAGTGATTTTTGCCCTTGACATAATTTTTAAATACAGAATTCATATTTTTTACTCTCTTTGGATTGCAACTTATGAAAAATGTAAAAGATGATTCAAGTGTAAGTACCAAACACACTAAAGGCTTTGCAGCTATATTTGATTCAATAGTGATTTCAAGGAAATCTATAATAATAAAGCTTCCTTAATGCCACGAAATCTGTTTAATAAGACTGTTCATAAAAATAAAAGTGTTTGCTGATTGAGCTGAATCCCTTCCCAACACTAAAAAGTCATCAGTATGTATCAGTTCTTCTGTTTTCTTCCCCTGGCTTTCCAACGGATATTCTTGGAGAAATCAGCCATGCCTAGGTTTATAAAAATGAACAGGAACAGGTGAGTGAATTTATGTATACCGTGTGTCTTCAGGGAGTTATATAAATAAAATCTGAATTCCTTCTATTTACTGTAAATCAGAGCTCAGATAAATGAGGCCCTGTCCATATTCTGGGTGAATTCAGTCAATCCATGTTAGGATCAAATTTAAAAACAGCTTCTAGCATAGTGACCAGCCACTGTGCAACCTAACCAGCTACATTACAAAACAGTTTCATTAGAGTTACAGTTCCTAACCAGCATTTGAGAACTGCAGGGTTTATTTTTATTTGCCCTGGGAGGGAAAGTGAAAGGGTTATGGTACCAATGTCATTGTTGTATGGGTGAGTGGACTGAAAGTCTTTAGTGAGCTGGAAAGCCATGATGGTGTTGCAGTTTTAGTCTGTATCAGATGCTGGAGAATTTCCTTTGCAGTGCTAGGTCCAGCTGTTGGGAAAACTAAATGCATATTTTGCCTATTTATAGCAAAGTTTTCATCTTGGCAGCTCAGCCTTAAAGAAAATGTCTCTTTTTTTTTTTTTTTTTTTTCTGATTAGCTGGAACAGTTGAACAGTTGAATGACTGATGGGTACAGACCAAGAATTATCAGAACCATAGTGTCTTCTAGTAGAGGAAATTATTCTGTGCAATTATTTATTTAGAAGACTAAGCAGGGTAGTGGCAGTTTCTATAAATAAACACAAGGAATCCAGACCAAGCCATGGGATATCATAATTCTGTTTTTCCCATGTTTAGAAGGTAGCCAGGGGACAGTATCATTTACTCTGATGGAGATCCAGCTGAGTATCTTTGCCAGGGATCACTGGACCATGGTATGCAATTGTTAGACCTATCTAACTTCTAAGATAGCTGTGAAAGCTTTCCTGGTTGGTTGCTTCTTAACAGTTTTCTTCTTCTTCTTTTCTCTTCTTTTTCCTTTATGATTAGGTCTTCTGGTTTGCTATATTACAGTAGTACAACAGAATAGATGGGACTATTTCATTGACAGGTACTAAAAATAATGCAACCCTTAAACTACCCACAGCATTCCTGGACACGCTGGAAGGGTGCCATGGTGTTGCATCTGCTCCATGTTAGTTGGGAATCTGGAAGAACATCAGCTTTCCCAGATGTCAGGGAACAGGTTTCCAGCAGCCAGATCAGCAAAGCTCCATAGCCATGAGATGAAAACATCATCCAGTGTGAAGAGGGACTTGTCAAGTTTAATTAAACCTGCTAATAAATATGGAATACAATGGTAACATGCCTAAGTTTCATGTAAACTCAACAATATCATGGAAAAAAAAAAAAAAAACAACTCAGAAAGGCCTTTGATACAGGCCAACCAGTGAGTCTGCTAGACCACCACTTACTTAGACAATGAAAGAGAAGGCTGGAGGTAATCTGAAAAGATAGCTAGTTTTGGACCATCTCCTTGATCTAAAGTTGGATTAACCATCCTTGTCTCGAATGCCAAGAGTCTATCTTGACTGTCCAGTTTTTACTGTAAAATAATGCAAAACTGGGGGTACTACAGTAACCACTGGTTTTTGTTGCTTGCTGCTGTGTGTGCTGCAGTAAGTTTGATGAAAGAACTGAAAATGCAGGAACTGCCCAGCATACACAGTCATGTTTTCCCCTGCTTTCTTCTTCATTCCAGAGATCAAGAGAAGACTAGCTAATGTATTCTGTTGTTAATTTGCCTTTGTTAGATATTGCTCCCTGAGCCTTGAGATAGAAGGGTATATCTTCTGCTAATCCAACCCTCCAGAGGCATTTTAGCAACTAATCTGGTTGAATCAAATAATTCCTGCTGCATATGATTAATTTTGGGCCAATTTAATTTTTATTAGTCATGGGTTTCAGTCACCTACAGTTGCATGACTGTAATTGCCCTTGAGCACGTGGAATTTCTTTGTAGATGTGATTCAAAAATGCATTGGGTAGCCCCACCTCTCTTTCACCTATTTGTGCACTATTAATCTTATTGTGCCTCAATTTGCACCCTTTGAATATAGGTTAGTTAAATAAAATCTTTTCAGCCAAAAATGGTAAGTCAATTTGCTTCCCTAATTGTGGGATTTCTTGAGTGAATTTAGTGCTTTAAGAATGTGGTGCCTATGGCACCCATGAAAGGATTAGTTTATGAAGGCCAGCTCTTAGAAACAGCCCAACAATAGTGCCTTATCCTCGGGATCACTTATCAGTCAAAGGGAGTTTGTTCTCAGGAGGGCCAGAGCCAATGGGTAAACTCCTGTTTACGCTAGCGGAGGAGCTCTGTCTCAATGTTTGGATAAATTATCACTTTGTATCCTGTTGGAGGTAGAGTTGCATGAGGATCTTAGAGGAGCCTTTGGCTTTTGCTCATGCAGCTTTGGGTTTGCTCACTCTTGCCCGTGTGAGGGAATAAATCTATTTTCACATGGAGATGTGTAGCTTTATCTTGTGCTTCCCCTTCTCCACACATAATTTGCCTCTGGCCACCTCCATCCCATAAAGCAGGGGGATTCTTCAGTAGTGCATGAGTTTTAGAGGACCCAGCAATTCTGGGACTTCTCAATGAGGAGGGCAGTAATGGCTCTAATGTGTGCCAGCGGGGATAATGATTTTTCTTCTGTGGACAGTGGAGAGAAAAGTGCCAACTCACTAGCAGCAGTGGTACCACTTCTGGCTGGCGCCAGCTAGAGCTGGTTTGTAGCTAACGACCTGGAAGGGCTCCCGGTACCATTACACTGCCCTGCAGGCACCCAGCTGGCTTTCCAGAGGCTGGATGGCGTGTGGCTGTGAACGGCGGGTCCTGCAGAGCTGTGCTTGTAGGATTGCTTCATGTGTTTCAGGATAGCGTAAGAACAAATGAAGGGAAAGCCACACTATCTCTTTTAATAACATTCTCTCTTTACTAAAATCCCATAGAGATGTAGCAGACAGCAGTGGTATTAATATTATGCGACTTAGCTGATGCTAAGAAGCATTTGGGAAAACTTTGACTGACTGGCTCATGCAGTTGCTAATGAGGATATCTCACTTACAGGGATATGGCGGAGTAAAGAGGTTTATTTCTCAGTATGCTCTTGCCCCATCTGAGAGATGAGACTAATATTCACCTAAATGGGAGGTGTGGAGGTTGCAAACCTCAGGCCTGACACAGTCCTGATGTCATGAGGCAGCTAATGATGGCTTCCACTCTACCTGATGATGTGTCTGGACACGGTGATGCTCCAGGGAGGACCTTTGGATGTGTGGTTGAACCCAAGGAGCAACAGTCGAGATCACAGCCACGGACTGCAGAGCATAATTTCCCCACGGTCTAAGGCACACAGAGGGGCTCCCTATGCAAAACCGCCTCCCACATGAAAGCATAGAAGGATTGCTCAGTTTTGGGACAAGAAAAGTTTCAGCATATAGCTCTGCTTGGCTCTGCGGAAGCGACATGTCACCCACAGTACCCTTGAGACTTCTGTCTGATGTGCACTTCTTTCATTAGACACTTACTTCTCTGTGTCTTTTTCTGGGAGGAAATAGTTTTGCTTTTGTCAAAGCACAGGAAAAGGGATTTATTTTTTTGTTTATGTCTTTCTGGGCTATGCTTCTTTTTCCTCTCACAATGGAGGTATGTGAATAGAGATAATGTGGACAGATTGATCTGCAGTAAGTGAATCTCATGGCAGCTTCTGTGATAAACCTGTTTGGAATGTCTTCATTAGTTCACAGAATAATTTCAACCACAAGACTCTAACATGGGTACAGTGACTTATTACATTTTGGACTCCAATAAACTTTGGATTCCGAAATAGATATAGTCACTCTGAAACCAAATGTGTGAATTTTTCAGAATTATTCCCAACCATGGAGTGTGTTTGGAAATGTACAGTTCTTAATATTATGTTTTGCTTAATACAGCTAAATTCTCAAATTGCTGTTGTGGGAACTAACATGACACAAGGCTTAGTCCTGCTGAAGTTAATGAAGCTCTTTGTGGACTACTAAACATGATCAAAACTATTTTCATCCTGGTGTAATGCCTAAATGCCGCAATCATTGCTCAGAATGTACATGTTTCATTACATCTCCCTCAGCTGCTTTGAAAAACAGTTATTAAGGACTGTCTTTAGGAATCTATATTTTTACCACCCAAAGAAAAAAATGCAGTGGAAACCCAGCTGTAAACTTCAGGGTTAAAACATTGCTGCAATCCTGGTCATGCCCTTTGTGGTATCTTTCAGAAGGAGGGTAAGCATAACTGGAAAACCATAAGTACAGTTTATATGCATTTTAAATGGGCTGAGCTAACATTCAATTTAATTGGAAGGAGTCCTGAATGCAAAGCAAAGCCTTCCCACACTGTAGAAATCCATATGTTAAAGTACTTCCTTTTTTTAGAATTTCACAGTGCTACAGCCAAATGTTGCTAGAACAAGGTCCCTGTGCTGTCCTGTTTTGAAAATAAACAAATTGACAAATCTGTTCTTTGTGCTGCAGCCACTGGTTCCTTGGTATATTTGCAAATACAGAAACGTAAAGCTGAATAATCCGCTTCTCTCAAGACTGCACATTAGGCAATTAAGGGGTATGTTTGCAGGAAGGCACACTGGGCATTAGGCACACAACTATTAGCAATAATAAGAATTGGGCATTTAATTCCCTTCATAGGGATGAAAATGTATCTCTGCTGTTTAATGCAAGCCAGCGTAGTATTATGTGATAAACACGGATCAATAGAAAAGAATTTTTAAATTTAGAATGCCGTTCTTCCACCACAGAATTGGCAACAGAGACAGTTTCCCAGTAATAGAACCAGTCTACCTCCACAGAAACAGGAGCAAAGTTATCTGAGGAAGTAGCAACAATGTCATTTATTTTAATGAGGCTTGTTCTCCAACAAATGCTGTTTCCGCACTCTCGGGAAGGTTCCAGTAATGCTATTAAAAAGAAAAAAAAAAGAAAAAAAGGAGCCCTATCAAATTCTGAAATGCTTCTCTGTTTACATAAGCCCAGAGCATCACATGCAGCAGAGCCCTCTATGCAGACAGGAGCAGGGTTACCTAACTAGGTGTACCAGGGCTTATTACGAAGTCTACCCTTGTTGTGTATGAAAATCAATTCAGCTCTTTAGCCCAGCTGATAAACGGACCGTCTGCATCTTTAGGTGATTCATCTGTGTGACGAATGCTAAAATATCCAGATTCAGTTTTCTCCAAATGCATATATTATAAAACCATTGTCTCTGTGACACGAGGGTTTCATTCTGTTTGGCCTTTCCATGGTATTATACTATACATCCCTTTGGCTTGCAAGTCGCAGCACTGACCAGGGGGAAGAACCCAACAAATTGGCTTTGCTGCAGGGTTTGCCAGTGGGAGTCCAGGGAGAAAACCAAGCTGAAACTGGCACACACGCTGCATTTACTTTAAGCTTGTATTTCAGCCGCCTAGCAAACCCAATGGGAAACTTAATTTCTAAACATGAACATTATTGAATTTCAGCAGCTATATTTAGGTCAGC
Organism: Chrysolophus pictus; assembly: GCA_037305975.1. NCBI lineage: Eukaryota > Metazoa > Chordata > Aves > Galliformes > Phasianidae > Chrysolophus > Chrysolophus pictus. The sequence goes on from CM074577.1 coordinate 51,643,843, forward strand.
CTCTTCATGCCAAAATTATTAGGCTTTACTAGGAAAAAAATACATTACCGGCTAGAAACATGCTAACACTACTTGTGTTAAATGGCATAACTGTATTTTAATGCACTTTTACCCAAATCTGAAGATCCAGTGTCTGCTTCTGACATCATGAAAAACCTGAGAAGCTTGTATCTGGATGTTTTACAAGTATTTTCTTTATCGGGCAATCACTCAATCTGGCTCAGACAGATATTTCTGTTGGGGAAATACTCTTTACCATTTTTTCCTATGCCTTTGCTGCTCCTTTCTTTGTGCTAGTGCAGGTGTTACAGTGAAGGAGAGTTTGCTGAAGAAAATGATCCGGGAAAAATACCATGCAGAAAAAGGTGAGGAGAATTCAGAGAATTTAAAATTTGGAGGCAGAAGAAAAAATATGCAATGCTACAGAACCAGTGTAAGCATGTGGTGAAAATTTGATGTTCTTTTAGCAGGCATGTTTTTTTGAACATGCTAGTTGGAGTTTCACTTATCGCAATGAGTTATCTTGCCTTGTCAGATGCAAGGCTGTGGGTTTATTATAGATTAACTTGTGACATTTTTAACTTTCCTGAAGCAGTTTTGAAATGTGAGTTAGAGTAAAAGCCTGGACTGGTTTTGGTTTCTTTTTTTTTTTTCTCCATGAAGCGGTAATTGACAAAAAAGAGGTTGATGAGTAAAAGAAGTTCTGGACCTTTCACTGAGGATTAAACCCTGTTCATAAATGAACTTCATGCCAGGCAGATGGGCATGTTGTGTTTTATGAAACAGAAAGAGTGGGCAAGTGCTGTTGCAATGCAAAATGGAGCTGCAGCTCAACAGCAACACGCTGCCCCCTGTACACCAGCAGCACTCATGCCCAATGCCTCAACAGAAGAAGTAACCAAAGCTGGTAAAATCAGAAAAGTGCAGAAGTTTCATGCAAAATAAAGTAAATGACATCTATTAATGTTTGCATTTAATGTAGATGTCAGTTCACTGTAGTGCAGGATAAGGTTCAAAATCTGTATAGTGTTTTTCTGGACTTCCCTTTTAGAATAAACCATCTAACATAAAATGTTATTGAAAAATCTGTGGTAAAAATGGCTATCAGTTGCCCTTTTACCTTGTAATTTCTCTTTACTGAACATCAAGAGAAGGTGATAACATATCTTTCTGTCAAAAATACTCTATTATGCTTGCCTTTTCATGACTAAACTCCATTTCATAAATGAAAGCCATGCTAAATAGTAAGTCCCAATTCCATATGCCGTGTGATGAAACCTTTTTATTGTGTTACAACATCTGTTTGTAAAAGGACAAGGTAAAGTGTTCTGAGTTCTAGTCTAAGCATACATTCTATGAACAAAAAGGGAAAAAAAAAGTGTTAATAACAGGTGTCTTTAATTAAAAGCATGTCTTTATTTGACACAGTTTATAAATTTTTCTAGGGTAAACTACTGTCCAATAGGACAGGTTAAGCTAAAGTTACCCATGTAGTACTGGCAGCGCATGCCGTCACTGGTTTCTGAACTAAAAATATCAAGTATGCAATAGATAATTTTAAATATGAAGAATAAAATACAGACTCCTTTGAAGTCAGTGGAAGATTTCTCAGAAAACATGAAGTCAGCAAAGATGCTACGAAGGATAAGCAAAGCCCACTTAATGGCCTAGATATCTAATGAAGAGCAATGGTTTAATGCAAAAGCCATTCCTATTTCCTATAGGAACATCAGACAGTTCATATCTAATCAGAGGCAGTGTTACCAAAATGATGTGTCTGGTCAGGTATGTCAGGGGACACAGTGTAAAATACAGGTCCTGCTGCTCACTTCTGGCAATGTGTCTACTGCTGTGACATTACCCACAGGAATTACAGAGCCCAAGTTATGCTCCTGAGCAGACACATATCATGGACACTTCAGAAGCGGTTGGTGTAAGCCAGTCAACAAAATGAAGTGAATTATCCTTCAAAAATAAAGAACCAATCAGATTCTTCAAATACCGTGAGCCTATAAAAAAATCTCTTACCCTAGGCTGCAAATGATCCTATCTAACTTTATAATTCCTCTAAATTAAACTAGCCACATGCTTACTGCTAAGCTCAAAACTGTCTGCAGTATCAAACATATGTTAAATCGCGTGTCTGATTCCTTGCAACATATCTGTAATTCAAAAGAACACCAAAAAGCTGTTCTGAAATTTCTGCGTAACTATTGGCAATTGAAAACAAGCTGTGACTGCATTGCTGAAGTTTTGGTGACCCAGGAACATTTTGTAAGAAATGTGTTTGTACGGAAAACCACCAAACCCAAGAAAGAGAGGAAATCTCTGCTTTCAGTGAAAATTTTACTCTTCTGCAAAAAGCAAAAGCTATAATGGAAATTACTTTGCTCACCACAGAAATACAGTCACCTCCGAGTAACTATTTTTGGAAATTCCTTGTTATAGCTGTAATTGACAGACTGTGAAGCATTGCTTCTTTTGAACATGTTGAACCTTAGTCATCTCTTTTTTTGGATTTTGTGAAAATACAACATTAAGTATGGTTATTTAAGCAGGTACCCCTTTTAGAAGTGAAGTGCTTTATGGCATTTTGAGGAAATAAAATGCGGGTCACACTGTGAAGGACTATGCTGATTTCTTTACAGATGACTGTTTTCAGCATGTAATATTTGGGACCATTTAATTTACAGCTTAAATTTTCATTCGTGGATTCTTTATTTAAGTAACTGTTTCTCCTGGATACAGTCACGTAATGCTTGGTTTCTATACAAGTGAGCAGGAAAAAGCTCAGCTATGACGCTAGTGAAGAACCCAAGTGAAATTCCCCGTAAACTATCAGACATACTACAGACTTAGCAGCCACTTCTGATAGAAATCCTGCTGCTGGTTAAAATGAGTAAAGTTCGACCAAGTGCACTCCAGGGCAGTCACGCAGTGCCGAGCTTACCCTCTTGTAATCAGCTGTTAGCTATCATCCCCCTGTTTTGCTCATTACTTTTCACCTTCTTAATCAACTTGGCATAAAGAGGTCAGGAATTCTTGCTGCAGGTTTAATTCAGCAACGCTTCTTTATTTCTTACCTGTAAGTACTATCCAATTCTCTCTTGCTTTTCCATATGCTGTGTTCTCACTACAATCACTTCTGTTTGATTACAACTACAAAGCCTTGATCGTAGTTCCTCACCCACGAGAGAGCTCCAGGACTCAGGAGATTACGGTCCTGTTCGAAATACTGCCAAAAACACTGTGACCTCAGACAACTCATTCTGGAGGCACACCCTGATGCTAGCAGAAGCATTGGATGTTCATTTACTCCAAGAGTAAAGAGTAAATAGAAATGGGGAAAATGAATCCTTTTGCATGTTACCTGGAAAAATACACAGGTTTTAACCTGGATTTTTTCTTTTACTCTTGTGGGTGTCTGGAGGTGTGTGTCTGTTAATGACTGTGCGGTGGTTGCTGATGAGCTTTGTGTGACCATGATGGCTCCCTCACACAGCTCTGGTAGGTGCAAATAGGCTACTGATGTTATCTCATTAACAACAGGCCGTGATCTCTGGGTTTCCTTCTTGCAGATGTGGGTTGGTTTTCACAGGCTTTGTATATTCAATAGGGTTTATCTTATGCCTTTAGTGAAGCCCGTGTTTTATAATTGTAGGATTACACAGAATAATTGTGAGATTCCCTGCTGCCCCAAAGGAATTCAGCTGCCTTTCCCACTGGCTAGGAGGAGATGAATTTTCTAGTGGTGTATGTACCAGCCTAGGAACCGAGGAGCCCAGTTTTCGCTCACAGCTGTGTCAGTGATTTACTTAAGGATTTCTCTGTGCCTCAATTTTGGTAGAATTGATGTTACTTGCCTTTTGATAGGAGGGCTAGGAAAATCCTGGGATTGTTTGCTGCTTCAGTTAAAGATAAGGTTGCTCCCGCCTTCTGAGAGCAGGTTGTCATTCAACTAATTTGGTGAACAGTAGCTGGAAACACGTTACTCGTAGAGAAAGCCATGGCTTGTGCCTTTGTCCAAACTAGGGGAAAAAATGAGGAAACAACAACTGTTTTTCAAAAGCTATTCCCTTTGTAAATAGAATTTTCTAAGGCTATAGTGAGACTGTTGGGTATATAGACTAAGGAGAAAAGATAACTCCCCAAAATGTTGGGAAATCACTTGTGTATTTCAGGAGCTATATATGTGAGTATATGTAGATTGCTCTAAAAGTGCACTAGAAACTACAGAGATAATTTCTTTTATAAGTTTTCACATTTAACAAAAAAAAAAAAATCTGAAAATCACTGAATTTTGATTATGTGAAATGCATAGCTTGCTCCAAAAGTAGTGCATCTTATTTATTTCCATGGAAACTACAGTAGCTAGAGAGAGAAAAATAACTCTAGTTGGTAGAGCAAATTCTCAGCTATGATGAGTGTGATAGGACAGTCCAGCTAAGCCTGGCAATGTGCTTCATGGTCTTCAAACTGGTATGGGACCTGATGTTACTGTGTTGCAAGAGAAAAGTTGTCTTCTCCTAATTCTGGAAGTTCAAGTCTTCAGCTTAGGCAGCATTGTGATGGAGCAGTCAGAGTTAATGGATTGTCTGGGTTCCAGGAAATCCAGAAGGATCACCCCTTTCCTATTCCAAAAGAGGGCATGCTGCTTTATCAGCTGAGTGCAGTGTCTTGAATTTTTTCTTTGTTAAGGAATTCACATGTTGTAATGCCATGGACTGCCATTTTGACTCTGGTTTGTCTTGTTGACATCACAACTTGTCACCAGTAATGATGTGATCCAGGAAACTGTCACCTTCAGTCTCATACTGGTTCAAGAGGTCCTCACAAACTTGTATACAATATTCCTTCTGTTCCTATGTGAGTATTTGTGGGACCCACCTGGAGCAAATTTTGCAATATGTTAACACTGCCACCATCATTTCCAATGTTTTGAAGCTGATATTCAGCTCCATACACAGTTGTAATCTGCTGATTTGTGTGGATGAGCTGATTGAGACATTCTTCATTTCATGGTGTGACAGCTGTGCCTCACTGTCCAGAACGTCATTTGTCTTTCGTGTCACTGTCACCACTGTTGAAACACACCACCTACTGCCTCACTGTTTGGTCTCCATAAACTTTCACCAAGTGTCAATGAACATCAAAGGGTGCAGTTTTTTTTCTACATGGAGGAATTCTGTGGTACACCTTTGCTTCATACACATTTCCATGTCAGACTGCCCCTCTGCTGCTATTTGTCACATAGCAATAACATGTAATGGAATATTGGTGGGAAGGTTCAGCCTCTACAGCCATACCACCATCAACATCCACCTCTGACATCGTGGGCCAACATTATAAAATAGGAGGCATTACTTTCAGAGCAGGCCTTGTATAAAAATAATGTGTGTGTCTCTTTCTATATACACTCATATATACACTCTCCCTATACACACTCATGATGTACACAGGTGTATGTGTACATCATTACATCAGTACTCCATTAACTCTTCCTCTGTGCACCAAAACGACACTGCAGAGTGTCCCTTTCACAAGCTATTTTATCTTACCAAACATTCACACCTCCAAATAACTAGTTTTAGTGTATAGTCTTTTCACAAAGTATGATGAAGTAAGTATCAGAGGCCACTTAACTGATCAAGCTATCAAGTTACACCTACACTGCTGCATCATGTATATTTACAGCAGCAGACATTGTTCCACTGTTGTGGGTTTTTTGGTTTTTTTTTTTTTACTTTTTTTTTTCTTTCTTTTCTTTCCCACTCTGCAGCAACAGCTCAGATTGCAACAGCCAGTGCAGGTGGTTGGCATTGTGAAATACAAAATAAAAAAACCTACAGCTCCGTGGAAGATATCCTGCAACACCAGCCATTTTCTGCCTATCACTTTGTCATCTGAGCCATCCTTAGTTCATTTGCTCATTGATGTTATTTTTTTCAGTGCCTGTGAAACCAGGAACGGCACACAGCATGCTTGGAATTTGGCCAGTTTCCTGCTGAGATAGTAAAATGGAAAGAAAATAAAAAGTACACTGACCCAATTTATCCAAATAAATGTATTGGGCCATGACAATAAATGCTATGAACATGTTTATCTTTGAATCATTTTTCAGGTGAAGCAGCTTAGGACAATATATTATAAATGGAGCTGGAGATCAGGGACTAGAGACCTCTCATCAGGATGTCTATTAACTTCAAAGGGTGCTTAATGTTCCATGCATCAAATATTTAAAAGAAGACTTAAAAAACAAAACAAAACAAAACATTTTTCCACTTAAATTCATTTCACTGAAAGTTTATGTCCACTTTTCTTGTTCCTGTTTTAATCAAAAAGAACACCAATGAATCTATTTTTTTTTTTCATGCCAGCTACCTACATCTAGGATTTAGGGAGTGTGTGGCCCTTGCTCTCTAGTGTAAGTAGAAATACATCTGGCTGCATCTGCAAGTGCTAAGAAATACAACAGCACAACGGGTTTGTTTTTCAGATGCAGAATGGAGGATGCACTTAAAACCAGATAATCATCTAAACTGAACAGCTTGTGCTTAACTTTGGCTCCCCCACACCTGTGCCATTCTTTGTACTATGCCAGGTGATGCCCTGTTCCAGCAGTGAGTGTGCCAAGGGGTTGGCTGCTCTATTGTTGAATCTGTATCCCAAGAAGGACCAAACAAACCCTGTGATCTCTGTCTCAGTTTTCTCATTCATGAGATGGGGACAATGATCTGCCTCCACCTTTAAGCACCTGGTTATACCTGAATGCAAAGTGCTAAGGACACAATGGGAGTGCAGCAGAACTGTTCTCGAGTGCCATATGGCTGGTCAGGTTGCCAGCAGCCTGTTGTGCAGCTAAAGCAGAGACAGTAACAACCCCTCCCTATAAATAAATAAATAAATAAATAAATAAATAAATAAATAAATAAATAAATAGCCAACACCAAAATGTATCAAGGCTGACCAACGAACAAAGTTGGTCAGTTAGTTTTGTGCTATTACAAAAGAAACACCTTTCAGCAATAACTAGGCAAACAAATGTTCCATTGCATCTCCCCACTGGTACTGGCAGAATAATAATAGTACCTTCAGCATGGTGCACCTCTTGCAATACTCCCCTGCCTTTGTTACCTTTTTCAGATCTAAAACATTAGGCCCCTATCTTAGTGCCCTCCACCTTTTCACCTTTCCTTTGTATGATTCACCTGGAATGCTTAAAAATTGTAGAAAGATTTGTGACTCAGGCCTGAGCTTCATCCAAGTTGTGTCCTCAGCTTGTTTTTGGCAGCCTCCGTCCTCAGCACTGAAACTCCTCAGCATGAGGGCCAAGCCCTGAGCCCCTCCACCCCTCTGCAGCCAACACACATGGAAGAGTGAATGACAGAAACCCAGCCAGAGGGGAGGGATCCAACAGCTGGATGAAGGTAAGAAGGACATTTTGATCAAACTCATGCATATGCCAGCCCAGGAGAGTTTTCCATTTGATGTCAGGTAAGTTTGAGGTAGGGTGCTTTTTGGCATTCTGCTTGATTTGGCACAGAATTGAGGAAGAGTGGTCTCTCCAAAATGATGGCTTGGGGAATTCTGTCAACCAAAGCCCAGGCTAAACATATGGCTTGTGCATTGGTATTTCTCAAAGGGGCCTAAGTGCACAAAAATAGGCATCGTAGGATCCCAGGAATTTATGGTTTGGAGCCTAGCTCTCCTTCAGGGTATGGTCTCTCCACACAGCATTTTCATGGGCAACAGCTGTTTTATTCCTGTTAGCAGGGGCTGGGCAAGCAGAGCTAGCCATTTGGTGGCACAAGGTCTGGGCAATGATTGAAGGCAAACACTGTTATTTTGTATATTTCTGTTTTAGATGAGAAGCTTTATTGTATGCGAATCCCCCAACCAAAATCAATTCATTGTAAGAACTGGCAGAAATAAAACTAGGCAAAGGAAAGCAGATGGCTGAAACATTCTGTTGAAAAAAATCAATAGTCTTACTTCTGATGCATCAATAGTTGGGTGTGGACACATTCAGAATTGATGTTTAAATGTCAGCTGGGCCCAATTTGCAGCATTTCAAAGCCTTCTTTGTGTTTCAAATTTGGCAGGACTGAAGGTCAGAAGTTTTGCTAAGTATTTGACACCAGTGATATGTATCTTACAAACATTTATTTTTATTTGAAACGGTCTTCTTTTATCTTCTTCCACTGGTAGTAGCCTAGGTGGAAGAACATAGAGTAGGCATAAGTTCAAAGCTTGGTCAAAGGACAATAGTTGCTTATGTTATCTTGACCTTAAACCTCCCATTATGGCTCCTGAAAAAAGACATAGCTGCAAGTCAGAATTTTTCCACTGCAGAATTATGTTCTTTTTTTGTCCAAATCTGTGAAGATACTGTGGCCAATAGAACTCTTCACTGAATTGGTTGTTTTTGATGTGTGCATCTTTTGTAGTAGAAAGAACATTGTGGGGATATTTAAAAGAAAGTGGTTGATAGACCAGAAAAAAACATAAAAGACGCATATTTCAGTTTTAATGTTATATATTTAAATTACCAGAATTTGCTTAGCATAAAGTACCAAAGCCTCTTTATAACTAACAGAAATGTGCATATACATTGTCTGAAGAGCTCGTTGTGCACCTCAGAATTCAGAAGAAACAAGAGCTACACGAAATTGTAAAAAAAACCTGCCAGTATTTCAATGCTGTTATCAATAGAATAGTTATATTTTAAAATTAATTTAAATATGTTGTTTCATTGTTCTACCATTTTGGAACAGACTGCCCATGGAGGTGGTGGAGTTGTCATCCCCAGAGGTGTTCAAGAAATGTATACTGAGGGACATGTGTTAGTGGGCATTATTGGTGGTAGGTGAATGGAGAGGTCTTTTCCAAGCTTAGTGATTCTATGATTCTATTACTGTGGCATGATCACTGAACAACATTTTGGACATGCAGAAATAATAATTCACTTGTATATTTGACAGACAAAACATTAATTTCTTCTGAATATAGAAGAGGCTTCAGGAAATAGTAATCGAAATTTAAGTAAAAAAGGACATTATAAACAGGATCTTGCTAGATAGATGAAAAGGGACATTAACTTCATCTGAAGCAGACATCAATCAGTGTACTGCAAGAAAATTTTGCCAGCCGCTACTACTAGTAATAGCATTCACTATATGCTTTGCAAAGGAGCATAAGACTGAATGAATAAGTCAAACAACTGCTCCCTTGGAATTAGTAGAATTGGAGGGTGTTCAGAGTTTTTCAAGAGAACTGAATTTATTTTCATCTCTGCTACATTACATTCTATGAGTGACAGATATATGGCAAACAGAGTACTGAAATTTTACTTCAAGTTCTGAACTGTGACGACAGAACAATGCTTGTCACATTTCAAAAAGGCTACAAAGGAAAATCCTCAATACTTAGTTAATGGAGACACCAGAAGGAAACAAAACTGCAGAGCTTCATAAAAAAAAAAAAAAAAAGCCAAAAAGCCACCTATATTTACTGTTGCAAAAGGAGAAATCTTCAGAACTTTCTGAGTAATAGAGAAGAAGAATTATCTCAAAATCCCAGGCAGAAAAATTAATTTGAAAGTGTGCCTTTTTGAAGAAAATCTTGGAGACGTTTGTGTTAAGCAGAAGACTCCATCTGCAAAGAAAGTGCTAGGAGACACACTGGAGGAAAACATGCCCAGCTTCTGAGCCTGCATGGCACAGCCAGGATGGGTGATCTGGAGGAACAGAATAGGGCACAGTTATGAACCCATCTAGTCATGAAAGGCAGTTTGTCCAGAAGTCATTTCAACAGGAGCGTGGTTAGCAATCAAGCAAGCAGGTAGTTTGAAAAAAGAAAAAAAGAAAAAGAAAACAAAAAACAAACACTCTTGTAACAGAAGGAAAGGAAAATGAAAAAGAAAATGAAAAGGAAAAAGAAAGGAAAAGGGAAGGAGAGAAAAGGAGAAGAGAGGAGAGAAAAGGAGAGAAAAGGAGAGAAAGGGAAAAGAAATGGAATAGGGAGAGGAGAGGAGAGGAGAGGAGAGGAGAGGAGAGGAGAGGAGAGGAGAGGAGAGGAGAGGAGAGGAGAGGAGAGGAGAGGAGAGGAGAGGAGAGGAGAGGAGAGGAGAGGAGAGGAGAGGAGAGGAGAGGAGAGGAGAGGAGAGGAGAGGAGAGGAGAGGGGAGGAGAGGGGAGGGGAGGAGAGGGGAGGGGACTCAGCATGCTTTGTTGAATATCTGTTTAACTCAAAGGTACAGGAATGGAAGCATAGCATGAGATACCCTCTCAGGAAGAAATCTGGGTCCTTAAAAGACTGTTCAATGCTACTATAAATCCTTCAGTGGGGAAGATGTGCTTTGTTGAGGAGTCTCCAAAGTTGAAAAGAAGAATGCTCTAGGTTTTCCTTGTTTATTTTACAATTAGGAAATACAAAGATCTTCCTTGTCCTCATTTATTCTGGGCAAGAGGAAATAATAATTATATAGAGCCCTGATGAACCAAAATGAAAGAAAAAGGATCAACTTTATGGCTATATGCACCATTCATAGCAGACCATAGAGACACGTAATATCTTTAATATTGTTAGCAGAAAACATTTGACTTTCTTGGAATGATGTTTTACTTTACAGAGGAGGTTATTAGTGGCTGCTTGGTTGGCTTGTTTGTTTGTTTGCTAAAACATATTGACTTAAAACAAAAGTCACCTTGGTATCAGTTGCAGTAGCCCCACGAACAGTGCTTGATTTGCATCACTGACAGGCGCTATTATGTGCTATTTTTTTGAAGGCATTTGAAGGTTAAAATCGAACCTATCCTTAACACCATTACCTTTTTTTTCTTTAACACCATTACAGTTGCCTGCTTAGCTTAACTTTTTAAAACATAATGTTCACTATATTTTCTCCTCCAGCATTAAAAAATAAAACAAACACAAAACCAACCTTATTCATAGCCTGTATTTCTATTAAATTTGGAGATTAACAGTCTAGCTTCAACTTTATGCCTGTAGTGCCTCCCATAGCATGGGAGTCTCAGTAATGCCACTTATTCCACACACACTGCACTGTGGGTAAAAGGGAGGCATCAGCTCCTGGGGTTTGTTATCTCAGTAGTATCTTCCACAAACACATCTCTTCTTTAAAAGAAGAGACTATCTTTACAGGTAGCTTAACGTCGTCTAGACAGCAAATGCAGCCACAATTTACAGAGCTGATTTAGCTACCTCACCTGACTAAGCTACAGTGAATGTGATTCACAAAGATTTTCTCTTTATCCTGTTTGTCCTTCTAGCTCCTCCGGTTGCTTATCTGTGCTTGTACCTGTGAAGCCAGGGAAACTCTAAGCAGCTATCCCACGCCACAAGCTGCATGCCAATCACCCCAGCAGGGATCTATCGGTGGTAAAATGAGACTTTGGAGAGTCTAATGAGTAACGTGTGGTGCAGGTGATGTATTTTCATTCATTTTCTTTTTAAGAAGTTCTTATTGTTTCTGCATGATACGTTTTTATCTGCTGGTTGTAGCTTATACAGCAACAAAGTGGGTTTTTTTGTTTTTTTTTTTTTTTCCAGTTCAGGATAGATGTTTTTCTGCCTTCTTATTAATTCAAAGAAATAAATATCTTGATGAGAGTGACCTTCATTATACCTCAGAGCCGATCATTGCTCCCTGTGGACTCCATTACCTCAGTGAAAGCAAAAGACAAAGTTCACTCAATAATTAGAGGGACCGGAGTTGTTCTGGTCTGGGAACCTGACACCCCTGCTGTGCTGAATGGCAGTGTACAGATGAGGGATTCAAGAGCACAGAGAGAAAACTAAATGAAGGCTGCTAAGGTCTGCCTTGTGCATTCACTTGCAAATGAGGTGGGGGCACAGCCAAAATTGAACAATCCTTTTCCCAAATAGCAGCCAATCATTCCTAGGTAGGATGAGGACTTTGTGTTCAAACAGGTAGATGTGATCTGTCAAATATGATTCAATTCTACAGTACCATGAGCTGAATACTCTGTGCAATGACAGATATTATTTAGTGTCCACTGATGGTTATAGTATGCATTCATCAGGACCTGCTGTATTTTTCTGTCCCATCTATTTTGAAAGATTATAAATAAGAAATGTATATAATGTGAAATGTGTATAACTATATGCATGTGCATACACAGGTGCACATAAATATGTATGTGTGCACATAACTGAACTAATCAGTGCATAGGTAGAGTACTTAATGCACAGAGAAAATCTTTCACTGTTAAAATTAATGGACAAACCTTGTGTGTTCAGCAACACAGCCCTTCAACATCACCACCCATACCTGCCCTGAAGGGTGAAGCAGAAGCATGGCCTATGGACAACATGCCTTACAGCACCCAGTCATAAAGCAGGTCGGAGCCCAGGGCAGCTCTCAGAAAGACTGCAATAAGCTTAGATTTTCTAAGAAGCTTAAAGCCACGAATTGACAGAACTGAGAACTGGAGGCCAGATGTAAGTGAAGATGCTTAAAATGGGACTTTGGTGGATTTTGTGAAAATGCTGACCTGTTAGTGGGCAACACAATCCACCTCTATCTGTGATGTGCACTGAACTTGAGCAATGGGACTCATGGTTTCTGCTCAGCCCTTGCAGCCTTCTCTCCTGAAACAGCTTAAGTGTAAGGTGATGGGATGACATACATTGGGAGATTTCTTGTTTGGGCAGCCGAGACCTGGCCAGGTTGCCCATCCAGTCAGCTGCTGGCCTACAGAAACTGGCAACATTCTACAACTCCCATTTGGAATTAGCATAGTTTCCTAGCTATCGCAAAATTAGAGTGCGATTAACCTTTCTCAGCTCTGGAGGTGTCTGAGTTCTTAGGTCTTTCACAGTTCGGCAATTCTATGAAAATTCTCCACTTGCTTTTCAAATTTTTGCATCTATAGACTTAGGTTAGCATCCATTTATGGCATCCTATCCACCTCCAACTCTAAAAGCAGCAAAGTATGATTGCATATGGAAGTGTTTTCACTCTACCTCTATCCTTATCAGCCCATAATGGGCACTTCTCAAAATGGGATTGTGGCCCTTTTGTCTTTAAAATGAGTTTTTAAGCATCCCACTTTCCTTATGTAATTGAACTCTTGTCTGGGTGGCCCTGGGGAGGTGGGTAGGAAGGTGAGGTTGCCTTTCATTTCCCCTTTTGAAGCAGTGCTGCTGTGCAGAGAGGAATGTCAGATTTATTGGGCCAGGGAGAACACAAGCTTGCCGTGTGGCAGCTGGGTCACTGAGCTGAGACCAGGGAGACTGGATTTCCAGACCCATAAATCATGGAGCTGTTGCATGGGACAGCAGTCAAAGCCCAGCCTTTCCTGTTGACCATGCTTTAATTCTCAGCCCACGGAGTCCTGTTTGTGACTCCTCTAGCTGCCTTTCCATCTTGTCCTTTTGAGTCAGGTTTCTGATTGAAAAGAAGCAGACCATGGAAAAAACTTTGCTTTCTAATAATGGTACCGTCTTGAACGATCTCCACCCCTTCACATTTTTTTCCATAACAGTTCTCCTTTTAACTATTTTTTTTTATATCCAGTTGTTTTTCAAGTGCTTCCATCATGACAGCAAATGTTGTCTTGCTTCTCCACCTAGTTCCTTCCATCTTTTCATTATTTTTTATTTTCCATTTGAAAGCTATTCCTCATCTTTGCTCCCCTTCTCTGTCATTCTATCAGGCTCTTTCTGGATCCTCTGCTCACAGATGTGTGTTATACCATGGTCACGGAGGACATGACATTGTTTTTGCTTTCTGTCTCCCCACTGCTCATTACATCAGCTGAAGGAGCCTTCTCCTGCATTTGTTTTTTCCTGGTGGGATGACTCCTGATTTTGGCAGTTTGGATGTGGTCTCTGACACACCCACTGCTGGGTGTTTAAGGGCCACCTGTAGGCCCTGTTTGGTCACCAAGCTGTCACCAGCCTCCACTTTCTCCTGTTTGTATGGCTGTGGGTAAGGCAAAATGGCAGAATAGTGTTAACAGGAAATTTATATAATATTTGACAGCATTACACTGCCGAAGGGTGCCAAGAATATGACTGGCATCATTTTCTTGGGTCTTTCCCTGGCCTCAGATGTAAATTTGATATTTGTTCAGGCAAGAACATATTTCAGAAGAACTTAAAAGGAGAATGTATTCCACATATAGCTGTATTACAAGTATTTACTTTGCTGAATTCAACTCCAGCCATCTACACAATATTTCTGTTTGTTTAAGATCAGTAATCACAGTGTTTGCTTTAACAGTGCAACTATTTATGAGAATTGGAAATTAAAAATTCCAGCTGTTCAAGAAATTGGTTCCTGTTCAGGAAACTAAAACATAACAAGACTCACCTGTGTAGTTGTGGGTGAAAATATCCCACCTGTGTTAGTACGTATGGTTAGTAGTAGTCACAGTAGAGCGCTTTTTTTTTTTTTTCCCCTCTTTTTTAGTTCTAACACATCGTACTCAGATCCTATTGCAGCAAGCCATTTTGAACTGAACAATCCCTGCCATGCTTTTATAAAGAACTTCTCTACATTGTACCTTCATAGTTACAAATTCTCAATATATTGCTCAACAGACATATAACATCCCAACTCCAGCTAATTCCTAAAAGTATATGTGTTTAAACTCTTACTATAGTTCTTAAGCTTTTAAAGAGGATTTTTCAAAGGAAGCAGAGGCAGCTAGGTAGGTCAATAGGAATTACATCTCTGTCTTGCTTTTGTAAACTCCTTACTGCAACATATTGTGATATCAAATGGCATGCTCTGTATTTCCCGTACTTGTTATATGCTTTGTCTAGGCAAATTTCTGTACTCCATTTTGATGGGAGATAGAATAAAAAGCAAATAATACTTAAGTAAATATTTGATATATTCATGTCCATCATTACTTATGTAACTGAAGAAGGTATAAACTGCCTCGCCCTTATGTATTCTCTTGGCAACACAAGAATGTCAAAGAAAATAATACTTAGAGAGCAGAGAAGGAAAAACACAAAAAGCTGAACATTGGATTTATAAATAAAAGATTCTCAAAAGTTTTCTTCTATGGAGAACATGTGTAGCAATAAAAATAATAATAAATAATTAATAATAAAGGAATTAAAAAACAACAACAAAAAAAGGAGGACTAAGGACAGTTATCATCCTGAACACCATTATTAGCATATGTCCAGGTAAAAGACCACTTTATTTTCTGGGGTGAGTTCAGCTCCATTATTTACTTTCTCTGAGTCAGAGATCATTTGAAGAAATATCAGTGTGCTCGACAGAAAGGAGTCAAAATATCACAAAGCAGCAGGGTGATACTGGCTCTTGGGCTGAGCTAACATGTCTCACAGGGTGGTGTGGCAGTGGATGAAAATGGAATGCAGGAACAGCAGGGAGAAGGGTGTTTTTCACTGGAATAAGAGTTGTGGGCTCTTAGGCTTTTGTTATTTTCAGAAGAAAAGGAAATAATAAAAAGATGAAGGAAAAGATACAGCAGTAGATAGTACTGAAAGTTCAAGAATTGTTAAACGCCATAGCTATCTCATCAGAAATCCAGATGAGTGAGAGGGTGATACTGAGGGCTGGAAAAAGAAGTCTTCAGGCAGGTGGGGAAGACAGACAAACATGTATGGCATCTTGCAGCCTGAGAAGAAGCACAAAAATTAGTGGTGCTTCCCAGTCAGTCGCCAAGACAACAGCAGATTTGATTTGGAGCTGCCTGTAATAATTTATGACTACTTTGTTTTGGTTGGATTATTGTGTTGCTTTGCCGGCTTCTGTTGGATTCATCACTTTGGCAAGAGCTTCAGCAAGAACAGAGGGAGAATTTGGGGACATTTGGATCTGCAAAAGGGTGGCGTAGACATTTTAGTGCTCTTGAAAGAGGTTATGGCTCTTTTTTGTTTTGATCATCTTAAGTGCTATAATTTCTTCCAAATGATAAAAGAAAGAGATATGCACAAAGAACAGTGATGGTGAAATCCTTTTTGGCTATGAAAGGACCTTCTGTTTCAGCAGTACTGGTATCAAAAATGAAAATCAGCAGTGTCCTTGTACCTAGCTGTCCCTTGGCCCTGACAGAAAGATGGGAGGAGAATCATAGTGTTTGCACCCCCGGAAGTCATCAGGACCAGGGTCATCAGGTCCAGAGTTTGGAGACATGCTATGTATTAGGGGAGCTGAAGCTGCAGGTCAGTAGGAGCTGTGTCACAGTAGCATGATGCATTTTCAACACTGGGATAGAAGTGATAATAGAGAAGCCAAAATGGCCACATGACAATATCAGTTCAAAAGGTAAGCTAGCGCAGGAAGAGCAGAGATGGACAGGTGTCATGACAATATGCTGCTTGTAGCACTTTGGTTGGATGGAGGATGGAGAGATGGAGGCTGGCAGTGAGGAAGGGTCTCCTTTCACAGCAGGCAACCTACTGAGTGACAAAAGTCCTCTTAGTTCATTCCTACTGAGATACCCACACCTGTTAGAGGCAAGATGGTAAGCTGCACACACAGGCAAACCGCACACTGTATGGTCTAGTTTATTTTGGAAGGAGTGTGGCAAAATGCAGGAGAAACCATCCTACAGCATGCAAATCAAATTCCGTAGTCTGGCACTGGGCCTGCTAGGCTTGCTTTTGCAAGAGCAAAAGGTTTTAATGTGGACTGGCTGTCCTGCAGAAGTTCCCTCTCTGGAGCACCTTAGAGGTATTTTAAAACACTCAAATAACAGAAAAAAAGCATTAATGATGTCAGGGAAACCTGTTTTGCACCTCTGAAATAGATGCTAGAATTCAACTCCTGAGCACCCAGAAAGGATAGAGGATCTGTCTCTTCTACTCTACCCATATGACTTTATCACCAAAATATTGCCACACAAATATTAAAAAAAAAGAAGCAACAAAAACAGTAATGATCCTCCCTCTCCCTTCCCAGTTCCCAAGATTTACAGCTTCAATAAAGTGACAAATGTGAGGGAGAAGTTTGTATGTACCATGCTTTGGACATTGAACTGATTTTATTACATGCAACATATATAGCTGATAATATAGAAAACATCCTGCCCCTATACATGTGAAGGACCAAGTCCACATGTGGGCATACAAACAATTAGAATTAGTGCACATCCCACACAAATATATCTGTGGAAATAATTTAATATTATAGCCTAACTTTGTACGTCTGGATTTTTCTTGACTTGTAGCTTTCCCTTTCAAAGATATTACAGCAGACCTCTTTCTCCCGCTGAGGTTGAGGCCAGCTTAGAATACTACTTTAGGATTACAATAAATAAGCTTACAAAAACCGTCAACAAGAAAAAGAAACAGCAACCCTGAGTCATTCGTCATTTTTTCTTTCACTTCTTTTTCTCCCTACAGCTATTACACTAGCCCTTATGAACCCCAAATGTTCCTTGCTTTTCTATGGCAAGCACTTTGCGAATTGTTTATTAGCTTAGAAAACTGTTTTGCCTCTCAGGACAGGTGTCAGTAGAAGATATCTGGGACGAGTACTCTATGAAGAAATTACTTCTTTATGCCTTAGGAACAAACAAACTATTCCAAATGATCCAGTGCTATGAACCGGCTGAACCAAAGACCAACAAATGTTACCTTCCATCTCTTCTAGTGACTTTAGTGCTGTCTTCATTATCATCTACTGTTCTCCCTTGCCAATTCAGTCAGCGGTTTGCCTCCTGTGATACATACCAGTTGACAGATGTATCCTTTTTCGTTTCACATACACTTAAAGCCTTGAGCACTGCTTTCTGGAGATATTTATACAGCTCTGGGACCCACTTGCTGGAAAAGTAGTTTGTACTGAATATTTGTTACATGTTCTACAAGATCCCACACATTCTTACTTTGCATACTGTATAACAAAAGAAGGTGCTAATGCTTTGTATGTATTTTGTATGAAACCTCCCTCCTGCACATCACAAGACATATCTGTGTCATCTCAAACACTGTAAGAGGAAGGACATCTGCAACAAAACACACCGATGAATCTATTCCCCCGCAGTAGTCAGTAAGAGCAGTCAGTCATGTGCTAATTCTGCTGGTGTATTTCCTCTTTTTTAAATTACTACAGAGCAAAGTGCAGAACTGAGCACTTATTTTTATTTCAAAGTATTCTCTTTTACTACATATGTAGAAGGGAGGGATGCCATCCAGAGGGAACTAGACATTCTCAAAAAGTGAGCACAAAAGAATCTAATGAGGTTTAACAAGGCTGGGTGCTAGATATTGCTCTTGGATTGAGGTAGACTCAGATAAGAGTACAATCTAGAACTCATTGAGAGCAGCCCTTGAAGGAAAGGATCTGGGGGTCCTGTTTGATGAAAAGCCGGACATGATCCAGCAGTGTGCTCTTGCAGTGTGGAAGGCCAACAGTATCATCAAAAGAGGAGTGGCCAGCAGAGAGAGGGAGATGATTGTCCCCCTCTACTCTGCCCTTGTGAGGCCCCATCTGGAGTACTGTACCCAGACTGGAGGTGCCCAGCACAGGAATGATGTGGAGCTTTTGGAACAGGTCCAGAGGAGGATCATCAGGGGGCTGGAGCTCCTCTCCTATGAGGACAAGCTGAGGCAGTTGGTCTTGTTCAGCCTAGAGAAGACTCCTGAGAGACCTCATTGTGACTTTCCAGTTCTTGGAGGGAACTTATGAGCAGAAGGGGGACTGACTATTTATATGATCTGATAGTGATAAGTGAGAATGCCTCTAAACTGAAAGAGCATAGATTTAGGTTAGATGGTAGGAAATTTTTTTTTACTCAGAAAGTGGTGAGGGACTGGAACAGGTTGTCCAGGGATGTTGTGGATGCCGCATCTCTGGTGGCATCCAAGGCCAGGTTGGATGGGATGCTGCCCATGGCAGGGAAGTAAGAATTAGATGATCTTTAAGGTCCCTTCCAACATAAGCCATTCTATGATTGTATAATTTTATTTCACATTCAGGATACCTTACCTGTATGTTGGCTATATATTGAACAACCAGCTCCTGGCTCTACCAGAGGGAAGTGGCAAAATCTGAAGGCTCTTTTGTTTGCTGCTGTTCTCTCATTTAGATGATCCATTTAGAAAAAGTGATAAACGCATAATATTTGAAAAATGCCATAACAGAGCCCTTAAGGTAAAACAGCTGGCCTTTGCTTCAGTTTCTAGGGCAGCATTTTAATAAACATTAGTCATGGCGATTATGGAACATTTTATCAAGGATACATCATTTCCAGCATTATTCCATTTTTGACTCCATATTAGCATAATAACTTGTGTTATTAGTATAATTTGAGACATTTTAAGAATATGGCTGAAGAATAAGAAGCTCAAGATGGAAAGCGTCTGATTGCCAGTTGCTTCTCTTGCTTGCCAGGGCCAATTAACATATTTCTTCCATTTTTGCTTTCGTTTGATTTATCAAAATACAAGCGTGCTGTAGATATTCAGAATCACTTAGATTTCTTCTTCAGGCTTTAGAGCCACATAGCAACATGAAGCACATTCATGCAGATTAAGTGCTCTTTGGAGTATTAGAAACCACTTAATCTGTATAAATATGCTTAAGGTTGCTTAGTTTTTACAACACCTTGAGAAGGATATACAGTGATTCAGAAAACTGTGCAATGTATTATTTAAAAGAAGATATATAATCCACAATAAGTTTATCTTCCAAGTGACAATTGTGAGAATCATGGTTTATTTTTTATATTTTTGTACTTCACTGCACTGCTAATACAAGTGACAAAGGAAATTTCCTATTATATACTCTATTACTTTCAAAATTCTGTTTTTATCACTGTTGATTTAGAAGATAAATATGAGAGATGTATAAGTACTGAGCGATATTACTTTAGAAATCAGTGCAGCAGGAAGGATATACAATTTTAAGCTGGAAAAAGTAAACAGTATTTATTTTCTCATCTAGCTAAATACATTAGCCCATGCATAACCAAACCATACCTTTTCAATTTCCATTGACTCTAATTTTCATTTGCAAGAGCTGAAAAGAATGATGTATGAGACAGCACTAAAAGCATCATATTGAAATGTTAACTATTTTGCTTTTGGGGTTTACATTGTCTTTGTAGTACAGTTTAATTATTGCCAAAAATAGAAAGCTTGGTTGTACTGTGCAGCTTTCCCAGAGGACATCTTACGTATCTCGAGATAAATTTAAGCTCTATATATAACATGTCTGCATCTGTAACTGTGTCATATTCTGAAGCCCTTTGTTATTCGAGTGCTTCCAGTGTCCATTTGTAAGCAGGCAGCGGTAAGAACAAGACGGCATTCATAATAAAATACTAACCCCAAAGAAGTCAATAAGACTTTTGGTGGTCACAGAAATGGAGACTGAATGTCCTCTGAAGAATAGAATTCAATACATTGATTTCTAATTTAGTCACAACTTCTGAGGCTTAATATCAATAAAAACCTATTATGAGTAAAACCCTACAGAGCCAGATGGACCCTGTGGTCCATCCTGAAAAATGCTTTAGTGGATGTTAATTGTCCCCACTGGTATTGCTCCTAAGATGAAGTGCAGCATGTACATTCTGGTGTGGTAGGTTTGTGCTAGCTGATGGAGGTCCCCTACCCACCACCAGCACAGTTCTCCATTTGTTGAGGATGAGCTGTGCCAAGTGAGCACGACGAAGCCCATCATTCCCTGAGGTTCTCCTTCACTGACAGTAAGGCTTTAGTGGTTTACTGGGCTCAACAGAGGACTTCCTCGTCCACTGTGATCATAACCTCACTGTGGTTTTAACAGATGCTGCCACGCATCCTGACATGAGACATATGACGGAGTTTGTGGGAGCATCTTAGAACAGCCTGAAGCCTCCTTTGAAAGACATTAAATAGCACAAGTGGGTCTGGCATAGGGCAGATTGCAGCCTGTTTAATGGGCACAGAGCTGAATTTTAGCCTTCCTTTGCTGCTTACACGCAAATTAACTAATGATGTGACTGTAGTTGTGAAGGGGACTGTTGTGTGTCTATTCTGTCTCACTTCATCTTTCCTGTAAAAAAGTTCTTTGTTTTACACAGAATTGTGAATTTGAAATCTGTGGGGTAAGAAGTCCTAATATCCTAAGCTTTTGTAGTTCTGACCTTTTGTAGTTCTGACCTTCTGCAGCATTTAGTTGCAGTAAACTGTATTAATAAGTTATCTCAGATAATAGCAAAATGGATCATAAGAAAAAAACCAAACAAAAAATGTGAAACGATTTAGGTATTTTTCCTAATTTTTACTGGATGCATTGTGTGTGAACTGCACAATACACACTGGATATTTTCTTTCCAGTGCAGGGTCTCATTTAGTTCCATGGGTTATATCAAGTGCAAACAATGAAATGTTATATGACATGGGTGTCCAACCTTTTGGCTTTCTTAGGCCACAGTGAGTGAACAAGAATTGTCTTCAGCATCGGAGGTCACTTTGAATGTAATGTCTCCTATTTATTTCCATGGAAACAATAATAGATACAAAGAGCACAGTAACACTGCTTTATAGAGCAAATTCTCAGCTACAAAACATAATTTTTCCACATAGTCACCACTATTTTTTATGCATTTTTGCCAGAAATGAACAAGAGTCTGCATGCAATGCTTGTAAAAATCTGTGCCAGCAGAAATGACCCACTGCTGTTGTCACCACTGCTGAAATGCACCACTACTGCCTTGCTGTTCTTACATCTAATGTTTGGTCTCCAAAAATGTTCAGCAAGTGTCAATGAATGTCAATGAGTGCCATTTTTTACTGCATGAAGGAAGTCAATGACATGCTTTTGCTTCATACATGCTTCCATGTCAGATGCCAATTTCTCAGACTGCCCCTCTGCTGCCGTCTATCACATGGCAACAAAATGTAATGGGATATTGGTGAGAAGGTTCAACCTCTGCTGCTATATCACCAGCATCTGGTGTTGTGGGTCAACATAATAAAACAGGTATTATTTTGAAGCAGCCATCATAAAACATATAATGTAGATAATGTGTATAAGTAACAAAACATTTTAATTTTTAATATTTTTATCAAAACATTAAAAAAAAATAAAAGAGCATCAAAACCAGAAAACTAGTGAAATTTGAAAATGTATGGGTCATGTATTTATGTTGACTTAAAATGGAGTTGCATGTATACAAAAAAATGATAATATTTGGCAATCTTGAAGCCTGTTCTCAATTTTCTTTATCAAAATGGAAGGCATGGCTGTATATTTTTTGCTGTTTGCAGATCTATGTTTAGCCAGTGTATCAAAGTGCATAACCTTATGACTTGACCTTATACCATGACTTGAGCTCACACCATGTTGTGCCCCATGCCCTGGTTTCAGCCCAGATGGGCCTCACAGCACACCAAGGTTTGGTTGGTGCTGAAGGTCTGGGCCAGGTCACTTAGTGGGAAGAGCTGCTGCCGTGATGGCACAGGGCAGGGGCTGGATGCTCTGCCAGATGGGCTGGGCTTCATGCAGGCTGTGGGCTGCAGGTTGGACATGGCTGTTATATGACCTTTATTGCACAGAGGTCCTTTGCCAAAAGCTCACTGCAGGAATAGGCTGTAATACTTTTTGCATTGGATTTTACCCTACTGTTGGTTTTATCATTCTTGATCTCTGCAAATGTGCTTTATTGTCTGGATCATTTAATTTTGTTAGGCAAACGTGCTTCATTTTTTAATGATAAAATGTTAGCACGTTCTTCAATAGTAACTGTTTTTCCTTTCAGAGCAACTGATGCATAAAGTCTAATCTTTTGTAGTTGAAGGAAGATGTTCTTTAAGAATTGATTTAGGGTCCGTCTTTGTCTTACTAATTTTTAATTACATGCAGTCAGACCCGATTAATCTGAATTAGTATGCAAAAACCCTTTTTAGAACTAAATAAAATCAGATTAACTAGTAAAATATACATACAAGGATGTGTTACGTGGTTGGTTGGAAGTGAAATCCTACTTATTCTTAAACATACAGACATTTCTGTCTGAACAGTTTATATCCTCAAATTGGCTACACATTTTTGCTGTGTTATGGAGTTTTAATTCCTTTTGACTTCTGAGCGAAGCATCTAGGCATTGTAATAATATTATGCAACAGAATTCCTATGTAGAATTTTATAACCAAAACTGGATTTAAAAAGATCAGCTCAACCAATGTCTTTATGAACATACACGTCTGTGGTGGCACAATACTCCAATTTCAGAAGTCATTTTGTTTTTAAAGAGTAGCTAATATAACCTAATATTTATTAAGAGCAGCTGCAAAAATGGTGAACTCTTCGTGCTTTCCCGCAAAGCTCTCCTCCCCTCTTACTCCTGCTTGTGTACCTACTTATTTTATACTGGCTTTGGTGCACAATGCAGTCACTCAGATAACTAAAATGGCAGAAAATAACCTGGTGAAAGAGTGAATATGGATGATTTTTGCTGGTAGAGCAAACTGTGTTTACCTAGGGATTAGCCAAGTACTGAAAGAGATGAGGTGGAGGGGAGAGGGTAAATATAGAGCAAGGGGGCAGGGAGGGGAGTGGAAAAAAAAGAAAAGGAAAGAGAGAGAGTAAAATACCCTCCTTTCGGACACTGAGACTTTTGTTCAACTCAGTCATACTGTGAGACTGTGCCCTATGGAGGCCAAAGTCAAAGCTGCCATTGATGTGTTTGAGCTCACAGGAATGTCAGATGCATTTAAGTGCACTCTGTAAGCAGTGGTAGATTTCACACTCTACCATGGGAACTCAGATCCCTAAAAAGATCGACTGACTCTTTGCTGTCATTTCCCCTCCAGATATCAGGCGAGCACTTGCCTTGGTGGCAGCCTGTGAGTGTCTGGGGCTTTGGAGCCAACACCAGAGGTGAACAGAAACCTCATCAACTACAGTTGCCTTTACAAATTGATTGCAGCCTATTATTTTACTACTACACAATTACTTCTGTGTGTGACAACTGCACAGTACTGTAACTTTGAATCTCAGCTATGCATCTCATCTGTGTTTTCAAGACAAAACACAGCATGTTATAGTGTTAGCAATATATCAGAAAAAAATACATTTAAAAGATTTTGAATACAATAGAAAAGGCTACTTTAGCCTTTGGTTATTTTAATTTGAAATGATAAATACATATCTCCTAGAAGACAATAAAGGCTTTATACTTGACTAACCCGTGCCCTATTTATACTGCTTTCTGCCATGATGTATTTCTGTACTTTGTACAATAAAATACAAATGACTCAAATTCATTAGGAAGGGATTAATTGGCATATAATAGGGAATCTGGTTACTATAACAGCAAGAACCCAAAATAAAAGGAGAAAGAAGCTTGTACAAAAGGGGACATTAAAATACAAGTGAGTGCTGTTTGTTAGCAGCTATAGGATAAGCCTACATAGAAACTGAGTCCAACTGTGTGGCTTGGCTTATGTAAAGGACAGTAAAGAGATTAGCGGATTCCCGATATGGAATTATTTCTATGGGCCATTCATATATTTCATTTTATTTAGGCTTAATCTGAATTGCTGAGCAGACAGGTGGAGATTTGATGTAGTTGTTCAGAAAGGGTAGGAACCTAGATGAGTAAACACCACAGCCTTGCTGACATGCTGGCCACATCTCCTCAAGTTAAAAGGCCCAATGCTGCACATCTTTGTACTGTTTTTTTTTTGTTTTTTTTTTCCACTTTTCCCATCTTATTTCTTATGACCATATTCCCTATTCATTTTTTGTACTGCTTCACATTTTCAACAATGACCACATTATTGGTCAAAACCAGACTCTCTTTTCCATCCCCCTTCAGGGAAAAAAGAAAGAACAAACAGAAAGGCCATACAGTTTCTTAAAAATCTGCTGTTGCACTTATGAACTTTAGCTGTCAGGCATTTAGATGCAATGTTTTTCAGGAGGGAATACAAATCTGCCCATTTCAGTGCTATTCTGCTTGCCCTTAATTCTCTTCCTTCATTCTGAATAAATAAAAAGATTAATTCCCACACATTCCTGAAGCTCTGCTTGGCCTTAAATTAGATCAAGTTAGGAGTTTTGCTCATTACAGCTCTTCTTCCCTGCTGGCAGAGAGACTCTTGTCTTTGTCACTTGTCTTCTGCCTGTCCTCCTGTCCTTACAATTCAATTGCAAATCCCACATGACCATCATTCAACCAAAGAACAGACTATCATCTAGGCTTTTTAACATGTTTCTCACTGTAAAACACATACACATAAATGCACATTTCTTCCAGACAAACCCTTATGCTGCTAATAAAGTTTTAGATGCATAGAAAACAGAGCAGTTGAAAATATGCTGTAGCACAGATTTTAAATATCTGCTTAACTCATTAGAATGGCATTTCAGCATTTCAGTGTGCCAGAATGTCACTTCAGTTTTGTGGGCCCTTCCCTTCAAGAAGAATTACCATCTCTCCTTATGCAGGCGTATTCAGTGACAACAGTTCCCACCATGTTTTTAATACATATGTATATACATTTTAGATGCATAAAAAGCTATACATAGTATGAATCATCTGTTTCATAAACTTGAATATGCTGTTGTCAGAACCTATAAAAATAATGTGACAGGCAGACCTTCGCAGCGTGTCTATCCACCAGCTATTGTGAAGACAATCAACCACTTTCAATCTTCATCACCTCAGCTGGAAAGGAGCCCCTGGAAGCCAGAGGGAATACAGGCAGGCAGGAAGCCAGAAGTTTGACAGATCTGATTTTTCAATAACCAGGGCTATGTGTTTCATAGCAGAGAGCTTTGAAAATACCATGTCAGTCCCACCTCCCTGTTTATGCTGAAGGAGCTGCAGGTTGAGCCATTTTTCTGATTAAGGCACCAGAAATACTGTCCAATATGGGACCATCTAGGATCATTGTCGCTTTCACCTTTTTAGAAAGATTTTTCTTTTTTAGTGCAGGCTCCTCAGGGATGGCATGGTCCTATGCAACATTCCAGTAGGCAAACAGTCCACAGTGTGCCCCAAATTATGTAATTGATTTGTGTTCAAGCAGACTACCCTCCTCCTGTCACGTGTGGGTAACAAAATGCTCCTTGCCAGAGCCACCCTGTAGGTATTCCATGGAAGACAGAGATCTGGAAAGCTCAAAGGAGTTGTAAATTTGTGCTTAAACTCTCCCTTATACTCCCTTCATTTACATTTCTTCTTTCCCTTCCTCTGCAAGAGGCACATACATACACAAACATAGGTATGTAAGGAGGAGGTCTCTTCTCTGCTCGTCATTCCAGATGGCTACAGGCAAGTGTAAAGGAACGGGTTTCTCAGTATTTGAATATGCTGGTATTATACACACTCAAGTCAGCCTGATGTTGCTAATGTTTTTTGTTGTAAAGCCAAACAACAAAGTGCAGTGTGAGTGATGTCAATATGTTCCAGTCTTCTTTCACCAGAAAAAAAAATTATATATATATATATATATATATATATATATATATATATATGCTAATATTTTTTTTAGGGCATTGCCTTTATGTCTCCTTTTTTTTAGGAAGGTGCTAGAATACCAAGACTCCTCAACACAAACCAGCCAAACCACTGCACAAATTGGTTTACAAAACTAAGCAGATAGTAGTCCTATGAACAGGAGCCCAGGAAATTATCTTTGCACTTTTCTATCTTGTAAAAGTGCTAAGATGATTTGTCTGGCCAGTGTGGACACAGGGATTTTGTTTATCACTAGTGGCAGTCAGACCATATTCATTTTATCATCCAGAAAAAGTATAGGAACAATAATAAAATAACACCCCAAAGCACCTTTGGGAATTCATAGAAAGCCTTATTTACAGTGACGAAAATGTAAAAAATAATGTTGAGCTCAACTTCCAGGAAGTCTTGTGTGTAGTATAAAACTATTTGAAATTTTGTATGATTTTGAGTGATAATGTGTATGACTTACTGATAAGAGATTCTATATTTGCACATCTGAAATGAATTTCACCAAAGAAATTTGAATTTCAATGAAATCAGACTTTTTTTTTTAACTAAAAGGATTTATGAATTCTTTGAATGAATTTATTTGAATGAATGCCAGAATTAGCAAACTCATTAAGGACACTTAATAACAATATGTGCTTGAACATGAGAGCTTATTTGGGCTTGACTTTAATGATAGGCAAGTTCCCATTTAAATTTAGAGCATAGGTTGAAGCCTTTTCAAATTGAAGATATATTTCCATAATGCCGAATCGTCTGAAATTCAGATCAGTAAAAGACAGGTGAAATGTTACATCATGTTGATATATAGTACATGTTTTTTTCCTTCAGAATTGTCACCTGTCAACCCCTACATCATGTTTATCGTATTCGGAGACGTGGGAAAGTTCAGGGAGGAATAATTTTACTTCCTAAATTTCAATAAGCACAATTCTACCTAAATATGAGATACAAAAGCTGTATGAAAGAGAAAAAAAAATAATTTAAATTAAAATGCAACTCCAATTAATGCACAGAGACATTTCTGAAATTGAAAGTGTGTATTTGATGTAATGCGTTACCCTGTAAGATAGGACATAGGGCAAACTTCTACTGAGATCTACTAGGCATGCTTCTGTTTCCCAAGTTTAGCACTGGAAGTCCCCTTTTCTTGAAAACCAGTTTGAACAAAACACTAATGAATATACATAGATGTAGCAAATCCTTTACTGGCAGAGGAACAGATTTTATGACCTAATGGGTCTTTTCTTTCTCCAAAGCTTATAATTCTGTGAAAAATAGATCCTTTTCCATGGAGATTTTTACTGCCCCAAATAATAGCTCTTTGCAGAGTGATATGAGTTGGTTATACTACGTAATGCTCACCTACGCTTTGGTAAAGGTAGCAAATAAGCAGATAATCTTGTCGTCAACAATACGGGTCCCTGCAGCGTGAATGATTCTTTTCTTAAAACTACATTAAACAATTACCCCATTTCTAGGCAACTCAATCTGTGGCCTCAATAGTTTTGTGTTGCCTATAATCCCACGAAAGTCTTACACAGCTTTGCTGAATTTAATTTCTTCAGTTTCCCAGTTGTATCCCTGTACTTTCTCAAACTAACTATTATTCAACTGATGTTGAATTATACAGAACCTTTTGATTAAAGTGCTAGCAAACACAAGGAGCCTTGAATATATCTGAGGTTTCCACTGGGATCAAACCAGCCTCATCTGCTTCTTTTTGCTGAATTACAGAAGCCATGTAACATGGCACACATTTCTCCTCACTCTGGCATGCCAAAACACTGTTTAAACAAGAAGGTACTTTGGCTCCGTGTATAATTCCCAGAAGTACGAAGAAGAAAATTTCAGAGGGCTATGACTCAACTAACAGCCTTACAAAAAAAAAAAAAAAAAAAAAAGATCTACTTTCATTTCCTGTTGGAATCAGTAACAAAATAAATTCCCTTTTTTTTTTTTTTCCTGACCAGCATCAAATTAGCTGTTTCCACTGTGAGCCAAACTCAGCTGCTGTTCATTTGGTACTGCTTTCCTTTGTGCTTTAGGGTAGGCTATGCAATTAATTTTTACTAAGGTCTGCTGAGTAATTTTACTGAAGCCCACTAATTTTTACCAAAGCCCTGTGGATAATTTTTTTTAGGTCTGCTCAGCAGGAAGCTGCTCTGGCTCCAGCTCTGATGGTCCAGCCAAATGCTGGATGCTGCCCTCATATCTGGGGACAGTAGCAATGTGCTGCAAGGGCTTCTGAAGAGCTCAGGGCATGTAATGGATACAGTGATACAGGCAGTGATGTGCCTGCAATCTGGGCGAGCTCTGCTCAAAACTGCCTTTCTTCCTAATCCATTTGGAATCTGTTATTCGGGCTGATGTGGACTGCATTTTATTCATCTGGTATTTTTTATATTGTGTTGGTGTAATTCCATGAAGTTTACAGAGTTGTTTTTATTTATAGTATTGCTGAGAAGGGATGAAATAGGTCCTGTTTACTAAAGAGTTTGTCTTAGATTTAGAGGTCACTGTCTGCTGTTTGTGATGGTTTATCTGACAACCTCTTCAGGATGACTATATTATTTGTGAATGCATTTTTGTCTTCCTTTTCCATTTCAGATTAAATTGAAGATATTTCAGCAGCTTGACTTAATAGGGTCCTTCCTAACCTAATAAACACAGATTGCTATTTCCTGTGTATGAAATAAAAGATGAATGCAGAAAATAAGAGATTTTCTCTTTATCTGGATAATATTTTACTGGTATGACTGAAAATTTGTTATATATCTGTGGCAAATTACTGGATCTGAATAGTCTGCTTCATATTCATGTATTTGAAAGCTACTCTGAAAACCATAGGAGCTGGAAGTACCTCAGGGATGAAAGATCAATCCCTTCTTAAGTATGTAAACCTCAGAAAAGATTTCAATTGTCCAGAACATCTACTTTTGCCTCAAACCATTGCTTGACATATTGACGTGTATATTTTCTATACTCTCCCTTAAACAAACCGAGAACTCAGATCATACAAGTTTTGCTACAGAAAGCACACACTCCTTTTGGAATATCAGGATAAGTTGTTTCAAAAAACTGTCTACATTACTTAGAATATATTATACTCCTCGTGCTGTGGATACCAAAGCACTCTGTGTGGGAATGTTTTTCTCTTGTCACTCTCTTGATACTTTACAGACCCTGCAATCGATGGTGTCCTCCACTTTTAAATAAGGAGTCCAAGAAGACATAAGGACTTCTGTCATTTACATACCAGCTGGATCCACAAAGCCATTTAGGCACTTATCTCCCATTGATTTTTATGGAGCACAGGCTCCTAAAATGCTTTTGCGGATCTAGTAAGTCATATTTTCTTTTCTTTATTGAGATGAAGGCAATTACATGGCCAAATTCCTTCAAAATCCAAGAATAGTGTTGTCACTCTAATGTATGCTTTTTGATCAGTACTTGAAAACTTGTCAGTGTATTTTACTGCTGTGCTCAGAAATATAATTACATGCTTTATAAAGTATAATCAATATTAGCACACTGAGGTAGAGAACAATCCAGATCTTTTAATTTGCCTGCTTTCCATATTAATGCATTTTTTCAATAAGTTTGGAAACATTAATGATTAAATATCGTCACGACTTAGAGAGGGAAGTGGAAACACCACGTGTTCCAGGTCCTCTTCTGCTTCCCAGAAAATATAAAGCAACTTCAAATGGCACTTATCTGACCCATCAGGCTAGTTTTACATCTCCTTTCAACAGCTGGGGCAGTGCACATCAGCTGATTAGGCTGGTGACTCTGGCTCATTAATTTTAACTAGACACTGGGCCTGAAGGTTGTTTAATTCCTCTGGACTATGGCCTTCTCTGTCCCTTCAGAGGCATGATTAACGCAGTTGGCAGTGCTGTACCTGTAGCTCCAGACTTGTGACTAACTTCTTGTAACCACACTGAAACACAGCAGCGGGTGAAGCTATCCAAGAAGAAAAAGAAGCATCCTATTCTCCAATAATTTCCCTGCTGCTTTACAGCCGGTTTGGTTTCACAGATAAAAGGCTCCATTTTTAGGAGACACAGGGGAAATCAGACCCTGTGGGCAACAGTGGAAGAGCAGGTCTGCTCTGCTCCTCTCTGCCAGCTTGCAGTGGTCCCCTGGGGACAATTATTGCACCTATGAATCGCTGGAGTAAGCTGTTATGTTAGCCTATACAAGAACAGCTCATGGAAGAGCTTGCACTGAGGAGATCCTCAGTGGCTGCTGTGAAGCACTTTTAAGTATCTTGCAATGTCAAGAGTCAGCCTGGCCCTAATATACCTTTAACTTCATACTTAAGATCGATGGGTCAACTCTAACATAAAAATAAAGAACGTAGAATATTACTAATCCAAAAAGGTACTTTGTTTAATGACATATTACGTAAAATATATTGTCTATTGGCTTCAAAGTTAACAAAAAAACTATAACATGCAGGTGGCTTGGTCTGTGAGATAAGGTTTATGTCTAGAGGTGTTTTGGTTGTTGCTGGAACGCCATCAAATTCTTTTCTACCCATAAATATCAGCCTTCGGATTGATCCAGGGCAGGACCAGCTATAAAAAATGCAGCTTGCTATTAACAAACTCAGCATACTATCCAAATAAGATTAGGGAACTCTAGGAGTCAGCCATGAATACACAATTATATGATTTCAGTGGCGGCGATATATGCTCTAATAGTAAGAAGGCACCATGGGACTTAAGAATCCTATCTGGAAAGAAAATCAAATTTCAAATATATTAGACTGAGGGTAAACTGAAGTCAGCTGCTATCACTAATCTTAAAGCTGCATTTCTGAAGTACAAGACAAACCCTCACATTTTGCATGCCAGGGAGAACCTCGAGCTTTAAAAAAACAAAAACAAAACAAAACAAACACCAGAAGCAACAACAAAACAACACAAAACTTGACAGAATGGAGCAATTATAGGATGCCATAGGATGTAAGACCTCTGACCCTGCACTAAGCTCAGCCAGTTCTAAATCATACAAAAATGTGGTTACTCTGATCCTCCCTTATGACTAAAACTTCACATTTACTTCTCAAAATGGATCTTTTGTGTTCCTTCCCCCATCTATTCCTACTGACTGAATGTGATCAGAAATGCCAACCAGCCTACAGAAAGGATGAGGCAAAACTCTAACACTTCAAAGTCCTAGGGCCTCTGAAGCACATCTCCCTCAGCAACCTCACGGGTCTTGCAGAGAGCCCATGGGAGACATCAGCAGCCATCAATAGAGCACTTTGTGTCCTCCCAGCCTCAGCCCTTCCTCTGTGGCAGTTAATGAGAGAGCCAAGTGCAGGATAGGAGACAGAGAGATGCTATGCCCAGAGGCTGCCGCTCTGAATAATGCCCATTTAAACTGATGTTCTAGTTCTTCTGCTCATCATTCATTGCACTTCTGCAAGCACTGTTTTCCCTGAAAGGCAAGAATTTAGAGGCCTATAGCAGTTAACTATCTGTGTGCATTCTTTAAGCGATGTGAAGAAGGTAAGCCTACAGTTTTTTTTTATGGGTACTGTTCAGGAAAAAAAGAGGGGAAAAATCGATGAGTTCAGTATCATAAAACTAAATCTTGTGAAACACCCAATTCTACATTTATTTATGCTCATTTAACCTGTTAAATAGGCTACTAGCTGATTATAACTTTTCTAGGTGTATTTGCCCGGCTCCGCCCACACTGCTTACCTTCTTAATGCTTCTAGAAAAAGGAAGGCTGCAGATTTAAAGTTCATTTGTAACCTTACATCTGTGAATAAGAGCACACTGTGTTTATCCAACTATCTCTCACTCTTGGCAATAGGAACATGGATGTCTTCCTCCTACTATGTGCCCTCTTGTTAATAGAGTAGTATCCACTTGTCAGCTCCTATAGCCTGCATCACCAGCTGCAGACTGAAAATTGGACTCCAACAGAAAGCACAGCGCAAATCTTCCTGTCCACTTTGGAGACCAAATTGCACTTGGGGGGACATCTTGAAGAGACACATGATCATTCTGTTATCCATGTGCCTTTTTACTTTTCTATGGTCAGAGGACATGAGGAAAAATGTCGAAGCTGTTTTGAAGTCTGTGAGACTTACATCTCACAGAACCTAGCAACAGAGCAAGTACTCAGCTACAACTGAGGTTATAATAACTCAGAGGTTGAACATTGCAGGGACTTTCCATGTGCTCCAGAAAGTTTTGCTTGGCATTTGTACAAACTTTGGTTTCTTGAGCCATAGTCCCACAACTTTGTCAAGATGTTTGCATCTTGGTTGTCCTTACATACCCCAGTTCATCAACTTTGTCTACTTTTCTTAGGAAAAAAAAAAAAAATGAAGTAGAAACCTAAATCAAAGGAAAAAAAGAGAACTTCTATCAGTACATAAAATGCTTGAGGCAGATTTTCATCTGGAAAAATATTAAGGAATGAAAGGGAATGCATAAGTGAGCTTCTGTGAGCAACAATAAAATGCGGTGATAAGAAAATATATATAAAATAGAGCTGAGCCACCAGCAGAAAGCCCACAAGTTGCACAACAGCACATGAATGTCCAGCCTGACATTTGAATGCCCAAAGACATATCTATCTTTCTCTTCTTCAGTGCACTGTGGGCAGCATTCTTTAACAGTTATCCTAATAAGTGGTTTGGGGAAAACTCCCTCGTATTTTCCATTGATATGCAAAATGTTTCCTTAGAGAAAATAAATAAGCATGAATAAGAGACTCTTAAAGTATGAGATTCCTTACAAATGAAAATCTGGGCCAAGACTCAGTTAAATGCAAAAAAAAGAAATCTCCTGAAAAAAAACCTCAAAACCCAGCAACTGAAAAACAAGTGATATGATGCAGAAAATAGTATAAATGGTTATTATTTCATTATATAACTGGTTCCATAAGGGACTCATCAACACTGTGGCTATATAAGCTTCTGTGCCAATAAATCTGTTTCTTCACAAAACTTCCTTCCAGGTTGATCCTGCTCATTTTGCTCCACAAATGAAGAAAAGAATAATAGTTCTGAGGTTTATTCTCTTTTCCCTGTTTAAGATTATAGGGGAGCATAAGAAGGTCCATTTCCCTTTTGTGTTACTTATCTGCTTCAGCAATCCTTTTAAAGTGCAAGTAGGGACAGAGAAAAAGAAGCAGAGAGTTCTAGGAACTCTAGATTCTGTCAACTGGTTAGAATGTAC
Source organism: Chrysolophus pictus (assembly GCA_037305975.1). Lineage (NCBI taxonomy): Eukaryota > Metazoa > Chordata > Aves > Galliformes > Phasianidae > Chrysolophus > Chrysolophus pictus. Next base: position 51,677,497 of record CM074577.1, read on the forward strand.
AGTGTCCAGGGTAAAAATAAAGACTTGGTCTGAGTACTTTCTTCATGGAGTTTAAAAGGACTAAGCTGGGAGCTCTTCTGTCTCTTGCTTGCTCCGGGCCAGCGGTTTGCTCTGTAATTGTGCTGTGGGGCAAGGTTGGCCTTGGCTCCCTGCCTGTGGCAAAGCTGCGAGCAGGGCTGTGTTTATCCCCTCTGAACTTGGTGCCCACACCTACAGATTCTCTGCAACAGAATGCCATCTTTAATTCCTGCTGACTTGGCCCTTCCCTCCCTCCTTCTGTGTCAGACTTTTGGCAGAATAGTCCTGGCTTGGCTTTAAGGTTTGCAGGAGCCCACCATGTGCATGAGACCCACCTTCTGCGTTAATGAAAGGACTGTACTCACAAAACAGGAATGTTTCCTGCTGTGGCACCAGTTACAGCCTGCTAAGCCTTTGTTCTCCCATGCTGGAGTGCTGGGAGCCTTTCTGTGGGGTACAGAGGGCATCTGGACCTTGGTCTCTGAGTCACTGGGAACCAAGCGACATCTACAGAACAGCCACTGAGGAGAACCCGACTATGATGCCAGGGTATTCCTCCAGGCTCACTCTATCCTTGAAGAAATGTGGAAAGTTATTTCCTTTACATCTTTAGAATCAATCTTACCCCTATCAAGGTTAATAGCAAAGCTGCAATTTATTTGAGTGGAAACAAGATCAGGTCCCAGGTGGCTGGAATTAGAGCTTGGAGCAGGAAAAGTCATTGAAGATTAAGAAGGTGATTGTGGTTACATGCACATTTTTCCACTGTTGTGCAGGATAAAATGATTCTGCTTTGTCACTGTGACCCTAGAGCATGCACATAGAGCCAAATCACTGGAAAACAAGCAGGTTTGGTGGGGGTTAGTTTTCAGATGGCTCTGATTCACATGTAGTCCACTCCGGATTCCCACATATGCTTTTTCAGACACAATGTGGAAGGTGACAGGGATCAAGGACAAGTGGCCACGGAGATCAGGAGTGGCTGTAACACCATCTTAGTTCTTTATTTTCTTTCTACTGTTCTTCCTCTTCACAATGGTCGACTGTGAGGAGCAAACAAAATTTCATCTCTTCATTGCTAGAGGCTTGGCCCCATCCTCTCCTATCTTCCAGACCATCAGCGCTGTGGTCTCTTTTAAAGAAAGAGCAAATTGCTTCCAGTTTGTTGGGGCAGATCACCGTGCTGAGATGTGGTGACCTGACTTTGTACCTGAGCCCTTAGTTCAATATGAAGCACACAAACATTGTAAAAGATCTAGTCCTAAATAGCAAGGTATGACTGTACATGTAATCAGATCACTATACTATGATATTTCCTTTTGGGAAATGATGTGTTGCAACTTACCCTGCCCTCCAGTTTGCCTTCCAATTTCTTCCTTTTGCCAAACATTCCTGTTTCCTATACTCTCTCTTAAAAGTGCCATCAGTTTCAGGGTTCTACTGCCAGTCGCCAGTCCTGCGTCAGTCCCTCCTTCCAGCTCCTCTGACTCAGCGTTTCGTGAAACCACGCTTGGCAGAAAACACTCTTTTAGAGGAACCAACTGTAATTTAGGCAAAAAGGCCATTAACTGTACTTAGCAGCAATGGCAAGACTGCCTTTGTGCTGCTGTGTTAAGGCAAGCCACAGCAAGGAAGAATTATGTATGTTTCCTAAGTTTTGGATTGGCAGCTTTTGAAAACTTACTCTCCTTCATTTGCAGTATTTTGGTAAAACAGATTACAGGCTCTGATGAGTGATCCTGCTCCAAGGCACAAAATGGTTAACATTTAACTTGCTGGACCCACAAACCCACAGATTTTTCTGTGGGCGTTTCAAAATAATGTAGCATTTTCTAAACTGGGAAGATCATAGTATGTGGCAACCAAAAATTAAGGCGGACTTTGATTCTTGTTCCTGCTCTCTGGAGGCAGCAATCCAGAATTGCTCTTTAGGACAGAATTGTTTTTTTTCTCCATGGCCTGTGAGCAAGACACACAGTTTGTATCTCCTCTTTTGGATGTCAAACAGAGAAAAAGAGCAGAGGCAGTTTGGGGTGATATATCTACTCCTTGTCAAGGGGAGATGTTTCTATCAAAAGAATAGAACTCTTGCCTGATGCAGTCAAGGTCTCTTGGAGTTGTCAAGGTAGATACTCTTCTAAAATATATAGCTCCTGACAAAACAAACAAAGTTTTTCTGTGGAAGCAGAGCAGTCAAAAAATCTATTCAGCCTTTATTTTAGGTAGACTGTATGGTTAAGGACAGGTCAAGGATAATGAGCTGTGATTGTAAGAATCATGTAAGAGAAAAAGATGTAGTAATGTGTCATTTCAATTAGGAGAGAGTGAGTCAGGTAGGGATTTGTCTTTTGCTTTGTCAAAGGGTAATCTGCCTGCTCTGGCAGCACTGCTGTCACCCTGCAGCAGACACAGGTTTGAACTGTCGGGTTCTGCCCCTGTGTCTGTGGCCATGGGAAGGGGAAGAGCCTGCTCCAGGTTTGGTCTGCAGCAAAGCCTGGCTGCAAAACCACGGGCTGACCATTGCAATGGGGCATGATAAAAACCATCAGTAATTAAGGAGAGCATTTGTGAGGGTGATTGAAGAGGGCTTTATGTCTTTTTGCCTTTCTTTAAAGAATGTCCTTTTCATATATGCATAATATACACAAGACAAATACCCACAGAGCTGTGGGGGAAATACATAATGCTCTTTGCTCCAAAGGTTAATTGTCAAATGATTAAAGCATAGTTGCTTAGGGTTATTCCAACAGGGACCTGCTAACTTTGTTGCTATTGTTGTTTATTTCTGCAATTATGCCAATGATTACTAAGAATTAAGAGAACAGTAACTACTAAATGTAATATCTGAATTCATGCATGTATGTATGAATACATTTATCAATGCATAAGCAATATTTAAAATGCTTTTCTGACAAAGAAAGGTGTAAATAAATTAACATAAGAAAATGTAAACTAGCACACTTTTTTTTTTTGCACAACACATAATCTCTCATTAAAAAAATTTGAACCTAGTGACTAAATAAGTTCTGAGAAAAACTTCTTTTTATTCCCCATCTTCTTTTTCTGTGGAGAAAGAAGGAAGCATCAGCAGATGTGACTTAGCAGCACACAGGAAAAATAAAATGAAATAAAAATAATGCAGGAAGGTGGAACACTGACTTTAGTGGTAGAGAAATGCTTAGCAGTTGAAATCTGCTCCCAGTACTATTCTACTTCCATAGATGCTCTGGATTTCGTAATATATTAATTTGGATAGGAATTTATATGGAATTATTAAGTCTGACAATCTGAGAATTCATCTTTTTTAAACAACTCTTCAGGGCTGCTAACCTGTTTGTAATATATATCCACTTCTCAAAGTAAAACCTCAGTTATTTTAAAATAGAACAAAACCAAAAGCAGCCTGGACAATAAACAGATCTGATTACAAATTTAATGGCGTGGTTCACCCCTGCTTTGCTTCAATTTTGGAGCCCTATGAATCCAGTGCTTTTTATCTCCTCACCCCAGACACAGTCTGGACTGGCACAGCAAGGAGTTTAAGCTTGTTCCACTTTATTCATTTTCTCTGTTTTTGAGAACAGCTGTCTTGAAGATTTGTGATCTTTTTTCAAAGCATGACTATAGTGATCATGAAGGCTCACTGAATTTATTAACACCACTTGATTAAGTCTTCTCTTGACTCTGTTTTAAAAGCATTAGTTCAGGAACACAAGTTTAGATATCCTCTACTCTGTATTCTCCAGATCTCATCTGACTTTGGCAAAAAGGTTTTTTCCTGTTTTGGGCTTGAATAAGAAATATCACAAATATGTAGTGAAGACTACTAAAACCATGCAGTAAAACCTGATTGACATTCAAAGTGCTAAACTTTAAAGTAGATTGTCCGATAGAATTCAGCTTCCTTTGCAATCCCAGGAATAAATGTGTGGCCCAGGCCTAACAGGTAAGTAACATTTTGAGGGAACCAAAAGTGGGTTATATGATGTCAGCCATGAGCAGTGTTTTCTCAATTAAATATCCTGTGTGGGAGGAGATTGTATTTGAATTGTAGCATCAGAAAAGAGATATAGTTTATGAGAGCTCCAGTGCAAAGTGATCTAAAATTTTGCTCTGAAGCGGTCAGCTGTGCTAATGTTCCTTTTGTAGCATTTAGCAATGATTTTCTCATTTAAGTATGACTAAAACTCTCCTCCTCCCATTTCTTTTTTAGAGGGTTGTGCTTGCTGCAAAAAACATTAAGTTAATCCTCGATAATCCAAGAAAAAAAATAGAGGCAATAGTTCAAGTCCTATTGCATGCATTTAGAAAAATGAAATATGATTTCACCATGAAAACTCTTCTTTTCCTATCTCAATTCTAATAAACACTATATGAAGCATAACTCATAAGTGTTCACAGCTCACAATTGGGCTGCTCCTGGAAATTGCATGTTCTGAGTGCAGCAAAAACCAGCAAATGTAGCATGATTAGATGCTAAGGAAAGAGAAGATCTTATGGCGTTTTGAAGCTTCTTATAAAACAGTACCTTCACCTATAATTGCCAACCAAGATATTACCACAGGGCCGTGGATTGTTATTTGAAAGGCTTTTCCCCGAAATATAATGATGAAATTAAACAATGTCATTTAAAAGGTTTTAAAAATATGCTCCTTATCTTCTCCCATTTGTGCTGCAGTGCCTGGCTTAGGGAAGTGAAGGGGATATGCATGATTAGCTAATGACGGATGATTTCGTAAATGACACCATGTAGAGATTAAGACACTTGGATTTTTCTAAATGTGTATTTTAGTGATATATAAAGGTGCTAAAATGACAGCTCTGGAGACAGAAGTTTCCTTTTTACCCAGCAGTGGACAGAAGAGAGGATCATTCTGTGTTTGCTCTATTCAGATAGTTCTTTGTCTACCTACAGATACCATTCAGACTTCAAATCTGCAGTCAGGATTTCTGGGAACACCTTAAAAATTAGAGGTGAAAGTCCGTTGATATCTTTTATTTAGGCTATCCACATCAGCAGCTTTTATTTGAATCACTAATCTAGTAATCTAGAGACTCATCTGGTAAACAAATGCATCTTTAAAATTAATTTCTTTATCTGTTTTCTTGCTGAAAATGTACCTCACAGGTATTGATGTGAAAGTGTATTTAAGAAGAGACTGGAAACAATTTCCAGAAGTGAAGAAGCTGATTTACATTCAAGGATACTCTTCTTTCAGAAAGGAAGTTTACCTGGGGTAACTCCTGGGTGGGAATGTCCTTTGAAATGATGTTGATTGTACCTCGGTTCAAAGAACTCTTTGAAATTCCTGTAATGCAATTATGCTAAGTCAGAGGAAGTTAAAGGATTGTGTATTGGCAAAAATGCAGTTAGAATCCGAGTTGAAGTCATGTGTCAAAAGTGCTATTGATGATAACATTGACACCTGCCTGTGATAACTTCAAAGTCTGTTCTCTCAGTATGTAAGTTCACTGAGCTCAGCTGGCACAGGGACAAACCAAGACAAAGACACTGGTCCAGACCTTCAAGAAGTGCGAATGGAACTATGTCACTTCACAACAGCACATCAAACCTGAGCTCGCTGCCTTTCAACATAGAGAATACAATGACTGCTCCCCACCAAACGAAGCCCAGCATTTGTGCACCTACAGCTGTTAGTCATAGACAGAAAGGGATCTCTGCGACTATCCGCTTTCACCATGCTGGTGGAAAAAATAAAAGTGCTCTGTCTGAGTTACTGAGGAAAGATTGAGTGTAAAAGACAGCTTCCATGCTGGTTTCTGAAGGCATGGAGGTTCTAAGTGTTTCTGATGTCTTCTGGGCTTGAGTTCTACCCTTGTGGGGGGCTATGTTCAGATGGAATGAGGGTAGGAGACTTTTCATCTATCCCACAAAGTGCGTTAAAAAATGATGAATGAAGTCTGAACTGATGAACGAACCCAGAACTTAGCCTTTGGGAATAAGACTCATTACTCTCTGTATCTCCTAGTGTTCCATAAGCTGCTGTTCAACAAATATGCTTGCATATTTTGAGTCTGCTTTGAACGTTTCTCTCTTTTTAAACATCAACCTGGTATTTTATTTAATTGCTGCTCCGTTCTGCTCAGTTCTGTGAAATGACACAATGGAGCTGAAGACCAAGCAGCTCCTAAGGTCTCAACCTTAGTCTGGATTTGGCTGTGTGTACGCTGTAAGAGTTTGTGCAGGAAGAGTGACCTAACTGAAGTCCAAAAAATGGGAAACCAAGTGCTTTTAATCTTTTTAGGACATTCAAGATTAAAAAAAATAAGGTGGGAAAAGGCTAGAATTTTCTGCCCAAAGCACATACTCCTCCCTCCCCACCTCTGTTCCACCCCCCAACCCCCCCCTTCCCAAAGTCTGCCCTGCAGCAGAGGCTCTGTCTTTAGGTTTAGTTTCTTTGATTTCCCACTTTGGGCAATGCAATGATTTTCACCACTGTCCTTTTTGGACATGTTCATTTTCGGAGAAAATTAGGGAGCAGGAAAGGGGAAGAGCAGCCAGAGTCTTCCCCAGTTTGGAGCTGTGATGCAGATGAGGCATATACAGAGATCTAGGATCTACAAAGCTTCTTCTGATTTCTTTGGCAGAGGTGCAGCCACCTAGAGCCCTCAAATGCTATGGTCCTCACCTGCCAGTTTTGTGGTTCGTTATTGTCAGTCTCCTCAGTGTTGAATTCTGTCCTCAGCACCACTTAAGAGGAAGAGATTTGGGCTTTACATAATGAAATAATGGTGGATTTTAACTTTCAGATATTTGCAAGGAAAAATGCACATCCTGATTACACACTCTTGTGAAGAAAAAACAGATATTCAAATTAATTCTCAGTGAAAAATGCTTTATCAGTGTGATGAAAAGGAGAAAAAAAGCACTCCAAATGCTGTTAAAATGGAACTGAAGAGTATGGATTTATAGACAAAAATTATATGACAAAAATTATACGACAAAAATTGATTAATTTTTCATGTATTGCGCTGCAGTTAATCCTCGTGCTCACAGTATATGTTACTTAGAATCACTGAAGAATTCCTCCTCTGAATGTTCCTCCTGAAATTAGCCTGGAAACCTATGCTTCAAACTTCATAGGAGCCTGAAGGTATTTGATTTATTTTATATCTATGATTTTTGTTCTTTGTTCATTTCTTTTAATCACTGTTGGTTTTCTTTCCCTTTGACTATCCTAGGATTTTTCTTCTGATACATCATCAGTTATTATTATCTAAACTGTTCTCCACTGAATTCAGGTTCCCTAAAATTTCAAGTACAGCAATTTCATTTGAAAATGAGTATCATTAAATGAAACTGTTGAATTAAACTATCTCAGAATGTGCAGCTGTAATTTTATATAGTGTTTATAATAGCAATTCCAGCCAGTGTGGTAACTCTTGAGTATTTTCTGAGTATTTTCCACTCAGCTTTTAAAAAAATATAATAATTATTATAAATATCATGTCAATGTTCTAAAATCATAAAATGCAAAAGTGATTTTTTTTTTTTTTTTTTTGTAAACATTAGAAATACAAGTAATCTGTTCAAATTTAAGGAAACAAAAAAAATTCACTGGTGTATGCAAAAATATTTTGATGACAAATCTTTAAAAATTGACTTGCATATTGCAAGAAAAAAATAGAATATTGTGTTCCAGAAGTTGAAGCTGCTATATCCATTTGAATTTACTTACATAGCTATCACCTTCCTGCATGCAATAAGGCTAGCATTATTAGATATTGTACAGTGTGACATTTTGATTCCAACTGTAGACAGACAAGCATGCCTTCAGCTGGGTTTCTGCCAGCTAAAAATATGGTGCTAGATAAGCACATGCAACCTCCACATTGGTATTGATGACACCCAGAAATAGGTTGCTGTGTTGAAATTATTCAACTCCAATGCATCTTATAGCTTGTCCATTATTAAGCTAGATCCTAGCTTGGATATGTGTGATAGTATGGTTCTGAACAGCTATGCTTTTTCCCCCCATATATTCTTCATCTTCCTCCTTCAGTATGGCCTTGCACAGGAAGACAGTGAGCAACAGTACTGATAACAACTGAAAGAAGTGATAGCAGACATGGGTTCAACAGCTGAGGGTCAATTGGGCATGTGCTTGAAAAACCAACTTATGACTATGAGTCAATCATACCATAAACAGTGAGCAGCCCAAGAGCCCCTTGAGCTCTTCTGCCCAATAGAGGCCTGTACAGTAGGATCTCCCTTTGAGCAGAGATACCTCTTGAGGATATGCTTGTGTAGAGATCCCTTACATCTTGACATCAAGATGCCTTGCTAGTACATATCATCGGTAAGGGAGTAATATTTTGTGTCAGGCTTTGTTAGTTTAGCTAAGATTATACTTTAGATTGACTGTGCGTGTATACTCCCTTAGACATAAACCACTGACCAAGTCTGTGCACCTAGCCTCCTTACCCTATGGGTGTGTTTAACACTACTCAGTAATCCAGACATCTCACATCTTATTAAGTTGCTGTTAAATCACTACATTATATCAATAAATATATTCCCGCTTCTCCCTTATTTGTATATACTTGTTTCTATCTGTGAAAACAGTCTGAATATCCAAAGGGTTAGTGACTGCTTCTGTTAGAGAATTGTGGTCTGGTACAATACCACAGCTCCTAGCCATTTAGAAACACAGGATAAAGGGAAAACAGGAGTTCCTGGCTCATGGAACCTGGTCCCCACCTGTCGGTGCCTATTATGGACCATGACATCATTTAGTACATATTATGAACTATCCAAATTTCAGCTTAAAATCGATAAATGCTTTCACTATGAGAAGACTGCCCCAGACTGTCACTCCTCCAAAGTTAAAAAACTTGTCATTTAAAATCTAGTTTATCATCAATGAGTCACAGCTTTGTCTTAATCTGTAGGCTGGCATATCTGGCATCTCAATGGAAGGCAGCTCACCACTTCCCAAAGGATTCTGTGATTCTGTGAAGACAACGAAGGCTCCCCATGCAGACAGATGAAAACCTTCTCAGCCTTGCTAGAACAAAGTGAACACAAAAACTTCTGCTTGCTGCCATATAATCTCTCTAATCCAGCTATTGGATCTCACTCTGCATGAGATGAATCAGATCTTTGATGGCAAATAAAAGCCTTGCCTTCATTGGTTCTGATTGATGATGATCTTTCGGAAATCAGAGGGGTGTTTCATTCTCATGCACACCAAACTCTCAATATAAGTCAGCTGTCTCTAGAAAACTTACTGTTTCAGAGTTCAAAGTCTACTGGCCATAGCTGCCTTACAGAAAGATTTAGAAAAGGTAAGGATCAGATATCAAGAGTTTTACTCCTTATTTTGCACTACATATTACATTTGCAAATTCCATTCGGGCAAGTCATAAAATTGCAGGAAAACATTGTAGCCACAGTAGATTACTTGTAGGCTTTTCCATGTACCTTAACTTAAACTGCTCCTGAAATAGGTGAGCCTGTATTTGTTGTCTCAGAATGGCAAACCAACATGGCCAATATTTTTGCACTTTGCATGCAGAGAATAACATCACTTGGGTAGAAGGTGCTCCTGAGAATACTTCAGCGCTGACAGTCAAAGGTTTGACCAATGTTACTTTGCTGACTTGAAGTGTTCCTTAAAAAACATTTTATTCTGAGTCTCATTTGTGAGACCTCTTGCTTTTAAACTACTGTGCTAGATTGTTGGACTAAGAGATGTTATGAAAACGACATTTACATATCTGAATTCCTTGGATTTCTTTGCTGCAGTTTATAATGGGATAATCTGGTGCTCAAAACATGTGAAAAGCCTTTTACAGAAGAAATAGAAAGACAGTTTATGTTCCTTTTTTACTGATTGCTTTTGCTTGATGCTAGAAAATAATTATTTTAAGTGGATTACTTCTAAAGAATGACTTAATTTGATAATAAAACAAATACTACTTTTCCATTTATTGATGAATCAAGCAAGGTAATTGGATTTATTACTTCTGAATCTATGAGTAATCCTGTTTCCAAATCACATATGTATTTCCTCCTCTGCTTTTATGTTCATCAGGAGATGACACTTATTTATTCCTTCTCTTTCTGGCAGAAATTCACTTTTTTTTTTTTTTTTTTTTAAATCAGGACAGCAGCACTCCTATGCACTGCATGTGAGCTCAAAATGGAGCTAACTTATAGTTATTTAATAAATATTCTTACTGGAAAAAAGTGAGCTTCAGTTACCCTAAATAGCTAAAAATACTAGTTAAAACATCTCGCATTAATGTATATATAATGTGCATGGTAACAAGTAGAATAGATATAACAGTTCTCTGACACAGTTTTGTACATCTTCATAACAGGAGTCTGGAAGCCAAAAGCCCCGGAATATATATAATCCAGGCTGGTACATAGGATATGCCTCTGATGGGCACATGCAGATGATCTGAGGAGCGGCTGTGCCAGGAATTACTGTCTCTTCTCCTCTCTGTGCTTTTTAGCTTGATACCACAAATCCGCCATGCTGAATCTTTAGAAGATTATGGATGATTTAAGAAATAATAAAATCAGAGAGGATTTTTAAAGCTAACTGAGTTACTAAAATATTCATTTATAGCAGTAATTAATTTTGCAGCAGTTTAGACTCTTACAGCATGTCTTCCCTGTGCATCTCTCATCAGTTTACAAACATTAGGTAAACGTTTAGAGCTCCTCACTTTAATACTTCATATGTTGCAAGGGGCTGGTATGCATCTAAAATAATCTGCCAGTGTAACTATACTCATTCATATCAACAGATTTCTTAGGCAGAAACGCAATTTGTGTTAGAAAAACGATTCCTCTTTTGGTATAGAGAGAAGTTTGTTCCTTGAAGAACTATGTCTGCATATTTTGGTTTAAAATGTGATTTCTTTTCATACCTCCATTCAGTTCAATATTTCTAGTGAAACTTTAAAGAGTAAATCAAATCATGAATTGACAGCACTTAAGAAACTCATTCAAACTACGATTATTTTCTCTCATAAAGGGCAAACAGTGCTTGTGTTCAAAATACATTATTTTATCGATGAAATTCATTGATCAGCATATGCCCTTGGTCCCATTGATAAAGATGCAAATCCAGTACATTCCACGGCTTCAATACCTTCACTGTCTGCATCAGAGCTGTCCTCTTTCCTAAAAAAGCATTGCTCAGAAAAGGACTTCCAAAAGATGAAGGACCACATCTGCAGAGCCTGAACAGTGCAGCCACTTTCTTTTGTTTGGAACTGTAACCAAATTGTGTTTGCTGAAAATCACAGAGTTCTGCTAGCTTGTGTTTTTACTAGTTGTGGTTTCACTGTGGATCTCAATGTTTGGGTGTTTTTCCTGGTCTGCCAGAGTCAGCCATGCTCTTTAGTGGTGGTCAGCAGCGAATGATACTGATTTACTTAGGAGTTGCCAGGGTTTCCAGGCTACCAAACTCCATTGTGGTTTATAGCTGAAAAATTTCAATCCAGCTTTTCCATCTGTAGATGCTATTTGAAGTCAGTGCTGCACTTGCACTTTTTTTTTTTTTTTTTTTTGATGGGTTTGCAGCTGAAGTGATCATTTGGAGCAGAACTGAAGGAGGAATGAGGACCATACTATTTGTTAGGAAAAGCACGCTGAGGGCTTTGCGGTGCTGTGGGAAAACTTCCTTCTGCTTTATCTACTCAGAGTCCCAGATCCCACATCCTTCACTCCAACTCCCATTTCCCCTTGTGTCTCCTTCCATGCAGTGACAGAAAAAATCCAGATCTTTTGGACTAATCTAATATCATAGTTCCTCCTCAGTCTCTTCTATCTCTCCCCATTGCTCCCAGAAAGAGCAGGGAATATTTCTGGCCATTGCAGAACATCATAGGGCTTTCTCACACCACTCCCAACGCATTCCTTGCCTCCGTTCACCCAGGAAGAATCTGCTGCGTTTGGTTTCTGTCTCAGCTCACAGCTATGTGCCAGGTCAGTGCCAGTGCACTGTTGTGTGTGGCGGAGTTTTGTTATACAGGCAGGAGGGTCAAGTTTCACATCTTCAAAAGGAGTCTGTGTAAAGACAAACAGACAAATAGCATATTTTTAAATGCCAGTAATGCATAAACTACTGTATCAACTACACAGCAGGAATATCTTTATCCAGCTGTGTTTATATATTATTTTCATTAATTATGGGTGTTCCTAACACTTGATACAAACAATGACAATTTTTTTTTCCTTTTTCTATGAGGTTGCCTTTATATTAAGCAATCATTTTTCAGGAAAAAAAAAAAACAACAACAAATTCCTTTCCCCCTGGCATTAACTCATCAGCTGATATATCACTTTTTAAATTCATTTTTATTTTTATTTTTTAAAAATAAATCTCAGAATGCAGCCTTGCAAACTAGTGTTCTTTGGAACATCGTTTATGAAAGTAGATACCTTCTTCTGTCCACCATGAATTACAATAAAATAACTTTAAATTCATACTATAAAGTGCCATGGTCAAATGTATTCCTGGCATCAAAACACAGAAAAGAACATAATTGCACCATGGATGAACTTAGTCTCATGAGTTCAACTGTGCTCTGAAAGCTTTTTGAGGTACGCAATGTATTTTCGGTATATATTTTTCTTTTGCTTTGCTTTCTTACTGCCAGTGTTGTTTGGAAGCTGTATGAGTAACAAGAACATTTTAACACTGACTGCAGCAGAGCCCTAATGAACCTAATGGCATTTTAGCCTTTATCAAAGATTATGCATCATGTATAGCCAACAGAATATAGTTATTTTCAGAGATACACATTTTGAGAGATCAGAAATACTTGTGCATATATTGACTACAGGGAAGCTACTTGAATTGAAACAAATGCATTTCACCCAATTCATTTCAGGGCTGATTCATTTTATCTATGTGTCTCGTGTGCCAACTGGGAACATTAGGCCTCTTTAAAAAATGATGGGGGATAATAAATGCTCCAGGCATTTGTTTTGCTGAAATGAAGTAATGGCAGAGAAGCATATGGTGAAATATATTTTTAATTACTTTTCAACAATGTTAAATGTTTTTTCCTTATTTTCATATTTAATGTTCTTGATCCAGCTTGCTAAATAGACAGCTCTTATGGAACACACCACTTTGTGCAATAACACATGACTAATTTTATGGGCAATATTATATATCACTGAATATCAGCAACATATTAGCAGTAGAACTTGGCTTATGGTGTTTTGTGCCATTGAAGGAAGCTGAGGATGGGGAGGCTGTGTTGCTCTCGTTTTGCTTTTTCCTAAGAGCCCACAGTTCTCAACGTCTTTGATTTCATTTTCTTATATTTTTGTTTGTGCATGTAAAGCAGGAAATGTGCTGCTCTTCTGCTAGACTAAACAGAAGGAAGCCCACCTGGGACAAAGAGGAGACACTAGCTTCTCCTTTAATAACTTCAGTTCTGAATCACCCTTCCATCCCCTGCCTTCACCTACCTCCCTGGAGTGCAGGCTCTGCACTAAAGCAAAGTGAACACAAACAAAGGACACCTGTTTCCAGACCTGCTAAAGAGAGAAAAGCTGCTAGCGCCTAAAGGCTAACACTGAGCTAGAGGTATTGTGGCTGCAGAAGTTGTCTGGGCTGCAGACACGCTTGCACAGGGAAATAGGAGCTATTGCACAATGCCAGCAAACGCAACTAAAGAGCAACTCACAACACCAGGGGTGGCAGAGAGAAGCCAAGGTACAAGTGTTGCTGCTCATCTGTGCCAACAATGTCATCGTACTGGGATGTACACAAATGTTCCCTTGATAGAAGTTATTAAAAGAGTTTAAAAAAAAGAAGGTAATTTGCTGCCAGGACTCAAAGCTGGCGACCATGTTCTCCCCTTTCTTGCTGAAGGGCTTGCACAAATTCTTTTTCTGCAGACGTCACAATCATCACTGCTGAACTCAGAAGTGTGCTTGTGTTGCATACCCTGGAGATCAATAGTCCCAGGTTATTTTGGGGCACTGAGTCTTTCCCAGCCCTGAGAACTCTTCAGAGAAGCTGCTCTGCTATCAACACCTTCCTTTTCAGCTCAAGTAGCTTTTCTTCCAGTGGCCTTGGCAATATGGTGAAAAGGGGACAGGAGTCCCCCAGGGGACTGGACTCTTGTATGTCCAATGCTTCCTTTCTCATTGTTAGTGATTCACAGGACTAAAACAGCATGATATAAAGCAACAGCTAGAGACTTCATTCGTTCCCCACACTTTGAAAATAGCTACTAAGCTACTAAGCAATATATCTATTCTTAGTATTGTGACTTCTGCTATGGTGAATCTTGAGATGGGAGGAGAATGTCTCTAAGTTTGTAGAAGTGGGCACCACAGTGAAAGAAACACAGCACATTATTCATGCAAAAAGACAGTCTGAAAAGGTTGGAATAGAAGATGGGGAAGATGCTCCCCTTTTTTGCCATCTCTTCCCCTTCTCCCAGGTGTCCATTGTAGAGGAGCAGAAGCCATAGATATTGGCGGAGGAAAAGGTGAACCCTGAATACAGTTCCTGTTGTGAGGTGTTCACCTCTTAGACTTGGTACTAAGGAAAATCCCAGAAAAAAAAAACCAGCAATTTTCCTCTGTGGGAGGGAAGGACACACCACTGGTGACCTGGCTCTCATGCCACTTGAAGCTGTAGAGGGGGAACTAGTCAGTTCTGAGTCCACTTATAGAAAGATTTTTTAGGGACATATTTTTGGCCAAGGAGTAAATGTAGCCTGTTTGTCCCTCGACAGTTGGGCAGCCTTGTGCAGGTGATTTGTGGAGAGTGAGGAGGTGATACCCTTCAATTCCTTCTCTCCCAGTTTGCTCATTGCAGAGCTCCCAGGGCAACAGCCGCAGGGCAAGAGATAAAGGACACAGCCTCCAGAAATGGTCTCATTCTTATTTTAGCAGATATCAAAGGAAAAAAAATTAGTCCCAGAGAAGAGACTTTTGCTTCTGGGGTTCATAACCTGGTGGTAATATGGAGCTTCCAGAACCCAGATACGATATAGGACATTAACTTTCCAGAAACGTCATTTTTAATCTCCACACATGAAGAATTGGGTCAATTGTGCATGGCCAGAGACAGCAGTTCCTCTTGCACTGTAGCTTGGCATACTGGAGATAACACTTTCTATAAATCAAGACAGGCTGTAAAAAGTGACAAAAACTGTGAAGTTCAGCTTGCCAGGAAACTGTTATCGTGTATGTGTATTTTTTTAGGAAAAAAACACTTAATATCCACATCTCATTTTATCAATCTTTCAAGAGCCCTGACAGGGATGTGAACGTTGCTCGGGAGCTATTACATGTCACGATTATAATTTGTTCTTTTTTGAAGAAGGTGATGTCTAAGTTGTTTTTGATGATTACATTTCCTTGGTCTATATTTATTCAAAAGGTGCTTTTCAAACCTGAGAATTATTTCCAAACAGTATGCATAAATGATTAGCACTGCTTTCAGTCGTGCAGTTTGATCCCAAGTCCTTTTAGATGTTAGTCTAGATGTGAAGACGACACCCTGCCTGGTGCAGAAAGAATAGATCTTAAACTTCGCAGCAGTTGAGAGAGCTGGAAGGGTTTAAAGGTAAGGCCAGCCACTTCATATAGAATCAGCAACAGCTCTGAGTTTTAAAATCCACTGTATACTTTGAATGTGCTAAGAACGTGGTGTTTCCCAGCAGAATGCTGTGTAAGCGGCTAGTAAATTCCATGGCTTTAGACCAACAGATTTCCTGTTTCAAGTTGCACTCCCTTGTGTACAAAAGCTTGGTCCCATGCTGTGGCTGCTATGCCCCAAAACCAAAATTATCTTCTAATTTTTAAAATACAGAAGAAAAATAGTCTATTTAATTGTTTAAGGCCTCTGTAAAGAATTAGGGCATTTTACACAAGGCTCACTAGAATGAATACTTGTCTAAAACGTCTGCCTTTGAAAAGAAGGTTCTTCATTGTGCCAGGAAGGGAAGTATTTAGTGAGTGCTGCGATTTCTTTTCCACTTATGTGACAAAGAACATTTAACTTTGGATAAAATGGGTATGCATTTTTTTTCTTTCTTACCACTTTTTGTATTAAAACTCCATTATTGGCATCCTTCACCATTTGAAATCCATTTGAACAACATGTCTTGAGGGGAGACTTTGGACTATCTTTATTTACTTCAAATAATAGCAACCACTTAGTGAAAAACCAAAACCTGAAAAGTTGTTCTGCTTTGATTACACGTTTTATACTGAAACCTGTATAACTGTCATTCAAACACTGAACTAGCATTCAAACATACTTTCTCTTCCCCTATCTGTTCTGACACATCTTTCAAAATTTAATGTGTGACCCTTTATTTTTGAATAACCACTATTTTCTTTTTACTTCTACTGTTATTTAAGGCTACAAAATATGTTAAAACTCACCAGCTAGGCTTAATGAAAACAAAAACCCCAAAAAACTGCAAAATGGGCAGAGTTTCTTTACCTACTGCCAGCAAGTTCATATAAGAGGTGAATGCCATTGAAACAGATGTTCTTCTGAAATGCAAAAAGGAGCTGGATTGTGTGTTCCCCTTTCGGTGACAGTGTGCTGTGAAGCACACCTGATACCACACTGCTTTTTTATGCCAACTGCAAAGCCGGAGGAAGGAAGCACATTCTGCAGTTTTACCACAGGGGAGGAAATAGCAAGTGGCTGAGATCAGAAGAAGTACTGAGGGGCAATGCTGCACCATTACGCAGGGAGATGGGGAATGGCACAGCTGGAATCATGCCAAAGGCATCTGGTGACACTGCAGTGTTTATGTGGTGTTGCTGTGAGGGTGGGAGGAAGCACCGCTGTGACATCTTTAGTGCCCTGGTAAAGCCATCGCTAGCCCTTCAGCTTCCTCTTTTCCTTAACGAAATTAAAAATGTCCTTCAGATGTCTACTGTTTATCCATTTTAAATTATTTGTAAAGCCTTTGCTGAATTTTGGCTTGCATCAGAAGTGGGCTGAATGAAGCCAGGAACCAGAGCTGTGAGACAGACCAGATACAGTCTGCATAACATGTACCCTTATAGATAATTAGCGTCGCCTTTTAAGAGCAGTAACAGAATACGAGCTGTAATCTTGATGCTCTTAGATTGTCAGTTTGGCTCCAACTAAGCTACCATTTAAGGCCAGTTTGCAAATGGGGTAGGAGTGCTAGAAAAGATAATTGACGATTGCTGCTTTCATCTATCACTTCTCAGCAAATGATTTTTTATTTAATTCCTGCTAATGTTTGTCAACAGTTTTCTCATTTGATCTTTCTTTGTTCTGGCAAATTTACCTTCTAAAGAAATTGTGTTTCACTTTGCAGGCTGTGCCAGAGGGACGTCTGCGACGGCCCAGGTGAGGGTCACCTCTATGTTAGAAATGCTGAACAGGAGCAAGAGCACACCCCCAGGACTGTGAATTTCAACACTTCTTCTGGTAGCACACGCAAGGCAGTATTGTTTCTAAAAGTGCAATAGTATTTTAAAAATCCAATTAAAGATCTTATGTTCAGGATATCTTGTTTTCTGTTCTAATCTGCAGTCTACAGTAAAACTTTGTCATCAGGCAAAAGCTTGAAGTTAAGAGAAACATTATGTGATCTTAGAATCCATTATGCATCTTTTTATTTATTGAAGGCTTGCTGTAGAATCTGCTTGTTTCCAAGGAATGAAAATTGCTTATTATCCTGGATAATGAAAGAGAATGTCGTCATCTATAATTGTTAGTTTAGGATACTTACTGTACCCTTCTATTATAAAGTGGTTTGCATAAAAATGGTTCAGTTAAGGAAGCAGCTTTTAAGGTTTTTCAGAAAAAAAAAGGGGGATTTGTATATAAGTGAAATTTATGCATTTTTGACTGCAAAATGTATTGGAACAAATTTCTAATTGACAGATTGTAATTTGAATATGTGTGCTATCTACTGAGTGCAATCCATGAATATTATAGTCTTCTTTCTTTCAACGACTACAGAAATATGCTTCTATATATACTGAAGTATATAAATAACCCACCTGTCTATGTATATATGTCTGTTTGTGTAGGTGTACTATATATGGCCTTATTGCTTTTTTAATGTAGAATTTGCTGTATCTAGGCATTTTGTCAAGTCTGTTCTTTGCTTTATTTTCCCTGATTGGTTTCTTGCAAGATAACATTTATGGGTATGAAGATTTGCATTAACATCCTCTGCCTGAGTCTGACAGCTCCGTAAACAGCAGCTGTACAGGGTCAGTCATGAGATCTAGAAATCAAAACTCTAAGGGCTGTAGTCACAGCTCATGAGATGAACAGCATTTGCTGGAATGGACTGAATTCAGCCTATGTTTGATAAGCTGCATTAGACTATATGTCACACTTGCTACAGGAGTTGTATTTGACATGCACACATAAAAGTACCCATATGTTAAAAAAAAAAAAAAAAAGGAAAAAAAAGAAAAAAGAGATTATCTACTCCAAAGTCAAGGAAGAGGATATCAAAATCATTCAGCTAGAAGGAGAAAGGAAGAAATGTTTGTGCCTAAAGGGTTGGAAAACTACCTAAATCTCCACAAACATCAGGTATGCAGAGCTGTGAGCTCTTCCTGCATTTACAAAAGTGGGTGTTAAAGCTGTGGCTGCAGTCAGCCAGTAACAGTCTATGCCTGCATGGAAGGAAAATCCTCAGGGCTGGGACGGTGAACCCAAAGAGCTACGAGGGTTTTATGACAAAGAAAATAGTAAAAAGGAGTGTTACAATTGTTATCAGCATTCAGGGTAAGAGCTCATATTAAACTCTCCTCCTGCCATCACTCATGGACTTTTCACCCAAGCCAAGATAGCCTCCATCCATCTCACTGACACGTCCTGCCAGGCTCAGGGTAACTCTGCTGCATTGTGGATATTGTTGCAGGGATGTCAGACCAGGGGAAGCAGGCTGCAGAGTGATTGCAGCTCATTTCTAAGCTCACACACGTGCTGCTCCCCCACAGTTAGCAGGTAGAATGTGTCCCTGTGAGCACGCAGGCACAGCTGGGAGCCAGCTTTTGACTTCTGTCAGTGTCTAATTGAAAAAATGCTAATTCTAACAATATAATTATGACTTTGTAGAGCAAAGCAAAACAAAGAAAGTGTTTAACACAGTGCTTAGTATTTTATTTATCTATAGCTTCCCCTCACCTTCTGACAATTATGGGAAATATCTCCAGCAAAACTGTCCATGGCAGCTCTTCAGACATTTAGGTGGGGCTTGTAATTTAATAAGGCTGCAAAAATATCTGTTCTTTTATGAGCTCTCCACATCTCTGGTTCTTCCAAATTGCAATCTACTAAAGGCAAATCTCCCAAACCCCTCAACAACTCTGTGTACAGCTTCTGATGTACTCAAACGTCTTTGCATGCTGTGCTGAGCTTTCCAAACCATTTCAGCCCTTCTTCCCAGGCTTTATGGAGACCCTAATTCACTGGTTTCATGGTGCGCCGGAGTGATGCTACTTTGTGAAAAGCTGGAAAGAAATTCCCCTGGTATGAAATTTGACAAGTAGCTCTCCTTATATTTCAGAACTTTTGGGTTTCCATCTAATTAGGTTGAACATTGCTGGGAAGTAGGCACCATGCTGTGTTTGTCTGCTTGAACAGAGTCAAACACTCTTCAGCATTACTCAGGTGCTTCACGAAATCCAGGCTTATTTATTTATTCCCGCCCCCGAGATGTGTGTGTGTGTGTGTGTATAGGGAGGGAGGGAATAAGAGGAATTTGTTCACCCTCAAATTCAACCAGTTTTATAGAAAAGCAGAAGGATTCATATTCCAGCAATTAAATTGTCACCAATTGAAAAGCTTGGATACCTTTGATTTATAGAGCCTCTGTTTTTTTATTAGGGTATCAGATAGGGGGGATCTTCTTTGTAGTATAACAATAGCTATGAAATTGATCTTCAGGGGGAGGTAATCTTGACAGAATTTGCAACAGGAGAATGTGCATTCCCTTTCTGAAGCCATTTGATGTTATGAAAACTGGATGAAAGCTGTACCTGTGCTGATAGAAAAACAATGTAATTTCAGGAGAGACCTAGCTCAGTTGTATCTCCTAGTATTTCAGCCTGCAGGCTGTGCACTGGACTGGTGTCCAGAGACAAGTGAAGGTGGTCTGTAAAACAACTGCAAAATGTCAGAGTAAAAACCTTACTTTCACCCTTTTCCATGTTTTTGACATTTTTGTGTCACTACCTGCTTACAGCAGCTGTCAGCATTTTTGTTGGGCATGTGCATAAAAGAGGGTTCATCTTGTTTTTCTTTTACCAAATAAAGGTTAACACGGTGCTAGAATTGAAGGAGGTCAAGAAAGACAACCCTTTGTAGGATTTGTGTGCACATCCACAGAAATTTTCATGCACCCACAGAGTTTGCAAGCACTACATGTCTGTATGAACCTGGACCTAAAGTTTTAGATGCAAAAGTCATCATTTTATCTCTCAGCTCCACTCCAGGGTCTTCAGCACCATATGATTAGCAGTTGATACAGGTGGCAGACATTTGTCTCCTTCCTAAGCACTGCTCTGGCTGTACCTACAGGCCTCCTGACCTTGAAAGAAGCTGCTCCTCTGGGCTCACTCATTAGGAGGTTCTGCTTGAATTCTTCCTGTTGTCTGGATGCTATAATCTTGGAAATGTCTGCGGAGTTGATCTTCAAGGTTCCTAGAGGTTTTGAATCTCACCTTACATGGCTCCCACATCCAGGAGAGTTTCACGAGGCTCTGAGGTAGAGGAGAGCTTACTCTGGTTAGGGATGTTCTGTTACACAGAGCGTTAAGTTGCCTTCATCCCAGCACGGGAGGGAGCGAAGCTGGTTAGATCTGAATGTTGCTACTTGGAGCGATTATTTCAAAGGGGAGGGTGAAAGCTTGATTAAATTATCATATTTTAGGCTGATAAGGAAATAGCCCTAACTAACAGTATAAACTATCCTAATTTACTTGTTCTGAGCCATTGGGGTCTAGGTCAGCAGGTCATCATCAGCTGAGAGAGGATAATCTCTACTTGATTGAGAAAAAATGGCTTGTTTTTGTCTTACAGATGATAGAGGATATGATTCTGGTCTGCCATCTTAAAGATGGCAGTGGATATGACTCATGGCAGTGGATATGTCTATCTGGTATGATTTTTCCTAACAAGGTAATTTGGCTAGCACTTGAAGAATTTTGTGCTCTTCCCTCTGATTCCCAAGTTTGCATGTACTCTTACCGCATACTGTTCTATTGCATTTAGGGGGTAGGAAAGGTAAATTGTAGAGCTACAAAAATTTTTGCCTATGTTTGGGAAGGCCTTGTTGTTTCAAATCACAAGAACATCAGTGTGATAGCAGCTTGAAGTCCTTATGTTGCCATTTGCTCTTCTTTTTTTTTTTTTTTTTCTGGCAATACTCCAAACTGCAAAGGGAAGGGAACTGGAGAATGCTCAGACAGCATTAGGACTATTTGTGTATGGAGCTAGTGTGACTTCTGGCAAATTATTCTGAGAATGATGGACTTTTTGACAACTAATGTTAATGGGTTTGTATCTTTTAGATACAAATGTGAGCTGTCTGGGATATTAAACTGCAGTTATCCCACCGTGTAGGTTTCCTTCTGTCTGGTAGCTCAGCTTTTGTTTTGTATGTGGTCCCATGGGCCTCTGCTGCCTGTTTATGTGAAACTTGCAGAAAATTATCAGTGAGAT
Source organism: Chrysolophus pictus (assembly GCA_037305975.1). Taxonomy (NCBI): domain Eukaryota; kingdom Metazoa; phylum Chordata; class Aves; order Galliformes; family Phasianidae; genus Chrysolophus; species Chrysolophus pictus. Next base: position 51,699,213 of record CM074577.1, read on the forward strand.
TTCTACCCTTCTTCACAGTTGAGGTGAGCCAGGGGATTCAAATGCATGCATGCACACTTATACTCAGTGTGACTGCACAAACCAGGTTTCCGGAGGGAATCAAGCCACAATGATACGATGACTGTAAGGCCATGAGGAACTTCAGAGATCTTGCAAGATAACGGATTCAGAAGCAGGGGCTTTCCTCTACTTAATTTTACAAACTGATTTTACGTTCTGCTTAAAAAAAGTTATTTTACCTCTCAGTTTCTTAAGGTAGTATGTATTTTTTGCAAAGTTCTTTTAAGCAAAATGTCAGTCTCTGGACATTACCAACCAGAAAGCACTCTTTAGCACACAGGACTGGACTGAAATAAGGCATTAGCTATTTCTTCCCTAAGCAAATTTAAACACTATTAACGACAGTGGAACACTCGCTGTTTTCAGGCCCTGTCACAAGGACACTGAGTTTTACTCAAGCTTTGTTAGGTTAAATTAAACTGAAGATAAAGTAAAGAACAAAACAGCAATGCTTGCCATACCTGAGATTATTTTGATACAGGTCTATCTGAGACAAGAAGATGAATCAAGATTCCATACGCATCCTTGGGAAAGTCATTTCAAGACACTTTTTTCCAGATTTCTAAGGATTGTGGGTTACGTGGCTGCAGTGTATACTGGTGTCCTCTCCAAGACCTTTCAAAGTAATTTCAACCAGATCTAATCGTAAAGATCTAATGGATAACAGATCAAATATGTGCAATTTTTCCATTGCTCACAAGTGAGTATATGCTTGTGAGTAAAACTTTCCTTCTATCTCCTTTTCTGGTCATAGATTGGCATGGTTGAGTGACGTGCTTTTAAATAGCATCTTCCCTCCCATTTTTCTCATGTTCCTGGAGCTGCCAACCGTGCCAGACCACTTCTCACAGACAGTGAGTGCAAGCACTTGAGTATACAGCAATTTCACACCAGTTGAACAGTGTTGCAGATGTAATGTTAAAAAAAGGGCCTTTTATGTGTATGATGTCTTTTGCCTTTAAGAGATGACCAGGCAGCTTTTGCAGCAGAAACAAGATGACTTGTGGAGAAATGCTGCAAAACAAAGGAAATGGATTGTTGCCTAACTGGATTAAAGCATCACCTGCTTTCTGGACAGACTTTGATACACAGTGAAACATGGTCTGGAGGCAGTTTTGTTTCAAACCAAGACAAAGCACAGCCTCAGTTGTTTAAAGGCACATGTATGTTTGTATACATAACCCATGTGTCACAGATCTGGCTAAGCTCCCTGGCTAGACATTGTCCAGACACTAGAACATGTGTGCTTTAAGCCTTGAAGTCTGAACAAAATCTGTATAGCCCTGGGATTAACGTCAATCCTTGAGATTTGTCCTTGCTCCAGATTACCTTTTCCCAAATTTTAGCCAGCGTGAGCATGCTGTTCTGCAGTTCACTTCTCAGATGCGTGTGGTGATGTAAACAAGTTATTGTCTGCTAAATAGAGCAAGAAAATCTTCCTGCTTACCTCAAATGATAACTCCCAGCGTGTTTATACTCCCAGCGTGACTTTCTGTGACAACCTAAGCTGCTGTTGCAGTTCATGAGTTTGCTTCTGTTTGGCTGCTCCCCCAAGAAAGTCATCTATTCTCTTTTCAGACACACTCATCTCTTCTTTCTTCATTTCCCTCCCTCTCTCTCTGCTTTTTATTTTTTCACGTTTGGCTTCCACATCGTTGTTTTGCCTGTAGTAACTCTTCCTGGATCCAAACTCCCCCTCTACAGAGAAGCAATCCTCTTAAACTTCGGTTTCTCTCTGTCCCCAGTGTTTTCTTCTCAGCAGATATCCATTAAGATTTAATTACTAGCTGCCATCTCTGGTCTGGAAAGGCTGTAGTGCAGACCTTGGTCAGCAGTACACGTGCATGGGGATATCCCAAAGTACACCTGACAACTTCATAATATCAGCCAGAGCTAATAGATTGTGCACAGGCTTTCCTCTGCTTGAAATGTAAAACACCACTTCTTTAATGCCCTGCGATACAGCTATACAAACACACAGATTTCCTTTTTCCTCTAGCTCATTTGCTCTGCTCTCAAGCACCAATTTAGAATGACCGATCTGGTTTTAATCCAGAGGGTTTGATGCTGTGGTTTCTGTCCCTCTCGCTAACTCCCCCCTCTGCTCCTTCCCCTGCAATTTGTCTGCACTCTGTGGATCTGGTTTACAACCTTTGGGTAGGACAGGCATTCTGCTTGCTTCCTGACTGGATAGTTGACATTTGTGCTGCCATTGTCTGCAAGTCTTTCAAGTCACTCGTGGAGACACGGTGCTTAAAGGCTGCTCCTCTGGGAATGGCATTAGAGCGGCACTGATTGTCTCACGATGTGGCATCACTCCTATAGGTAGCAGGTATTTTCCTGGCAGCTTGTCTTAACCTTTGAGTGGAACAGCATAGCTGATAAGGGGTAAAGAGCTCTGAAATGCATTAGTAGAGCTCTGTGAGGAAACATACACAGCATCTGCCTAGCTACAGCTCTGCCCAGTATTGTAATCAGGGTATTGATAATCTACTGAGTACTTCTGAGAATTAAGGAAAAAAGCCAACAAGCCACCACCAGAACTGCTCATACTCTCAAGGTATACGTGTGAAGATAATGGATATTATTATCTTCTCTTTAAAGACAGAGAGGCTGTGCATAAGCGATTTACCCAAGGCCCCAGAGGAGTCCGTGTTTGACTAGGGAGCTGAACTTTAATTGTACCTGACTTTAATCCTGTGTTCTGACTGTACCTCCCTCATTACCTACCTGTCCATTTTCATTAGCACTTATATCCATCACACTCATTAATAAAACTGAGAGGGTGTCTTATCAAGGCTACAAAACAAGAAACTTAATCGAGACCTAGACTTGAAATATTTACTCGCCTCTAACACCCATTGCCTAAAATTGCTGTCATTTACACTGAATGCCAGCTACGTTATGACATTAACCATGACATACTTAATGTCAGCCATTAACCTCAGGTTGTGGTCACAGAATCACAAGTGACTGAACTACTATTTTTTCAAAAGACTACTGCCTACAGCTGGAAATTACTGTTCCTGGAGATGACAATCTTGTGACAGCTTAAGGCAGTCTTCGTAAGCACGTCCATGGTTCTGCCTCCACTGGCACCTCCAGAAAGATATTTCCATTCCTCTTCTTTTGGCACCAACACCTGCAGAATGCAAATGTTCAGAGAGAGAAAATCACCCACAATTTTTTTTTTTTTCAAAGATCTAGTTTGTCTCTCTGAACTGATTTACTCAAGGTGGTCACAGAACCGTGCTGGCACATCAGAGAGTGCAGAATTATTGTGTGTTCTCATTTACATTGCTTTGAACAACCTGCATGAAAAATGCATTAACATGGACATCACTGAATACTGGTTGAGAATGATCAGCATCTCTTTCTGGCAAACTGCATAAACTTTATGCAACTAGCCGACATGTTTTGAGATTGTTCTACTGTGCCTACAGACTTGCGCTGGATTTGGAAACAGTGGCTGCAGAGATTATTACCAGTCCAATTACCAGCTCTGGTAGAAGCTACTGCCGGGGCTGATCAAGCGTTACCTTAATTTGGTGGGTAAAATTAATATATATATAAAATGGACTAAATTGCTGCCCTTGCTTAAGGGTATATCAGGACTAGACCTACAGCTTTGCTGCCTATTTGACATGGATAGCATTTTGCAGAGGACATGGGGAAAAGAGGCTGGGAAGATGCCTTCTTCAGCTTACTAGGATAGGGATCCTGTCAGTGTCCTCGCCAGTGGTGCAACACAGCCACCATCTCTAGCAGTGGCTGGAGAGGGAGGCTTCCTTAAGAAGAATGTATCTATGAAGGGTCATTTCAGCTACACTGAAATCTTGAAAACACTGAGAAGATAATGAGTGAATTTTTATCTGCTGAAGAATAGAATTTTATTTTGTCTGGCACAGTTTATGAGTTTTGATCAAACTTAAAGAGTTTTGGCAGAAGAAAATAGAAAAAAGAGAAAAAATGTTTTTACTTTTAATTTATAAGATATTTCCCTCTATTTTCAGAATTGGTATTGAAACCAACTCTCTTTCTGCCTTTCTCTTTCTCTCTTTCCCTACCCTTACCTTTTACGTAGGGGTTTTACGGCATTAATTTAGGAGCTCTTATTGCAGCTGTTCTGTTTTGAATAACTAACTAAATATTAATTTGAACAGCAGTTGCTTAACTGTCAGGTAGTAAAATCAGTTTCTCTTCCTCCTGGCTTGTTTTTATGACAAAAGACTGAGCTGGATTAAAGACCAAAGGACATTTAAACCTGCAAAGAATTTTTAATTCTGCCTGAAATGTAGTTTCTCACAACACCTTTGGGGATCTATGATGTTACCAGCTGACCTTAAGAGCTTCTTCTGCTCATCTTGTCTCTTACATAGAAATCAAATTTTATCTGCTTCCAGACTGAGACTGTTCGTGAAGCAGAAAAACTATGCCAAAGCAAAACCGGACTAAACAAAACAAGCATCAACTTCAAAACCAGCGATTCCTTGGAGCAGCTATAATGCCAGGAAGAGGTTCCCTATATAGTTTGATAAGTGCCATAGTTTAGGAAAGGGGCAGAGAGGATCTTGTGGTCAAAAATGTGCTATTTATCCCATGACTTGTATCTTTTTAAACTTTTGTGCAATTGGATGTCAAGGAACAGCAGGTCTGGCTATGGAACACAGTTTGGGGAGACAGGAGTGGGTAGCAGAAAAACCAGTGGGGCAGTGTCCTCACTCTGGTGGGACACAGCCCCACAGTGACCCAGCAGAAGATCAGTGCCTGTCTGCTGTCAGTACCAGGGTCATGCACAGCCCAGACCACCACCTGCACAGGGCAGGTTGGAGGACAACCTTGGGCACTGAGTCAGGGTCAGATCAGTGAGGTGTGTGGCCAACACAGGCACGGTCACAGGGAGCCTGGGCAAATGGAGCTTATAGAGCATGCTGGTACGCACACAGCCAGGCACTGGATGTCAGAAATGAGACCTCAAACTCTTGTTGTAACTACATAGCTATACTATTTGGCTGAGCTCCCTCTATGCCTTCCTCACTCTTGTTCATTGCCACCTCATTGTTCAATTTCTGATGCTTTCAGCCATAATCCTGGCCAATGTGTCAGGCTCTCAATCAGGCCCCTGAAGTCATGCATGTTTAAAAAACAACAAAACAACAGTGAAGAACCTCTCCAGATTTTTTATTCATCTGCAAACAGCTATTCACATAACATAAATAAATACTTGTTGGGAAGAGTGTTGAGAACACAGGAACTTCTCAAGTTGCCTTCACTAACAAAGAAAATGTACAATCTAGGCAAACCTTCAGGCACAAAAAAAGTCCACTGTGTACTTTAACCTCTTAATATTAGTAGTCCTTTTCCTGTTACACTACGTGTTTAATTTGCCAATATGTAACGTGTTTTTGTTTTGCATCAGCAGTGTTAGTAAAGAGCTTTAAAACGCTTACAAGAAAACTATGTCAAGGACAAAACGAAAGAAAGCAAAAAAAAAAAAAAAAAAGAAAAAGAAAAGGTAAGGAAAAGGTGGGTATTTGTGTGAAATTGCTTCCACTCTCTGCCTCTCATAATGTTTTCGAGCTTGTGAAATGTATTCCAGTACTTCAGGTCATTTTACTTAGGTCGGGTTCCATAATGTTACACAGTTAATGCAGAAGACTAATAAGGACATAGACTGATGATTGTCAGTGAGATGTAACTTAGAAGTACATAGAACCAAAAGTACTTACATAGGAATGTGTTGAGGAGAAGATTTATTTGACATATTGATATATTATATAACTTGAATGTGCTGCATTGTCACCACTAACAGCAAAAACAGCAACAACTTTTACTGCCTCAAGTTTTGTCTGGCATTGCACAGTAATTACCTGACCTGTCTCTCAGGTCACCGTATGCTGTGGTTTCATTGCAAGTTGTTTGAAACTACTGCAATTATTAAACATATTATGGCTGCATAGTGTTATAGAGGTTTTTTTGGTTTTTGTTTTTCATAGCAAGAACTTACACAAAAAAAAAAAAAAAAATCCAAGTGCATTTATGGCCTCAATATCTATGAAGCTAATAAAATACATTACAGTTGCACTATTTTAATCCCAAATATCTACCAGTAGATAGAGAGAAAGCTCTAGATTTAACTGTGTTTTGTAGTTCTGCAAAGTTTTCTTCTTTCCCTTATCAAGGCTGCAGAATGCACACAGCAGTAGATACGCTTGACGTTATCTGTAGGAGGATAAAAGCCCACACAGCAGCTACTCTGTACTGGACAAATTTGAAGCTACTGGGAACTGTTTCAGTCCTTTCAAAATGTTACCACATGCACATCAGGGGCTGCGGTACTTTCTGGCCTAATTTAATCAGTGGTGGAAGATAGTCTTTCAGACTATCACACAGCGTAGGATTTGAGTCTGGCACCCTTCAGTTTTGAACTTCAGTGGTCCAAGACAGCATCTCTTAAAAAAACTCACTCCAAATATAAAGCTGATTACCACAAGTTCAAAACCCAAAAATGTGCAGAGAAGAAAAAAGCAAGAATATCATTGCTTAATATTAAACTGTCTGTTGTTCAAGATTTTGACAGTGAGACAGAGACTTTTTCCTTTTCTGAAGACAATATATCAGGGACAGTACTCTTAAACAGTTTAATGAGGTACGTATCTTATGATTTTCCGTGATTCTCTCATCTTTTCCCACTAGACAGAAATATGCAGTTACAGCAAATAAAGCATTCAGTGAATAAAAATAAAACCATATTAGCTAACAAGTGTTGAATAATACGTGTTCAAATCCGAGTTAGAAATGTATGTTGTCTTTTAATGCATTTAAAGCTTTTTACTTGTGGAGTGATATAAAAAAACATTAATAAATAAGACTGCTGTCATGGAATGAGCGTAATCACAGCCTTCAAATGTTATTTTTTATGTAGAAAGTTGAAGTGTGACTAGATTCAGATGCCTGTGTGATGGATTGTTTAGAAATGAAGTAGATATCTCTTCCAGGCAATAAGCTCCACTCAGTTTCGTTTTAAGATTCTTTGTTAAAATAAACACAAAGGTTGTCCTCTACTCACTGCCATGGTAGCTAACAGTTATTCAAAATGTTGAAGTTGTCAATACAATGCTTCATGTGCATGGAAACAACCTTAGGAAGGTTTATGTTCTCCAAAGTTTCCTTCCCAGTTAGTCTAAGAAAATCCATGGAGCTTCTCTCTTTCATTCCTTTTGAACATCACAACTGCAACAAGACTGCTACAGTGGGTAAAGACAGTTAACTATATAAGCTCACCAACTGATTAGGAAATAGGGACGTTACTAACAGTAGCACACAGTACAAATTTCATGTAAGTAGTTATGAAGCAGAAAAGGAAGAGTAGCTTTCAACATTTCAAACTTTCGGAACAAAGTATTTGAGTTGAATGTTAACATCTCTTGGGGGCCCTCGTTCAGGGGGTGAGGGTTTTGCAAAACAAGAAAGGCAAGGAGATGTTGGAGAAGGTCCAGAAGAGGGCCACAAAGATGATCGGGGGCTGGAGCACCTCCCCTATGAAGACAGGCTAGGTAGCAGGGCTTGTTCAGCCTGCAGAAGAGAAGGCTGCAGGGTGACCTCATTGCAGCATTTCAGTACCTAAAGGGAGTCTACAAACAGGAGGGGAATCAACTCTTTGAAAGGGTAGATAACTGCAGGACAAGGGAAATGGTTTTAAGTTGAGGGAGGGAAGATTTAGGTTGGATGTCAGGGGAAGTTCTTTACTATGAGAGTGGTGAGGTGCTGGAACAGACTGTCCAGAGAGATTGCGGATGCCCCGTCCCTGGAGGTGTTCAAGGCCAGGCTGGATGGGGCCCTGGGCAACCTGGTCTAGTATTAATTGGGGAGGTTGGTGGCCCTGCATGTGGCAGGGGGGTTGAAGCTTGATGATTCTTGAGGTCTGTTTCAACCCAAGCCATTCTAACATTCCACGATTCTGTGATCTGCCACTAATGTATTTTAGGGTGGGACAATTCCCACACACTGTAGAAAAAGGTGACTGTGTATGTTAAAAATAGAGACTGCCTTCTATGTACAAGTATTCAGGAATATGTCTTGCTGTGAATAGACTAACTTTTCTTGAGGAAAAAAGAGTCATAATAGATACATTGGGGGTGGTATAGAATAATAAATGTTTAAGAACAAGGCTGTATATTACTTCACTGAAAACTGCATTTAATCAAGGTGTTTCAGCACCTGAAGTTGTTCCAGAGACAACTTCTCCTCCAAAACTATTGTTTCCTATATTATTTCCTATCAGATTGATTTCTGATGACTTCATTGGGAAATACATTCTTTCTTTAGGCAATACGGACATGTGATCAGCACATATCAAATTGGAGTTGGAAAATATAAACAGTTTATGTAAAATTAGAGATGTAGGTATTTTGTATACTTATACCAAGGTAGAGATTGTAGCAAACATTATGTTAAAATGTACAATTATTTTATTGCTAGGTTTTCATTCTAACCAGAAAAAAAAATGAAGGCAAAATTAATTTAATTTATTCTAAATGTTCAGTATTTTTTCCACTTGATAAACTGTGTCCATAAAATTAATGGAGATTTATCTTTCTCCTAAAATTCTCCTTATAATTCTGGAATTATGTATGGTGCCACAAACTTGAGGAGAAATTAAGAAGCTGAAAGTGCTTTGATTCAGTAAAGGGATTTTAATCAGAACTATGTAAAAGATTAGTCAATAAAATGATAAACAGAATATTTTAAAATACATCAGTTGCTCAGAAAGTAATGCCTCCTATTTATTTCCGTTTAAACTACAACAGATATAAAAAGATCTCAATCACACTGTTTAATAGAACAAATTCTCAGCTATGAAACACTCTTTCTCAGCATAGTCACCACCATTTGTGATGCATTTTTGCCAGTGATGAACAAGAGCCTGAATACTGTGCTTGTAAAAATCTGCACCAGCAGATGTGATCCACTGTTTCATAGCTGCTATGATGGCATTGTTGCTAGGAAAATGTTGCCCATGGAGTTTATCTTTCATCGTCCCAAACAGAAATCAGAAGGCACCAAATTCAAACTATACATTAGGAGTGGTAGGACAGTATGGCCGAAATTGGCAATGTGCTCCACAATCTTCAAACTGGTATGGGGTCTATGTGTTATTGTCTTGCAAGAGAAAGGTTTTCTTCTTCTCTAGCCTTATGTTGGAAGTTTGAGCCTTCAGCTTAGTCAGCATCACAATGAAGAAGTCAAAGTCGATGATTTGACTGGGTTCCAGGAAATCCAGAGGAACTGCCTCTTTCTTATCCCAAAAGACAGTGCACACTTCTTTACCCACTGAGGGATGTGTCTTGAACTTTTTCTTCAATGGGGAATACATATGTTGCCACTCCAATGACTGTTGTTTTGGCTCCTGCTCATAGTGGTTACACCACATCTCATCACTGGTGATGATGAGATCCAGGAAAACTGTCACCTTCAGCTTCATCTTAGTTCAATAGGTCCCAAAAAACTTTTTCTTTCTGTTCCTGTGTGAGCATTCTTGGGAAGCACCTGGCTCAAACTTTGCAATATCTCTATGTTGTCACCATAATTTCTAGCACATTGAAGCCAGTATTCAGCTCTGTACACAGTTCTGTGGCCATAATCATTCCTGTGGATCAGCTAATTGAGATTTCCTGATGTGACAGCTGTCCTTAGCCATCTGGAATGTGGCTTGTCTTTCACATCACTGTCACCACCCACCACCTCACATATATGTCTCCATGCATGTTCAGCAAGCATCAATAAATATCAATAAGTGCAATTTTTTTCTACATGGATGAATTGAATGACACACATTTCTTTCATATGTTCCTTCATCTTAGACACCATTCTGTCAGACTGCCCGTCTGCTGCCACACAGCAACAACATGTAAAGGAATGCCAGTGGGAAGGTTCAGCCTCTACTGTTGTATCACCAACATTTGCCTCTGACATCGTGGGCCAACATTATACAGATAAGAGGCATTGCTTTTGGAACATACCTTGTATTACTCTGTGATAGAGTATTATTCTTACTGCATCTTGATATAATACTATAATACTATATTATACTATTCCTACTTTGTAATGTTACAAAATAAACTGAAAACAATTAGGAACTTACATAGATTAAAGTCTTTAAAGCCCAAATTAATATTTACTCCATGAGTTCGGATTTGTTTTGATAAGATGACATCCTGACATTTTTATGAGTGGTATTTTCCTGGTTCACTTAAAATAAGAAATCCTTTACCCAGGATTTGTATCCTGATGCAACACTTATGTTTGTGAAAGACAGAAAGGGAGAAATTCAATTCATCATTCACTCTGTCCAGAGAATTCCAGACGATGATCAGCAAAGCCAGTTATCAGGCACACACTGGAAGAGGTCTAACCTGTGACACCATTGCTATTTCAGACCTCAGCCTTCCCCACAAAAGTTGAACTAGTAAATTTATGTCAATTTTACTGTCAAAAAGAAGACTTGGATTTTTTAACATATGCTAACAGTAGCGTATTATTAAATATATACCTATCTATTAATAGCTGAATTCTCAAAATAGCAAGGATATTTTGAATATAGATCATGGAATTACAACTGGCAGAATTTTTTTTTCTCCTAGGTAGTATAGTGTTCCAAAGATTATATGAAGCTGGGCTGTGTTTGCTCACATAATTATCCAAATTATAACAATGCATTTGCATTCTGCTAGCATGACTTGAACTATATAGTATTATTCAAGGTGAGGAAGGACATAATAGGGCTCACACTGAAATATATAAGCAGTTCTACAGTGCATCTCTCCTTCCTTTTCCTTCTGAACTTCACCTTTATGGTGGGACAAAATCATAGATACAAGCACTTACTGCAGATGTGCTGTAAACTGAGACCATGATTTACAGGAATATGTGAGGAAGGAACTGCTTTAATTTTTTTTGTCTGAATAAATGAAGTGTTCCTGCTGCAACACATGAATGCTACCTCAATATTAATAATTGCCCTTCTGTAGTGGTGGTGACACACATACTAACCCCCATGGGAAGGGCACTGCATAGTTTAGTTATGGGAGAAAATACAGGCCACATCTATGTTTGTGGCAATTCCCAGCTGACTTTCCCACTAGGGACAGGAATAATTAGCATAAATAGATTTTTAGTTCTTTAATGTCTCCAACAGTATATTGCAGTGAGAATACATTTTCAGAAAATCGTACAATTTGTTATAACATTTTTATGTTTTATATATGATTTATTACTACTTATTATTTATTATGCCTTTTTCTATTGTGAATATATTTGCACTGAAATACTCTTCAGGGAAGGGTTGCCTCAAAGTGGAAAATGAAGTAACTGTAAAGTGACTGTTCATAGCATAGAATATGCCTATTATGTAGTCAGACTACATCTATTGCATTTCAGTGTATAGCTCTGTGATTTGGCTTATTTCCTAACCAGTTGCTGTCTTTAGAAATGACATGTTCAGTGGCAGGGCTGTCTGCTAGCTGTGATGTACAATAAGGTAAAGGTCTTTTCAGATTAAAAATTTTTACCTGAAATCCTTATGTGTGCAATGAATGTATTTATCTAATCGGATTTCCCCACATGAGCAGAGTAAATAGGTATAGTTAGATATTTGCAAAATGTCTGATAAAGAGATAGTCAAACAAGTGCAAAATAACAAACTGTTTCTCAGAATATGACCACATACATGTTGACCATGTGGATGTGTATAAACACCTTTAATAATGAAAAGAAAACACATAAGAATGGCTTACTAAACCTTCAGTTATATGACAGAACTGGAATAGGCTCCCCAGGAAGGTGGTTGAGTTATCATCCCTGGATTTGTTTAAAAACCATTTGGATGTGGTGCTAAGGGACACAATTTAGAGTTCGGTTGTTAGAATTAGGGTAGTCTGGTTGCAGTTGGACTTGATGATCTTGAAGGTCTTTTCCAACCTGAGCAATTCTATGATTCTATGATTCTATGACAGACCCTGTTAATCTTTGATTCTATCAAAGAATATTTTCTCTTACACAGTCACCATTTCTCATGCAAGTAAGGCAAATAATATTTTGTTCTATGTTCTCTTTGATGATAATGAAAACATATGTTGTGCTATTTATTCACAGCAAGCTCTTAAAGGTGTAATTGTTTGTATATTGGTGCTGATTTGCAACCAGAAGTTCAAGATGAATAGTTTTGTTTAAATGAAATGAGGAGGAATTTTTCCTAGAAAAGTGGGAGCCCAACAGTGGAAAAGCCAAGAATACCAAAAATACAGAGAAATCTGCTCTTTGACTGTCCTTGTCCATCTTTCAGCGCACATTAAAAGTATGGACTTTTTTCTCTGGAAAATCTGCCAATTGAAAAAGACAATGTCAAGCCAAGCAATATATATGGACAGATTAAGTAGTGTTCTCTGGTTGCTTTATGCTGTTTTACTAATGCAAAACAGCTATAAACCCAGTCAGATTTATGGCAGCTTTATTTGCTTGAGCAATGAAAAAGCAGCCAGTGTGTCACAAAGAAAATGGCCCGTATGCCATGGCCTAGATTTCCAACAATAGAAACCTAAATCCACATTTAGGTGATTAAATAAGTGGCCTGGTTTTCTGAAGCCTATGTACGTCTGTCCCACTGAGCCATTAATAAAGAAACTTGAGTTTCTTCTTTTCTGAAATGTGAGGTGCTATCTGCAACCCGTATGCAATGGCTATGGTATCAGACTGCCTTGCATCTGATAGGTGATGCGAAGAGCAAGGGATGCATTGTTGTGTCTGGCATTACAATGGATGAGGTGTACCACTACATCCAGGGGAATGTAGAGAAGAGCTGGCTAGGAGACATATTCTCAGTCCTTGATTCTGATTCAGTGTTCAGCAACACAGAAAATCAGTGTGTGTGCAAACCTAAAAATGCATCTACAAGAGTAATTCATAGAATCATTGAATCATTTGAGTTGGAAGGGACCCTTAAAGGTCATCTTGTCCGATTTCCCTGCAATGAACTGGCTGAACAGTCTGACTTGGGGTGTCCCTATAGAAGGAGCATCCACCACAACTTTGGTCAACCTGTTCCCGTGCCCCACCACACTTACTGTAAAAAACCCTTTTTCCTATATCCAGTCTAAATCTTCCTTCTTTTAGTTTGGAATCACTTCCCCTTGTCCTATCCCCACTAAAGAATCTATCCCTTTCTTTGTTATACCCCTTTTTTAAGATCCTAAAGATTCTCAGGTCTCCCCAGCGCCTTCTCTTCTCCAGACTGTATAGCCCCAGCTCTCTCAGCCTGTCCGCGTAGGAGAGGTGTTCAATCCCTTGGATCATTTTTGTGGCGCTCTTCTGGTTGTGCTCTAAGAGGTCTATGTCTCTCCTGTACTGAGGATTCCACATCTGGATGTAGTACTTCAGGTGAGATCTCACCAGCATAGAGCAGAGGGAGGGGCATGATCATCTTCAACCTTCTGGTCATGCTTTGGTATAGCTCAGGATATGGTTCTTTGCTGTGAGGGCACACTGCTGACTCAAGTCCAGCTTCCCATCCACCAGTACCCCCAGGTCCTTTTTTGGTAGTGCTGTGCTCCATTCTTACATCCCTCAGCTTGTATTGATAGTGAGCTTGCCATGACCCAGGTGCAAGACCTTGCACTTGGACTTGTTGAATCTAATGAGGTTCTCCTGGGCCCATTGCTCAAGCTTGTCCCTCTGGATGGTATCCCATCCCTCATGTGTGTTGGCTGTACCACACAGCTTGGTGTCATCCACCCACTTTCTGAGGGTGCACTCAATTTCCACTTTCCATGTCATTAATGAAGATATTAAAAAGAACCAGTTTCTATACTGAACCCTGAGGGACACCTCTTCTCAGTGATCTCCATCTGTGCATTGAGACAGTGACCATCACTCTCTGTGTACGATCTTACAACCAGTTCTCCATCCATAGAACAGTCTTCACATTAAATCCATATGTTTCATATTTAGAGAGAAGGATATTATGGAGGACCATGTCAAAAGCCTTACTGAAGTCCAGATAGATGACATCAGTGTCTCTTCCCTTGTCCTCTGATGCAGTAATGCTATCATAAAAGGTCACTGTGTTGGTCAGGTGGGACTTGCTATGCTTGTTGCCTTGTATCAACTCCCTCTCTTCCATGTGCCTTAGCATAGCTTCCTGAAGGATCTTCATTGGCACAGAGGTGAAGCTGACAGATCAGTATTTCCCTGTATCATCCCTTCTATCCTTCTTAGAAATGAGTGTGATGCTGCCTTTTTACAGTCACCAGGCACTTCACCTGACTACCACGACTTTTCAAATATAATTGAGAGTGGTTTGGCAGCTACATCAACCAGTTCCCTAAGGACTCTTGAATGCATCTCATCAGGACCCATAGACTTATGGATATTCACATTCCTCAGGTGGTCGCAAATCTGATCTTTGCTTACACAGGAAGGGACATTGCTCCCCTAGTCCTCACATTCTGACCCATTCTGCTCAAGGGCTGTGTGTAGAGAAGCTGACAGTGAAGACTGAGGCAAAAAACTTGTTGATTACCTCTGTCTTCTCCTTATCTGTTGTTACTAGTCTGCCTGCGTTGCTCACTAGGAGAATACTCCTTTTTGGACTCTCCTTTTATGGTTGATGTACCTGTAAAAGCCTTTCTTGTTCTTCTTTGCACTACTTGCCAAGTCAAGTTCCAGCTGGGCCTTGGCCTTCCTGGCCCCATTCCTAGTGGAAAATAACAACAAATTGTCCCTCCTTGAATAATTGGATAAGAAATTGCAATGCTTCTTCAGCAGTTCTTTTCTTTCAGAGCAAGTTTTCCTGCAATGCTTGTTATTGTGTTGATTACTGGCTGGCTGGCAAGGATTTCTTTTGATTCTAGAGAAACCATGAAAGCAGTGTCTTTCTTAAAAAGACAAAAACAAAACAAAAACAAAACCAAAAAACAAAAGAGAAGAGGAGAGGAGAGGAGAGGAGAGGAGAGGAGAGGAGAGGAGAGGAGAGGAGAGGAGAGGAGAGGAGAGGAGAGGAGAGGAGAGGAGAAAAAAGAAAAAAAAGAAAAGAAAAGAAAAGAAAAGAAAAGAAAAGAAAAGAAAAGAAAAGAAAAGAAAAGAAAAGAAAAGAAAAGAAAAGAAAAGAAAAGAAAAGAAAAGAAAAGAAAAGAAAAGAAAAGAAAAGAAAAAAGAAAAGAAAAGAAAAGAAAAGAAAAAAGAAAAGAAAAGAAAAGAAAAAAGAAAAGAAAAGAAAAGAAAAGAAAAGAAAAGAAAAGAAAAGAAAAGAAAAGAAAAGAAAAGAAAAGAAAAGAAAAGAAAAGAAAAGAAAAGAAAAGAAAAGAAAAGAAAAGAAAAGAAAAGAAAAGAAAAGAAAAGAAAAGAAAAAGGACATTGCAAGTGCAGAGAAAACCGAATATAGAATGGATTTTGGACCTCTTACAAAATTGAAAGCCAACCTTTGGACAAAAGGTGTAGAAGGAATAAAAAAAAAAAAGTAAAAGCAAACTAAAGTAAAAAACAAACGAAAAAAGAAACCAAGTAAGTGGTGGTCCTTCAGAGTGATTAACAATTTTTAAGGTTTTGCTTTGGGAGTGCAAGGGACTGTACTATTAACCTTTGGGGCTGAAACAAGAATTCGGAGGAAGAGTTGGTTCTGAAAAAGATTTATTTCTGCCAAACCAGTAAAGTTTGTTAAAATATGAACTTCTTACACAATCAAACATTTCCTCCTACACAGTAATGGACCAGATTTGTAACTTGTTTGGGTTGCTACAGAATAACTGTTAGTACAGTTTATTTATGTCAGCTGAAGATAGGGTTTTCTATGCTAATTTTTCCAGTGACAATGGACTCACTATCCAATCAGCCCTCAAGCACTTCTGAAATTTTAGAAATGAAGCCTTCATAGGGAGCTTACTTTTGCAGCTAGTCTACTAAGCAAAAGGCATAGGACCTTAATTTAAATACCTTTTATTTTGAGGGATTTCTGAGTGAAAGACAGAATTCTTTGTTCCTTTCCATTTTAAACTCCTAATTTTCAGCACTAAAGTCATGTAACTCAGAAGGGAATGTAACCTCTTGGTTTCCAAATGTGTATAGTAAATAAGGTATAAGCACAAAATGCTACGACTGTATGCTTTAGATTTCAAGTGTTTTCTTTAACCACAATTGCTCAAATATGTCAAATGCTAGTGGTTAGTCTCATTACTATAATTTAACTGAGCATATCACACTTCAGTCTGTTACTGAAGCAAAATCTATGCTTGTTTTAGTTCTGTATGTTAAGAGAAAGGCCCAGTGATTATTGAAACAAGTGCATTACGGAATTCAAATAATTCTTCATGTAACTTTTCTGGAGCAATTTTTATACTTAGCTGAGAAATCACACACACACACACACAAAGTAGAAATGTTGACTTGCAAGGAAAAGAGAGTGATCAATCTAGAATTGAACAGCTCTCAAAACAAACAAACAAACAAATATCCACAATGACACAAAACCCTTACCCCAAACAAACCTTACCCATACCCTTTTCTGTCACATACTTTGAAATATAGTGTTCATCATCAGCTGAGTCCAGACTTCCAGTCTGCTTCCCTTTAGAATATCTGACCTAAAAAGCAGAAATCTAAAATATTTTATCTGCTTCTGTAAGAGCCAAGAATCCTATCAGTACCTGTGCTTGGAAGGCAGAGCGATATCAGAGTGAGGGGCAGAGGAGGCAAATATGTTCCTGTTCCACATGCACTCAGGCTCCTTACAGGGCACTCTCTGGGGGATTTTTCCACGAAGTTCCTAACCTTAAGCTAGCCTTTCCAAAGGCTTTCATCTGTTGCAGAATGGGGTATCATAAAATGTGTGTTCACCCCCGGGAGACATGACAAAGGTTACTAGGCATTATTGACCTGCAGTGTAATAATGTCCCTCAAGACTAACCTTTAAAACTTTCGGTTCTGAGCAAGACTAGCTAGATCCTTTCTATGTGTCTGGGAATATTATAACTTTCCATAAAGCTATGTATAAAGAATACTGAAAAAGGGCAAGAGGAAATTGCTGCCTTCACTGAAAGAGGCCTGCAAGGCATGCACATACTTGGCTTACACAAATCTCTCCTTTTTGTTAAGCTGGCTGGTCAGGTAAGTGTTGCCAATGTCAATATGATTTTGACAATGATAGTATCAAGAGAAGGAATAATCTGGCTATGTAATATCTTCATCCTCTCATTTCAATAAATAGAATGAGGATTATAATACAGCTTTACTGGATCCATTGCTGGTGTGCATTGACTAGCTGCTTTGAATTTGATGTAACTAAGCTTTACAGGAGAATCTAGAATCTGGTCTCCGGTTCAAATTACAGAACAAACAATATCCTAAATAACTAAAGACTTTTAAGAAGTAACAAAACAAACAAACAAACAAACCAAATCAAAACAAAAAGCCAACAATTATTTTCCAAAATTAAGGAAATGGGAAACTTCCATGAAGTAGAGCAAATTACCAGACCTATCTTGTTTTCTACAGAGGTATATTTTTCAGCCTGGAGATGCCTAGTAAGTGGCCCAATGACCATCTATCTCAGTTCAAAATACAGATAAACAGGATTTTCATTTTAAAATGAGTCAAAGATGCAGCAGAATTTTCAAAACAACTAAGAAATTTAGAACCACAATTAATGGAAATTTTCCATTTTGAATAATCTGGTGTTGTGGTTTCACTGGACTGGATGAGGATGGTGATAGGCAAAGGAGAATTTATTCCATTGCTTTCTTCTTACAGTGTTAGTGAAGTTTGTTTATTTATGATTCAGAAACTGGATGCCCCTCCATACTCTTATGTCTCTCAGTGACTCTGACATTTACAACATGCACTAGAGCTGCACGTCACATAAGCTATCAACTGCTTTTCCTGTTAATGCACCAACTCAGAATGATAATCATAAAAATAAAATCCTTTAGATATTTTATAAAGATAATAATTTCAGACTATGCTCTTGGAGCCCTTGTTACAGTTGAAAAAAATCTGGGGAAGAATGATTACTTATACATCCCCAGAAAACCAGGATCTTATTCAAGCTACAGAATGTTAACAATAAGCCCACTAGTGCCTGTCAATCTTTTTTCCAAATTTGATCAGAAATACTTTATAGAGTCCTTGTGGAGAATTCATAGTTAATCCTAACTACATAGAACAAGAAGAGAAGGGTGTTTCACGGAGAACACTTAAGTACAGCTCTATCTCATTAAAACTTGAGCTTATTCTGTAGCACATTGTATCAGAAATGTCAAGAAAGAAAATTATGCCTTGAACTATGTGATACATATGAAAAAGCTTGGTAACTTTTATCAGGTACCTGATAGAGAAATAACTCATACCATGAATCTACTACCCTGTAAGAACCTCTGTTAGAACCCTATCAGAAAGTCTGAGGTATTAAAAAGGAATGGGAGTTGCATTCCTCAAAATCTTTCCTCAAAATATTGGCTAAAGTAAAGAGCTCTTGTAAAGATATCTCCTTTATGACCTTTTCTTCACCATACTTCCAAATACAGTGAGTAAGTGATACGTTTGTCCAATGAAATAGAAAATGACAACAAGGCCATGGTTGCTTGAAGAAGTTAGAAAGGCAGTACTGGAGGGTTTTCTGAAATAGAAGGAAGATATATTTGGTTGGAAAAGGTAAAAAGGCTGAGGTTAGTGGGTTGTATTTTATCAATGGAAGCACAAAGGAAGATGAAGACCATTCTTCACAGTTCTGCAGAAATTATGTACTGTGCATATTAAGGCATAGGAATTTACTAGAGCAAATTTCAGACTTCTCTATTGGATGTTCAGCTGAGCATTTTTATGTGTCCAAGGTTGAAATGCACGTGTCTACCAATATATCACTGTGCAGCTCTTCTGTTAATAAATGTGTCCAAATCTACAGTGAAGGGGTTACATGGAATCTCCAAAAGAGCTAAAGTGTGACTGTGCAAGTAGAATATTCTGAGAAACAGGTCTGAATTCTTTCAGTGATGAAGAGCAGCACTGATGGTTCAGTGACATGTTATACTTGAAAATCTTTATTTAAGAATCACAATTTCACACTTAAGCTCTATACGTCTATTTTTCTCTTTCTCTATTTCTTTCTCATTGTGTTTTTTTTTTTTTAATCCAAGAATTATTAAATAAAGGGATTTTTTTTTTTTTTTTTGGTTGCAATTTCGAATTTATATTGTCAACAGATTTCTTCTTCTACTGGTCTAATTCTTCAAATTCCAGTTATAACAGAAGCTCTATGCTACGTGATTTAGGTTTTTTGGGGGGAGGAGGGAGGGGAGGAATGCAGAAACCTTCCATATCTGCAATTCTAGAGCATTGATACTCCATCTGCTGTCTTTCAGGAAGCAAGTTTTTAGTTAAAGTCATTTAGCAGTATCAGAAAGGTAGAAGCATTATCATGTGATGAGATCTTATCATAACCCATTTCAGGATGAGAATCTCTGGCCTGGTGACCCTCATATTTTGAAATGAAAAATAGCAAAAAATTCCAGCAAACAAAAACATTGCCACCTCTAAAAGCAAGTAGAAGAGAAAGATATTGAAACTAACAAGTGCAATAAATGTTTAAATTGAAAATCAGTTTCCACTGAGTACTCTAACCAGGTAGTTTTCAGCAAGCTAGCAGCTATATTAGCTACCTCAAGTGAATGCAGGTTTTAAAACCAGAAAGCCCTGCTATGTCAATTTTCTTACTGGCAATGCAATAATCTTGTAGAACTTTTCTTCCCTAAGATCATTAACACTGGGAGAGAAAGAGACATCTTATTATCAAAACTTATCATACAAGGCTAATGTTTCAGTGACACTAAAAACTCTACTTACTTTCTCTACACACATCCCCATCATTGCAAGGGGAGTAATTTTATCAGTTGAGTTAGATATGGCCGAACATTCTCTTGTGAAATTTCTTAAACAAACTCTAGGTCAATTCAGAAATTAGTCCATTAGAAGCACAGCTGTGGAACAGAAGAATCTGTGATAGGAACTGACAGTCGCCTTTTAAGATAGAAATTGGGAAACAGTCCTAAATTTGATTAGTTAAGGAAACAGTAGCCTGCAGTCCCATTTCTTTGAGAACTGTTCAGCAGCGGAGCATAGCTTGTAATTTTTCATGCCCCTTGGTGACTGGAAACATGGGCTAATCACTGCACATAATCTCTAGAAAACTCACAGTTGTCTTGGCAGCAAGGCACAAGTGTGTCCTGATGGTTATTGCTACTTCTTAACTTTCATTTTAGCTTTGAGAATAATGTTAGGATGCCCTCTGGCCCAGCCCCCAAACCTATGTAGTGGCATTCTTTGCCAACCAAAAATCATGGCTTTTGTAGATTTCTCCAATTAAGACCAATGGTCAGGAGCTTGCTAGTAGGAAGATACTCCTGTAACTCATGTTTCTCCCTGAAGATGAACTAGTTATTTCTACAACATTGTCTGATTTTAGACAACATACTGAAAAATATCTGGCTTTGCAGGCCCAGTGTGAGTCCCAAGCGCTCTTTTATGGAAAACACCATATTTATGGTTTGGCTGAGGCAGTTAAGCAACTGCTCTTTCCCATGTCATGGAGATGTTAAATTATTGTAGACAGGAAAACTGATCACCCCAAAACAGACTCTTCAAATGCTCAAAAAACAAAAACAAAAACAAACAAAAACAACAATAACAACAAAAATCCCAACTGTTAGGTGGCAAGGAATGTGACTCCAAATCCTCTTCTGTTATGGACAGTTCTGGTTCACTGGTGTCAGTGTGACTAGGAATTCCTCTGGGATTGCATGCTTGGCCAATTCATTCCCACAGTGAGGGTATAAGTTTTTGAATTATACTTCTAAATAACTTGGTTGTCTTCTTATAAAGGGAACACCATTCATAATTCTGGATTTTGGATGATACTTATGGGGATAAGTTTTCCAAAGCAGTGTTGTGCTGTCTAACATAGATACATCAAAGATTTTTGGTCAGACCCTTTGGGAACAAAAGACTCAGTCATCTTTGACTTTAGTTGTCAATCAGTGTCAGTAGGAAGAACATTTAAATCTGGAACAAATGCCACTGTGGCACTTTGGTGCCAAACCCACACACAGGTTCTGCTTCTATCATTATTAAAGCAAAACGTATTATACTATCTTTAAAAGACTTTTCCCCAAAATCTCAGAAGTTGGAGGACAACTTTATTCCTTCCTCTCATAAATGGATCTGGTTCAGGGCAAAATTAATGGCTGAGATACACATTTGCAGGAGATGCATTCTGCAGCATGACACCATTGTTTCAGCTTATCATTATGTAGTATGCAAAGCAAATGTATTTCTGTTTTACAGCATACCAATTTTGGAGTTTGAATTTTTGCTCATTTCATCATAATACTGCCATGAACAAATGGGAAAAGTGTGATCCCAGAAGAAGGGTGTAGTAATACTTTTAAGCTAACGACTTCCAGAGAAACTCTGGTATATAGAGTATGCATAAACAGTCCCTGTGGTGTCCCCAAGCGTAACTGTTTTTTAATGTTTGATAGTACAATTTCCAACTTATTTTCTGATGGAAGACAGTCAGTGTTTGGATCCAGTTTTATATAAAGAGTAGAGGATCAGATTGATTGTACTGGAGTTTGTCCAGCATCCGCATCAAAGAAAATTAACTGATCGTTTTTCCTGCTAAAGTTCTCTGCAAAGTGTCTCTACCTCATCCCATTTACATTGCACAGGTGATCTAGGCTGTACCTTGGTGAAAGAAAATACATAAACAAAGGTTTTTTTTATTACTACAATAGTACGTGTTTTTAATAAGCACTGTACTGAGCTACCTCAATACAAAAACTAGCCCTGGAGCCAATATTATAACAATTACTGAAGTATTTCACTACCATAATAAAGTAATTTATTTATCATAATAAATCATCTCAGAGTTAGAAAATAAAGTATTACTTTAGCTAGCCTGTCAGATAGTGCAGATTTAAGCATTCTGCTTTGCGTGAGACAGTTGAACAGACAAATCAGGCAGTTGTATATTAGATAATTAAAGGTCTTTGAAAGCCTGCCACATCTGGAAGAAAGGAATGAAAATGTAATTCCCAAAAGAGCCAAGAACCCAACTTTCTATTTAGAAGAAAAAAGTCTAAACCAGAAAGAAATGCTTTTCTTTTCTTTTCTTTTTTTTTTTTTTTTCTTTTGGGTAAAGAAAAGCACAAGTGTAAATCGCAGATTCTAAGGACTAAGTTATAAAAAGCCCCTCAGACTGACCTCCAGTATTTTGGAAGAAAGCCCAGTGTGTAATGAGGGAGTAAGAGAAAGAGAAAGACGGAAAAGGCAACATTTTTTTTTGAATTATTTTTAATATGCTTACAGTGCCTGTAGGGAATTTATCTGGGTACACTGGGTAAACAACAAGATGGAATTATACCAGTAGTCTCTCCTTTGCCACATGTTTAAATTATGCAACAAATATTTGATTGGTGGTTTCTTCATACTGAAAAGTGCCTGATCACTTCATCCCCCCTGGTAAAAGAGAACATTACTTAAAGGGAAGTGAGTTAGAAGATAAAACAAAAAATTGGCAGCAAAATCACTGTGAGAGACTGAAGCATCCTTTCTAATGTAAGCAGGCAACCCTGAGAATCGGAAGCAAAGGATTTCAGATAGCTTGGGAATTTAGCTGCCTCTGTGGCAGATACAGTAAACAGCTTCAGAAATGATTGTGTATTTCTGCTAATCACTTAGGCCATACGATAACGGCTAAGTTGACATTTTGTGCACAAGAAGTGAAACTGCTTACTCTTGTTCCCTATTTTCTGTCATTTCGACAGAACAGTGACTGTCAGCAGTGCACTCTGAGTGCAATAATGTTACAGCACATTGGCAAAAAGACAACCTTGAGACTTACATGCCCCCAAATGCAAGTCCTGACTGAAATTCTTTCATGTTTTAAAATGATAAATGTGACTATCTTCTCTGTGAATCATCTAGTAAGAATGCAAAGACTGCAAAAAAATCTGATAGTCTGTTACTTGGGCCTTACTTTCTTTAAGAAATATGCCCAATGCTTGCTCTTCAGCTTGCTTTCTTATCTGACTTCAATATGCAGTTTCTTCACTGCTGCTTAGTGGTAATTTCATAACTTGGTCTTGAAATTGGTTTTCATGTTAGAACTGATTTGAAACATTTCTCCTCTCCTTCATCCGTGAATGTACATTTCTGTTTGCACTCAGATTTTGTTGTACCTAGGTTTTATTCATATAATTATTAATGGAACCACAGTGTAATTTTCATTATTAATATAATTCTTACTAAAACCAGCTCCCTTTTATTGTGAGGTAGAAGCAGTGCTTTAACTAAGTATGCAAAGAATCTTCAATTTAGAGATAAGATAGAAGTTTCTCTTAGCCAGGTGATGTAAAGAGATCTAATAATATATGTAGATACAGTATTATTCCAAACCAGACATTCAGAAAAGGACTTTTTCCTGAGTTCCATTCCTTTTTCTTTAATAACAAATGCAGAAGGACTGAAATGATCTATTCATGGCTTGAAGGTATAGTCTCACTCATAGTCTACACTGTTTTCTTCTGAAATTATGCTTTTTCTAATGCTACAATTAGATTTAATGCACTGCATCTATCACAAGTATCACTTTGCTCTAGAAGAAGAAGCAAAGTGTTGAAAATTGCCTGCTCAACTTGTATTTCACATTTCTGCCTGCAGACAAACAGATGCTTGCAGTTATTACCTTGATTAATTTTACAAACAAATATGTGATTTTAATGCTGAAGAGAGGCTGCAAATGATCTTCAGACACACAGTCACCTGTCTCAATGGTAAGCATCTCAAATAAGAACAGGCCTATGTAAAGATCCTGACAACCCATTCCTTCCCACAGTGAAGTTATGGACATTTTTCCAAGGGTGGGGTAAAGATTCTCTTGAAATCTTACTAAGCACTTCCCTCAATGACATAGAAAGTGTCAAATCACATAAAAAGAAAATATAGAGAGTATATTCAATTCAAGCATTTTGAGAAGTCAAGAAAGAAAATACCTAGAGACTGTAGAAATAACCTATATGGTGATAAAGGAGAGTAAAGGTGGAAGTTTCCATAGGAACCAAGAAAAAAAAGAGGCTTGTCTATGTTCAGAGTTCCTTGCATGACATTTAGAAAGGACCGGCAAGTTCCTTCGTACAGTTCTTTCAGTTTCTCTTGCTCAGGAAAACTCTGTAGGTGTTAAGAAATTAAAAAGAGTTAGAAATTTAGGCAGGACCGAAGAATAAGGCAACTGCAAAATTAATGCCACCTAATTTCATGAGGTCTTATATTACAAGGCTCTTGAAGTGTTAATAAGATGATCTGCAGCTGAGAGCAGGTAGATAACTAAGTAGGAACTAGCAATGCTATGCAGTGGCAATAAAAAACAGTGATTTTGTGTAGTAAGCCAACGGAACAATCAATCTGCGCAGCAGCATTTTCATTGCACCTCTTTGGTCAGATCACATCAGACTATTTCATTCAGTTCTATTACTTACAGCAAGGTATCAATAAAAGCAGGTGAATTAAGGGAAAGAAAATTGTTACGGTGATGGAAGGAGAGAGTTAAAGTTCAGGAACAATTTAAAGTTTCCCAATGTTTTACTTAGCCACGTAGCCAAAATGGACCTACATGAGATTATGTATGACAAGCATAATTATCAAATACAGTGAGGAATTGCTGAGAACGATTCAAAATTAGAGCGATATTATAATTCAACAGGTATAGGGTGAATGGAAAATAATGTATTTTTTAACAGAAATATTTTAGCCATTGGAATGCTGTCATTTTTAAAGTAAAATCAGGGAAAATATTGCAGAGCAGACATCAGAGTAATCATATACTGTTAGACATGCATTTAGCATGTCTTTCTTATTATCATCTTTATAATTCTATGACTAAGGAGGAGGGGAACAGTTAATGGGAAGAAGGGGAAAAGTGTAGTTGATAGTGGTTATATACTCCTCATCAGGTCTGTAAATGCTCACAAGAGTAAAATTATTTAGAACCAGGAATAAAAGGAAAAATATGGAGTGAAAAGTCTGACATAAAGGTCAGCAAGAAGTAGTACTGAAAAGTGTAGAGTATTGCCATGAAATCAGAGGAGCTTTATCAGGTGACACTGAAAGGGAGATTTGTTCAAGGAAATGCCTTTTCCAGAGATCTGGAATTATTTTCTTAAAGCTTGAATATCTGTAGACTCCAGAGACAAAGATTCTACTAATGCAGCTTTCTTAAGGCCAAAATATCAAATAAAAGCTTTGTCTTGAGTGAACAGTAAAAAATGCTGAGCAGAAATACACAAGACAGCTATACCTATCAACCAGTCTGGAATCTTTCCAGACTGGTGATGGCATGAAAACGGCTGGGCTGAAAACAACTGAGAGTCTGGATTCCAGTTGTAGGAGTTTGTTATATTTTTCGCTTCCACATAAAATAGAAACGACTAGCCTTGTTAAAACATGTTTCACATAAATTCTTGACAGACTGAGAGATACTCCCAAGGCCCATATTCCTTCACCATCATGGAGATTATTGTTGTTCTGGCAGCCCATGCTAACGTCTTGAAAATGACCTACTAC
The DNA here is from genome assembly GCA_037305975.1 of Chrysolophus pictus. Lineage (NCBI taxonomy): Eukaryota > Metazoa > Chordata > Aves > Galliformes > Phasianidae > Chrysolophus > Chrysolophus pictus. The sequence continues at coordinate 51,724,932 of CM074577.1, forward strand.
AGTGTGTCAGAAAGTCACTCATGTAAAAAGACAAGAAATGGTAAAGTAAATGCATGTTATTCTGGTTTTAATGAGAATGATTCTCTCACTGGCACTGTGGTTCTTTCTCTGGATTTCATAAAGACTGCTCTGGTATACAAAATTTAAATGTCATAGGTCTTTGCCAACAGAAAAAAAATGTTTTCTTGGGTGAGGGCAGAGAATATCAATAGCGTGTTTGAGTCTCATATTCATTTTGCAGACATCCAACTCAATCGAAGGACAGTTGGTAGGATAAGATAAACGAGTGTTGACAAAACATAGAAATGAAACAGACTTTCACATATTTACAGGAGGTAGGTAAGCTGCTTCACTGAAAAGCAGTACTTTAACGGCTGATTTCATGGCAGGTTTAGGCTGTAGATTGCTGTGTAGCTTGTCTGTGTTTTATTCCTTTCCTAATGCTAGACATGGTTCCTCATCCTTCCTAACGGAAAGTTTGGGAGGAAGAAAAGGAGAGGGGAAATCAGGCATTTTCTTCATTTTTTATGGTTTCAGAAAGATAACCAAAGTGTAGAACCATCACTGATTTATGTGAAAATTATCCATACGCAAATTGACAGTCTGAAAATTTATCTAACAGACAGCATTTTATTTTAATGCTACACATTAAGTGCAACATTCAAACATCTCTTAAAAGCTTTCTTTCACATTTCTACTATGAGGTCTAGACAAAGTTATGTTCTCCTAGGCTAAAAAACAAATTCTTTACTAAAAGAGAATGGATGCAGTTCTCTGAGTTATTTTACTTCCTGATTTGGTAAATAAATTTGATAGTTTACATTATTAAAACTAATTGCATCATTCAAGTGTTCGTCTGAAGTGAGGCCCTATGCACTACTGAGTTCATCTTCTCCTGAACACAAAACAAGATTAGATCTTCACAGAAAGAATTATCAGTTCTGATCTGGGTCAATTTGATGTAATATTTCTTCCTTATTTTGAATTTATTTTTTGTGCCTTTTACATTTAAAGTTAGATTCTCTTCCTTGGATTTTGCTTTTGCAAATTTCACTATTTATGGAATCTGTATACAGATACAAGAACAAAACAGTTGTTAGCCTTCACTTTGAAATAACTTCTGCCATGTAGAATAAGTCAGGTTTTGACTTGTGCAACTGCAGAATAATTCAGTTCAGCTCAGTGGTACTAATCTAGTGGGTTTATATTAACGGAAATGACAGTGGGATTTGTCTACCCAAGGCTGAGACAGTTTCAGTAACAGCTGGTGGAAGTTCCTCTGTGTGGATTTTCAGCTTTTATCAAGGCCAGTGTGATAAGATGGCACAGGCTGAAATAAGGATAGCCACTCAAGGGTCAGAGAAGAGGACTATAGGGGTAATTTCTTATACATACATTACTGTGTAAGTTTTTCTGTAATTAACTAAGTCTAAATATTTAAAAAACTATGAAAATCACCTAAATAGTGAACTGTCTATGGCAAGTAAATATGAAAGTTAAGTAACTGAATGAAGAGATAACTTCCTAGAGCTGTGCAAAGCCATTTGTGCACACATGCCTATTTGTGTGTAGGAGAAAATCTCTCCAACCATAAGCAAAGAGCAAATTCGAGATCACCTGAGGAGGCTGAATGTGTATGCATCCAGATGGATGTATCCCATGGTCCTGAAAGAATTGGCTGTTATTGTTGCCAAGCCATTCTCATTATATCTGAAAAGTCCTGTCTGTCAGGTGAAGACCTTGTGACTGGAAAAAGGAAACCCATCACCCCCATTTTTAAGAAAGGGAGAAAGGAAGGCCCAAGGAACTACACTTTGAGGAGCATCATATCTGTGATAGGAAAGATCATGGAAGAGATCCTACTGGAATCACAGAATCACAGAATCACAGAATCATAGGGGTTGGAAAGGACCTCCAGAGATCATCGAGTCCAACCCCCCTGCCAAAGCAGGTTCCCTACACCAGGTCACACAGGTAGGCGTCCAGGCGGGTCTTGGATATCTCCAGAGAAGGAGACTCCACAACCTCCCTGGGCAGCCTGTTCCAGTGCTCCGTCACCCTCACCGTAAAGAAGTTCTTGCGCACATTGGTGCGGAACTTCCTATGCTCCAGTTTTTGGCCGTTTCCCCTTGTCCTGTCTCCACATACCGCTGAAAACAGTCTGGCCTCCATACCTTAGATATTTATAGACCTGAATCAGGTCCCCTCTCAGTCTTCTCTTCTCAAGGCTAAACAGACCCAGCTCATTCAGCCTTTCCTCATAGGAGAGACGCTCCAGGCCCTTCATCATCTTTGTGGCCCTCCGCTGGACTCTTTCCAAGAGATCCCTGTCTTTTTTGTACTGGAGAGCCCAGAACTGGACACAGTACTCCAGATGAGGCCTTACCAGGGCAGAGTAGAGGGGGAGGATCACCTCCCTCGACCTGCTGGCCACGCTCTTTTTAATGCACCCCAGAATGCCATTGGCCTTTTTGGCCACAAGGGCACACTGCTGGCTCATGGCCAACCTGTCATCCACCAGGACACCCAGGTCCCTCTCCGCAGAGCTCCTCTCCATCAGGTCATTCCCCAACCTGTACCAGTGCATGTGATTATCCCTCCCAGATGCAAGACTCTATACTTGCTTTTGTTAAACCTCATCTGGTTTCTTTCTGCCCAGCTCTCCAGCCTGTCCAGGTCTCGCTGAATGGTACATGCAAGATGAAGAATGTAATCTGAGACAGCCAGCATTGTTTCACTGGAGGCAGATCATGCCTGACCTGGTGGCCTCCTATGTTGGAGAGACAGCATTGATAACAAAGGAAAAACAGCTGATGTCATCTACCTGGACTTCTGCAATATCTTCGATATGGTCCTCTGACACATCCTTATCTGTAAATTGGAGAGAAATAGATTTTACAGATGGACTATTCAGTGGATAAGGAATTGATTGAATGGTTGTAGCCAGAGAGCTCTGTGTCCAGGTGAAGGCCAGTCATTATTGGTGTCCCCGTGGGGTCTGTCTTGAGACATCTTTATGAATGACATAGACAGTGGGATCGAGCACACTCAGCATATCTGCAGATGACACCAAACTAAGTGTTGCAATTGATGTATCACACAGGAGGGATGCCATGCAAGTGGACCTAGACAAGCTTGAAAATGGGGCCTGTGTGAACCTAATGAGATTCAGAAAGGTTGAGTGAAAGGTGCTGCACTTGTGTTGGGGCAATACCAGATCTATGTACAGACTGGGACGAGAACATGTTGAGAACAGTCCTGCGGAGAATTTAGAGGTTCTGGTGGACGAAAAGCTTGACATGAGCCAACAATATGCTCTTGCAGCCTGGAAGGTCAACAGTATCCTGGGCTGCATCAAAAGAGGGGTGGCCAGCAGGAAGAGGGAGGGGATTATCCCCCCTCATGAGACCCATCTGAAATTTTGCATTCAGGTCTCTGGTGCCTAGCATGAGAAAGATGTAGAATTGTTGGAGAAGGGCCAGAAGGATCCATGAAGATGATCAGAGGGCTGAAGAACCTTTCTTATGGAAAAAAAAGGTTGAGAGAGATGGGCTTATTTAGCTTGGAGAAGGCTGCAGGGAGATCTCACTGTTGCCTTCCAAATACTTAAAGCAAGCTTACAAACATGAGAGACCAACTTTTTACATGGGCAGATAGTGATAATACAAGGGGGAATGGCTTAAAACTAAAAGAGGAGAGGTTTCAATTAGATGTTAGGGGCAATTTTTTTACTCAGAGTGTGATGAGATACTGGCATAGGCTGCCCGAAGAAGTTGTGGATGTACTTTTATTATGCATTATTATAGATATCTTTATTAATTTATAAAATAAATTATTATAAATGAGTATACAAAACTAAATAACTGTCAATCACTGCAAAATAAAAATTCTGTTCTATGTCTGCTATACTTAGGATTTCTAAAAATTCTTGTTTAGAATAGCAATCTAGTTTTCATAAAGGATGTTCATTGTATGCCATTGTATATAAAATACCTTTTAATCTCTGTCTGGGACAGATCATCCTGAGTCCCATTTCTGTGTAGATCTTTCTATCTGTTATAACTTGAGCAAAATAAAATGGAGCAAGGAAAAGAAATACTGCAAAGTTTAAATTTGTGTCTGTGGATAGCAGCTCCTGAGGACCTTATACTCTTTGATAAGAGCAATAAAAGCATGCTGACACAGTGCTAAGAAGAAAAAAAAATGAAATTATTTATGTCATTATATTAATAAAAACCTTAAAATAAATATGTCTGTAAGATGTCACTTAAAGTCTTCTTAAGAGAATGAATGTAAATATAACTAAATAAACAAATAATATGATTCACCTAGCAGTAGGCTGAATCAAAGATAATTCAGCACTGTGTATGTTCCTCAGGAGAATCTGGACTGAAGGAAGCTGAAATACTGCTCAGTGAACCTGAAGATACTGACTCTGTTGAGTTCAGATCCTGGTGCTGTCCATACCATTCTGCAAGCCTTGAAACAGGCTTTTGAGGCATAGGGATTAAAAGTAACCAGAACAAAATCCATAAGCCATAGTAGAACAAAGTAAATGTCATAAGAAAACGTGTTCAGGACCATCATATTGATAAGCAGACTCTCATATTATTTTCCTCATTCACTGGCCAGTAATGACAACTTAAAAAGGTTATTTTTCCATTTACTTTGACAATAAACACAATCTGTAGCTATTGAAGATGGTTATTTCAATGTCAATTTATTAGCAACATTAATGGAAATGCTTATTATTTTAAATGTTAAACTTTGTCTTTGCCACTAATTTTAGAACTAATTTTAATTTGAATTTGACATTAATATAAGCACGACACTGCCACTTTGCCACTATGTATTGCCATCATGTGTCTTTATTTTCTCATGGGAACTGACAGAGTATGATTCATAATGACAATATTAATATAGGCCTATGAATAACAATACAGATTTATAATAATATTAACATACATATCATCATATGTATTGAAACTGTCAAGATTAATAACTTAGATTTTGTTCCTTACATGGTATACATTTTCATGTGTCTTCATTAATATACACTCATGATTACTATTAAGCTTATGCACAGTCTCTTTTAGTATGCAAATAAGGGTTATAACATACACTCAAAGACAGTGACTCTCCATACATCACTTTTATCTTTAGTAAGTCCTATAAAAAGCAAGTAGGTTAAAAACTCAGCCCCATGAATTAAAATTGGCTTGCATTCTCGAACTGAAAATTTTCATAGTAGAGGCCATCTATGGAGCCATTAATTACCTTGCCCTATTTATCTATGTAAGATCTCCCACCAAAAGTGTGTATTACAGAACTGACAAAAATAATAAAAAGAGAAACTTACACTTGGAGTGAAAGTTTTATCTCCACAGATATCCAGGTAAAATTTGGAGCAATAAGACAGTCACAAAGGTGGTTCTACATGATGCATAGTTGTTTGAGGGTGTATGGTGCCTTTCACTCTTAACTGAGACTTTTGCTATTCTTTTATGACTTTATGTTAGAATCTTAGCAAGATTTGTTAGTCCAGCTCGTTTTCTTTAAAATATAGTTGCTAAAAAAAGCTGTGGAGGAAAACTAGTGCCACAGCCATCTGTGAAAGTGGCAGAGCAATAAATGTGTTGAATTATGGTGAGGTCTACGCCAGTAAAGATGATAGTCTCTGGGGAAATCTTCATATGCTGTTGATTGTCTACTGAACTGGACCATCAAATACATCACTAACATTACATGGAGTTTTTTTTCCATGTTCTTTGTCTCTATTTAAGTAGAAAAACTGTCTCAAGATAAAGGATGTGAGTGACATTTTCTAGCTCCAAAATGTTTCTAAATTATCCTTGTGCTTCTGTGAGAGTGCAATTAGATTAACTAGTCTATTGTCCAGGTAGAGATACAAAACTACCTGGATGAGAAGGCTTTGATTCGGAAAGCTACTTCAGAATGTCTACAAGCAACTCATATGTTTATAGTGAGATATATGAGTCCTCTGGGAGTTTTCTCCCGAATGTGAGCTAGTTGCTAAAGTCCTTGCAGGTCAGTAATACAGTCACACTTAACAAAGAATTCCTAAGGCTCAGTATCATAGTCCTTTCTCTAGCTTGTGTCATCACTCATTAATAGATGTATCTTGGCATGTATGATTAAAAATGTATTAATTAAAATGTCTGTGTCTAAAGATTAACTATATAATTTATGCTATTTGACTATGAGAGCTATCAGAATTGTGATGGTCTGAGTTCCTGTTTATACCAGAAGATGTTGTCTTTTAACTCAAAGATGTGTTTTACTAAAGGAAATGAAGAAAGAAGAACAGACTGAATACTTCTGTTTCTCGCAGTGCCTTCAAATAAGCTTATGCCTATGACACACAGGATATGAAATGAGGTCACAAAGATTGTTGCTTCTGGAAGGAGTTTCCAAACCCTGCACTCTGGTGCTTTGGGCCGCTGGACCACACAACTTGTCTTACCTTTGACAATAGTCAAGTTCAAAGACCAAGTACTACAGCTATGTTCTAAGAGGAGTAAAGTTGAGAGTGAAATAATTTCCCTTTCCTCCTGACCCATCTGCTGTTTAAACAACGATTTATCTATCAATTGCTGGCTTTCATGACATGTCCAAATGTAGGCAACAGTGATTCTGTCATAGGAAATGCTGTAAGTGATTACTGTACAGTGGCTGGCTTTTGTCACAGCTGGACATTCTACAAGGTACTGTTTCTGTAACTGCACAAGAAATCAACTTTGCTTTATTTATTTATTTATTTATTTTCCAAGAACCAACACTCACTAGTGGCTTTAATTGTTTTTGGTCCTTTCAGACCCAAGTAGTGTACCAGCTAAATTACCAATTTTTGTTTCACTTGCTTTAGGAGACAGTCTACAATGTATTTTTGGACTATATTCCACTTAATCTGTCGTACTTGTCCTTTTTTTCTTGGTTCTGTTTGCAATATCTTTTCTTAGGCTTGCAGAATTTCTTAGGCTATGTGAAACTGTGTAATTGTGTAAGGATGTGATTCTGGTCCTGGTCAGTTCTTATCATTTCATCTGGGTTAATTGGTGGATTTTCTATCACTCAAAATCCTGAGAACTGAATCACACCAGGTGAACTCTGGAAGAAATCAATGAGAATCCCCTGTAGAGAGTTTCTTTCTTTTCTTGTTATTTTTTTAAACTAGAGAGGGATGGAGAGGGGAAATGAAAACAATTAGGAAAGGAATGCATATTGAGATGGCAAAGTTTGATGAAAAAAAACATTTTTTAGGAGTGTAAATGCTAGAGAGGAGAGTTTACCTTTATTTCTCTAAACTAAAATTTTTGTTACTGGTGTATTTGTTGTCTTCCTTACTATATGTTGAGCCTGCTGCTGGTGTGGGAGATGGGGCTGAAAACAAGGGAAAAAAGTACTTCTTTGCACTCTACAAAAAATGTCTCAAGCAAATTTGTCTGAAAATGTATCAGACTAATTCACTTGTTTTCAGATATTCAAAGAGAAAAATCCAAGAAATTCCCAACCTGCCTAGGAGCAGCTTTTAAAGTCCTGCTTTAAATACATAAAAAAATACTGCAAGTCTAGACAGAAACTTTTTATAATGTATATTATAGCATAAAAAATAGGAATAGGGAAAGGATGTTCAGCATGAAGTAGTATGCAGTACGCTAGATTAAACTCATAATTTCTATGATTTTATAGGCATATCTTGTTTCTTCAACATGCATTCTGTGGTTGAATTTCTGTGTTTTATTTTTGTTAAGTTGCAAAACTCTCCTATTGTATAACAAGAATGATCATAAATTCAATTATAAAATGGATTCAGTTCATTTTATACACCTGTATTAATAAATAGATTTTCTCATGAGATAATAGAAATCTGCTGTATTCCTAATACATAGAAATATTGTGTGAGTCCTTGGTTAGATGATTTTGAATTCTATTATTTTTTTCATTTGTTTAAGATGTCATATTGACACCACCTAACATACCACTACAGATGTTATATAGGTAGACATTTTCAGAACACTTGGAAGAAGCTTAAGAAGCTTACTGATCAATGTTTGATTATTCTTGCATTTTAATGAACAAATCTCAGTGCTTTTCCATTGTACTTATAGCTTGCTCTCAGCAGTTTAATTGATTTAAATGGACTGTAGCTCCAAGACATTAACAGAGTAGTTTAAAGCCTTGCTAAAGCTGTAAATTGTAACTGGCTTTGGAAGTTATTGGGAATGCTATGAAGAGAACACTTTATCAAAATGGGATCAACATTTATAGATGAGAAAACCAATTTTAAAATATTTGGAAATATTTCCTGATATCTTTGAGTACTTTTTAGTGAGTACTTTCCTGAGTTAAATTTGTGCTTCAGATCTTTATTTTATGTTGGTTTATATGACAACAGGACCAAGCTGGTAAAGAGCAAAAATTCTCTTCTCAGGGAAACTGGTTGATTCTGTTAATATATCAGCTGCAAAATATTCCTGTTGGCCTTTATTTTACCCACTACTCTCTTCAGCATGATCATTAACTGAAGTGTGACTTTCACTTCCCTGAGGATAAATTGTTCCATTCAAATGGCCACATCAAGAACACAACCTGAAGAAGTGGGAAAGAGGGCGGTGCAGTTTTCCAGATGCTTTTCAAGAAGTAGTACTGTTGATTCTAATGACAGGGTTTGTGTACATAATAACAAGGGTTGCAACACTGCTAGGCTATACTACCCAGTTCTAATCAGCAACCTACAGAAAGTCCATATGAAGAAGTGCTATACAGGGGTACTGAAAAGGTACCTTGCTTGTTCAAAAGCTGACCAGTTCCATCACAAATACTTCTATCTTCTTCCATCAGAAGAGGTGTGGCCAGCAGGGACAGGGAGGTGATTGTGCTCCTCTACTCTGCTCTTGTGAGGCCCCATCTGGAGTGCTGTGTCCAGGTCTGGAACCCCCAGTACAAGAAAGACAGGGAGCTGTTGGAGACGGTCCAGAGGAGAGCCACAAAGATTATCAGAGGGCTGGAGCACCTCCCCTGTGAAGATAGGCTGAGGGAGCTGGGCTTGTTCAGCCTGGAGAAAAGAAGGCTGCAGGATGACCTCATTCCAGCCTTTTAGTACCTAAAGGGAGCCTATAAACCCTCTAAATCTATAAAGAAAGAAGTCACCTCTTTGAAAAGGTAGATAACAGCAGAACAAGGGGAAATGGTTTTAAGTTGAAGGAGGAAAGATTTAGGTTGAATGTCAGGGGGAAATTCTTTACAGAGAGAGTGGTGAGGTGCTGAAACAGGCTGTCCAGAGAGATTGTGGATGCCCTGCAATCAGGTGTTCATGGTCAGGCTGGATGGGGCCCTGGGCAGTCTGGTCTAGTATTAAAAGAGGAGGTAGGTGGCCCTGCATGTGGCAGGGAGGTTGGAGCTTGATGATCCTTGAGGTCCCTTCCAACCCTGGCCATTCTGTGATTCTGTGATTCAGTGAAAGCTGCAGACAGCTGAGCTGTTTGTGCATTTGCAGTAGAGAAGAGAGAGAGACTGTGAGTCTGCATGTAACTTGAACTATTGGCTCATCTTCCACAGTGTTTTTGCTACTGCTAATATTCATTATGAAATGTCTTTCAATGGCCTGACTGTCTCCCATGAGGAGGAATCTCATGATTTAGTCCAATTTAGAAGGCTGGCCATGCTGAGATTCTGAGCAGCATTGTATGTTCCATTCTCAGCACTTTATCAGTTCACATTGAGAGCAGTAAACATAAGGCTTAGAAAATTATTTTTTAAATGAAACTAATTAACAAAAACATACAATCACCAGTAATGCCTTTGCAAAATATACCGTTCTCGGGACAGCAGAAAAAGAAACAACTTTCAATAGTTAAGTCTATATAATACCAAAACTGTGGGGTTGATTTAATTTAGGACTGATTTTAATGAAAGTGACACCTTTACTAGGGCCTCTGTGAACTTCTGGATGTAGGTTTTACTGAGTCTTGACTTTCATAGTTGCTTTAAATTATGAACTTAAACTAAAAGGGCACTGTATTAATAAATATCACTCTATTACAGCACAAAAAATTGGGCCAAAGTAGTGTTAGGGCTCTGATTTAAACAAAGAAAAAGAGGGGATTAAGGGAATAAATACTCAGGGTGGTGTTATGGCAATCTGAATTGCAATCCATTCAAAGCAGAACTTGTCTCAAATGGGCATAATTATTCTTTTGATAGTACCCTCTGAGGCCAATTCAGCTTCTCAGAAACCTCTGTTTCTCTTGACCTTATGCTCATCCTTACCCAAATCTATATGCCCTAAGCCCCTGCAATATTTGAATTATGAAAATCATCAATGAGATTTGTTGTTTAAGTGTTATTATACTTAGTTTTGCATTTGGGGAATTTAATTGAAGTCAAAAATTAAAATGCATTGTACACAGGTAGGCCTATAAGTCTGCAGCAGAGTGAAAAATGAAATGCAAGCCTTCTAAATCTGAAGATAATTTTCTGACTTCAGATCCATCTAGCACCCATAGTTAATCACCTTCCCTAGCTGACTGTGTCTGAGTATAACTCTCCAATATTGAGTTAATCCAAAATAAGTTTGTTTTTTCACTGATTCCTCTCATTGCTGCAGTTTTTTTGCGCTGTCTCTTAAACAATGTTTGCCTTCTTCTTAGGAGACAACACTTAGTCAGAAAGTGAAGAAATAAATCACAGGTGTATAGTGATACAAAATCCTTAATATTGATTAAAAATTTGACAATGTGTGTTCCATAATTTTGAGATGTGAACAAGTTAATGGGTTAACAAGACAGACATGAATGCCACTTTCATTTATCAAATACATAATTCTTGAACAGTTTGGAAAAAGATAAAACAAAAAAATTTGCACATCCAGGCTTTGTTCTGTCCTTTTCTTTACCAAATCTATTAAACGGGAATATCTCATGATGTGTTGGTATTGAAAGGCATTTGACTACCAATTCCATTAATATTTCGCTGCCCACATTCTTGCTTTCATGGCATAGAGACTAGGTTGGAGGTACCTCATTTGGTTGGAAGAAAAAGTATTCTTTCTCAGATAGAATGAGGGCAAATCTAGTCATCTTCAACAGCTCAATACATGAGCCCCAGTTACGTCAAAGCAAAATATTAGTGAGATCAGTAGGGACAGAATTTCTGAAGAAATTTATGCAAGTGTTTTAAAAGGTTAATGTTCTCGCTGATGAAGACCTCCAAATTTATCTGCTACAAACAGAGTTGTTCTTTAACCTTCTTGGAATCTGTATGACCACAAAGTCATACAGGAATTATTTTATTCCACTTTCCATCAATCTCTGTCTTTACTTTAAATATTCAAAATTGTAGCAATCATAAAATATCTAAATATGAAGAAGTTTTTGCAGTTAACTGAGGCTGACTTTCAAAGCTATGTGCTTTTTGATCTAAAGATCTGAGAGCATTTTGTAGTTTACACTCGCATAGAGGTGTTTCAAAAAAGATATGATCATCTCATGTTCATAAAATCATAATGAGTTATTTTTATTTTTTTTAATGTACAAAGCATTTATTTTTGTGTGATTTCTTTTTCCCAGAAAATCCCAAAGGTTTATGAGAGAAAAAGTATTGACTCTGAAAGAGCATAAACACATATGCAAATTATATATTCATATTATTTATTTTTCATATAAAAAGTTAAAGGATTTCATTAACTGAAGAAAGCTGTAGCTGAAAGCCTTGTTCTCAAACGTGTCCTGTCATCTTTAGTGGAAAGATATACTGGTGGAGTATAAAGGGCTTGAACTGATTGGTAACAGAATAAGCAGAAATACTGCAAATTCTCTGGATCTCTATTTTCTGTATGATGAATGATTGCAGAACAACCTGTGCATGTTTTAAGCTAGCAGAGATCTTTATTAAAAGAAAAAATGAGCTGAGATCATTTTATAAGTCAAGAGGTTTTTTTGCTTTTTTTTTTTTTTTTTTTTGAGTAATTTCTAGTTTGCATGAGTAATCTAAATTAGTTGAACTCATCAACAAAGGTTAGGATATTAACATTTGGAAATAATTCTGCTTTGCTGAAGCATCAAACATATAATTTCCACTTAACTAATTGTTTTCATGGATTTATTTTTTCCAAGAGAATAATCAGGGCAGCCAGCTATATACAGAATATTTGATGTAGAATGAAGGTATATTTTTCAGCATTCTCCAAACACTGACTTTCTTCTCCAGAAGTGAAGGAACACGACTTTTAAAAATGAAACGAATTTGCAACACTGTGCAGAGTTGGCAATAGTTACTCATTATTTTGCCAAAAAGAATGTTGAGAATGTTGGTTACACAGAAACTGAGTACTGTGATTTATTTTAGAGACTGTGTTATTCAATTTGCTATTTAGCTTCCTTTTCATCATCTCTGTACACATACCCATTGAGAACTGAAGTTGCTGGGCACTGCTTATGATTTTTTGGTATTACTTACAGGTTTACTATGTGGGATCCTTGGAGAGATGGAATATGAATCTTTCCTTGAGTATGTGTGGCCTGAAAAGGAAAAAAAAGAAAGAACAACCTGAACTCCCCCCTCCTAACTTTCCAGACAACTATTTTCATGGAAGCTCTCCAGTTCCCTTATCTCATTAATACACCTGACGGCTCTGCCCAGCAGCTTTTCCACCTCTCTCCAGAGCCCTGGCAATGTCCAAAATGACTGTTATAAGCAGTGTGTTTAGCTATTGTTTCAAGTGAAATATAGACAGAATGTAATGTTTCTTGTTTGTGTATCATATTTTTCTTTACTACAAGCTATTGTCTTCCTGAATATATGTCTGACAGAATTGGAGAGCCTTATGCTTTTCTCAGTTACTAAGTACCATTTTGCCTATTTAAAATTATTTAAAAATATATGATAATTAATATATATACACATATATTAAACAAGCCTAAGGGTTATAACATTTGGAAAATGCCAATATCAAGATTGCTTGCAGAATTATGAGGGATTGTCTGTATTAAATGTCCACCTGTTACAAGTGTTATGTATGGTTTTCTACAGGTCTTACTACTACCATACTAATTTTTTGATAGATTCCCAGCCTCATTCATTGATGTCTACTGAACAGACATATTTAATATGTGGGTTATGTACTTCATATTTTATTAATCATACCATGTGTAATTTCTGCTCTGGTGGCAAAATATCTTCTTCCTCTTGGCTTTCTTCATCCACCCTTGCTAACTGCAACACACCAATACTCTGGTGTGAACAGCAGCATCAGATTCACCATCAAATTTCTTTTTTAAACACTAAAGAAATAAGGGAAATAGAAGTGGAGAGGTAGAGATGCTGTAGTTCTGTTGGATGACACTTGTTCCATCATGCCACTGCCATGTGAGGGTGTCACATATGCTAAGTTGATTCCAGGTACAGGATTTATATATAGCCACAGATACATGTGAAGTTAAAAAAAATCCTTTCAGCCTTCCATCTGGATTCCTCAGGTAGCTAAACACTACAAAAATGTTTGCCTCACCAGCATAATGAATTCATCTTCAAAATGCCTGTTAAGAAATGTAAGAAAATACTCTCTATTTGCATATGAGTAAGAATTGTAGAAGAAACTGCACTTTAAAGTTCCAGTCTTTGTAACACATAGACATTGATTTTTCAAAGCTTTTAGCATGTTTAAAGCATTGTCTATACATAAGTAAGTGCTTTCCACGGCTTTAATTGCAGTAGTAAATACTCAACCTCTTTGAAACTAGAATCTCTTTTCTCAAGATGGGTACCTAGAAAATTAGAAGTTAGGATTGTTATTTACTAAAAGTTTAAAGTTTACAGTAGCTGACTTGAATTACCTGACAGGAATTTCTTAACAAAATCAGAGGTGGAATTCAACTATGTGTATTTATTACAGCATCCTAAGGTGGCTTTTTTTTTTTTTTTTGGTACAAAAATACCATTTTTTGGTACAAACGTGGCTGAGGATCCACAATACTTCACATGAAGACAACTGTTTTCTGCACCTCACAAGACTTCTAGCTTTCAATTTCTGTTATGCTCTTTCCTGCTTAGCTAAAATTCATACTACGGTTAGAAATCTTCTAATTATATATAAGTAGGTCACTCCAAAAGTAATGCCTCCTATTTATTTCCATGGAAATTACAATAGATACAAAGAGCACAGTAGCACTATTTGATCGAGCAAATTCTCATCTACAAAAGAATATTTGTGTGCGTGACTGAACAGAACATAGCCTGTCTTTCATGTCACTGTTGCAACTGATGAAATGCATCACCCACCATTTCACTGTGCTCACATACACTCTTTGGTCTCCAAAATGTTCAGCAAATGTTGATGAATGTCAATAGGTGCAATTTTTTTCTGCATGGAGGAGTTGAGTGGCACACCTTTGCTTCGTATGCACATTTGTGTCAGATATCATTTTGTCAGACTGTACCTCTGATGCCATCTTTCACAAAGCAACAAAATGTAATGGAATATTAGTGGGAAGGTTCAGCCTCTACTGCCACACCACCAACACCCAACTGTCATCATAAGCCTAATAAAACAAGAGGCATTACTTTCAGATCAGCCCTTGTACATTAATGGTACATAGAATTTTTAAAGTAGTTCTATACTTAGGGTCAAATTTAAGAGAGATGAAAATATTTGACTTCACTGTAATTGAAAACATGGAATGTAGTGATTGTCTCAATCTGCAATAACCTGCCCAGTTACAACTCTCTGTTTTAAGACTCTTGGAATGCTGATCCAAATACTCTGTTATATTCACAGAGAAAGTGTAAAGTGTTCATACACCTTATACAGAGGATTAATTAAAAAAAATGTACTAGACTGTATTGGTTCTTGGGCTTGAAGCTTACACTTCTGTCTTTGCAAAATTAGTGTCTGACTGACATAAGAAGTACTACTGACATAAGAAGTACTTACGATTAGGGTGAGGCATTAGCAGAACTGCATTACTTTCAAGCCTTATGTTGTGGCTTTCTACCACACTGAAAAAAAAAAAAAAAGTGTGGATGTAGAAATCTGACCACAATTAGCTTGATGAGTCTGTATCTGGTCCTTGCACAATATAGATGAATACTAAATTGTCTAAATATTCTTTTGTGTTTCATTTAAACTTACATATTTCCATCCAGCTCTTAAAAAACTAGATTCAGTTCAAATTCTACTACCAATTTTTATTTAGTGCCTGTTTTGTGTGAGCTCATGCTGGCTCAAGTCCAAATACAGTTTAGCAGCTCAATTCCTACTTCCAGATATGTACTGGAATGAAGACGATAACACTTTATACTCTCCCACGACATCTAATGCAGTATGATTTCTGTTAGGAGAAAGAAGACAGCCAGCAAGAGGAGGAAAAGCAAGCTGATTTGAGCCAGAACTCCTACTTCCCTGAGGAATCCTTTAGCCAACAGTGAACCTTCCCTTTGTGGCACTATGATTTTCATGAGTGAGATAGTCTCAGGTTGAAAGATGTTAAAACTGCATGACTTTTGCTCCTTCTCCTATGTAGGTGCAATGTGGTTTTCTTTTCCTTTCTATATTGATAGCTAGGGGAAAGGTTGCCTGCTTGTTTTTTCCTGACTGTTTCAGGGCAGGTTGAAATCTCATGTGAAGTCAGGGTAGCAGGCTGCTTTTCTCACCCAAGCAGAGGGAGATCTGTATCTCTGTGCATGCAGTGTTGTTCAGGATAGTGGCGAAACAGCATGAAGACCAAGCTTCTGTGCTAGCTGCATTACAGGGAATTGCTCTGGATGAATTCTAGTCTGGATCTGTGTGTTAAATGTCCTATGATATTTGGAACCCATGAGGTGCAATCCTGGAGCACTTCTGGTTTCACTCCAAAGGGAGTTAGCTCAGGCACAGAGACAATTCCTTTATGCACTTTTTTATGTAACTTAACAATAATAACAACAACAACAAAAACAGATGGAGATACTCTTCCAATTTTTCAGATCCTGGAAGGCAGAATGGTACTATGAAGGAGAAACCCAGAAGAAAGAAAACTACTTTGAATATCTCCTTGAGGACATTAAGAGGAACAAGAGTCAGCAAGCAGCAGGAAGCAGAAACAGGTCTCAAACACTAAGAACACAGAAAGAAAGACACCTTTATAGGAGCAAAGAAGAATCTATACAGAACTTTAATGATGTGAGAAACCAGTGGGAGTTGCTGGAATGGAAAGGATTGGTGGAAGAGCTGGGATCTAGTGGACAGATGGTAAACCTCTATTTATGCAATTTATTTAAGTGTCTCTGCCACCAGACATACATTTTAACTATTGAATGAGCTAGCTTTGAATAGTTTGCTACTTCTGTGTTACAATTAGTCTTGTACATGAGAAGTCTGTCACACCTTTTAGTGTTTTCAACAGATTATGTGGGTTAGGGTTTCTGGATCTCAGTCATTTTAAAGAAGTAGTTTCAAAATATGCATTCAGTCCGATGTCATTTTATTTAGTTTATGTTGCTTCTTACCTCTCTGATTTCAGAGAAAGAGCTAGCAGGATCAAGAAGGACTTTGTGGACAATTTCTCTATGTCAGTTTTCACATATGATTTTACTCACAGGTTTTCTATCAGTAAAATGAGAGTTCGGTCTGGAGCTCAGTTATTATTTCATTCCCAATGGAACAACAAATATGATTCTGTTTGAATGAAGGAGACTGAAAAGTGATGTCAGATTTATTTCTAGGTTTTAAACAAACTTTTTAATCTGCTTTGCATCTTTTTCATTTCAACAGTGATTGTATTCAGTTTATCATCCCAGACATTTCTTCCTGAAAATTCCCTCACCAGGTTTTGGAAATACTAGAGAAACCTTTTGTTTTTCTTCTTTTTTTCTTCTTATGGAAGAAATATTCCACCCTCTTACCCTGCTGCTTTTTGTAAAAAGCACAGTCATATGGGAACTGATTGCTATTTACTGAAAGGAAGTGTTTACTCAGAATTAATATAATTTTATTTAATATATGGCATCACATAACATAATAAATTATGAATTAAAAATTTCATTATTTGGTATGTGAATGCTTGTCATCCATTCTGATAGCAAATTAATCCTGAAGCTTTTGAAAAAATCTTCAATGAGCACACACAAACATTATTAGCAGAAGCTCAGAAAGGTCTCAAATGTGGAGCAGTCTTAAACTGTACATTACTTTGCTTTGTCTGGTTTTGTTGGTTTACTAGATTTTCATATATAATATATTGCAGTCAAACCTAAATAGAAGAAATAACATCCCATAACATATGTCTCTCCAAATTGCAAAAATATGGACTTGATGGATGGAATGTTCGATAGATGAGGGACTGGTTATGAGATAGTATCCAGAGAATGGTGATCAATGGCTCATTGTCCAGATGAGGATCAATGATAGTAGAAGAATATCCATTAATAGATATTCCTCTATTTACCGTCCCTGGAAGTGTTCAAGAACCATACAGATGTTGTACAGAGGGATATGGTTTAGTAGCAAATCATTGGTGGTAGGTGGATGGTTGGACTGGGTGATCTTGGAGGACTTTTCCAATCCTGGTGATTCTATGATTACATGATTCTATGATTTTCTACTGTTCTGACGTAGGGGAATATCCACTGATTATATTTAAACAATTCCTTAAATATTTTTGATGGAACTTAAAACTTCTGAGAAATTTCTCCAGTTTACCCTCTGAGAATCCACAGTGAAAGGTATTTCAGGAAACCTGGTCATTTGGGTTGCTTTCTTGTACATCTAGATTTTTCTAACATCTTTAGTACCTCTGACAAACTGAACTGATTTTTTCTTCCTATTTCTTTTTTTCCTACTACAATTATAGTGAGCAATTTGTCACTATGTTTTTAAAATAACATCTTACATATGAGAAGACAGGTATGATTTCTGCAGATAAATATGCCTCTGCGAGAGTAAATATAACAAGATTCTTCAGTCATTCTTCACAGATTATAATTTCTAAGAACTGACTGCTGTTGTTGCTCTTCTCTGGTGACTCTGTGATTTGTTCATACCTCTTGCATTATACAGCACCCCAAATCAAGCACCGCATTCTACATAAGCCTTCAGCAGCAGCTGGGCAGAAACAAAAAATTATCTTCTGTGTCTGACACTGCGGAGTCCTACTGCATTCTAGAAATGGATTTACTCATTGGTAAAAGTGACTTGTTGAATTATTAAATCATCAGGTAACATAATTCCCAGATCCTGACTGAGGGAAAGATGTTCTCTGCCTGATGGTCTGAAATATATTTAGCTATTAGGTTCAAGTTTTGGAAATAACATGAGAAAACGTTTTTCAGTTATTTTAGTGTTTCCATTTCTGATTTCACTAGAAACACTGAACTGATGAGTTAGAATGAGTAACACAAAGCTAATTAAACTCCTTCTTATTCCAAGACTGTCTGGTTTTGTTTGGCTGAAGTTTCAGTCAAAGATTTGTGCTCTTTCCTGTTTAATCTGAACTGATTCACTCGTTCTAGTGAATCCAAGAATAGATTTTCTGTCTATGTGTGATTCTTGACTGCCTGTAATCTGAGGAAATGAAAAAGGAATGAAATGACTTTTACATTTACTATGGGGCAGTATTTGGCTGAAATTCTTTCTTCATTACTCAGTTTTCAAACAAAGGACCCTGAGAACAGCTTCCAGCTTATTCAGCATTACACATAAACTAAATCAACAGCACCTCTAGACTGAGGTTCTAACTGTGTTATTTGAGTCAGATATCTCACATTACATCTGATTTTCTCTTTTTGCTGATTATAGCTGCTATATTTTTTGTTTAGCCTAGGCTAGCTTTTCAGTTATGGGGAAAGCAAAGTAAGGGGCAAAGATCCAGCACTACACATACATCACAAATTCTGATGCTGTGAACCAGATAAATATGGTTCAGAAAAACATGCCGAAATTTTATCAGTGAGTTCACATGTAATATGCTTTGCAGGACTTTAATAGCAGTTTTTGTTGATCATTTCAGATAGAAAAGGTGAAATCTGATTCAAAGTACAGCTAATTTGGGTGGTATGGGTACAAGTCAGTGTCTGCTTATCTTATTTACAGCTAAAAGTATTTGTGGAGAGTGAACTGTACATTATAGAGAAAGAGCAGCTGCTGTGAAGAAGGAAAAAAACAATAGTAAAGGTAAAGACTTATTCAGAGGTTTCAACCAGGGGGAAAAGAATAATCGAGGAAAGGGCAAGCTGGAGGTAATTCTGAAACTAGCTTGACATGCCTAAGGCTGAACATCTAAAGTAAAATGCATTCACTGTAAACAGTTTGTTTGTTACTTATTCTGGCACAAATCATGTGAATTGCACCAATGCATGTGAGAAGACAATGTGTTTCCACTCAGTGAAGTTTAAAGTACAAGCTGGTTTAGATCTGAGTGGAGAACATGGAATGGGAGAGTGTAAACAGCAGAAAAGTTAAGACCTAGGAGGTTTGCTTGAGTGATATCTAAATAAACAAACACCTAGATCTTTGGTGATATTCAGTTTGATACTGCAGAAGGCTTTGGCATCTTTCTCTAAGGTACTTGTTAAGGTATATTAGCATATACAGTTTCAGAGTCACAGGTAGACCCATTGAGGGCACTAGGACAATGTCCAGAGCCAACTAAATGTATACGCTTTTGTAGCTTGTGCTAAATATCTGTATTCTGTTCAAATTGAATTTTGTAAATGCCAGGTTCTTAGGAAAGCATCAAGTGGACTAAAAGCTTGGATAAAATAAATATTATTGAAGAAATGATTATTCTTTTGATTGACATCAGAGCAATATAAATTTAGCCTTTTCAGTGCAGAAGAATAGAGACAGTGAGCAATATGGCAGATGCACATGTGACAGTTCAGTGAAACACTGAAAATATTCATTAGATTAGTATTGCCATTGTTTTAACTGGATTATCAGAAGTAGCACCTAATTTGCTATTAATTTATTCTGCTTAATGTTTATTTATAGAGAAGATTCATAAATTGATCCTGTCTGCTTAAAAAACAAAAGGTTACATTGCTAATACATAGCAGGAATTTTTTTTTTTAAAGTTACAAGTAAATCAAAGCAAGCAAGTTAGAGCAAGCAAGTTTCTTTTTAAACAAAATGCATCAGTTGTTTGTAACCATGTATTTTAAATTTTCCATTTTATAAAGCCATGGACTTTTTATTGCTAAAGTTACAAAGGAGGAAGGTATTATTCCCCAGGCAAAGACTGCTAGACTGCTATTTTTTTTTCTTTTCCCTTTACTGTTTTATCAAAAGTCTTCAGGTTCATTCAAGCCAGTGTGCTCTGGTCCTATTCATATAAAAAAGGAAGATATAATTTCTTGTCAATAAAAATCTAATACTGTAAATATAAAAATGAAATACAAATGCCTACAGTCCACAAAACCCTAACAATGACATACCGCAAAACAAGGCAAACCAGCATTTTAATGACAGCCTTAATTCTATCTTTGTACCAGAAGCCATTTACCTTATCTGTGGTAATGAAATTGTGTGCTTCCAGGTATAGCAATGGAGTACTCAGGAATTCACCTTAGAAGACTCTCAGGAAATCTGAAAAACCGTTGAACTGCTTTGAAGAAGGTGGAAAGCAATCCAAGGTGGAAAACAACAACAACGACAACAACAACAAAAGCAATCCATAATCCTGATTATGGATTCACTTGTTTCTTCTGTACTTATGCGAAAATTCTGCCAGAAAACATGGAAACCAACACAACACAGATTGTTAGGATGTGGTCTAACATGCCACATGGCTCTTTCAAGGTATTTCAAGAAATGTATGCGGATAATTGGCTGCAGACAAACCGTTCAGTGCACTGAAACAGCCACCTGAACTAGGCAACAGGAGGTGGGAATGCAAAGGCTGCTGCTAGGGAGGTCTGTGCTCTCACAAAGACTTGCAGAGTCAGTCTTTGCATTCCCATTTTTTCTGTATGTAACTTTCTCAGTTGCTAATTGGAAGGAGGGAGATGTCCTCTGAACCACATCCAGAACTGAGCTCTCACTAGAGATGCTGACTAATAAGACAACTATTCAATATAATTTCAGCCATTTTAAACATTAGTACGCTTATTCTAAATCAGCGCTCCACTAACATCTATGGTAACCCTACCTTAAGGTGTGCTGTTGGTGCCATGATACTGCTGTCAGAAAGACAATCAAGAAAACTAAGCAACTGCCTCATGCTTTGTATCATTTTCATACATTTACCTATAAATAAATATATTCCATTATCTGCACTGCGAAGTAGAATCCCAAAGCCTTGTATTTTACCTCCTGCATCATCATCCAGATAGGTAAGCATGTTTTTTATTCTAAAACCTTTGTCAATGGAAAAGAGAGGAGAATAACAGTCTGCTTTCCAAGTACTGTGTAGCCACAGTACTGGCAGTTAGTAGAATCTTGTTTTGACTTGCAAAATGAGCACATTTGATAACTCACTAGGGGAGAATAAATGTGAAATTGAGATATCATTTTTATAGCATCACTTTTCTGATTATAAAAAACTCTTCTTAATAAAGGTAACGTTAGTAGTAATTTTATTTATTGTTTACATCTACTTTGAGTAAAGCTGAGACAGGGGAATGTAGAAAAGTGTACTAATAATATCTATGAACAAGCTGAAAAAATGAATTTATGTTTGGCTGCATAGGACAAACACAAAGGATAACACAGAGATTATACTCCTCAATGCGTACATGTGTTCTTTATTTTTTTCATTAACTGATACCAGTTTACATTTTCACATATAATTGGATTCCATACATTAAATGTGCTACAGATGGAAAATGTTAAAAAAAAAACTGCATGAAAACAGCTTGAATTATTGTAAAAATAGATTTGGAAAGTTGACTTTGATATCTCTTGCAGCCTAAGGACCAGAGGGGATATAGTAATAAAAAACAGTGCTGGGAATGGTGTAAAAATCAGAGCAACTTTGCCCCTGGCCTCTTCCTGATGCAAAACTTTTAGTGGTTAAATTACAGCAGTGTTGTAAGGTTCTTCCAAAGGGAAATGCAAAACCAGACTCCAGAAATCTTTGGCATAACTGCAAGTTTTCATTAAGAAGCAAATATTCAAGGAGAAACAAGAATTTGTAACAGCTTCCTGGGAGCCCACTCTTCCTGTTATTTGCTTTCCTTAGAGAAACCTACTAGTTCATTCTCCTCTAAATTCTACAGAAGTAGACCAGATGAACTTGTCTTGCTAATTTTATAAAATCAAAGTTAAAATCCATACAAATTGTGCTCTAAAATGAGTATTATTTATGAAAGTACTGTATTCTATGGTATTGCCTTTGCTTTGAATGCTGAAGGTTGGCCCACGTGATACCTGTGCAACCCTTCCACCCTAAATTATTTTATGATTAAAAAAAAATAAAAATGGTTATAATGACAATGATTAAAACACTAAAAAGGATATCCTGAGCCTGGTTTACATCCAGACAGAGAGAAGCCCTGAAAGTTGAGCTCATAGAGCAGTATTGCAGCTTTGTCCCCCTGGTCATGAGTCTGAAGAGTGGAAAAATAGGATCTGAGCCAGAGAGGTGGGAAGGTCTGCAGCATTTCTGGCTTGTATTCCCTCATTATGTTAGCAACTGCTTGATAAAAGTTGGAATGCCACAGATGTACTCTGTTAAATACATCAGGACATCCCTGCATTAACTTGAGTTAAAGAGACATGATAATGTCAGCACAAATCAGGCTAGAAGAGGGGAAAACGGCCCACATTTTTGACTTATAAACCACTCAGAACATAATTAGGAAATTGAATCTGTACGTAAGCAATTCATTTTTTTTTTCCTTCTATGGTTGAAGTACTACAAGTAATATAAAATAACAAGGAAAAGGCTAGCTTTTGAAATACTGTAGGAAGTAAACAGAAGTACTGCTTATTGATTTTCCGTTGTTATCTTTTCCTTGATTAAAACATTCTGAGATAAATCCATGATAGTTAAAGTATCAGCCCAAAATAAAGCCTAGCAATTAGAATGATGGTCTCATTTGTAGATAAATTTATATTGGTGAACAGAGATGCAACGAGGAGATAGAGGAGAGAGGAATGAAGGGAAGCACCATTTGCTATTTTCTCATAATTTAAATTTAGAAAAAGAAAATGGAAAAGATTGGTACTTTTAGTTGCCAATACAAGCACTTTAACTTTTAGTATAAATGTTGGTGTTTTATTTGTCATTAAAGATAGTGAAAGCTTCTTAATAATACAAGTTCTCTGGGAAAAAAAACTTTTTTTTTCTTAGACTTTTTTTTTTTTTTTTTTTTTTTTTTAATAGAGATATTTTAACTGGCTTAAACTTATATGTTTCAACTACTTAACTGCTAATACACCGTGGTCCCTGTGACATACACCTCAGGAAATAACATGAGCAAGTTGTACTCCCACATGAGGGACTGTTCCCTGTCATCAAGAGGAAATACATATACATACTTACAAATGCATTCTTAGCAATTCTCAATATATGTGGACTTACTACACATTTTATGATGCAGAATCTTTTGAAAGATTTGCTGAAAAAATGTGAGAAAAATGTGTTGGTGCATCATAAGTCCTAGGTAATAACCCTTGAGCATAACAAAAGAAGGGCAGAACTTCTGCAACCAGAAAAGCAGCAAATAAAATGTAGGAAATCTAGAATAATAATTTAAAAGATCATAGGCACAATAGACTTTCTTCAGGTATGTATAAATTTCATCTTGCTAAGATCTATGTATAAATCTTACAAGGCTCTCATGTCTGTTAGTCTCATGTGATACCCTATTGGATACCCTAAGATGCATCAAAATGTGGTATAGACTTATGTATGAGCAACTGAAGTAAGTCAGCAGAGCTTGAGGAAAAAGTGTAGAACTGAATGCAAACACTTTGGATCTGGGGAACAGTGTAGCTAATCTTTTGTGATCAGAGAAACAAAGGAAATCTTCAATCAGTTGTAGTAGTACATGTAAAGTTCTGTAGCAGCATCAATGTTTGACTTGAATAACTCAAAAAATGTTCAGACAATACATAAAAAAAAAGTTCTCTGAGCATCTCTCACCTGTTTCTGATGCACTCACTTTATCTGACTATTCCTACTTTTTTTTCCTCCATTTTTGTTCACTGATCATTTTTTTCCTGAATTTATTCATTACCATATTGTTAAATATTATGTGATCAATGTAACAAGGAGAAATAATTCCCCAATTGGCATAACTTACTTGATCATTTTTACTATGTTTTGAAATAGGAATATATTTCGGAAAAAATATATCCATTTTTTGCAAATATAAAGCTGACATAATAGTTACTGGATCTTTGATAAAAAAGGAGAAAGTAATCCAAACAAGATGCATTACTCCTTCTCCCAGGTAATTCAATTTCCAGCATCTATATTGCTTGAGATTCGTGTGATTTAGAATCCAGTCATCCAAGATTTTGTCTTTTGTCTTTCTTTCTTCTTTTTCTTCTTTCTCCCCTTTCATTTGTTTGCTTGTTTGTTTGTTTGTTTATTTGTTTGTTTAAAATAGTTTAGTGATTAAATCCAGGAGAATAATCTGAAATGGAAAAATGAATCTGACATGGACCAAATTTTTTCATTGTACAGGAACATTCGCAAAACTGATTTTGTAAAGGTTCACAAAAATATAGAAATATTAGAGGAACTAACTTGAAACTTGATCTTTATGAATGTAAATTAAGAATTTATTGCATAACCATCCAACCAAGACAATGCTGGCTGACTCCTTTGGGCAGTCACAACAAGACGGCATTGGCCAGTAACTGTATTTCAACAAAAGTGTGATAATAAGCTCTAAAGATGTTCAGCAAATAAGTTCAAATAACAGATGTAATTCTTGGTTAATACTAAGTCTGTGGGGCAAAGCTGTAGGGACTTGGGGTTTAGGCGGTTAGCGTTAATTATTTTATGCCACCTCAATTCTTGCTTGTTAAAAGTCTTGTTAATAGACTCTTGCAACCAGCTGAGATAGAAGAAGAGGTTAATGTGCCTCATTTTCTGCCAGTTATCTGCTGCTGTCCTCTTTTAAGAGACTGGTAATTCTCTAGCACATTTGGATAAAGGAATATTCATCCCCACCTCTGTTGTTTCAATTTAGTTAGCAGATGTATGTATATATGAAGATTCCTAATGTTTTAACTTTATTGAGCATTGCGATGTATTTTTCCTTCTCTTTCAGGTTCACAGATCCAGATGCAGTTGGTAAAGGTAGAGAACCTGTCCCATTAGTGGTCTGTACTGGAGCCATGAGGGTGTTTCTAGTTCTGGCAGTAGAAGGAGATTAAAAGCTTAAAGAGATATTTAGGTTTTGCACTGAATAAACCAATCCCAACAATCTTATTCTTCAAATCTAAGTTCTCATTTAGGATATATTTTTTATCTTCTGAGCACAAATTATTTATTTCTTTTCTTTTCTTTTTTTTTTTTCCCTGCAGTAATCTAAGTATTCTGTGAGGAGACTTGTCCATATGTTCTTTTAAAAAGGTTTTACTTATTTATTTATTATTCTTGTTAAATCTGAGGTATTTTTATCTTCCTTGGCTGGGATTTTAATTAGTGCTGTGACATAAACCTTCCTGGTGCTCTCTGTTTGTTTACTTTCCAAGGAGCCTCTATTACTGTAAAAAAATGCACTAATTTGTTTATGTCTTGCAGAGTTTCCCATCTTATAAAAATGAGGTGCTTAATTTCTGTCACATTCATTTAATCCTAATTATATTCACCTTGACTGGCAATTGCTTCTTTTTCTTTTGTTTTACACCTTCTTCCAAGCTCTCAAGGCACTGCTAGTTTTCCAGAAAGATAAACAGAGGCTGATGACAAGGTGCCATTTTCTCCTAGAGAACTAATCTCTTTACAGACCACATTCACTCAGGAGTAACATCACAGAAGTCAATGAAATTGAAGTGGGGCCTCATCTGGTCAATTAAACCACTCTTCCTATGGATCTGTTTCTGCCTTCATTCCTCATATACCTCTGTGTTTGCCAAATACGCACTAACAACCTGATTTCAGTTACCCCAGTTGTACTTACTTCTTAATGTACTCCTGTTACTTTATTAACTAAACAGCAAAAGGAAGGAAGGATGGGAAAAGAATCTTCCTTGACCTGTGATGCCCATAGTAGTGAGTATGGTGGCTCTGCTTTGCTGTATGAATGCAGACAGAGTGCCCGTTCTCTTCTTACATTCTGTTTGATAAGGGCATCAGGAGGAAATGACAAAAAGAAGAGAAGGGCCATGGAAAGCGATAGAGTTTTACATTATGAACTCATTCACCTGCACAGCAGTGCTCAGATCCTCAGATTCTCAGAACATTTCCTTTTTATATTTGCACCCTCCGTTAAGTTAGGCAATCACAAGGCAGTGTAAAAGGGTTCGTTTATTTAAAAGAGAAAACAATGTACCCATATCCAATCAAATGAAAACAGTCTCTAAGTAATCTATGCTTCTACATTTTACAATAATAAAAGAGATTTCAGAACTCATGAAAAGAAATTCCCCAGGTTACTGAAGAAAAGATTGATGGGTAGGAAGAAATTTCAGCAAAAATGCTTCCCTTGCAAACTTTATCCTAAATTCTTTTCCCAGGGCAAGACAATTAAATTTGGAAACAAGTATGCTGCTTGCTCTTTTATTTACTGAACTGATCTATGCTATTCTACCAGTCTCCCTTACTGCATTTGGCTCACTAAAACACCTAATGAAATTTATAAAATCCAGCTCCCTTTGTTCTTTTAATTCAGCTGGAGCCAGTCAGAAGTCTTTTCTGCATGATAATAGGGTTAATTCTTTAGCATAAGCACTAGATGAGAGTATAACTCTGATAACCACCCTGAAGGCAAGTAACATTAGGCCCATTTTCAGAGGTCTTCAAACACTTGCTCAGAATTGCCTGCGGACCTTGTGCAAAGCTGAGCTTCGAAGTATGGGGCTTGTTTGAGGATGAAAGTGGGCACTGTTATGCATAATTAAAGAGAAGGTCAAAATTATTTAAATATTTGTTTTTAATGGGAAAATATTACTTGGATATATCTTTTATTCACTACAAAGAAACCTTTAGACTGTGCGCTAAAGGTGGTACTTTCAACAACATTCACACAGAACCAGATTTGAACTACAGTAAAAATCACAAGTTATAATTGGCTTATGTAACATAATTCTTAACCACAAAGAATAAACACATTTCAACAAATAGAGACATTTGAAATCCGGCTGGTATTTTATCTGCCAACCATCACTTTTATCTGAATGCTGCTACCTCAGCATTCCAACATCTCATGTATGGGCTTATTCCTTTGCAGCTGGGACAATTCCGAGGTACTTCAAGCAACACAGACTTATTTTCATTCACTTAAAACTGGAACCCACAAAAAATAGGAAAGAGAAGTGCCATCTCTTCAAAGCATTATTTTATTTTGTTTTTCTCTGTAAATTCAGTGTCACTTGGAGGAACTGAGTTTTGAATAGACATTCTTATCAGGAGAAGAGGAAAGTGCTGGTGGCTGTGAGCTAGGAAGAGTACTGTGGTGCAGTGATGTGTCCCAGTAGTAAATCTAGGCGTTGGCAAATATTGTTAGTGACTTTTGATGAATAATGAAATGAGAAGGAATCGTGGGAGATGCAGATCTGTTGTTTTTGCTAACATGAGTGTTATATTCAAACTTCCTTGGACATGTTTTTGGGTAGATTATTAGTCATTATATGGAAATCATTCATGGCTTTCATTTTTGTCTTTAAAATGAAAGGTCTTGATAAGGCAGACAACAGTGCAGTCATGTAAGTAGTGTTAAAAGGCAATAGCAAGTGCTGGAAGTGGCATCGTCAGCTTGTGACTTTGGCTCCACTCATGTTATTTAGCATTATAAGTGCATGACACAAATCAAGCAAAGCAAAGGGACTAAAAGCAACCTAATCTAGAACTGAGTGGCTGCTGTAAAAACTGAGAATCAGAAGTTGACTCTCAAGTAGCTGATACTCAGTGCCACATCACATCAAGCAGTGACAGAAGTGCCAGTCTGATAAAATGCTGTGTTACAATCTGGTTGATCAGAAGTTGAAGGGAATAAGAAAAGGAAGAAGGTAACAATGTTGTTGCACTGACTGCTTATGTCAAACTCCTTTCTTGTATTTGGTCAGTTTATCATTCTTGAGACAAGCATGGTGAATTAACATAAATATGGAGCTGATAGATTAAAAAGATGTAACAAATCTAAGAGCTCTTTATGCGTTTTGTTGTAGTGGGACTAACAGTTCAATAATGCTATGAGAACTAATTAGTTCCTGAGTGAACACTGACAATGAACTAGTTATATTTTTGCCTGTAGGATACTTAAAAAATCTTTCTGGATGTATGAAGGGTCATGTGCAATTCCTCAGAATCAAGTTTGTTTCTATCAATAGTGTGGTAGATGTGTTGAAAAGCTTGTATGGATACCATTTTGCCCCTTCTGTTCTAACGAAGTTTTACTTATATACTAAGCTACCAAAGTACTTTGGATAAACTTGGTTCACTGAATATGTAAATCATACCTATATTTAAGTTGAATAGTTTGTTTCAGTAAACGGCAACATAATGACATGGATACATACATCTTCTTGTAAACTGCTGTAGTTAGGGACCTGCTTTTCTGAGAACACTCTTGATTTACTTTAAATAAATCACATCATGCTTCAAAATACGTATCACTGGAGATGTTTCTGGAAGACTGCCTTTTGCCTTCAAAGATCTCTCAGGATGCTTTACCTTTAAAAAGAGCCTTCCGTTACATTTACACAAAGAGCAAGTCTCAAGCATTTTGCTTCTCTTCAAAGTAGCACTGTTTTAAATAATGAACAGTTGCCAGGAGGAATAGTACAGGCTTATTTGTGGTTGTGTATTACTCTGTCTGATCATTATTCCTGCTCTTTGTCCATCTCTAACCCTGCAGGTACAAGTAAATCCTCAGGGCTTAAAGCCTTCCTACAGAAAGTTATTTTCTTCAGTTACCTGTCAACAACATCTGTGGGGTTTTTTTTTCTCTTTTTTTTTCTCTTTTTTTCCCTCTCTCCCTCCCCCCCCCCCCCCCCCCCCGTTCTGATGCGCACTACATTTTTTTTTGTGTGTGTGTGTGTGTTAAAAAAAAAAAGACCAAGATACTGACATCCAGCAGTCTCTCTGACTATAATTTCTGTGAATATAACTTGATGCTCTACAGATAGAAGTTGAAAAGCATATATAAACCAGGATATTGCTCAATGTTCTGAAGAACAAGGAGAAAAAGGACTAGCACAGTAGTAAAATGGCTACTGCTTTGAACATTCTATCTTTCCAAGTATCAAGGCAGCAGTAAAGGAAAGAATGTATGCATTAGTGATGAGCACTCTTTCTCTGAAAGAGAGGTCAGATGCTGGAATGGGCTGCCCAGGGAGCTGGTTGAGTCATCATTCCTGGAGGTGTTCAAGAACTGTGAAGATGTACTAAGGGACATGGCTTACTAGGAAAATTTGGTGGTAAGTGGACTATTGGACTGGATAATCTTGGAGGTCTTTTCCAACCTTGGTGATTCTATGATTCTGTGATTATAATAAAAATGCATAAACTCTGTGCCTAATAAGGGTGGATTAAAATATTCTGAACCTGAGCTGCAACTGGTGCAAGTAAGAATGGTTCAATTGAAATCAACACATAATTTTCATTACTGACAGAATTAGCACTTTCTAAGAATCAGCAGTAGATTTTGTATGCTCCAATAAAAACTTGTCTTTATACAATTTTTAATGCTATCGTATTTATACGTGGTGTGGGTATTAAAACACTGAAAATGAGAAGAACAAATTCTGCAGATCTAACCTAAGACTGAGTCTCCATCACTTTCCCAGGAAAGTATCCCATGTGCCTAGGATTCTCAATAAGCTTGCATAGCAGGGTTACTAGGTCTAAAACACATTTTAATATGGATTAGAAAGAGATGGCCTCCGACTCTATTAACAACCTTCTTATATACCTGAGAAGTTATAGGTGCTTGGTATGATTGTTAAAATGGAAAGTTCTCATAAAAATGTTCTTTGTCTATCTTTCATAAGCATAGATAATGAGGACAGGAGGGAGAGAATAGTTCAAATGGATAAATAATCCATGTTATACAGACAATGGGAATGAGATGGGGAAATCCCATGTCTCTCTACAGTGTTTTTTTTTAAGAATTAGGTTTTCTGGAAATGAGGAAATTTCAAAATATGAACCAGATTTTGGTTTTCTGAAACTCAATTTCTGCTGTTTTAGGGGTGCAAACATTGCAAAAGACCTTTCCATCAGTAATTGCTGCTCTGCTGTCAAACACTTTCAAAGATCATGATCTTAAACCAGCAAATTTACCTTCCTTTTGGATTCAGGAGACATTCTATAAGATTATATATAGATGGCATTTGATTTTCTCATACTCTGGAAGGTTTGCAAGTGTGTTTTCTTTGAACTTAAATTTTCTGTGTTGTTATGAAAATCAGCAAATTTCAAAAGCCAATGAGCTTGTCACATAAAACACGGTAGTTTGAACTTAGCTCTGGAAGTTATTGATCAGTTTTCAAATATTTCATCTCAATATACTTTGAATGATTTGCTTTGTAGTTATATCCATGAGATGATTTTTTTCCTAAAATTTGCTGGTAAGTGAAACAGCAAATTCATTAATTTAACTATTATAAACATCCTCTACATCCACCAAGTGATTATATATATTAACTGGAGCATTAAAAATCTTTGAAATGGCTAAACTATTAATATTAATTAATGACAAGTCTAGTTTATGCTTGAGAGAGTACAATGCTTATTTATATGATCAGATTTGATTTAATAACAAAAAGTTCTTGGCTTCTTACAAGTAAAGTAGGACAGTTAGGAACACATTGAAAGCAAAAGTCAATTTTGAACAGAGATTGGGAGAAGTAGAATTGCTTCCCTGATATAAATAGTTCAATATTACCAATAATTATTCAGACGGTGAATTCTGGAATAGTGCAAAATAACTAAACTCTTAGGAGTGAATTCACAAACCGTTATTAATCTTAAAAATTATCCTAGAAGTTTAATATGCTGTAAATTGCCATCCTCTAGTCTTTATTTTCTTTTTAATGATTTAGTTATCTAGCCGAAAGAAG
Organism: Chrysolophus pictus; assembly: GCA_037305975.1. Lineage (NCBI taxonomy): Eukaryota > Metazoa > Chordata > Aves > Galliformes > Phasianidae > Chrysolophus > Chrysolophus pictus. Next base: position 51,756,106 of record CM074577.1, read on the forward strand.
AAATATCCCAGTCAAGCCACTGACATAATAACTACTAAATAATCAAAAGGAACATGTCTTAAAGAGATACTATGCTGAATACTGTTTTCCCTAAAAGTATACTTATTGAGATCACTATTAAGTGTAGCATCAAATGACTAAGAATATAAATTTGCAGCAGACAATTCAAAATTTCTTCATTTTGAAGTTTGTAACAGTTTCTTTGTAAAGCAGGAAAAAAATTGCAAGGAAACTACACTTCGGAGAAAAGAACAAAAGTGGAACCAAAACTTCCATTTACACTTCAATTCTTTAAATACTGTAGCAAATGAGTAATATTTCATGGAAGCACTAGTGTCTCAATAAGCAAAATATCCTCTTATAAGCGATCTAGTGACTTCACGGAGCATGTCATGAAAAATCTTGGTTCTTCCTTTTCTGTTTGGGTCAGATGAAAGTTCTGCACATTAATCTGTCAGTTCAGGCAAAACCATTCCAGATCTCACCTACTCCAGCTTTCTTACAATGTCACCTTCATGGCTGTCTGTTTTGAAATGTCAGAAATAAAAAAGGAAAATAAAAATGGCTCAGAGTTTGTGACTAAATGAATGAAAAAAAGAAAGAGAGTAGAGGATTCTGTCCCTGCTGCTACTTCAGGAGGTCTAAGAGCTGTTATTCATAATTTTGAGATTCAGGCTTTATCATTATTATTATTTAATTTATTTTTATTTTTGCTAAGAGCAAACTTCCTCATATACCCTCAAAAAATAGTTTATAGCTTCATAGGTCCTGGAATATTCGAACAAATAAATCCTGCATGGACATCATTATTCAGTTTCCTACTACTGCTTAAAAGACTAGTTGATAAAGACTTGTTCTGTAAAACACATTTCAAGTTGGAGGTATATAATTATGTCAGCAAATATTGTGGTACAAATCTTAAAGAAACTAAGTGTTTCTGTTCTTTGAGTAAGATTTGGAACAGATTTATACCAGGTAAAAATTTTTCCTCCTTTTTATTTATTTATTTTTTTAATATATTTCCTTTCCAGATGAATGTTATTGTTGATCAGTATCTAACCATAATTATCTGGCATAATTTTTTATTATTATGTCAGACAGAGATGGCCACAGAGTTCATGTAGGTAATTTCTCTTTAATTGTAGAGAGTCATTGTATTTTTTTTTTTAATGTATTTTGCAAAGCTGCAACCAACAGCAGCAAGAGCTGTTAATAGTTAGGTATTTGGCAAACAATCATATCTAATGGGCCTTTCTTTTAAAATACATATGTACTTTTTTTTTCTCCCAGCTTTGCAGTTTCTATGGCAGTATTCGGTTCCTCAGTAAGTCAGCCATCTTGCTAAAACAGGTCTCTTGCAAATGAAGTTTGGTTTTCTAAATGAGGAGCTGGTTACAACCACAGATTTTTGAATCTACATAATCCTGATGTTCTTATCACAAAAGATGGTAGAAAGCCTTTGGGATGCAATGCTCACAAACTGTATTAAGATTGCCCTCCTTCTCAGTGGTTTCTGAAAGTCTTAGGATTTCTGTGCCATTTGGACTGGGAGGGTGATAGTGACTGAATGTCAACTGATGTCAGCCCCCATTAAATGGTTACCTGGGAAGACAAGTGTCCCTGCGAAAATGAGATGACAGCTGAACTTTCCTCCAGAGTGCTAGAATTATTACTCCATTCGGAGTCACTGAGTGTGCAATGTGTAGGTACTGAAAGAATTCACTGTAGCATGGTACATCGTACATGGAGCTGCAAATAGGGTCATTCTTCTGTTCAGAGCCCCAGTGCCCAGAGTAATTAACTTCACATGCCATGGCTGAATGCTGAGGCTGAGTTCAAGTGAATTGGTGAGGAGCCCAGCCCTGAAGGGCATGGTTGCTTGAGTTCTTTATTACAAACACAATGAAAAAAGTAATAGTTTTTGCTATATAGTATCACAGTGCTTCTGCTCAGGAAATGAATTTTTATGTGTTTTGTATCTCATGAATTCTGCATATTTTATTCCCTAAAATTTAGTGTAAAAATCACTTTTTGTATTGCTAAGTAATATGACTAATTGTACAAACAAAACAAACTAGCCTCACACATTACGACGTTGAGATAACAGAAGCCATCAGGAGGTCTCCAGGAAAGAGTGCCTATGTCATTTTAAAAAGTCTTTGCACAGCATTATCTTAGGGCAAACAGAATATTTTAGCCAATTTGTGTCTTAAGATTAATGACAGCAAACGTTATTTGAGTTTAACTTTATTTTTGAACTATCCCAGACAAAAATTTTCATCACTGCAGGTTGAGATTTCCCTGTAATATCTTGTGCATACTTTTGCAAATAAATAACAAGTGCTGAGAACTCATTCCCTTCTATAAAGAAACCATTAAATCTCCCCCCAGTATAAAAGCATCAGGAATGCCGTGATCTGACTAAATTATAGCAGTCTAGTCTAAATAATACAATGCCTTCCTTCTGCCTCTGAGCAACCTGATGTAGCTGCAGGTGTTCGTTGCAGGGGAGTTGGACTAGGTGACCTTTAAGTGTCCCTTCCAACTCGAATAATTTTGTAATTCTATTATTTCTGTGTGGACTTTGGGTTGGAGCTGGCTGCTGCCTAAACTCAAGCAGACCTTGGGAGAAGACAACTTAGAAATCCAGAGATTTAATATCTCAGACCACATTAAACCTCCCCCAGCCCCTTCTCATGTAAGCTGGGGCTCCACTTACTATAAGAGAGGAGCACATGGGGAATTGGGTGAGAAATAAGAGGGAGATTATGTAAAATTCTTTAACAAACTTGTTTGTTGCAAGCAATTTTGTTGCGCTGCATATCTCCCACAGATTTCAGTGAATTGATGCAGACAATCAGCATGTAAATGGCATACCTGTTATTTAGTCTCCTGGGGAAGTTTCATATCAAAAGAAATAGAAATAGCTCACAGCAGAAGTCATCTACAGTGAGCAGCGAATGAGTGAAAGTTTGTCTTAGAGATTATCCTTATTATAGGCTTCAAACCTCTGGTTAGATGTCCTGATGAGTGTGATAATTGGGTAACATCTTCCAGTATTAAGAAGCTGCTTGATGAATGTTTTTACTATTGGAAAACCATAGAGTTTAAAGTTCTGTATTTGCAAAATGTAGTGGATGGAACGTTAGTAAATATTTTAAACAAATCATAAAAAGGTCTTTAAAAGGCCACAATGTCCATCCTCACCCTTAAGATAGAATAAACTGTATCTGTACTTTGTTTTCTAAAAATCGTTCATTCCTGTGGAGAACTACTTCACATACTGTGAGTTATGATTAAAAAGCTGTGGTGAATTACTGAATAGTCTGTATGTGTTGGGGAATTTAATTTGTAACCTACTGAAAAGCAACCTGGATCTATAAAACAGGTTGAAGGACAGAACTCATTATCCTTCCTCAACCAGTAGCCTCTTAAAAACTTTTCACATCAGAAATGTCAAGACAAATGTCTTTGAGGTTTCCAAGGGAAAGGGCTCAGTCACAACTCACTGCAGTTGCAGCAAAGTGACCTGAAGCGTTCTGGGTCTCTGCCCTGGGCTCAGTAAGCTGTTTAAAGTGGACGGCTGAAAGTCTAAGAAAAATTCACGCTGTTCTAGGATTGATCCCCACGTGGAGCAGGAGTGGGTGAGTGCCTTTCAGGGAGAGTCTGGCAGTGTTTTTCTCAAAACTTCTTATAAAATCCCAGTTATAAGCTGTGATTGAAATCACTGGCTGAAGCCCTCCCACATTGTGTTTTAACTGTACCTGCGGATTACAGAGCTCCAGTCTGGACGTAGTTGCTAACCTGCTACTTTCATCTCCCTGGATATAAAACAATTCTGTTTTTCTTTACAAGTAGGATGAAGCTTTGACAAAGGGCTTGGTAAGTAGTGGAAACAGTAAGTTGCATTAGTCTGCTGTAAAAATATGGCCAGTAAAGGAGCCTCTTGTGTATACCGTGTAGTGTATACACGGCTAATTATTAAAAATAAAATCAATATGATGCTACAAATGCTGTTCTCAAGACTGAAAGATGATATAATGCTTGTTGTGGCTAATTGGAAGTGATCGTGAAAAAAAACTTAAAAGTTTGATGGTTCTGAAGAGGTGAGGAGAAAAGAGAGAAAAGAAATCATAATACTACAAGACGATTATAGAAAGTCTGACAGATACATATATACAGTATGAACTTGATTTAGTAGATCAAGCAGAGAGAATCAAAAAGAGCCTATGTTTGCCATTATTTTTTTGAAAAAAAGAATATTCTGCTTTTTGAATACATCAGAGAGTGGTAATTAAAATATATGAAGGTAAATCTTCATCAGCATGTTCATTCAGACATTATGGACCTTCTCCATTTACCTATTTATTGCTTGAGAGGTACTTTTTATAATTTACAAAGTAGAAGGCTCCCTAGAATATCAGAGATATGCACTCCCAAAGTCAGTTCCCAAAATCAAGCTGTTTCTCCATTCTGAATGAATGAGCTCACTAAAGATATGAACAATGATTTGAAATTTTCTGAAAGGCAGGTGTGTGAAGTTAAGCTGAACCGTGGCTTCCCTGTCAGTTTGGTTTTTGTCTTTGGGATAAGCATCAGTGTTGTTGAGCAGTAAAATAGAGAGCATAGTACTACCTAAAAACATTAAGTACTTATTAGATTAGTTACAGTGAGAAGAAGACTCCATCAAATCATGACTCTCTTCATTAAATGACCTCTAAACTTATGGAGAACTGCAAGATTTTCAGCATACAAAGAGACATCTCTATATAAATTAATTTAAAGAAAGGAGAACTGACATTGCATGTGATGTCAGATTTGTAAATCTCAAAGGGTAATGTATGATTTCATTATCTCAGATACATTCTCACTGGATGATAAAAGAGTAACCAACAGTAAGATTTTCAACAGTTGAACTATGCCTAATGGCACAGATACAGCACAGTATATCTTTTTATAATTTACAATGCAGTGTTGAGAAAGCTCTGGCCTAGCTGGGAGATTCTCGCTTATTCAAATGGTTCTATTTAAGTCAATGAAACTGCTTGTGCCACAGCTTCTTAGCCTTTTAACAGGAAAGGACTCTTTGAATTCAGCTGATTTTCACATTTCAATTTCAGTGATAATGGCCTGAATATTTATTAAAGTTTTTGGAAGCTTAATATTCTTGTGATCATCAATATACAATTTTTGTTACTATAACAGAAATAAGGCACTTTATTTTAGAACTGAAAGGTGGAAGACTTTTATTATTTATTTTATGTAGTTTGTATAAAGGCATAACAAATCTCACTGGATTAAATTCTGTAAATTGCCCAATACAAAGTTTATTTGAAACTGTTGCCAAAGCTAGTTGAATTTCATATATTTTTCCCCCAGATTCATCTTTTTTTAAAAGTTCATTTAATATTTACTCAGAACATTACTACCTACTGGGAATCATAGTGTGTGCGATAGAGATACCAAGATTTAGATCCTAAAAAACAAGAAAAAGAACAGAGAAATAGAGAATTCATAAATTTAGCAAGAGAAACAACTTTATTCAGAAAGCATGATAATGGTTCTTAAAAGACAACACAGTTGTACATTCATGCTAATCAGCCAATTTGCTATTGCTTTCCTTAATGGTGAAAGGTCTTTTTAGTGTACAAAGTTCTACTCTATGAGTGTCAGGTAAATATTAAATCATCAACAAATGTCAGATTTCCTCTGAAAATGGAACTGTGTGCCTATACACCAGTATATCTATATATATAAAATAAGAATGTGATAGAGCTGTAATTAAATGCAGGACACAATTTTAAAAGCAGCGTCAAGAAGAATTTGTCATTATTATCATTATTATTATTATTGTTATTATTATTTAGAATTTCTCATACTTTCTGTAGTGGAATTTCCATACTTATGCCACAAAGAAACTTATTAACTAATCTGTTCTAGGGTGTATGGTTGCATGTCATGGAAGCAGTTGGCAGTACTTTGACAAAGGGACCTGAATCTGTCTGACAGCTGTGTGGTGCTCTGGTAAGTCTGGTATAAGCAGAGAAGCAAGCACTTTGAAATTGGGTGACTGCAGAGATGAGTCACAGATGGTTTGAAAGAGCCCCAGTTTGGTGCTGAGCTCAAATGAAGTGTGAGTATTGTAAGCTTTATGAAAGTCTAGTGGTTGGTCTTTATGAAACTTGGCTTTCTACACCTTGTCCCATTCTCAACTGAGACTGTAGTTTCAAACTAAATAGGTGCAATAACAAGAAAAGACACAGCCAGGACCTGTGGGTTATCTCAGCTATATTATTGGCATTAGGTTGATGATGTGGTTGCTCCAAAAGTGCAGAGAGAGCATAAGGTGAATGTGTCTCAGTACTTGCAGTCTGTGCTGGAGGCAATTAAATGTCATAGACGTGCTGGCACTGATCCTCTGAAGTCATCTGATCCATAATAAAAAGCTTATCTTTCATAGCTATCTTATTTGCTACCTCTGTGAACTTCTTGCTCCTGCTTGCATCAAGATATAACTGTAATAATGAGGTGCTACTGGTTCAAGTGACCATATGAAAGAAATTAATAATCAGATAGGGAGGAAAAGGAGAAGAAGCAAACATAGCTCCTTCCTGCTAAGAAAAACTGAGATAATTTAACTCACTTTAGAAATGTCTTTACACCCCTTGAAATAAGTGTTTGTGAGTTTTACAAGAAAATAGTGCTCTACTAAGTATACTCATGGCAAATTGCAGAAGGTTATTTGTGGTAGATAGTACCGATAAAAGCTTTACAATATTACTGCTATCTGTCACATTGGGAATATATCTTCCAGGCTTTCTATTTAGCTGAAAGCAGAGCAAACATGCTTATTATTTTAATATGACTTACTTCTATTCATGACTAGAACGTGGCTTTCTGTGTGGGGAAAAGAAAACCAAAAAAAACCCAACAGCTCTTTCTTCATTAACCAAAGCTTTTTCTCCATTGGAGACTCTGTACTACTGTTCCAGATGCTCAGGGAGTAAAGGCTGCTCCTGAATCCAGATGTTTGCCATTTGTCTCATGAAGATCTGCAACTTGGGAGAAGCTGAGTGCTTTCCACTTTTAGGAAAAGTAATTATTATCTCACCGCAGTCAATGGGCTGACAGTACTGTGCTTTCAGAAGACATTTAACTAGCCACATAACACTATACAATTTTGCACTTACTTTATTAATCTTCATTAGTTTAATAAACCATTTCACAATATGCACCTAATGAGACAGTCGCAAATATATGTTTTGCTTAGTTACCTGTCCTAAAATTTTAATGAAAAAATAATGGTTTATGTCTGGACTTTCAGAGGCATGCAGTAATTGTTGGCTTTTAGTGTACAATATAGTTTTACTGAGATAAGAATGTTGAGCAAAAGGGAAAAGGAAGCATTTGGTTGTTTTTTTTTTTTTTCCCACTCACTGTATAGATTTCAAGCTTTTAGAATAACGAGGACATAATTGTATAAGTGCTGCTTCCATTAGAGAGCAGCTGATAAGGCTAATACTTTTGAAACTGTGCAGTAGGAGTTGGTAATATCTGAAAATAGAGATGCCTTTGAGAGTCTTGTTTCTTAACTCTTGGAATACTCTTGGTTTTGGCAATAAATCTATTCTGAACAAGTAGTTTAAAGAGCTCTGGAAAAGAGGTGGACAGCTGAACTTTGTTTTTGGGCCAGATGACATTTTCCAAGATACTCTATGGGATATGCTGGGAGTCTGCCAAAGAAGGAACAAGAAGGTCTGAAGACTGAAGTTGTAAGACAGTAGTCAGCATTTATATGATTATTCAGTAAAAAAAAATACTTTATCTTGCAGCTACAGCTGAAATCATATAAAGGAAATGATAACATTACAGTTATGTTGAAAGGATTCGTTAAACACTGAGCTTTTTGGGAAGAAATCACTTCCTTTGAGTTTGGAAGCATATGATGTGACCAACAAAAATATGTTGTACTATTTTTTTTTTTTTCACAAGCCGTCAAAATTCAAACTGTGTAAAGAAGATAACTCTTCTCAGAATCCAGATTAAAAGACCTATCTTTTAAGTAGGGAGTTTGGATTTTGATATAATCAGATTTGTAGTTCATTCTTCCATGTTTGTGTTCCACATATAAATGTATATTTACATAATTTGCATAAATAATGTACAAATAACACTTTTAGATCAAGGCTAGTCTGTTATATTTACCATCTATCAGTATGGCTCTGGTCAACTTCTTTGGTGCAGTTGTGGTGGAGACCTGCTCAATTACTGTTATGTATATTATGTAAGTTCTCCAATTGCTCCTATCTCCAAATAACTGAATATGATCCAGTACTGACTAATTTGTTTTGAAGGTAAAAATTTATTTCTTGTTCTCTCTATGAGCAGATTTTATCAGTTGCAATATTGTTTTGATAGAGTTTTAATTAGGGAAGGTTCTTTTTTCATTCAAGTGTACATGAAACCCATTAAATAATGTACATGTTTTTAATTATTATTATTTTTTTTTCATGTCTCATAATATGAAAAAAGGTTGAACAGTGTACCTTGTGCAAGCAGAGGCAAATCTGCATAAAATGACCATAAGTAAATAATGAGTTTGTATAGTATATGAAAAGTAGAGAAATGTAAGATGTAAATCAAGAGTTACAGGACCGCAGTAGACTTTGCAATTAACAACACAGACCTTAATTCTCTGGTTTAGGCTTATCTACTCAACATGTTTTCTAAAGCTCTACTTGTTTCTTAATTGGTAGAGAGGGTAAATACTCATTTGCTGTTTATTTAGGAGCTGCCATTCTTATTATTATGTGTTAACCAGATATGCACAACACTTCTGGTTAGAAAATATGCTGTTTACAATAAATTAGCTGAGCTATTTTCTGTAGCTAAATATGGACCAATACAATCCTTCAAAATAAAGCATGTGGCATCAGTGTGGCAGGATTGGCACATGATAGGACACTACAAAAAGTCATTTTTCCCTTTCTGGCAAGCTACTCATGCAAACTCACTATGCTTTATATTGTGGACATGTATCTAAGCAGCTCTTGCATCAGCATCTTGCAAGTGGAAGGAAATATATAGTGCATGTCTATCTGTCTGTGAGCTATTTCTGTAAATATCGTAGCTAACTTTTGATGCCATAAAACTGACTGTCAACTGTGGACATCACTGTGGTCATGTTTAAGAGCTAAAGGTATTTGACCATAAGTGACGGAAAGTATTTATAGCATTGTGATTCAGTTTTTCTTTATATAGATCTGGAAACTCTTCTGTAATTAATAACATTGTACATTTGGTCTAGCTGATTTTCTAGTAATAGTTTGGAAAACTCATAAGGTAGGAACAATGAGCTGGATATGCTAGTAACGTCAGTTGTCAAAGAAGAGTATAATAGCATTACTGTGAAAGCCAGAAGGCTCATAAAAAAGAGATGTGTTCATGTCTGTACATTTGAGAGACTTAAAAAAATCAAGACCTCAGCTACTTGAAAAGGAATGTCATTTTTCTCTGTGAATGATGTGGTCCAGAGGAATTAATTAACTTAGCTAGTCCACTTCCAACCCTAAAATGCTGTGAGGACTCCAAAAGCCCTAAACGTCTGTTATCACTGGTGATCTTGTAGGCAAACTGTGAAAGTGGTTTTTACTTTCAAATGGTGTCATGCTGGTTTGACAAGATTCTGAGGAAAGGCCTGACTCATAGAGTGCTGCACATTGGAAGTAAATATTTCAGCACCTGGTAGGTGAGTTTTTCATAATATGCACTGCCTAGTAATATTTCTCACAGTATGCATGCATCCAGACAAATTCATTTTTGTCTGTTATTTCATTCTTTTCTCTCCTTTCCTATACAATTGCCAGAGAAATGCTAATTGCTTTAAAAACTTCTCACAGTGTATTGCACTGATGCCATTAGCACAATCCCTGAAGATCTTGGAACATATGATGTCTGGGGGAATAGGGAAACAGGAATAGGTTCCACAGCGATGGTCAGCTTTCAAGGCATGGAAATGACTGTGATGAGGGCAACAGCTTTCAAGAAAATCTAGTCAAGGGGAAGTAAAGTCCCATCATTACTCCATCGCATAAGCTTATTGAGTAAAGAAACTTTTTCTCATCTTGAGACCAGATTGCCACAGAACGACAAGGTGTGTTTCAGTTCCTGGTTTGAGTCTCAAGCTACTCCCTTGCTCAGGTCTGTTGTGTGTTGAAGAAGCTTTGCAGACATTTAAAAATGAAGATAGTTTGCTTTCACAGGTGCTGACAGTGCAAGACAGTCACTGAAAGAAAGAGAAGAGCTGAGGTATTGATCAGATGGGCAACGCTCATCTACAGTAACTAAGGGCTATCAGATTCCCACTCTTTTCAAGACATAGCTCCATTTCGTAGTAAAATTGTTCTCATGAACTCTTAAATGAACTCTTAAAGACCCACAGAGACAGTTAGGGCATGCCTAAGAATGCACTAAAGCATGGGAAGCTCAAGATATGCTGACCTTGTTTATCTGACCATGACTTGCCTCCCATTATAATTGTAGTTACTAGTTTTCTTATATCTAACAATACACTTAGTTCAGCTAGCAAGAAACAAGTCTTGTGGTTTTGGTAATAAAAAGTCTATCAGTAAATGTAGGTACAGATAAGTTGCAACTAATGGTGACCAAGATCTTTTGTACTACTTAAGTACACAGGTTAAGCTGAAAAAAAAAGAGAATATATAAGAGGGGAAGAATATTACTGTAAAGTTTGAAGTTACTCCAAAAGAAGTTAGTCCTTAGTCACTCTAAGATCTGTTTATGTAATAGTTTGGAGTTTTTTGTTATACTTTATAACAGAAATCAGTACTTTCCCATTAATGTTGAACTTTTGGAAAATCAGGCTAGAAACATATTCTGAATATTAAAAATATACATTTTTAATAGATACTTCTTTTTCCTAAAAATACTAATAAAATTCATTCTGAATAAGAGGATGCTACAAGAAATGAATATATAATAATTAAGTTCCTCACATTTTCTTCCCATCCTAATATTTTATAAAGATGAACATTAAATTAGTTTAGATGGGTAAATATAAAGGAAGATTTAATCTGAATACATAATAATACTAATGGAGAAGAAAGGAATCATACGAATTTTTTTCTAAAGAAAAGTCTATTATAATTAATCCTGTAGATAAAAGGAGCTTGAATTTTGTAATGCCTTTTGAAAATAAAAGACATAAGTTTTTCCAATAATTAAATAAAAAAGTTGTAATTGGAAATTAAATATGTATCCAGCTTCTAAATATAATAATAATATTGGACATAATTCAAACCAGTCCACACTTTGAAGTGGACGCTATCAAGTACTTTAGAGACAAGCCTAAATACCTAGAAGGAGCTGTTAATATTTTCTGACAGGGAAAATTACTTTTCTCATCCTACCCACTCAGGTGACATCTAGTGTCTGGATGCCTGAGGATAAATATTACCAAGGTAACACTGGTCTTAACTGTGTCACAGTCCTCCTGCTAGTGCTCATCCCTGTGATGGATAGTTCTATGGTCTTATCCTTGGTGCCACACCTGTGTTGAAGATGCCTACAGATTAATTGTCTGGACTTAAAGGATTTCCTTACAACATTTAAGAAAGTGCTGTCTCTCCACTTTAAATGTATGCTTCATCTCAATAAGAGAATATATGCATGCATAAATATATTTAACCATTTTCCTCTTTTGAATATAAATTTAATTTTCTTTATTTAGAATTTCAGCTTTAATTTTGGATACAGTCCTCTCATGCTTCTTCCCATGAGAAGAAAATATCACTGCCCTATCCCTTGCAATTTTTGTTTTCTTTCCTGACACATCACAGTTAATTTGGTGCATATTAAAGTTTATGAACTGAAGAGACAAATCAATTCAAACCACATCCACTACAATGTTTGGTTGCCAAATATAACAGGAAATCTATTGTAGAACATGTATTAGCAACCAGGTTAGTACCAGCTTTATATGTTTAGTTTGAAGGGGATATGCCTATAAGCTCTAAAAGGAAGTTTATGACACAAGTAGACAAAGGGCATGAAAGAGACGAAGGAACTTAAATTTGACTAAATGTAAAAATATGGAATTAGCTCTTTTCTTATGCTGTTCCTTTAAACATCTCTCCATCTGCCTTCCCCAGTAGAGAAATCAATAAAGTCATTAAAAAGACTTATCTATATTAAGGTAGAACAGAAATTCAGATGGCTTATTTGACAATTTGTCAATACTTTTTTTTTTTTAATCAGAAATAAAAGTACCTGTGATTTACTAATTTTATGAATTATATTAATAAGAAATATCTGCTATCCAATCCTGCAACCTGGAATTTTCTTTTCTGGTAATGGTTCCTGGATGCACATTGAGAAACCATCAGCTGAGGATCTACCTCACATTTTCTACACTCTCCTACAGCAACTGTACTAATAAAAGTAGTTTCTTTAATAATAATTAATAAGTAGAAAAATCTATATTTGTGTGATAGCATTTGATGTTCTCAGCATCATGTGCAGAATGATGAATTACTAAATGTGCAATTTAAGAAGGTATCAATTTTACTGCTCCTGAATATCTTAGAATAAAATTTCAGTTTGATAATGTTTTAGAAAGAACAGATCAAGCTGATTTTCTCTTATAGAAGGTGTTATGTTTTATCTTGATTTACACTCTGTCTCAGCAACTCACCTGCTTTCTTCTGTTGTTTGATTATCTTACAACCCATTCCAATCTTCTCTACCACTCTCTTATATTCCTTTATATCAGTTTTAGTGGCTGCTTTGCAGTCATTTAGATGCTAAAATTTATGGAGTAGGAAGCAAGAATTTACCTTGTCATGTCTGCGTCCCGATTTTCCCTTGATCTTAACTTCCAAAAAAGTTAACTTTACAAACTGTGACTTAGCAATACCATGAAATTTCTTGGAAGTCAAATGTCAAACAAGATGGAAAAGATAAATGATTTATGGGAAATAGATACTTGTCCATAACTGAAGTCACTGACTGTGGAAGTGCATATGCCCATTGTGAAGTTTATATTCCTCATGCTTCAACTTCTATTCTTCTGTTTCTTTCTGCAAAACTACTGATGCTTCTATTTTGTTGATTAATGTTAATGAGTTAAAAAGTAGTCTCCTGCTGATTTCAGTCATAGTTATGGTGCTTTTACTTGATTATGGGATTTTTACTATGGTGACACAAATGCTATTAGATGACAAAATTTATTATGAATATACTAACAGGCAGGACAAGAAATTTTCTGCTGTAAATAAGTGTCAGATACTTGATAGATATCCATCAACTTAGTCTCACACTGGAAAATGTAAAATGAGGTTTTAAACTTAGAGAAGTTTCAGGAGAAATCAATATCTGGGCAGGAAAAATGTAGCTACTACAACTTGACCTTTTGGTTGTAACATAACTTGAAGGCAAAGAGAAATAGATAAGTCTATCCTTACAGATTTTTACTGTCATTCTCAGCTCATTAATACCTTTGCGTTGTGGAGACTGTTAGGAAATGGTTGCTAAATTATGTCAGTTTAACAAAGTAGCAGCGGTAAACAAATTAGGAAAATTCAATGCTGCTTATCTGAATTCAAAACAAGAAATTAAATTGAATGCGGGCAATTTTAAATTTGGTCATAGTTTAGATAAACAATGATGAATAAATATGTACAACATTTGCAAATATGTGCAGTATTTTAAAACATTTTCTTTTCTAAAAACCAAATATTTGCTCTATTTAATAGCTATCTGTTTATATCTGTGCATGAAATAATTGCTCAGATCTTCGTCTTTATTAAATATTGAGCTTAGAAAATATGAGTTTAGACAAACAAGAACTCAGCTTTGCCTATATCATGTCGAACTGTTTAAAAAGTAATCATGCTTTCCTCAATCTGCTAGTTTGTATTTCTGTTTTTAGAACATATTCAGACACACACATGGCTTAGAACAATATAATATTAATAAAGTGTATTCCATAAAGTATTAAAACATTTTGACACAAACTTTTATTCTCATTTTTATCTGATATTTCATAATAATCATACTTTAACACACACTTTTTCTTTCTAAAGTAGAGCCATTGAGGCTGTGGAGAGTTCTTACACGATAGAGATGTCATGTTTTGAAGCTATCTAGAGAAATAACTGGTACTTTGAAAGGTCACATTCAACTAAAAATAAAAATACATTCCATTTTAGTGTTTTAAAGTCTTCAAACAGCCTGGGCTGATCTTTCAGATCTGGTAGAAATAAGTATAACTTTCTTTCTCTTTGCATATATTTCTATGGTAAGTACAGATTCATTTATTTGGGAAACACTTCTAACTAACAAAGGACAAGCAGGCAGCTGAAGGTATTTAGTAATACAGTAAAATGCTGAAATAGAAACACCATCCCTCAGGACAGATACTTCTTATGAGAAACAAATACATTAAGCTCTGCATTCAGATTCATAAACTTGCACTTTCCTGGAACTGCCAAGACATGCCAAGCAGTTAGTGTTGTTCAGAAGATCATCTGTTGATTCCAACACCTCATTTTAGTAGGAAGTGTTATTGCTGAGGGCTGAGTTCTGCATTTTTTTTTAAGTAAAACTCCCAGTAGAGAATTTCCTTAGCAAATTTATTAAGATACTACATGATAATACATAGTTCCACAGTTAATTGTTTTTCTCTCTTCATTCTCAACACAAAAGAATTGTAGATGCAGTTATTTCTTGAGGCCCCTTCCAACCTCTATGATTCTATGAAAAAGGGGGAGGTTTTATCAAAGCAGCAAGTGTTCAGAATCACAGAATCACCAAAGATTGAGTCCAAGCCCCCTGCCAATGCAGGTTCCCTACACCAGGTCACACAAGTAGGTGTCCAGGCGGGTCTTGGATATCTCCAGAGAAGGAGACTCCACAACCTCCCTGGGCAGCCTGTTCCAGTGCTCCGTCACCCTCACCGTAAAGAAGTTCTTGCTCACATTGGTGCGCAACTTCCTATGCTCCAGTTTCTAGCCGTTTTCCCTTGTCCTGTCTCCACACACTGCTGAAAAGAGTCCGGCCTCGCCACTCTGCCCCCCATACCTTAGATTATTTATAGACCTGGATCAGGTCCCCTCTCAGTCTTCTTTTCTCAAGGCTAAGCACACCCAGTTCACTTAGCCTTTCTTCACAGGGGAGGTGCTCCAGGCCCTTCATCATCTTTATGGCTCTCCGCTGGACTCTTTCCAAGAGATCCCTGTCTTTTTTTTGTACTGGGGAGCCCAGAACTGGACACAGTACTCCAGATGAGGCCTTACCAGGGCAGAGTAGAGGGGGAGGATCACCTCCCTCGACCTGCTGGCCACGCTCTTTTTAATGGACCGCAGAATGCCATTGGCCTTTTTGGCTACAAGGGCACACTGCTGACCCATGGCCAACTTGTCGTCCACCAGGACACCCAGGTCCCTCTCTGCAGAGCTCCTCTCCAGCAGGTCATCCCCCAACCTGTACTGGTGCTTGCAATTATTCCTCCCCAGATGCAAGACTCTATACTTGCTTTTGTTAAACCTCATCTGGTTCCTTAAAGTGTTGCTGGTGATGCTATAATATATTTTCTTAATGGTCAACAACTGAGTTCTATTTTGATACCTTGGTCTCATAATTTAGTGAGCTGTATCATAGGATGCCTTGGGTTGGAAGGGACCTTAACAATAATCTAGCTTCAACATTTGTTTCCACTAAAAAAACTTGTAATATACAGCAGATTGTACCTGGAAACAGGGAAGACCACTCTTTTCATGGTTTGTTTATCTCAGTGAGAAACTATGATCTAGAAGGAAAGACAAACTCCTTTCTTCTTAAGTTTCTGAAATAAATGTTGTAAACATATTATTTGTTATAGCTGAGTATCCATTACAAAAATTGTCAATGTCAGGGACACTTCACACCAAATTTGGAAAAGGAACCTGGGTATATATATTCCTTCAGTGTAAATAAATCCAAGATCAAGTGCTATGATGCAATACCAAAAAAACCTCACTCTTCTTTTTTTTTTTTTTTTTTTTTTTTTAAATAAATAAAAATTCTGTTGCACAAAAAAAATCAAACTTCAGAACTTTTGTGATAGCATTTGGCTGCCTTGTGACTTACTCTTCAATGTACAGGGCATTGCTTTTGATGGGAGCTAAAATAAGAGCAATAGAGACATGACAAGAAGTTACTCACGGAGAGAAATTTCAGAGATAGTTCATGAACAGATTTTTTGCAATATTTCAGGCTATTGCCTTCTAAGGTTATTCACAAGGTCTTATCTTAAAGCTTCTGTGTCCAGCAATTACACAAGCAATTTATCTTTCATAAATAAATAAATAAATAAATAAATATTACCAGTATAAAATTTATCAAGACACCCTTTTTATCTCTACGTTTACGTTAAACCTTCAAGTGAAATTTTCATCACCTGTTAAATTTAAGAAACTTCAAAGAGTTCTGAAGATGAAAAAAAAAAAGAAGAAAAATGCACCCCTTTTTTTTTTTTTTTTTTTTTTGTCCTATAGAAGACAGTGTTGGCCCAAACTGGAGAAAATCCCTCAAACATGATGAATTGAGGAACACGCATCTTCTGATTGATCATGGCAAGCTTGTGCATTCAATTATCATTGCAACTGAAAGCAATCAGCAGTCATCTGATTTTCACAGCTGGTAGTAAATTTCTTTATTCACCTATGAGCAATAGGAAGATTAGTCATTCAGAGCTATTCAGCTAAGGTGCTTCACCTTTGGCTTCAAAAATGACCATGAGGTATCCCTCAAAAAGACATGCTGACTTCCATATCCATTAACCTCTCAAAAGAGAACAACAGTGATATCAGAAATAGGATGCCTTTGTGTAACACCATGTAGAGTTCAAGTATGTTTGGACCACAGTAAGTTTTCAAAATGTAATTAGTAAAGAGAATTTACATATGTGTAATAGGAAAGGCATGCCTCATTTATGTTTATAGGGGGTGCAAACATGTGGAAAGATATATATATTTAATTATATTTAATATAGAATTATTTACTTTGATTTTTCTAGCATGTCTTAAAAAAACAAAGTATTACTTTGTATGAGGAAATTACTTCAAAGGATAGCTACGTGAATCTCTGTACATTTAACAAGGATTGCTGTGAGAAATAATTGCTTTAGTTCTCGGGGGGGGGGGGGGGGGAGGGGTGGAGGGAGATGGAGGGGGAAATAAATAATTAAAAGAGACTGATAATAAAACTAGTACTACATTATGCAAATACACAGCCCAGGGAGGTTTGGCACAAAACTCATTGAAGTATATGTTGTTTACAGGCACCTTATCTTTCTGTTATGTTATTTATAGGCTGGATTGTGCATTTGTTTATGTGTATCCAGAGAAAAATGAAGAGCTATTACACGCCTTTGTGTCTTCACCCATGTCTTGTGCTGAAATGGTGATCTGATCTTAGCATACGCTCATAGACGTCATGAACTTTGACCTAAGCTGAGAACCCTCAGGTTACCTCAAAAGGGTGAACAAAGGTGTACTGGAAGTTTTATTTTTTCTTTGGCTAATTGGTTAAAATAAAGAACATTCAGGAGGTGGAATTTCACAGTACTCTTCTGTTAAAGTAAGATGTTCAGTCACCACAAATATTTATATTGAAATGATAAATACTGATAAATATGATAAAAATGATAAATATTTTTCAGTGTGGAATCTCTCTTTCAGGATTGAATTTAAAAGAAAACGAAGTTCTTATCTACAAAAATGTTGGAAAAAAGCACAGGATGAACTAACATAAATTTCTTTGCTTTGAATTTGCTTGAATAATTCCTTGAATAAGGCAAGATTTAATCATGTAAATTGCCACTGATCTGGACCACACACCTCTGTATATGCTAGATATAAATAGGGAGTGCCACAGAGGCCTAATTCTAGAAATCTAGAGTTAATGAGTAATTTTTGTGATAGCCCTGAATACTAGCAATTTATTTTTGGTCTTGAATTGATTTGCTGAACTTGTAAAATGTAGATTTCATCCTAGTTCATACTAGTGACAATGCATATGAGAACTAAATTGATGCTTGTTCATCTGATGTTGCTTCCACCAGATGGAACTGATGATGTTCAGCCTGTTCTGGGGATATAGCTGTCATAGAAACAGTAAAGAGCCACCAGTTGGTGAGGACTTCTCAGTAATACTATCACAGATCAGATTTGAACTTAAACCATATAACTTATCATTCATTTGTAACAACTTACTCTTTTATTTTTAACCACTTTAAGTTGTTAATCATAATTTTTAGTGTATGCATTATCCTTTAATATAAATGTGGGGAAAAAACTGTAAATTGTAAAGAGAATTAATCATAAAATGAGCACCGCATACTTAGAAAAGTCAGTAGTTTACTACATTTTCTCATTGTGGCAAAAGAATAGTTGAGTTTTATCATGCTACCTTTTACAAGGTAGATGTACTGAAGAAGTAAAAAGTAGCTGAATACTTCTGACTCTGGGCAACTTATTCTAGTGGTAAGCAACCCTGCACATAGCAGGGGGCTTGAAACTACATGATCGTTATGGTCCCATTCAACCCAGGTCATTCTATGATTCTATGTATACCAACCACGGTAAGTAAAATTCTGGAAAGCAGTAACAAGTGACAAGGCAGTTTCCTTTAAAACTCAAAGCCAGCAGACTGACTCTGAAGTGACCCTTCTTTAGTACCTTTCTGATTTTATGCAACTGGGGAGAATGCTCTCTTTATCAAAGTGCCGCTGTTCCAGAGCTAAGATGTTGAAAGTGTTATAGATCTTGTTACATCCAGTGGCTTAGAAAACAGTGATTTTTGTCTTTTTGCATTCTTTTCTTTCTCCTTCATTTCAGAGGTCTTAGTAATCGACAGGGTAAGCTATGAAGTAATTCTTTAATCTGAATCAGAAAGCATTTCACATAAGGTTAACTTGTTTGTTTTGTTTTGTTTTGTTAAGGTTTCATTTATCTTGCCAATAATAAGAACTGAGGAAAAAATAATCATGGGAATTTCAGTGCATGATTGAGCATTGCATCTTCCTGTGACTAAAAGCAGTGTTACATTTGAATAATTGAATATCACTGTTTGAAAATTAGGCTATATGCAGTACTTAAATTGAACTCTAAAAACATAGGTAATCAATATAACATAAAATTTGTTAGAATTTGAAATGTCAGTAGAACAGCCATGCTAGAATCAAGTGAAGTCTTATGTCTTGTTTGGGAAGAAACATTTCTAGGACATGGGTCATTTTCTACTTATCCTAGGAGATCCAGGGTCATCAGTTTTAGCACTGATCCTGGAAATATTTTTCGGTGGTTTGCTGATCAGCAGTTTTGGACTGTAATGAACTGTATTACTTTCTCTTTTTCTTTCATTAAATAGACATTCTTAGTGAGGCAGTACACTGAAAGATGAAGGTAACTTAATCTCTCTTTTTCAGACTTTATATGTTAGTGAATCACCACATGAGAAGAACCTTAAGTGTTTTCAGAGCTCCAATAGTGACTACACGTCAATGAAAGCTTTTTAACTTTCCAATCTGAATTAATTTCCTGTGCTTTCTTACTAGTACTCCAATCTTAAAGCATATCTTTGACCTGCTTTGGCAGACATATAACTCTTTGTTGCTTTTTCATGTCTTGCTATTCTTACCAAAGATGAAATCTAAATATCCCAGAGGAGTAGCTAAAATCTGATAAGCTAAGACAATAACAATGCCCAGAGAGGTTGTGGGTCCCCCTTCTCTAGAGGTGTTCAAGGCCAGGTTACATGGGGCCCTGGGCAGCCTGATCTGGTATTATATCTGGAGGTTGGTGGTCCTGCCTGCGCTTGGAGGTTAGAGTTTAATGATCCTTGAGGTCCCTTTCAACGCAAGCCATTCTATGATTCTATGAATAAACTAATGTTGTCATAGCATTAAACTGTAGGGCTGAGTATTAGTGGAGGAACTTGTCTCTATTACTTGATAAGATGCAGAAATTTTCTTGTGCAAGCTGTTAAAACTGCCTTCTCTTTGGAATACACTTGCTTTCTGTCTCCAGTATATGTTATATAATCACAAATCTTTTCTTTTCCCTAAAGCAATCGGTTTTCAGTTATGTTTCAATTAAATCAATGATACTTTTATTCTACCAAGTGTCTTTTTAAAAGAAAAATAAATAATTAAATAAAAACATGCCTTTGAAACCTTATTTCTTCATAATTTCTAAATGCTGTCAGTATGCTTTGTCTACTTTTCACTAACATCCTATCTTTCTCAAATGAGACATAAATCAGTCTTTCTTGACTCAATAGTCTTGTGTGTTTGTGCTATTACGCCTCTGAATTTTGTACGCTCATAATCAAATTCATCATATATACTCCATAGATGTGTAGTTTAATACTTCTGTAGATGTTAATACATCTTTTGACTTTTTAACCTTAATAAACACACTGTCCAGATTATTTCTACATTACAAAGGAAAAAGCAACCTTTGTACATGGTATTCCATGAAAGTTTTCAATTTGATGAAAGATGTGGTGATGGCTTTGAAGTGAATTTCTAATGTGGTATCAAGTGAGTGTAGAAATTGGTAATATGAGAGTCAGCATTTTTGGCTACCTTTAACTATAATTACCTAAACAAGCAAACCACCACAAAAACAGATGAAAACTACTCATCAATTCTGAGACATATTTATATAATAATAGGGATCTCACTCTTCGGTTATTGCAGGGGTCTTATAAGTTAGTCTGTGTCCAGTAATATAGCTCTTTTATCTAATTATAATGTGTTGAGATCAGAGAAACTGTGCTTCCAGTTCTTATGGAAGCATATGTTCTTTTTGCAAGTACTTTCTATTGTAGTTGTTATCTGCAGAGGTGAGCCAGTTGGAGCAAGAGAAAGAACATTAATGTAGAGTTTATTGTAAAGTTGATGGTGATGCGAGTGCTTGCTTTGCGCTGCTGATGAACTGCTGGCATTTAGAATGCCCACTGTCTACTTCTGTTAAAATTGGTTTGGTGCAGTATAGTGGTGAGAGTGCCAGAGGTCATCAACACTAGATCTAGTCGAAGTTTTTTGTTCCCTTAATTGCAGCAAAGGCAACTTTGGCAAGAGCTCTGTAGCAGATATGGGATGACAGGCCTGTGTTTACTGTGGCCTCTCAACTGCAGATTTTCCAGTTTTCTAAAAGCTTGGATATTGAGGATAGTGTTGCTTTCCTTTTGAGGAAATCTGGTTATAATGTATGGGTTTTCAGGCTTGTTCTTATAATTTGTGTTTTATTTCAGAGCAATATAAACCATTGTTGTATCAAGAAGTTGTCTTTTGGTTTATGTGTGAGTACCTATATTATTGAAGGAACACAAAACAATGATTATTAGTCCAATTTTTTTATTATAGGAAATGTTTCTAAAACTGCAGCATTAGTATATAATCTGAAATGAAATGAGATTGCTTCAGTAAGGGAAACTATGTTGATGTGCTCTAGCTGTAAATGAACAGTGCCATATTTCATCAGTGAAGAAACTTCAGGTACAATTGCATACGAAATGTGCTGCATAAACAAAAGAAAACACGTCTCACTTCTTTCAGTGATTTACATATATAAATGAAAAGACTAGGAAACCAGGATTCCACATGGATTTGTGCAAATCCAAATGCCCATGCATTCCTGAAACAATGAATTAATTAAAATTATTTTGGTTGATTCTGTGGGATAATCATATTCTTCGGTTAAAAAATCAGTGAAAGATAATTCTATGAATTAGATTGTTAGGAACAGAAAATTTATTTTAAGATTCTAAAAATGTTGAATGCTGCTTACATTTTCTCTACATATTGGTGATTTTAAAATCTTGTCATGAGACTACCCAGATAAGAAATTTGTCTGAATAGGCTAGGAATAATGTAATGAAACATACAGACTTTAAAAAGTACAATGAACTAAATGTGAACACATTTCAGCCAAAATTATGGTCATAAGCTTCTCATTAATGGCTAAACTTATACACCAAAGCTTGACAAATGCACAGTTGAGTAATGCAGTATGTGATACAGTTAATCTTTCCTTTTAGGGTATGGAAGGATGCAAGTGTTTATCTTCCAGTGCTGTTCAGTGTTTTCACAAATAGTTCCTGATTTGCATGTAGAAGGAAGTACAACTTGCAAATGAAAATACTAACTTGTTTTTAAGCTCAAAAAAGGCCTGTTCTCATTTTAGATGAATTGATTAGCCCATTTGTAATAATAATGACTTATTACTATGTGACTTCTTTGAAGTTCTTTGATGGATATCTGATCCTTAAAGTAGTGCCAAGTTTTGTGTATTTAAACTTGTTTGCTATGGGCTTTTATACTCATCATAACCATTTCCCTGGAGATATTCATTGCTCTGGATCCCCTCCTGTGAGGAGGATACACCTCCTGCTATGAGCTTCCTTCAGTCTCTGAAGACTCCCTTAATGAGAGCTTCCTTTCTGAGGAATGGCACTTTCCTCTTGGGAAAAGAAAGGATTGGCTTACAAAATGAATGGGAAGTTTAGAAGAAAAATGCTTACTTCAAGAAGACTTGTGTTGGCTTAGTGCCTGGGCTTCCTAGCAGTTGATTCCTGAGGTATAAGACTCCAGTATCCATAGGTGGCACTGAAGGAAGTCTCCAGAGTTGTGATGAGTCATTTACTTTTGGGTTGAGTGAGGAAGAGAGAAGAATCTGTACAGCTTGTGGCCAAAATATATATTTTTTCTGAGATAGGCTATCCATCATCTTGGATGGTTACTAGGTGTTTTTAAAAGGTTATGGCATGCGTGTCTGACCTGCAGGCTGCATGTGGCCCTGCACAGCTGGCACTGTAGCCCTGCCACTGTCCCACAGCCCCTGACCCACTGTTTCTGTGGCTCTGCCCTGCTGAGTGGCCTGGCCTGAGAGAGCATCCATTGCTCCGCAGCAGCCAAAGGTTGGTGCACTATTAACACAGTCTGAGCTGGAACCAGGGCAAAGGGAGGTGCAATGCCATCTCAAGTTATAGCAAATAATTGCATGTGTTTTGATTCATTGGCTCAACACAGTCCTGTGAACAGCAAAATACGTGCAACCTTGCTTTTGTTCTGAGAAAGGAAGTCTTGAAATCTGTTCTCAAATTCCTAAGTTTTTTGGTAGATTTGCAACTCCATTTTTCAGTCAACATAAACATATTATCTGGGAATTGTCAAATGGATAGCATAGAGTTATAATCAGACATACAACACAAAATCTGACTGTGCCTCCTTACTTTTATAAGCCTTCTTTTAGCAGAGAAAAACATTCCTCGCATCACAGTCATGCTTTATTCATGTCATCACTTTGAATCGGCATGTACATTTGTGAACAAATGTTTTCGAGGATGAAGCACAGGAAGAGTAAAATTTAATCAAAAATCTCTGATGAACACTGAGAACTCACTAAGAATTGCAGCCACTGTCATCAAAACAGATATTGATGCATTAGTTTCAAAAAAAAACAGGGTCACATATCCCCCTCATTCTGTCTTTCTGAAGCTCTCTTATTTGTTTTAATAAAAAATATTGAAGATTAAAATAAGTTTTGTTACTTATATACATGAACTATATTATATGCTTTATGAGTGCTGCTCTGAAAATAATGCTTCCTGTTTTATTATATTGGCCCACAGCATCACAGGTGGTATGACAGTAGGGGTTGAACCTTCCCACCAGTATCCTGTTACACGTTGGTTCTGTGTGACAGATGGCAGCAGAGGGGCAGTATGATAAAATGATATCTGACGTGGAAGTATGGATGAAGCAAAGATGTGTTGCCGAATTCCTTCATGCAAAAAAAAAAAAAAATTGCACCCATTACCATTCACTGATGCTTGCTGAATGTTTGTGGAGATGAAACAGTGGATGTGAGTACAGACAGGTGTTGGGTGGTGTGTTTCAGCATGGCAACAGTGACTGTGGGTCACTTCCAGAGGTGTAGATTTTGAAGATCGTTGCATTCAGGCTCTTGCTCATCGCTGGCAGAAATGCATAGCTAATGGTGGTGACTATGTTGAAGAATAGTGTTTTGTAGCTGGGATTTTGCTCTGTCAAATAGTGCTATTGAGGTCTTGGTTTCAGTTGCAGTTTCCACAGAAATAATTAGGAGGCACTACTTTTAGAGCAACCTATTTATATGTGGCCCAAGACAATTCACTGCTTACTGACTACAGCCCAGTCAAAACAAAAGGTTGGAGACCTTTGGGTTATGTCATTAAAATAAATCTCTTTATTATTATAAACCTATTAAAGGATTATTTTAAGAATAAGTAGTGCAATTTAAAGCCTTTTAAAAGATCTTGCTAGTTTAAAACTAAATAATTATGTACTTCTTAGTTAGATAGTCTGGAAGAAATATCCACAAAAATTTAAGGAACTCTTTTTCATCGCCTGACTACACTGAAACTTTTATTTACATATGTAAATACATAAACAAAAATGCATCTAAAAATGTTTTATAATAATACAATTAAAAATTACACTGGAATGAACATTATTATGAAAAAATATACAGGAATGAAGGTATATCAACAGAAATACAAGCTGACAGTCTTTGTGAAGTCCCTACAAGCACGGATACATCAGGATTTCTTGATAAAGCCTCAGATTTCAATAGGACACCAATTAAAGTGTATGAGCTATGAAGCACTTTTGTTGTTTCACTCCGAAACACTTTTTGTGTGATTTTAGTACACATGAAAGACACAAGAATGACAGCCCTGGAGAACGAAGGTTTCAGTTTATCCATATAATGGGCAAAAAACAGGCAACAAGAGTGAATTTTCTCAGCGCAATTCTGGAAGGAAGCTTCTAAGGGTTGAAACACAGTCATGTATTTTGACCTTTAGTAGATAATCTGAAGTAACCATGCAGGCTCTCTGAGTCTAAATAATCAGATTCTCTAAACGTATCCTGCATGCAAAACTAGTTAAATATGTCCATTGTTGCTTTGGCTGATTTTGAAATTGGACAAAGTTAGACCTGGCATAAAGTATTCGTCAGTAACAAAAATGGATATTATACTATTTTCTAATACACTACAATGCTTCAGTTTTCATGGTCTATCAGCTTTTAGCCCTTCTGTTTACACTGCTACAGAGATATCCTTTAGTGTCAAAGGAGTTTGTTTTTTTTCTAGATATTTCCAGAAGCAGCCAACTTCACAACAACTCCAAAAGCATTGTTGAAATACAACTACTGGACTGTAACGATGATACAACAAGGCCATAGGAACTGAGTAGCAATTGCATTGTCAGTAATAAGTCCATGACATCAACTTAGAGACTTTTTGGCTGTTTTGGTAACACAGTCACAGGAAGCTAGTTCATTAAGCAAAAGGTTTTTTTTTATTTTTTGTTTTTCTTTTTTCCTTTCTTATTTGTTTTCTTTTCCTTTCTTTCTTTTTCTCTTTTTCTTTTGTGGCTTACATAAGCAGCAGGCAGAGAGTGCTGCTGATGTCCAGAATACAGTCTGTTCTCAGTTCTATATCACATATGCACATATCTTACTGTACTGAGGAAAAAAATAGATAGGTAGCATTGTAGTGCAATCTAATATACAATTACCTTTGTTTCCACTTAATTCAAAGTTTTAATCGAGAGTGTTAACAGCTAGAATGCAAGCTACTGTACCCTGGAGAACCTCAAATGTATTATAAGACATGAACTCCACTCTTAGTATGGTTCTGCAAAAAAGGCTAAGCAAAAATTAATGGCCAGTGCTACAATGACTGTATGCTTTCAGTAAAACATGCTTCAGAGTACATTGACATTTGCCAATTAACAACTAATTACTCCGAATCACCCTAGTTTGGACAGGAAAGAGAAGGATGACAGCACTTTCACAGTACAGATGTTGGAGAACCTTTTGTCATCCATTTTGCTCTGAATTAACAGCGTATGGAAGGGAGGGTTTATTCTGATCCATTTTTGTATGGCTATTTTACATGACTCGTATTTTCTTCCACAACTTTCTTGAAAGACAATCCAGTCCCCCTTTCATCATCCTATTTTGTAATCAATAGCCTTGTGTTTCATTATAAAAGGTTCAGGCATCTCCAGACAGTATTGCTATAAATCTGGATGTGCGACACAACATTAAATGAATTGCCATAAATTTTAAGTGGCTGTATTCTGGCATTGGTAAAGAAACTCAGAGAGCATATAAAAAGCAATGGAAAATGCTAAACAAAATGAATGTAATAACTGAAATCAGAGGTCTGATTAAAAAATAGATACACTTGTTTATGTTTTTGAGTTTTAGTTTCCTAGTCCAAGGAAGGAATATGCAATATGGATGAAGAGAAATATTTATATTTTGCCTGAATAACAGCAAGCTGTCTTGCCTCACTCTGGATTAGCCTTCTTTCCTTCCTTTCTGGGGATTAGACTTTGTGGTCCAGGAAGGCTTTTGCAGTCTTGTGTTTCTCCACTTCTTTCATTTTTTCTATAAAGAGAAAAAGACTATTTTCATGTTAAATAAACTAATAATACATAAACTTAAAACAGGGATCTTTATTTAAGCACTTGTATAATATTGGTGTGATATTTCAGCATTCTGAACAAATTCAGAGTTTGTACTAACTTCTGGACACCAAGCCTTTTTAAAATTAAGTTCTGAAGAGCTTCAGGGTTTTTTATTAATATTATTTTTTTATTTTTATTTTTTACATAGATCTTCTGATGTGCAGAGTGTGATTTAGATGCACAAGTTTCAAGACTAAGATGATAAGTGTTTGTGGCAGGCTGCCTAAACATATCTTTAGCTTTAAACACCTGAGTAGTCAGTTGGATTTCAAGACTTTTGCCTGAGAATAAGGCTTTACTTATGTGTAATAAACACGCACTTTGTTAGAACAGAGTGTGGGGGTCCGTTTCACAAGAATGGATGTAACCTGCATCAGTCACAAAGATGACACATCATTTGCTTCAAAATAATGTATTTGGTGCTTTCTATGAAATGTTTATGGCATTTCTTGCCCTGGAGTATCTGCTTATGCTTTCCCACTCACCTGATAAGTTCCATTGCCTGAGGCCCACCGTCTGTCAAAGTCATTATTTGGAAATGTCACTGGAGCAATGAAATAAGAAAGAGGTGAGAAGCTGACATACGAGGCTTAATGTACAGCAAAGCTCCATTGCTCTTGTGTGATCTGTGATAGGAATCTACCAGCAGAACCTCTGTTTTCAGTTGGGTTGGATCAGTCAATCTGTTGTTCACATGGAAATGATAAGCTCATAATTTCAGATTTGTGAATATGACAATATATTTTATTGGATCAATCATACCCTATAAAGCTTTGGATTTGATTCACCACATTTTTATATATCTTCTAAGCCAGTACAGCTCTGTGAATTTCAGAGTATTGGTCTCATTTCAGATTTGAGTACTACTCTGTTAAACCATTTTTATGCTAATTAA
The DNA here is from genome assembly GCA_037305975.1 of Chrysolophus pictus. Lineage (NCBI taxonomy): Eukaryota > Metazoa > Chordata > Aves > Galliformes > Phasianidae > Chrysolophus > Chrysolophus pictus. Next base: position 51,783,590 of record CM074577.1, read on the forward strand.
TGAATCCTAATTCTGAAATGATGTCTGCCATCTTTTCACTGTACTGTACATCACTTGGCAGGTGCATATGTACTTGCTGTGTAATTTATGTCTTGCAGGTGTCACTAACTCCACAACAGAAAACAGAAATATTCTTGGATGTATTTGGTAATTACTGTGTTACTAACAGGGTAATTGCACTCTTATTTCTGTCTACAAATTACATGGTAGTCACACTCAGAATTACCATTAAAGACATTTTCAGTAGACACCAGTGAATAAATGCTCTTTAATTACAATATAACTACATGCTTATTACTGTATGGTAGAATAAAGTACTACTTGATTTTGTACACTTTGTGGCATTGTCATAGCAACCAAAGGTCCATGGACATCATTTACAGGAACACTATCTGTGCCAATCACCAAATTATTTTGAAAGTATCTCTCTGAGACTACAAAATGGCAATCTTGGCAGAGGTGGTACCCCTTCTTCAGTAAGCAGTTCAACCTGCAAGTAAAGTCTCATTCAGTTAAAGTTAATCCTGCCATAGTTTTCAAAGGTCATTGTGACTTCTCTGCTTTAAGCTGACAAGAACAGTGTCCACGGGCAAAGTGAGAATGAGTATTTGCATATTTTCTTGCACCAAGAAAATAAGAGCCTGAAGCTCCAAAGAACTGCAACACTTTCCCATCAACAGCAATGCGCTCTCATTCAGAAGTTGACTCCAAGCTGCCCTACGTAACCTGCTTGGCCATGAATTTTAGAGTTTAACTACTATAAAGTAGCACCTGCCATGCATTTCAGAGTTTCAGAAGAAAGTGTAAGGATTACAACTTCTAATAAATTACAGCAGATGAAACTCAGAGTTCTAAAAGTGTAGAAAGAGATGTTTTTTATTTAGTTAACTGTGGATAAAAAGTGAGAAGCTTCATCCTTACTCTGTTTATAAGCGGTGCAGAATGGCAGAATATTCAAAATGTTGATCTGGTTTCAGAAATCAGAAAACCCAGGAACTCAAAAGAACCAATCTACACATCGTGCCAAAATTACAGTCTACTCCAGATCACTTGGAGGAAAGTCCTTCACTGGCTTCTGCTAGTAGTCCCAAACATTCTCAGAAGGGAGTACTTTCCTCACTGAGTCTGGTCTAGAGGGTTTATATGCTTTTAGCTCTAGAATCACCTTACCAAGAACTGTGACCTGCCTTCAGACTTCACAGACATAGTTAATCATGATCAAATTCTTGAGTGTAAGATTTTAGAGTCTGTTTTATTGCAAATACAATAGGCAAATTAAATGAGATTCAATTAATCACTAAGATTTGGATAGCCTGAGTTCTGCAGAGTGTTACTCACAGTTTAAACAAATAGGTAGCATTTTCAACCCTTTAGACCATGCTGTGCCATTCAACAGGCTTTAAAAATGACTTAAATTCTTCCTGTGGAAGCATGGAAATGCAAAACAAAAACCAGGCACTGCAGAAACTCGATCTCTGTTTTGACTTCTAAGTTGTAAAAAACCTTTCTGTTTGCTAGTTTGTTATCCTCCCTGGTGGCAGTGCTTATTCACATACCTTGCCACTTTCAATAATGCACTGATTTGCAGATAATGGGAAAAATATTTTCCATCTCAAATTTCAACCTGAATCTGATCTTTTATGCCAGCAGAAGGAGAAATGATTGAATGTAATAGATGTAAAAAATTCAGCTAATCATGGGCATTGAAAGAAGAGAAATACCTTCAGTTAACATTCAGTTACATTTTGATAAATTCTTTCTAGTAGTCCACTCTGCTCATGTTTTACCCCCTCAAGGATAGTTTATATCTTTCTCACAAATTTTCTTATTAATATGAGAAGTTGAAATTCAAAGAGCAGTCAACAGTTACTTTGAGCAGTGTCACTAAACCAACTTTATTTTTCTCCTACTTCCTTGATTTGAGTTCATTTAAATCTAACTTGAAGGGCTGGCAAAATAACAGTAGACTAAAATAATGAATTTCTTTGTTTTAGAGTAATAATACATTTTGTTTGAGGCCAGAATTTTCAAAATGATTTAGCACGCATGACATATTGGCAGTCTTTATTTTCAGAGGATTCCTTCTTAATCTAAAATATTGTAGTTTATTTTTGAAGCAGAATTGCTAGGGTGGAAAACAAACTACAGACCATTCAGTGGCACTGCAAACAATTCAGAGGGAAATGTAGTGCTTGAAAGGGGTATGATTTGCTAAAGGACATTTGACAGCAGACAGAAGCACAAGACAGAACTACTGTCTCAGCTGAACTCTGTAGCAACAGTAAAGCCTAGATAGAGCATGAGTGTTCTGGGATTAAGAAATTAAATACATTATACTAAAATATTATTAGAAGACTTGAATGACATAGAAAACAAGAAACTGCTAGACTTTCACAGTATTCTCAGAAACCAACATCAAATGGATAAAACGATGCTTTCTTTGTGGTCTTTGAGACATCTAGCATGATGTCTCATAGCCTCAAGTTGTGCCAAAGGAGATTTAGGTTGGATATTGGGAAAAATCTTCTTTACTGAAAGGGTGGTTAAGCACTGGAATAGGCTCCCCAAGGAAGTGGTTGAGTCACCATACCTGAAATTGTTTGAAAAACTGCTTGGATGTGGTGTTCAGGGACATGATTTAGTGGAAGGTTATTGGAGTTAGGGTAGCATGATTAGGTTGCAGTTGGACTTGATGATCACAGAATCACAGAATCGTAGGAGTTGGAAGGGACCTCCAGAGATCATCGAGTCCAACCCCCCTGCCAAAGCAGGTTCCCTACACCAGGTCGCACAGGTAGGCATCCAGGCGGGTCTTGGATATCTCCAGAGAAGGAGACTCCACAACCTCCCTGGGCAGCCTGTTCCAGTGCTCCGTCACCCTCACCGTAAAGAAATTCTTGCTCACATTTGTGTGGAAGTTCTTATGCTCCAGTTTCTAGCCGTTTCCCCTTGTCCTGTCTCCACACACTGCTGAAAACAGTCCAACCTCGCCACTCTGCCCCCCATACCTGAGATATTTATAGACCTGGATCAGGTCCCCTCTCAGTCTTCTTTTCTCAAGGCTAAACAGAACCAGTTCACTTAGCCTTTCTTCACAGGGGAGGTGCTCCAGGCCCTTCATCATCTTTGTGGCCTTCCGTTGGACTCTTTCCAAGAGATCCCTGTCTTTTTTTGTACTGGGGAGCCCAGAACTGGACACAGTACTCCAGATGCGGCCTTACCAGGGCAGAGTAGAAGGGGAGGATCACCTCCCTCGACCTGCTGGCCACGCTCTTTTTAATGCACCCCAGAATGTCATTGGCCCTCTTGACCACAAGGGCACACTGCTGGCCCATGGCCATCCTGTCATCCACCAGGACACCCAGGTCCCTCTCTGCAGAGCTCCTCTCCAGCAGGTCATCCCCCAACCTGTACTGGTGCTTGCAATTATTCCTCCCCAGATGCAAGACTCTACACTTGCCTTTGTTAAACCTCATCTGGTTTCTTTCTGCCCAGCTCTCCAGCCTGTCCAGGTCTCGCTGAATGACAGCACAGCCTTCAGGCGTGTCAGCCAATCCTCCCAACTTCGTATCATCAGCAAACTTGCTGAGGGTCGCCACTATCCCCTCATTGAGATAATTGATGAAGATGTTGAACAAGACCAGACCCAGCACCGACCCCTGAGGAACACCGCTAGTTACAGGCCTCCAACAGGACTCTGTACCGCCAACGACAACCCTCCGTGCTCTGCCAGTCAGCCAATTCTCAACCCACCTCACTGTCCTCTCATCTATCCCACATTTCTTCAGCTTTGTTATAAGGATGTTGTGGGAGACAGCGTCAAATGCCTTGCTGAAAGCATGGTAGACTACATCCACTGCTCTCCCCCCATCCACCCAGCCAGTGACAACATTGTAGAAGGCTACCAGGTTGGTCAAGCATGACCTCCCCCTAGTGAATCCATGCTGACTACTCCTGATAACCTCCTTTACTTCCAGTTGTCTGAAGATGGCATCCAGCACAAGCTGTTCCATCACCTTTCCAGGGACAGAGGTGAGGCTGACTGGCCTTTAATTACCTGGATCTTCCTTCTTGTCCTTTTTGAGGACCAGAGTGACACTGGCTATCCTCTATTCTCCAAGGCACCTTGAAGATGACAGAGAGGTTCAGCAGTCACCTCCGCCAGCTCCTTCAGCACCCATGGATGCATCCCATTGGGTCCCATGGATTTATGAATATTGGTGTTGCCTAGGCGCTCTTGGACTGCCTCTTTCCTGACTAAAGGGAAGTCTTCCATTCCCCAGACCATTTCACTAACCTCCGGGGTCTGGGATTCCCGAGGGAGAGCTTTTTCACTGATGACAGAAGCAAAGAGAGCATTCAGTATCTCCGCCTTCTCAGCATCCCCCGTTACCAGAACACCCCCCTCACTTAGTAGTGGAGTCACATTCTCCCTAGTCTTCCTTTTACTGTTAACATACTTTAAAAAACCTTTTTTATTATCCTTTATCACCTTTGCCAGATTCAATTCCAGGCGGGCTTTAGCCTTCCTCGTCACATCCCTGCAGGCCCTGACAACATTTCTATATTCTTCCCAAATGATCAGACCCTTTTTCCACATTTCATGGACCTTCTTCTTTCTTTGAGTTTGTGCACAAGCTCCTTGCTCATCCATAAGGTTTCCTGCCACCCTTTCCTGATTTCTTGCTCACAGGGACACACTGATCCTGAGCTTGGAAGACGAGCTGTTTAAATGCTGACCAGCTCTCACAGGCCCCCTTACCTTCTAACACCCTAGTCCACGGAATAGCTCTAAGTAGGTCCTGGAAGAGATCAAAGTTGGCTCTCCTAAAGTCCAGGGCAACAATCCTACTTTTCACTTTGCTTCTTCCACTCAAGATCTTGAACTTCACCATCTTGTGGTCACTACAACCCAAGCTGCCCCTGACCTTTACTTCCTTGACAAGCCCTTCCTTATTAATGAGAATAACGTCCAGCAACACCCCTCCCCTCGTCTGTTCCTCCACCACCTGCATCAGAAAGTTGTCTTTTTTTACTGGAGGAGACAGTCTTCAAGTGTGGAGCTGACTGCCTCTCCTTAGAAAAGCTTGGAGGCTGTCCCTCCACCTCATTCTCAGCCACCTCACCCTCCAGTTTCAGGGCATCAAACCTATTACTTAGAGACACCTGAGGAACTGAGGTAGGTCAGGATGGGCGCTGCCTGTGTCGTTGAGGTGGGACCTGCTGCCATTCCTCCTCTCTTCTCAAGTTGTCTCTCTCGGGTTGACCACGGCAAGTGAGAGGGTCCACTACAGTTTGGGGGTCTCAATCTCTGCTCCTTTCTCGCAGAGAGTCACCAGTCTATCTCCCTCTCACATTCTCTAATGGCTCTTAGTCTCTCTACCTCCTCCCTAAGCTCCACCACCAAGCGGAGGAGCTCGTCCACCTGCTCATACCTTGTGCAGGTGGCATCCCTCCCATCATCCCCTGGCAACAGCAGGCTCAGGCACTCCCTGCAGCCAGAGACTTGAACCGCCACATTTCTGGGCAGGCCCTCCATTTGGGTCGCCACAGTCTTCTTGGAGCAAGCCCACCGTCTGGTAGAGACCATGTTTGAACCTGAGGTCTCCGGGTCAGACAGTAGGAGAGCGGTCTCCTCAGCAAAGACAAGGACATGGACGTGTCCTGCCAGAAGAGCCACCTCCCACACCTACTGGTGCAGTAATGGGCAGTGTGGGCTGCGTTCACACTCTGCCTTCCCTCCCTTTTATCAGTGGGCAGCAATACCTTTTCTCACCTTTTCTCACCAGGCACGTTCGGTGTGCAGAACCTAGCTTCTCTCCAGGATTGCTTTTAGCCTTGCAGAAAAAGGGTCAAGGTTAATCTCAGAGATAAGAGTGAGCTGTCTGGCTCCACCCCTGGTGTCTCAGCAGCCTGCCCACAAGCTGCCAGCTGCTGCCAGCCCCCAGCACTGGCGCACTGCTTTTGCTAGTTCAAAAAAAGCCCTAAAAAGAGCTTTTTGGTTGGCCTTTTTGCTTTCGGTCCCTTCCCCAGTGCAATTTTACCTGCTTTGAAGCTGGTCTCTGCAGCAAACATGAAGTTGTTTTCCAACCTGAGCAATTCTATGATTCTATTCTATGATTTCACTGAAGTGTAGCTATGTTTTCCATAGTAATTCCAAATGGGAAGTTTTAATAACTCTTTCTGGTGTTGGAAACCATTTTCTACCTTATGCTTATGATCCATCCAGCAGCTAAATCAAGATCAATCTGCGTTATGGATTATAAAGGATTTGAAGGGTTAACTGGAAGCTTGATTGTATCGGCAAAGAAAGAAGCACAGCTACAGGCGCCCTCATGTTGGAGTTAGATCTCCAGTTAGGATATGAGTCTCCAATCTTTTGACTTGTCTGAACTGCAGTGAATGAAGAGGAATTGTCTTGGGCCACATATACATAGGTTGCTCTAAAAGTAATGCCTCCTAATTATTTCTATGGAAACTGCAACTGAAACCAAGAGCACAATAGCACTATTTGACAGAGCAAAATCCCAGCTACAAAACACTATTCTTCAACAGTCACCACCATTAGCTATGCATTTCTGCCAGCGATGAACAAGAGCCTGAATGCAATCATCTTCAAAATCTACACCTCTGGAAGTGACCCACAGTCACTGTTGCCATGCTGAAACACACCACCCGACACCTGTCTGTACTCACATCCACTGTTTCATCTCCACAAACATTCAGCAAGCATCAGTGAATGGTAATGGGTGCAATTTTTTTTTTTTTTTTTTTTTTTTGCATGAAGGAATTCGTCAACACGTCTTTGCTTCATCCATACTTCCCTGTCAGATATCATTTTATCATACTGCCCCTCTGCTGCCATCTGTCACACAGAACCAGCGTGTAACAGGATATTGATGGGAAGGTTCAACCTCTACTGCCATACCACCAATATCTGCCTGTGATTTTGAGAGCCAATATCATAAATTAGGAGGCATTACTTTTGGAGCGGTCCTTGTAAGATATAAAATATAGTCAATACGTAAGCAATTAAACTTCTATTTATCAATATTTTTATGAAAACTTTTAAAAAAGAAAGCAACAAAACCATTAAACTGGCAGGATATTTGACCCTGTTTTTTTTTGAAACTAATGCATCAATATCTGTTTTGATGATAGTGGTTGCAATTCTTAGTGAGTTCACAAGGTGTTTGTCAGAGATTTTTGATGAAATGTTAGCCATGTTTCATCCTTGAAAACAGTTGTTCAAAAACATACATACTGCAAAAACATTGACAGGAATAAAGCATGACTGTGATGCAAGGGATATCTCTCTCTGCTAAGATAGGGCTTGTTGAAGTCAGGTAGAGAGACATGGTCAGACTTCTGAGTTGTGTACCTGATTGCAACTCTATATATACCATTTGAAAATTTGCAGGTAATTTATTTATATGGACTGAAAATGGTCTTGGGAACATAGATGGATGATTTTTTTTGTCAATCTTGAAACCTGTTCTCAAATTCCTGTATCAAAACAGAAAGCACAGCTGCATGTTATTCTTTGTTCACTGTTCAGCCAGTGAATCAAAGTGCATACAATCATAACTTGAGTTACCACTGCATTGCACCCTGTGCTCTGGTTTCAACTGAGACAGTGTTAATAGCACATTGCTGTTTGGTTGTTGCTGAGCAAAGGAAGCATGCCCAGGGCCAGGCTAGATCTCTTGGCTGGGCCGAGCTGCCGTCATGATGGTGTGGGGCAGCAGGCAGCTGCATTGTGAGCTGTGCTGGACTGTGGGTTAGACATGCTTGAGTAAGAGAATATATACTCACACACCAGGTTCTTGGAATAAACATTTTCACCTATAAGCTTTTTGCTGCAGCAGCAATCTTCTGTCCAGAGAACCGAACCAAAGAGTTATTACACAGAGTGAAGAAAATCAGCAGTTGATCTGGAAAAAGACCCATTTAAACAGGATGCATTCATCCTAAAATGATCAAGTAAAATGTTCATCGTACATGCTCTTGATTCATGCATGCTCCGTTAATGGAATAATTGAACCCTGAGTAGTTCCACTAATCAAAAGAAACAAAAAATCAAAAAATCAAAACATAGTAGGAAAACAAAGAAGAGGATGGAGAAGTCCAGTTGGCTGAGGCAGAAACTATGAAGTAGGAGATCTGAGATTACAGTCTACTTCTGTCTTAAATTTATGCCATTTGCACCAGTTATTTAAACTTTCTGTTACTCAGTTCCCTAGGTATGTACAACACAGGAATAATACCCTCTCTTTTCATTCATCTGCCCTTATTTAGCCTGTCAGATGTTTGGCACATGGATCCACCTCTCTCAGCATTCCAGTTTTGATAGAGATGTCTGGCTGACACAAATAATTGATGCAAACACCAAGAATCAGAAGTGTCTCACATCGACTTTCCTGTGTGGCTAGAATTTATAGCAAGTGATTCTACACAGCAAACACAGTATGGTACCTTCTCATTCCCTCTTTGCACAATCTTTGAGTCCAGATTCTGTTCATTTGCTGATATCTTACTGTGAGGTTTAAGAATATCCTTTTTAAATTCTACTTTCTTTATGTTCTTGAACATAGCTGTAAGTTCAGGGCTGCCTGATATTCTAATCTACTTAGGTGTGATTTTTTTTTTTGTAGAGGTATGCCTCCTTACCTAACCTAACTTCAAGGTTTTCTGTGGATTCATTATAACAAATTTAAAAAGAACATGGTGTGTAATTAGGTTAGTGTCATGAACATAGTGGGTTTGGGTTTTGTTATTAAGAAAGGTATTACTTACTTGACAGTGTCTGTATGCTGTATCTATACATGGCCTAAACAGAAAGACTCAGGAGGAAAGGATATTCTGAGAAGAACTGATACGAGTGGAGTTCTCTGCAAAATATAAACGTGGATCTGCTTATACCTGTTTTACATGTTAGACACTTTGTATAAGCAAACTGAAAATGTGCCCAGTAGTGAAGAGCAGCATGGAAGAGAGAGGGATATGATTAAAGCTACAAAGGAAGAAAAGCCTGAAGAAGTGTCTGAAGAGCAGATAGGCTGGTAGGCTGCATTGTCTGAGTGGGCAGTGACAGCAGATGAGAGAATAGGGAAGGAAAATTGAAGGTGAGGATGAGTGATTTTATTTTTAATTGGATGGGGAATCTAGAAAAAAGTTGTCAGAAAGTGGCACGCAGGTAGCTGTTTATTTTCCGTACATTTTTCAAAGAGCTTCCCATCTTGACTGAATGTTCAAAATTTCTTTTACAGAAGTCTTTACAAAGATATTAGTAATTGTCTATAAAGTGAAACTTTTCTGTCTATGATATTTTGTTGTATCTGTAGATTTGGACACAAAGGATAAAAATGCATTGCATGCATGCACACTGGAGAAAAAATGTGTTACAAATAATCAGAGGCTCATAAAGAGCATTACATCATGTCCAGAAAAAAACAACTTTCAGGATGGCAAGCATTATTTTAATTTTATCATAACGTCTCTATAATGTTTTGTAACACACATCAAAAATTAATATTCAATTTTGAATGGGTGGACTTAGCTAAGCATCATAAAGAATTGACTCTCAGCTAGCAAATCATTTTTATATTAGGCAAAGCAAAATCTTCACAGCAAATGTATGTAAATCATTAACTTTCAGTGCACCAAAGGGAATGTACTTCATACTATAACCTAAATACTAATGAAATCAACTGAAAATGATAGTCATTAGTCAACTGTGCCTTGATAGGATTCCCTGTGGACTGATATAAATTCACCATTAGAAATGGATTCACTCGTAGTCTACAGCGATCATTTAATCCCTCTGTAAAGCAGATTTAAATTCAATGTTTAATATGTTTTTTTTTTTTTTCATTTCAGGCTTCATGTTTTCATATTTGTAGATTCTTTTAATCTTTTTTTAAGTTACTTTAAGTTTTTATCTCCATTTTCTTGATTTTCTGTGAATATTGTTGGCCTATGTGAATCATACAACCACAGATATTAACGATCATCAGTAGAAGTAAACTAATTAGCACAGTGCTCAAAATAATGATGCTTCTTGCGAGTCAAATGACCCACTTTGGTTTCAGTGCATTAAAGGAATGTGTTACCATATTGAAATATAGGGGTAACTTTTTGAATGATATCCAAGAAAAAGATAGCTATAAAAATTCATTTTCTCTTTCCTTACATGCAAATAATTTTAAATGCCCTTTCAGTATCTGATTCTGACAGATTATATGAGAACATTAGTAGAGACTCAAGAACGCATACACTTACACAGCTTTTCAAACCTTGGCTGAGGTTATTTTAAAAGAGCGAGAACTAAGATTCTTGCTACATTCCTGAGTCAAATCATGCAGCATGGCACTAGGAGTATATGCTACATAATCAGGTTCTGTACCACTGTGATGTGCTCATCTCCTTACACTTGTCAGATCTGTGTAGGAAACATTAGTGGAGCAGCACTAAGCTGTTACTAGAACAAAATCTTTTTCAGGGAACACTCCCACTGAAATTAGTAAGAATTCTCTACATAGTAAAAAATATAATGAAATAAAAACTGTATAGTATTTCTTAGGAATATTGTATCTATGGGTTTTCTTGGCTCACTGCCATATGTACACAATATTTATGTTAGATAGTCATCAGACTATGGAAGTGACAATTCATTCTGCTTGCATTCTGCTTTTGTATATTCTCCCAGAGCAAGGATAATTACTGTGGGCAGTGTGTTAGGTAACATTCAAAATCATAAAACCAAACAAGAAAATGAACTCGAATATGGACTACTGATTGCCTATATACTTAAAAGTCAGCATTTTCCCTGAACAACTTTTGGCAAATTTTGGCTAGGACTTTTACAGTGAAGAACTAGGCATGGCTTTTATCATTCTCTAAAGGCAGGATGGGCAGCACAGCACAATTATTTGATTCCCTCCAAAATCTCCACAGTGTTGTTCAATATCTTAAATGCCACTCTATATCATCTCACTTTACTCTTGGGATTGCAAAACATGTTCCATCTCCCCTTCCATGCTGCCTTTTGTGCTTTCCCTAGTTTATTTAAGACAGGTGTACATTAAATATACTCACCCAAGTCATCCTACATAAAAACAGCAACAATAAAAAATTCTTAAGAGTGTATTATATACTTTATAAGTCATAAAGTATAAATAAATTATAATGATTTTTGGTACTTAATTTGAAGCAAACAATGGTGCTGCTGTGATCACAGAATCACAGAATTGTAGTAGTTGGAAGAGACTTCTGGAAATTACCTAGTCCTACCCCCTGTTAAATCAGGTTCCTTACAGTAGGTTGCACAGGAAGTCATCCAGGCGAGTTCTGAATATCTCCAGAGGAGACACCACAGCATCTCTGGGCAGCCTCTTCCCATGCTCTCTCACTCTTAAATCGAGGAAGTTTTTTCTCATGTTCAGATGGACCTTCCTGATGTTGAAGACTGTTACAGCAGACGTACAATAACTGTTCTTTTTTTCTCTCATAAGCACAAAGATATTCTTGGCAGATAGGTGCTGGAGTGCTAAACTCATGTTCTTAAATGGAGTCCAGTGTCATCCTGGTCATGATGCAAGGAAGCTGATGTGAATTACTTTCTCCCTAGAAAACAACACCATCTGTCCTCCCTCCTGTCTTTTCAGTCAGACTAGTTCCCCAATCCTGCTTTAAATTAAACAGTCTATTCTGACTGTATTGGACAGGAATTATGCTAACTCATATTTCTACTTTGTAGTAAGATAAACTTGTGGAAAGTGCATTCATACTTAATTCATTAAGTTGTTATGTTTGAATTTTACCAGCAAGGGAAAAACAGACAGCTTTTGTAAAATCTATTGGTTTAGACATTTTGAACCACATTTTGAAAAAATTTGGCCCTTAACCTAGCAGACTTTCTGTGCAAAAGTCACTAACAGAAGAATTACTGCTACTGTTATTTAAAAATCTCAGCTCAGAGCAGTACTCAATTTACATGCAAAATCCATTCAGAATGCATTAAAGAGAAAGAGAATGCTAGTTAGATCAGCCAGAACTGAAGAGATTTCAGCATTGTCCTAGTTTACACAAGATTGGATAAGAAGCTGTGGGCTTGACATGCAATTCCATCTCCCTGTCCTTACATGCATCCTTGTCATCTCGCAGTCTGTCATCTTGCTTCCCCTGGCTCCATCTCTACTCTGTTTGTTTCCTACTTCTATCTTTCCCTGTGGTCTGACCTCTGTCCTGAGGAGAACAGTTGGATGGAGAAGCATGGGGTAAAGAAGAGCAGTGAGTGCCTTCAAAACATGATAAATATGTCACCTAAGTTCAGCTTACAATTAAATGTCATTGAGGCTAAGTATGCTGTTTTATGACATCTTCTGTTTTCACAGTTGCTGAGCAGGGGATGAATTGAGAACTGTAGCCTATCCTCCAAATCCAAAACAAATCAAAAAAAAAGCAAATTTAAATCTTTTTATGCAACTGCCCTTCCAAATAAATCTGGAGTTTCTGTCTGATAATTTATGCTGGGCTGATGTTTGTTTTCTGAATGACTGTATTGGTCTATTTCTAGAGGTACCTGCCTGGAAAACAGGGAAACAGAAGACTATACTAAGTTTTACCACTGTTTAGCAAATACGTGAGGAAACAATCGTTAGGTCAGATTTTGGTTCAGTCTTGTGAACCTTACTAAGGCTGGAAGTCCAGAATCAAAGTAGAAGCACTCAGGGAGTGCTAATGACAACAAACAGGTTTTTGGAGAGCGCTGTCATTGCTGTATGGAAGAAATTAATTCTGAAACTGGGAAATGAGAAAGCTTTTTGTAAAAAACATGGTTTATGTACTATTGATCTTTTAGAACAAAATAAGAGACTGAAAACTTGGCGACTTTGTTGCTACTGATGACATATACGTTGATTTATGAAGATTTCTAGACAGATGAAATACAGGTTCCTGAGCACACTTCAACCAATAGATGATTACATCTCCATGTACTTAATATTTTTGTCCAGAACAATTTTAAGGATTATATAGTAATATCTCTTTTGTTGCATATATTTATTAATTATGTCAGTCATTATGCGCTCTTTTAACAGCCAAGACTTCAGATTTGATACAATGACTTTTCATCTGTATTTTATAGTTTCTAAAGTGATCTCTGATGGTCAAGAATACCAGTAAAATGAAGAAATGAAAGAAAATAGAGTCATAGAAAAAACATTTTTTCGAGGTCAACTACAGTACAACCTATAGCATATAATCCCTCTTTTTTTTTTTATAGCTAGCTTAAGACACCTGGTCTGAGTCACTTCTCATAACTTGTCCCATGTGCAGGGTTGTAGTGCCCAGCATGATTCTCCTGTGGGGTAGAACACCTTCATGTGTCTCAGACAAAGTGGGGAATTACCACTTGTCAGCAACAGGTACCCATGTGGAATCAGTATTGCAGTATCACAGAATCATGGAATCACAGAATAGCCCGGTTGGAAGGAACTTCAAGGATCATGGAGCTCCAACCCCCCTGCCACAGGCAGGGCCATAAACCTCCATATCTAACACTAGATCAGACTGCCCAGGGCCCCATCCAGCCTGGCCATGAACACCTGATTGTGGGGCATCCACAATCTCTCTTGGCAGCCTGTTTCAGCACCTCACCACTCTCTCTGTAAAGAACTTCCCCCTGACATCCAACCTAAATCTTTCCTCCTTCAACTTAAAACCATTTCCCCTTGTTCTGCTGTTATCTACCCTTTCAAAGAGGTGACTTTTTCTTTATAGGCTTTAGAGGGTTTATAGGCTTCCTTTAGGTACTAAAAGGCTGCAATGAGGTCGTCCTGCAGCCTTCTCTTTTCCAGGCTGAACAAGCCCATGTCCCTCAGCCTGCCTTTGTAGGGGAAGTGCCCCCTGATCATCTTTGTTGCCCTCCTCTGGCCTCTCTCCAACATCTCCCTGTCCTTCTTGTATTACGGGCCCCAGACCTGGACACAGTACTCCAGATGGGGCCTCACAAGAGCAGAGTAGAGAGGGTCAATCAACTCACTGTCCCTGCTGGCCACCTCTTTTCTGATGGAGCCCAGGATACCATTTGTTTTCCGAGCTGCAAGAGCACACTGCTGGCTCATGTTCAGTTTTTCATTCACCAGGACTCCCAGGTCCTTCTCTCAAGGACCTCTCCTTCCAGTGTTTATGTATGCCTGGGATTCCTCTGGCCCAAGTGGGCCAGAGTGGCCCAAAACCTTGCACTTTGCTGTGTTGTACCTCATTAGATCAATTTGGCCCACCTTTCAAGTCTGTTGAGGATCCTCTGAATGGTATCCCTTCCTTCCACTGTCAACTGCCCCACTCAGCTTGATGTCATCAGTAAACTTGCTGAGGGTGCACTCAATTCCCTCATGGGAATTGATAAAGTTGTTAAAGTGTACTGGTCCCAAGACAGACCCCTGGGGACACTGCTCGTTACCAGCCTACACCTGGACATAGAGCCATTAATCACCACGATCTTTCTGCGGTCTTTCAACCAATTCTTTATCCATCAGGTGGTCGACCCATCAAATTCACATCCCTCCAATTTGGAGATAAGGATGTGGTGGGGGACCATGTCAAAGACCTTGCTCAAGTCCAGATAAATGACATCGGTCACCATTCCCTTGTCCACCGATGCCGTACCTCCATCATAGAAGGCCACCAGATTGTTTAAACATGACCTTCCCCTGGTGAAGTCATGCTGGCTGCCTTGGATCACACACTCATTCATGATGTGATCAAGCATGTCATCTAGGAGGATCTGCTCCATCATCTTCCCAGGTACAGAGCTGAGACTCTCCGGCCTGTAGTTCCCTGAGTCCCCTTGCTCCCTTTCTTATAAGTAGGAGTGACGTGACCATCCAGTCATCTGGGACCTCACCTGACAGCCACAGCTTCTCAAATATGACGGAGATTGGCTTGGCAACAACCTCAGCCAGCTCCTTCAGAAACCTGGAATCTTGTATCCACATGGAATCACAGTACCCTTTAGGTTGGAAAAGATATACTGAAACCATAAATAACTCAGGAGATGTTAATGGCCACTAGAAGATGTCTTCAGTAAGTGAGACCTGGAAAGGTAAAAGGGTTCACTCTTTGACCTTCTTCACAGACAAGAAATTCTTGTGCCTCGGTTCAATAAAAAGGTGGAAAAAGCTGATGACTATAATCCTTAAGAATCATCTGCAAACCACTCTCCTTCCTTTCTCTCCTTCCCCTCAGGCCCTGCACACAGTCTGAAATCAGAATTTACTGTCATTTTGTTGATGATTCAAGAGGCAGTGACCTTCTTTCCCACAGAAGTAATGAGTCATCAGCATGGAGAACAGTAAAACGTGGTCTTTGAGTAGCCCTTTATCCATGTCTGGCTATTTATCCAAGGGCTGCAAAATACATAATGAGTATTAACGCCCATAAATTAACTGGCAGAAGGTGTATTGATGCCTCTAATCCAGACTCGTTTCCTAATGCCTAGAGTGGGATCAGCTCTATTCTAACCCTTACCAGTCAGCAGTGTGTTTATTTAAATGGTGAGGAGACACTAACAATATTAAGCAACTTGCCGAAGGTCTCACTTGAGCACTGTGGCAAATCCAGTGATTAACACTGAGATTTTAAGTCCCACACATGTGCTTCAGATACATTTGCTTCTGGGATGGAGTAACACTCCATGGATGTTACTCAGACCACTCAGAGGAAGCTAATATTTTTGTTGAAACTGTCATTTTTCTAACAATAACATGATTTTAGTGTGATGGTTATTTGAGTAGCATAAATGAGTGGAAGCTGCATCACTTACTCATGTTTTTGTTATATTTATTTGAGAGTTTCTTATGAGTTTTAGCTTGAAATTGTATTTTAAAGGCAACTTCTGGCACCATTCACAGTAGCGCAGCAGATATTAATTCTGACTGCCTTGCTTCTCTTTTTCTATTCCCTTTAACAAGTTTTTTACTAGCTTTCATCAGTGCAGATGAGGCCTGCGAACCTGGCAAATATAAAATAGATCTGTGAGGCTTGCTCATTAGACACATTTTACTTAAATGGGGGTGCAGATTGCTGTGGTGCCAAGTCAAGCAAACAAGTGAGCAGTCCAGCCAGCAATGATGAGAGATGGGAGCTGGGTTTGCTCACTGCTCTGTGTTGCCCTTGCTGTCACGTGCATCAGTGATTAACCTGCATTACTCACACAAGGCTAGACACACTGAGAAGGCTGTACAGTAGGTACAATTCAAACATATAAATCCTAAAGCTTTAACTTCGACTGTGCATTGCTATCCTTGAAACTTAAATCATTTACTTAGGCATACAGCTTAGGATCAGAATGTTTGCTATTCTTTGAGGGTCAAAAGTTTTTTCCTTCCTTGAGCAACAGTGCAGTTTGATACTAAATAAATGATCTATACTGATGGTCACGTGTGTCTATACATATGTGTTTATGTACATATCTATATGCATATTCTGCATATAGATTCTGTATTACATATGCGTGCCTGCCTGTGTATAGACAATATAGTTACTTACAAACAATACATTTATATATGAAATCTCTGCAGAGCTTATTAGATTTCTTTGAAGCTCTGTGAAATACAGTTTTTTTCTTAACTAAGCTGAAAAAAAAAAAAAAGCACAACAGTATGATATCTTTTTTTCTCCACTATGTTTGGAATGAAATAATGCAATGTGAATGCTGCTGATTGACAAAAATTCCTTATATGTAAGTTTTTGCCATCTGATATTCAGTATTGTATGATAGTTCATTCTCTTTTCCCCTCTCCTCATTTTCTTGCTTCCTATGTCTACTTGTCATATATACTTTTACATGCAGAGGTTACTATTCCCTGTATGTGGGCAATTTACTTGGTAGAAACATGACCTAGCTAATCATCATGCTAGTGCTAAAGAAATATAAATGCTTTGTAGAAATAATAATAGGTGCATAACACTTTATTGATTTTGGAAGAAATATGTCCATTATGAGATATTTTGTTCCTTATGCAGCCTTTCAAGATCTCTGTAGTTTTATTCTTACTTAGTTTTTGCAGTTCATTAATCTAGACCTTGTTTGCATCACAAAGACTGCAAAGGTAGTAGGGAAAGATACAGTATACCTCTCTATTCCTAGATCAGATAATCTTAAGACTTGATTAATTACATCTCTTTTTACATTAGATCTGCTTAAAAATTTCTATTCAAATTATAATGTTATCATAAAGGCTCCCTTCAGCATGGCAGGACTGACAGTAGTTCCAGTATGTAATTAGGACATATAAAAATCTTCGCTATAAACAGAATTTTAATACCTACAACATCATCAGAGGGGAGATTTTATTTTACGGAATGCTTTTATCCTATTTTGAGGCTCTAGCATAAGCTGGTGCCTTGTTAATGTGCAATGAAACAATGAAAAGATCAAGTCTACTGGCATTCAAATTGTCTTATGTCAGGTTCTGTTGTGGGCTTTTTTTCTCCAGCAGCCTCACATGATTCTTCAGTGCTAAGGCAGTGCCACAGCAGTTCTGATACAATATGCAAAATTTAACATCTAAGATAGTATTCCACTCTTACTTATCCAGTCACTGTAATTTATTTTCCATTACTGATCTATTTCTTTTCGCTAGATGTGAAGATAATAATAGAGCTAACTATCATTTTGAATAGATAGGTATTAGAAGGGTGTTCTTTATCTTTCTATCTGTATGGATTTAGCCAGAGTTAATTTTCATTTACAATCCTGATCGCACAGAAATCTCATCCTTCTATTGCTGTGTTCTTACTAGAGTACAGAGGTGTCAAATACTATCAGGTACTAAATTAGCAAGGACATTTTCACCGAAATTGATTTCTTGAGTCTTTGGAATCCTTGAAATCACTCAAAGTCCTTGTTGCTTTTCAGGTACCCTATTAATCTTTATAGGGTTGTATTGACATTGTTGGCTGCAGCTTTCTTGCTTTGCTCTTTGGACAGAAGTAAACAAACCACAAATGGGCAGAGATCCACTTTTAATTCAGAAAAATCCATGTGGGGTATTTAATGGAACAGAAAAATCATACTAAATGCATTAGT
This sequence comes from Chrysolophus pictus, assembly GCA_037305975.1. Taxonomy (NCBI): domain Eukaryota; kingdom Metazoa; phylum Chordata; class Aves; order Galliformes; family Phasianidae; genus Chrysolophus; species Chrysolophus pictus. The sequence continues at coordinate 51,801,684 of CM074577.1, forward strand.
AATCACAAAGTGTAAATGAAAAGTAAGGTGCTGAATTACTTCTGCGTAAAGATAGTGTTCATGTCAGTCTCACTACCGACTTACATTTGCTTATCTCTCAGTTTGGTTTGAAATCTAATGAAGACATTGTTCAGAGTGAGGTGAGTGATCCTCATAAAAACTCAACATATTCCAAATATTAATAGTATTAATGGAAAAAAAAAAAAAGAAAAAAATAAGAAAAGGGAAGAAAAATGGCTTGAAACAAGGACTAGTGAGTCTGGCAGAGAGAGAGGAGGAGGTGGACTGCAATCGTGAGACCCCATTTGCGGGGAAACAAAGAGCAATCAATGTAATAGCAGTATAAAGCAGTCAAAAAAGGACAAAGGCTGCAGTCTGACATCTTTTATTCCTGAGTCCAGGTGGAGCTATAATTGGCGGTCCCAGCTTGGAGATGAATGCAGTGTAAAAGAGCCCTTTCCTTGGAACAGCAGACAAAGAAGTGCCCTGGTTTTCAGAAGAACAGTCAAAGAATATCTCTAGTTCTTTAGGTGTGAAAAAAAGAAAAAAAAAGAACCCCCTCCTCCTCCGTACCCCCCCTCAAACAGTCAAAGGGGCCATGGGGAGAATAAAATCTTGGCATGTTATAAAACCTGTGTCTGGAATCTGGGAAATCCACGGCTGCTTGAGCTCCCATTACCTTCCTGCTCGGAGCCCTTATGGGCCAGTGAGAACAATCAGCTAAAGAGACCCTGACATCCTCACACAGTGTTGCTGGCCATATCCTCTAATTTGGGTGCCAAATGCTAACTCCTCTCACAGTTCGCAGTTAGCAAAGATGACAGAAAATCTGGGCAGGATCAGTCACGATCACTGACATTTAGATTTTACTAAGGTAGAATGACTGGTTGCTTGTTTTACATGAAAGAAAAGACGTTTTTTTCCCGCTCAGTATTCTCAGCCGCTGTACAAAATTCCAACAATGAGGTACACTCCACAAAGAAGTACATGGCAGCTTTTGTATTGAAACACAGGAATATTAAATATAGGCAGACAAATTATGTCCTTTTCAATGCAATTTACTATCACAACTTCGCTTCTTTATTTTTTCTCACTTCAACTCTGTAATATTTTTCTTAAATTTTTGAAGTATTTCTATTGTACAGACCACAAAGTACATAGATTTGATGATAAAGAGTGCTTTGCTTTTTTTTTTTTTTTCAGAAAAGGAATAACAGATCTCAACAACAACAACAACAACAACAACTAATAAATAAACAAATAAATAAATAAATCTAAAGCATATATGAAAGACAACAGCAAGGGAAGAATAACTTTTACAGCTTCTCTGAACAAACTAGTTTCTTAGGGAATAACTGTATTAAAATTAATCAGACACCTACACTTCAAATTAACCAGCAAAAAATGCTCATTTTCTTTTCAGATGTTCTATGCAAGTGTGCTTAACTATCATTTACTTAGTGGGGGACATGGATAAAAAAAGCATATAATATAAGTGTATCAGTTTACTCCTGTCTTATGGCCAAGAATAGTTTGGGAATAAAGGCTTAGTTCTCTGAGACTGTTAGTTTGCAGTCACTGACCTTTTGTTTCAAGTTTTAATTTGAAATTTGGATGAAGATTTTTAGAACTCCTAGAAAATTCTGCTGTCAGTTGTTGAGTTTCCAACAGAAAGTGTTTTTTTCATGTGCGTGTGTGTGTCTGCCTATGTCTATGTGTGTTTAAATCCATATACAGACACACAACACAGCTTAGAACAGAACATAGTAACCCAATTAGGTCTACACTAGTAGTGTCTTGCCAGCATTGTCCATCAGTATGTGCTTAGAGTAAGTGCAGTATTTATGTGATGTTTAAATTTGATATTTTCCTAACATGCAATTATTCTCTGTTGAGAGAATTTATTGAGCTGGATGTGGTTTCTGTGTGCTTAGTGGTTCTTGCTGAGATTATTATTCATGTGTTTGTCCAGTGTATTTTTGAACTCATTTATGCCTTTCAGACTTACAGAGCTCTTTCCAAAATTGCTAGCAGGTTTTTAGAATTTGATCCACTGCTTAAATTCTGCTGTGATTTAGGTTGGAACATCATGCAGAGATGTTCTTAGGAAGCTTGTCACTGGTTTCAATCTAGACAGAAAACAGATCCTCCATCAAGTCCTATTCTCACAGACTGCTGGCTGGAGAAATAATAAAACTACACAGTTATATTAGAAACTGTTGGATTATTCTCTTCCAGTGATGTCAATAGGCATTAGAATTATGCCTACATCCATATAACAACCTATTTTACCCTTCAACACTGCTACCTTATCTGTGTGCCTATTTAGAATAGTCCCTGTCCCATCTAATTCTCAAAACTTAATGAAAATTGCTAAGTGAGTGTTCATGTTGGGACATAAATGTTCGTCAAAAATAAGTCAGAAGTGATTCTAGAAATGTGATGCTATAGAGGAAAAAGTTCCAGTGCCCAGGTACTTTACCAGGTATCCTTTCATTTATTATCATCATTGCAGTCTTTCAGAAGAAGTAACTGACTTCCTTGCCTTATTTACTGACCTCTCATACCAATCCTAATAGCTATTCCTGATCACTTCACACTCCTCATACCTACCAGTGTTTGAATCCCTTCTGCTTCTGCATCTTCAGTCTGATTTCTGTCTCTCCCCTTTGGACTGCTCTTTGTGGAGTTAAAGCTCCATGCAGCCTTATAAACACAATATTCAATGATCCATATAATCAAAATGGAATCCCATTTAGTTATTTTCAGTCCAGATCACACAACACACTCAGCAGCGATCTTTTCCAGATCCTTATCTTGACATGTAACCTGTGTTATGTAGTCTTTCTTCAGAAAAAGGAAGGAAGATTGGAGAGGAAATTATTATGAAGAGATGTAGATGTAGATTTTGCAAGTATTTCTTCCTGATGGGGAAATGTCCTCCACTTCAAAAAGCTATGTCTAATCATTATTATAAAATAGATCAGTGACTATTATTTGCTCCTGAGTGCGAATGGTCTGCCCTGATCACAGTCTTCTTTTGCATTTCAATAGGCATAGCCCAATTGGAAGTGTCAGTTCAATTAATTCAATGAGAGAAATCTGCTTTACCATTTACAATTTTCAGTATGATAGTTGATTTTACTAATGGTTCACATTTCTAGTGGGTCCTCTGAGATTGTTAGGGCTGAATTTCAGGCTGCACTGGTTGCTTGCTTCACATCACCTGTCAATTATAATATCGCATCTCTTAATGGAATCAATTTAATCAGGTTGACGATACGTACACTGTAAACTGAAATTACAATGAAAATTAAGGAATAATTTCTACTGACAGTGATTCCAGAAGTCAATCTGTCACTCATTTATAGTTCTACCTGTTGCTCTCTGGGCTACTTTTTGCAACCTATTTATCTAGCTTTTTTCTACAGCCTCTTTTCCATTCTTGCACATATAAAGTAGGACAATGATGTTGAAGTATATCAATATGTATTAGCTGTATGCATGCACTGAACTCAGATGTACAGGAAAAAATAATTACATTCACTTGATTGGATGCATTCCATATACATGGAAAGCCTTATAATTTCTGACAGTCTTTGTAACTAATTTTTAACTTTTCGTGTAATGCATATACATATGGTTTTAGGCATATCTAGAACTGTTATCATATTTTTATTAATGAAAAAAAAATTATCTACATGCAAGTATGAAGTTTCTTACCAAAATAACTTTAAAATCATCTGCTAAATTTTGAAGCTGGTGACAGGAAAAACATGAAACTGAGGTGGGAAGTTGAGTTTTGATAAATTTTACCCATCTTATTTTTTATTCATCTGATTCTATTTATCACTTGTGTTTACCTGCTGTATTTGCCATAAAGTCTAGAAGTGCCTGAAGCAGGGAGTATTTTCTGGTTATATGTCGGTATACTATATGTAGTACAACTGATCCCTGATTAGGTGCCTAGGTAGTAGTGTGATGTAAATAAATAATAACAACATTACAGTGCATGGCCTTTTTTGACTGAATGAGAAGGTGAAATGAGTGTATTGTATATTGTAAATTGAAATCAATAAGGAGAGTATCATAGAATCATAGAATGGTTTGGATTGGAAGGGCCCTTTAAGATCATCTAGTTCCAACCCCTCTGCTTTAGGCAGGGACACTTCCCTCCAGACCAGGTTGCTCAAAGCCCCATCCAGCCTGGCCTTGAATGCTTTCAAGGAGGGGGCATCCACAGCCTCTCTGGGCAACCTGTTCCAGTGTCTCACCACTCTCACTGTAAAGAATTTCTTCCTAATATCTAGTCCAAATCTTTTAGCTTAAAACCGTTTCCCCCTGTCTTGTCACTACATGCCCTTATAAAAAGTCCTTACCAGCTTTCATGTAGGTACTGGAAGGCCACTGTGAGATCTTCCCAGAGCCTTCATTTCTCCAGACTGAAGAGCCCTATATCTCTCAGCCTGTCCTCGCAGGGGAGTAGACAGCCATTATAGTCCCAGAATACATCAGAAGAGCAAGATGCTCAAATTGAAACATTATTTGGTTTGGAAGAGCCAATAATTGACACTTATTTATACTCATTGTATTTCATCACATAATTGGAATGAACTTCCGTACTTACTAAACAAGATCCAGCTGGATTTGCTAGCCCCATCTGACATAAACTGGAAGCCAATTTAATTTGAAGTCTAATATTTTTTTAAGACAGTCAGAGAGTCTTTTCTATTCAACCCTTTCTTACAACAACTGTAATTTTTGAACTCTTCTTGTGAATGTGTCATGTTAAAAGCTAAACTGAAAGGGATGTTATTGAAGATTATTAAATATCTATGGAACTTCATGACCAGAACTGCTACTCTGCTTATTGGCACTGCTTGAAGAATGGAAGGGCTTAGCAGTGTTCATAATCAATTAATCCTTGTGCTCTCTAATAGTCTAAAAGAGGAATGTTAACTATTAAAAACATTGCAAGAAGTATATGAAGTAGACACTTCTTCACTTGGACAATATTTAGAATAACATATTCATAGGAAGATGTATTCATCAAAAAATAGTGAAGTTGTAAGGCTTTTGTGATCATGCTCAACTGTGTTCATTTTTAACAATCCTATTCCATCAATTTTAAAGTCAAAAGAATATGTAGTAATTTAGTAGTTGGCAGCTCAAAAGGAACGTCTGTGGGCAGCTGCCAAACTGTGTGGCTAGGCTCTAACTCTTCCTTGATGATCATCTTATGCAGCCTCAACTATCTGAAAGGAGAAATGTTTAGTGTTGTGAAAATCATCTTCCAACAGTTATCACAGAATTTCTGCAACCACTGTTAGCAAATGCACTATAGCTGGACTTAACTGTCATAAGGATTGAAGTAGTTTTTAGGGCTCTTGGGAATCAGCAAAGATGGGACATTTACAGGATTGTATTTGCCCTTGAACAACTCCTGAAAGTGTATTTTAGGGCTTAATGAGGTCCCTGAGGTCTCAGTGGTGAAGCTGACTGCCCATGATAGCCCTTGCTAGACAAAACTACTGCGTCAGAGGTTAGTTTATGGAAGTGCCTTTTACTGATGTGTTCTGTAGGTCACAGTGACACTGGAAAGTGGGATGAACTCCCCACCTGAGAGAAATTGTTGAAATAGCTCTGTTGATCACAAAATTAAGAACGGAAAACACTGCACTGCAGTAAAACCTCTTGGGAATACAGAGCAATCTAGAATGTCGGTATATATTAAACTAAATTATGATGTAAATCTTTAAAAAAAATCTCCTGTTAACAATCTTTATTACTGTTTTATGTTGATCATGACTGTTCTTATTCAAGTCCCAGTGTCAGGAAGATATTCAGGCAAAGATCTCCTGGAAAAGGAATTCAGAACTGCCCTGATGACAGTGATGATATCACTACTTTCACAATGACAGTGCTAACCTTATCCAGTGCTCTTGACTGCATGTTGAAAATGAAGGGTTATGTGGAGCCTTTTGGCCTCTGTGGGGCTGAGATGTTGCCAGATCTCATTCTTGGGAAATTCCTGGAAGCAAGAAGCTGGACCAGACTCCGAGTAATCCCATCCAAGCTTGATACTGTCTGGCAGTATAAAAACTGCCTGGCTTAGAGAGTCAAAATGACCTGAGATCACTTTAACTGAGACACGTTTCAGCCTGATCAAACTGTTACTCTCTATAGTTTTGATGAGACAAAGCTACGTCATTCTGACAGCACACTGTTATTTAACTCAGAGAAGTTCACAATAGAAAACAAAACTGTGAAAAGAGCAAGTAAAGTCTGAAAAAGTCTTGAGATGCAGTCCACACTTTAATGCTATCACTGTAGTACAAATGTTTATGCACTGCAAGCAAGGATTGAATCTAAATTAGCAATCTTGAAATTACAAAGCTCGATAGCATGCTAGTTATCATTTATCACTTGCCCTGTTTTCACATTTTTAATCTTCAATTTTAGAGTGGGAATTTAATAATTCTTCCATAGCCATCTGGGACCACCTTAAATTATGTCTATGACTTCCCACTCTAACTGAAGTCAGTTTTGAACAGGCTTAGCAGAAACTTAGTAGTATGCATGGTATATCACATGTGGCTATCAGAGTGCAGAAAGTACAAGCAAGACATCAGGGGAAGCAGGAAAGCTTGCAAATCATGAATTATAGGACAAATTGTATTTTCTGGACTACATTACTTTTTTTGTTATTTGAATTTTTCCAAGCCTCTCAAACCAGTATATGAGTTCATAAGGTTTAAAAGCCTTAAAAAAAACAAAGTACTATGTTTTTCTTTGTTTTCTTTATTATTATTCTTTTTTCTCCAGTAATATAAGCCTATTTGCTCTTTGGAAAGTTGATTCAGCTAACTCAGAATATTTCTAGGTAAAGAGAATCCTGTGTTGTTTAAATACAGTACATCTAATTAGCATGTGCATGTGTGTGCATGTGTATATGTATTTTTGTAAATATCTATATGTGTTTGTACGCATTATGTATTTCAATTGCATTTTCCTCTCTCCTTCTTTGGCTTTTCTATTCACTGTATCTCAGGCTTGGCTTAGCTACTGATCCATTTTTACTTTCTAGGTAGCATTTTCAAAAGTGTTATTGTATGTAAGAAAGTAAAATGGCATTCAGGATCTGAAGACAGTTTAGATGCTTGTGAAAGTGGAGTCAAAGATTCCCTGTCACTTGGATGCATAAAAATTTTTACTTTCTGTGCTTATAAGAATTTATTATTAGTATCAGAGTAGCATAGAGGAGGCCCAGTTATAGGAACAGAACTCCATTGTGCTGAGTTTTGAATAAACATATTCTAAATAGACAGCCTCTGACTCAGACGATTTAGGATTTTTTTCTGTCCGTCCCTCTCTTTTCTTCTTATACTTGCTTTTAAGTAGAATGCAAATAATGTTAAAATTTAAAACTACAGCATTTAAATATGTTTGGAAGAAGAAAAACTGAATTCACTCATCCATGATCTGTAACAGGAAAAAAGATGGGCTGCAAAGTTGATACGTAGAGAGTAAAAAATGATCAAAATTTGAATACAGAAACAATTAAATGAATAAGCAAAATCCCCTTCTACTCATTGTTAATAAATGTTAGCATTGGGAATCACATTTTTAAAAATTCAATATTTCACCAAAAATTAATTAATAAAAATGGATGTTTCAAAGACTATAGTACTTAATGTAGTTAGTACTTGGGCTAGTGTAATTTCCATGCATTGACTGTGATTGTTCTTTACAGAGAGAGTGGTGAGGTGCCAGAACAGGCTGCCCAGAGAGGTTGTGGATGCCTCATTCCTAAAGGTGTTCAAGGCCAGATTGGATGGGGCCCTGGGCAGCCTGGTCTAGTATTAAATCGGAAGGTTGGTGGCCCTGCATGTGGCAGAGGGGTTGGAGATTCATGATCCTTGAGGTCCCTTTCAACCCTCGCCACTCTGTGATTCTGTGATTCTGTGATTGTATGTAAAATGAGATTGACTTTTGAATCTGTATGTTTGAATCCCTTAGATATCCACTTAGCAACTTGTTCTCTCATTGTTCTCTCATTTACCTTCAATAAGAGTTATCCAGGGAAATAACACAGCTTTTTGCTGCAGAAACAGAGAGGGAGACAGTATTATCATTTGAACACCCTCAGTACTGACCAATAAAATTCATATGTCCAAGTCAAGTTCTCCAAGTATTTTGAGATCACATCTTTTTAATCTTCTGGATGCTGTTCAGTGAGCAGAAGGTTATTTCTTTATTAAGAATTACTACTAATAATGATAATAATAGTAATAACAGTAAAACAAGTTTTTTAGTAACATATTTTGTGTCATTCAAACTATAAAACTACAAATAGCATATGGTCTCGTTTTATGGTTGCTTGAACTGTCTTTTATTTTGAATGGTACGCAAAAGAGTTGAGTTCTTCAGCAATTTTGATTTCATTACTTTGTACTGTCGCTAATGACCCATGGAGACATTTAATAATTGTTAAAAATTCCACTTTCTTGGGTAAAATAATTTATTATATTTTCAGGCATTGTACAGTAGTAAAGGCACCTACTGATTTATGGGAATTGAACCATGTTAATGTGTAAGTATTGGTCCCATTGGCTTCACTTAGTCTCCAGAAGCACTTAAAGGACTCTGGCTGTTTGAATAACTGCAGTCATTATATTTTGCTTACATAGATATGTACTTTAGTCAGCAGGGGGTATGGACTTTTTTTCTTCTTTGCATGGTCTGCCTAAAAGCCAACAAAATTCTAGTCCATTGTATTGCAAAATGTTTCTTGGAAGCTACAAGAAATTGATGGTATTTCCTTCCTTATTCTGCTCTTTGATTAATAAAAAATATCAGAGATGTCAGAAAGTCTGGGCTTAATTCTGGAGAAGATGCTTATGCAACTAAGCTCATATAGTTTATTTGAATTGATGTATGTGTACACTGTGTACGCTCAGGTTCTCACCTTCTCCCATCGGGAGAGAACTATGACTCCTACTTTCTTCATATTTCTGGCATTCCTCACCACACTGCATGGGATCTTATATTTTCCCTGACTGTCTCACAAAGTGAAATTGAAAATTGGCTCAGAATCACAGAATGGCCAGGGTTGGAAGGGATCTCAAGGATCATGAGTCTCCAACCCCTGCCACATGCAGGGCCACCAACCTCCCCATTTAATACTAGACCTGGCTGCACAGGGCCCCATCCAATCTGACCTTGAACACCTCCAGGGATGGGGCATGGCTGGAGCACTCTATCTGAGCATTAAAAGGCCTGAATAGACCCCAGATATTCTTCATCTTTAAAAAGCATCAAGAGGGTTTTCCAGGACCAAATTTTATTGTCTTACACATATGAGAGCTCAGTTCATTCTTTAATGTCTCTGGAAAAATAATAAGTGAAAATTTCTAGTTTTTTCTGCAATTCTCTCAAATTTATTCAAACATTCATCCAGAAATTAAAAAAAGAAAGAAGATCAATGCATTATACTTCATTTTTTCATTTGCTTATTTGTTTGTTTATTTTCATCATTTTGAGTGGGATTTTTATTTTAAATCTGGAGCTGTCTAGGAACTCATTGAGCAGATAAAATAGTTTAGATCCAATCTAAAGTGAAATGTAAGTTTTCAAGAGCATTTAGAAGATTTGTAAGGAGAAGAGAATGGATATACATTCATAATTATAGTCAATTTCCTCCTTCATTTCTTCCTTTTTCCCTTTTCTTTCATCTCCAGTCTTCTTTTTCATCTCCCAAAGCACTGATTATTGAAATAATCCATGGACTTGTACCACATATAGATTTTCAGTTGCTAAATGCTGGAAATTAACCATTTACACTACAGTTTTTAAATGGCTTCTGCCTTCTGAAATCCTGGGGGTGATTTTTTTATGTGAAGAAAGAAATACTGCACAGAATGACCAATGGACAAAGAAGCATGCTAATCAATAGAAAATATTAGTAATAATGATCAATAAATGCGTCCTGGAAATTGGTGTACAATAGGGATATGAAATGTAACTGATTCTACTAGTGTTTCCAGATCAGCTTCAGAGTCATCTACTGATGTTAGTTTTACCACTTGGCAGAAATCAGTTAAGCAGTCTTAGCTTTTGAAATTATGAGATTTTTTTTCCGAAAACACAGTCATATTTTCTACTCACATGGCCGTATAACACATTCATACAAAAAGGGTGATGTTATTGTATTTGAGTTCTGTTCCTTGTGGAAGATAGAGGCGGAGCATTAAAGACCATCCATCTTAATCTCTCTCTCTCTTTCTCTCTCTCTCTCTCTCTCTCTCTACTTAATCTATACCCAGATCTTGGTAAAATTTCAGCAATTACAGTACTCACTAAAATAAGTACTTATATTCATATAATGACAGATGAATGTCCAGTTACACGGCAGCAAGATACACTTCCTGCAACAACAAGCAGCCTATAAAGTACTGTAAAAAAGTAGCTGATACAGGACCTCGACTAAGCCCAACTGAGTGAGTTATTGGTTCATCAATGGAATTTCAATGGAGTTTTCCAAAAGCCTGCTTTCTGCTTTCACCCCACAGGTTGATGCCTTAGAACAGGAGGTTTTGAAGCAGATGACTCAAACAGCTTTTGAAAAGATAGAGAGGTGTCATTTATGTCCTATTTCAAAATTTTAAGTTGAATATGTGAATTTGATTTGGTTTCGTTCTTTCCTTCAATTTTTGCGTAATTCAAAATAAAGAAGCCAGTGCAGCAAAGAAAAAAGAAATCAACCAACACATAAAACCTTTTGGGGGATGTTTGGTTTGCAAATGATGAAGACAAAATGAAATAGAGATTTTCCTATGTTCTTGAAAGGTTTCCTTTGTCAGAAAATCAATTTCTGTTCCTGAACCATTTCTCTTTGTAGAAGAATTATTTGCCTGACCTTTGCAGCCAGTTTCTGACCTCTTTGTCTTATTTAAATATGTGTGTGAACATGTATATTCAGTGCTCAAACTAGCAGACTGGTACACTTTTTCTCATCTTTGTGCTAGATGAATAGATTGTATGCCAATGATTTTCCTCGTCCTACTATGACCACTGTGAACGTGTATACACATACACACATTCCAGCTAAGTTCCTTGTTTCTAGAATTGTTTAAACAAGAAATAAATACATAAAAATATTTATGGAATAGAAAGTTGACATAAGTAGATGGAAAATTCATCTGGCTTATGTGATATTTTTCATCTCCCCCATCAATTCATTTGCATTTCACTGGCCAAACTTAGCCAAAAACATTTCAAAAAGATGGATATTCAAATTTAAATGATCTGCCTTGTTTATTTTCTATGATTTTTATATTCTTTCCACAAGCATCTGCTACTAGCACCAGTCATAAGTATGAATGAATAACAAAAAACTGACAAGCTTCTTGAGAATGTTTCTTCTATTTTAGTAGGGAAAGTGAATGCTGCATCGTGATTTTTACTTAGTTAATCCTGTTATTTCCTACAGTGATTCATCATGACTGGTCAAAATTAAATCAAACAGGAGAAACAAATGCCAGTTAGGTCTCACTTAATCACATACTAATGTAATGATAGACACGGAGACATTTCTCTGCACGACCTTTGTTGTTCTTACTGTGTGTATGTGTGTTTGTTTGCTCCTTAGCCCAGTGTCTATATTTACTTAAACATCATAAAAATCTGGAACACAAAAGTTAACATTCTTGTTTTAAAGTGTTACTATTAGAGAGGTGGAAAATTTCCATGTACGAGCAGCAGTGAAGTTCTGAAATACTGTACTTTTTTCAAAAAGTAGCTTATTCAGCCTGGAAAAGAGCTACAAGGAGATGGCTACTTTGTTTACCAATTATAAAGCTGATACTGACCTCACGTAGAGCTGAGGCTGTTCAATGCTGAAGAAGATAAATCTTTCCTGATTCTCACATATGTGAATGATTTTCTAAATCTTAAAATCATCAGCATTTTTTTTCAACTAAATTATTCTTAGAATTTCAAAAACTGATATTCCTATGAAAATTTTTATTTTATTTTATTTTATTTTATTTTATTTTATTTTATTTTATTTATTTATTTTTGCCTGAAACTTCCACTTGCAAATTTGGTCATTTTAGTATTATGATCATTTCATTATTGACCTTGGTTTCCTTGGCTTTATGGTTGGAATAGATAATCTTAGAGGTCTTTTCCTACCTTAATGATAGCATGATTGTATGATTCCATTAAGTAATTTTCAATTTCTATAATTATTGTCCTTTCCTTCCTCCCTCTCCCCCCCAAATTTATTAATGCTTAAGAAGAATACTAGTACAGTAAATTTAATAATATTTTTTTAAATTTTGACTGAAAATTTCCCTTTCAAAGCTTCCTTAAGAAATAAACAGCTAAAAGCAGTAAAAACTACAAAAATATATCTGAATATGTGAAGACTGGTATATTGCAAGGGCTTTCCAGAAACAGGGAAGAAATAATTATTCTGAGTTGTTTTATAGGTGTAAATGTGGTTTGCATGAGCTACGAGTAGTGCTGATGAAATCAGACTACTACTTGCTCCTTTCAGATGTTGGATCAAATAAAGATAACTTGAAAACAGAAGCAAAATACATGCACAGAAAAAATAAGCTTGTATTTTTTCCTACAGTTTTTTCTTTTTTTTTTCTTTTTCCCCAGATGCCTGCCTTTTACTCCTGGCTGATCACACTACATCTAATTTCTAAAATAGTCATAACTTCTCAATTCTAAAATTTGCATATGCAATAAAATATTTCCAGAAATATGAAAGACTGTTTAATCAAGGAAAAGAAAGAAGGAAGGAAGGAAGGAAGGAAGGAAGGAAGGAAGGAAGGAAGGGAGGAAGGAAGGAAGGAAGGAAGGAAGGAAGGAAGGAAGGAAGGAAGGAAGGAAGGAAGGAAGGAAGGAAAGAAAGAAAGAAAGAAAGAAAGAAAGAAAGAAAGAAAGAAAGAAAGAAAGAAAGAAAGAAAGAAAGAAAGTCTTTGTCTAAAGTGAAGCTTGCTTCTCTTTAGAGTTGTAGACTGTTACTTATTGTTGGAGGCACTGAACAAAGTGTGCTAGGGGAGGTTTGGGTTGGATATTAGGAAAAAAATCTTCTCAAACAGGGTGGTGAGGCACTGGAACAGGCTGCCCAGGGAGGAGGTGAAATTACTGTCTCTGGAGGTGTTCAAGAATCATGTGGATGTGGCACTGAGGGATGTGGTTAATGGGCATGGTGGGAGTTGGCTGACAATTGGACTAGATGATAATAGTGGCCTTTTTCAGCCTTGATGATTCTCTGATTCTATAGTATTCCCTGTGATAAACTTGCTAAGTTTCACAGGTGTTTTGAGTATTTATTTCCTTTAGGATCACTTGAATTTAAATTTTATAGTGCAACTGATCAGATTCTATAACTTCATACATCTGCCATAGCAGTTTTCAGATTGAGTGGGATTTTCCTAATTTCTTTTCAAATGAAATTTGAAATTTACCTTCTTGGTGGCTTTGGCTTGCAAGATGAAATTGGGAAAGTAGACTACAAAGTAGTCCGTAAATAGAGGTAACAAAAATAAAATCTCATCATTGTCATCACAGAAAATCTGAAAATGTCCTGGACATATGTACATACACTTACGTTTTTAGTTTAGTATTCTGACAATTTAGAAGGCTAATACAATTAAATGTGCAGGAAAATAGATACGTATCCACAATTTTAGCTCAACTTAGAGAACACATTTGCTCAAAGGTATCAATCCTTAAAAGTAGACAGATGAGTTAGGACTTGTTATAGCACCAGGGGGTTCAAAGTTGTGTTCTCCACATTCCCAAACTCTTCCATAGTCTGTATTTTCATATCAGGAAGTTGGGAGAGTTTTGAGGAAAAGAGGATTGTTGCTATGTTCCTCCAAGATGTGGAGGTGTTATCTTCCGCCACTGGACTTCTGTGAAGATCCCATCACCAGGCAAGGCTTAATCTGTAATGAGGGGGCGAGTCAGGGCTGGATGCTATGCTGAAAGGACAGCTGTGGGTCCAGAGGTATATAAATGTCTTCACTCTCAACGCAGTGACTGAGGAGCCATGAGGCAGCTCTGAAAGTAACTGAATGAAAAGGGAAGTGATTAGATGTTAGATTTTTTCCCTAATCAGGATTTACTGATAAATATAGCACTAGGTTAACAAATAAGCTATCTCCTATACAGTGGCTTTCCTTTCAGCCACACATTGAAATTCCAATTATTCCAGAGCCCAGGTAGAATTCTTCAGAAGGGGAGTTCTTGTTCTTGTCCTTACAATTCTATGATTCTATGTTTCCTTTATTTTCTGGGTTCACCTGATTGATTTGTCAGGAGGATAAGCAGTATCTCAAATTAATTCAAGTGTAGGTTTGAATCTGCTTCGAAAAACAACAACAAAAGAAAAACAAAACAAACAAAAAGAAATCTTTGTTTGTTTGTTTGTTTGAATTTGTCCTTTCCTCACTTTTTTTTTATGACATTTCTCCCTCTGAATATTGTTAACAACATATTTTACCTAAGTCATATTTCTCTATATATTTCCAAAAAGCTATTCCACTGACTTATAAAATTAGAAAATTACCATAGAAACTGTTCTGTGTTTTAAAAAAAGATATCATTACACCAAGGAGAATGTAAAAATAATGCCTATTTTCCAAAAGAGGAAAACATACAGCTCTAGTCCATTATTAGCTGCCAATGGATCAATGTCTGGATAGAGATCAGAGATGAGTGGTATCCCACAGGGATCAGTGCTGTGACTGATACTCTTTAATAACTTCATCAATGACATTGACAGTGGGGTTGAGTACACCCTCAGCAAGTTTGCTGATGACACCAAGCTGTGGGGTCCAGTTGACACACTGGAAGGACAGGATGCCATCCAGAGGGACCTAGACAGGCTTAAGCAGTGGGCACAGGTGAACCTCATGAAGTTCAACAAATCCAAATGCACCTGGGTTGAGGCAAGCCTCACTACCCATGCAGCTAGGGGTTGAAAGGATTGAGTGCAGTCCTACAGAAAATAATCTGGGGGTACTGATTGATGGGAAGCTGGACATGAACCAGCAATTCGCAGTCCAGAAAGCCAACTGTATCATGGGCTTCAGCAAAAGAAGAGAGGCCAGCAGGTTGAGGGAGGTGATCCTGCCCTTCTACTCTGTGCTGGTGAGACCTCACCCAGAGTACTGCATCCAAATGTAGAGTCCTCAGTACTGGAGAGACAAGGACCTGTTGGAGCACATCCAGAGAATGGCCACACAAATAATCCTCTCTTACAAGGACAGTCTGAAAGACCTGGGGATGATCAACCTGGACAAGAGAAGGCTGCAAGGTGAACTGATAGTGGCCTTTCAATATCTTAAGGGGAGCTACAGGAAAGAGGGGGACAGAATCTTTAGCAGAGTCTGTGGTAACAGAACACAAGGAAATGGCTTCAAGCTTAGAGAGAGCAGATTTAGACTGGATATAAGGAGAAAGCCTTTTCCAGTGAGGGTGGTGAGTTACTAGAGCAGGTTGCCAAGTGATGTGGTTGATGCCCCATCCCTGGAGACTTTCAAGGCAATGCTGGATCAGGTCCTGGGCAACCTGATTTAACTCTGCATGTTATTACATGTTCATTGCAAGGGAGTTGGGCTAGATGACCTTTCAATTCTAAGGATTCTTTGATTCTGTAATCGTTTATTTAGTTAATATTGTTTCCCATTAAAAATAAATGTTCTTACCAGTAGTCCTTCTTGGTAGCCTCACTTAGTTTATGTAATAGGAAATAACAGCAGCTTCTGACTGTAAACAGTGAATTTTAAATAATAGCACTGGGTTTTGATCTGAGTTCTTTTTTCTCTTTCCTCCTAGGATGACAGTGCTATCACATTACTTTCTTCAAAAAAGTTTTTTGTTCTCAAAAGAGAATGCAGTATTTTGAAAGAGAAACCATTCAGGTAGAAAAAAAAAAACAAAAAAACAAAAAAACTTATAAATACATATCTGTAGGAACATTGGGATATTTTTGATATTAATTTCTGTTTAGTTCAGTAGAAGTTGATGGAATTGTGTTGGAAGCACTCAGAACCTTAGAACAGTTCTTTTCCACTGGCCAAAACTGGCCATATCCTTTATACTTGATACTCTCACGTCCACTTCAGGGTCTCAAAACCATAAATACTCCAATTTGAGCACTCAGTACACGTAGGTATGTTATTCTGATTGTGCACAACAGGAAGCCAGAGTGCATCTGATTTGAAAATACAGCATTTAAAGTCAGGGTGAGCATTTAACATATTAAAACATCATCAGCTCCATAATCTTTTCTGCACTGGTGGCACAACAATTATTTCTGGAGAAACAGCATGAGATGTCATAAACGCAGGATTATGACTTCCCTCAGCTAAAGAAAAAGCTGATTTGTGAGGGAGAAAGCTATTCTAATACTAACATCTTTAATAATAGCAAGGGGAATAAAGAACATTGCTATCTAAAGAAATTGCTCTTTATATGTTCAGGGTTGTTTTTTTTGTTTTTTTTTTTTCATTTTAAATGCATTCAGTATGAAAGGCTTCTTTAAGGAAAATTAATTTTTTTTTTTTTTTTTTAAGTCTGTTCAGTTTTAAGGAATTATTCTTGGTTTTCCTCTTAAAGGAAATTTTAAGCAAAATGTGAGGTAACTGTTTTTAAAACCAAAGACAAAGACCGTAATCATAATACTTTGGGATAATGTAAAACTGATATATTCACTACTCGTGACCACAATTATACACTTTGGTATTTTTTATTTTTTTTTTTAGTTCATTTTGTCATTTATTTTTTTAAAGTTCAAGCACTTAGCTTGTTATTCCAAATCTAATTCCTTCAGTTACTCAATGTTTATTATAGTTAGTAAGTACAGGAATGTACAAAAAAGAATTAGACACAGTAGCCACTGCAGGCACAGAACTGGAAGAGAATCTTATCTGCTCCACTGATTGATGAGGTGTGCACTCTCATGCCTTCACACACACCCTTGGACTCAGATTATGCCTATGCTAATACCATACAGCAAAGGCAAGATGGACATTGTCAGCACTAAATAAGGGAAGAAGAGTGACACAGCTGAGTTACTGCAATCTTAATTAGGGATAAGAACAAAACACATTCATCTTATTATTTTATCTGTTTATGATGAGTACTAAGTCTTCCTATCTCTCTTCGCTTAGTGAATGGGCTGATTCCTTGAATATCTTTTTAGGAAATAGGTCTTAAAGAAAGATTTATTCAAATGTGTGAAGGGGAGAAGAATTTATCTAAGAGACAATAGGTTAGTATGGCTGAAGAGATAAAGGTGTTTGCCTTTACACTTAGAGAGAAGAAAACAGGGCTGGCATATAGATAAAGATGAGAAGATGGAATGTTTACTTGTGAAAAGATCAATGTTCATAAGCAACACTTCGAGATGTAGTGAATGCTGAATGTGATGGGAAAAGTAGCTTGGTACAAATCAAATATGTATGCATATAGACTGTGGAATAGCATATCGAACAGTCTCAATCCTTCAGTCACTTAAAAGCCAGACTAACAAAAACATTATGCATATTATGTATATGCATGATATGTGTATGAAAATACATTAGAAGATAAATATATATTATTTAATGCAACTGAATTTAAAAATATAAATGATTATTTCATATAAATTCTGAATGTAAACTCATTTTGTATGTCTTATAAAATTCCAGAACAAAGCTTATTTATATTCCATAGTGAAAATGGGAATCTAGACGTACCCCTCCCTCATTGAAATCTATTCATCAATGTTCAGAAGGTGTCAGTATTTGTGATTATGGTTCTGTGAAGTGCTGAGAAGGCACCATATATCAGCTCATTTTGATCACTGGTTATATTGCCTTCAGTTATAACTGCAGCAGTTCTTTTTCCATCTGCAGAAAAGAACTTACCGTGAAGCAGCTGTTATTGTAAGATTTCCATCTGAATTGTTGCTGCTCCCATTTTAGCACGCAGCCTTTGGATAACATTTAAATAATCAATCTTTTCCCTGCATATCCAAACCAAACCTAATGTGTTGAGATTTGTCCTTCACTGCTGATATGAATTTGTTTTATTAGTCACATCAGTTAATTTTAATTATCATCATTATTCAGTTATAACCTCATGTCTGACAATAGGAAGGATATCAGTGCCTATTCAACCCCTTATCCAAAAGTAGGAAGGTTACTGAGTGAGATTTATTTTAGGAAAAGAGCAGATGAAAGGCAATATTCAGTGTAGTAACAGATTGCTAGCTGTGCACTGCTGTGTAGGTATTAAGACCAACATGCAATGTATGGGGTCCAAATTGTGATATTACTTTCCTGTTTATCTTTGTGAATTCCATTAAAAATATGTATCTTTATCAAACTTTAACAAAGAAGACAAGGTGGTTTTATTTATTTATTTATTTATTTATTTATTTATTTATTTATTGAAGTCTCCTTTCCAGTACTTTTGAAATTTCACTCAAACCACTTGATTAAAAAACATTTACTGAGGACAAGCTTTCTCCATGGGAGCACAATGAAAGAATCGAACAAACCAATTTCACTCTAATTTGAGAATGCAGTGGTAATACCTCTCTGCTGAACCTGATCTGTCTCACCTTGCATCCCACTGTGTTAGGAATGAGGAAAGAATGTGTTTGAGCACATGTCTAAAGGGCTTGAATGGCAGAGGATTGAAACCTATTTTGGTAATGGAGCTTTATAAAAGCCTCTGTGGTCTTTGAACCTGGCTCTTTTCCAAAAAGGGGGGCACTGTTGTATGTTGTTTGTCATTTCTGCATGCTAAATAAGAAAGAAATCAGATTCCAAAGTAGCTCCTTCCCAGAACACCTTTGAAAATCACCAAAGCATACTTACAGGGGAAAGCAAGAGAAAAGATTGGAGACCAAAGGGATTTTTCAAATGTACTGCAGAACTCCCGGTAGAAGAGAGCAACTGAACCACAATGAGGCATGACAGTGCAGTCATTAGGAAGGAGAATGTTCAAATAGCCAGAGTCAGAGGTAAATAAATTACAGCATGTAGGATCATATGAGAAGAATTTCTCTTCCAATTTTGAATTACTAGCAAACAAGTTTTCAGATGATGGTACGTCTTGGTGTACATAAGACACACAAATTTGTGTGAAAAAGAGTGAAAAATCCAGCCTAAGTATGTACATGGAGGAGGCTATAAATGTTCTGCCATTTCATTTTTACTTCAGAGAGTTTTTGAGCAGCTAAAAAGGGAAACCATCCAAGGCATTGCACACTGTAACTGTGGTTTTCACTCTGCTAAGCACTGAAGTTACAGTCCTGCTAGCACCAAATCCACTGAAATCCACACAGAAACTGTGTTCTGAGGCTGATCTTGCAGGATACAGACCTTTACCAACTCACCGTGTAAAAACAAGAGAATCTCAGCAAGTCTTTAGTGCCCATGGCTCCTTCTCCTACTTTACAGATACTTCCCCGGACTTCAGCAATTTTTCTTTTCAGATATTTTCCAGTTGCAGAGTTAGATCAAAAGAGACTTCTTACAGTATTTTTAGGCAGCAAAGCAAAACAAACTGATTAATGTAGGGGTCTAGGAAGTGGGAAGCTATCAACAGAACCATGCTCTTGTGTAAACAAAACAGAATGCTAAATCCTCAATTACTTTGGAAGAAGTGGAGCACATGCAATAGTCAGTCATCTCCAGACTATCTCAATTACTTCTTAAAAGAAGCTTTTCTTCATCCTGTTTTTTTCTTCTTGTTTGAATAAACTAACAAGTTTACATGATCAGCTGATATGATCAGTTATTGTATTTAAGCACCCTATTAATTGATTATTACAACTTCAAGGAATAAAATTTGGTCGTTTTAGCAAAAATAGCAAAAAAAAAAAAAAAAGACCATTTTTTTTTTGAAAAGTTTAAAGATCTGAAATATCTGAATGAAAATTTTGTCTAAAATTTTGCCATAATTTTTTTATTTTAAAAGCAAGGGGATTAATCATTTCATTTTTGGGTCAAAGGTAAAAGAGAATTTATTTTGTCCTTTTCCTTCCCAAAACTAAGAAAAAAAAAAAGTCAGAAAATTCCAATGCAGCTCTATCCAGTGCAAAAGAAATCACAAATTGAATGTCCCCTTATATGAAAAAGGACAGAATATTTTACTTGCTAGCAATAAGTTTGCCCTTTATTACAAATGGAACTTGATGATATAATACGATATTAACTTTCTTTCTTTTGTCATGTTTGCATTAATTGCAGAGCCATGAGTGTGGTGCCAATTACTACAAAAATATCTGTTGAGTTGCTGACTCATAGCTGTGATTCAGGGGACTATGCTAATGTTGAATTTCTTTGAGAGCAAAAATTCAAATAAAGATTGACATTTTGTTCCCCCTTCCCCTTTTTAGATGCAAATACATTAGTGTATTATCCACTTTTCATCTGACTCATAAAAATCATGTTTCAAGTCATAATGTTGTACTCTTTGTGACAGAGGCAAGGTTATTTTCTACAGGGCTCTGTGAACAAAATTCATGAGCAAACCCTTACCTCGACAGAGCTTGCCTGCTGCTGCATTTTTGTTACCATTTGGCAGTTCTGACCTTTTTAAACAGAGTCACTAATTTTCATGAAAATTAGTGGAGATCTGAGCACAGTCTCCATTTCTGAAGTCGTGCATGAAATTTTACTACATCGTTGACTTAGGAGCCTACAAGACATTTTCTATGGCACTGAAGAAAATATCATTACAGAAGGAGACTAAGAGTGGGATGAGGGGGTAGTAAATAAGGTGAGAAAGGAGTCTGGCACAGAGACAGCACATGAAGTTTCCATCTCATATTTTTCTGCTAGCTGTTTCATTATCCTAGCTTAATAGCACTATCTATTCTTGTTCTTGATTTTAATTATGAGGTGGGGATCAGGTGGCTGGGGTCTGAATACTGTGAAGGACATAATGTAGGCTGCCACTTTTCTCCTCGTTTCCTCCACTTTTGTTTCCTGTGTAGCCATTAGAATAAGACAAGTCATTGAAGAAATGCATGCTCACAAAGGAAACACAAGGCAGGAATTAAGATCAGTTATTACTTCTGTTTCCATAGTCATTTTCACCTTTTCAAAACTGATGCGAAATCGCTATTAGGGCCAAGCAGTATCAATTCACATCTGCTCTGCACTCACTGAACAAGGTGGAAGGTATTGGAGGATCAGAGCCCTAATCTCTTTATCCTAGTCAA
Source organism: Chrysolophus pictus (assembly GCA_037305975.1). Taxonomy (NCBI): domain Eukaryota; kingdom Metazoa; phylum Chordata; class Aves; order Galliformes; family Phasianidae; genus Chrysolophus; species Chrysolophus pictus. Next base: position 51,822,934 of record CM074577.1, read on the forward strand.
TTCATGATGTGCCTTGGACAAATTGCCAAGGCACGGCCCACTCCTACGGAGCCTGCAGAGGTCTAAGCCATGCTGTGAATGGAACATATGGCCCTTCTGACAGCACTTACACTGTAATCAAGTCTCAGCATGACAGAAAGATATCTCTTAGATCCATTTTATATAGACTTCAGTTCGACAATTCCTGTTTGTTACTGTGTCTTTTATAAACTAGGAAGAATTTTCAGTTCAATAAGCAGGATGCACATCCCTATGTGCTACGGTCCGAAGAATGCTACATTCACAGCAAGGCTGTGCAAGTGTAGCAAAGTAAGCTGTCAAGCCTCAGCTTTCTGCAAACACAGTATAATTTGAAAGGGTCCAACAATACCAGCCCTTCTCCATGTTGAGGAGTCCCCAGGTCACACAAAAAGGACAGCAGCGTTTGTGAGCAGATGAAGGTCACAAAGCAGCATACAAAACAGGAGCTCAGAAATGAGCAAGCCAAGTGAAAGTCATTAGGTCAGAGATGTAGTACCTTTCCTGGCTGTTGGAAGAGGAGGTATTCAGTGTTTAGCTTTACACACTGATACACTGAACTGATAGCTGATTACCATCGAAGGCTCTCCAAAATTTTTTGGTAGTCTTAAGGACAACTATCCATTCAGAAGGATTAACATATTTTTTCCTCACTGAGTCACCTTTTGGCACTTGGCCATTAAACTGACCTGTCTCCTGTTCACATGAAGGCTCTAAAATTCACGGGTCTACAACATTTTGACTTGCCTGAGCCACACTAAGTGGAGAGAAATTATTTTGGGCTGAAGTTTTAGTAATTGTTGAGCCATAGGTATCTGCCTGGGGCCTGGCTGGGCTGCTTGATGGGGAAGAACTGTTACCATGGTGGCATTACAGCAGGAGTGCAGCCAATTACTAGCTGTCATGGGTCACATGCAACCTATCGGCCACGGTGATGTATATGCTTGCTCTAAATGTTGCAGCTCAAGATCAAGGACAGTTTTTGTGATGTTTCCTTTGGGTGACAACCTGAAGCAGAGTAGGACAAAGATCCCAGTTTTCTCCTTAAATCAGAGAGAACCATAATGAAATACCAGAGTGGATGTGGGCAAATTATACTTTCAGGGCAGTGGGGTATCCAGTCCAAACTACCACCAGTTACCTCATGATGATGCAACTTTGTACTATCTTTTGTTGTTGGCTGCGATCAAAACCAAACCCATAAATAGTATTTCCTTTCTAGTTCTATGCAAGTCTTCACTGACAGCTTTGTTTTCCAAAGTGCTCCTGAGAATTTCAAAAGCTGAAAGAATTGATGCACTATCCAAATATAACATGATAATGATAACATGTAAGCAGATAAGGCTATCAAATCAGTAGAATAAACTATCCACTGTCAGATATTTTTAGTCATTGATTCTACTTTACAAGGCAATCTGAATAGGAAAATAAAATATTTGTAGGAAAATAAAGAGAAATGAAATAATAATACAGAGAAGAAACAAAAGAATGGCAGGAATTCAGGGGATAAAACAAAAGAAAAAGATACAGAGGAGCAGTCCACACTAATGCCATATGGCTGACAAATCTAAATGCAGTCTTACCTGCATGGAGCTCTTTATCTACACATTCAAGCCAGACAGGACAAATTAGTCAAGTATGAGTATATTTAGAAAAAAGTGTAGGTGTCTGAGAAAGTAGTTTGGAGTGAGGAGCTCAGATTGAATTTCTTGTTTCTGCAAGTACTTATACCTACTTTAGAAGGAGTACATTTGAAGTACTAACCCTAAGTAGGGCCTCATAACAGATATGATTCAATTAGAGTATTTTCTGAGCACAGCTTAGTGTCCTGTGATGCAAAAAGTATTTTTTGATGTTGTGTGTGCCAAAGGATGCTTGCTGAACCCTGGTCTTGAGACAGAAACAGCAAGCACTGAAAGAGGCCAAGGAAAGATCACAATGGACCAGGGAAGATCACAAGAAACTGCCCCACAGCTTCTGTGGCCACATGCCATAATGGAAAATAAGAGTGATTCTTGCACACTGATGTCTCACATAAGTGGTGTACATTTTAATCACATTGAATAGACATGATGATCTGCGTCACTAGTGCTTCTGGACTCAGCTGGTTCCTTTCTTCACTCACATAATATAGCCTTATGCAGAGGGTGAACGTGCAGGACTGATGCATGATTCTCATGTAGTTTTTCTATCTATCTTAGTTTTATGGTGACCCCAGCAAAGATTACCCTGTCACTCCAGGGGAAAGAGCAAGTGGATAAAGCTACACTTCTGCTCAAAACTGGAACAGACATTAATCTATATTTTTTGTAGTGATCACAAATGACAGAACTGACCTTTCATGAACTGCAGTTATGGGTAGGTCTGCAGAGCCTAAAATTGTATTGGACAGCATGTCTGCTCAAGCTAATAATTCTGCTGGTACTTGTCAGAGGACATGTCACTCTTGCTCTTGTATACTGTGAACATAAACTTTGGTCTGGGGAAATGTAATGATTCTCAGAGCCAAATTCATCAAGCTTCACCAATATAAGTTGAGTGCTTGTGAATTTTGAGCTGTTAAGTTGTTTAGGGACAACGCTTTCTGGGTGAAATGCTGTGATATGGAGTCTAGAAGACTAACCACAGTGAAGAGTGGTCTCAGTCTGTCATACTCACTGGGAAATAAATTTACAGCACAGCTTTTACAAACCACAGGCCACATATAGGACTGCTCTAAAAGTGATATCTTCTATTTTATTATGTTGGTCTTCACCATGAGAAGTGGATGTTAGTGGTACTGCAGTAAAAGGAGAATCTTCCTGTCAATATTTGGCTTCATTTTGTTGCTGTGTGACAGATGGCAGCAGAGGGACAGTCTGACAAAGTGGTGTCTGATGTGGAAGTGTGTATGAAGCAAAGGTATGTCACTGAATTTCTCTATGTGGAAAAATGGCACCCACTGACATTCATTGACACTTGTGAATGTTTGTGAAGGCCAACCAGTGGATGTGAGCACAGTGAGGTGGTAGGTGATGCATTTCAGCAACATCATAGTAGCTGTGAAACAGTGGATCACCTGCAGTGGTACATGTTTTGTTGAGCATGGCATGCAGACTCTTGTTCATCACTGACAAGAATTCATAATGGGGATAACTGTACTGAAAAAAAGTGTTTTGTAGCTGAGAATTTGCTCTATCAAATAGTGTTATTGTGTTCTTTGCATCTGTTGTAATTTCCATGAAAACAGAAAGGAGGCATTACTCTCAGAGTGATCTATATTCCTGTTTAAGGATGTCACTATACTCGTGTCTTTGCACGGTGTGAAAGAAATTGCAGAAGGAAATGTAGATCACCAGGAAATGCTGGAAGGAAATCATTTACAGAATTTCAATTTTTTTTTTCTTCTGGATAGTGAGTTTTCACTTGTGAATTATTCCCATTATCCATGATGAAGCAGCACCCTAAAATGGTCTAATATTGAGAAGAAAATGTATATCTCAGTGGAGATTTTCCTTGCAATCTTTGAAACTACCTTCAGCTTTGTGAGGGTTATATATGATAGGCTTAAAGAAACTGGAATCCACTCTTTGAATGATCTCTAGGAAATGTAATAATTCACAGTTAAAGTTGGAGCAGACATCGTTAAGATTTGTCTGTCTTCATCTGCTGGCTGAACTGCATTACAACTCTACAACAATTTTGAAGAAACTTGGTTGGGTTTAGAGAAAACAATCAAGAGCAAGATGTTCAGAGTCTGGATTCCTATTTCTACTTCAGATAATTACCTAGAATGTTAAGCCTAAAAATTCTTCTTCTTGATTTCGTTAAGAAATCTTTTTCTCGTCTCTCACCATTCTATGACAGACAAAAATGTCACAAGTTTTTGCTGATTTATAGATTAACTCTTGCACCTATCAGCAAGATAATTTTTCCATACAGTACATCTGGATGCCAAAAAGAATCTCATTCTTCATAATGAGGACATATCAGGTAAATCTCAATACCATTGCCATATTTATTTTTGATCACATGATGAATTATTTATTTTACTAATATAATCAAACAAATGAAAAACAAACTCAAGATATTTATATTTCCTAGTTAAAAATGTGGCTTGGTTAATGTTCTCAACACTGCTGCACCTGTCAGTGTTGTGAAATGTCTCTTCCCCAGATTGGCATCACTAATGTTAGCAGAATCCCTATCAAAGATGTAGCTCTGCCAAGGTAAATTTGTTTTTGCTGGCTTTGCTTATAATGTTCAGAAGGCCAGTGGGGAAAAAACAAACAAGCAAAAGCTAGCTGCTGTTGGATGACATATTTTTGCTGCAGCTAGATGAATGTAGATGAGACTTTGAAAGAAAACTTAGGGGGAAAAAAAAAAAAGGTGAATGACTGTGTTTTCTCTATGAAAAGGAAAGTAACACTCCCATCCACTCTAATTCAGCAAAAAATTTACAATGCTTCTAAGAGAAGAGACCATGAATTCCATAAAATTGAATTAGTAAGGCTTCCAGTTATCACACGGAATATTTTCATATATTACATAATTTAAAATTTCTGTTTTCATTAAACAGTCCAAAAAATGCTCCCTCAGAAAGACAAATATCTTTACTTTGCTACATATTGCAGAATGACAGATGATAATCAGTTTGACTGGAGATCAACGTTCTGGAATACTTGATTGCAGCTTCTCTGTTAATTCCTTTTCACCATACTGCTTTTCTCTGCACTTCTACCTTGGGTAAGATTTCCACTTGTGAATTTCACTCCTAACCATTCCACTCACAAGTAGAGTTACATTCTTTTAGAAAAGTTTTATGGGCTATGCAGACCAAGAGAACCATGGTGAAGAACTGAGTTGCCTGCAAGAGGTAATGAAGTCCTCCTTTCTCTGGCTGTCCTCCATAACTCCATTCACTAATGAAAGCCCATATTTTTGTCCTAAATTTGTAAAATAATTTATTGTGCATACAAAATTGTGCTGTGCCTTGGAGTTAAAAATTCCACCTACTTTTCACCAGATATTTCACCAGCTAATTTTGTCATGGTTTCAGTAGCTTGAGATCAGCAAAATCAACTAGATTTATTTTTATATTTCTAATACATTTTTACAGGAAAAGAAGTAGAGCATTGCATTAAGTAGGAGTTTTATTTTTGTAACATTTTTTTTTCCTCTCATTATCAATTCAGTGGTTAAATTTACATGCAGAGGTGTTGATTCTCTGAAATGCAATTCATCTTCCTTGAGTTTAGCTGTCACAAATAAAATAAATGCCCCAGGAATTGTTACTATTTTAGACTGGATGTGTACACTTTATGGACTGATGTGCTAATTTTCATTAGTTTGGGTGAAAATGTATGGCTTGGCTTGTAGCATCAGTAGTTAAGAGCCAAGTGATTTTAAGACGAAGAGAAGACGATGTCTGTGGTATCACATTTAGGTAAGCGTGGTCATCTTGTGGTGTAATTTTGCTACATGGGTTGAAAGCAGAATGTAATACTGAAATATTTGGGAAGAAAAGTCTGCTTTTTGGATGATTGATCTAATCCCTGTGAAATCCCTATTTGAACTAGCACAGAGTATATATTTTTTGTTTAATTATGAATACTTTCAAGATGAGCAGAAATTGCTGATAATAAAATATAATGAAGTCACTCTAAAAATATTCATGAAAAAAAAGTTGGAGTTGTGAAATATTGCAGAGCAGTTTGAATCACTGATATTTTATTTTGACAATTTCAACCTGCTGCAATTTGATTTCATAGAAATGTTTTACTGTGTCTACCTCAAGTTATATTTTGAACTGAGAAACGTTGACCAGAAAATTGGAACCATTTTTTTGAAGAAGAAAACAACATGTCATATTTTAATATATATTTGCCACTAGAAATGATGCTTGATTGGAAGTGACTCTGTATTTTTTCAGATGAAAAATGTTGTTAAAAATTCCCAATTTCTTCTATTACCTATTCCTTCTACTATGAAGGCAGTCACTAGGAAGAATAGCCTGCCTGGCTAACTGATAAATATTATGACAGATTCTTTTAAGTCAAAATCAGCCAAGAGGAAGTCTTACTTTTCCTCCTGAGCTGATCTTTGTGGTACCATCTGTAAGTGAAGTTAAAAAAAATGCAGCAAATGGAGATAGAGTTCCTTCACTGCTTGGGCACATTACCCTTTCTGCATCATCTAGAAGTTGTCACTCTGCACTATCTGACAGCACCATCTGGTTCAGAATACAATATTTCAGATATGGCCATTTCTAGACCTAAATGTGCTTCCACCATATATAACTTAAGTGCTTTTTGCTTTTGTGTTATAACTTCTGAAATTGTAATGCCAATGCTATATCTTCAAATGATCCAAAAAAGCCAGAATGTTTAAACAGAAGCAATGAATAATTCACATCAGAAACAGAGAAAAGCAAACAAACAAAAGTCAATGGGAATCTCCTCATCTGCCATGAAAGGCAGAAGGATACATGATATGCACTGCTCTCACTTTTAGAGAAGTTAGAATAATTTTTGCCAGCTGTGAAGAACTCTCAGGAGCTCTTCCAACATTAGCAGGTCATTTACAGCATCACTAGTTCCATACCATCCAACCTGCCCTCCTTTAATGTATCAACCAGGAATGATCTACAGAATGTAAAGACCTCTCTCTACAAGTACAGTCTTCTGGGAATCATAATCACTGGCTATACGGCAGTAGTATTGGTTAGAATTGCAGAACCTGTTTCATACTGGGCCAATCTTATTTAATTAATTAGGAAAAAATATTTAGTACTCATAACTGTGTTTCTTCCATTAGCAGGTGGGGAAACTACTCTTGGAGATGAAAGGAGAGATTCAGTGGAACACTCAAACTATCTTGCACCACTCTCTGACAAAAAGCATCCATAAATCTGATTTTATGTGGTGGTTGCAACAAGCTTCTGACTGCTTTGTCTCATTAGAGTTGCCGAAAGAAATTGGAATATGTCCCTAGCTTGGCAAACTAGGATCTCCTCCTGTAAATTATTAAACTTCATGTGTGTCAGGCGTGCTCAGAAAAGAATAAGCCAGAAAATAGAGAGAAATAGAGGTTGCATCACTAGATGCAGAAACTAGAAAAAAATCAGATGAGAACTATCATATTTTGGTTTGCTTCAGCTTTATTTGCTTATTAAGAAACATGGAACACTGCAACTGTCAATGAAAGGTCATGGCAATATGGGGAAAAACAGGCTCTGTGCACACTGATGAGTGAAATGTAGCACTTTACTGACTGATGTGGGTATTGCTTCTGAAGAAATACTTTTTGATGGAGAGTCGTGCTCAGTCAGAAGACATCATTTTTTCATCATACTGGAAATAGGAGGATATACTCCACAGAACTAACCAGAAAAACTTAATATGATGCAGATTTATGTGAGTAAATACTGGTTCTGATGACAGAGTGGACTGCTCAGCAGCAGTGAGTTTTCCAGAGTGCTACTGTGTCTTAATGTCTCCACCTAAAATAACAAACCCTTGACAAGTGTCATTTGCTAACCTGAGTTGTAAGAGCCTTAGCCCACTCTTGATCTCTTAGGCACATCAAATTGACCCTGGCACCTCCGTGTGTCACAGAACATGCACAGCTTTCCCTCAGGTTTTACTTGAAAAAATTCTAGGCAATCAAATCCTGACTTGCCTGGGCTCTGTGTTACACCTTTGACTGCATTTTTGCAGGTTAACTGAACAAATACTTCAAAACACAGCATGTCAGGAGAAAAATAAGAATCAAACAATTAAGCAAAAATAGAAGTAGTTAAATGTAAAATATCTGAATATCTCTAGTTTCTGAGTAAAATGAAAAAAACACTGCAGGCATCAGTTATAAAATTGGATTAAGTGCAAAGAAAAATGAAGGGCCATGAGTGTGATTGCTTTGTAGTGGAAGTCTGAACAAAGATGTGCCTTTACATTGTTATCCTAAAGGTTCCCCATAACAATGATAATCATCTGCAAAAATATGAGTCTCTACAGCATAATATCACAGATTTAGCCATTAAATGCCATTGGGAGCAATGCTGCTACTCCTAGGAAAAGTGCCATTACTGAACATCGATAAAACAGTAAAAATCTCAATTTATCTTCTACAAGGTGTTACTTAGCAATGTTTCTTTTCTGCTTCAAAATCTGGAATAAATGAAGAACAGCTAGAGGATAGAGTGCAGGGACTGACTGGCCTGAAGCTCTGGGCAAGAGGCATGGCAGAGGCAGCTTTTGGCCTCTCCAGAGGGCCCTGTTATCTGGCCTTCTTTTTGGCAGAAAATGAAGTGTTCATACTAGGTGCCATTCACCACAATGTGTCAGGTGAAGTCTGAAACTACACAGCACAACCGAATTTCATTTACTGCAATTTCACATGCATTTTGTTTTCTGAAACAATAAAAACAAGACAAACTTCCACCATTATAACATTTTCACTGACACAACAAATGCAGAAATATGCCTTTAATATACCAGCATGCAATGATTTGTAACAGTATGTGAGCACACAAACAATGAGTGACCAGTAGCAGAGTGATCTCTAGCAGCATGATTCATTCCAGACATTAAATCCTTATAGCTCTCCTGTATCAAAACCCCATGCTTTCCACATTGCTCACTAGACCCCGAGAATAACATGATCATTTTGGAAGTTCAGTCTTGCCTACAGGCAAGAACTTGTCCCATCATAGCAGAAACAAAAGTAGCACAGCAGGACCTTCACTATTAGGGACAGTGGCAGGAATTGTCCTCTTGAAACAACAGCTCTCTTATGTGTGAGCTTAGGTGTTTTTATAAATGTCACTTTCAGCTGTCTCTGTATCAACCTAGATACATAATGAGCATAATAATTCCTGGCAAATAATGAGAAGTGAAGTTCCAGAAAAATATTCACAGTTTGGAAACGTTTTACGTTGTTAGTGTGAATAATAGGAAATAAGAATATAAAACCACACTGATATTTTACAAATTAACCTTTTGATTATTGCAGCTCCTCTAAAAAATGTATAATTAGAAGGGATACTTTGTGCATTAGGACAACCCCTGCTGTTTGGGCAAAGATTTGAGACTCTTTGGCAGCACTATTCTTCCTACCCTCCTCCAATAATTATCCCCCTCCAAGCTTTTTTCTTACTGAGACAAATATGCCAGTCCAGATAAAGATGTTATAATGGACCAGAATGTGACTGAACATGAAGTCTGATAAAATATATCAATGTAGAGATAAAACATACATTTCTTTACAGACAGAACTGTGTCTATTTGAGATGTAGCAACCAAATCAATTTGTCAACAAATTAAATGTACACTGCAGCATCTGGCTTCTGGAAACTGGCTATTTTATAAATATAGAGATAGATAAATTAGCTAGATTAAATAGATAGATATAGTATGCTTGGGCTGAATAGCCATTAACCCTAAAGGGGTTTATCTTATAAATTCTTGTGTAGTAGATTACTTTGTATTCAGGGCTTATAGCTATCAAGGCTTTAAATCATAGAATTATTGGCTTGCATGAAAGATGACACATGAATCATTCTGTACTATAAAGAAAAACATGATAACTGTTCATTTCTTAATTTGTTATATGAGGAAAAATCCTTCATTCTCCTGTTTTGATTCAGTAACAAATTACAAAATGGCAAAGAGGTAAAAAGATCTTTAGTCTTTGGCATTAAATAGGCTTTAAGGTCTTCCTGATGAACAATTAGTACCCGCAGGCTACAAGCTATGAGCTGCCTCAGTGGGATTCTTGTGCACTCATTTGCTATACTACACTCAAGTTGAGTAATGCTTGCATTGCTTAAATACAGTAAATGCTCAGCAGGCAGTGGGAAGAGCTAATCTGAACCCAGCCTTAGAAAAATAGAATATTAGAGGAGTCAGGTCAGAAATCAAGATATTATTTATCGCAATAGCCCACGTGCTGTCTGAAGCAATTACTTTCTTGAATTTAGAGATGTTGGAGTTCTAAACCAAAGATGAGTAGGGAAAAGGACAGTTTTGGAGCAGTAATAACAAAGCACAGACATGAATTCCTCACATGAATTCCTCACAGTCAGTGCTTCAGAATGTTTGTTTAATGCTGAAGAACATTTGATGCTCATTTCTTCCTCATTCTGCCTGTTGTACACATAGGTCTTGCAGGTTTTGGCCCTATGTACTCCATATATTGTGACAGGGTGTTGTGAGTCTTAGGTGGCGCAGAATGTATTGCTGAGGACCTGTGTGAATGAGCACTGGTTTGCCTCAGAGGACAGAGGAGGATGCATGATGTCCTCAGGTTATGCCTCCCAGCTCTCTATTCCTCTGCTCTATATCTAAACCTTATTGAATCTGCCAGGTTGGTACATACATACAGCTCCTGCAGCTTCCACTGTAATGCAGACAAGTTTTGCTCTGAACCTGCGTTTATAACTTAACCACCTCAGGTGTGTTGATGCTGATTGCATTTTGTACTTACCCAGACAGAAACAATGCTCAAGGAAGTTTCTCATCTGTGGGATGCAGTAATTCACCCAGTTGAGTGCTTTTGCAGCCCTCAGATAACACCTTACATTAAAACACCTCTGTTACACACCATAATTAGCTGGAACAGCTAGGAAAGAATATGCAGATAGCGTTTAGCCTACTGTTTAGATTCTACAAAACTGCCCTGTAAAATTATTTTTATTATTTAGTCAATATTTGCAAGCAAGTTAATCTGTTTCCTTTAAAGACAGTTTATTCATCCTTTCTTCCATTATTCTCAGATGAAAAACATGCTGATGATATAATAAATAATTCATTGCTTGCATTAAACTTATTAAATATTGTTTCTGTCCAAATTATGTACCTATACCTTAACTCCATATATAGGATCCTAATATTCAGAATAAGATAGTTCTCTTAAAGCGCTATCCCACAAAACTGGCAATACATAATTAATACAATGAGCTACCACTCATTACTGAAAGTTTGACATGGAGTGTGCAAGACATATATATGAAAAAATACACTAAAATTACTGTCCAGATGAAAATAAAAACCAAAACATCCTACTGAAACTGCTTTGGTAATCTAGGAAATAGAACTTGTTACACAAAATGCATTTGTCAAGGCTACTGAGGCTGACTTCAACTGTCACTAAAATATCACTGTGCAGCTTTACATCTTGTCCAAAAGACAATAAATTAACTTCTGATCTCTTTTATCCCCATGTTAGCATGGAGTTGTTATCTAAATGTGGTAATGATGTTGCTAAAGGCAGTTTCCATAAGCTTTGAGAGTACCCAGTTATTGTTTTTGTTATGATCTTAAGTGGCCACGATAAGCAAACTGAAAGATAACATCTTCAAGATTCAGTGAGATTAAATATAATTTAAAAATGCTGTTAACATTGGAGATGGGAGACATGAATACCAAATTTTCAGTGTTGCAAACTTCAGCTAATTCAATGAAACTAATAGAACTGATTTTGCTTTTCTCTCTTGCTCAAGTCTACTACCAGTATACACACAGTCTGTATGATCTAACAATTTTTAACTAAGGAAATTAGTCAGAGTCTGCAGTAGAGTAACCTGTTATATGCGCATAGGTTAGAAATGTGTTAGTATTGAAGGAATACATTTTCAACAGTTCTCTGATATTTCTCCTCAACTTTAAAAGCATAAAAAATATGTCACATAATACATCACATATTTTCTCTGTTCAGTTATCAAGACCTTGATATGTTACCTTCTTGTATTTTTTCAAATTTATTTTAAAGATGGCACTGAAATTCACAGCTGTTTCAAAAGGAACATGAGATCCTGAAAGGACAGGCTTACAGAATTTTAAAGTAAATTTCAAATGCTCAGCCTGTAATCATACCATCAGTTACAATGACTATAAATAATATTCCTTTAATATATGAAGAATTGGGAAGAGGAAAGAAAGAGATATTTGCATTGCAAGAAAACTCCAGGTGCTCCTAGAGTTATGTGGGACATTTTCCAGTTGACAATATGGAAATTCTGTCACTCAGGCCAAAAAGCTTGTTGCTATGGGGACAAAATAGCAGCATCACTTGACAACTTGGCATTTGTTAGAATTGGCAGAAAGAAACTTTGAGAGAGGGGCTGCTGGAGGATTTCATGTGGGTGTGTACTAAGGCCAGAGGGATGGTTAGGAGAAAAAAACACTGAGAAATTCCTTCAACCTTACAATCTCTCCTTCACATATGTCCTTTTAAAATTATTTATTTTTTTGGTGCAGTATACCTTCTTAGTAGAACAACAGGTTTTGAATCAAGAATGAAAGGAGGGCTTATGTTCAAATAGCAATGCACCAGTTCTAGGACACATATATATCGAACAGTAAGAAAATCTTTCAAGAACTGACAAAGAGATAAAGGTGTAGTAAAAGCCAGCACAATTTTTGGTTGTTTCCTCTGAGTAGTCATGTCATAAACCGAGAACCAACTCTGTATCTCAGATGAGATGATACTTGGAGTATTATAGTAACTGCAGCTCAGTACATAGAAAGAGATTAATTTAAATTAAAATTTAAAAACTGGTAGTAGTAATTATCAAGAACTGGTTTATAAACGTGTAAGTACTAACAGTGTTTAGTTTGGCTGAATGTCAGATAAGATATGTCACTAGTTTGCTAACACTTCAGGAGTCTGAACATCAAAGCAATTAAGAAAATACTTAGTCAGGTATTGAAAGAAATTGAGATGGAGCTGAGGAAAATAAAATCTAAATCAAATGTAAGGGAAAGAATCCTACTGATGAGTCCATAATGCTACAGAATAATCGCAGTGTATTAAAAAGAGTATTCTTCACTTGGAATCTCCCAGGTGACATTGCGTAACACATGGAAAAATGTACATTAGGTATAAAATGTGCACTGTGTTGCTGCTAAGAAATATATCAATCTTTATATTTTGAATTCTGGGATGGGTGAATAAAATCTGGCGACTGTATTAAAGTGCCTATCTAGCTGAAAGAAACACAGGAAACAAGAATTGAAAAATGAATCTGTAGTGGCGCATGAAGAATTGGGAATGTGCTATATTTGAGTAATGTACTTTTACAAACAAAAATCTCCAGGTTCCAGTGCTGCAGGAGAGTGAAGGGTGAGAAATGCTGTCCCATCTCCATCATAGGTAAAAATACAGAATTTTCATGAACTGCAATGTGGTCTAAATATATTAATGGATCTGGGATTATACTGGGGGCATTCGGGAATGCTTTTCATGCTTTTGTACTTTCCCAGGGGAATTCTAGCTTTCTTTTCTCTGCTAGAAGAAAGAAAAAGGTGTATGTTTTCTATGCTGTTATGGAACAAACTATATATTAGCTGTGACAATGTTTTTTAGTCTTTTTTCCTGCAGGCAAAATGCCTCTGTTTCCCTTCTGATCTCTTATGATCATGTCACCCAGATTTTTTCCTTTCCCTGTGCAAATCAAAATCAATTAAAAGTATCCCCACAGGACTCAGTTTTCAGAGAACATACAGATCCACATTTCTAATTGAAGTCAATGATAGCTGCAGGCATGTGGTATCTCTGAAACTGAGGCTCTATACAGCTAAGTAAGGAAAAACATATGGATTTTGTAGGTAATATACCACCGGAGAAATCTCTAAATAGACTCTGAAATAATGAAGCTACATGTTTTATGCTATAGCCCAACTTGCAATCACTAGGCCATCTCACCACAGGGGAAAAATGGATATTAAGAGTTATTGAACATTGCCAATTTTTGCTGTGGATCAGCTTGAAGTTATTTAGCACAGATGTTTCTGTAATTGTGACACACTGGGAAAATCCACAGGCTCAATAGCCCTCAAACTTGCACTTCCATCTGTGCAGTGTGATGGTCTACAGTTACAGCACACGACTGAAAAATAAAATGCACAAGAATAGTGTCTGGTTTAAGATCTACTGCCATATTTTTTCTAGCACCATCTGCACTTTCATTTACCTGTACCCCAAGATCCTATGTTTAGATGTAGTACAGTTATAAGAGTGTCATTTATGCCTAGTGAAAATAATAGTGTGTTAAAATACGTACAAAATTTGACAGTATGGTTAGAAAGCTCTCATGATGTGAAATGGCTGACAGAAATCTAACAGTATACTGTTAAAACCATCAGTCTTTCTATTTATATTGCTCAAAGCTAGGTCATCTTTGAGCCATTTTAGTAGCTACTGAAATATAGGTTTCCTATGATTTTATTAGAAAAATAACATGGTTTGTCTCACAGTGGTGAAAACCCAGATTCTGGAAAATATTTCTTCATCCTGCTATCTTCATAGCATTTAATCACATTCCAAACAGTACCAGGAAAAAAAAAAAAAAAAAAAACCAACAAATTTTGAAATTAAAACACTGTGTACTAATCCAGAAAATTAGAGAGAAGACTTCTGCCATTTTTGAAAGATAAATAGGCTTGACTGTTAATTATTTGTAACTTATTTAATCACTGGAGGGCCAGGCTAAAAAGGAAAACTGGATAGACATTCAGAATTTAAGCATGTGCAGCCCAAGCTACAGAACTTGATGGGATTATTATCTATGGAGGGTAGAATCTCTGTTGTGACACTTTTCACACTTTTTCCATCTTTTGCTGCAAATTGCATTGTTTGTCCCTCAATAGCTAGAATGAAAGTGAAAATGTTACCACAGCTCTTGACTTTATAGGTACATGGATGGACTTGTCATTTAACATTTTTTTTTTTTTTTTTTCCTACAGCAAACTGCTTTTTCTGTTTTGCTACCCTTCCTTGAAGTCTTTCCATTGTTTTCTTCAGTACCCTCATTGTTGCACTGGGAAGTAAAACAGCATCTACTAGTGGACACTGTAAAAATTTTCTTCTGTCTGCAGAAAAGTTAAAATAGTAGAAGAGAATGGGATCTCACGTTGTAAATAACGTTCTGTCTTTGAGAGATTAATGGAAATTTTCTCATGTCTAAAACAGATAACAACCTTGTACTATTGTTTCGAACAATCACTGAATTTTGCCTTATAGAAACCAAGATTATAATGTAGCAAGCTATAATTTGCCTGGAATACAAAAGACATTATTTTATCTTTTGCTAGAAATGGCACAGGATCTAGAATCCTCGGAATCTATTTTACTTTTTCCTTCCTGCCCTCCCAGACTGATGCTTTGGAAGCTCAAATCTGACATGATCTGAGAGAAAAATCAAACTGTTCATCACTGTTGCAAAACCAAAACATTTCTGGGATAAGTTTTGTCCATCTCCTGAATCAATTTTGTTGTTGTTGTGTATAACACATAGGTTTATAAGATATCTGACCTGTAGGTAGATACACGGGATGTAGCTACTCAGAACTACTGAATACTCATTGCTATATTTACACAGTGTTTTCTTTCTCTCAAGAAGAGAGAAAAAGACTTGTGCAGTAATTCATAATAATAAAGCACATCTTCTCTGTGTGTAAGTATAACTTTCTACCTAAAGTGTATCATTAGTATCTAACATACGTGTATCCTGAAGAATCTTATGCCCTAGCCATAACTAGATTTTTTTACACAAAACCTAAACTTTCACAAAATCTGTGAGGATGAAGACTATCATCATATTCTCCATTTTCATTTCATTTTCCTTATAATATTTTCAAGGTTAAATCAAGGTTAAGTCAAGGGGCTAGACTTCCCTTTTCCTCTTTTCTTATTTTATATATATATATATTCTTTTTTCCCTGTTCTTTTTTTTTTCTTTCTTTTTTCTTTTTCCTTTTTTTTTTTTTTTTTTTTTTTTTCCTTTTGGAATGACTTTGGGCAGCCCTTAACAATGTGTGTCAAAATGTAAGGTCTGGACTGCATTGTGAACTGTTTCTCTGCTGACTCATCTGCCACAGCTAATCAAGACTTTTTCTTCTACATACTGCAACATTTTAAACCTGTTAGCAGTAAAGAAATGCTCTTTGCTCAAAAGCTTTTAAATTATAGCACATGGTGGGTGGCTGATAAGATTTTTTTTTTTTTTTTAATGGAAACTCTTTTCTTGTTATTACTATCTGGTCTCCTTTCTATATATCAAGTCACAAGGTTGCTGGTGCCTATTAACATTTTTCTGAGCTAGGGAAATTATTTCTATTTAGACAATCTCACAAATTTTCAAGCTGATTTCAGCTATGTGTGTTATGGACAGGCATAAGTTACTCTTTTCTTGTCTGACCACCATATAAGAAGGGGAACACAGATCCTAAGTCTATGTGCTTTGGGAATAAAGTTGAGGACAGGAAGGTCCTCTTCTGTCTGAAGATGTTGGGAACCATTCTCCACTTCAGCAAATTACAATCTCCATAGGGAACCTACATAACTTGGACTCACTAACTTCCCTTAGAATTTTGGTGGTTCGGAAGAAAGACAGTTTCAAAAGAAGAATCTTTGCAGATTGTTGAACACTGCAATTTTTGTACGTTGTTTCTGAAGCAGTACTCAAGTTCTGCTTCACTACTTGCTGTTCTCATGTTTTCCTTTTCAGCCAGTTAGTATTATCAGGCAGCTACATCTTCTTAGATGAAGGAACATGAACCTCTGGTCTCATAATGTCTCAAAGAGAAGCAGAAATTAACTTTGTCTATGTCATATTTACTAAGCGCCCCATTTGGTGTGATGTTTTGTACTTCTTCAGTTCATAATTTTGATGTTACCAATTAACTTTCCTGTGTTGAGGTCCACGAAAACTAACATTGTAATCCAGAGCTTATTTCAGAAGATTATATAGATATATCTGTATGTGACATATAGTGCAAAATCACTCAAGATTTTTTTAAGATCTATTCTTTGTTGCTGATTTTATGCTTTACAAAACAATTAAAATGGGGATTTTACCGAAATAAAACATTAAATTTTTCATGTGCTCTAGTACATCCCTTTTACTGAAGTTATGATATTTATATGTGAGGTATTAATTTCATGTAACATTAAGTTGTTCCATCTTTTTTTTTTTTTTTTTAATTGTAAAATGATTGTGAAAAGTCTGAAGACATTCTCATAACGATGGTGAAATTCAGACTATTTTCAAATAACTAGAACATTAGTTACACTTATTCTTTACAGAGATTTTCATGGTGGAAAACTGATGGAAATGCTGAATATAATTTCAAAGTTCAATAAACTTTCAATAATTTAGAGATTTTTGTTTTCTGAAAATATATCTAGAGTGAAAGAAGTTGCAGATGTTATAGTACAGGTAAACTTTAAAATGTTCTTAACCTACATAAACTCTGTCATTCTCTCTCAACTTTCCATAAGTTCCTAAAATAACTGTTCTGTAAAGGTAAAGATAGTTTTATTTTTATAAGATATCACATATTTTTGGTTCATTTCTGTGCTCCACAGTGCAATTTTCTTCAGTGGTTGGAAATCATGAGATTTAGGAGGAAATAAATACTTGAAGAAATTATTTCAACCCTTTTGTTTGTTTAACTGTTATTTAAAGCAAATGCAATCCCTTGGTGTTTTCTTCTCTGAATTATACAAATTATCATTTCCTTCAGTCTTTCCTCTTGGCCCATTTTTTAAAAAACCTCTGATCTTTCTGTATTTTTTTTCTAGCCTGTCTATGTTGATCTATGAGTTTAATGAAGTGTAGTGCCTAGGATTAGACACAATATTCCATTTATGGTTGTAGTGTTGAATAAAGCATTGAACAGAGCACAAGGATTACTTCACATTTCCTTTCAGTCATAGTTTTTCTTATACATCCTGCTATATGTATGCTGTGCTTTTTCCTTTTTTACATCAATATGATACTGTTGACTCATCTTTTTTTTTTTTTAATAGAACTCTTTGTAGCCATTTATTCCTCATACTGTATTTATGTAGTTAAATAATCCAGCATAAGTATAGCATCTTGCATTTCCTGCTGAATGTTTTCATATGTTCCATCTATATCTGTGTTTTGTTAATGTCATCTTGAATTCCATCCTTCTCTTCTGACATTTGTTCAGTCCCTTCCAGTAAATTGAATCCGTTTTTTGTAATAATGCTGCTCTCTAGTTCTTTTGGGTCATTAATGAACATACTGAGGAGTACCAAATCCAGAAGAGACAATCTGGGAAGGGGCAGTGATGGCTATACATACAGACTGGGGGATGAAATGCTGGAGAGCAGCCCTGCTGAAGGAGATTTGAGGGTCCCAGAGAGAGAGCAAGTTGAACATGAGTCAATAGTGTGACCAGGCAGCCAGGAAGGCCAACCATATCCTGGGATGCATGAAACACAGCATTGCCAGATGGTCGAGGGAAGGGATTATCCCACTCTACACTGTAGTGGTGAAGCCTCACCTCAACCAATGTGTGCAGTTTTGGGTGCCACATTACAAAAAGGACAAAAAACTACCTGAGGGCGTCCAAAGGAGGGCTACAAAGATGGTGAAGGGTCTGGAGGGCAAAATGTATGACGAGCAACTGAGATCACTGCGTTTGTTCAGCCCAGAGCAGAGAAGACTGAGGGAAGGACTCATAGTGGCCTACAGCTCCTCACAGGGAGCAGAGGGGCAGTGCTGAGCTCTCTGGTGACAGTGAGAGGACTAGAGGAAACAGCATGGAGCTGTGTAGGGGAGGCTCAGGTTGGGATAAAGCAGAAATTCTTTGCCAGAGGGTGAGGGGCATAGAACAGGCTTTCAAGGGAAGTGGTCACAGACCCAAGTTGCCAAAGTTCAATGAATGTTTGGACAACACTCTCAGACGTATGGTCTGATTTTTGAGTGGAGCCAGGATTTGGACTCAATAACCCTTATGTGCTCTTTTCAACTCAGGATATTTTGTGGTTCTATGATTTCTGATGAAGAAGAAAATAAAATCCTCATGTAACAGTTGGCTAATTTGATTTTACTAGCAGTTAACTTTTTTTTTAATTTTTTTTTTGTTATAATTTGAATTCAAAACAATGACAATAATTCTTCAAAAGGGAATTTTCAGTTGTGTAATGATTAGTTTTCTAATTTCTCTCTGCCTATAGCCTTTTTAGACTTGCCACATATTTCACCTGTGACCTCAGAAATCCTACCATTCAAATTGCATTGAAAATATACATAACAGTATGAAGCACTTTGGCAGCAATAAACTCTTATTAAAAACAAACAAACAAAATCACACAAATAATTTTTTGTGAAAAGGTGTCTATCATCTCTAATATCTGTGGCTTTTAAGCTAACTACCAGGAAGTGAAATGTTACATGACAAAGTGAGATGAAATGGTAAAGGTAAAAAAAAAAAAAACAAATCAATTGATTTCAAGAAAATCGTTCTGACAATAAAACCTGTGAGACTGAGCTACTAAGGGAAAATGTGGAAACTTGAATGCTTTGGATTTTTCAGGGTTAAGTGGGCAAGCACCCCACAGAGACGAACTCTGTCTTGACACACAGATGAGCTCATCTTAGGTCACCCATAGAATTAATGCAAGGACTTCATAATTCTATAGCTGCTATAACTGAGGAGCACATGATCCCATTAGGCACTGCAAAGGAGGAAAGGGAGTCAGTTCTTCTGTGCTCACAGTTTCTCTATACCTGAAATTATGTGTAAGACTTAATACGCAGTCTCTTCAGTTTTTCTTACTGGTATCCTGATGTTGAGTATTTAAAGTAAGTTTTGTTTTAATAGTCCAGTTCTTATTAAATTATTTTTCTAATAAGCTCTCTTATTTATTCCATGCAACCAACTACCTTGTTATTCCTACTCTTTATATGCTATTTTATATAGGTAGTAATAAAGTGCAAGAGAGAGAACAGACCACATGTGACAGATGGTAAGGGTACACTTGAGCTATTGGGAAAAATATTACAAAAATGAGGACTATTCAGGAGCATAAAGTGAAAAGCAGTATATTACACATAGGAAGACAATGTTTCTATGAACTGAGAAAGTGTGAATTTAGCCTTGCTCCAGATTAACCATGGTCCAAAGTCACTAATGTGACTGATTTCCAGGGGCTTAGGGATCTGCAATCAGGGACTGGGAAGAAGGTGATGAACTATAGGAAATACATACCATTGGCATATTTCCCTGTTCTCTCCCTCCCAGCTGAAAAACTGCAAAAAATCTGGTAGTCAGATATATCCATCAGTTTCAGCATAGTTTCTCCCCAGACTTCAGAAATCATCCTTATGGAGAAAGACTGAGAGTCTTGCCAGCTGGAGGCAGACATTTTGGGTCATGATGAAGTTTCTGGGAATCCACACAGAGATGGTTTCCATTGCTGGATGGATATCTACTCCTGATTATGAACAGCAAGGAGAAATCCCTCACTTTTTCCATCACTTCTTTCATGCTTGATTAGTTTGTGACTGAATGGCCTCTGTCATGATACTGTGTTATTTTGTAAGGACAACTTGGCACTCATTTTGACTGTTGTAGTTAAATTTGGTTCAGATGGAAAGAAAAATGGGAATACAATCAGGAAAACTAAGGGAAGTTTAATCATTTTAATCATAAGAAATTAATATATAATTATTTTGTTCATATTTGATTTGCCTGACATACACAGTAAGTAAATTCCAGTGAAATTACACTTGGCTTAATTCATGACAATTTCATTTAATGTACTTTCTGGAAGTTATAAGTGTAATTCATACAATGGAATTCACATTAGTTCTTCTTGACCTTTGTCTATTTAGTTGATATGCTTGTCAGAAAAGAGCTTGTATTTTACTGAGTGTTTGTACATAATGTGACAGAGTGGGCCTCTGATCTCAAGTTGGACCCCAGACACTACTGCAACTCAAATAACAAAAAGAGTGTTGTGTTTTTTTTTTTCCTAATAGAGAACTTATATATATTTATATATCAGGATTTGTCTCCTGCTTTTTATTCTTTCCTTCAGAAGTTTAGAGTGTTCTTTGCTAGTAGCTCAAGTACTAAATATTTAGCTTCAATTCTTATGAAAGTTACTTTGATCTTCGTGTAAATAAACAGGCTCTCTTTCTCCCATAGGATTCTTTCTTGAAAATGATTTCTTTCATCAAGTAGTTTGTCGCATCTCTGTGAACATCAGTACTGTTTCCTTCAGAACTTCAAACAAACATTTCCTGCACGTTTACAGGAAACATATTAAACACTATAAATTGCAACCTGACTTGCACCTGATTCAACAGTTAGAGAGACTTGGGCAATTGAGTGACACAGCCCCCTCCCGTTATCCTGGCAGTATGAAACATCTTTATTACTACCTATATAAAATATTAACAATTACACATACACCTCTACATGTATGCATATATATTTACACACGTACATAAATACATACATATATGTATTTAAACATATTTACAGACATTTATGCCACCAGAGTGTTTCAATATCGATGGTTTAACCTTTGTAATTATTTTATGCATGTAGCTAGTGGCACTTGTCCTGGAAAATTCTGAAGCATAATGTCAACAATTCTACTAAGCCAGTTATTCAAGTGCGGATCCCTTAAGAAGAGAAAGGTAAGCAAACAGAAATTTAACAAACTGAGGAAAGGGGAAGGATAGAAACCCCATCATGATGGAAGTTTACTCCTAAGAAAACTTCAGCAGTTTTTGGTTCCTCTCCAAACAGACTGTAAACTTTGAGGCCTCATCTAAAATAATACGAAACAATTAATGCTGCTTTCCCTCCACATGCATTCATAAAATACTCAGCCCAAATTCTAGATGAAACACATTTTGCCACCCATCTTATAGATGAAATCTTGGTATATTTTTGGGTGACTTTACTCATGAAATCTGTGGGTTTTCTAAAGTTTGTTACTTTCACACACGATTTTCACCAATTTTACAATTATTCCATTATAAAGTAATCTACTCCTTACTTTATGATATGTAAAACTGTGTGACTGGAATTTGATGTGTGGTATTTAAAATGTGATGGATTGGACAGAAAGCCACCGAAGAGGCTATCTCTAGAAGACATAGTTTCAAAATGTGAATGCTTCTCTGCAAAAGTACAAATTTGTTGAGAATCCGAAAAAGAGCTAATGGTTCAAATGAATGATCCTTTTCCCTAGCCAGCTTTTTGGCACTAACTGTATGGTTGTCCTCTTCACCTTGTATCAGTTCTTCAAATTTTAATGTACTATGAGGCCACTTCAGAAGTTTTCTGAATACTGCCTGCTTTCTTAGAGAGCAAGCCAGCCATCTGTGAAGCCAATTTTCATAACTCTACTGGCCTTTAGTGTCCCTTTTTGCACTAAGAAAGCTTTGAAATAATTTTAATTGAATCAAACTTATGAAATATAATGTTTGGGAAACACTGCAACATAATCGCCTCTCTCTGTGATATTTACATACTAACATGATTATTCTATCTACTGTCTTTCTTTAGAGTTCCATTTTTACAATGTTATTCATGCTTGCAATTCTGTGCCTTGCAATCAGTCAAGGCTATGTAATTCTAGTTTGGTTAAACAATAAGAATATTGAACAGCTAAGCTTTATCATCTTTTGGTGAAGGAACTCTTTATTCTTCCCGTCTTAAGACTCAGTTAATATTCCAAATAAATACACGGTTTCCAAATAGGTACACAATTGGCCTTTAGTTAATCTTTAACCAAAAAGATTAAGGAAATTCAAATCTGTTTGACCCTGCAGTGCATTTGAATCCACAAACAGTTTTGGTGCCTTCCAGTTTTTCTTTCCAAGAATCAGCTTTTCATTTGTTACCATTCAAAAGGGAACATTCTCTGATTTCTGAATGAGCAGACTCATATACAGAATAAACATGTCTTTATACAACTCCGCACTTAACTGACGCAACATATATAAACTTTCCCTCTTTTTGTGCCTAGATATGTCACGGTTACTATTAACTCTCAGTGTAAAGACCGTGGCCAGTTTGATTTTGCTATTCAAGTGCTGTATACTACGCTGCCAGTGAATCACTAATGGGTCCTTAAAGCCCTAAATAATGGAGTCCACTCTCAATAGACTGGAATGCAATGAAGACATAACCAATCTTGGCTCTTGCACCTTAATCCAGGAGTAAGCCTTACATAAAACTGAACGTGCATGGGATAGAGATGTGTCGGGGTGCCAGTTGTGCTCCTGGGCAGAATACTATTTAGAAATTCTCTTTATTTTTTATATTTTTTTCTTTCTTTTTTTTTTTTTTAATAATTCTTGCTTTTGAAACAGATATTTGCACTCATTGTTATTTGGATCACCGCTGAGTTGGAATAGGTATGAGTTATAACCAAGACTGCCAAGGGAGCACAGTAAGGCATGACAGCCAAAATGCATTGATATCTAAATGCACTTGTGAAAATTCAAGAACATTAGTATGCCTTATAAAAAGCTGATCTAAATTTTGTTACCATCGTCTCACTGAAGCATTTGGGAATGTAGGCCTCAGTTTTATTTTCCAATCTTATGAACCATCAAGTCTTGAGTTTTATCAGATCAGGATGCATTTCTGGAGATGTCGTTGGATTGATCCAGATAGTAATCCCCATATTCAGACAGCAGTGTAATTTAGGCATTTAAAGACTTCCTATTGGAAGGCATCTAATTGAAGCATTTCGGCAAAAGAAAGAATAAGAATGATCTTAGTTTCCAAAGTTATGAAAGTGTGCTATTGAAAATGAGTATCTGTTAACTTACCAATTCTCACTTCAGAAAGTCTCACTTAACTTACCATTTCACTTTAGAAATAATCTTTTATTATGACCTTGACATATTGATGTACTTTACATTAATATGAGTATTTTGGAGTTAATTCACTTTCTCTCTGATTAATTTTTTTAAAAAAATTACATTTCATATTTGATCATGTTGAAATCTACGACTAAAAGCTCGTGTTACTGATAGTGCTAATATGTAAGCATAGACATTTGGGTTTTGGATTTGCTAAATTTCAGAAAAGGTTTTGCAAATATCATGACTGCAAAAGTATATCATTGAAAATGAACACTATTTATTTATTTATTTATTTAAAATGTGAAACTGGCAGTTTCTTGAGTTTTTACCTTACTCTTTCATACTTGCACTGTTCTCCTCTTTCTCAGCTTTCTTTGATCTGCTTCTGCTGCTCTGTGAGTAAGAAAATGGTTTCATTGAGACAATCAGTGAAAATTTACTTTTAGGGAGGAGGGTAAAACTAGTCTGCTTTATTTTTTTAACTCTTCTTTGTAAACCAGTCACTGTTAGGTAGCAAATCTCCGGTTAACCTGGTTTCTCATGCCACTTAACCCACACCAATTATGCTGATGGGCCAGTGCTATTCCTTGGATAACTCTATTAAGAGCAGTTGGATTACACAGCAGCTGGATTAAATTGTGGTGGATTAATTTATGGCAGGTGAAATGATTCCTTGGAACAGTTCTGAAAATATGAATCTCTCTCCACACACTGGCTTCAGGGCATCCAAAACAGCAATGGAAATACATGGTAGGATAAGGAAGGAGCTATTTGCCTTTCATTCTCCTACCTGCCTGCTGTGCCCTCCCTTTCCCAGTGCCTTCTCAATGCCCTCCTTCTTCCTTCTCTCCTGCTGCTCTCAGTGCAGAGAAGTAACTGGGTCAATCTAGTGGGTCACTGACAATGCAGTATGCACCTCACCATGTGATGTTTTGAGCCATACAGGATTACGCACTTAAGTTTCTCAAAGCCTATTCTATAGGGCCTAATAAAAATCTTCTCTCGATGAAACAGTAGAGAGAGTGGTAAAAAAAGCATACATTTCAAAGGTGAATATACTTTTTATAATACAGATGTAAACTAAACATTTAGCAATATTCTGACACTCAGTTTTTATGGAAGATCTTTCAAAGTGGGCATTCCTTTGTTCTCTCTGTTTAAAGAGAAAGAAAAGACCCCCACAAAGTCCAGCCATATGTAGCATAGGATACTTGTTCTAAAAGGAAAAGAGATCAAATCTTTTACATGCCATTTGGTATCAGTCACATCATGTTATGTAACATAACTCACTTGTCACAACATAATGCACTGGGGAGGAATGACAAAAGGTGTTTTGTACAATTATATTTGAAGAAGTCACAACACTTCATACAGGCAAACTAATATATTTTCCTGTTTCAGGATCTGCTATAACTGCAGATTAAAAATATATTCTTTTTTTTCTGAGTCTATCTCTGAATATACAAACATTTTTCAAATATAACTGCATCATAATTATGAACAGGATTAGACAATTTCTTTACATAGAAAAAAATGAACAAATGCAAGTATAAATATCTACAGAGTTATATAACAAGCAGGGCAGTGCACATATCATGCATGTTTGATATCCGTGTATTCTGTGATCATTTTTGACTTTGATGATCCATTTTGCAAAGTTTAATAGATTTAGCAGAAACATTCAAGTTTCTGTATGCCTTTTATTTCTGTCATAGCCACATGAGAATGTTTGTGGTAGTGGGCATTTTCTCCATCCCACAGTTCTTATGATAACAATGACAGTTTATTTTGCTTCCTGTCAGAAGCCTCCTTGTGACTGATTTATGCCAAACCATTTTGCCCACCCCTTTCCCCCACCTTCTTTCCCTACCTGTCCTTTGTGTTCTTCTCAGCTCTAATTCTGGCTGCTTTCCATCAGGTTGAAAGGCAGCAGTAATAGCCTCTGTGTTAATCCCAGGCAATGCACATCACAGAAATCTGATGACAGTATTAGCAAAGAGTTTGACTTGAGTCTCCATCAGGACTCCAACACTTGAATGCAGTTAGGTCTAACACTGATGTACTAAGTCATGCCTGTTCTTTGGCAGCTGCATGGTCTTGTCACCTTTGACTTATCTTCCCAGCAGTGTTGTGTCCTTTGCTAGCTAACTGCCATTTCTGGAAATGTCACCTCCTCAATCAGAGCAATT
The DNA here is from genome assembly GCA_037305975.1 of Chrysolophus pictus. NCBI lineage: Eukaryota > Metazoa > Chordata > Aves > Galliformes > Phasianidae > Chrysolophus > Chrysolophus pictus. Next base: position 51,848,770 of record CM074577.1, read on the forward strand.
ACGGATCTTACATATCAATGCCAAGAATGACTGATTCAGTAATTCACTGGTGCTTGAAAATGCCAGTTCTAGAAATACTTAGGCTTTTTTAAAATGTGACTGTGACTTGGGCAAGTCAGTCCAGAATGAAGGTACTCAAAAAGTGAAAGAAACTGGTTAGACTGTTATCTGTAGTCCTTCTGGGAAGTGCTTGTTTCTCTGCTGAAACTCTTTGTCTCTGACCAGGAGAGCCAGAGAGGGTTACGAAACTCAATTGTGTTAGTTAGCAAACTCATCTAATGATTCTGCAGAATGTAAATTATATCTGCTAGAGTATGCTAATGCTAATTTTTATCTTATGACTGTGCAGGCTAGCCACAATACCTATCACTGATATTTGTTGATATTTGACTTCAAGGTATCAAATTATCACTTGTTTTCTCTGGAATCGCTTCAGATTTATAAGACAGATGGAAAAAGTGAACTCACAATGTAATAGTAATAGAACAATTTCAAGATTCTTAAATGTGAAACCTCAGAAAAAAACAGGTTATTAATAATATTTTACAAAAGCACATTAATTTCACTTACCTTTGTCAAGAACTGTATGAAAAAATTCATTTTAATAGTAAACTTTCATTTTAATGATAAAATATTTTATTGTTCTTTCCACGTGCTTGATGTTGCAGGTATAGGGAAAGAAGTGGACATCAGTTAAAATCGCCTTAGAGAGTTGCTAATTTACATTTTCCTTCATGAAAGTGGGATTGGGACAACTACTGCTGAAATAGAGTCAGGATTTTTTTATTGCTACTAAAGATGAAAGGCTGATAATTCCAAGCCCTGACCAAAAAGATGTTCATTTTAGAGTAGATTGAAAACAGAGCAATATTGAAAATTCTCTATCCTTGACTTCAGTTTCTTGGCTTTAAAAGCACATAAACAAACAAGAATAAAGATACTTCCTACCTTGAAGCACAGTTTGTGCTTCTGGGCTGAAAGAATGAAAATGAGCTAAGTTTAAACGTTAGGGGCTTTTCATCCCAAAGGTCATTTGATTACAGACAAGTTGTTTACAAGACTGAAACTCACTACTATTGAAGTAAATGATTCCAATAATGTTAGATAAAATCTGCTCATTTATTTTATATTTCAACTAGTTTAAATTCAACGCTGATTTTCTTTCCTTGAAATATATTTGATACTCTTTTACATTAAGAAAGTAAAGCTTAAAGGGAAGATATTTTCTGTGGTCTATTTTTTTAACTTTCATATGACTGGTAAAAATAAAAATGTAGTGATAAAGAATTCCTCCATATTTTCTCTCCAACTAGAGGGGAGGGAAAGTAAAGAAAAGTCAATACTTGGCTGGAATCATGAGCAGCTTGTTGGCTGAGTTAATCAGTCAGGAGCCCTGCAGCTGGTCAGCTTCACCTCACCGATAAATGTCACGACTCACTGCTGTCAATATGAATTACCAGAAAAGGTTTCCTAGAAACTGGGGATGAGGGAGCCGTTTTCCTCTGAATGAATTATACAGGCCAAAATAATACTGAAACAAGATTAGAATGGGTTGCTCTGATTGACTAGGCAATTATTTAAATATACCCCGGAGGTAAGACAAACAGTGGAAAATAATGCAGCCCAGGTCACAGACTGAAAGAAATTTGTGCATTTAGCAAAGGCTTAAAAGGTTATGCTCAAAAGCTGATGGAGTAAGTCATAAGCAAGTTTGCTCTAGTTTTGAGTCCTAGGAAGGGTATCTAAGGAAGCACAAGCTTTCTGTATAAAAATAAAGAAGGCAAATAATGCTTGAAGTTCCATGGAAAGCTTTCTCCCCAGTTCACTTGCTACGTGCTTTGCGCAGCACCAGCAGAATTCCTCACTGGAGGGGGCAAAGGGTGTAAATCTGCCCTGCCAGGCTCGTGCTACCCATGCTCCAGGAACAAGAGGTGGCTGCCAAACAAAGGGCTTTTGTGCAGCACATTCGGAATAAAAGGAGAGCTCTGCAAACGTACAGCGAGCCAACATTAGTTTCAGTCACAGAGGATAAGGAGCACCCACCAATCTGTGAGCAGGCTGGGCGGTAAGCACTTCTGACATTTGTTCCCAGAAATAACAGTGAGTGGGTAGCTGCCTTAAAACAGACTAATGCGTGTTTTAATCTCTGCTTCTACACCTTGTCCTCATGTGTTGCATGTTAGGCTGCACCCAGTTGTTGCCATTGGACATGACAGTTTGTTGACATTGCAACATGTAATTTCAGGCAAAACAATAAAATTTTAACAACTGTAAATATGCTATTTTTATGCACCTTCATAGTACATAATCTGCAAGCAGTTTCTGTGTTGTTCAGAAAATAAAATCTCCTCTTTGTAGAAAATCTGAACATTGAAACTGAATGTTACGATCATAGAATAAAACACCTCTCCCATCCCCCAAAAATGATACCTGAAAAAAAGAGATTTGTTAAAAAAATGAAATGGGATGTTTATTTTAATTGAAATATTTAATTTAGCAATGCTGAGTTATTTTCATTTCAATAATACAAGTTATTTTCATTCAGTGAAGCAGAAAATGGAACTGAACAAAGTAAAAAAAGTATCAGAAAATGATGTTAGACTATTCTGAACAGAACCTAAAAAAATCTCATAACTAACGAAAATGTTCACTCAATTTGGGTGATTTATTTTAAACTTAATTTAAGTAATACTATTGTACTGTCACGGATACAAAGAAATAATAATAATCAGAAACATGATTTCTAACATAAGAGTGTTGCAAAATGTAAAATGTAAAAATTAAACATTCCAACATTATAATAATGTTTTTGAAAAGAATCCTTAATGGCAGCAACATGCCTTTGTGAAACATTTTGATTCTTAGTCCTTTATACAATAGAAAATTGTCTTGTCAATCCATTCAAGCAACTCTTTATTTGCTTATGTAAAAAAATGATAATGTACTTCGAATTTAATCCAGCATACCTATTCAATCCAGAAATTTTCCTACAATATTAAAAGTAAACCCCAAATCAGAAAGAATGTTTCCATTTTATTAAAATAATGCCTTTTGACTTTATTCAAATGAATCAATAAAATGAAGTTTTAAACTTTCTTTCCAGTTGAAAAATGAGCATGAGAATGGACAAGTTCATTATTTTGATTATAGTAACATAGCATTTCTCAGTGGAAGTAAATGTTCCAGCACTGTATGAAAAAAGATAACAAAATGAAGGATTCAAAAATAGTGAGTAGTAAGGCAATTCACTTGGCACAGTATCAGGTTCTGGTGCACTTAGGCTTGGGCACTCTTAATTACCTACTGAAAGTATCTGGATTCCACTTTCCTTCCTTTGATATTGCACAAGAAATAAAAGATCAATTATAAACAAATATGAACATAACTTCTGAGTTGAGACCTGGGGCTTTTATACTGCTTGCATTTCTACTAGGCACAGGTTGCCCAGAGGCTGTGGAGTCTCCTCCTTGGGGACCTCCAGCAGCCACCTGGATGTGGGCCTGGGCCCCCTGCTCTGGTGTCTCTGCTGGAGCAGGGGTTGGGCCTGATGGACCCAAAGGACACTGCCAGCCTCAGCCATTGTGTGATTCTGTGGTAAGACAGACCACATATGGGAAAAATGTTTAGAACTTCAGAATGTGCGTTCCCACAGATATCCAATCACATGAGAAGTTGTAAGGACAGCAATTTATTATGTTCCATTCTATACTTCTGTTTGTTTTAAAGTAAATGAATCTTTGGAAATGTATTCTCAAAAAAAAAAATAAATAAATAAAAATAAATTCCTTGAATTCCTCTTATAAGCAAAGAACTGCTCATATTTCCTTCAAAAAACAAACAAAAATATTAGTACAGATAATTGTATTGAAAAATGAAAATGTTAAAATTAGATGAACTCACTTTCAAATAATAACATACATGAAATAATTTTCCAAAGTGATCTTATCGCAGCTGTCATTAGGAGTGCATGAAAGATAGCTGATTTGATGGATCTTATCTCTCTGTTTCTAAATTTCTCATGGCCAGTAAAATTCCTGAATATACACGTTTTTTATGTCTTCAGGATTTATTTACAAATAAATCACAACAAATGGCATGCAAATAATGATGCCAGCTTTGTTAACAGCAAAGGTGTGGTTTATACAATGGTGACAATACACAGTTGCTAACACATTTTGATCAATTTTCATATTTTAAAGCTATTCCATTCTATGTTATAAACTATTAAAAAGAAGTGTCATTTTAATTCTCTACATGTGCTAATTTAGAATAAAAACTAAAGAGAGAAAAAAGTCAAAAATTATAACATTTCCATAATAAGTCCTATAATCTCAATGGCGAATGATGGAAATATCTCATTTTGGCTCAAGGGAAATAACTATGCGAATAAAGTGGACTTTTGTCTCCTTTTTGATTGGGAGGTTATATAAAGGCTAGCAGTTTCAGAATTCAGATCGAATGCAGTAGAGTTGAACTAGATAGGAAAATTTCAGATGAGAGAAACTCTCCCCTCTATCTGGACCTGGCTAGTGTTAGGAGCTGCAAAGAATGCAGAAATGCAGTGGAGACAGGCAGGAGCCAAGCAGTAAATTGACCCACTCATCTCCCTGCTGGAACTCTCCCAAAGAGCTTTTATTTTATACAGTATACACCTCCATTGCTCATTTCAAGGTCAAGTAACTGAAGATGTCTCACCACTTTCCAGGTCCTCAATACTTAAGATTTTCTAAGTTATGTTATCTTTTCCTTTTTCTTTCACATCATCAACTTTCTTTCTTAGCAGAAGCAGCCATCAGAAAACCATGGCTACAAACAGCAGTCTGTAAAATCCGTAGACAAATTTCAATCTAACACTGCAGGCAATAAATCAATGCTTTGCCCTTATGTAGCATCATTTATCAGCAATGTCAAAGTTCCACAGCAGCATTAGCCTACTGTAAAGAGGAATCTGAACCCCTAGGGATTCTCCTGGTAAACTGCAAGGAAAACATTCATGGAATTGACATTACGTGAAATAAAATGCAGACTGAGATTGTCCCCTCCTCTCCTTCCTCTTTCAGGGTGACATGCATCACTTGAAGAACAGAAGGGAAATAACCTTCAAGCATCTTCAGTGAGAAAAATGTTTCCTTATGTTCTTTCTTTTTAGGGCATTCAAATAACAGGCAGGACAATAGAAGCTTGTGAATATACCTACGAAGTGGATATGGATTTCTCTATGTAAGCCACAAAAATAATGCCTGAATCTGAAGTAAAACCAGAAGTCACAAACTATAACCTTTGGACCCAATTATCGCATCCCATCATGTGCTATATGTAGTATGAAAAAGGGAGAGAATACGAGAAAAAGAAAGTATTCCTTTCTACTAGTTGCTCTAAAGACATGGATCAAACCGCTGAGGGTATTTTCAGCACAGTAAGAAATGCAAAGCTCATGTGTGGCACCTGTTCTCCACTTTAAAAGCAGAGTGTCAACTACATCCTGAAGGAGAGGAGGAAGGTCTAATTTGCTGAAGGCCATCCAAGAAGTTCCCAACAATGAGATTGCCTTCTGTATTACAGTACCACTATTTTCCCCAAAACACAGAAATGTTGTTAAAGCTGGAGATACATCTTTAAGAGAACTAAAACTGCATAAACACAGTAAGAGTTCTCTAGAGTCATAAATACTAAATAGCAAGTAATATTGCTTTGTGCATGTGCAAAATGTGAAGTAAATAAAAAATGAGAAGAAAATAAGCAATTCCTGTTAGTTATCTCTGACACTTACCAATGAATGGCCAGTTTTAAAATGTACTAGTCCTGAAGGAAAGAAAATTTCAGTGTTACTCCTTGTAAGATTTACTTACCAGTTATAACTCATTAAATCTTTATAGATTTTTATTTTGACACTGGGAGAACAAGCTTAGCTTGAATCGTAGGACAAAATATATATTCCCTTCACCTACCTGTGATGCTTTAAGTAATTGGTCAACATTAAGCCAAATTGACAGTCCTGATTTAGCCAGATGAAAATGAACAGGTTGATGATGACTCCAAAGTAATGTAACAGAAAAAATCAGAGGGAAAAAATGATTACTTATTTGCATATTTGTCTGTTTTCTTTTTTTTTTTTTCACTAGCAATTCCTTCACAAATCATATTCCTAGAAGAAGTCACTGATACAACACAACTCCTTCCATGTTGTCGTCTGAAATATGCATGTGCCTAATGCACAGTGTTGGAAATGCAGTTGACTGCTACACTACTTCTTCCCCTCCTTTTATGTCCCATCAACTACAGTTGTTCTGAGTTACAGAATATAATCTGTGTGTTGTATTCAGTTTTAGAAAGGTTGTATGGATTTTTATTCAATGTTCCTTTAGATATACCACCACCAACAAGAAACACTCTTGACCTTCCAGGCAACTTGGAAGAAATTGGTGAATAATCAGTTTGCACAGATACTCTGTGTTATTGTTAATATGAAGGAACTTATTAGCACTAAAAATGCTCTTAAATATTTCAGAAAATAGAGTATTTTCAAAAAAGCAAAATGCTTTTTTTTTTTTTCTTTTTTCTTTTTTTTTAATTTTTTTTCCATAGAACATAGTTGCAGAATAACCTGAAAGTTATGCAAGGAGGGATCTCTAATAAGACAAACATGATGAAGATTTTAGCGACAGAGGAAAACTTCATTTCAGCTGACACAGCGTATCTTCTACCAATGAATCTACATCTGCCCTTCTGTCAATTCTGCCTTTGACTAATCCACATCATAAAGTTACCACTTGATGTATTTTACAACTAAGGATTTCATTTGTTCTTTGAATGTTCAGATAAGTTTAATGCTGATGTTACTGATGTTCTTTTAGTTTCATCTCGTGAACCAAGCCCCCTGAGCTGGACTCATGTAAAGAGACCTTCTGACATCATTACAACTCTTTCTGAGAGGGGGAATCAACATCAAGGAAGCTAAAACTGAATGTACTTTCAGGTAGCACTGGGTTTGTATTTATGCATATATGGTAACAAAACTTTCTTGTTTTGTTTTCATGACACTATTCTCCTAATTCAGAGTTTTCTTTTCCACATTAACATTGTTGCCCTTCTTTCCTTCTTTTGACTGATATTTTCAGGGCAATTTGTGCAAAGGTCTACCTGTGGACTTACTGTATGACGGTATGAAATTGTAACAGAAATTATTTCTTTGTGTTTGTGTTCCCAGAAAAAATAGCTGCTTTGGAAGACTTATGCCTGAAAATGATCCTGACTCAAATTTACTGGACATTTTGGAAAAAAATCATATAAGATTGTTCCTTTGTCCTTCTTTGAGCTGTTCATTTTCTGCTGGTTTACATTTCCAGAAAAAGAGATTTCTGGATCTGGAATTATCAGATTTCAGGTCTAACTTCTTCCTTCCATCAATCACACTCTCAGTTCCTACTTCATACATTTACTGCTTGGACCACTGTTTATACATCTTGCTCCTTAAATCTGAATTACTTTCAACATTATTTTTAGTTTAACAATGGCAGGTAGGATTCATTCTATCCTATAGTAACAACTTTGAGCTCAAAATAGTGGTGTCTTCATACTTCAGATAATGTTTACACAGAATATGTTAAAAAATAAGAAACATGCACACACACACACACAAATATATATATAAACCTATCACAATAATAAAAGAGGAAGAAAGAAAAAAAAGAGGTTTTGGTGAAACCTTGGCTCCCCCTTCATATTCACACAGTCTTCAGTGTTATAAGCTCCACTTCAGCAATAAGAACAAGCAAAAAACTTTCCTCTTGGAATAATGAAGGCATAAAGCAAATTAGAGTCTGAAAAAAACGTTTTTCAGGGTAACTATTACTTCAGCATAGATGTATAAATAACTGCCTTTGAATCAAAGGCACTAAGAGGTTTCTTAATGGTCACCTGCAAAATCTGATACAAATCATTTGCTTTCTGACAGTTAAATCTTTGGACAATATGATTATATCTGAATTGCTACTGCAAACTCTTTTTTTAATAAAAAAAACCAAACACTTGTCTTTTTTATGTTAGTTGTTCGAAATCTGATGGATGATGATTTTGACAGTTCACTAGAATTAAATTTTCTTTGAGGTGTCCACTCTGCAATTTTGTCATTCTTACCTTGATCAGGCAAACTGATAAGCTAATACACCATTAAAATAAGTTTACACACTATTTGGGATTGTTTTTAAAAATAACTAGAAAGAATGTAGAACAAAAGAAACATGTTTTAAAAATAATTGCTCAAAAATAATTATATCAATGCATGTTTTGTACTGGAGGTGATAGTGTTGTGAACTCAGATGAAAGGTCGCCATGAGGGCCAATGGCGTCCTGGCCTGCATTAGAAATAGTGCGGCCAGCAGGAGCAGGGAGGTGATCATTCCCCTGTACTCAGTGCTGGTGAGGCTGCACTTCAAGTATTATGTTCAGTTTTAGGCCGCTCACTACAAGAAAGACATTCAGGTCCTGGAACATGTCCAGAGAAGGGCAACAAAACTGGTGAGTGGTCTGGAGTACCACTTACAAGGAGCAGCAGAGGGAGCTGGGATTGTTTAGTCTGGAGAACAGGAGGCTCAGTGCCGCATTGCACTCTATAATTTCCTGAAGGGAGGTTGTGATGAGGAGGGGTTTGGCCTCTTCTCCCAGGCAAGAAACAGGGCCTGAGGAAATGGCCACAAGCTGTGCCAGAGAAGATTTAGATTAGACATAAGTAAAAGCTTTTCCTCTCAAAGAATGGTCAGGCACTGGAATGGCCTGCCCAGGGAGGTGGTGGAGTTGCCATCCCTGGCAGTGTTCAAGAGGCGCCTGGATGAGGAGCTACAAGATATGGTTTAGTGGCTTGTGGTAGCAACAGTAATGGCAGGATGGTTGGACTAGATGATGTTGTAGGTCCTTTCCAATCTTGTGATTCTATGAAAGGAAATAATAAAAAAAAAACACTGTAAAATTTGCTTTTTCCTATAAAATTCTTATTCCTACTCAACAGCTGAAAGCTTGTTGTGGTGTTCCTGAGATGGTGTAACAAGTGCCAGGTAAATAACTACTTCTAGTGCTACCCTTGATGCGCCCCTATTAGCATGGCCCAAGTAGCTGCTAGCCTGCTTTGCTGCCAGCACACGCTGCTGGCTCCTATTTGCTCACTGTACTCCAGAATACCCCAACCCTGTTCAGCAGAGCTACCTCCTGGCTGCCTTTTGATTAACTAAAGAGATGGATGAACATTTGCAGAGTCCACTACAGTTTCCTTTTTCTTCATCAAAACTGAAAAATCAGTGAGAGCAACTGCAGATGTTCTTAATGTGAGTTTAACTGCAATGTATCATCCCTCTCTGATTTTAGAAGAACTTTCTACATTTCAAATGTGATTCTAACCTTCTTTTAGAAAGGGGAAAATCTGTGGTCATACCTGTCAAACCACTTTTACTCATGGTAATAAACTGAACATCCACAGAACTATCCTTCCATGCTCTTCTCATATGAAGGATAAAATAGAAACTGCTTTAATCACAAGGAGTACAGTAGATAGCTTTTTTATTTTACTGATTCTTGTGGCTGAGGCTTGAAGGGGTGCCTGGTGCTCACTGGCAGAATTTGCAGCTTTCTGGTCTTCAGAGTTAGGAAAATGTACCTGAAAACAAATAAGATAGTTTAAAGAGGGGAAGGTAGAAAAAGAACATACGAGCCACAAAGCTTTATTTAACATAATGAGTTTTAGACCAATGATACAACTTTTTTAGTCTGACTCATGAATTTTGAAAGCTTGAAGTTAGTAATATTCATGCTGACAGTGGCTTTCCTGAGATGTGTGGAAAGGAACCTGCCTCTTTAAGCATCCTACAGTATCAATTATGTATCTCCGGTACAGAAATTTATTCAGACTCCTAGTTTTGTGAAAAACTTACCTTTTTTGGAATAGCATTTTCAAATCATCTAAGCATACTATAGTGTGAGTAGCTTTTGAAATTCTTACATGTGGTTAAAAAAAAGTCTAACTTTTACACTTACTTTAATGAGACCAGTGTTTGTAGAGTTACACACCAAATGGTGCAATACATGAGACATCAGTAGTTTTGCCTAGCTCATGGTAGCTTCTGCACCTTCTACATGTTCTGAGGAAATAATATCAGAAAGGTCTTAAATATGCTTTGCAGTACACTTCAAACTCAAAGTTCATATTCTGTATTTTAACCTCTATAAAATCTTTTAAAGTACCATGCAATATTTACATATGAAATATAACAAAAATCATCATATTCAGATGTATTGTAGCAAACATATAACTTTTTTCATCATTCCCATGAAATTGTTACTTCTCCTAATAGGAAAAAGGGTAGCTAATTTTTCACCAAGAAGAACTAATGTTGTTTTCCATGCAGAAAATTTACCGTATGTAAAATTTAAAAAAGAATTCTATTAAATGAAACATAAAAATTATGAACAAGGTTCGTTAATATAGAAGACTGAAATAGAAAACGTAATAATTGTAGTTAAAACCTAGGGCCCAACAAACAAATTAACTATTTCCTTAGCATAGCCAGTTACAAATTTTCTAGTAAGGGCATGCAGAGATACTAACTACACAACAAACCTCCTTCTGACACATCTTACCAGGTTTTAACATTAGAGAGCATAGCAAGTTTTCAGACCTTTTTAAAATAAAATCATCCTCTGAAAACATTTCTTCACCTTTATTGTGGTCTCCATAAATACACTCAAAATTCCAGAGGTAAACTATATATAACCATACCACCCACACTGCTGAAAACTGTACAAAATTGTATTCAGTTGCCTTCATTTTCTTCATTTACTGATGTAGGATAACTGTTAGGTCAAGGCTTGAGCTGGTGATTGAGCACCTCGTGAAGGGGCATGGCTGGCCCAGGGAGCACACACTGTGTTTGCACCTGGTGTGCTCAGAAGGGGTTGGACCCAGGGTGGAGCTACCCTGGACTCATATAAGGGCCAGCCACCAGCAGGAAAGTTCCTTCTGTACCTTGGCTATTTCCTAAGAAGGAATGCTATATTGCTAGAGACTGTTCACCAGCTGAGTGAATTCTATTTTTCTTTCTGGATATGGCTATTAGCCTCCTTGTGAAAACTTTACCTGGTGTTGCCATGAACTTCCTAGAAGTGATTCTGCTTCTTTGTGAGTAGAACAACTGATTACGAATCTATGGTGTATATTTTGTAATGACTGCTTTGAGGATTGTATTTAAATATATTACTTTTGCAGGATGTTCTGAGTTCCTTATTTTCTTCTTGTTTCTGCTGCTGCTCTTGATTTGTTTGATTGTCTTTTGAGTTTTTAAAGAGATATACTAACTATCACAAGAGGCACTGTAGTAAATTTAGCAGGTGTTACTTGATTTGGAATCTGTGATGTGATGATCTTTTTAAGCATGTGGTAGTTATAGGCGACGACTTAAATAGGATAAGTCGTTGCCTATAGGATAAGGATAAACTTTTCTTGGTAGTGAGAGAGAAACTGGATTGTGTTCTTTCTTTTTCCACAATGTTTGTGTTAGAGCAGTTTGTAACACAGGTTACTCAAGTTCAGAAGTCTATCTTCCAATGTAGACCTCAAATTTTGTCTGCTCTTGTTAGGTTTCAAGGCCTCAGGCTAAGTTATAATGTAGTCTGTCAGAAGACCTGGACTTTTACCCTTTTTGCTAGTCCCTAAATGCTAAGGTACAAATAATGAATACCTGCATCAGTATACACCTACCTTTCCCTAGTCTAAAAGCTTTTCTTAAGCTTTATCTTACAAAACAAAAAGATATATTTCTTTTTATTTGTTAACCTGTATCTGGTGCTTTCTGTCCTTTATGCCTAGCAGATCGGCTGACTGACACCATATCTAGTTAACTGATAGTCTTCTTTCCTCCTACAGTAATACTAATATATCAGGAAGTCAAGTGTCAGATACCTATCATTCAACCATCACTGTAAAAATGGCTAATTGAGCAAAGAGAAGATCTGAATCCTCCACTGAAATTCTGCAGAAACTTTTCTTTTGATTTCCCCAAGCCACCAGAATTGTATAGACGTGTCTTGATTATAAAGTTCCTCCTTGACTTTCAGTACCTGCTATTATCTCTGGGTTAGGGCACTTGAGCCTGAAGCCAAAGGTAAGACATGGTTATGGCCAGGATTGTTGTCTTGTCTTTGGTTCCCTGACTCACAGCACGTTACAAAGAAGCTTCGTAATATTAAAGAAAGTGAAAAGGAAGCAGCTCTGGGGCACCTTCCACTGACACTAACATCTAACTGGGACCTTTCCTCATCTAGGAAGTAGAAATAGTGTTCACTTGATTATATCTGTGACTCATTTTCTGTATTACCCTTGTGCTTAGAAAGAAATGTTGTTACAAATGTGCTATTCAAAAGAAAGCAGGACTCTAGAATGACCTATTAAATAGGTTTGCACTTGTGCAAAAATTTTGTTTACAGTGCAGTATGCAGAAACACTTGCATAATTTGGAATATCTCTAGAATTTCATTTTTACTGTAATGATGAATTTTATGGGAAAGCCCCAGTGCAAAGCAAAGTAAATAAAGCTAAATGGGGTGTTATACATACAGTTCCCTATCTGGCCAGTTGAGATTAATGGATCTGCCTGTGGCTCATGTATTACTCTTCCCAGCTAACCAGAAATGTCCTGTGCCTCAAATTATACATTATTGTTTTTAACTTGTAGCCTATCTGTCGATAGGACAGAGTATCAGTGTGATTCTATTAGACTCTATTATTTGTTTTGACTGTGATTACTGGCTCATCTAGTTTTGATGAAAAGCTTCCTGATAAACACTTAATCAACAAATAAGAACTTCTTTTCTAGGTCTAAAGGAACTAATGACAGAAATGAAAGAGAATTGGTGGATCTTAAGACTAAAATGTTACTATGGTAGAATTTTCAGCGATGAAGAAAAATTATAAAGACTAATACAACAGATCTGCTTTCTAAAACAGAAACCCACAGTTACAAGTTAAGTAATGAAGTTAACTGCAGAGTACTGATATGAAATCTCATGTATTTCTGCCTGTAGATTGACAGTGAAGACTAGAAAGTACACATGGTCACGCAAAAAAGGTATGTTGCATAGAGCAACATCAGTAGAGTGAGAAAACATTAGAACCAACAGAACTTTCAAGATGACAAGGCAACAGTTGCTACCAAGCCTCTGCTTTGTGTCTAGGGCTGGGCAAGGAAAGTGGTTTCTGTGTGTGTGATGTGGGAAACAGTTGAAAACAACATTTTCCACAGTAAGAATATACTAAGGAATAACATGAATAGGACACAAAAGGAAATTGTGGAAGTGGATTCTTTGTGAGTAACACCAATGCCAAAGGGAAGAACAATTAAATAGAAGCATGAACTGAGTGCCAAAGCAGTAATTTCTAAGGGCTTTTATTTTTTTCATTGAGCAGAAGAGAGATTTAAATGATAGAACCCTTAGGCTTATGATCTTGGCAAACTCTTTTTTTTTTTTTTTTTGAATAAACAGTGTTACTTTGCCAAATAGATTTCACCAAGCTTTTGCAGCTCTTTCAAAACCATTCTAGGCAACAAATAACGATAAATTTAATGAAAATAATAAATATATTTTAAAAGAAAGCAAAATAATAATGATAAAAGTAGCAAATGAAGTTCAAGCTGAAGGTTCTTTGGAAGAATTCTAATAGAGATAACTAATGGAGTTTGTTTTCCTGTTTGCATCATTAATTTGCAATAAAACATGAATTAGGAACAATTTTCTAAAAGTGCCTTCTCTGTCTTGCAATATGAGACTTGTCAGAGAATGTAATCTGTCAAACTTTTTTCCTTTTAAAGATCTGCTGCTTCTGGCTTGCATTTGAAGTAAGAGTAATTTGTGGATAACTGCTGTGCAGTCTAGATGTATTGTGTTTTTATGTACAATGATTTTCCTCCTGTTGTCCTATTTCATCCAACAAAGCAGGGAATTTTCTCTTTTATTTGCAGAGTAAAGGTGTGATGAGAATAGACAAGTTGAAAGCACCAGAAGAGACTACAACTGAATGAGCGAAGGTCAGTAATACAAGAAATGAGGTTGGCTATCAGAACAGTATGAAAGAGAGGTTCTGTCATTGACATGCAGGTTGCAGATCAGAAAATGAAATTCCACTTGCGTTACCCAATAGGAAGGACATAACGCTAATGGCTATGATTCCCAGGAAACTGGACTCCTAAATGTAGGAGATCAACAGGTATCTGTCAGACCCTCTGTTCTTGTCACTGCAATCAAAGTATGCTACAAGTGTTTTGATAACTTTCAAGTGACCTTCATATTGTTCAGGGTGAAACTACAGGTAATTAATTCTGCTTTTATACGTTTCTTGTGTTGTTACTATATCATTAACCCTGCCACCAAGCCTTTTGAAAGCAATCTGGAGTAAGTTGCATCAAGCATGGTGTGATGTGGTGATTCTGTGTGGAATTCGCTGCATTGTGACTAACACTTCATCAGAAGATTCCCATTGTAAGCATCCTTTCTGATCCTCCAATAGCAATCAGAAAGATTTGTCCATTGCCATTAGATCTGCACAGAAGAAATAACAGCATCAGAGGTGAATTATGAGGGGGAAGAGAAAAAGAATCACAAAGTACTGGTTTCATTAATGTTCTCTCAAAAAGAGGCTCCTATATACAATTGTTAATACAGAAGTAGATATGGAATGATGCCATACATAAAATTGCATTACTTACATCTACTTAGGAACAATGCTACTAATAAAATAAACCTGAATCAAGCCCTGTAATGGGGTATCCAGACAAAAAGGCTTAATTCAATGAAGCTTAAAAAAAAAAAGTAGAAGCTTTTTTCTTTAAGGAAAAAAAAGATTGTGAATAATACCTTATTTGTCTTCACAAAACAGGAGAGACCGATGACTTAATATGGAAAATGTTTCATCTGGAACAGGCTGCTTTCAGAAGAGACTTTTAATTGTTATGTAGTCTATTTAAGGAAGAGCAGGCAAGTTTAAAACGCAATGTATCCACACTGAAAAGCGTGGCATAGAAAGAACAATTATGAGAGGGATTTCAAGAGATTAGAAAAAAAAACCTGTCTATTCAGGCTACTTTACAGAACTGGAGACTACTAATTATTTTTTGCCTTTATTTTCATTATTGTTCAGATTAAATTGTGCTGCTTTGCTAGTGGCAGCAGTGTGATATGTATCCTTATGCTCTGCATGACTACCATTGGAACTCTGCTTCTGCCTGCAGTTTTTACCCTTATGTACCAAAGTACATAATGTGAATTTTGTCTTGATCTCTGTTCTCTAAAGAGTTAAATTTTCTGAAAAAAACAGTGAGATTATTGAAGTAGTTTCTTATAGGAACTATTCACAAAAAAATGAGACCTATTGTAAAATGTAAGGATTAATTTATTAATCAGAGCTTTCTGAACTCTCACATTAAGCAGCTTTGTTATGCTAATTCCCTTATAAATGAATAATGGACTTATTCTCCCATTATTGCCTATCATTTTAAAAGGCCCATTTAGAAAATGAAGATGTCCTTTTCAGTTGAAAATTATGATGTGCTTTATGTGGCATAAGTTTTTTTTTTCCAAATTGAGTATTTGCTCCCTATAACTTTCTTCTTCCCCTCTGCTCATCCTGTACTCATTTGTCAGTGTTCAAATCAAATACAGCCATAACCATTTGTCATAGAGATGTGTGCTGTCTGGAAAGAAAACACAATGGAGACAATGAGCTCTGAGAACAGAGACCCAGATCCACAAAGCTATTTATTTCCTTATGTATCTGTAGGTGTAGCCTTTGCTTCTGTAGATATTTAAAATAAAACTCTGCTGTGAATAATGGCATAGAAGAGAAAAGCAAGAAGTGCAGCTGTCGAAAACAGTCAATTCAATCACAATGTAAGATTTATGTTGTACAGAAAACTATTTATTAGAAGAGCTTAGTTTTGCCACACCCTTCCTGTGTGATCTGGGGGGATGCCATCTTCTCTTGCTGAGTATGTATGTGTTGTCAGTCAAGCACAAGCCTCAGGTCCAAACCTACTGAGCAGTTAAATTTATGTCATCAGATTGCAGAGCGAACAATGAGTTCTGGTGTTCTGAGGTTTGGTCCTGGCAATGCTGATGTCTTGATGTGAAGAAGAAAGCAGCTTGGTGGGCTCTATGCAGATAGTCAAAATAAATCCCCCACATAGCTTTAACACAACACTGTGCCAAAATGGCCTGAGATCCTAAAGGGTCTCCATGGTATGCTTGTTGTGAGATTGGAAGGTATTTGTATACAATCTAAATGGAGGCTGAGTTCAAGCTGCCTGTAACGAAAAGAATTACACCCCCTCTAAAACTTGCAATTCAGTTTATCTGTTACATGTGTCCAAACAATTAACACTGTTTATAATGTCAGAAGATTTGTCTTCCTTAAGCTTCTTTTTGAAACCATTTTTATCTTTCAGAGTAGGCATTTGTGTGTCAGTTTCTCAATATCAAAACCAAAATATAATGTTCTTTGTTCTCCATTCGCCATTTCTGCCTGGTTTGTAAACTCTTTCAGATTTGTGTCTCCCAGTGTGGATGTGTAGTATGTAGCACAAGATTTATTAATGCCAAAATAAATGTCATCTTTTTTTCTTTAGCAACTCTCCAGTTAAAGGGACAATTACATTGATGAGGTTTGAAGATAAGATGGTTTATTCTCCATCCAATGCATCAAGAGAATAATACGGAGGTAAGTTCACAACTCTCCTCTGATCTATACCCTATAGGCTCCATAATTGGACATAGACATGATAAATACTTTGTTTTGCATACAATTGAACATGCAGTCATGATGCTTAATAGCACAAATAGTAATAAAAATGTAAATGTTGAAGAGGATAAAGTTGTAGTAGCAAAGTTTTAAATTATAGCTCTGGTACTGCTGAAGAATTTGGTTTCCGAATAGTAATTTAACTTGCTTTCCTATTTTAACTTCTTGTTTTCCTAATTTAATTGTTCTGTTGTTTTTGTACCTGCTAACTCTCAGTTCCTTAGGGATGAAAGCACAACAAAGTCCGTGAAATTGTATTTCTTCAGAAATATGAAGAGTTCATCCTCTGAATGGTGCTACAGTTCATGAAGTTAGTGAAAACACAAAATAAAGATAGCTCAGAACGAAGTACACATTGCACGTTGTTTTGGCTAACAGGCTGCAATTTATAATGACAAAGAGTTAAGTGGTCAAGGCTTAGAGAGAACTAGAGTTGGGAGAACACAGTTCTTTTCCAAACTAATGCTGCTGAGGCACACTTCTCTGAGCATCACCTACCATTTGGATAATGAAAAAGAAGGACAGAGTTCATAGGAATTTCAGCTAAGGGTATTACTGTAACATAAACTCACTATTCTTGTATGAGCTCTCAGTGTTACCTTCAATATCTCTAAGACGTTTTCTTAAGTGAGCACACAATAGCTTTGCTACCTCATGGTTTGTTTTGAGGACAAGCACATTAAAATCAGGTGATTTTAAATGATTATCAAAATGGTAGTATAGGAAAGAACTCTTGTGTAGCAGTTATTTCTCATTTTCCCTATCCTTGTTTTTTCAAATATATCAGTATTTGACTATTTAGGATGGCAGAGGAGAAGAATAAAGAAGTTTTTATTTTTATTTTAGCCTTCTACCTGAAAAAATCTTTTTTTCCCTCCTCATGTAAACCCAAATGCAATTCAATTTGGAATTCCAATTCAAAGTGATGGTCTGTCTGCTGTGAGGAAAGGACACATCTTTGGCTTAGTCTAACAGACTCTGAGGGAGAACCTGACTTCCTTTGTCTCGGATGTCAAACCAAGATACAACTCAAAGGACCAAATGTGTACAGTGGGATCCTCATTTAGCAGCCATATAAAGCCATAGTTTCTTACAGAAAGTTATAGGGAGAGGGAAAGAACTCAGCACTAAATTACAAACTAAAGGAGATGGTGTGATCATTTCCCTGCGTATTATCTCTCAGAAACCTTCTCTGAAACAACATAAAATGTACAGCTTTGAATGATCCTGGGGTTGAGGAAAGAGGGAAAACATGCCCTCCAAAATAATCCTGCAGCTGCCTTTTGGTCTGTTCAATTTTACAGCTAATCTTTCAGCTGTCAGTTGTCCTCCCTGTAGCTGAGAAATGCTAACACATACTATTTCTCCTGTCCCTGTGGGCACCTCTTTTTTGCCAAATTTACCCACACTGCTCCTACAGTGTTCCAAGGCTGGGAAATTTGCTTGTGATTGGCCCTGTGCTCTGCCTAGAGGACTGTGTGGGAGGCACTGCTATCAATTTAATTGCTTATGAAAAGGTTAATAAATGGAATGGTGAAACAAACTGGGCCTTACTAAAAGTGGAAAAAAAAAAATCTGACTGTAACTGTGAAATTAGGTAAATTGACCCTTTATTTTCAGGTCTCTATCCCTGGGGCTTATCTGCTTTGGAACCTGCAACAGGAAAAGAGCCAAGTATTTGGTAATTATCAGTGATTTATGAAACCCACACTTTTTCCAGGGAAGTATTTGAGAATACTCCTAGTCTATTTTGTTCCCTTTCCTATTCTCTCTTCTATTGCCTGCTGCTTGTGTGTGCTTCCCTCAATGGAAGTCAAAACTATTCATATATTTTCCTAATTGCTCTACGTCTGAATTAAAAATAAATAAATCCCCAATGTTTCTTGTAACACAGATGTTCTTGCTTATGTGAACCAAATATAAGTGCATCTGTACTTTTTTTTTTAAAGGAAAGGAAAAATAAGAAACAAGATGAAAATAAAGGGTCTCTTCGGGGTGGGTGTTTAAATGAAAGACTTGGTGTTGCAAATTTGGCAAGTTGTGAAGGATAATAAAGAACAACATTTTTAGTCTTTTTCAAAACCACTGCATGTCTCTTTGAGGCTATGAACATGTGTCCCTGAGGACTCAGGTGATAAATAATGATAACCTGTCAAGCTGCTGTTCTGTCTTAAGTTACTAGGAACTTCAGAGTGAAGCAAACGTGCTACAGTAGATGAGCTAGTGCCCAGACATTGTACTAAAGAGCTTAAAGGTGGCTGAAGAATTTGTAGTTTCTTGGGTTCTCTGTATAGTGGGTAAGCCTCATGCTCAGGATACTACAAAACTGCTGTGTTCTTTTACTTTTTCTTGATAATCTTAAGGTTCCACCTACAGTTTTCAGGTAAGACTTAACCCAAAGCCTTTCAGTTCTGTTTCAGATTCTCCCACTACTAAGCCTCATCTTTTATTTTCCCCAACTTCTGGAACAGAGTTCAAAAAAGCTCTTTAAAAGTTCAGTGACTTCCCTTCCTCCTTGAATATAACATGAGTATATTTAAGAATCTTCAGACAGTAACACAGACCATTATTGCAAGCAGTTTGGTTTCAGACTATTATGTTTTTCAGCTAAAACCATGGGCATTTAACACGTATGTTTTTCAGTTTCACTGTGCAGGACACAGAGCACTGCCAGCATTTCAGACTGACCTCCTTCTGGCTGATAGAGTAAGAAAGTTCTTTGGGCCAGCAAAGCAGAAAAGCAAAACCAAAACCAAACTGCATTTCTGGGTCTATCTGGGAGGCCAGAAATTTAATACATTTAATAACCAGCTAAGAGAGACAGTTGATAAGAAATAGATCTGTAAATACTAACTGATGAAAAAGCCCCTTACACATGAATCTGAAACATATGTATTTTCTAAACTGCTGGTGTTACTACAAATATTAGGGAAGGCTGACCTGTATTTTTCTCTGTGCTTTTCTTCACAGTTCATCTGTTTGATTTCTCTTCTTGCAGTGAAATCACAGTCTTTTACCACTGACATGCCTGTATAATTATCAGGTTATGAAAACAGACTATAGATGAAAGTGAAGTGGAAAAAGAGGAATAAATGTGCTGGTTGCATGAGTGCTGTCAACAAATAACTGTTAGTCTTCATTTTTACCAGAATAATTGTAAAAGGCTTCCCTAGTGTGTGAAGGATGTTCTTTAAAGAAGTGTGCTAATTTCAGCACCTCCTATGTCAGAAATTCTATTATGTTTTTATTTTTCAAGAAATGTAATAGAGATGAATTTTCACTCCATTTCTGTTCTTTGTCTCACTACATATTGTTCATAAACAAATGATACAGTACAACCTTTCTATAAGGCTTAATCCCAAACAGGATAGAAAGCATGCATAGACTGAGCGTACAGCAGCTTTGTAAGGAGTTGCAAATACTGAGAAGCATATGAGTATCTTGAAAACAGAGGGCAAACGTATAATCTCAGTCACATTATTGTGGTTGTAGCAATTGGACAGATCAATATGATGGGATAAGGTGCTTCACCAGAGGTGAAGAGGTGTACACCAGAGGTGTAATGACAAAAGGGTCAGCACAGTAGAAGGGTTCTATGAAGGAAGGAAAGAAGATTGCTTACCTGTATTAGATTCCAGGTTCACAGGGGAAAGCGCCAAGGAGGGATCTCCAGAAAGAGATCCTTCCCCACTGCCACTCAGCCCTTAAATGGAATCTAAGAGAATTGGAGCCAGGCTCCACCCCCTTCCCATCACACTGGTGAATTGCCTTCACCCAGTCCTTTCCCAGGTGATCAATCAGTAGTTCAGGCCATGACTCAACACTTCCCATACAGTGGTATTTTGCAGAATAGAATTGTATTTCAGAAGAAGCCTTCTCAATACCTGGTGGACAATTTAGGGGAAAAGAAAAAAAAGAATTATTTATTGTTACAAAAGAAGTTATACTAATTACAAATATCCTCCAAGTAACATACACTTTCTGCTATTTTTCCATTAAATTAAGCATATTATTCTTTCAGCTGCCCCACTACCTACCTAAACAGTTTCAGCAATTCAGCACTAAGAGTAGATTTAGCAATCTAGACTTAAACACCAATTTGCTGTCATCTCAGTTCATACTTCATTATTAGGCGTAGATACACAGCCAGAAGAAGGAACCTTTAGGTGGAACTCAGCTGATATCTGGTTGAAGACTGGGATAGAAATGGAAAAGCCAACAAAAACTCTTATTTTTCTGCATTTTTCAGCTAAACTAGTATCTTGGGACCAGTAGAAAATCAAAAGTAATCATTAGATATGAAAGCAAAACACAAACATCTGGATTAAATATTGATACACACAGACGACCAGGGTAAAACTTTCATTACTTGTAAAGGAGCCAATATTTTACCTAGGTGTTCATAGTTGTGGAGATGATTTGTTGTGGCAATGTGTTCTGTATTATATAGATAACTAACGTGGTATGGGTCAAGGAATTGCTATATGTTGTATTTAGCCAATATGAAGACAGAAGTTTTATGATTAATCATCAATGTAAGAAGGACCAGACTTCATAATTGCAAAAGACAGACATGATTTGAGATCTGTGCCCTTTTCTGAATCTGTTTTCAGCCTCAAGCTGCTATATTTCTTTCTCTTGTTTTGAGATTTTCTCTTGGGGATTGCCATAAATTAGATATCCTGGTGTTAATTTTAGCCAAAGGACATGAGAAAAGATGTAAATTATCATAAAATAGGTAATTACGCTTCATGCACTCCCTGATATTCCTTTTTAATTGAATGGTCTAGCTGAAGGAAAGACCACAGTAAATGGAATAAAAAAACCCATAACACTCTGCACATGTATTACACTTTGCATCGTCAAAGTGTTACATAGATTAGCTAATTAATGTAACAAATTTTTGAATGCTTTTTTTTTTTTAGGCAGGACATATCAATGAAAGACAGTATCAGCACACAGGTTGGTTATCTGTGTCAGTGTTAACTAAGTAAGAAATAATAGAAAATAATGCGAGGATCTCATGTAAAAATCAGTATGGAGTAAACATACTCTGGGTTAATTTTAGTTTTGTTTCAATTTAGCTAACAAAAATTCCCAAGCAAAAAAAATACAAATCCAGAGCACTCATCTATTTTATGGAAAGTAGCATGCAGGCTTGATGTCAGCATTTAGAACACAGATCATTCACTGTTAGTTATGGTATTTTATTTTGTTGTTGTATTTTTTGTTAGTTTTGCCTTTATTAATTGTTAACTCTTTGTCTACATATCTTTTCTACCAACTCTCATTTCTTACTAGGACCTCAAACCTGGTATGGGTCAGGATGTTTTTCCTTTTCATTTGGGACCACAAAGAGTTTGAGATTCCTTATGTGTACCTTTACACTGTATACTGATAATTATTGATGGGGAAAATTCTCTGTAGTGATGGTACAGAACTACTGTGTCATCGATAACATGGACAACATACTGTTCTCATATAAAGTTTCTGTTTACATCAATGGGAGTTTTGGGCTTAACTGAATTAGCATTGAGTCAGAAAGACTTTATCTGTTTTCCTGTTCATTAAATTCCATAAAAGTCCTGTGATTGTTCAGTAGTCTTCATTGTAATTTCTGTTCTTTGTCTTACATTTATATTTTGGACCAAATTTACCAAAGAAAGCTTCAATAAATATGTAACAACTGCTTTGATTTTGTCACATTTAAACCACTTCTTTGATATGCAGAAAGCACAGATTGGAATAATGGACTCTAGGCTTGCTTGCAGAAGAAAGTGTTTAGGAGTAGGAAATTTAGGCTTACATTCTTATATCAGTTGTACAGGCACATATTTTAGTAAAGGCTATAATATCATTTGCATTTCTGTGATTCATCCAGTTGATCCTACACTGTTTGTGCCTTTTAAAATTGGCCATCATTGAAACACATACCTGATAATGAGTTACACTGTTCTTTAAGTCTAGCTGTTTAGATATCTTTGAGGATCTGAGTAGAAAATAGTTTTATTTTTCTGTGATATTCTGAAAATATTTGAGATATTGTACTCAATAGAAGGTTCATGAAATTCTTGAAAAAACTGCCACTGATGCCTACTTGCTTAGAAGCAGGAAGCCAGATTTGGCAGTAAAAACATTACCTCATGAGTTATTTTGCTAATAACTGTAAAGTACACCTCAATAAAGTCCTCCCTTTTGTTAACATCTGTCACATTTTAAAGTCATAGTACAGGTTTTCCAATCATGGCACTTCATTTGTAAAATGTTGCAATGGTGATATCAATCATTTCAAATAAAAAAAAGGTTTGAACTATCCTGTGTGAATTGCTTAGTTCAGAGATATTTAATATATATATACATGATTTATGTGTAACACATGCACTTAGAGGGATATAAAACAGGTATCCAAGAGTAATTTCGCTATAGAAATACAAGCAGATAAGTAGTAAGTTGCAAGCATAGCAAGCACTCTCTCCTCCTCAACCACATTCTTTTGTAAAAAGATGCAGGTGTTCACCACATGAGAAGAGAAGAAATGAAAATTTTAGGAATGCTCTATACGCAATAAATTTAATGCAATGTTCATGTGCACATCTGTTATGTATTGAAGTGTTTTTACTAGCAAATTTAAGGTATGTAGGAAGATAAGAGGACTACAGCTAAAAAGGGGGAAATGAGTTTACATGAAACAGCGCAAAGATTTTCTGCTTTCAGTGAACACAGTCATCAGTTTTAAAGCTAGTGACAAAGTAGGGTCATTCTAGAAAGATGTACATTATCAAAGAATCATAAAGAAATCTCTGAGATCATCCAATCCAACCATCAGCCTTACCATGCCCACTAACTGTGTCCCTTAATATCCTTGACCACCTCCAGGGAGTTTATTTACTTCACCGCCTGCTGCAACTTATGGTTATTACCTCTCATCCAATTTTTCAAACTGATCAAATTGGAGATTTTAATCTTGTATGCAGGTTTGGTATCAGCAGGCAAGTAGCATCTGAAAATTCTTTCAGAAACTCTATTAAAAGCCACGTAATTTTTTTTCTTTTTTTTTTTTTTTCCAAAGCATCCTCCCTGTTTCCCCCCCCATGGGTATTGCCTTTAGTTTTTAAAGCCTGTTATTATTCTCACCATTATTTGAAAAGGCATACTATAGACAAAGTAATGCAACCTCCTAAAATACGGCCAATACCAAAAATGATACTTTAAAAGCTATGGTATGGATAAATAATATAAAATTGTACTATTAACAAATGTACAGTTAGAAGAGTGGCGTAGTTAGAATGGTCCTTTACAGGTATCATAGTTTGAAAGTTTCCTGTGGTGGAAAGAGACAATCAAAAATTAAATTCTCACCCATATCCTAGGTTCACAGTAGAAAATTCCAAAAAGGAGAGATCTCCAGAAAGAGATCCTTACCCAGGGGCAGTCAGCCCTTAAATGGGGTCTAGGAGAAGTGCAGCCAGGCTCCACCCCTTCTGGTCACATGGGTGAATCTCCTTCACCTGTGCTCCCATGGCTGACCCAGTCCTTGCCTCAGGTGATCAATGAGTGGTTCAGGCCATGACTCAATGGTTCCCATACAAACTGCAATGATTTTTATTTTATTTATTTATTTATTTTTTGCACAGATTAGAAACTCCATGAAAGCCTCTGGCAGTTGATAAATTTTTTTTCTTTAAATTTGACAGATTTTGAATCAAATCCAGAGTTAAAAGGGACATAGCACTGGTTCTCTCTGAAACTCCAACAATTTACTTCAATAGAGAAAAGTGTAAGTTTTATTTCATGTGAAGAATTGCTCCTACTTTGGTACCAGAATTTATCCATTCCTTTATTTATGTATGAATTCTAAAAAAGTAACCCCAAAATAACTAGTAGAAAAATACAGAGAAACATGCTCATGGATTTCAGGCTCTTTTCCAAGTAGTTCAAATACATAAGGACAACAGACAATTCTGACCTATTCTGTGAACGTACATAGCTGAAGTCCGAAAAGTATGCTAACAGAAGATTCCTTGTAATTTTCAAGAAGAAATAACTCTTTATGACCCCAGGTTTTTACATTTTCAAATTATGTAGATTGACTATTTTGATAGGCTAAGGTGACTGATGATAGCTGAATCTCAAGGTTGGAATGAATCTGATTGACTGTGAATTGGTAGAGAAATGAATACTCAAAGCAATTGTCACATTGGCATTGCTTAGATGAAAATCAGCTAAAACTTTGAAGCAGTTAATAATCTTGAGAATGGTCACTGAATGATAATATCGGCAAAATTGAAATGATAAATCAAAATACAATAGAAGAAAACAATAAGAAAAAGCTGGATATTGTCTTTCTTATCAGTTTCATTTTGATTGTCTAGTTCTGAAAGGGGATGAAATGAAATGATCTCTCTTACAATGGAGAAAATGTCGCAGTCACCAGCTACAGGCTGAGGTCAGACGGAATGCGATAGACCATCATAGGGAAGCCCATTCCTCCAGGGAAACTGTTGTATCCATACTGTATTTATAAAGTGTTACGTGGCAAATGTAATTTTGTTGTAAAACTGGAAACATGTGAATCAATCCTGATTTAGATATGTCTGCCCCAAAAATGAGGTATGAGATATACTCTGATCTTCAGTGAGATTGTGTGTATCATCATGTACAAACCAGTGAGGAGTCCTCTGGGCTGATATTGATTTGGGATGATACATCTGTACACTGTGTTGCAAATTCATGTAGGTTTAACTGATTTAGCTTTAATATATAGTCTGAAATTTGCAATGATTTAGGAGTAATTAAAAAACCTCAGCCTGTAGGAGCAGTATGGATATGTATGTGAGGTAATCACATACTCTTCCAGTTTAATTTGCCACAGAATTTGAATCAACACCAGCCCTTTAGATAAAGATCTGATCTCAGTCTTTGTGATAGATTAGTCCACAGAGAGGCAAATATTCTGTGATTCATAACCCTGTCAAGTTCTTTAATGTTTTTGGAAGGCCAACTGTAAAATTATAACAGGATACTCAATATTGAAAGGCTAGTTAAATAATTTTACGATGGTGGAAAAAGTGCTGAATGTAATAACAAATGTTTAAAATGAAAGCTGTTTTAATTGGTTTACCAGGATGTTTTGAAAATGAAAGTAAGGCACTGCACTCTTTAAGTGCTTCTACGTAGTAACAACCCCTTACTCTCTACTTTGTAAGTTACTGAAATGCATGCTAAATGATTTGTAGTATTCCAGAGATATAGCTTGGATTTAAGAGAGGAAAGAGCTATTGTATCTGCTGAAAGCCTGTTTTTTATTTTATTATTATTATTTTTTTAAGGTTGATCCATTTGTTAGAACAGAATTTTTGCTTATGGAAATTGCTAGAACCATTGACACATCTGCTAAATAGGGAACAATGTTTACGAGCAGTATGCACAATTTAATGGTAATAACAACAGTGAATTACTGTGCACTAGAATATCTTCCAAGTCTTGTATCTTTCATCACACACCTTTTTTGTGCTCAGTAATCCCTAAACTTACATAATACAGAGAAAATGGCATTCAAAGTGATCTTTATGAACGTTTTTTGTGTTTCATAGCTTGAAGATAAGAGCTTCTGTCTGCTGTGGAAAGTCTCTGTCAACAGAATCTGCTTGATCAAAGCATCCTTTGTCAGTTATTAGTAGAAGGAGTGAAAATCCACTAAATTGTGATTCTCTGTTATCTGTAGCATTTTCAGCTTGCAGCTTTTGCAATTTTCATGCTTTCGAAATTGTAACAATAGTTTAACATTTCAAATATGTTTTTGGCATGCAGCTAGGAGAGTATTGGGAAGTGTTTGTTTCCTTTCTTTAGAGAATAATTGAGGGTGTTTTTTTTTTCTTTTTTTTTTTCTTTTTCTTTCTTTTCTTTTCTTTTCTTTTTTTTCTTCCTTATTCTGTTCTATTCTCCATCATTTTTAGTTTCTGGACTTCTGTGACATGCCGACATAAGTTATTAACCATCATTGTTGAATGGGTCCCTGCTTAGCTCTCCTGGTAAACTAAGCTGCTGTCACATTTAGGGCACTGTAAAAACCAAACTAAGAAAAACTGAAACACTTTCTCTGTAAAAGCAAATGATTCCTATAGACTCAATTGAAAGACATGAAAAGAGTGAGTATGAATTAACATTGGACTGTTTGTTTATATCCTCCTGTTTCTACCTGTAAAAAGGTACCCTTCCAATATCCTCTCATGTCTTCTAAGTTATTCACTCTTCATTTTAAAAAATCTGAATATAGTTTGTTTCTCCCTTCCTGTTTCCAATATTTTTAAACAGTTGAATCACTCAAGTGACTGATTTCCTCCACTATGCTTCATTAAGTAATTGAGTCAAATTGATTCAAAATAAAGTGACATACTTTATTCCACAATGATTGGTTTGAATCAACATTTACCTTTTTTTTTCCTATTGCCTCTTTATCACACATGTCTTTTCTTCAGTGTTCACAGAGTTCTTTTATTGTCTTACACAAGGCAAGTAGTGATCATAGGCATTGTTCAGATATATCTGCAAAGAATACTGTGTCAGAACCTTTGTGCTCCTAGATGGTGATTAGAGCTGTTTTTAAAATCCTACTTACTTTCACATCACTCAAGAAAAATATCTCCAAGCTATTTTTTTTTCCAGATTACATAGGAAGGTTTTCAGAGAAGAAAAAAAAAAAAAAAAGAAAAAAAGAAGAGAGAAAAAAGAAGGAAAAAAAAAAAGAGGGAAGGAATTAATAATACATTGAAAAATATGCAGAAGCTCAAAAATGTTTGTCAGAGAATAAAATTTGTAAGTCCTCTAAAAAAATGTCTATCAAACTGTAAGAAAGAAACTAACTTCATTTTTAATGGATAATAGAAAATATTGGGGAAAAATGGGGAAAAATTAGGGAATAATCTATTCAGTTTTTTCCATTGAAAAAAACTGGAGAAGATAGTGACCAAAGTAAAAGAAAAAAAAAAAAAAAAAGAAAAGTGAAGGCAATCATCAAGAATGTTTCCACACAGAGTATACAATCAGATCTTTTTTCAGTGCCTTTCTTTATGTTTATGATTCACTGATTAACATTCTAAACCATTGAGAGTTTTTAACTGGACACTGAATGCCTGGAAATAGGAGGATGTATCACTGTAATCACTGATTCCAGATGAATTCCTGAACTTCAGTCCTTCATTAGCATATCAGTTATATTATCCCTGACATTAAATTGCAACAGATGATAGTAATCAAGAAACAAATAATAAACCTGAAACCTGCGTATCTGTGACACTTCCTCTTCTGATAGCTGCTGGCAACAGCAGGTTCCTTTAATAGGAAAAGTATACTTCTAAAATGTCAGTGATTGCAATCAGATTTTCTTTGAATGTATTTGCTTAATATAGCAAGAGGAAAAGAAAATAGAAGTAGAAAATCTGTTTTTATTTTCTCTTTGGTCTGAATTCATCTCAGTATCATTATAAAAACACCAATGCTTCATTGGATAAGTTGCTCAACCAGATTAATGTTCCAGTACTTTTTCCCAGAGAATAGATCTAGACTTATAGATTGTAATATGGCTAATGATCCATTTCTAGTCTTGCTATTGTTGGAAGATTGCTATTTATAATTTCTTATATGCACAATGTGCATTTTAAAGAATATTACCAAGGGGGAGAATGCTACTGATGCTAATCCTTTAGTATTCAAATAACAAAACTAATCCAGCCAGCAGGACTGCAATGATATTATCTCATGCAAACAAAAGCAATTCGGTACTATGAAAATATATATAATCACTGTCTGTCTTGTGGTTTTCTTTACTATATCTTGATTTTTCTCATTTTTGGGAGTTTAAATTTATTTCATACTGAAACTTAAAATCCAAGAAACTCATTTTCGACGTGTATTTCCGTGTACACAATTTAGGCTGAAATGAAAGCACATGTAGACTTGTTATCACCTGAATTACATGAGTAGCCATCATTTTTAATTTTACCAAAGTCATTTTTGAATAAACTGGCATAAAGAAATTGAGAATTTATTCTAGACTTCATACCTCAAATTAACAGGTTTTGATTGTAAAGCTGACTAAATGGTTCTGGGAAACTTTTATAATAGCTATTTCGTAACAGCAAGTATGAATAACTTCAGTTTTTTTTAAATTTAATTCTTCACAGATAAAGCTGTTGTAAATTCATAGACATTCATATGAATGAAGCACATGGATAAATATTTATTTTTAGACATATGGCATAGTTTTATTCTTTTGTGTGTAACATTCATAGTCTGGAAGATGCCATTTAATTGGAAGAATTGTTTATCCACTGGTGGAGATGAAGAAAACAAAGTGTCTACTCTGCACTGAACTGTAAGAATGTCTGAAAGGCAGTCAAGAACAAGCCAAGAAGAGGCAGTCAAAGTGCAGTTCAATGAAACTTGCTAAGCATAGTTAGTTTGATACTTAGCATGAGCATATCTTCCAGATGCCTGTCAGTTAGGTTTTCGTTGTTTTTTTTTTTTTTTGTGTGTGTGTGTGTGTGTGTGTGTGTGTGTGTGCGTGCAAGACATTTTGTGGCAAGCTCTGTATATTGATCCAATTCCACAGAGCAAGTGAGAATACTGAACTGATTATCCTAGAATCCCATCAGCAGGTGTTTCTGCTGTGGATTTTAGAATGAAGGAAAGCAAAATGAATCCAAAGGTGGACATAAACTTTGATGTTGTAAATATCGCTGGTTTGTGAAGAGATGCAAGCCACACTGCAAAAATATACTGGTGCTGAAACATGCTTGGTAAAGAAAAAGTCATCATTGGCTCCAGCTCTTCTAAGTTTGTGACTCTTGAAGGCCTGCCTTTCCCTTTTACAACTGCTTAATGTCCACTGTTATTATTGATGCTACTTTCTGTCCCGTGGTGCAGAAGTTTCATTTGAACAGAACAAACCTCAAAGGGCAGTTGCCCTGAGGACATAATAGTGTAATAAGATGCAAGCAGGAGAAATATGGAATATGAAAGTAATGGTGACACAATAAACTCCTGTTAGATCAAAGGCAGAGAGGCAGATTGCCCTTAGGACAAGGACACACACTTGCAAAATGGCATACTTTGTAAATGAGATAAAGAATAAAATCGGGAAAAAAAAACACAATTGTTCAACATGGAACAAAATGAGGGAGATCTGACTGGTGGTGTGATTGATTGAAGGAAAGTTACATTGATCAGGTCTGTGCATTAATAGGCTAAAACAGGGAACACGAATTACACTAATGAATAATGTATATAACATGTTAGCTGTATGTGTTCACAGGATTTTACAAACATTAAATGAATCACAGAACTGTATTGCAAAGGCTGAGGTCTGTAATTGTAGAAATGTACAACAGAAGAGACTCTCTGAAGGTTATCTAGATTATTTTTCTGTAGGAGGTAGAATCAGTCATACCCAGAGTATACCACCAACATTACTATAGTTGTCTTAATTATATCTAATATGTCCAGTGAAGGAGATTCTGTAGCCACCTTGGGTCTCTATTCAGAACTTTCATTGTTATAATTAGAATGCTTTTTCTAATACTGGCTTTATTGTGTGTTGTCTTTAACAAAGACAATCTATTTTCCTTAAATGTCCTAAATGATATAAATAAATATTCTTCTTGTGGCTGAAAAATTGGCTGAGTAAAGTGAGTCAACAGGGAAGGTGGATTTAATTCAAAGATATGGAAGCAGCACTTTGCTCAGTAATTGAATATAAAAATGTGTACCAGACAGTTCTTAATGTACATACTTCTAATTAGTCTCCTTAAGACTTTTATATACTTGTAAGCATGACCTGACACAATAATATATAGTAAGTGTACAGTCAACAAATGTACAGTTGGAAGAGTGGTGTGGTTAGAATGGTACTTTACAGGTGTCATAGTTTGAAATATAATTGTGGTAGAAAAGAGACAGTTGAAGAACTGCTCACCCATATCCAAGGATCTAGGCTCACAGCAGAAAACTCCAAAAAGGAAAGATCTCCAGAAAGAGACCCTTACCTGGTGGGAGTCAGCCTTTAAATGGGGTCTAGGAGAGGTGGAGCCAGGCTCCACTTGTTCCAGTCACACAGGTGAATCTCCGTCATCTGTGCTCCCGCTGCTGATCCAGTCCTTGCCTCAGGTGATCAATCAGTGGTTCAGGCCATAACTCAATAGTTCCCATACAGTAAGTCTTCACTAATGATTCAAGAAACATAATGCATGGATGATGTATGAAGTAGCCTAACACTGAATATGCAATATAGGATGAATTCACTGTCTTCTTTCACAAAACAGAATCTGCTGTATATAGATGGAGTAAAAGATAGTTTTTCTCTTAGGATTAGCGTAAGATAATCAATGAGTGAACAAGAGTAGAGATTCTGCCCCAGATAGTTTAAGGACTCTTACACACAGAATTCTTGTCTCCCACCATAAAGTCACTGTAAAAGGTATGCAAGGCATACAGCTTTATTGTGTCCTACTATGCATATATCAAACATGGTGATCTAATAACAATTAGGGACTTCAGTCTTTAGATCACTTAAACTGTTTGGTGCCTATACTTATATTTATCAAAAAGTAACAATTTTTCCATTATGTAATTTGTAGAGAGAATAGACTTTTTTAAAAAATATTTTTATTATTATCTTTTCTTTCTTTATATTCTTGCCTTGAAAAATGCAGCCCTTCACTAATGACTTACGAACATTCACCAGTTCAGGCTATGCAATCATAAGGAGGAGGACTTTTTTCTGACAATAAATCCATGAACAAAATCAAAAGCAGACAGGTAAAATGAAGCTTGCTCATCTCCAGTCTTTAAATACTGAAAAGTATCTTTCACTCCATACAGCACATAGCTACCAAAATAGATTTTATCAGAAAGAATAAAAATATTGTTCACTTCAGTGTTTTCTGTCTGTTAAAAGTGGTGGTAGGAGAGGTGGCTACTTTCATATGAAAAATCACATTTACTTAGAAAGTCTGACTTAGAAAATGCTGACAATAATATTTTGTAACTATATTTATTTTTACAACTCTCCTGAAGTATATTTCTTTTCCTGTGAGTGTGACCACTGCAGAACCTTATCTGATGCATTAGACAGACTAATTTCTATGTAAGCCTGCCAGTGTGTATTTTTGCATGGAAAAAATATGGTCACACTGAAACCATAATACATTTATTATTTATTAAAAAGCATTTGGTTTTGTCAGTCTTATTAGCAAAGCCACTAAATCATACTCACTCTTCAGTAAATGTCTGCAATCTGTATGCCCTCAATTAGCTTCCTAAAATACTTGTATCTACTGGAATATAGTGGGACTGCTGTGCTATTTGTTTTATTAATATTCAGAATCAAATATATCAAATTGTGTGTACTGTCATTTTAAGTCATGCAAAAACATATAATTACATGGTACATATAAGATAAAATTCTTTACAGTGCAAAGTCTTCATCAGTTTTCATCTGTTGAGCACAGAAGCAAAGCAATTTTAATTGCTCATCTGAAATTTAAGTAAAGAAGTAGAAATGATTTTTTTTTCAAGACCCCACAGCAACAGCACAGTCATCAGCACCATCAATTTGCAATGGGCTCTCCCTGACTATAGCTACATATATAATCAAGCAACTGGATCAAGATGGATTTTTCTTCCACCTGTGGTCAACTATCCATCTAGACATATATTTATATCACAAATTAACCATTTCTTATCCCATGACAATGTACACAAATTGGACAGTTTCTGTTCAACAAGTCAAATAGTAAATGGTCCTTCCAGTCTTTAGGTACCTTACTAGAGAATTAAAAATCAAAGTTCTGTAAAGGCATGCTAATAGTCTTTCTTAGTGCTGGAGAAATAGAAAATAAACTTGCCTCAGCTACAGTTCTTCCCAAATCTATACTACATTCCCAATCTTTGAAGTTGTCACAGCATAAGATGACCAATCAATCAGAAACTATTACAGAACAATGTGATGATATATGTTTGATGAAGTTTAAAGTTTTTTTAACTAGAGAAACAGTTGGGCTATGGTAGAATATCATCCACCTAATTCCTTCTAGAGATTCAAAGTTTCAGTCTTTCTGTCCAGTGTGGAGACCTTATCCAATGTTTGTTTCTCAGCATTCACACTTTTAAATGTTTGTACAACTTACGTATAATTTTGTCAGCTGTATTTCTCTGAGACTTTGAAGGCAAGAGTTTTGGAACCATGTATTATATTGGTGCATAAGCTCCACCTGGCACCACAAAGTGCTAGCCTCAGCTACTGTTCCTTGGTGTTATCAAGATAGCATCCAAGGTGATTATAAGATTCTGTGATATTGTCTGGGCCAGGGAAACCTCCTCTTCTCTTCCAATTTATTCTGAATTTGAGAGTTTCCCCGGTATCAGGTGTTAACAGATTGCCAAGTAAGCACTAGGCAAACATGCATTTCTGTCAGAATGACACTTTCTCTGACTCCAGCACATAAAATGGCTGAAATAAGTCAGTTTTGGGCAGCTGGTTGATTTGGGAAGACATTACTAGGCACAATTTATAGTAGACTATAAAGAACATATTAAAGTTCCAAAACACTGCTAGAAATCTCGTACAACTGGATCTGGTTTCATTTCTCAGCCACTACTACCACAGTGTCTTACGGATAGGCAGAAGAGAAATTAATTTGTGCCTTGGTTGCCTTCTCTTGGAGATGCTTAGGTGGTAGAAGCATAGTTTGAGCCTGTTACTTCATAATAAAATTCCATTTGATGTTGCATATGCTTTAAAAGTGTAGTCCTAGCGGTTTGCTATATGCCCTCAAAACCCTTCCAGGCTGACATATTTAAGTAGAAGCAGCTTAATTCTCCAAATCAATATACAAGGGGAAAAAAAGTCAGCTGGTGTTTGACAATAAGATAACACAAGTTGTATGACTTCTTTCAGCCTGCTCAATTATTATGAAGGCCAGGGATTATTTAACACACTTAAGAGTTGTTAATTTTCATAGCAGTAGCTTGCAGACAGCCTAAATTAAAACAGACTGCTGCTGTGCTGTTGCTTTGGATAATCTCTCAGTTAGGTGCTCTGAATTTCCTGACAAGTTCATTAAGCACAAACAGACAGAACTGCGGAATTTACACATGCAAAATATTGCCAAGCAGATGTCAGAGTTTGCTGTACTGGGCTGTGCCAACGCTGCATTCTTCTCCTATTTGCATATCACCTCATGTTTTCTGGTATTATGCTAATTGCTGCTATATATAATATGTGGCCCCATGCTATCAGAGTTTAAAATAATGTTATGGCATTTTATCTTGAAATGTGGAATAATTTATTAAGAAGTAGTCAAGTAGATGTATTTATAAATAAATGCAAAAATGACTGACTTTTGATGAAACAGCCAGGCAAAACTCAGTGCTGCGCATGTAAGGAACTGACCCAGAACCTGATTCAGTCCTTATTCACTATTCTGTTTGCAAATAACTCTCTCTTCTCTTTCTGAAAACTCACACTCATTAAGTAGATTTAGCTGAAAAATCAAGTGAAGTTGCATATCAATAACATTAATAGTTTTGCGAAATATGTATACTACTTTGCATTAGAACCTAGAAAGTCTGGCTTGCTGTAAAATATGCTTAATGTCATGTTAACTGAATAGTAGATAAAATATAAGGAAAATGGCGATTATATTTCAAGGTAGAATGCTATTTACTTTTGCAGTAGTATCTAGCTTTTGGTAAAAGAGGAACGGTAAAGAGAAAACAATAAGGAAGATAGATGACTAAGAGAGAAGGGTTATTTTTGGCAAAATTTTGAGGTTCTCAATAGGTATTGGTGCTGGCACTGGGATAGGAGGATTCCTTTGAAGGGACTGAAATAATTGAATACTAGCATCTACATCTTGCAGAGAATATGTAATCCAGCACTATTTTCTGTCTTCTAAATTTTGGCAGGTTGACTGAAAGGTTATTTTTTTAAATTTATTTATGTTTTAATTAGCCATTAGTAATCAAACATATACCTAAACATATCTATTTATAAACACAGGAAAAGTTCGAGAGTAAGACTGAATAGTCTGATGTCACTAAATTGAAAAGCACGAGAAGAAATATAATATTGGAAGAACCACAGGAAATATTTGCTAAAGACAAGAATCGATTGAGAACATGAGCAAATATTTTCAAAATATCTGTAATACAGATATAGATCTTGTCCAAACAGGAGCATGACAGAAGAGGACAGGATGATAAAAATAGTCCAAATTCATTTTCCAACAGCTTAGATTTTTGAGATAAGTTTTTAGAGTAAAATATTTATATCGAACTTCACATTTACAGATCACAATCACATTTGCCCACTAACTAGAAACTAAAGTAATTTAATTGCATGTATATAGTCATCTATATGACTATATACATATATCTATAGATGCATAAACGTGTGAATATATATATATATATATATATATATATATATATATATACACACAGAATTATTTGTCATTTTGGAAGAAAAATCACTAGATTTTTGCAGACATCTGAGAAAGTTGTTACCAAACTTGAATTCTGAAACCAGTTAAAGACCCCTACAAAATTTGCTTCAGCTGGGCTTTGAGCCCATAAAGAATGATTTTAAATATGGCAAAGTACTTAAATTTAAAATCTAGTTTGAGAATCATCAAATGTGTGATATTAATAGTTCATGATTTCATGTCAAAGCAATTTTTTTTTCTTTTTCATGTTGGACGACAAACTGAGAATCTGAAAATAATATGTTCTGAACAAACTGATATTAAGATCTTCTGTGGCTTTTAAAAAAAAATTAAATTCAACCACAAACCTAACCACACAAATTACTGTAATTATAGCATTATTTTGTTATGTTTGAGCAGTCACTCAAATTGCTGTATAAATAACATGAAATTCTCATTTGAGTAATTTTTGATGAAACATTTCAATATGTGATCAGTTCCTTTACCCTCAGATGTACAGCCTCCTTTTTATGTATTTGTTCCTACCTTCTTTTTTATCCAAGTCATCCGTTTTGAATTAATATAACGTGTTCATCGATCAAAACAACAAAAATATTAAAAACCCGCTGCTTTTTCAATTGAGATTTCAAAGAATCATATAATCATAGAATGGCTCAGGTTGAATTGGGCCTAAAAACCCACCCAGTCCCAATCACCTGCCATAGGCAGGGCTGCCACTCATCAGGCTGTCCAAGGCCCCATCCAACCTGGCTTTGAAATAATTTGGTTGTACTTTTGAATAAGGAATAAGGCAAATAGTGTTCTACAAATATAAGAGAAAGCAAAAAGTCAGATGCTGGGGGACAAGAACAGTAAACAATTAGCATTGTCAGTGTAAGTTAAATGGTAGCAACACTACCTGAACAAACAGAAAGATATAGTCCTGATAACATGAAGAAATTCAAATAAAATCACTGGAAAGCAATTTCATGTTTTGTAATTACAGTCAAAATTATAGTGTACCTGTATTATTGAATTTAGTTTTTACAAATAGTTTCTTCCTTTCTTAAGCCTGTCTTCTGATAGCTCACTTTGGCCATTGGCTAGTAGATTTTGAAATAGTCTCTCTGACAAAGAGAATGGTAAAAATCTGTCAAAATTAGTATTACTATGTGTCTGCTTTCTCTAAAGTGCTAACATAATAATGCATTATAACTTCTTTCTTTAACATGGCAAAGGAATCTGGAGTTGTTAGAATATATTTTTTTTAATGTTTTAAAGACCTGACACATGTTTGGCCCCATCAGAGCATTCATAAAAATCTCGATCAGAACACTTCTTTGTTGCCATATTGTTTGGTTAACCTTGAGTGAGTCTATTTACTGAATGCTTTGAGCGCTTACTGATTATGGGGAAAATTGTCAGCTATACTGTGGAAAAATTGATTGAATTTGGAGTGAGCAGCAGAACAAGGTCCTGTGGGACAAACAATGCATTTGTTTGTATTTATTTTCAAACATTACATTCTATCTAAAGTCTTGGAAGAACTTTACATCAGAACTTTACATCAAAACTGTGATCTGAATCTATGACAGATTCACGTGAAGGAAAGTTAGTGGTGAAATACTAAGCTCAGTGCTAATAAAAACTCTTAATAATCATAATGCGAAGTGAATCCATCAAGATGCTGATAGTCATAGCACTTTTTAGTGCACAGCTCTGTAATCTTTCTAATAACATTCAGTAGTTTCCTTGTTAATCTGGATAACAGCTTGAAGGGGATAGAGTTTAAACTAGGTTAGATCTATTTCCTCCCTCTATGAGAAGGCTTTTTTTTTCCCCCCCTTATTTAAAAATATGTATATCAACTAGGTTTTAGTAGTAAATCTCTGTCAAAATAGAAGGAGATCTTCAACTGTAAGGAGCTGTCTTTTGGAATCCTAACTGAAGACCAAGAATTGCAGTGCACGTCATACTGACAAGAGAATTTATGTTTGCAGATTCTAAGTTTCTATTCCATCCAGATTTCTCTTATGGTTTCTAGTCTTGGGAAGAAACTCAGAATTTTTTCTTCACAATGCATATTGAGCTTGTCCTCACTCCTGTGAGCAAATAAGGGTAAGACCTCTTCAGAAAAAAATGAGGATATTCTCAGTGAATCTGGTATGCAGGTTTTTTCATTATATTTATTAAATATTTTGAATATTTGTATTTATACAGATGTTTCAAATATTTACATATGTTTTCAAAGAATTACAGAATTGTAGGGTTGGAATGGACCTCCAAAGAACATTGAGTCCAACCCCAAATTTTGAGTGATCTTCTAACAAACTTTTGCTGCAAATTCCTCTCCATGGAAAATTTACGTTACAATGTACTGGAATTCTAACTTGAAATTAGAATTTCATGTCACAATGGAAACCTATGGCTAACTATTACTCTTTCACACATTAGCATTCAAATTGTGCATTTTCTAAATTATCTGAATGTTTCTGTATTTTTTCTAAGAACACAATTTCATGTGGCTGCAATTGAAAATCACACAGTTTTGTGGACACCTCTCAAAAAGCACTTTTAGAAATATTTATTAAAAGAGATTAACAAACTAATTTTTGGAACTTTTATTTTCAGAACCTTAATTTCTAGAATGTTTTCTCTGCAGTGAACCAACAGGACTGACCTGACATGACTTCACTGAGTTAGCACATAAGGATAACAAAAGATAGAATGGAACACTTCCTCTTTTTTGGACATCACACTTGAAGTGCCCTAATGGTCTTCATCATCCTTTCCTTTTATTTCACCTGTGAAGGAAATCAGGATTATACTCAAAAGAAAGGTGAAGTTACAGAGTATTTTGTCTCCATGCAGATAAATGTTCCTATCCCATGTCTCTAATTCTTCCAAATGAATGTTTGAGGCTTTTCAATGGCATCTTCTGCCAGGATTTGGCAGAAGTTGTTGAAGAGCAGCTGGCTCAAGAATCACTTTGGATAAAACAAGTGATATGATCCTGGCTAGAGGAGATCTGGCATATCTGCCGCTGCCTGATATTTGATAGCTGTGGATATCCAGGGCTTTGGTCCTCGTTATTCTTGGATGATCAGTTTTCAGCAGTTGCCAGGATTACCTTCCCTCATTTGCATAAGGTGAGGGGTTTATCATTTTATTTCTGAAGGACACTTTGTCACTTTAAGTTTTTGCCATCTGCAGTGTCCTACTTTAAACTACTTCCTATATTCATCTGGAAACAACACTTCATGCATATAAGAGAGCTCTTATCAGTTTGGAAGATAGGTGAAGTAGATGTTCCAAGGCAAAAAGCAGCAGTTTCATAGTTTCCGAATGCTGGTTGTAATATTTACAGTGTAAATATCTTGAGGCCTCTTCCTTTGAGAAATAAACTTTCAGCAACAAATTATCAATTCAGTGGTTTTCTGCCACTTATCAGTATGGAAAGATTTACACCACTTCTTTTTTCTTTGACTTAAAATGAAGTGAATTTTTTTTTAAATCCCTTACTATTAATTTATTTTGATTTTTACTACTTTTTCTCCTTTTTTCTTGATCACTTGCCAAACTTGCATAAATTGAATTTTTTCCTTGTAATTTCAGTATTTACTTTTATCTTAGGGAATAAGCAGAGTTTGTGATAATTAACACCAACCTGGTAATAGGTACTCCCTTACAACTGTAATGCAAGTGGTTTAAAACTATGACGTTATAATAGCATGGACAACTAAATGGAAGGCTTTTTCAGTACAATAGAGGTATTTGAAATAAGTTTTTCCTTGCTGAATCATTAGTTTTGTGACTTCTTCCTCTGAATCAGTGTGGATATGTTTGCCTTCAGGGTATGCTTCAAGGATCACCATTTAAAGCAGGCTACTGGGAAAGAAGAACTTGCTTGAAGAGTATATTTTTTGATGGAGTTATCATTTCTCACACCCCCCTTCTAGGAAAAAAAAAAAAAACAAAAAACAAAAAAAACCCCACAACTCACCAACATTCATTTATTCCTTTTTTATGCAGTGGTGGGTGAGAATTATGCATCCACTTCAATTTTATTTTTTTAATGAACTTGTTATAAATAGGCACAGCTATAATAAATGATTGTCAATAAATACTGTCTCCATTTTATTTCATTGAAATAACAAAACATTGTGACTGCACAAGCAACTTTAAAATAAATGAAATAGAAACCTCACATTCTTTAATTATAATAATATGGGTGTTATGACTGTCATCAGAAATGCTCATACAAATACTTTTTAATTGTTCCTCAACATGATAAATTTACGTCATTTTAATTGCAGATGGCATCTGCTGCTTTTAGAGTATGTGGCCAAAGCATGTTTCTTCAACTGGCGTATAAATAGATTGTGGTTTTCAGCACGTCTGTATATGTAATGTAACTGGGATAAAACAAGTGCAAGTGCAGTGAGAAGATATTTTTGACTACCATCTTGTAAAGACGTCTGGTAGAGGAAAGAAAAAATTAGGTCTAGTGTGCTTTTGAGGATCATTTTTATGAACTTGATATTTGCACAAATTAGTCTCATGGTCTGTGGAGAGGGGTATTACCTCTTCATCTGTGTTCATCTAGTATAATCTACACTTCTATAGAGAGATGAAATATTGCACATTGAGAGTATTAGGCAAGTTTTTGCTGTATTACATACCCTTTGTGGGATTCATTTAGAATTGTCTCTCTATCATAGTGAGGATCCTTGACCATTGCACCATTTCTTTATTTTGCAATCTTACTAGTTGCTCTAGTCATTGGTGGCAATGGATACTATTGGAAAAAAAAAAAAAATCACCTTAAAAAGGAGAAAACAAAAAAAAAGGAGAAAGTGAAAGAGAAGAGGTGGGAGTAAAAACTGTCGGCATTTCCCAAGCACTGTGAAAACCTCAAATGGTGAAAAGGTTGTTTCCTCTTCAAAATCAACTCTTCATGATGGAAGATTTGTTAGATAAATGTAGGGCATTTTTGTATTTGTACATGCAGTTCCTTAAATGACACTGTAATCTTCTCTGCAGTAGTGATTATCTGAATTAGTACAATAAATATCTTTGCAATATCCTTTTACTCCAAGAGTCAGTGGTACACATATAGGATGGAAATTCTGTTGCTTGGTATTAACTTTTCACCTAAGTTACATTATTTTGCTTCCACCTGTGTTCACTGGCAGGAATTTGATGGCTGTGATGGCTTCTTTCATGAGCAAATATAAAATGGTTTTCCTGAACATTCATTCATGAGACTTTGAATTTTGACTTCTTGGCCAGTAGAGGAAAACAAACACTGCGTAAACATGAATAAAGCTAATTCATTTAAAGGTTCATATGAATGCAAATGCGAATTGTCTCATTTATTCAAAAAGTTCTACTGAATTAAAAACAAAGAAATAAACTGGTGTTTGCTACAGTCAGAAGGAGAATTAAAAGTAAAACCAGTGAATTCTTGCTCACCATTCTCATTTATTTCTGTGTTTACTTCTAGTGCTTCTATCACATTTTTATTTAAAATACAGATCTGAACTCTCCAATGGTTTCTGAACAGACTGTTGTACCCTTGCAGAATTTCACTGACCTTTCTGTGCTCAAAATGCTGCCTTCACAGAAGAAACTTCTGGTGTGCGCTTTCAGTCGCAGCCTCTGTTCTCATATTCAAACCACACTGTGAGAAAGAGTTATCCGAATGTGTGGAGATAGTAACTGAAATGTATCCTAATTCTTTTATTTCTTCACTAGGATATATGTTTTCTTTCTTCCATTCTTCCTTCCTTTTTTCCTTTTTTTCTGTCTTTTTTAATTTTCCAGGCTTGCTAAAACAGATATCAACAATATTTATATAATGCCAAAATAGTGAATAAGGTCAATCTCTCACACCATAGTCACAACTGGTCAAAATATAATCAAAGGTCCAGCTGCTCAACTTTTTCCAGAGCAATGGGGGAATGATCTTTTAATAAACTATACAAAAATGTAACTATTGAAAGAAAAAAAAAAAAAGAAAATGGAAAATATTTTTTCAACAATTTTTATGAAATACTTTGTGCATTTTTTGTGAAAAGACTAGCTTTCATTAGATTATACTGAAAGCTTTCGTGACGAAAAAACCAGGGCAGATTTCCATCTGAATATTTTACATTTAAAAATAACAGATTTCAGAATTATTCTCATACATTTTCATTTTCTAGTTTAAGTACTGTGCATTCTTGAGCCTTGACATTGAAGAAAATAATATCTTTGCAGTTCTAATTGAAAACAAGAACACGGAAGAAAGATCAACTGAAAATTCAGTGGCTTTTGATGCGTCTGGCATTTTGTTGTGAATATTTCACAATGGCCCAGAAAGAACAATGCTTAATTTTTTGATCCTGGATTGAATTTATAGCTCTGGCAGTCAGAAAATCATCTCTGGACTTGTAAAACACAAGCATTTGATCCAGAAACCACTGAGAGAGAATAAATATGGAATCCTAGAATGTCACTCATTCAGAGATACTTTTTGGCATGTAGTGACTGGCTTGAAAAAAGAGACACAAATAAATACAAGTTCAATCAAGTGTGAGAAGACAGGTTTTCTAAGTGAAAACAAGCATCATCTCTATACTGGTTCTGAGGCCAATTCCAAGTTCATTATGCTGTCAAGGACATTTTGTCCTCACTTTTATTGCAATGTGCTTTGCAGTCAACACAGTTATTGATACAATATATGTTTATGGAGAAACTTCCATTAGAAATAGACCCCTTTACTCCTAATCAATATTTCATTTCTTTTATCAAGTAATCTCATTCAATTTCATCAATACAACAATACTAACAATACAATCTCTGAAAGAGAACAGACAAGGAAATAAAGAGAGAAGTTGGGAGAAGAGAAAAGAAAAAGAAAGCAAGAGAACAGCTTGCTTTGCTCTCATTATTGCTATCCTGTCAAAATATGTGCAGAGCCCTCTGTCAGCACATAGACCCATTCTTCTTTGTTCTTTTTAATGATATTCTTATAGAAGTTACATCTAAGTTCCCTATGTGTATCCTTCCCTGACTGTGAATCAGAAGGTATATGAAGATCCATTCATTTACATCATAATTCTGATATCAGCCTTTCCTGTTACCACAGAAACACAGTCCATGACCATGCTTTGTATAAAAAGGAAAATATATGATACCATCAATGATGACAGCTCCCATGATTTAATCCTTGATTTTTGTCATAAAACCTGACCTTTACTTGATCTTACTGCTTTACTTGCACATCTGATTTTTAAGACTGCTGATAACTTGGCTTCATTTACTTCCTCAGTCTGCTCTAATACAAATTT
Source organism: Chrysolophus pictus (assembly GCA_037305975.1). NCBI lineage: Eukaryota > Metazoa > Chordata > Aves > Galliformes > Phasianidae > Chrysolophus > Chrysolophus pictus. The sequence continues at coordinate 51,891,417 of CM074577.1, forward strand.
ACAAGGATCAGAGTTTCCCAAATGCATCAGTTCTCTGTGGCTTTTGTCTGCTAAATAGAATGCTCTATTTTTGCCTAACCAGAAAACTAGTGTCCCTAATGCCTCTAATGCTTATCATAAATTATCTTGTCTTTCAGGACTGAAATATAATCTCTCTAGAATATTTCCCTTTCTATCCTATTGTTGCTTTTCTGTCTGTTTAGCAGTTTCTACATGTCAGACAAAGCCCACATAGATCAAGTCCATTCTTAGCTTTCAGGGGTGGTTATAGGTCATAGCCATTTGGTATCCTTTTCAGATGTTTTTTATTTAAGTTCTCCTCATGCTGAGAAATCTGATAAGTGAGTCGTATGTTCTGTTACCAGCATTCTAACTTTTAGAGTTCAGAGAGGCTGGAATTTGTCAGTAAAGATATGAACCCATATATCACCCACTGTTTGAAGGTTAGCAACATAAATCTTTCAATAAAAGAACAAAGGTCTACAAGCATGTTCTCATTCCCTTAGCTTTCAGTGATAAGGAAGCCATTTTCAAAACAGCAATTAGGTAAAACCATAAAAAATGCATAGTGTAATTTTGTTCTTCATAAAATAGAGCTATAATAACCTTGCATTTATACTCAGCAAGAATTGATAAATATCTAAAATCTCTGATTTGCCTTTAATTTTTTTCTTCCCCTCCCCCCCCCCCCCCCACACACACTCTTATTCCATGCACTATATGTTCTCTTTTGTTTTGGCTTTTGGACCTTTAACTCTTATTTTACTTCAGGAATTATTCATTACCTAATGGAAAGCATAGTACATTTGAGGCTAACATTTTGGATGAACAAGTATCTCTTTTATAGAAAAATCTATGGCTCTCTCTAGTTTAGATATCATGAGAAGTCTGATGCTGATGATACAGAACATTTCTATTACTCTTTTCAGTTTCCAAATGCTTTGCAAATAAGAATATTTCAGAAATGCTGAAAGTAAAGGAGTGATGGTAAATCAAGAGTCAAAGGCTGAAGTGAGATTATTGTTGAATATTACAGTTCTTCTGTCCCTGGACCACTTTCCTATTCCTTTGATGAGATGACCTTTTTCTTTATGGCAGAATCTTAGCTGGGATGAGGCCAGATTTCATAGCAGTGATGCATTGCCTTCCACCAATATGTTTCTTCTTTGGCTGCTACGAACACAGCACTTCAGTTTGGTCTAGTAGCTGATTTTCTCAGATGATCTGAGAAAAGAAAAAAGGATGAACCTCCTGTCTTAGATACAACCAAGCACTGCTTGTTTTTCTAAAAACTGAAGAAGTTTAAGGGGAACACACTTTTTGTGTGTGTTTTAAAAAAAAAACATTTTTTATCTCAGTGAGGAAGAACAAATTGTATTATGGCCACTGTATCCCTGATTCCAAATGATTGATCGACCCTGATCGCAAATGACTCTTTTCTAGAGTCGCTGGCTCTAGAAAATGGGTCAAATCACTTCACTCAGATTTTCATCCTGAGTAAAATGGCTGGAAACTTATAATGAACTAGATGTGTAAAGCATTATGTATTATAACTATAATTTTACTATTTATTTTAATGTTTTTATTAATATTATACCTGTATCAAAGCTTTTTTTTACCTATAATCTGAATTACCACTTATTAGTGGGAAAAAAAAAAAGTCCATGTGTCTCATTTCCATAGTCTGAGAGACTAGTCCTCATTTCTTGAATAGTCAAAAGATTAGAAGACTTTTTTTTATTTCTTTCTCTTTTATTTATTTATTTATTCTTTATATTTTTGTAATTTTTGAAGAAAGGGGAAGGTGAGAAAGCAGATTTCTTTGAATGCTGCAGTGTCAGCACTGGTCACAGTAATGGGCAATCTAAGCTGCACCATAAGATAATAAATAACAGGAGATAAAAATATGAATAGCTGAAAAAACCCAGCTAGCTGAGAGATAGGAAAAAAATGTAGAATACATGATTATGACAAGCGCCAGCATCATCCTGACTGCAAATAAATGAGCTAATTTACATGGGATTTTTATTTATGAATTCAAGACTGTGGCTGAGCTATACTAGGAATGCAGCCAGGAATGCTCATGTTCCCAGTATTTCCTGTGGGATATAGAACACACTGATATTTAATTGCAACTATGTGGAAAACAAAGGATAGTGGGGTATAAAGATTTTAGTGGAGATTTTTGAGCACATAACATCTTATAAAGGTCTCAACAGGAGTTCCGAACTCAGCTTGGAGTGCTGCTCAGTAAGGGATGATTCAGTTAATTCAAGATAAACATTCAGCACCAGTGAGATGATGTAAGTAAATCCAAGACAGCCACAGAGGCTTGGCAGATACAGCACCAGACCCATGCCCTTCCAGAGGGGTTGCCAAGCCAGGGGCATAAACTGATATATATATATATATAAACTGATATAACAGCCCTAATTAGCAGCTGGTACCTTCACGCTGAAGCACCATAGAAACTCTTAAACTGATCTCAAGAAGTACATTGAAGTGTATGTAATTTTTCAGCCAAGAAAATTATGTCTCATTTTTTTCAGTTCTTGACACTGGCATAAAATTGGAATAAAATACTCGAGTTTTCACACTTTATAGTAACATTACAAATAAGTAAGAGAATAAAGAAGGATTTTCCTTAAAACAAATACAAAACAACAAGCTTCTAAACATCCCTAGTTGTGGAATCAGATGTTCTAGTTCAGGAATATAAGGAATGTTGTAAAACCTTTCAAATAAAACAGCTGAAAAGGCATATCTTTATAATCGGATACCTAAAAGTGGTTAAGAATGGAAGCACAAGCTATCTGCTTTCAGAGCTTAAAAGCTCCTCCTTTTCCAGTAGTATCTGCTCTCATTTAGAGAGCATAGTTAATCCTATGAGACCAACAGACAGTAAACCTTACTTTTGACAAGCTATTTTTCATATATGGGGTTGAAATTATACCAGCCTGGGACCAGGGTTAGGACAGCTAGGTGTATGTTGTTTCAGGAGTGCTTGAAGGGCTCAAATAATATTCTTTTATGCTCCTAACTCTTATTTCCTGAGATTTAGGCAGATATCCCTGGAGAAAGAGCTGAATTCCTCTGGGATATCTTTGCTAGGAGGAAGAGAAACACTCTACATGAAATACTGCAGATTTTCCTCCTTCTAAATCTGTCAACCTAAGTATACCTTTTAAGTATGCCAGCATGGTTTGGAAGGCATGTAAAGAATCTAAGCAAGCATATAAGCAGCTAATTTGAAGTGCACAGATGTACTCTCCCTTGGGAATTATCTCAACTCCTGAAATTTCAGTCCAATAATTACCAAGGCAAATCACAAAGATTTCCATTTACTAATCTGGGGCTTCCTGAAATCCTCGAATTAAACCACAGCAAGAGGGTTTCAATGGAGTGAAGATTTAGTTTTTGTCATGCTCTTTTTGTGCTTCCTTCCCCTCCACCACAGTCTGATGAACAGTTCTGGTGATAAGGCAGAAAACTAATGCTAGGAGGCAATGATCTGCCCTGCATTAATGAGATACTACCAGTGTTCTCCTTCAGTGCACTGTATTACAAGGATATTGTTTAATACAGTCATAAACTGTCTTTAAACTGTGACTAGAAATAAGGATAAAATAACAAGACAATATTAAGACAGAATCTACAAACACTGAAATTTCATTCAGATTTGAAATATTTTTTTCCTGATTATACTAATTACTATTTTCAATTATAAGTTGTCAAAAATTTTAAACTTCATTTTCTCCTTCTCTCAACCAGAATCTGCCCCAAAACTGGACCATCTATCACATACCAGCTGACTAATAATACCTCCTTTCCACATTCCTTTTGCAGAAACAAAACACAGGAAACCCTTTTGTTTCTGAGAAAGGTTCTGTCTACATAGCCCACCTAAACATTGATGAATACTTCTACTGAATATAGATGCCTGCAAATTCAGCCACACATTTCAACAGCTGAGATAGGCAGCTAAGAAGCAATACAGCATGAGTTTTAAACCAGACCCTGTTGTGCTCTGCTCAGTTGAGCCCAGCTCAAACTTAGCTAAACTAAAATTGATGAAATAGCATCATACAGGCATTGCTGCTTCCCTTGCAGCTTAAGCTTGTTATTAAGCTTATTGTTATTATTATTAAGCTTATTGCTACCTGGAGGTTTGTATACCAGCTTCAACTTTCCATTGCCTCTCCAAAGAGGCACTTTTCTGGGGTACACATCAGATTTATGCTTTCATTCGCTTAGTGTGCTTGCTCCTCTCACCATGAAAATTGATAACATATAGGGATATATGAACTCCCAGGATGAAGAGGTAACAGCACACCTGTACACATGCTGTATGACTGTACCAAGAGAGAAGGATCTAACTGCTAACTCCTTACTCTGTGCTTGCAGAGCTCTTAAGAAAATGGCAAAAGCATGGAGAAACAAATGAACCACAGGAAACTTTCAGATAAGAAAGTAAAAAGGAACAGTTTGGAGAAGAGCTAATTAGTGCTGATCAGCAATGCAAACTTCAACAGTGACTGAGCACAGCTTCCAGAAATCAAGATAATATGCAGAGTAGAGAACACTGATGAGAGATCAGCACAGAAATAATGTTTTTTTTTTAGGTAGCAGTCCTTGATTCTGCAGTTACTAGGTTGCTTCTAAATATCTGCAGAACATCTGTATTAGGAACACAGTAATAACTCAGTTAACTGGGACTGCATATCCACTAGAAATCCTTTGGGGCTCCAAAAAACAACAACAACAAAATGAAAGCCAGTGCCATCCAAAAACTGAGACATATGGAGATCCTTGCAGTAATAGGTATTGGGGATATAGTGTTGGTCCACACTGAGAGAGAGTGATATGAAGGGATTTTGAAATGAGATAAACTTACTTGCCCTTTGTCAAGAGACAAGAATAATGAGACAGTAGATGAAACTGAAAGGAAATAAATTCAAACTGATAAAAGGGAGTATCTTTTTATACAATGCATAATTAATCAGTCAAACCCACTGCCATAAGATTTCACTGAGACAGAGTTCAGAAGGAAAAACAGGCATTTATATGGATAATGAGAACATCTTTAGATAAGATTAATAAAAAAAGAAAAAAGAAAAAGGATAGAAAGAGTAATGCTCCATGACATAAATCAGGCACTAGCTTAATGTGGAAGGCATTAAGAGAATATGGCATAGGAAAGGTAATGCTAACCCCACAGAGATTTTAGTATCTTTTATTAGACTTCACCATTGTTCTGAGCATGTTCTCATGCATTTGATGTGCATTATTTGTCAAACTTTCTTGGTTCATAACCTCTGGATCTACAAAGCAGGGACTGTAGGAAACACAACAGATGCTAGAAAGTATAAAATATTTGTGCATAGAGTAAGGGCGAATTTGACAGCAAGAGGAACAGGGGAAGACTTGATTGGCCTCATTTCTTCTGCAGTAGCAAGAGATTGCAAAGAACTGTGAATTTTAGAATAGTTGAAGTTTAGCTATTCCAGCCTGCTGTTTCTGCCTCAGTGGATTCTGCTTCCATCAGCATCAATGGGATTGGAATAAGACCTCGGGGCAAGCATTTAGTGTAGACTTACAAACTACACATTTATTTAAGTAACTTCTCTGGGGGTATTGACTGGTAAACCTTTGAAAAACCATCCTTCCCTGTATATTTTTTAAATGTCAGCTTTCCTTATATCACGTGATGGTACATCCCTGCTTAGGAAATGATTATTTTGATTCTGTCGTGCAGGATGATGAATCACATGGTGACACACCAGTGCACTTTTAAGATTGTTGTGTTTGCATTAGGGAATGGCTGAGCTGACCTGTAGAAAGGAAAGCCAGGCCAGAGTCTTCTCAAAAAAAAAAAAAAAAAAAAAAAAAAAAAAAGGATCTGAGGTCAACAAAGGTTAGTAGGTTTTTATTATTTCGCATTTTTCTGTTTTGGGATTCCAGCTGTGGCCTAAAATAGCAGAGATTATACTTGCGGATTAAGGCCGTATTTAAGTACTTGACTTCTAAGAGGACCAGGCATGCAGTATAATGAGCCTGTGGACAGAGTCTAAGAAGATCTCAGGCATATGCATGCAATAACAGGAGGCAGGGAGACAAACAGCTAAGTGGGTTCAGCCAGGAATGTATAACTTATGTTTGCAACTAATGGCAGAGGCTGGGGGGAGATTGGTACTTGAACTGCATCTGAGTGTCAGCCCTATGAAGAAGGAAGAATAATAAGGTGCTGTATGGAGAGAAAGGAAGGCAATGTCTGGAAGGAGAAGTAATAGTGGCAGCACAACTGGACCACTAGCTAACAGCAGAAAGAGGATGCACATGCAAATACTAGAAGAAATGGGATGAGAATGTTCCCAGTGTTTGCTGACTCTTTGCTATCTTTAGTCACAAAAGAAGGCAAAGAAAATAGCAGTCTTTTAAGCTATTCGGCTCCATTTTGCAAACTACAGAAGTGGAGAGTGAGCCATCCAAAATTTCAATCTGTTATGATTCACACCTGTCTAATTGGATATCTGACTTGAAGTATCACAGTGTGCTTCATGATTTGCAGTATGAGAATGAGATGCCCAGTCTAGGATGCTTTGGTAGTGGGTCTGAGAATTTTTTTAAAAGTAAGTTATATTAAGTGCAAACCTTGGAAAATAAGATATCTCAATTTGTTCTTAAAAACCCAGTTTCTCCAGGGTGAGGTTGTGTGTGTGGGGGGGGAAATATGCATCCACACGCATAATGTACCCACCCATTGTCATGGTTCTAAGCTCCAACTTGGAAAACATCAACCAATTACTCTGGATTTCAAAAGTTTTAGTTGAAAAAGTTAATGATGATTTGAAGTGCTTGCATGCTTTAATCAGATATTAAAGTTCTGAATTGACAACAGAATGTTTCCCTTTTCTCAGCAGACGTTCGTATCCATATTTTGAATCACTTACCTCTTCACCCACTGCAGGTGAGTGTACTTTCATGAGCAGCCAGTGTAGTTTTGGTGCATCCATAGCTGAACTCCCTGGAATCTCAGAATAGCAAACTGGATTGAAGATGTGATTCTTTCTCCTCTCACCTTGCACGTAAGCCTCTTTCTACTACCAGTTGAAATGAGGTATTTAAGTCCAAGAGTTCACAACAAAAGCAGAGCAGTATGCTTTGTACAGAGTGATGCTTTTTCAAGTGTTATATCTTTTTGTCATCTTATTAGTCCTTTCAGAGCCATGCCTGCTTCTACTGACCACACTTTGACCAGTTTAAAAAAAAAGCTAAGGTCTTCAAATAGCTTTTTCGCACTTGGAGAAATCTGTTTTCTCTTCTGTTTATTCAGCTGCACACAGTATTCTCACATAATAGTGTACACTGCAGTTAGACAATACATTCCTCGTCTGTTTTTTTGTTTGTTTGTTAGTTTGTTTTGGGGGGGGTGAGGGGAGAAGGGGGGTGTGTTCATTGTTTTCCTATTGATTCAAAGGTGAATGGATTTTTTTTTTTTTTTTTTTTTTGCCTGCTACATCAAAAACTGCCTATGTATGTATACTTATGAATAAATATATACATGCACTGGTGTTTGCATGTATGCATATGTAAAATTACTGATGGGAACAACTAGTTGTTGGATCAAACAAGTTTTTCTTCTCTTTATCTCTCTGAGCCATCACTGATACACCAGGATACAACTAACAAGCTCCACACACAGTGGCAGTATTTTATCTCTAGAGTCATTTGTCAAAAATGTCTGCTCCTTGGAAACTGGTCACTGCAACCACAAAAAACACTAAGCAGTATATATATATGATTAATCCTTTTTGGTGATAGAATATATTTATCTTTTTTTTCTTTTCTTTTTTTCCCCTCAAAGAACATGAGTGCAACTTCTTTTCTTAACTTTAGTCAAAATGTAATCACTCTCTATTGCTATCTGAACATGCAGGAATGCGCTCATAGTGTTCTTAGAGTATAGTTCACTGATAAATAGCTTCTTTTTTTTTTTTTTTTTTTTCCTGGTGTGCTTATCTTGAAATATGAAGAATCTGTTATTGTTCACTACAGAATAGTAGAGATAATACCCAATTTCCAAACTTTCAAGTGGAGCCTTATCTTGTATCCAGTGAGTAGAATAAGATATACACCACAATTGGCTTTTCATATACCATTAGTTATAATTTTTCATCCAGTCAGATACAGATAATACTGATGAAGAGCTGGAAGGAGAGATGGAATACTGAAGTTAAAAACAAACAAACAAAACACTCCTGAAACTTCTCTTATTGTTTCACTCAACTCTCCAATAATTAGGAATGAGTAATATTCACTGAAAAATTCTCATTTTCAGAGGAAGTAGGACACCCAAATTTGTGCTCTTTGTAAGATGTCATTGACCTTAAAAATAAATAAAAATCCATTATTTGTCAGTACTGAAGGTTGGGATTTGGCAGGGTCAGATGCAGTCCTGATGGGAAACAAGGAGAAACAAAATTCTCTCTGCATTCATATGTTCGTGCTTGGTATGACTGGCTAGTATTGGAATTTCTACTCCCTTGGTGCCCCCAGGAAGAAAGATGAGAGAAGAGCCTTAGTTGGAAATTAGGATACTGCACCTAGCAAGTGACTTCCTTTCCTAGAAAAGAATAATTAACTTCAAATTATCTTGATGTAACGTACAGTAGGCATGTTGCAGCTTGCTTGCCATGTGAGTGCACAGTCTGGCCCACAGAGAGTATTACTGAAGTTTATGAAAGGCAAAGCTTGTCATTCTGAGAGTGTGGTACAGAGAGGACAATGTGGTCTCAGCAGAAGGCTTGGCAGCATTGCTGAAGATGAGAATTTGTGACTTGGTTAACAGATGATAACAGTGCAGACCTTGACACCACTGGCTGTTATCCTAAGTTAAGTCCTTTTGGTTTGTGACTGAATTTTGTCATCTGTTCAGGGTCCTAAGTGAACTTTTGACGTTTAGTTTCTGTCCAGCTTTGTATATGTGCAAAAAAACATCATTACCAAAGGTGTCCTTAGCATTACAACAGGGAGGCCAAAAACTATATCAAAGAATCCCAGAATGGCTGAGGCTGGCATGGTCCTCTGGGTCCATCAGGTCCAACCCCCACTTCAACAGGGACATCCAGAGCAGGGGTCCCAGACCCACATCCAGGCAGCTGCTGAAGATCTCCAAGGAGACTCCGCAGCCTCTGGGCAACCTGGGCAATCCGTCACCTGCAGAGTATAGAAGTGCGCCTAGTTTTCTGAGGGAGCATCCTGTATTCCAGTTTGTGCCCACTGCCTCTTGTCCTGGCACTAGTCACCACTGAAAGAAGTTTGGCTCTGTCCTGTTTGCATTCTCCCTTCAGATATTTGTAGACATTGATGTGATCATACAATCATAGAACCATAGAATGGCCTGGGTTGAAAAGGACCACAATGATCATCTAGTTTCAACTCCCTGCTATGTGCAGGGTCGCCAGGCACTAGACCAGGCTGCCCAGAGCCACATCCAGTCTGGCCTCAAATGCCTCCAGGGATGGAGTGATCACTCAAAGCTTCCTCTTCTTCAGACTGAATATGCCCAGATCTCAGCCTCTTCTCACAGGAGCAGTGCTTCATTTTCATGGCCCTTCACTAGACTGTCTCTTGTATGGTCCAGAATTGGACCCAGCCCTCCATGTGGGGACTCATCAGTGCCAAGTAAAAGGGAAGGATCTTCTGATTGCAGAGGCTCCTCCTAACAGAGCCCAGAATACCAGGATATATGTACGTAAAGATTTGTCCTGGCCTCTCATCCACAGATTTGATCTTTTCTGAACAGGGATGCTGGCAGACATGCACAGAGAAGCCTGGACTGACATTATCTGTTTGTTATACAGCCATTTTTCTGGTAAACACAGAACTTCAGTCTTCAGTCTTGTCAGTCCAATGTCTGTTCAAATCTATGCCTTCCTTTTCTTCTTTTTCAACAGAAAGCTAAAATCTTGGCAATGACCACGCAAACAAACTCAGGCTTGTTATCCTCACCCCCACTGGGTCTGTACGCAGGAAACATCAGGAATGTTGCCAAAAATAATTCTGGCTCAGCACATAAAACCAGATGCTATTGTCCAAGTGGTATTAAATTCATTTTCATTTCTGCTATAATAACATGTAGTCTGAGGCACTTATACATCTAAACCCTGAAGTTCTTACCATAGGAAACATCAGACAAAGGTAGAAAAAATACAGTGGAATCTTCTGTGTTTCTTTTGTCTTGTTTTGTTGGGCATTTCATTAAATGAATTGAATGAATTATTTGTAAATTTATAATCTGCAGAGAAGTTAGAAGCCTTTATTTACTGGAGTAATACCTTTTCTGCTAGCACTGTCACATTCTGCCATTTGGTCTTTTTTCTGTAACCTCTTGGTTTAAGCTTTATCTTTTCTTCTTTGAGCATGATTCAGCAGTGTGCTCCTGTGTCCAAGAAGGCCAATGGGATCCCGGGGTGCATTAAAAAGAGTGTGGCCAGCAGGTCGAGGGAGGTGATCCTCCACCTCTGTTCTACCCTGAGTAGGCCATATCTGAAATAGTTCTTGGTTCACCAGTTCAAGAAATAGGGAGAATTTCTAGAGAGAGTCCAGAGGAAGGCCACAGAGATGCACCTCCTGTGTGAGGAAAGGCTGAAAGACCAAGGACTGTTCAGCCTGAAGAACTGACAACTGAGGATGGCATCTTATCAATGTTTGTAAATATCTAATGGATGAAAATCAAGTGGCTGGGGCCAGGTTTTTTTCAGTGGTGCCCAGTGACAGATCAAGGGACAATGAACACAAACTGGAACATGGGAATTTCCATATGAACATAAGAAAAACTTTTTTACTTTGAGGGTGACAGAACATTGGAACAAGCTGCCCAGAGAAGTTGGGCAGTCTCTTTTTTTGAGGATATTCTAAATCTGCCTGGATGCTTTCATGTGTAGCCTACTCTAGAGAATCTGCTTTAGCCAAAGGGTTGGACTTGATGGTATCAAAAGGTCCCCAATTCTTTGATTATTGGTAAAGATATCCTTCGCTTTCACAAAGCATGCTAACTTAAGCTAACACATCACCCAAAAATCAGAGTTCTGAAAAATGATGAAAACATGGAACGATTTCAATCTGATCTGTAGCTCTCACCTTCATACAAAAGCCATGAGTGATGAATTTTTCCCTACCAACATAGTCTCTGATATACTAAACACAAAAAAAAAGCTGATTGTCATAAACTGGCTGTTATTTCCTTGAACCCTTAGTTCACATCCAGAACATCCAATTTTTAATCAAGTGGCCATGGATCACATTAAAAAGTGTCTGACCTGAGGTTTAATAAAAGCAAAAAAACTTTGTTTGTCCTTACTGGTTATTCAACACAGAACAAACTTATATATCTGTAAATCTCCTGTTTGCCCAAGTGTGTGTAACTCCTAAAATGTGAGACAACAGAAACTATATCTTGTATTCAGATACTTTCCTTTTAGAAAGAAAGCTGTGGTATCTTGCTTGTGTAGAAGAAAACCAAACCAAGTAGTTATACTTGGTAAACCCATAAAATGATGGTATAAAATGCTATAACCAACAATAAATATGGCTTAACAGGAATATGTGTTTATCCATCTCTGCCATGGTGTCCTTGAATACCAAACACTTGGCTTATTCACTTTCCAGTATCACTCAAACCTCTTCTGCTATGTCAGCGCCTGTAATCTATCATTCAAAACACTGTAATCAAGATCTACAGATTATGTAACTAATATAAATGCACTAAAACTCAGCACATGCACTTTAAATAATCAATTGGTATTTAATTAACACACAATTGCTGGGCTAATACTGAATCAAATCCTCTTAAAGTGTGACCATAATTCCCACTAGAGTAGTAATGTCCTGAGAGTGAAAGAAATACCCTGTGATCATTAGAAGAGTATTGTAATTTATAGAGTTTTTGTCAAGAGATTAAGCAATTCCAAAATCTATTAGACATGAAAAAATGCTCTGTAGAACTGAAAAGAATTATGGTCCTTTCCTCATATCTTTTAAAATACATTTTTGTGCTATATTTCAGTTTTAATAAACAGATTATTTCAGCATTCTCTCAAATTAATATAAATGAAATTTCTGTATAGAACCTTTTATCAAATATGACACAGAAAACTGCTTGGGGGAAATGATGCAAATTCATTTTTTGCCAAGTCTTATTATGAAAATGTAGCACAAATATTATATGTTATGACCAAAATAACATTATCAAGAGACATTTCCTTTAATTTTGAAAAAAATAAAATGTTTGAAGAGCCTTAATTATAATAAATTCAGGGAAACTCCTATGTTTTCCCTTTGACAGAATCAAGATAATTGTTTATGTAATGGATAAAATAGTGAACTATAATAAAAATGACCTAATATTTAATCAACTTGTCATGCTTCAGTCACAATGTACAAAAAAGAATAGATCTAAGACCAGAATAATGGTTATTCTGTGTTGAAACAAGAATTACTCTAACCCAGTATTGTAAGTTGCAGTTACTAAGATGTACATAGGAAGTGTATGTGTTCAACCCAATACATGATGACACTTCAATCAAGATGTCTACCTGACTCTTCTGGGGTGTAGTATCCCTGTCTGGGAATGTATCTCCCTCGTGTTCAGCATGCCTTTCACACACCTTTTGATCCCATTTTCCCCACCAGCACCACCATGGGCTTCTGCTTTTTCGATGCTTTTATAAATCTGGCATCTGAAATTTCCTGTGGTAAAAATGTTTATGATCTAATTACTAACAGTGTGAAAAAATATGTCCATTTGCTTAACCTAATCATTGCACAGAATAGCCTCTATTTTTTCCTCTCTGTTACATCAGTCATGGTTTTGTATATTTCTGCCATCTGCACTTTTAATTGCTGTAATTTCAGTAAGGGTCTGAACATCAGCTCTAAAAACAGATCCACTCCAATGCAAAATATTTTTTATTGGCAATGAGAGTTATATTTCAAAAGAGCAAAACTGTGTACGTAGGTTACAGGTTTGTGGAACTGCACAAAGACAGAGAAAAGTCTTGTTGCAGTTGCTGTTCCACAGCACTTGGCCAAAGAAAGGAGGAAAATCTTAAACATTTTCTGACAAAGGAAAAAAGATCCAGCAGGAAAGTAGGCATTACCAGAGATTGCACAAACTACCTGTTTTTTCTTAAACTTGAGAGTTGATCAAACTCACTTGAAACTATCTTCCAAGTGTGGAACATACAGCATTAGTCGTGAAGGAGTCATTGTTAAAAAAGTAGAGATATATGTTTTATAAATATGTATATACACATATACGCATTCACATATACGCATGCATGCATATGGATATGTAGGTTGCTCCAAAAGTAGTGCCTCCTATTTATTTCCATGTAAACTACAGCAAAGAGCACTGTAACATGATTGATAGAGAAAATTCACAGCTACGAAATACTACTTTTTTTTCTACATAGTCACCACCTGGGCTATGCATTTTTTTCCAGCAATGTACAAAAGCCTGCATGTTGCACTCATAAAAACTTCACCAGTGGAGGTGACCCAGTGTCACTGGAACCACTGCTGAAATGCACCACCCATCATCTCACTGTGCTCACATCCATTGTTAGTCTCTATAAACATTCAGTGCCAGTGAATGTCAGTGGGTGCCATTTTTTCCACACGGAGGAATTCAGTGCCATACCTCTGCTTCATAAGCACTTCCATTTCAGATGCCTCTGTTGCTGTGCGACAACATAAGAAAATAGGAGGCATTACTTTCAGAGCAGCCCATAAAATTGTATATGTAAAGAGGTAAATTTTGAGTCTTTGTTCTCTGTTCATCTCACATTACCATTACATTTCTTATTATTTGGAATAAGATCTATCAGCTCTTCAGTGAATAATTCTATCCTGCATCATGATTGCAATATTTTTGTCTGAGAAACTGAGAATGCAAATCTGGCTTCTTCATATATTGAAGAAAAAAATACAATGATAACATTAATAAAAGTGTTATTTATTTTTGAAGTGGACAGCTGGCTCCATAGAATCCCAGACTTGATTAATTTCTATAACTTAGTACTCTTCTAAACCTTATCAATTTTTTCTTAAGCACATTTTTACTACTTAACTACATCAGCTGTATTGAAAGTTCATTCCATCTCTCAGCGCTTTATCTCGTAATGACTTTCTGAGTTCTCTTTGTGTGTATGTATATTTTCTTTATCATTTAAACTGCATTCTAGCTGGTCTGAAAGCTCGGAGAGATAATCAAGCTTAACTTTGAAGGGCATCATAGATAATATGACTCTTCCTTTGAAGAGTTTCATGCTAAATTTGAGGCTTGAACTTAATGAGCACTTTATAAAACTGACTTTTTTTCACATTTTAAGATGAAATCTCCATGTATTCTTTAGATGTAGACTTAATATAGGCACTTCTATAAAACTTCTATTCGTGTTTTTCCACTTTGAGTGCCTTTCAGTAGCATGTTAAGCAATGACTTCTATCTGGAACCTATGACAATTTCCTTCATCCTTTCTTATCTGTGGAGGCTTTCTTTCTTTCATATGGATCATGTATTACACATTTTTACTATTGAAAACTAGGTCACAAAGGGCATTGTGAATGCAGAAAAGTTGGTGAGGTTGGATCTTATAAGAATTCTTTCTAAAGTATAGGAAAAGCCCAGAGGGGGGGGGGGGGGGAAAGCTATTCTCTCCTGGAACTGAAAAAATCATAGTAGAAGAATGTTTTGTTATGCTTCAGAGAACGAAGAACGATTTTTTCTCTTCCACCTCTTTTTTTCCCTCCTATAAGGATTCCTAGAGAATTTCCTGTGCTGTGGATGTACAGACCTTAAAATGATATTTTATAGAAGGAGTTGATTGTTTGTATTTGCTGATATTCTGTGTCACTTCAGAAGCTTGCAGTATAATTTAGTTTTCTGGGAGACAGTTACATCTGATTAAAAAGCAGTGATTGCATATGTATTTAGAATGTCATATTTGTTGTCACTTACTCACAAACTAGGCCACCTATTTTATAATAACAATGAACTTGGCAACAGCATGTTCTGTGGATAAACATTGTTCTATTTTTTTTATTATTTATAATATAGAATCAAGCAAAATGAGAGATTCACTGTTCAGATAATAGTACTGATTCCACATGAAGGTTTACTTTTTATCCTTTCTTGTTGAATACCACTGAAAAATATAAAGCCTCTAGCTTCTAAAAAATAAAAGAGCTAATTAAAGTAAAACAAAGTTATATATTGACTCAATAATAAAGAAAAAGTAAAAACATTTCTACCATAGCAGAATATCAATATTTGCATTTTTGTTATCATCTGTAATGGTGATTTCTGTGAACAGGGTTTAAAGGTTCCAGTCTTTTCCTTCACCTAAAAGTAAGTTCAGATGATAAAAAACAATTGAATTTTTATGGATAAAATATGTGCTTTGCTCTGTTTTATTTACTAGGCTTATGACACTGAATCACATAATTCTTTGCAAATGCCAACATTTTACAATTTGACTTAGGTTTTGGCTATTTTCCAATGCATGTGGTCTGGTCTGAGTGTCGCATTGGGCAAAATGATTTTTGCACGGAGTATCCAGCATGGTATTTTGTTTTTTTCCCATTTGCTAAATTTTGACACTTTCTTATCTGGAGATCAGATTACTGTTTAAAACAATGTCCTTGGGAATTATCAGCAAACTTTACTTTCTGTTATACACTAATATTATCCATGGGAGCCAATTATTGAAAGTGTTATGAACAGATGGTGCACTAAAGCAATAAGAACTAGCGTTCAATAATGTAACGTAATGGGCCAATACACTGCATAACAGTGTTACAAATCTTCCACCTATTTGACATTTGAGGAATAAAATTTACTTATTATTAGAGTACAGATTCCATATTTGGGTGAACAAACACAGCTTTTCATTAAAATGCTTTATGTTGGGGATCTTACCGTGACAGATTATTATTTTTCTGCCTTTGGAGGACAGTTATAATCATCCACATGCATACGTATGTGAACATGGAGGAGAGGGTTCTTAGTAAGTATTTCTCATTTTATTCTTTTCTATAGTGCTTTAAGCCAAGAGTTTGAGATAAAACAGCTATGAACTTTCTACTAAAAAATTAGTTTCAATTCTAGAAGGTTTTTTTTTCATTTTAAATTACAAGTAAAAAAAGCTGAGCTGATTTTCATAGGTCTGAGTAGACAAATTATCCCACTGAAATTTAATCCTTGAAATTCTGTGTGAAACTACTCAAAACTCACAGTTAGCTGATATGGCATATACACACCATTTAACTCTGATTAATTTAAATACATTTTAGAAGGCATCAGCCACTGGTTTAGCACTTTGGAATGGTTGTGGGTATTACCTGGGACCCAACTATCATTCTTGCCACTCAGATGCTTAGTGCAGAATCCATTACTATTATTATAATTTCCTTTTAATGTCCAGAAGTCCACTGTAATACCAGGAAAATCTAGATTCCTTTAATGCTGGATTTCTGCTCCACAAATATTAAATGCCATATTTATGGCCTTTAAGAGGGCAACCTTCATAAGGCCTATAAGTCCATGTTTAGGTAGTATGCATTGTATTTTCAAAAGTGCTGACTTTGAACTAGTAGCTTCAGCAGAGCTCAAAGGAAAGGGAAAATCTTCTCAGAAGGCCTCGATTAGTAATTCTCAGATATCTATCCCATAGGTCAGAAAACAACTTTAAAAGACTATTTGGATACCATTAAGTATTTCCATTTCTGGACAAATCTATGAGAGAAAGTAATATGAATATGATGGAAATTTGAAGGAGTGCCTGTAAGCGTTTCTAATCAATTGAAATTTTAGACTAGGATTTAAGTTGGGAGTGGTAGGACTGACAGTTTCATTTTATCTAAATTTATTCAGCCATCGAGTATTGCTAAAAGTAGTATCAGGCATCTCCCTCCACTTGATAATATATAGTTTCTGGGCTGCAGGAAGAGCGATGGCTTGGATTCAAGTTAAATTTGAAATACAAAAAGCCTTTCTTATGCTCATGAACCTCTTAAATACATTTTGCTGTTTATTATTTAGTTACATCGTCTAATGCAGTAGCAGTCCCCCTGAATATATCTGGCTTAAGATTCTTTTAGCATCTACGAAACTATCAAATGATAATCCCTACTCTCAGACTTAGTTTTTTATCTTTCAGGGAGTAATATGTCACTTTGAAATAACAGTGCTATTCTTAGACATTCTTAGATATTCATAGTCAGTTCTGGTTATTAATTATAGCTGAATCTCATAATTTCCAGTATAGTGTTGCTGCTTATCTGAACATCTCATTAAATAATTTACACCAAATATTTGATAATTTTGTGGAATGTTGATACCTGCACCCTCTGTCTCTCTGTCTGAACTGAATGCAGCATTTTTCTACTCTTTTCTGCTTTTTCCCCCATTACTGTGCCACGACCACATAAAAATTACCTCTAGCTTGCATCTTCAATCCTCCAGCCAACTACTAGCAGCTTGCAGACTGCAGATTGTCTGCCTGAGGTATACCTAGAAAGATTCTCAGATTTCTGGCACTGATATGGGTGAAAACATGCTTCCCAGAGAACCTACTCAAAGACCTCTAACAGATATCAAGAGAATGCATGTTTGCCTAGGGCAGGCTGAGAGTAATAATTAACATCAGCTGGAGAAAGGAAGGATATTTTCTCCGTAAAAATCTTTTCTATACTTCTATTTTTCTTTTCTTTCCAAATAAAAGCCTCCTTTAAGCTCAAAAGAAACTGTCAAAAAACCCAAGCCCACCATATTGGTAACACTTTCTACATCAGGATATGCAATCTTATCAGCGTTGTGTTTTTCAAAATAACAGCAATTTGTTTATGAATGAATAATTTTCAAAGAAGTTATGCTATGTCTTCTAGGCATGTTAACTTCTCAAGGTGCAATTACCATTTATTATTATGCAAGTTTTTGATTGATTTTAAAAGATCAGCTGTAAAAAGAAAATTATTGGAATGTTTTTGTCCACAACATCTTATGAGTAAAATGAATGAAGTAATCTTTAAGGACTACTACTTTATCCATATTATTTCTCCATATGTATTATATATGAAAAATTAACTGAAATTACTCATCCTTGTTGTATTTCCCTGATGTAATACAATGCAAAATTTTTATATATCTTTGAAAAACATGTCCATTGTCACTGCAGAGAAATAGTTTTCCCTTTAAGAGGAAATGTGTATGTGTAAGCTGAAGCATTCCTTTGTGCTATACTCTGCAAATCATATATACAGTTTTGCTTTTTTTTCCATGGATCAGATCCAGAAAGAGAAAAAATTACATTTGGTGTGACCATACTTGGGGTGTAGTAGCAAAGGTATAAATGACAGGGTATTTCTTCTGCATATAATTATGTTTTCACAAAGAACAAATTGCATATTATTAGTTTATTTCATAAATGTATATCCCAATTTAAGGTACAGTTATTGAGAGAATTCTGGGCTATTGCACACTCAAAACATAACAGAAACTAAGATCATAAGCAGGCTTTCTTATCAAAGTTCACCTTCCACATATTTTTCTCTATAAAAATAACATTTTAATAACACCATTTTGCTCTGTATTTAGAGTCTCATATTATCCCAGGAGTTAACTATGTTCCAATTTTTTAAGCCATAGCAATAAAATTTCTGTCAGCAGGAAAGTGTTGGATTGATTTCTATTTGCAAGAGAGAGAGAATGAAAAGAACTTAAAACGGTAAAGATAAATTTTTCAATTACATTTTAAAATTCTAAGTACTTTGTTTATACACCACCTCCTGACCTTATGAAAGGGTCATGCCAATCTGTTTTAAGGCTTTTTCTGAAGGTTATATATTCTGTTTCTTTGTGTGAAAGAAATAATACCAAAATTGCAGTGAGCTTGGGAGAAACAATCTGGATGCAAAAAAAGGAAATCACTCCTTCAGGGATAAAAAAATATTTATCTAAAAACTATTTCTCAAAGAAAGAATCTTGGACTCTTCTTGATTCTTCTCAGATTTGGAATTTTACTCTCTCCAGATACAAATTTGTTTTCCATGAAATGTTGCTGGTGGTATAGAGAGGTATATGTAATTGGAGACATTATCTTCTCTCTTCTTGTGATTTTATTGTCTTGTGAATGTTTCTATGTATGCACTGATTTTTACAGGCTATTATTCATTTGTTATGTTTGCTTTTTTTTCATCTTCTTTTTTTCTTTTTTTTTCCCACTCAGCAGGACACAGATTGTGTGTGGGCATACTTTCTTGAATTGTGACAACACAGCTTGCTTGTGAAGGATTGTCCCCAGGACAAATTCATGGAGTCATAGGTACACAAGAACTGGCATTGTGAATGAGACAGTTATTGTCCCTGTTCTTAGGATGGTGTAGGAAAGTGTACTGAAAGTGTGTCTTCCTCATTCTGATGCAGGTGATGGTGATGCTTCAGAGTTGAGAAAATGTATCTGAAGATGGTTAAGATAATGGGAATCTTCAGCCACTGGTCATTAACTTCTAAGAATGAACACCTGAAGAAGCAGGCTCAAAGAAACCAGGACATTAAAACTTGTGGAAAGGAACAAGGCAGTGATACAGATTCACACTATAATACTTGAGGGATTTTAGAAAGCATCTCTGAGGAGTTGTTTTGCTTCCTGACAGATAAAGACTTTGTTAAGACAGCACTCTGACTTGAGAACGCCCCTTGTAACTCACAGCAGAGTGACAGGTTTGGCATATGAGGGGATAGAAATCTAATCCCCTTTAATGCATGATAGAGCTCAAAACTTCTGACCTTCCAGGACAAAAATGAGCACAAATCTTAAGATATTTTTGAACAATTTTGGTCCCTCTGTATAGGAAAAGAGATGTTACAACTGGAAATGTTACTAAGGGCAATGAGAATGATCAAAGGTATGACATGGCTTCTGTATGAAGGATGATTAAATAGAGTAGTCTGGCCTGGAAGAGAAATGATGCAAGGTAGATGTAGCAGAATGTCTTGAGTGTCAGGGAGAAGGTAAATAGGGAAAGACTGTCGACTGTCTTTTCTAATAAAATATGTAGGGGACATCAGATGAGACAGTGATGAAACAAACAAAAGAAGATACTTCTTCAGGTACAGCTATCTATGGAATTCTCTTCAGCAGGACATTAGAGACACTCTGAGTACAAAAATCTGAACATCCCATGAATGAAGAGAAAAAATCACTGACAGCTACACGAGTAGTACTTTTCTACATAGAGTACTTGACTACTGTAGATCTGGTGTATATTTTAAGGAGTGCATTTCCTATGTTTGCTAGAGATCTGCTATTGACTACGTCAGGTGCACAAAATTGGAATAAATACCTCTGATATGATATGATTTATGTTAATGCAGTCAACGTTACAGAAAATTACACTGCCTAACTGTAATTCCTGAAGAAGTCTATGCTTCCCACTCAGGGCTATATCTCACTTGGAAACTGATTTTTCTGGTCACAGGATTAAATAAGGTGCCTGTGAGTTCAAAGCAAGATAAAGAAACTTGCCTTTTACAAACACTATGTCAGAAACAAGAAGAACTACATTAAATGCTTAGGGAAAGAAACAAAAAAGTAACAACCTTATAATGGTCTATGGTATCAAGCAAGAGAATAGTTTTGTAGACTTAACAATGATAGAACTATTGTAACTGTAGAGCACAAATTTGTACATGAAATATGCTGAGACCTTACAAATAAACATATATATAATGAGTTAAATCTTCTGGTATAAAAAGGGACAGCTATTCCTAGTCACTTGTAAGTGAAATTATCTCTTAAGATTTGCACAAACAACATTTGTCACAAAATGGAGAAGTTTTCATATTTGTCTATATATATACTGGAGGTTTAAAAAGAATTATCAGCAAAGAAATAGGACTGTTTTGTCTTTTCAAATGCGTTTCAGAATGTTCCACACAACATCTCTTACAAAAGAACTAGAAATAACATTTTTGCTTTGATACACTCCATAGTTATATAAAACAGGGGGCTTTCCATTTCCTAAACAACTAGGATTAGTTTTGTATAAGAACATTGTACATCTATGTCTTAATATTAGGAAAACTACCAGTCTGTTCTATAGAATACTCTTTTCTGAACTATGTTTATCAAGGAAAAGCCAATTTTAAAGAATAGTTTGTAATAGAACAGGATAAACTGTCCTGTTAAAAACCTGTCCTCTTAAAAAAGTCTTTTAGTTGGCTGAACTATGGTGTTGCACAGTTACATATTTTGATTGATTAACACCCAATGGTGTTTTGGTTACTAGGGAAAAATCCATTAGTATATAAGCACTTTAGTCTCCTCTGAGTTTGCCTATAATTTCTATCTGCCAGTTATCTGTAATAGCAGTAAAAGAGATGTGGGTGGATAGGTGGGACTGTCATTATTTAAATTTAAGACCTTTTCATAAAGAATCCCTGTGCCAGTTAGTGTTGTGACCCTGAACCAGTATATAATATATATTGCTTTCTTCTAAAGAACAAACATTAGAAAGAGGGAAAATTTTGGTAATAGTTATATTCAATTCACCAGACCAACAAGAAATAATTAAGTTATATTGATTACAGACACGGGGGTCGTATTAGACCCCTACATAAACAGCTTTATCCTTTCTACTTTGAATATGGCATTATTCCTAAAACATTCAAGTTACTATAACAGAAAAAATATGAGACACTGACTAATAACATGCACTGTGGTTGCAATTGTGTCCAAACACAAGCAAAATAGCACATAACTAGGGAAAAGCAGTGAGTACATCTGTATGTACTCACAACCTTATAAGCATGAAAACCAAACAAGATGATGGAGCATAACTGAGAGGTTTTAAAATTACTTTTTTTTAATAAGTGTGTCATAACCATGGCAGTTCTAAATGTTGATTTTTCCAAGTAAATATCTTCACTGCAGCCTGTCTTCCAAACAATGCTTTAATAAACCAGGTGCATTACTTGGTTGTTCACCCCTTGATTTCTACTTCAATTACTGCATCTTGTGATGGTTACAGATACAGTTAATAAGCAGTTAATCAGCTGTCAGCAACATATTTGTTATCATTTTCAGATAAATGCATTTAGAGTGTTCTTGTCTCGAATGTGAAGCAGATATTAATAATGCTATCCTTTACTTCAAGTAGCTAAGGCTTCCCAGTGGCAGACGAACACTTCTACTGTTCTCTTGACATACATACAAAGTTTTCAGCTTCTAAAGTTTTCCATCAATTCTTATTCTTGTTATTTAAAATCAAGTCACTATTTCATTTGCCAGCTAACTAATTAATTTTATGCTATGTTTGTCAATGGCTTCATGTCGATTCATTAACAACTCTGGTATTTGGTTTATTGTGATTATTTTAAACTTTATTGCAATAATTAACAGAGCACATACTACTAAAAGAGTGGTTCTATGTTCATTTTTTTCACATATCTACTTGCCTGTCCTTGACAGTATTGTGATGCTTTAAGGATAGATAAACAACACTACCAAGTGAAAATATGTTGATTTAAGTCTGACAGAGCACACTGCTGAATAGATACAAAGAATTAAGATTATACCGTGTTAATACAGAAAATTGCCCATTACCTTTTTTTTTTTTTTTTTTTCCCCTTCCTTATTGGAATGAGACAGACTTAGTGCAGATATTTCTGATTCTCCCATTATTTATATCCATGCAATGAGAGTATAATGAAATAAAATCAGAAATGATGAAACTGTGTAAAGCACGTTCTTCAAGATGAGGAAAGATAACTAGCTGTACTCTACTTATCACATACAGAGAAGTTAAACAAATATTTTCTGGTGCATTGTTTATTCATTTTGAAATTAAGGTTTTGAGTACAAAAATTTATTTGGTGATTTAATGAAAATTTTCAACTGCAAGAAAGCTGAGTGGATGTAAATTGTGAAGCATGCAAACATTTCATAGAATCAGAATCTTTAGAGCTGGAAGGGACCTTTAAAGGTGCCTCACTACCACCACTGTAAAAGATTTTTTCCTTATTTCTAACCTAAATCTCTCCTCTTTGAGCTTGAAACCATTTCCCCCTGTTCTATCACCACAGACCCTGCTAAAGAGTCTGTCCCCTTCTTTCCTGTAGCTCCTCTTTAGATAACGAAAGGCCACCTCAAAACCATCTCTTCTCCAGGCTGCAAGGTGCAGGAGGAGCCTGTAACCTAACCAGAGGTTCTCAATATGTCTACACTGCATAGTGCACTGCCAGAGCAATAACACAACTAGCTCTTACAGTGGAGCAAAGCACAACTAGCTATAGACAGCTCAATTAGCTTTGTAGGATATATAAACCCTGAAGAAGGAACACAGCACTAGATATCATTAGAATGTCTCTGAAAAATGATTCACAGGCACCCCTGGTGTAGACTTTTCCCTTGTTCCAAAACAATGTTTTGGTTAGAAGTTTTTATTTAAAAGGATAAAATCAACCACACTATTAGAAATTTTTTGTTCCTTTTGAACATTCTTCTCACATGTCCAATTTAGTGAAGAAAAACAGAAAAAATCTATGTTAATCTAAAATAATATGTTTATATTTATGTATTCTTCTATTTTTCTTTTAGTTCTTTCTCTAAAATGGTAGGAAAATAAAACAGCAATGTAAGTACTATTCACTCAGTGCTAGTAGAAGTATTCTTCAAGATAATCCATTGTTGTGCTGCAAGTAGTTTCCAGTCTAAAAAAAAAATGAGGAGATTCGACATTCAGACTGGGATCAGAAGGGTGTACAGTGAAAAGTCTGAAAACTGGATGTTGAGAATGGCCAACTTCAAACACAAGGCAAGTGCTAATAGTAGCAGAAATCGAAGTTAAATGTAGCTGAAACTCGAATTCCATCACAGGACCTTGAAGCAAGGACAAGAAATTGTAAGGTGATTTGCTTAAAAGCCAATGGAGGGTTTCAAGGAGGGAGTAACTGTAGTCTGTCTAATGGCCAACTAAGATAATTTTTAATGAGCTTGGAAGAGCAGTGGTGCTAATCACAAGAACTTCACAGAACTAAGCTGTGTTCATATTTGCTAGACACCCCCAGTATTTTGTAACCATCTCCTCCAGCTTCTTTTATTATTCCCTGAATCTTTTCCTACATATTCTCTTTGCACAAAGGGGCCATTCCTTTCGTGGTTAAAGTCTGACAGTAATGCACTGAAAGTCATCAGCATGAAATATGAGTTTTGATTTTTATACATTCTTGATCATATTTTTAAAGTATAGTTACTGAAACTACTTTAGGGCATAACTGAAGAGCTCTTTTAAAATGTCCCTGCTGGTCGTATTGTGCTGATGAGCCTGAAAGTGAAACTGGCCTTGCTGATATAACAGCATCTTTGCTAGGCTGTAAACAATGGCTTTAATCAAGATCCTAAATGCTTTACGGACAAAATGTTCTTTCAGGGTTTCCTGATTTTATGGAGTAAGAGCAAGTGTTTTGCTTTTGTTCCTGCTGTGTATTTCTTCCTGTCCTCAATGTCTTATCTTAAAATCTAAAGGCAATTGCTTAAACTATTTTTAATGCTCAGACAGCTGTTAATATTATAGATTATCATATGCTGTAAGTAATGTGTTTGCTATGTCTTGCTGAAAAGGAAAGACAAGGAGATTTCTCTTGGGAATGTATTTCATTCAGTTTCTGAAGCATGCACAAAAGAAAGTCACAGGTCCATCCATTTGTACTCAAAACCTTCCCACTTTCTAAAAGGACAGACATCAGCAAATCTATGCTGGAGAGCTGACTGATAGCAGTGAACCTAGGTCTCCACAACAAAACTAAGTTATTTGTTAGCATCAGTGTACGTCTGACAGTACAAATGACATGCCCCATGTATGTGCTGTGTTGGCCTCAGTTTGCATGTGAGCACCTTACAGCCATTTGCTCACTTCTGATCCTTCAAAGGCAGGAAGGACATGAGAGGCATAGGAGAGTTAAGAGTTCACAATCAGAACATAGCAGTTTTTCTCTGCCAATTCTTTGAGTGCTCTTTTCCTGTGCTTTCTGTCTTCTCTCCCTTCACTATCCCTTTGAGCCTACTCTGTTTGGAGCCCCTTCTCTTCTTGTGACCTTGTTTCCTCTCTCTTGTTTCTGATCAGTTTCTTCCCTCCCTTTCTCCCCATCATTTTTTCCCTTCCATAAATACATCATCACAGACTTGCTACAGCTTGGCTGTTGAGTTTGCCTGTGTTCTGTTGTTGGTTCATTTTTGAGCTGGCTGGAACATGCATCCTATGACCTCTTGTCACAGAGGCTCCCCGTGCAGCTCCCCTGGTTGCCAAAAACTTACCACCTACACTCAATGCATGTGATTTGAATGTAAGTTCATAAATGTACATTAATTAAAAGTCTGTGCACTGGAGGATCTCTTTGACAACAGGGCCACGAGAGTAAATATTCATCATGCTAAATTCATTGTTATTACTGTCTGAGTGCAAAAGGATTTAAAGTATAACACAATCACCAGAACCATTTTAAGAAGGATTTTGATATTTCAAAGTATGGCTTCAATATCTACCATTGAACAAACAGAGAAGTCAAAGATTCTTTTATTAGATTTATTTTGAATAACAACAAGTTTTATTCTTTCCTTTTCTTTCTTTCTTTCTTTCTTTCTTTCTTTCTTTCCTTCTTTCCTCTCCTTCCTTCTTTTCTCTCCTTCCTTCTTTCCTCTCCTTCCTTCTTTCCTCTCCTTCCTTCCTTTCCTTCTTTCCTTCTTTCTTTCTTTCTTTCTTTCCTTCTTTCTTTCTTTCCTTCTTTCCTTCTTTTTCCTCTCCTTCTCTCTTTCTGTTGTAGTTTAACCTGATAGATGTCTCTATGTAGATAGCCCTACATGGTTGTTTATTCACTCCCCATCTTCTGAGCAGGTTAGGGGAGAGAATTGGAACAAAGTACAACTCATGGATTGAGATAGAACCACTTACTAAAGTAAAGAAAAGGAAAAGATTAATAGTTGTGACAAATATATATAATATTAATGTATATAACCAGTGATGCACAAGCAATTACTCATCACTCACCAGCCAATGCCAGCTAGTTCCGGAGCAGCAGAAAAGAGAGAACAAGAGAAGCACAATGCCTTTCAAAACTTTCCTTCCACATGATGTCATATGATATAGATATCTCTGGCCCATTTAACTCAGCTGTCTTGATTCTGTCCCCACCCACCTCCTTGGGCTCCGCACCTCTCAGGCCCGTGTGCTCCCCTCCCTCTCCCCCCCACCACTGGGAGGACAGTAGGAGAAAGTGAGAAGACCAAAGTGATCTTGACTCTGTACAGCGCCTCTCAGCAACAACTAGAAACATCAGTGAATTATTAACATTGTCTTTCTCCTAAAATCATAACATAGCATCATACCAGACACTATGAAGAAACACAACTGTGTCCCAGTTGAAACTGACTCTTTTTTTTTGTTGTTGTTTTGTTTTTAATTATTATTATTATGCTATGGAATGCAAAAATAGAACTTTTTTTCCTCTGTTATGCGGTTCTTGGACACTTGGTACTTTAAGTGTTTTGATAGATTGTGACTCCACAGAATTTTCTTGAGGAATTTGTTTTACACGTTCTCCTTTGAAATGCAATCTAGCCCCAGTGACATACTGAAATCAGATCTGTATTTTCCTCAGCTTCTTCTTGTGCTCATAAGGGTGCTCATAAGTATTCTTTCAGACTGGATTTGAGTAAACTTCCCATATGGGTCTTTCCTTTCCCACTCAGGCAAGAAGGGAGCACTTGGGATATCAGAATCTAGATTAGGCATACCAGTGTGTCTGTGGCCTGCTATGATTAAAGAAACTTCAAACTTACTGTGGACATCAAGCCCAATATATTCTGCTATAGGGTTAACATATTAGAGAACAAACATGTAGCACTTAATGTCTTATTGTCTGATAATTTTCACTACAAAACAAAAAACCTGTATTGTAATGCTTCCATTCTTGCTAATGCTTAGCAAGAGTCTTTATGTATTTAAAGGCCATCCTTCAGCAGAGGTAGAAATCTGTTTAGCCCTCTGTTTTATTCTTTAGGGTCACCAGAAAGAGCTGCTTAGAGAAACTGTAAAATCCAGATATAAGGGCAGAACAGTCATTTTGTATTTCTGAGCCCTGGTATACTGATCAGGCTGGGATGAATTTTCGTCTCTTGAATGTTGCTGTTCCCCATTTAGGAATTGCTTTTGACAGAATACCAATACCACCCAGCTCATCAAGTCAAGATGAATAAGTAGAGATTTTTCATCAAACTTAACAGTTGCTTATCAGTCATAATATTTGGATATATATTTTTAGAAGATGTTAAAGCAAAAAAAAAAAAAAAAACAACAAAAAAAAAACCCACCCAAACCCAAATGCACTGTATATTGCTCTTTATGGTGGGAAGAATGAATGTCAAATTGGGATATAAATTTTAAAAAAAGCTTTTGCACATGTGAAATGCAAACAGGCAGATGTTTTTACTGGCAAATATGTTTCTATTTAGAATGAAAAATATAAGCATATTTAAAGTTCATTAATATGGAATCATATTTTTAGCAAAACTGAAGAGGTTAACTCACTGATTTCCATATAGAGCATATGCAGGTTATTTTCAAAGAGAGATTAGACACAGTTTACCTTTTGCTGATGGTCACAGTTTCACTATGAGCTAGAATAAACAGAAATGCCATTCCCATGCTAATTTGACAAGAAGACTCATTGTCACAGCAGTGTATCATGGGGTACTAATATTTTATATTTCGCTGTACATTTTTTCCCAGTTACAAAAAAAGTGCATCCAATTATGCTCATAAATACATCCATTAGTCCTCATACCATATACATCTACCATAGACTAGGAAAAAGATACAATAAAGTGAAAAAAAAATGAAAACCGTTAATGTAATTCTGTCAGTGCCTCAGAAAGGTTGATGTAGCATTTCTATACTCTGCAAATGCTATATGCATTTACCAACAGAATTCAGTAAAGTGCCTGGAAAATAGTCACTGTTACGTGACTATTTTTAATTTTTTTTAATTTTCCCTTTCTGCCCTTATTTTAGGAAATGTAAACTCACAGGTTTGTAGTCTAAAATAACCGTACCGGACCTATTATTAGGATAATATAAAGATGCTAAAATAATCACATGAATTAAGAGAGAAATAAAATATGCATATATTTGCATATTTAGCAAAGAAGATGAATCCTGAAGGCTCAAAAAAGGAAGCTGCATTACTGTGTCCTGAAGATACTTTGCCAATTTGATCTATAGTATAACTCATCACATACATAATAAATAAGATAGGACCATTGGAGCTATGCTTATATCGCTCCATTAAAGGTAAAGACACAGACTTCAACTTTATAGTTCAGAATTCTTTTTTCTATTTGGAAATCAGGACTTGTTCCAGCTCTGTTTTCTGAAGTTCAGTATAAAAGGTAACAAATAAGCAGATGCGTGAGAGGAGAAAAAAGAGTTAAATTGTCTTATTTGATGGCTCTTATATATTATCACTATCATCTTCTACAATATAAACTTTAGAATACCCAAACAAAATAAATAAGTCTGGTAACTCAGTTCAGAGGGCTCAGAAATGAGGACGAGCTGAACAAACTCTGAACAAAGTAGAGAAAGCCAAACCTTTAATCTTTGTTAAGCGCCTTAAAAGACAGTCCCATTATCAAGAATTTATTTTTATGGTCACGGTATTAAAGTCATATGTAATAGATTAGTGGATATCTGTAGCACCTCACCCATCGCAAGCTGTTAGAGATTTGTCATTTTCTTGAATGAAGCTGAGTTTTTTTCAGATTTGTGGCTTTAGATACTTAGAACAACTTGGGTGCTTCAAAGAAGAACTAAGCATGTGTGAACCTACTATGTCTGTGGCAAGACGTATTATAATGCCAGGTTATGCTTTGAGTTCAGATGGGGCAGAAAAATTGATGTACTCAGGTGGGTTTCTGACACCCCACTACTGTTGCAAAATAAACATTAAAAGGATGGTATTATCAAGCACCTAGCTCTCCCCCTCTCCATGCTTTGCAAAACAGAAACAGTAGAACGTAGCTTTCTCATAAATAAATAAATAAATAAATAAATAAATAAATAAATAAATAAATCTTACCAGATTGTGTATAGTTTTTTATTTATTTTTAATTATTTATTTCTGTGGAAACTACAACAAAGAGCACAAAAACTCTATTTGATAGAGCAAGTTCTCAGCTACAAAACTCTGCTTTTCAATATAATCACCATCGTAAGCTTTGCATTTTCTTCAGTGATGAACAACACCCTTCATTCTACACTTGTAAAAATCTGCACCAGTGGAGGTGATCCACTGTTTCACAGCTGTTATGACAGCACTGTTACTGAAACTCACCATGCACCACCTCACTGTACCCATACCCACTGTTTGGCCTCTATAAACATTCAGCAAACATCGATGAACGTCAATGGGTGCAACATTTTTTCTGAGTGTAGGAATTCAGCGACACACCTTTGCTTCATCTGCACTTCCACGTCAGATGCCAGTTTATCAGACTGCCCCTCTGCTGCCTTCTGTCACATGACAACGAAATATAACAGAATATTGGTGGGAAGGTTCGGCCTCTACTGCCATGCTGCCAACGCCTGCCTCTGATTGTGTGGACCAGCATAAAAAAAAAGGAGGAATCACTTTTGGAGCGGCCATTGCAGTTCTAAATATCCCTGTTAGAGGTCTAAAAAAATCTCAGCAGTATTTAATGAGATGCCTACTGAGATTAACTTCTCATCTAGGCTTGCTAAATTTGTTTGTTCCTATAATTTTAAACAGGCAAGCTTCTCATTTACTAAATGGACACACCTTTATGTACATGTGTTCAAATGGAAGCAAATTAATAAATCATGGAGTTCTAACATGAACCACATGACTTTTAGCCAGATATAAACACCTCCTCCTCCCCCCAGAAATTTCTAAGTCTAATGCAGGAATTATAGTTGCAATCACACTATATGCCGGTTAATTCTATCACCAGCCAAGGACAGATGACAGTCTGGGCTATAAGCATTTCAAAGACTTATTCATAAAGAAAAGGCCTGAGAAATCATCGCCTCTGGTTTGCAACTGAAGGGTGCTGGGAGAAATTAAGAAAGTGTCTGTGTTTGAGACTATAAAACCAGACATGTCACTCCCAGACTACATTTTAAACAGAAACCTTATCATCAGCTTGTTTTTCCTCTTACCATTGGCTGGTGGCATCTGGTTCTCTGCTGACCTGTGATCATGTAGCATTTATTTCTGTTTATAGGACCACATAATCTTGTGGTGAGCCACAGCCATGGTGTTTTATGCACACAGCATTCTGATAATCCCCTGCTTCCTGCCCCTGTCCAAACTTTTGCATTCCCCCTAGCTTTTTTCTTTAACGCACTTGTTTCTGAGACAAATAGGCATACTAAATTCATACACCTTTCCAAATAGTGCCATATCCTGCAATCAGATCCATTATGGGTCACTCAAGGTGAGCCAGCAAATAGAATTTGCCGTAGAACTGTTTACCTATGTATGTATACAAATGAAAAATACAGAACACAATGTCAAAAAGCAAGAAAATGCAATCAAGAATTTATATAGTAGCATTATCATTCAAGTGGAAAAATGCCTCTGTAAGACAATGAAGTTGTTCCGAATCTGCCAGTTAAAAACAAATGCCAATGTAAAAGATTACCGCTAATATTTCTTGTAGAAAAATAGCATCCGTAGAAGCAACACTTTTTTTTTTATTTTTTTAGAGTTGCTATTTGATAGTGTGGAAAAGAACAATGCCTCCCTCTTGATTTGCCTTTCTCCTTGAAGGTGCCTTCTTTTTATGAAGAAGCACAGTGTGAATTGGAATAGCTACAAACACTGAATTTGAATTCAATTATTTCCTGATTTTTCTTTCAGGGCATGACCTATAATCCTATAACACTGTGCATGCCTACAAGTTTAAATTTTCAACCAGACAAACTGTGAGATCTTTAAGAGTCCAGTGCTCTTTGATCATTTTTATGTATGCTTTTCTTACTGAATATCCCATGTGGCATCCCTGTGTCTTGGTGTTTTGGTACTGGATAAATACAGAATAAAGAGACAAAAAAAACCCACAGTTCAGTTAATTCTGAATGTGTTATTTAAAATTATAGGGTTAAATGATATGCATTGTATCAGCGTAGAAGAGACAAAAGTGAGTGTTATATATAGAATCACAGAATCATAGAACGACTAGGTTGGAAGAGACCTCAAGGATCATCAATTACAACTTCTCTGCATACAGAAAGATAAAGCTTTCTGCAAACTGCTTGTGCTGCTGTTCTTACCATGTTCATTTTGCTGTACAGGCACACATGCACACAGCCAAATACAGAGCTGTTTTGTTTGGAGTCCATGCTCACCCCAAAAACATGTGAAGTAGATGCAGAAGCACTTTCTGGAAGGACAGCACTGAACAGAAAAGGATAGGATTGTCTCTCAGATGCAGGGCTGTTTCCATCCAGGGCTGTTACCACCAATGTTTTTCTACTGCACAATGCTGCTTAGTGATGAGTCAACTAACCTGAAGGTCAGCTTTCTACTTCTAATGCAATTGCAGCAGTGCAGAGCTTAATATAGTCTAATATATCTTGCTTTTAATAACAAGGGAAAGATTTTCAGCTTAGAACCAGAAATGAATTTGAAGAATACTCCTATTCTTCTAATAGTATAGGGAGTGTTCCAGTTTCAGCTTCTGTGGACACAACCATTAAGCATATACTAGTCTGACTGAGAACAAAACTAAACAGTAATAGCTTAACTGCACTTTCACTGCAGATTCTTGCACCAAAAAACCTACATTTATAAGAAACATTTGTAAGAATTTGTGATACTCTCTGAATGGCTTTATGGAACTTTAGAACAGAACTCTTATTTTGGATTAACAGATTTTTTTTCTTCTGAATTCAAATTCCATTATGTTCACTGGAAATCTTAATATAAATTATTGTGAGGCTTTTATTTTATTACTTATTTTTTAGATGGTAATGAATTTTGACTACTTTTTCTAGTAAATTCCATGTCTTATGTAAATCCCTGCTAAATGTCAAATAGTTTCATCTAAACAAACATTCACACTAGTAAATAACATTGTTCTGCAGCATGTCTTCAAAGCCCAGCCCTGCTTCCTTTCTCGCAGGCTATCTGGTTGTGCTAAGTTTTGTACTGTCAATGCACTGTGCACAAACACTTGATGAGAACAAGATTTATATCAATACACTTATCTGACCTCTTGATCTAAACTGCCTTGTCCCTGGTGTTTTGAGGTGAAAAGTGTTTGAATTAATGGCCTGTGCAACAGGGTTCAGGAACTTCAGCAATTTAAATCTTCTGAAACATTCCAGCAACATTTTATGATCATAAATCAAAGTAGTTTATACTCTCAATAATATTGACAGGATTTTCAGATGTAAAGGGAACTGAGTTCCCACCTCCATTTGGCACTCCCCATTGCTTAAAATACTGACCATATTATTCTGCCTATAACTCCAACTCATGTGGTTAACAATTCACAAATTCATGGGAACTTAACAGTCTCAAGGGCAGATGGACATAATAGCACCTAGTGTGAACTTTCTGCATGATATATGCCACAGAACTTCACTGTGCAAAGCATTTGACACTGTTCCACATGACATTCTGCTTGCTAAATTGGAGAAAAATGGATTTGATGGATGGACCACTAACTGGATAAGGAATTGGCTGTGGATGGTTGCTTTCAGAGAGTTGTTGTCCATGTCTCTATGTCCAAGTAGAGACTGGTGACCAGTGGTGTTTCTCAGGGCTCAGTGTTGGGATCAATGTTATTTAAAATCTTTGTAGGTGACATGGACAGTGGGATCTAGTTCACCCTCAGCAAGTTTGCAGACAACACTAGAGGTAAGAGATGCTATCCAGAGGGACCTGGACAGGCTTGAGGGGTGGGCCCATGACAGCATTATGAAGTTCAGCAAGGGCAAGTGCAAGGTTCTGTACCTGGGTCACAGCAATCCCAATTGTAGATACAGGTTGGACGGAGAATGGCTTGAGAGCAGACCTGAGGAGAAGGATTTGGAGATGTTGGTAGAAAAAAGATTCAGCATGAGCCAGTAATATGTGCTTGCAGCCCAGAAGGCCAACCGTATCCTGGGCTGCATCAAGAGAAGTGTGACCAGCATGTCAGTGTTTCATTTTCAATTTCAAGTAGATTAGACTTAATTTCCAGAGGCATCCAGCAACAGCCTTCTCTGAGATGAAAAGCTTGTATTTTAGATTTTTTTATCCCTATGAAGAACACATGCTATATATACACACATTACTCATTTTATGTATATATATATTTCTATAAAAACAGATCATGTTCTCACTCGCAGGCATTTTTTCTCCATGCATTTTTTCATATCTTTTTTTCAAACAGTAGGCACCCAAACTGAAGGAACCATTCTAGTTTCAGTCTTGTCAATGTCAAATATAAACAAAGTCCCCTGTACTGAGACATGCTATTCTTTCACAAACTAAGAACTGACTTTGAAGCTTTTTGTTTTTTGCCTTTTTTTTTTCTTCCCTCTTTCCACGTTAATGAAAAAGTATTCAGCCTATACAGAAATAGAGTATTTGTTAGCTGTCATAAGCACAGTGAGTTATAAGAGGCAATAAATATTATGGTTCACCTTTAACCTGAAATAGATGATTTACCTCGTATCTCCTGAGCTAATAAACACTGCAATTATTCTGCAATTTGAGTAGACAACATGCCACCATTGTTATGACATTAGGTGTCTTGATACTTATAAAAGCATGGCAATCCTGGTAATGCTGTCAGTGCTGCTATGGCGTGTATTTATGGATGCTCAGGTTGCCCATAAAGTAAAGGAACATACACAACCATATGGCTTTTTGAATGAATAGTTGAATAGATTATTTAAAAGACAAAAAGATTTGAGGAGTGCTTCTCTGGAACTATTTCTTTAAGACAAAATCTATGATATCTGTCAATTATCATGCCAGGAAAGTGTAAAAGGAAATTACTGGCAAGCTTTGTTCTAATGAAAGAACATCTCCAGATTTTAGCAATATGAGACAGTTAATTCACATCCTGTCTGGTTTCTACTGTGTGAGTGTTCGACACACCAGTAATAACTTCAAATTTTAAGTGACTACTCCTAGGGACAAACTTTAATAAGGAGCAGGTGTATAACTGTCTCTGCCTCTGCCTGACAGTCAACACCAAGGATTTCATCAGCTCAATAAATCTCAGCTTCCCATAGGTTTCTCATGTTGAAGATTTTTTGTTCTGTTTGAATTCCACAATTTTTCTATGGTCATAATTTTCTAGGATAAAGTAAAAAATCCTAAAAGTATAGCTGCTAGTTCAGACTCTTTGCAATCTAGTTTGTTTGACTACCTTTAGGACCATTTAATAACAGAGCCTGGTGTAGCCAGCTGTTTTTATTACTTGGAATGAGCACCTAGTTGTCATTATTTGACAGTCCACAAATCCATGTGCCATTTGAGAATTTGTTAACAGTGATTTAATATTTATTTCCAGACCACTGAGAGGAATATTGAACAAGGTTAGGGCTAATACTAATGACTGCAAAACGGTGCTAGCCACATCTCTTTTTAGAAATGGTTCCCCTTTGACAAATGCTTTGAGAACAGTCAGGAAGTCAGTGCTTAATCCATTTAACACGTGCTGTATTGATATTATGCAGGGTTCATTGTCACATCGGAATTATCACATGATAAAATTCAAATGCCTTACAAAAGTCTTATGTATCTTATATCCATACAGATATCTTTACTAATCAAGCAAAGAAACATCAGCAAACTGATAAAACTTCAGTGCATGGAAAATTGAATATTCCAGAATTATCACTTTTTAAAATAACATGGAATCCTTGTCCAGTGCCAAAACAGTGGCAATTGCACTCATGTCTGGAATAGATTTATATGAATCTAATTTTTAATTTTATTTGTGACAGCATTCCATGAGGTATCATTATGACTTAATTATTATTTCCTTCAGTTCAAATGAGGAAAAGGTCAATGAAAATCCATCATTACCTTGCCCTAGCTACATATGTTGGTTATATATGAAAATAGAAGTATTAAAAAATGAAATCAAGATGTCAAAAAGGACCCTGAGAAACATAAGTCATATCTATGTAATACTTAGAGACTTTATGAGGAAAATCTGACCTTCCTAGTGAAGTCAGATTTTCAAATCTACCTCATTAGTGTTTTTCTGGGTTGGTTTATTTTATTTTATTTTTTATTTTATTTGCTTTTTATTTTTTTCAGTGGTATGATTTAACCAGCATTAAATATAGTTATTGAGGATTTCTGTTCACTTTCTCTATACTTTACTGTGTGGCAAACTTGATGTCTGGTTAATCACTTATTTACCACCTAAGGAGATACCCTAAAATGATTCATCTTCTGAATCTCTTTAATTTACAGGAGGAAAATAAGTGATTGAATCCCTTATTTTTCACTAATACAAGGTCTCTGTAAAGAGCTCCAGAAGGCTTCTTAAAAAGAAGACATATTATAATTTCATATTTTGTTACAATGCATTGGTACAGGAGTAGCTGTCCAGTATCAGCCTAATGACAAGATGGAGTAAATAGTGACCCTTAGATGTTGTCACATACTTCCTATGAAAGAACTTATCCAATTTAGTTAGAAGTTCATCACTGTCTGCTCAGACCTCCAGATGCAGAGAGTTACAACATATTTCCTAAGCCTAAGAACAAGTAGATCTAAATATAAAATAAGATTAAAAAAAAAAAAACAACAACAGTGTATTACAACTGAACGTTTTACATCTGGGGAGAATAACAGCCTGGCACCAAATGTTACCAGAGATTTATGCAGGTTAAACATGTACATTTGCTGCTAGGTAGAATGATAATGATTTTTATTTCCAGAAAACTGAAGATCAAAGAGAGTCAGTATGGACTGGTAAGCCTAGATGGTGAAAGTGTCAGTTGAATGACGTTTTCTGCTCACACCTATTACCACAAAAAGGCTGAAAGGCTATCTTGGAATTACAGCCTTTGGGAAAGAAAAGTGGATAGTTGATGTGTTCTATCATCAGTGTTTTCCCACCTGAAGTCCTTCGTGCAATCCTCAGAACAATTGCTGATCTGTTTCAATCCAAGGATTAGCACTTCAATCAACCAAAAAATGGTGAAACACTTCACTACATTTCAGATTCCAATGTGGGGGCAGAAAATGAGCATTTGAACTGGGAGAGAGCAAATGACTGACTACAAGAATAAGTAATTCTTGTGTCAAGGCTTTGACAAGTCGTTTGTTAGAAAACCTATTTTACTGATTGCAGACTACACTTAACAGATGTGCCATCCAGGGATGTGTCAACTCCCTTGCAGCATACCAATTAATGGCAGTCACTGGTGGTAAAAGTAGCTCTTTTAATCTTATTAAAAAAGTGGCATACAATATAATTTCCTTTGTGGGAATGTCTGAATGCATTTTATCTGCTGAGAAAGAACAACACCATATTTGAACATGCTAGACAAAAACCTGCCAGACTCCCTGCTGCTTTTGACTAGCTATCTTTTGCTTTCTGAACAAATTCATACTTTTAAAATCTGATTAATTGCAAGGCACTTTGGGTACCTGTATCCTCTATATTCATTCTTTAATATTTCTATTAGTTTTAAGTTAAGCACATTTTGTCTTGGTAATACTTAAACTGTTTCACTTGGAAGACATATCCTTTAACTTCACTCTATTGACAGAGGCTTCTTCTTATTCTCCTTGATTTTTAATTACATGCATGAAAAACATATTACTAGTTTGCTTTGATCTAGAATTTAGACATCTAATTGCACTTTTGTAATCACTGCTCCTATAAAATCCTCTGTACCAATCCTATCTAGCCCTGTGGGTATGTGTAGTTGCTTAGATCTTGATTTTTTTAAATTCCTTGGACAGTCAATTTACGATAATTGTCTTGGAAGAGCAATTCTCCGACTCATCTCTGCTACAGAAGAGACAAAGTATTGCACAGTAACTGCAGTCAAAACTTCAATGAGTAGCTCACACCCTTGCTCTGGCTAGCAAGTTTTATTCTTTTTGTTTGAACTGGTGATTAGATTGTCCAGTGAGACTGAGCATTTCTGTCTTTAGAGGTGTTCAAGATGTGACTGAACAAGGCCCTGAGCAATCTGATCTGATTTGCTGTATATTGGGCAGGAGTTTGTTGTTGTTGTTGTTGTTGTTGTTTGATCAGACTATATTTTTATTTAGGTCAATTAACTTATTCTAATTTCACCAGAGAAGACAACCAATTATCATAAAAGATTGTTTTTTTTTTCAAAAAGCTTTCTAAAGAGTTGAAATGTTTTTACACTTACATGGCTCACAGCATGACAGGCATGTAATAAATTATTCTCTTTCCTTGGTCTTTGAACACTGTTTACATTTGTAGACTGACATTATGCAACTTTCCTTCAAAGTTTGGAAACTGAACAAAATATTAACAAGTGCTAAGGTCTGTAGCCTTTACTGATCAATCTGTTCCTAAAACCCAACTTTGATGTGTTCTTGTTGTACACTCCTCCATTTCTCTCAAATTCTCTTTCACAGAGAATAATTCAGGAACATATATAGCATTATAGATACAGTTACCCACCACACAGTGGCAATATCCAAATATTATTCCATTTTAACTACTCCCTTTCCCTTAAAAGCTAGGAATGTCATGCAAGCATCCAAACATTAATACAGATTAAATCCACATAATAAAATTATGTTCATTAGCGTTGGGGTAAATAGCTATGTTACACCTGCAAAGACCTTGTTGGTAGGAAAAGTTGGGACTGCACAAAATTTGGACACTGATGAAGTGAGGCTTTTTTGGCACTGATTTCACATAATCACACAGAATCACAGAATTTTAGGTGTTGGAAGCATTTCTCCAGTCCAGCACTCCATCCCCTCACACATCCCTTCTGATGAGTCAGCCAACCCTCCCAGATTTGTATCATTGGCAAACTTGCTGAGAATGCCTTCTGTCCCTTCATCCAGGACACTGATGAAGATGTTGAACTAGACTGGAACCAATACTGATCCCTGGGAGCATCACTAACTACAGGCACTTTCCATTTGCAGCAGGAGAAAGTTTTATTATTCTTACTTGCAATACTTCTCTGACTCTGTGGCTGAAAATATGTTGCTGATTTCTCCATTTTATTGTGAGCTAAAATGAGATACCTACCCTCTTTTGAGTTTTCTGAAAACAGTACTGTTTCTATTACCCTTCAAAACGTGTGCTGTGGTTCTCTCTCGTAGGTGCAATATTTGAAATGGCTTTATGGGAGGAAACCTGTGGGTCATGTAATTCTGCAGACCCATCATTTTCACAGACTACTAATAGGTGCTTCTGGAAAGGAAGAAACTTGAAGAAATAAGTATGATATAAATTGGCCAGTGAGAACATGCCTTCCTCATAATTACTTATATTTTTTTGAAGGTGTGTCAGAATTTGTTAAATTACTTTTTTTTTCCTCCCTTCTCTCTCTTTCTCTCTCTCTCTTTTTTTTTTTTTTTTTTTTTAATATATATGTACACTACTGTAGGTATTTGGCTTTTGTACACTTCTGTGTAAATGTGTGAGCCCTTCTGATACTGTTTTACTGTTTTGAACAGCTCTCAAACAGACTGTCCTTGCAAAGACAGACTGTGCACCTTGCAAAGAATTCAAACATAACTTTGTAAACAGTTGGTGTGTACTTATATGATAAAAGCACCCATTTGAAAACTGTATTTATACCTTCTTGGAAACTGTCACTTTTGTTAGTGGAGGAATTTATAAGCTATACCCATACGTATCTATAAAATAAAGCAAGTCACAGCTTGTTCTCTGAATTCAGGAACAAATTGCTTGCATATATATATGTGTGTGTGTGTGTGTGTGTAAAAAGTTTTCTTTCCCACAAAACACAAGAGACTCACAGAAGTATTCTAAGCTCTCTTACACCCCAAGCTATCCTTGCCATTGCTTGTTAATGCGGCATTTGGAATTGATCATGGCTGAGCCAAGCACTAAGAGTGCCAAATGAACACTGCTAGCTATCACAGCCCAGAACATGATCTGTCATTGTTTAATTCATTATAAAATAAATAAATAAACCATGCACACAGATATAAATAGAACACCTGAGGTTGGAAGACAGCTCTGGACATTTAGTCCAACTCTCTGCGCAGGCAGAGCACATGTTGAACATGCAGGTTTTGAATATCCCTAGAGAAGAAAAATCCACAGTCTCTTTTGGCAGCTTGTTTCAGTGCTTTGTCACCCTTACACTAAATAAGTTTTTTCTTATATTCAAATGGAAACTCCAGCATTTGGGCCCATTGCCTCATACCTTACATTTGGGTACTGCAGGAAGCAGTCTGGCCCCATACTATTCACAGCCTCCCTTAAGGTATTCACTTTCTCTTCTCCAGGCACAGCTTTCTCAGCCTTGCTCCATTCCCCGATCATCTCTGTGGCCCTACATAGGGCTCCAAGTAATTCCATGCCTCTCTCAGACTGAGAAGCTGAGAACTAGACCCAGTGTTCCAGATGTGGTCTCACCTATGCTGAGAAGTTCACAGAATCATAGAATCATAGCATTACAGAATCGTAGGGATTTGAAGGGACCTCTAGAGATCATCTAATCCAATTTTCTGCTAACACAGGTTCCTCAGAATAGGTTACACATGAAACCATTCAGGTGGGTTTTAAACATCTCCAAAGAAGGAGACTCCACAACATCTCTGTGTTTTGAGCATATTCTAGTGCTCTATCATCCTCAAAGTAAAAAAAAAGCTTTTCTTTGTATTTACCTGAAAATTCTTATGTTCCAGTTTGTGTCTATTGTCCCTTGTTCTGACACTGGACGTCACTGAAAAAAAGCCTGGCCTCAGCCACTTGACGTCCAACCATCAAATTTTTGTAAGTGTTGATAAGATCTCCCTCAATCATCTCTTCTCCAGGCTGAACAACCTCAAGTCTTTCAGTCTTTCCTCATAAGGTAGATGCTTCAGGCTTGTCATCATCCTTGTGGCCCTCCACTGGACTTTTTTAAGAAAGTTCCCTATTTTTCCTGTACATAGGAGCCCAGAACTGGACACAGTATTCCAGA
This sequence comes from Chrysolophus pictus, assembly GCA_037305975.1. NCBI lineage: Eukaryota > Metazoa > Chordata > Aves > Galliformes > Phasianidae > Chrysolophus > Chrysolophus pictus. The sequence goes on from CM074577.1 coordinate 51,931,680, forward strand.
TGTGGCATCATCAGGGCAAAACAGAGCGGGAGGATCACCTCTCTTGACCTGCTGGCCATGCTCTTTTTAGTGCGTACCATGTTTCCATTGGATTTCTTGGCCATAAGGACACAGATTGGCTTTTGACCAACCTGTTGTCCATCAGGAAACCTAGATCCTTCTCTGCAGAGCTGCAGTAAGTTTACAAATGACAACAAGTTGGGAGTAAGTGTTGATCTGCCTGAGGGTAGGAAGACCCTAAGGAGGGATCTGGATAGGTTGGATTGGTGGGCTGAGGCCTGTGAGATGAAATTTGACAAAACCAAGTCCTGCATTTTGGTCAAAACAGTTCCATACAACTTTACAGGCTTTGAGCAGAATGGCTGAAAACCTGTGCAGAATAAAAGAATCTGGGGATATTAGTTAACAACCAGCTGGACATGAGCCAGCAGTGTGTCCAGGTGGCCAAGAAGGCCAAGGGCATCCTGGCTTGCATCAGAAATAGTGTAGTCAGCAAGAGCAGAAAGGTGATCCTCCCTTTGTATTTGGCACTGGTAAGGCCATATATTGAATTACTGTGTTCAGTTTTGGGCTCCTCACTATTAAAAGGCATTGAGGCCCTGGAGATTGTCCAAAGACAGGCAATGAAGCTGGTAAAGATCTGGAGTACAAGTCTTATCAGAGGTGGTTGAGGGAACTGGGATTGTTCAGTGTGGAGAAAAGGAGGATCAGGAGAGACCTTATCACTCTCTATAGCTCCCTGAAAGGAGGTTAGGTGAGGTGGCTGTCAGACTCTTCTCCCAAGGAACAGTGATAGGAAAAGAGTTAATGGCCTTAAGATAGCAGAAGTTCCGGTTAGATATTTCATCTCTGAAAGAGTGGTGAGGTATTGGAACAGACTGCCCAGGGAGGTGGTGAAGATACAGTCCTTGAAGATGTTTGGGACATGGCTGACTGATCATGATATTGATGCGTTGATGATTGGACCAAATGATTTTAAAGATGCTTACCAACCTTTATGATTTTATGATTCTATAAGACTGGACAATGTTCAGTTCAATAAAAGAAAAAAGCCATAGAATATGTTTAAGTAGTTTTCCCTACTAATTCTAAATAACATGTTCATTTTCACTGGTCCAGGGATCGTGCTTGGGATATAGTGTGCACTGTTACCAATCTGCAAGTAGTTTTACAGACCATGAAATAGTTACAGCAGTGGCTTTTAACCACATAGAAATGTCTGCATTTGACTTGAAATTCTCCAATTATTTAAAAGAATTCAAGGACGTACTAATCTTTAGAGGCATATAAAACTTAGAGTATTTTCTACAGCTTCTTTCAAGATTTAAAAAAACAAACAAAAAAATCAGTGGTTTACTTTTGTATGTAAAGGCTGTTATAGTGCATAATGGATTAACTGTAATCTATAGTTAATGAGACTGAATCTAGTATTTGGTAAACATCTATTCCATTTCACTAATGTTTGATATTTTCTGTTTTACAAAGTAGGCATACTGCTTATAGAGTTTGTTCAATAATGAAGGATCTGAGTGTTGACACAGTTAGCGAGAGACCTGTTTTTCTTTTTTGTGTTTAAGCAGCTATTTTGTTCAGTGCTGAATCACCATGCAACCTATGATAATTTAAGTAATGCATAGTGTGCTCTGTTTTTCTGCCAAGTGACAGCAACAATGCTCCTACATAGGAGAAAAAATCTGTTTGTACTTCAGTGAGAAAATGTAGAAGTTTCCAGTTGTAGGATAAATATTTCTATTGTATCAGAGACTCATAGTCCCTTTTGAAAGAAGATTAAGATATTAATAAATAAGTGGGGAATTAACTTTTTTCGTAGAACCATGTTCTATTCACAAGAATCTTAGGAGCCTCATTAGTTATCTGTGTTGAGTGGAAGTAACTGGAGCACCTTCTCAATGTTCTTCCACAAGGGAGCCAGGCTTCCAGCTTGGTTTTCCCTGTGACATTTCTGAATTGCAGAATTACAGCTGAAAATATCCAGGTATTGCTAAGGCCTCTGATACAGCATATGAAGATCAGTTCTGAGTGAGCAAATAGAACTGACAGTGGAAATAGGACTTCTGAACAACCTCTGGAGAATGAACAGAACATTGACATTTCCCAGGAGGTTAAATCACAGTGTCCAAGGAGATTCAAAACACCATTCTGTGTCTTCTAGTGTATGAAATTAATTATTATTTTTGAACTATAAACTAATGAGTTTTCAGACAGAAATATTTGTTTTTCTGTTTTTTTTTTTTTCAAACAGAACTGTTTGCCTTCTCTTGTCAGAAAGCTAGAAGGCGAGTTTTTGACATAGGTTACCAATGCATTTATGGACACAGCCATTTTGATTAAGGTTTATGTAGCAAAACTTGAAGCCATATTTCAATAAAAAGGGAGAAGACAAATAAAGAAAGAATAAAATACAGATAAGATTTTTAGTAATACAAATTCTTTTTTGCTTTGGTAAGAATACATTTGCATCTCCCAAAGCATTTTCTACTATAAAAGTTAATAATAGAAGTGACAGCATTTTCTAGATTGAGCTTTTCAGATTTATGACTCTTTTAATAGATATGAAAAACAAAATAATTCATGTTTCCTTTAAACGTGATATGAAAGTAAGAATGCCTTGATAAATTAAACAAAAGTGAACATGCATTGATAACGATGATAAGTTACACGAGCTGTTGGGTATGTGCTCTCAGAGGGTGGCATTCTCTTAAAGATTTGTTGAGAAGCAGGATAATATTCTTAGTTTTATAATACAATGTATGTAACAGACGTACATATATAAACATTTATAGACATGTAATTTACAAATATATGCTTATGTATGCATGCATGTATGCAAATAATCTATACGCATATATGTCTATATGTATGTATGTCTATACACATATGCATATAATACTAATGTATTATAATGATATTATATATATATATTATATATAATGTATATTATATATATTAAGATAATTATCATATATCATTATAATAATATAACATGATCATTCATAGATGCAAACTGTTGCTATTCATAATATTGCCCCAATCCCAAAGGAGAAACAGTATAAAAAACTAGCCAAGAAGGCTGTCAACAGTGTCTCGTGGCTTTTTAAAAAATTATTTTTATCTTTTAAAATGGCTGGATATAGAAGTGCTCATGTACTAGCAGTCTGTTCTTACCCCTACCACCAGAGTGGTTGCAAAGAACGTTTGTCAATATGGCAATAGGTGCTTTATGTATGTAAACATAAAAACATGGAAATTAATAAAAAATAAATACTAATACATCATAAATATAACTTAACAAAAAGCAACTTTATAATATATAATTATGTAACATCACGTCACATCAGATCACATAATTTAATGATATATGTAACAGTAATATTTACATATGTATATAATTATCCATATATTATACACATGTAATACATGTGCATATATTTATTTTTGGGTGTTGCAATTGCCCTCTATATCCCACCAAAATATTGGAGTTCATAGAAGGAAATTTTAGGCAAGCAAAATCTAAAAATCCACAAGGAGTTCAAGTCTTGCAACTACCTGTTGAAATTCATTACTCTAGAGAAGTTCCCTCCATTTTGTGTAAAGCCAGTTGACACTGAAGGATGTACTACATGCAGAATTGGGAAGAACAGGACTACAATTTCCCTCTGAAGAGCATCAGTATTGCAGATATATGAAAATATTTTGAGAATGCTTATAACTATTGAGGACAATAAACTTCATGACACTGAGATACTAGAAACATTTTTGGAGGCATTTTTTTGAAATACCAAAGTCTTTAGAGGAAATTGAAAATGCAGGGAACAATATTATTTCTACCTATTCCTATTTACTTATTTATTAATTCTTTTTTATACTGTACTCGTAGTGACCTTGAAGAGTATTACTCTCAATAAGGACAAAAGAAGGTGATCCACAAAACTGGAACAACTGAACAACAAATTTTGCTTGTGATCTGTCTAGATGTATGGGGCAGGTGGGATATTGTAAAAATTTACTCTATGTTGTTGGATGCATCCTCCTGCCATCTGCAAAAGGCAGCTGTCAATTTCTGTGGTTAGCCAGTGCATTTCACTGTTCCAAATGTACACAGTATACCTCCAAACCCATGGACGTTCACAGATTTACTTACATTTACACACTGTGAGCACCTTGATTGGCTCGAGTGGAACTAATCCCAGTGCATAAAGTGAGACACGTGCATGAAAACTTGGCAGTACCTGGGCTTAAGACATAAAGTTTTCATTGAGCTCTGTAGAAGATCAAGGAGCTAATTTGACTGATGCTAGCCTCCTTTTTGCTAAAAGTATCTAACCTAATGACTGCAAAATGTGACATGACTGTTCCAGAAAGCTTGACAATGCACTGGAGGAGTGAAAGCAGCAGATTTCTCATTTGCATACTGTATATGTTCTGCAGTGGGTAGTTACTGATGGCTTTTTGCTGCTCTACTAGCCTTTTCAATATGTAAAATGTTGAGTACTAGTGAGCTGGCATTTCTTACTTTAATTGGCACATGCATAGACTGTTTCTCCCTAACAGTTCCAGAAGAATGGGTCTGTGCTGAGTAAAATAGGTGCGGATATTTCAGTAAATGCAGAAATTGCTAGCACCATCTATTGGTAAAAAATATAAAAATTAAAGCTATTTTCACAAAATGTGCATGCACTCAAATTAGAGTCTGATTGAATAAATGAGTGCTCTTGTTTTAATTATTTTAAATTTCATTAAAATATATGTAAATATGTCTTTTTATAACCAGACGTTTTGTCTGGGGTTTGCAATTTATTGAATGCATTCATGACTTTAAAAATGCTCACTCTTTTGTATAAAATCCTGATGAGCCTATAAAAGAGTATTCTTTTTCTTTCTGGGGAAAGTTTAACCAAGCTGGGAAAGTGGCTGAGATTTTGGCTGTAACACAGGATCAAAGAAGTAAATCAATCAAAGTGCTGCTCTGTAGTGAGCATATTGGACTTGACTAATATTTACATTCTGTTATTGAAGAGTTTTCATTTTCTGTAACGAAGACAACAACAGGTTCCAAGAAGGAAAGGAGTTAACTATCTGTAGGAATTGAGGAAAGGGTTTTTGAGGAACACATGGCTTTATGTTAAAGAAAGTGCTGTCACAACACAGTCATCTAGTCCATATACAAAAAGGCCCATATTCTTAAAGATTTTTACACACTTATTCAAACTTTATGGTAATAAAAATAAATGGAGGACTTAACAGGTTTGGCACATGTTGATCTGCTATTGATATGACGGCATATAAACTCATGGTGATCTTTGAGAAAGGCAGAAATGCAAATTACAGCATGTTTCAAAAGTGATTTCCCATAGCTCAGCCAGGGTTTTGGAAAAATATCTATAAACCTTTTATGCTGTTTTATAGTAGCGCATTTCTTCAGGTACTGCTTTCTCTGGTTCATAGCCTCAGAAACCTTTATTTTTCAGCCAATGTTTTCTGTTGTGTAATTTTGGTGTTGTGAAACTGAGAAAATGTGATTGTGAATGTGGTTGAACATTCAGAGACACATTTATTTATGCATATCTTCATGTTTTAGACTATACTATATGAAGGTTATACACAAACTAATGTATAGAGATTTGATGGCAGTGACATTTTTTTTTTTCTTTTTATGTATGCCTCATCTCAGCATGAGCTGAGCTTCCCTATTTTGGCTAGTGTTATATTTACCCTGGTAAGGTCACTTTCAAAGAGATTCCTCCCTAATGGGATTGCCAAAATAAGTGGTAGTGCCCCAAGCTGAGGCTAAAGATAATATTTGAATTGTTTTTATAAAGCATTTAATTATGTCTGAAATTCTAATTGAAGGTCAGGATGCATGGGAGCATAGAAGTACTCAGGTTAAGTTTTTAATATATTACCAGTTATAGTAATCACTAGGGAAGCCAAGACAAGAAGTTATTACAAGTACAGCAATCAGTAGGATGCATTAATTTCTTCACCTTGAACCTAATGTAACTCAGCAGTTTTTATTTCCTTTCTTAAAGAAAATAATTTCAAAAGCTATCTAACTTTGGTAGAAAGTTTCATATTTTAAAAGGAATTCACACTTTTGTGAGAAATATCCAAAGAGACTCAAAGTAATTGTTGACTAAGGGAAAAGAGAGGGTCTGGGACTGTCTGCACTCCTGTGTCTGTCCATGGAAGTGGAAGTGCTGTAGCACCTTCCTCTCTAGCTGCCCAGAGCACAGGCTCTGGAGGCCAACTCACCTCACCTCCATGTCCTCATTTGTTGCACATGCAAGAATTCCTAACCTATCTCTGAAAGAATTAATAGTAGGGCAAGGAGAGACTCATTAGCAAGGTTTAGTCAATGCAGCCAAATAGGTTTTGTGAGAACCATGATAAAATGGCTAGCACTTGCCACCTATACATGGCATTGCATATCCCATGAATCAATCATCTACATGCTAAAGCCTTGGCAGGGAAAACAAATATTAAGTCTACCTAGATGAAGTTTCAGCCATTGCAAGTGTAAGAAGGAAGGAAATTGTCAGTCCCCAGGTGATTTCCAGCTGGCTTTAAAAGTCTGGTGTGAAAGCACTTATGCTTTACAAATAATATTTCAGCTCCTGGAGGGAGCTTTGAGTCAGCTGTTATATACTTTCTCCTTAGGTCAGGACAGGAAACATGAATATAATAAAGCCTAGCATAGGGTAGTTTATATTCATTATGGAAATATTTGTATCGCATTCCCTTGCAGAAAACATTATTTTTCATGTATTATATCCAAGCTGGCTTCAAACATGAAGAAAGTCATAGCTAGAGGGTGTCTTCTTTAGAAGACATTTCAAAAATCCTGAAAGAAAAATAAATTGTGGAAAATAATGACATTTTGATCCTGAATCTTGGGAACCCTTATGAGGAAAATTTTTGCAGCACTGTAATCAAATGAGTGTTTTTTTTTTTTTTTTTCCCTCCTGAGAATCAATATCATTTTGTTTATCTCTGGATAGGACTCAGCAGTTAGTTACAATCCTCATTGACCTTTTTTTTGCTACATCATTTCCCCATTTTCCAATGCAGCTGCATAACCCGCTAAAAGAATTGTCAACTGAATGAGTTTGAAAAGCTCTATGGTGTCTCTGAAGTCTTCTTGCTGTGCTTAAGCACTGTCATTGCCCTGGTCTACTTCCCATGTTGAAAACAAAACAGGCTTTAAACAAATCTTTTCAACCCAAACTAGTTGTTTCCTACTGCTACTGAAGAATCAAATTTGGTTTGTTTTCTTAAATTAAAGGCTTCAGAGGTTTTGTTTGTTTGTTTGTTTGCTTTTTTGGGGGGTGGGCAGGGGGATAGGGCAGTAATAAAATGAGTTGCATTTCATAAAATAATAGTTGGGACTTCTTGATCAGTACATGCAACACAAAATCCAACTGAAAGCAGAGCTCAAGAAGTTTCATGTGAGAAGTCACAGAAACACAGAATTACAGAATTGTAAGGGTTGGAGGGGACCTCTAGAGATCATCGAGTTCAACCCCCCTGCAGAGCAGGCTCTTACAGCAGGCTGCATAGATAGGCATCCTCTCCAGAGAAGGAGAATCCACAACTCCCTGGGCAGCCTGTTCCAGTGCTCCATCACTCTTACTGTGAAGACGTTCCTTTGCATATCGGTGCAGAACTTTCTATGCTCCAGTTTATGGCTGTTTCCCCTTGTCCTGTCTTCACAAACTGCTGAAAAGTGGTTAGCCATGTCCCTTTGACTCTCACACTTAAGATATTTATAAACATTAGTAAGATCACTTCTGAGTCTTCTTTTCTCAGGGCTGAACAGACCCAGGTCACCCAGCCTTCCCTCAGAGGGGAGACGCTCCAGGCTCTTTATCATCTTTGTGGCCCACCACTGGACTCTATCCAGGAGATCCCTGTCTTTTTTTGTACTGGGGAGCCCAGAACTGGATACAGTACACCAGGTGAAGCCTTCCCGGGACAGAGTAGAGGGGGAAGATCTCCTCCCTTGATCTGCTGGCTCCTTTTACTGCACCCCAGGTTCCCATTGGCCTTCTTGGCCATTGGGGCACACTGCTGGCTCATGGCCATGTCATACACCAAATGAGTCCTTCAGAACTGCTTTTACCCAACTTGGGTCATATGAAATAATTAAGTGTACCAATGGGAACAAATCTGGATTTCAGTCAAAGAGACAAAATTACATAGTTATTAATTTATTATTATTATTATAATCACTCTCACAATTATTTATTATTGTGGGAATTGATATGTCAACAGGCATTCATACAGTATGTGAAAAAGAGTATTCCAAATGTCACATAGCAACTTAACCCTCCCCCACTGACCATGAAATCTTTGGTTTCATTCTGATACAAACAGTGAACAGAAAAGAAAGAAAACAAACAAAAATAAGAAAAAACACTCCAGCTTTTACAAAACATTTGTATTCCACCTAATTCCACATTTTCACCCTTGCTGAAAATCAATGTTATAACTAGACAGTGCCTTCCTAGTACTACATAAAACTGAAATTGAACCATTTCATGGTTGCAAAATAATTTCACAATTGCTTTGCTAAATCACTAGAAAAGATAGAATCAAATCAGTCTTGCACAGTAACAGAAAAATAATATTAATGCACTGTATATACTAGATTAATGAGATGAGCCATGACAGTAAAGCTTTTCAGTGGGGACTCTAATATGGTTGAGGAAACTCTCTCATGCAAAGTTATATTTTCAGGCTCTTATCCATTTGCAGGGTATTGCCTTATACAGTGAAATTAATCAGGCTGACCCTTTCTCCAAAAGTAGTATATTTTGCAATATACTACTTGGAAAACTTGGCAATATTATCTTTTGTTGTTTATAAGAAGGTATGTTGTCATACTTCAGTCCTGTCTTCCCTGTGTACTCTCCCTCTCCCTTCTCTCTCTGTATTTTTCCTCCTTGTTGATAGCTCAGAAATGATTTAGTTTTTAACAGAATAGAAAACATACTGTTTTCTCAGAGCACAGGTTGTGCTTTGCTGTGTTATGCACAAACAAATGGGAAAGTGAAAAATAAAGGACTTTAAGTACATTATTTTCCAGACTGATATGAAAGCCCAATTCTGTGGTGACTGTGCATGCAGAGCATTCATTAATTTCAAAGCAACTGCAGAATGCTCATAGAAATGTCCAGCCTCCTGGAATAAATGTATCTGGCATATAAACCTGAATGGACTGTTGATCTGGCTGTCATCTCTAGACGACCTTGATCTTAAATCTGCTCCCTTCTATGTCACTGCTAGGCCTGACATTTTCCATAATGACACTAGGTAAAGATCTATTGTTTCTGCAGAGCAAGTGGGTTTCATAGATATTGTTGAATAGTTCCAGTGGAGGTGACTTTCAAGCACAGGGTACTTACCCATTTAACAGACTGGGATGTAATTCATCTCGCTTTGCACACCGGTTCTCAGCCAAATTGACAAAGAGTGAAGAAAGTCATTACCCTGCCAGCTTCTTCCTTTTCTCCTTCCAGTCTCTGAGGTTGTTTGTATGATGATCTGACTGCCATGCTCTGGGAAACTGTCCTAACTAAAAGGCTGCTGTGTTTCTACAGATCTTTCTAAAAGGACCAGTGGAAAAAAAAGTGAGTGTTCAGATTAGAATCAGAAGGAAAGGCATGGTGAGGTCTCTGGAAAATACCTTACAGAGAGCGGTTTGGATCACATCTTAGTGAAAAGAATATTGAGAGGTCTTTTAATAACAATGTAATTTTACAGGAATAAAACAAAGGATACTAAAAGGCTTGTTAGGTCCCTTGGGAATAGGCACAATAAGTTTTGAGTGCTTGGATAGCACTTGCACGTGGATAGATTCTCTATCTCTCAATGTTTTCAAATTAAGATAAAATTTTTAATTTAAGCAAATACATTAATGATTCTCTAAGGAGTGCCTGGATGAGTTAGCTAGTTTCCAGTGTGCATATTCTCAGATAATGAAGTCTCTCTTCAGCCAGGTCTGTGCACTCTTCAAACCCCAAACATCAGCCCTTTGGGACATACATAGATGCTATTCTTCCTCACTCCACAGTTCACTGGAGTGAACAATCTGCTAAGCAGTATCAGTAGGCCATAGTGACTGATAGAATAAGCAGTCCTAAAGAGTTTTGTTGGTCATCCATTCTTATTATTATCAGCTTCACTGATAACATGAATAGGTGTATGTACTAAAAATAAAAAACTGAGTATTTAGATGAAAAAATGGGAGCAGATTAACAACAACAAGAATGGTGAAATAACAAAGTACATTTAACAATCAAGTTCCTCATCAGCTATTGCAGTGTCTCAGTTCACTTGGCCTTCCTTAACTTTGGCGTGTATTACACAAGGGAGTTTCTTTTTTTTAATTATTTTTTATTTATTACTGTTTCTCTCTCTTCCCGTGATTACTGTCAAATGTAACCATGTGCAGCCCTCTTTTCTTTATCCAGATTGGAATGCTATTTCTTAATTTTTTTTTTTAATCTACCCCTCAAGAGGACTTTTTCATTAGTGCCTCTCTTAGAAATCCTGTCCGTGACAGACACCAATTATAGCTTTTCTCTCTTTTATTCACCTTTGCCAAGACATTTGAGATATCATAAGCAAATAGGAATGTGTCAATCTGCAGTTTTGAGGGGCTGAACTTTCCCCCCATCCTCTCCAGTTTTTCAGTCCTATTACTTTCCTTCATTAAAATGTTCTTTCTCCCTCAGGTTAAGTCTTCCAGTTTATAAACGGAGAATGGTTTTAAACTAAGACAGGGGAGACTTAGGTTAGGTATTAGGAGCAAGTTTTTCACTCAGAAGGCGGTAACACACTGGAACACGTTGCCCAAGGAGGTTGTGGAAGCCCCCTCTCTGGAGGCATTCAAAGCCAGGATGGATGTGGCTCTGGGCAGCCTGGTCTGCTGGTTGGCGACCCTGCAGATAGTAAGGGGGTTGAAGCTAGATGATCACTGTGGTACTTTTCAGCCCAGGCCATTCTGTGATAAAAATGTATGGTTCCTGAGTGCTAAGAATCAGTTACTACACTAGCAGTTTATTAATGTCAGAATGACCAGCTGTTTACAGCACTGTACATAGGCTGTATGTAATAAAGAACTAACAGAACTAAGCATCTAGGAATTAGTTGTTAGTTGTCCAAAATATCTGCCAAATGGCCACACATACAACAATTTCAAATTGGACACACATATCCATTTTATGGAAAGCCAAATTAGATGATTAGTTATCTTCAAGCTGTTAAAGCAAAAATCAATCAGAATTGGCTTGTGTTGCAGAAAGATGCAGTTACCCAATGGAACATGACAGCAATACTTTCAGCCCACACCATCAGAGAGCAGTCAACACCTCTGGATGCACATACTATTTGCCAGTTACTAGATATATTCTCCGTGATAAAAGATGTACTTTTACATCTTCCAGTTCCATGCAATTTCCTTTCTTTCTTTTTTTTCCCGTTTGTTTCCCAGAACTTTTTATTGTAGACCTTCCTCCTAGCTCAGCATGCAGAATTGGCTTTAAAAGTTTCCTAAATCTGTTTGAAAAGGTAAATCCCAGTGCCTCTTGCAGAACCATGATTTATTTTTTTTAATTAATATAAGTTTCTTGATTTGGGGGGGAAATATTTTGTAGCCCCTAATACTGTGATTTGGGACTGCCTGAATTCTAACATATTTGCAATTATTCCTCCTTTATTGACAGGACTGTGGCTCGGGAGACACTGTAGTTTCTTAAGAGTTTTCTTCCCTGTCATCTCAAATATCATTTCTGAAACATTCATCACAAGACACAGTCATTGAACAAATAAAGGGACTGCGTGATAGTAGCTCAGATATACACAGCCTCTCTGCTTCAGTGGCAGGTTTTGTGGTTGGATACTTAAGAGTTCAGATCTGTCAATGATGTAGAGGGAAGGACACAGGATAGTCTCCGAAATGGCACTGCACATGCTCAGTGGGGACAGGAGGGTTGCCAGTGTGGATCAAGTGCAGATCACAGAAGAGATAGCACTCCTTGGGAAATGATAACATTTGCTGAAAGGGCAAGAGAGGGATCTGCTTGCAGAACTTGCATGCAGTTAGATGTGCACTACTACAGTCCATGAATAATAACAATTGTGTGTTTGTTTTCAAGAGAAGCTATCTGTTTCCTTCACAAGCTTTCTAAAGCTTTTTCCCATATTTCATTCTGTTGCTACTTTCTTCTTCTTCTTTTTTTTATTTTCTTTTTTCATAATGAAATTTCTTTGTCAAAGTAACTTTGAACTTTAAAAGGAAAAAATATCTGCTACTTCAGTATTGCTTTTAGTTTTAGTCTGTAGACCTTTCCTAAATAATGACAAGCAAAAAGTAAAAGAGGAGGGAGGTGACTTACCTTCCAAAATAACAAAGAACATAAGTCACTTTGGGAGGCTTTCAAAGATGCTGTGAAGCAAAAATAATCCTTCCATGCTTCATTCCCACACTAATGAAAGGAACTTAAGTCCCTGTACCTGAAGGATCTGTCTTGATTTTCACTGAAACTTGAGCTCCAAAGTCTAATACTCTGTTATTTTTTACAGCAATCAGTACTCTAGCATTCCATGATGAAAATACAAGGAGTCACTTTTCTGTCCTAAAACAGTACACCATCTGCATTTTCCCATGACAAATGGTGAAAATTGACAGTGAAGAGATGATGGCATGAGGCAATTCTGCAATTCAGGAAGACGACACATTCAACTTAATTTAAGCATGTGATCCTTGTCATGAAGTCCAGAGGTATTACTTTTGTTTGCTATAAGTAACATTGTCAGTCATGGCAAAGAATAATAGTTTCACATCCTAGCAGATAAATACATGTTATACATGCATACAGTTTATAAAGATTAAACTTTTTAACATAGAAAAAAAAAGATATGAAACACTGAAAAGGTAGGATTAGAGTTGGCAGTTAAGAGATGTGATTTCTAAATTCAGCATTTTTACCCAATGCTGTTTTCTAATATGATTTTAGACAAAATTCCTAAGCAAAAATGATGATTTATCAGTAATCCTAAATCAAAGCCTTTACAATCAGGTAGTACTTTTTTTTCCTATAAACATTTACATGCTGTTTATCTGCAGCTAAATAGGAGTAACCATACTACCTATGTTATCTCCTATAGAAGGTTGCCATTCACTTTGAAAATTCCAAGTTCTGCAATCTTATTTAAAGGTTTAAATTTCAAATAGAGCTAATGAAATATTTCCCACAGATCACATAATATATTTTAGGATCTTTCACCTTTAATTAATAGTTTATAAAGTTCTTACTTTGTACTCCTTAGATTAAAAAAAAAAAAAAAAAATGCTATAGAATGCTTTCAAACTGATTTTTTTTTTTCCCCTGTAATAAAACCAAACTAGAATAGATTTTTTTTTTTTTTTTTAACCATTCTGTCCTGTCAATGTGTCTTTATTTCTCAGTTCTTTGGACTTTTTTTTTTTTTTTTATTCCTCTCATATGTACCTTCTATTAAATGACGAGTTTAAACTGCAGGAATAATAGAGCTCTTGTAAGCTCTATCTGCACTCACTATTCATTATTTATCCAGTGACCAGGTACAGTGGAAGCAGGCACAAAGCTAAATGCTATTGGACTAACTTTGATGCAGACGGTTCATTGTTTGAGAAAAAAGCCTTTAAGCCTCAGTGTTCTCAGTCCCATGATTTTCAACACCACCTCTTCCCCCCCTCCTCATTTCTCTTTTATTAACTACTTTACTCCAATGTCCTTTTGACTGTGCTAACTGGCACTGTCTACAAAGTCCAGTACAATGATACTATTCATTCTGGCTGTGCCATTTATAGATTCCATAGCATGCACTATTCTTATGGTAAAGATCATTCCGCCTTGTCACTTTCCTTCTTTTGAGGCTGTGATTGCTGAAGCAAAGGCCAATATTTGGAATCTGATTAGCAGATCCGAACCAAAGCCGTGACTCTAAAAAGCTGAAATCAAGAGAGCAGAATTTGGAAACTTGTGTATGCACACATGCAGGGTATAATGAAGCATGTGGTGCCTCACACATGGATGTGGTCATGCTTCAGCAGAGAGAGCACCAGATGCACTGCTTATTAGTATACCCTGCCTGACCATCCACCAAGAAGCATCAGTGTCCTCTGCAGGGGTGCTGCTCTCCTGCCTTCTAGCTAGTTAAATAAAACAAAGCAGACAGGAGCTGCAGTGAGAGGGCTCTAAGAAAAATATCGATAATGACAACGTATCAAACTCCAAAATGAATGTGTTAATATTAGCTGACCTTTCAACCAGAACTCTTACCTAGTTTCAAGTCTTTCCGTGTCATGCAGTCATGCTCCTTGCAAGTTTGAACATTTTATGAAGTTCCTAGAGGCATGAAAAGTCACAGTTGGGTGTGCAATGGAATGAATGTTCTCAGTTTTATTTCTATTTGTTGCTTTACAGTGTGCAAAAATTATGTTTTGTGCTTTCTTATAAATATATGTATATATTTTCCAGTTACAGTAGCCATTCTTCTCAAAGAATTTATATTTACATAAGCAGACCAAAGATGTGCGTTAGGGGTTAGATATGAACCATTACTAAGTGCAACATCCTATCCTTATATTTGAATCTAGACTTCCCAAGATGTGAAGGAAGAAAGAGAGAGAAAGTGAGAAAATGAATGAGAAAGAGACAAGGGGAAGGGGAAAGGGAAGAAGACTTGCAGAATGGATGGATGTATGGAAGGCAAGCAGGAAAGATCACGTGTCACCTACTTCACAGTCTCAGGTAGGACATAATATTCATATAGAAAAAGATTTGAATGCAAAAGTAACTTAATTATTAGCAAATAATAGTCATGATACTGAAGATTTACTTTCAACAAAAAAAAGTAATAGAGAAAACTGAAACAAAATATCAAAATCTACTGCAAAATTTTTTAGTTTTTTTCCTCTTCTAGTATATAATCAGTTGGGTATACTGCATGGTAACTCTTAGGAAAATCAAATAGTAGGATATATTCAAGCAGCACACTGCAATCTTACTCTAAATTACACCATTAATCCTTTCAGGCATGTTTGCTTCTTTTTCATAAATTTGTGGGTAATATGTATTCAGATCTCTGCTTACTATCATTTTATTCATTCTTTTACTTACAAAAAGTTGCATAACCATGTATGCTGTCTTTATAGAAAGATTCATTTTAATTTTTGTTCATCAAGGATGGTTTGGGAAGTACTGAAAATCATATTATGTAGTGCTCTCTGTAGTGTTACCTTGTAGAACTTATTAGAAATGTTTACTACAAAACCTGGCCCTTCCTTCTTTTCCTAAGGTATTGACTGAATTTTAGATCATAGCTTTTAAAAGCACAAACTAGAGTTTTATATGTAACTTTATAGAAAGATAACAAACCAGGTCTTAACATCTTTGTTGGCTCTGGTTTCTACTTTTATTTTGAAGTACCTGCCGGAGACTTACCCATTTCCCTTATTTCACCTAATAGTAGAGAAAAGAATCCTTCCTTTTAAACGCATCAGATTAATGAACTTGAACTTCAGTCAAACTCAGACACACTCACATCCCCTCATGAAACCAGTCTGAAAAATGCTGTGGACCCCTTCATTATCTATATCCTAAGAACCTAAAAGACATTTCAGTATTATCCTAAGAAAAAAGCAAAACAAAACAAAACAAAATCAGAAAAAAAAAAATTGCCCCCAAAGACTTCAGACAGTAATGTAACCATTTTGGCAGCTAGCCTAGTGTATTTTAATGAATGGACTTGACATTTCTGCTCATATAACACATTCATGAAATAGAAGATAGTCTTTTTATTTCTATGAGC
The DNA here is from genome assembly GCA_037305975.1 of Chrysolophus pictus. Lineage (NCBI taxonomy): Eukaryota > Metazoa > Chordata > Aves > Galliformes > Phasianidae > Chrysolophus > Chrysolophus pictus. The sequence goes on from CM074577.1 coordinate 51,947,559, forward strand.
AGTAGAGAAATCCTTGAAATGAGAAGTATTAAGTAGTCTGTCCATAAAAGACTAAGAATTTTCATATTTCAGAAATAATGGTTGCACTTTGGTGTAATAAAGACATTATATCCCTTCCTTTAAATAGTGCCTGTTTTACTCAGAAGTGATTTAACTGCAACTTTTCTCCCTTAAAAACTGTAAACAGTGCACTGAAGCTTTCCAGTTTAATTCAACACAGAATATGAAATATAAAAATAAATTAAGGATCAAATTTGCTATCTCATTGAAACTAGAACATGTCTTATGTGAAGAACTTACATATTATTTAGATTACTGGCAAATGTAAAGGAATGACACGGCATCTATGATGATGAGCAGAGCATGCATTTGAAAACATGAGAAAATAGCCAGATTAATCCAGAGGTAAATTTTCACTTTTGGGATGGATGGAGTTAAAGTGTTTGCATCATTTGCTTTTTTTAAAATCATTTCCAACACAGAGCACATTTATCAAACTGTGTCTTCAATTTTGATGCCCAAAAATGTAATAGAACTTTAACCATTCTGTAAAAAAGTTGTGTTTAAGTCTTGATGTTTGGCTCCACAGCTTGGCTTGACTGCTAGAGTAAGTTTTATTACAAAGTAAACTTCTGATATTACCCTCTCCGAAATGCAGACTGGCAGATTTAAACTCTGATTAGATTCTTATAGCTATGTCTTACAAGAAAAAAAGAAAAAAGTTTATAAGTTATTCAAAATCTAGACTAGCCTTTACTTGCCTCTTGAAACAGGAGAAGGCTGGAATGTATTACACACCTTCATTGTTCTTTTCATGCAAAAGCACCTTTATGATAAAAGACACTGAATAAAAACACTCTGAAAGGCCAAGAGTTCCTGCTATTTAAAAAGAAAACATCAGTGTTTCTCTCATTCGTTCTCAGCAAGCCTGCTGCTCCCTTTTCCTTTCCTTTAGGTACAAGTGCTATCTCTCAGCAGTGCTATTCAGCAGACCCAGGAGAGGCAAATGTCAGTTTTCCAGATGGCAAACTGCCAGCATGGTGATGCCACACTGACAGGCATTGAGAGAATTCATTTTGTTGTGGAGGCTAAAGAACATCACTTCATAGCATACCTCATGTATATGCTCACTTCACAATCACTGATGAAGTAACCAGAAGAGAAGTCTCAACAGCCCTTCTCAGATCCCTATTGAGGTAGTGTCAGGTTTCTATGTGGCCCCAAGCAGCTGTTTAAATGCATTGCTAATTTACAAAAAGGAAACATCCTCTTTATGTGAAACAGGAATCAAAATGAAAAAATTACCTCTATAAATCTGGCTTATTTTCAGCTGAAACAGATTTGCTTCATAAAATGTTATTTAGAGTTGTTAGGTCAGATGGACAGCTCATATGTTAAAAACTTTTTGCCTCTGGAGCTCAAAAGCAACTGTGCAAACATAAAACATTGATTGAAGATTATTTTAATACAATTAGTATATTCTATTATGGTATAATTATTAAGAGGACAAGTTATTTGGTTACTTGATATTGGATACTGGTTGGAAAAACAAACCAAAGCAAACAAACAAATCCACTTTTTTAGGTATTCTAAAGAAAGTTTAAAACTCTGTGATTAGCCTAATTTTGACCTTCATCAAAAAATATACGGAAAAAAGACATAAGGATAGACAGCATGATCCACTAATGGGTGTAAGTAGCTGGAACAACACAACCAACCACCTGACTAATTCTTTTGAAGATGCGTGAAGATCCCCGTATAAGTTATTTTAACATGCTCCTTAAAAACACTTATTATTATAATTTTATTTTAATGTAATATCAGAAATATATAAGTATGCTCCTTTTAGGCAGGTTTTAATAATAATTAAAAGAATAAAATGTATCTTTTTATCACAAATAAATATATGTATTTTTAAAGTGTCGTGCAGTCAAACTTAAGAATTGCTTTGAAAGTGAACTATTTGAAAGATACATTGAGGACATTTTAACTGCATTCAGCTGCAGTCCAAGTAATTTATTTATTTTTTTTAAATTTGGTTTCAAATTAGAATTCCAAACAAAACAAAAATATATAACCTAAAAAGTGGACATAATTCATGTGCCAGTAAAAATTCATATTCTCATATTTGGATGATCACCAAGGTATTGTTTGTCTATTTGCATGTGACTGCAATTACTGGTTTGTATTCACAAGAGAGCATTTATATATACATTTGTGCATGTTTGTTCATGCATAAAGTTCATTGCAGCTGTTGCAGCTGTAATTACAAATTTGATCTTCCTTTGTCATGTGGGGCCTATTTAAAATGAATTTTCATTACTCTGTGATCCAGTAATCATTGTTTGTGCTATGTTCCTTTGGCATCCATCCAGGATGTCAAAAATTACTAGATTCATATTTTCTAAAAATAACTTTAATAATCTTGTTGATCTGATCAAGGCAAAAAAAAAAAAAAAAAAAAAAAAAAAAAAAAAACTGTTCTGGAGAAGAATCCATCCAAGACAGAACAGAATTTTAAATGGTTTTTGAAAAGTGGTAACATTTTAACTGAGGTTAGCTAAAAGGCTTTTTGTTGTTGTTATTGTTGTTTGTTTGTTGTTTTTTGTTTTTGTTTTTCTGTTTTACCTATCAAGCAAATTCAATGCAGATACAATTCTACGTCAGCTGGTTTCTTCCAGAGGTTATCTACCATATTATGAAAAAATAAATTTCACTATTTATTGTTGTTCACCGTCAAGAGTTTATTTATTTATTTGTAACATATACACTACCTGCTTGAACACTAGAACTAAAGCTTATATTTTGTGAAAGAGAGAAAAAAATATATGTTTAATTGTTACCTAATTTTCTAGTTTGTTACTTTATTGTAAGGAGAGACTGCTGCTCTGAGCTGTTTCCTGAGATGTAAAGGTGTTTTATTTTGTGGCTATTTGTCTAATTTTCCACTGCATACTTTTAGAGCAATACCAGAAAAGAATACTGTTGTAATACCAGAAATGCTTTCAGTGCTGCTTTGATCAGTTTAGAAGCACCTAACACACATTTGTTCCCTCTTTCCACTGGAGGTGCGTGGGCAGTTGAGTGTTTTGTTTTGGATTTTACAAATACAGACATGCATTCTCACAGTGCTTGAATACTACTTTTTAAAACTGTTTTTCAGTTTACTTATGTGTGTTGGAGATAGTGTCACACATATGACATCTCAGGTGGAAAGAAGATAAAAAAGCGACAGTCAGTAGCCTGGAAAAGGTGACTAAAATGATTTTAAACAGGAGAAACAAATGACCTGTTAATGAAATGTGGCCAACAGTGTTGTAGTGGCTCTTGAACCTCTTTACACTGTGAAAGAAAACAAACAATTTAATTAGAACTCAAGTAGAGGTTAAATTATTCTTAAACAATTGTGAAGTTTTTCTATTTTTTCCTCACAATATTTTCATCTAATTGCAGATAGAATTAAACCATCACATACAACTACTTAATACTTACCTTGCCTTTTCATGGCTGCTTTAGATTAAAAGGTAAAAGGCCAGCAAACTCTAAAACTCCAAGAGTTCAGCAGATCTGAATTGCCACCAGTTTATAACTTCAATTTCTATATTAAAAAAAAAAAAAAAAAAGATTATTATGAGGTCTCTTTTTCTGATCTAACCCATTATTCTGCAGAGTTAGAGAGGGCTAGTTCACAGGTGAATGCTGCCCCAGCTGCCCAGAGTATCCTATTCTCTGAAGTAATCACTTAATGGGTATTAAAATCCATTACAGAGTTCGTTGGCTCCCAAGGGTATTAAGTTCCTCAGCACTTGAAAAACCCCAGAAAACTGAACTTTCTCATTGGAATGTAGGTCAAGAGATCAAAGACAACTTTCCACACTGTTGCCAGAAATACACGAACGTACCACACTCCAGGATCATAACAGTGGATTCAAAATGTTGGCAAAGTTAGTCCTCAGCATTTTTCAAGGTTTCTGGAGAGGTCTGCCAAATCCAGCGAAACTAATGTGTTATGTAAAATGTCGCTGCAGATTCCTCTGCTAATATTGTTTTCCTGGGACCTCTAATAGATGTCCTCTGCCAAATACCACTGTGCAATATTTGAAGTTCTTGCCCAAGCATTCACATGCTGCTTAGGAAGGAATAGTGTGGGGCCATGCTGCATCCTTGGGCTTTGCCCACCCTCTCCCATCATGACCAAGTAAAAGGCTCAGGGAGGAAAAACTCCTGTATGCTCTTACATTCTCCCACTTCTCTACTTCTACTGAGCTTCACACTTTTTAATCTTATAACCACAGAATAACTAAGGTTGGAAAGGATCACTAAGACAATCTAGTCCAATCATCAACCTATGTCCTTTAGTGCCATATCTACATATTCCTTGAACATCTCCAGAGATGGTGATTCTAACGCCTCCCTGGCCAGCCTTCTCCAATGCCCCATCGCTCTTTCTGAGAATAAATTTGTCCTAATATCCAACCTAAGCCTTCTCTGGTGCAACTTAAGGCCATTACCTCTTCCTATCACTAATTACCCAGGAGAAGATGCAAGCACAAGGGCCAACTTGAGTAACTAGTTCCATCTTACTACAAATGTCATCCCAAAAAGGCAAGTGGGATTTAAGTTTAGGGAACAAACAGACATCTTTTGGTTTTGGCTCTGACTCACACTGCAGGGTGAGAAACTCTCAGAGGGGGCATTTGTCTTCCCATGAGTTCTTATTCATCTTACACCCAAAGACAGGAAATGGAAAAGCTTCCCTCCCTCAACTTTCCTGCAGTTAAGAGCAACTCTAACATACACTGCATGAAGGTACATGGCTCCTATGTAACATCAGTTATATTCAGAGGCATAAGCGTAAATGCACACACTATATAAAAAACATTCACAAGATAATATTATAGGAAACTGTGAGTTTTAGCTCCCTTTTAACTCTGTCTGTTAACTTCTGACTTCAGTGGAATATACTGATATTTTTTTTATTTCTATTATGTTCTTCTATGACTGTTTGGGAATTTTGAGCTTTCATTTCTTAAATTTGTGTGTTATCAGTTTTCTCAGTAGGGTGATAGCTGCTGCCTTTCTAGCTATCTTTTAATGCAGAAATACGGGACAGAGAATCTTTCACTTAATCCTGGGGTATGACTGAGGATGTTGTGCATATATAATAACCTTCCCCTCCTCCCCCTTTCTACTAGCAATTTTTCTCCCCACACCCATCCTACACATTGACTTTCTTCACAGCAGCTGTCCTTGATAACACTTAAAAAGTGATTATATCTATTACCAATTTGGGTAAATTATTAAAATCAAAGCTAGCAGCAGGCTCTCTGACATTAAATTTCAGGCTTACACTACCAAAGAAGGACAAGCTGAGGGAGAAAAAGAACAGGTTGAAGGAAATGGGTAGAGTAGGGTTGGTTGTGGGGAATTATAAGTAGAGGAAAAGAAAATTAATTGATAAGAAAATAACTTCAAATTTTACCTAGTATTAGATATGCTTCTCTGTTACATTTTTAATAAATGGTATATTGTCACAACAAAGAGAACTGAGAGTGGAAAGAACTAAAGTTCAGCCTGTGCTGAGTCACTGAGGGTTAAGGAAAATTAGTATCTTTTTAACCTCTTTTTTCAACTAACTCGTGCCTTTGCAGGAGCAGTCAGCTAATGGAGTCACTTCTTGCTTAACAACAGCTTGCTGTTGCTGAGGGTATTCAGCAAGGAGTTTCTAACTGGATTCATAAAACAAGCAGTTATTGAATTCTGTGAGATGAACGATGAAGATAAATTGGGATATGTCTAAATGAAATTAAAAATTATTACTTGTACAAAATTCAGAGTGTGGCTGGCTGTACCACCAAATCTGTGGTTAACATTGTTAGGAATTAAAGGTATGTAACTGATAAAGATGGATGTCTCACTTTCTTGGTCTCAACCTGTACCTTTTAAAATAAATATTATAATAATTGATCCCTGTGAATGATGTGCATGTGCTAAATGACGCTTGATGTATGGCATTAACTTCCTGCTTCTGGCACTGATGGATGAGCTTAGTCTTCCTATAATGAAAAGATGGTCAAACTTTCAATTACACATATCACACCTCCACAGACAAAGCATGATGAAAATGAATTTGATGCTATTCAGCTACCGCCATCCTACTGTTAGCAGAGCCAAAAAATAAAAAATAAAAATAAAAAAGACAAAAATAAAAGATTTAATCGAAAGTCTCTGAGAATGAAATAGGTACCATTTTACGTTAACTTGTGAATACATTATTCTGTGGCATTAAATGTGAAATGCACACTGCTTTTTATTTCAGAGCATTTATTACATTACCTCCTCTGGGAGCAATTGTGCCATAAGTGACAGAGTCATAAAGCACTCTGGGGAAAAAGGAGGAAAAAATATCCCTCTGTAGGAAAGGAAAATTCCTCATTTCTTCAGGCACATCTTGAGGAACAGCAGGAAATATCTGCCATACATTATTATGTGAAAAAGGGAAACACAAACACTTGGGCACTCAGCTATTTTTTATTACTACGTGTTACTAATTATTCAACCATTTCAGAAGAAGACTATGCCATGTTTGTAGCAGTAGAATTTTTTGCACAGTGATGAGGGTCTTCCTATAAGTCTAGCCCTTATTTCCCCTTGAGCAAGTCGTGCAACACAGAAAATTCAAAGATAGTAACAGACATATACTTACTCAAGATTTTTTTCCAAATTAATGTCTTTAAAAATCAGTTTCTGCATGATGTTTCATGAGTATTCTAGATATTTTCCATTTATATCTAATGTAATTGTATTTAGTTCATTATCTTTAAAAATGTTTTGGGGATTATTGCAGGAGTTGTTCAAATTAATTTGTGATTTGGATAACTTATTTTATCAGCCTAATAAAGACAGGGAGGCTATTTTCAAGGTTTACTAAAACATTATAATTAGGTATATAAGTTTTCCTTGCAGTCTGTTAAAATGAGGTTGAAATTTGGAGAGGACTGGAAAAATACTGGCAAACTGATAGAATAGAATTATTCTAGATTCAATTGCCTGTATCACAAAAGGAAAAATTTCATTCAAATGCTGTTTAGTGCCATCTGAGATGTGAGCAAACATATTTTGGAACAACAAGGAACATCTTACTGAAGAACTTAATACCTCAACTGACTGGAGCAGCCATTGCCATTCCTTCCCTTCCCTCAAATCACACACAAGTCTGTTTCAGTTGAAAAAATACTTCTTCACCTTGATTTGTAGTTTTGTTTATTCTTAAATCTTCACTGCAGAGGATCACAAGCAAATGAGGAAAATAGCAATATTTTTATAATTAATTCCAAACTGAGGGACTTTTACCAAATCTCTTATTTTCTACAGTCTCTTTATGTTTCTCGTTGAATTGTTTTCAAGCCCTCCTAATGGACAAGTGCTTCAGTACTTTTTTTATCCACGGTACTTTTTCTAAGTATTCCTCCTGTACCTTTGTTAAGATAGAACTCCATTAATTAATAAAGAAAATAGAAAATGAGCTAGCAATTAATTTTGAAATGGGATTAAATTAATTTCAGTTATTTTCTATCCTATTCATGACACAGATGAAGACCACTACCAGATGTCCTTTTTTCAGATCCAATTGTGTGTGTGCTGGGTGTTGATACCTCCAGCTGCTTTCCACAGCTCATCAGATGATGAACATTATTTGATTTAACCCTCTGAAATGGTGTGTTTTGAGTACTCCTTCCATGCCTTTCATAGGAGTTAGTGTTTGGCAGAGTAGCAGTAGTAAGAAACCAAATATCAATAACCGTCTCACATGACACATTCATTTGGAAATGAATATCAGTTTGCTGCATATCTTCTTTATTGTCAGAGCTTCTTGGGTAGAGGTTTTCATTAAGATGCCCACAAGAATTTCTTTTGGTTTGTAGCGATTAATACTAAACCCAGTAATGTAATGGATCTGAGCATTAAGAAATGTGAAAAGGTTGTCTTCTAAGATTAGTTTCCTCTCTACCCTCTTTTATACATGAAATGCAAGGTGGGTAAATTCTGTCTGAAGGGTTTAAAACCTGCACTAAAATCTTGCTCTATGTGGTGTGGCAATATCTTGTCTGCCTTTTCTTTTCATATCCAGATTTACTAATCAAGCTTGAGAAAATTAATAAGACTCCTCTAGACTTTTACAGGAGTTTCTGTTTATACACATCAAGTCAAAGCTCCTTTTTTAGACTATGAATAATGAGCATCTGTTCTATTTCATTTAACATCGTGATTCAAAGAGTCAGTTCATGTTTAATTTATGCAAAATACCTCTATTACTTTTTATGAGTATTAAATCATGTAAGGTTAATTTCTGCATTCAGTTACACGCATATTAGTAAAAATATTAGATAGCACTCAGAAATCACAACTGCTTTTACCATTGCATAAGAATTCCTCATACACCAAGAAGTTTACTTATTTTAATGTGTTATTCACTGGATCCTAGATCTGACTGCCCTCTGCAACACGTGCACCATTTCTGTCAGACTTGTCTTCAACATAACTAATAATTAAATTCTGTAAGGCATAATGATGAGAAAGTTTGACTTGGAACTGAGCAAGTCCTTTACTCAGGAGGACTGTTCCTTTCTTTTTAATGTGATATATTTTACATTTTCAATATGGTTTTACAATGCTTTACAAATTCAATATGTAAATTTTGTATTTTAAATATATGCTAACGTATGCACTATCAAAATTTACAATTTCTTTATAAACAAAGTCATAATATTTATTAGAAATATCCAGATATCGGGGACTTTATATTGTGTATCTGGTGTTTGTTCACCAGCATAATAACTATATAGTAAATCTGTTCTTGAAAGAATTGGTAAGCAATCTTAATCTGTTTAGCAATTTCAGATACCTTATAAGGAAAAAAAAAAAAAAGAAAAGCATATTTAACAGAGTTTTAATCAGTGTTTTTAACAGTGACTACTTTTGATCTTTGATGTTTAGTAATGAAATAATTATTGTTGCAACAGATGTTAAGGTCCACAAAATAAGATCAGACTAGAAAAGGTTAGAGCTAATGTCCATGGGAATGAAAATTGGATCAGATCTTGAATTTAAAAAACATAAATAAATATCTAAAATAATACATTTTTACAAAGGCTGTGAAATCTGTCTGGTGGAATACTTTTATGATATCTGATGCTTCTAAACACATTGTAACCTCCCTAATGTCAAGGAAATATAATATATTGAAGAAAAAAACTACTAAAAAATTTTAGACTTTCAGGAAGAATAATATTGAATGGTAATCAGCTCAACAGTGGTACAGCTGTCAAAATGATTTGAAGAAAGTAGAGAATTACTGAGGTTAAGCAAGTATCTATCACTCCAAGAATATTTTAGCAAAGATAATATCCAATAAAAATATACATTTTACCTTTTAAATATACCAAGCCATTCCAATAAGTATTGCATTTTAGTGTAGTCCTATAACTACAGTGGAAGAGGAAGGAGTCACTTTGTTTGGCAATCATATTGACAATGAAGAGGTCACACTTGGTGAGGTGTTGTTTATGTACACTGTACAAAAAAAGTGAAGGAAAATACAGGGTTGGCTTTATATTTCTATGAGTGCAGGCCGAGATGCTTGATACTTAATCCATATTAGATTTTGGAGGGTATTAATTGAAGTGGTAATGTATGTGAAACAAAGATCACAGTCCTGCGGTAAGAGCATGTAAAACCTCAAATGGAAACAAATAATGAAAGGCCCTAGCATAAGCTCTGGTTGTAAACATAATATGGCTGCCAAAAATACCCATTCTCTCCATTCACGGAGGCTATCTAGATATGGACTGACACTGATTGACAGAAAACAGAGTTGTACAATGGCAAAAGAGAAGGCAGGTAAGTGAATTGGTGCCTACCATGTGATGAGCCTTTGTATGG